>OZ024755.1:43612565-45060065 GCA_964016885.1 Eledone cirrhosa
GAGCAATTAGAGACGTGTGATATAGAGGAAAAGTGGGAATTCCTGAAAGTGAACCTGCTGAAAGCAACAGATGAAATCTGTGGCTGGAGCAGACCTATTGGCAGGAGGAGAGTAACTTGGAACAGTAAGGTAGAAGAGACAATCAAGGCCAAAAAGCAGGCTTGGAAAGTATGGCAGGATGGGGGACGTAGAGAGCACTATCAAGTGGCCAGGAGAGAAGCTAGGAGACAAGTGTACCTTGCAAAAAGGGAAGCAGAGGAAAGAAAGTTCAAGCATGTTCTACAACGTGAGGACCAGAAACATGAGGTGTTCAGGATTGCTAGACAATGTGTCAAGGAAAACCGTGATATTGTCGGGGAGAAGTGTGTCCGTAATGATAACGGTGTACTTGCCCTCACTGATGCTGATACGAAGATAGCCTGGAAGTGTCACTACGAGAGACTATTAAATGAGGAGAATAAGTGGGAAAAAGATAGTCTGCCCCAAATCGATCCAATAGAAGGACCAGCGGTGCAAGTTAAAGGTAGTATAATAAGTAAGGCAATCAAAGATATGAAGACAGGCAAGGCAGCTGGGCCTTCGGAGATAGTTGCTGAGATGTTGAAGGCATCTGGAATGGTGGGACATACTATGGTCACCCGTATAGTTAACCAAGTAATACAGAATGGGGTCATACCAAAAGACTGGCGTAGCAGCATCATCATTAACTGCTACAAGGGTAAAGGAGATGCTCTAGATAGAGGAAACTATAGAGGCATTAAGTTAGTTGACCAGGTCATGAAGGTCACAGAAAGAGTTATAGTGCAACTAATCAGAGCGCGAATTGATCTAGATGAAATGCAGTTTGGGTTTGTGTCAGGTACCACAGACGCTCTTACCCTTGTTTTTACAAGAGAAGTACCTAGCTAAAAGTAAACCCCTCTACTTAGCTTTTGTAGTGTAGGCTCAATGCTTTTTTGCTGTGGCACCTCCACGACCACTTTGCAGTGGGAAGGTGTGGGGGCATATTGTCTATATGCTTCAGCTTCGGCTTGTATCCATGGGCGGTCGGGTATTCTGTATGTGTGATGCCAGAGGTCAGGGTCGTGTGTCATCGTTTTTGAGAGGTGTAATTGGGTAAGGTCGGCTTTTATCTCCCCCACTCCGCGGTTTCCATCGACTTCTAGTGCTCTGCACCTTTTTATGCAGCTGTCATCCTTCATACGCATCACATGTCCATACCAACGCAACCTCCTCACCTGCACACAGCATTTGATTCCTCTCATGCTCAGTCTCTCTCTCAATTCATTTATGCTTTGTCCATCGGAGCATACAGGCTTCGTTTCTTTCTAATCTACGTAAGTCTTCCACATTCAGCGCCCAAGTCTCACTACCATGTAACATTGCTGTTCGTATACATGCATCATACAGTCTGCCTTTCAGTTTGAGGAAAAAGCCTTTTGCTGCTAGCAGTGGCAGTAGCTCCCTGAACATCTTCCATCCCATTCTTACCCTAGTTATTGTACTTTCTGAACACCCACCTCCACTGCTAATTCGATCACCTAGGTAGCAGAAGCTGTCTACTGTTTCTACAGAGCCCTCCCAGAGATTGGTGGTACTTGTTTCCTGTGGCTGTTTACTGCTTGCTGTCCCAGCACAGCTGCTACATGTGAAGCCTACATTCTTAGTTAAGCTTCCTGAGATCCCGTTACATCTCTTGTGTACCCATTGTTTGCATTTGGGGCAGAGAATGGAGTTCCTACCTACACCTTTCCTACATACTGAGCAAGGCCATTTCCCTGAGGGGATCTGGGTTCTGCTTCTCGTCTACTTACAAGGACCTTAGTCTTTGTCAGGTTGACTTTGAGACCCTTTCTTTCTAGTCCTTGCTTCCAAGTTTGGAATTTATTCTCTAGTGCGAGGTCATCTGCATGCAGGAGTTCCCATGGGCATCCGGTCTTGAACTCCTCCGTCATTGCCTGCAGGACTATGATGAACAGGAGAGGGCTAAGAACAGAGCCCTGGTGGACACCGACCTGTACGCTAAATTCCTCGCTATACTCATTGCTAATCCTAACTTTGCTGACTGCTCCCCTATACATGGCTTGTACAGCTTTCACAAGCCATTCATCTACTCCTAGTTTTCTAAGAGCCCACGAGATTATAGCACGTGGAATTCTGTCAAAGGCTTTCTTGAGATCGATGAATACCAGGTAGAGTGGCTTACTTTTAGTTAAGTACTTTTCCTGTAACTGCCTCATAAGGAAGAGGGCATCAATGGTGCCTCTTCCTGGTACAAACCCAAATTGCATCTCATCTAGTTTCACCCGGTCCCTAATCAACTGTGCTATAACTCTTTCTGTGACTTTCATGACCTGGTCCATCAGCTTTATACCTCTATAGTTTCCTCTATCAAGTGCATCACCTTTACCTCTGTAGCAGTTGACAATGATGCTACTGCACCAATCCTTTGGTATGACACCTTCTAGTATTACCTGGTTAACAATACGTGTGGTTATAGTGTGACCTACAGACCCAGATGCCTTCAGCATCTCGGCAGCTATACCCGATGGACCGGTTGCCTTCCCCATCTTCATATCTTTGATTGCCTTACTTACTACGTTGCTGCTGACTTGTACTGCTGGCCCCTCTATAGGGTCTACTTGGGGTAGGGTCTCTTCTTCCCATGCATTCTCCTCATTTAGTAATCTATCATAATGGCTCTTCCACACACCTTTCTTCTCAGCACTTGTAAGGGCAAGCTCACCTTTATCATTCCGGATACACTTCTCTCCAATGACATCACAATTCTCTCTGACACACTGCCTCGCAATCTTGAATACCTCCTGCTTCTGGTCCTTACGTTGCAAAACATGCTTGAATTTTTTATCCTCTGCTTTCTTCTTAGCTAAATATCCTTGTCGCCTAGCTTCCCCCCTGGTCTCTGTGTAATAATAATAATAAGAATGAAATTATTGTGTAAAGTGCTCAGGTGCACTACAACTCGTCAAAGGTGCATGTATATTACATAGAATAATACACAAATGTCAGGGAAGTGAATAGTATATGAGTCATGATATACATGTGTGTATGTGTATGGAGGGGGAACATTAGGTATAGTGTTGGCGAATCTTGGGAAGCATGGAGGCCTTAAAGGATGCAGTGTCTCGACAGCTAACAACCGATGCAGGTAGTTTGTTCCATGCTTCAGCAACTCTGAGCGTGAAAAAATGTTTCAGAAAGTCATGGGAACTGTACTGTTTTCTGACTTTATGGGCATGCCCACGTGTGTTAGACACATGGAAATCAAAAAGGTACTCGGGGTTGTTGTTGGCAAGATGGTTAACAATTTTGTGGGTGTTTACCAAGTCAGTTGCCAGGCGTCGGAGCTTCAATGTATCCATGCCCAGAGAAGCAAGGTGCTCAGAGTATGGTAGATGCTTGATGGAGGGTATTTGCTTGGTTGCACGTCTCTAAACAGTTTCCAGGTGGTCAATGTTCTGAGCAAGATAGGGGTTCCAGACAGGTGATGCAAATTCTAAGTGTGGCCGCACCATAGCCATGGACAGCCCTAAATAGATAGCTGGAGAGCGGCTGACAAAGGTCTTGCTGAGTGATGCTAAGACACCCTCGGCCCTCTTGACAATTTTAGAGACGTGCTTCGTCCAACGCAAATCGCTGCTGACCGTAATGCCCAGGTCACGTTCACAAGAAGACTTCTTGATATTAGTGCTGTGGAGGGAGTATGTGGATGCTGGGTTTTTACTCCCAAAATGCATGGTGGTGCACTTGTCCACAGCTAGCTTGAGTTGCCAGTCTGAGATCCATTGTTGCATTGTGTCCAGGTCAGACTGCAAGCAAGATCTATAGTGTTCAGGATTTGTCCTTTTTATCTCAAGGTACAGCTTGATGTCATCTGCGTACTTTAGTACTGTGGAATTCTTTAAGTTGGCATCTATGTCATTAATATATGCCCCAAACAAAAGGGGTCCAAGAACAGATCCCTGTGGTACACCAGATGACATCTCATATGGTGAGGAATGCTGTCCCAAAACCGTGACTATCTCTCTTCGACTGAGAATGAAGGACTTCAACCAGTTAAAAAGATCACCCTTCACACCCATTGCAGAGAGTGTTGCCATAAGCCTTTTGTGTGGCACAGAATTGAAAGCTTTCGCAAAGTCAAGGTAAACAACATCCACCCATGAGCCGTCATCAGTGATCCGGGTGATGTCTTCAAGAAACTCGATAAGTTGATCACAGCAGCTGGAGTTGGGGATAAATCCAACTTGCGAGGGCCGGATAAGAAGTTCCAAAGTGTTTCTCTGACACAGGATTCCATCAGTTTGGCAATGCAACTAGTAAGACTGACTGGACGATAGTTCACAGGTGATGTGCGGTCACCCTTTTTGGACAGAGGAATGACACTGGCAGTTTTCCACTGTTCTGGAGTAGCACCGTTGTTCAGACAGAATTGGAAGAAGCGTGATAACTGGTGCAGAAGGAAGTACCCATTACATTTAAGAAGCAGGTACGTAACACCATCAAGACCAGGAGAGGCATGGTTGCGTTTATTTTTTAGGTGACGTCGCAGCATTGCAGGTGTAAATTCCATGGTTGTAATAGAGTCCGGTGTCATAGGTGGTGGAGATGATACACTCTGGTCTTCAATAGTGAAAATGCCTGCATAGCATTCAGCAATGAGCTCTGCGCATTCCTTGGGGTCGTCAGTAACCTGGCTTGTGTGGGGATTGTGAAGAGGACCAACTGGAGAGTGAGGCCTCTGCTTTGAGTGAACATACTTCCAGAACACCTTACTGTCAGGGCTGGTTGCTATGCGCTGCTCAAATTGAAGCACTGCCTTTTTTGTCGCCTGTTTGAGGTGGTTGGATGATCTATTTCGCCTCTTCCTATTAATGTCTGATTTGTGAAGTTTGTACTCATGTACCCTGCTTCCCCATTCTTCCATTCTTTCCATGCCTGTCTCTTGGCCTTAACTGCCTCATCTACCTTATTGTTCCACCACCAAGTTACTCTCCTCCTGCCTGTGGTCTTAATCCAGCCACAGATCTCATCCGTCGCCTCTAGTAAGTTATTTTTTAGGAATTCCCAGTGCTTTTCTACATTGAATGCCTCTATCTGTTCTTCTTTACTGTCGTAGGCGTCTTTAAATCTGTTACTGGCTGAGGGGTCTTTCAGCTTCCAGATCTTTCTTCTCCAGGTTGGCCTGTTTCCAGGTTCATCTAGTTCTGACCGTGAGGTCGCTGACAACTAAGCTATGTTGGGAGGTACATTCCTCACTAGGGAAGGCTTTTGTGTTTACGACTGTCCATCTGTCACGTCCTCTGATGAGGATAAAATCTATCTGTCTAGAATGCTCCCCTGATCTATAGGTGATCATATATATATATATATATATATATATATTTATTAAAATAACAAGTTTAAAGTTTAAGCAAAGAATTGCTGCTTTCACCCTTTCAGAAGATCCTGTTAAGGGTGAAAGCAGCGATTCTTTGCTTAAACTTTAATCTGTTATTTTAATAAACATTTGCCCTAGGGTTCTTATATATTTGATATATATTTATCCTTATCGAGCCCTCTTTGGATTTTAGTCTTCACATTTATTATTATTACTATATATATAAATATATATATATAAGGTATTTTAGTAATCAGTTTCTGTTATTTCAGTCGAATCTCGGTAATGTTGATCGAGGACTGTGTCAGCATACAGTTGCTTTTGACAACATGTATGAATTACCACTCAGAGTTGCTCTCAGGGTGGTCTACCATAAGTACCACAATTGATAATCCATGGAGTTATTATAATTAGACAATAACTTACATGAATACACTGTTCACTGTACGAGAAGGAATAGCATTTATTACATAATGTTTACATATGTTTCATTAAGATCTGAAATTATTACATCTAGAAAGCTCTAATCCTGAGATGTTGGGATGACTCAGTTTACTATATGCTAACAATATCTTCACACATCAACTTTTCAAAACAGAATAACAACTTCATTCGAACCTGGGAACATATAAAGAGATGAGGCAAGGTATAGACAAGAGGTTTACAAATGGAATTAGTAGTTATTAATACAGCAGACATTGTGTTGACATCTGGTTATGTCAACTAGGTGTGGCAGGTTATTTCATCCACTAGAGGTGGCAGGTTATTTTGTCCATTAGGGATGGCAGGTTATTTCGTCCACTAGGGGTGGCAGGTTATTTCGCCCACTAGGCGTGGCAGGTTATTTCATCCACTAGGGGTAGCAGGTTATTTCATCCACTAGGGGTGGCAGGTTATTTCATCCACTAGGGGTGGCAGGTTATTTCGTCCACTAGGCATGACTATTGGCTGTTGATTGGTTGAAACAATTCCTGTTCTTAGGTCTCAACATTCTACCCCTGAGTATATCGAGGGTATTACTCAGGACAGATTTCTTTGGTGTATGTCAACACCTAAGGATGGAAACTTTCCTGAAGCTATATGGATAACAGTCCCAAATACACCAACACTGCTCCTATCTCTTCTTGTCTCTATTAGCGTTTAAACGTATTATAGGGCCACACGAACATAGCAGTTGAACCCACGTCCTTCCTTATCCTCACTTCCACTCTACGTCTCTGAACCACTACTTACTGAGATATACGTTGGCAGAGTCCAATCTCCCCCCCCCCCACACCTCCACCTGACACACACACACTTTTACTCTCCGGGATTTCTTCCTCTGCCCTTTCTTTATACTTCTGCACCGTCTATTTTACACATGTGATTGACTTGGCAGTATCGGTAGAGCGTCAGACACCATGCTTTGCAGCATAGTTATGGTGGTTTGCATTCTGAGTTCAAATCCGCTGAGGTTAACTTTGCCTTTCATCCTTACAAGGTCGATAAAATAAAGTACCAGTGATGCACTGGGGTAATCACTGGCCTTGTGCCAAAAGTAGAAACTCTATTTTACACATGTAATGTATTCCTGGTTTTCTCGCTCATAAACATCAATATAAATTGTAAATTACAAATGTCATTTTTAATATAGATTAGGAGGCACATGCTATTTTCATTCTTCTAAAGGGTGTATATATATATAGTAATAATAATAAATTTGAAGACTAAAATCCAAAGAGGGCTCGATAAGGATAAATATATATCAAATATATAAGAACCGTAGAGCAAATATTTATTAAAATAACAGATTAAAGTTTAAGCAAAGAATCACTGCTTTCACCCTTAACGGGATCTTCTGAAACTAACAAAGTCAATCTGTAAACGCAGAACTGGATATTTCAAAAAACGTTGCAACCGGAGGAAGACAGGAAGACGATACTTTGGTTCGTGGAAATGTTCGCTGGCAAAGAACGGGAAAAAACGAATATAATACGTCATTAATAGGACGTATTAATGACGTATTATATTCGTTTTTTCCCGTTCTTTGCCAGCGAACATTTCCACGAACCAAAGTATCGTCTTCCTGTCTTCCTCCGGTTGCAACGTTTTTTGAAATATCCAGTTCTGCGTTTACAGATTGACTTTGTTAGTTTCAGAAGATCCCGTTAAGGGTGAAAGCAGTGATTCTTTGCTTAAACTTTAATCTGTTATTTTAATAAATATATATATATATATATATATGCAATTTTCCCTAACATTACCCTATAAGTTTAACACGTTCTTTTATTACCATTAGTAGTATTATACTAATATTACTACTACTACTACTACTACTACTACCACCACCACCAAGGTCACAGAAGCCAAGAAACACTCCTAAATAGATTAAAATATCTTCAGTTATTGTTTGCTGCTAAAACAACCCCAACGGATTGACCTGATTCCAGGACAATGGCACCACTAAGAAATTCGATAGACTTGTTGTGGTTGAAGCTAATTCTGACCAATGGAAAGGGGTTAATTCTACTGATGCTTAAATTTGTTCATTCTAAATCAGACAATTCAAACTGAAGGTGCTCCGAGAGCCACATGGGTCACATATGTATAACGGCGGCGAAGATTCGAAACCGAATCTGAGCTTTCCCGCCTCTGGGACAAGCCGTGGTAACTTGTTTACGCTCAAGAGACTAACCCCTTGGGAGAGGCTAAACACAGGTCAGAGGTGTTTACGCCTGACAGAAAATAGGTCAGAGGATATATCCATCTTTCTGACTTGTTTACGCTTGGCAAACTAATCCCTTGGGAGACTAACTAAAGTTCAGAGGATATATCTATCCTTCTAACTTCAACTCTTATAAATACAGGGGTTGTTCACGTCTCGACAGAAAAGAAGTGATATACAGACAAGGCAAGTCGCATTTACAAGCTCTCGTCACGAAAAACCAGTCTGCCACTTATTCTCACCTTCCTGGCTGATCGCTGACTCCTGTAATACAAACAAGTAAATATACTGATATGCACACACGCATTCATAGTGAGTTCAGTGTTTTTTCACGCACCATTTCTGTTTACACATATTGTACCTTTCTGATACAGTACAAATTATATTATAATCGTATTCTGTGATACTTGAATTTACATGGCTCGAAGAGCCACCAAATTATTGTATGAATATTTTGTGTTATTGATTTTATCATTCAATATTCAAATTAAATATTGTTATAATAAAATAAACTTTGTAACAACACAAACCTGGTATTTTTCTTTACATCGAAACCACCATACCAACAGTTACATCCATCCATCCACTTATCGTTACAACCACACATTTCCTCATAACCAAAGTCGCCTATTTTTCATTCAGGATCGCGTCACAGGCACGTGTTTCCTGGTCAACACCGGTGCTGAAGTCAGCAACATTCCGGTTTCCTGCGTTCCTGGAAAAAGGAGAGAGACACCAGCCTGGCTTCAGGCGGTGAATCACTCACATATTCCGACCTACGGAGAACAGTCCCTGACACTAAATTTGGGACTACGCCGCACTTTCCAGTGGGTATTCATTGTGGCTAAGCTGCCAACCCCTATTTTAGGAGCTGACTTTCTTCAGCACTTCTCGCTGCTAGTGGACCTGAAAAACCAACGACTCGTTGACAACTCCACAGGTCTCACTGTGCGCGGCATATCTGCTAGGACAGCCACAGACAGTCCAGTCATTTCACGATTGACAACAACAACCCGGCACAACCACATCATCAACAAATACACAGACGTAGCTCGACCACTATTCAACGCTTGCCCTGTAAAACATGACGTCACACACCACATAAAAACACATGGCCCACCTGTCGCAGCATGACCTAGAAGGCTACCACCAGACCGGCTGAAGTCCGTCAAACAAGAATTTCAGCACATGCTGGATCTCGGCATCATACGTCCGTCCAGCAGCAACTGGTCCTCACCCATACACTGTGTACCCAAGAAGTCGTCGAACGACTGGCGAATCTGTGGCGACTACCGTGCACTGAACAACTGCACCGTTCCTGATTCTTATCCAGTGCCTCATCTACAGGAATTCTCTAGCTCGCTGCATGGGGCTCGCATATTTTCGAAGATCGATCTTGTGCGAGCTTACAATCAGATACCCGTTGAGCCTGCAGATATTCCAAAGACCGCAGTCACAACACCCTTTGGAATGTTCGAATTTCTGTGTATGCCTTTCGGTTTGCGAAATGCAGCGCAGACATTCCAGCGATTCATCGATACAGTCACCAGAGGTCTACCTTTTGTATACGCATACATTGACGACTTACTGGTGACCAGCAGCTCCGATGAAGAACATGAGAAACATCTGGATCTCCTATTCACACGTTTGCGTGAATACGGAATGGTTATCGACCCCAGCAAATATGAGTTCGGAGTTGCGTCCCTTCATTTTCTGGGACACATCATTGACAAAGATGGTATTCGCCCACTTAAGGAGAAAGTCAAATCCATCTTTGATTTTCCACAACCTACATCTCTCCGCAAACTGCGAGAATTTCTTGGCCTGGTAAACTTCTACAGAAGATTTATACCCCACTGTGCAGAGACAGCCCAACCACTCACAGATTTGCTGCGGCAGCGTACAACCAAAAACGCAAACATCAAGCTCAGCGAAAAAGAATGTACCGCTTTCGCTGAGTTGAAGAAAATGTTGTCCGAGGCTACAATGCTGAGTTACCCCAAACCTGACGCCCCAATGTGTTTATTGACTGATGCATCTGATTTCGGAGTTGGAGGTGTGCTTCAACAACTCTCTGGCGATATTTGGCGACCTGTATCTTTTTTCTCTAAGCGATTAAAACCCGCCGAAACTAAGTACAGCACATTTAGTCGTGAATTATTGGCAGCATACCTTGCTGTCAAGCATTTTCGACACATGCTAGAAGGTCGTGTGTTCTCTATATACACCGACCACAAACCACTAGTGTACGCGTTCAATGCCAAGCCTGACCGACACTCACCCAGGGAGGTCCGACATTTGGACTTCATTTCTCAGTACACTACTGATATTCGGTACATTAAGGGTGCCACCAACTCAGTAGCTGATTCCCTATCGCGCATGGAGCTTAACGCAATCCACACCACTGCCACTATAGACCTCCAGAGGATTGCAGCGGATCAACAGAATGACGAGGAACTGCTGCAACTCCGGAAATCATCCTTGAAATTGAAGGAATGCCCGCTGCCCTCTTCTTCGGGTTATATTTGGTGCGATATCTCCACAGGCCACGAGCGCCCATACGTGTCCCGGAAACATCGACGCAACATTTTCTCGGCACTGCATTCTCTGGCACATCCTGGCGTCCGCGCCACGCAGAAACTGATGGTTGCCCGCTTTGTGTGGCCCAACATCAACAAGGACACCCGCGAATGGGCTAAGAACTGTGTCGCATGCCAGAAGGCGAAAATTCACCGGCACATCAAAGCCCCGATCGGTTCTTTCACAACACCTGATGCACGGTTCCAATAAGTGCATATAGACATCGTTGGACCTTTGCCTCCTTCTCACAACTACACTCATCTTCTCACCTGTGTCGACCGATTTTCTCGCTGGCCAGAAGCTTTATTACTGCGGAAACTGTCACCAAAACGCTAGTGTTTCACTGGGTTTCGCGTTTCGGCACACCCGCGACCATCACTACGGATAGAGGACGTCAGTTCGATTCGCACCTATTTACCGAGCTGACTCGTCTCCTCGGGTGCAAACACATCCATACAACAGCGTATCACCCTGCCGCTAACGGCATGGTAGAACGCTTCCACCGCCAGCTAAAAGTATCTATCAAGGCTTACGAAGACTCCACTAACTGGTTCGAATACCTCTCACTCATTCTTCTTGGTATTCGTTCCACTGTTAAGGAGGGAGTCGGACATTCTCCAGCTGAAATGTTGTATGGCACCGTACTAACTCTACCCGGACAAATGATCGCTCCTGTTTCGCCACAAGGACTTCCACACCCAACAAAATATGTGCACCGTTTACGGTCATCGATGTCGCATCTGTCTCCTTCAGCCCCTAAACAACAGCACGTTACTTCACACATACCAAAAGACATCGATACATGGACGCATGTTTTCGTTAGAAATGACAGTGTTCCATCGCAACTTCGTCCCCCGTATTCTGGGCCCTATAAGGTGATACAGAAACGCCCTAAGTATTTCGTCCTCGACTTGAACGGGAAACGAAATACCGTCTCCATTGATCGTTTAAAAAAAGCGTTCATAGAACAGGAATTGCCACCAGTACCCACCGTTTCTCCAGCAGACTCACCAACAACTTTGCCCGACAGAAACACGTCAAATTCTGCACAACCCCGACACACCAAATCTGGAAGAACAGTCCGATGGCCCACACGATACGTACAAGTTTATCGGGTAAGTACAAATTATGCATCTGGTCGACATTTCGGCTAATTTGTACATTTCAACGAATCGGCCAATTTCTGTGGTCATGAACTATTGCTACACACAAATCAATTAACTCTGTGCATCACCCACATCAAAAGAACAGACAAAAGAACATTTTTGCGTTTCTATGAAATGAACAAACTTTTATTCAACAAACTTTTCGTACGAACATTTTCAATTTTATGTAACATCACAGTACATTTTCCTGCATGAAAAATTTCTTTTGCTTTGCATGTTTTCTTTCATTTCTCCTGTTTGTAAATGACTTTCATGTGTTTTTTTAATTTTTACTGATTTTCTTCAACAACACACCTAGTCATACCTATCTTCATTTCACATGCACCTAGATCGTTCAATCTTAGCTTTCTTTCTGGAAGTGGGGTACTATAACGGCGGCGAAGATTCAAAACCGAATCTGAGCTTTCCCGCCTCTGGGACAAGCCTTGGTAACTTGTTTACGCTCAAGAGACTAACCCCTTGGGAGAGGCTAAACACAGGTCAGAGGTGTTTACGCTTGGCAAACTAATCCCTTGGGAGAGACTAACCAAAGTTCAGAGGATATATCTATCCTTCTAACTTCAACTCTTATAAATACAGGGGTTGTTCACGCCCCGACAGAAAAGAAGTGATATACAGACAAGGCAAGTCGCATTTACAAGCTCTCGTCACGAAAAACCAGTCTGCCACTTATTCTCACCTTCCTGGCTGATCGCTGACTCCTGTAATACAAACAAGTAAATATACTGATACGCACACACACATTCATAGTGAGTTCAGTGTTTTTTCACGTACCATTTCTGTTTACACATATTGTACCTTTCTGATACAGTACAAATTATATTATAATCGTATTCTGTGATACTTGAATTTACGTGGCTCAAAGAACCACCAAATTATTGTATGAATATTTTGTGTTGTTGATTTTATCATTCAATATTCAAATTGAATATTGTTATAATAAAATAAACTTTGTAACAACACAAACCTGGTATTTTTCTTTACATCAAAACCATCATACCAACAGTTACATCCATCCATCCACTTATCGTTACAACCACACATTTATTCCGTTACATATGTGTTGTCTGAGGACCTCACACAACAACTAATAGCACACATTACAATTAATTGAAGTCATTTAATAAATTTTATTGCAGAAAAATTTGTTACTTAAATTTAGAAACATACAATGTACATACAAATGTTTTAGCAGCATTCATGAATACAAAGTAATTTGACAAAAAACTAAAATTTAACATGTCAACATATATTTTCAGCTTGCAACAGCAACAAATACATTGTACAAAAATTACAACAGTTCAAAACTGAACATTTATTTGCTACTATTCAACCAATTTTAGTGTTTTGTCCTGAGGCTTGACACTTCCTTTTGTTGACAATTTTTGGTATGTCTGGCTGAAATGTCTGTACAGTTCCGACTTTGATCAGAGATGGCAAGTGTTGACCATTACTCACCAGGTTAGTCGATATTTGGGGTAGTAGAGTAAGGTTATATTATAAAGAGTTGGGACCCCGACAGCTGAGCTCTTCAACTGCAGGTTCCAGACTGATTGCCGAAGGTATTGGTGGTTAACAGGCTGTCTCATTAGGGGGTGTAATTTGTCCAAATAAGGGCATACATTGTTTATCGAATTGTAAAATTTCTTTACAAAAGTGTTTTTTGTTAAGGAAGTTGTTGTATGTGGTTGTGTGTTTATATGTATGTGTGTGTCTGTATGTGGTTGTGAGTGTTTATATGTATGTGTGTGTCTGTATGTGCATCTAAGTGTATCTGCCTGCTCATCTCTTGATTGAATAATTGAGGAGAGGGGCAGAAATATATTAATCAAGAAAGTATATCAGGGTTTGTGTGTCTGCTCCCAGGTATGGTACAAGACCTTCAGAATTTCTATAGAATTAGTGTTGGTCCTAGCAGCAAATCGGCCTTATCAAAGAATAGTACAAGTTGACCGAATGGTAGACAATATTGTTAACAAAGTGACGACTAATTTCTTAGTTACCTGAAAAAATGTCGGAAGAGTCAACAAACTCAACAGTACGCATTTGATGAGACAACAATGTTTAGAAGGCTGACTAAATTGAGGGATTTGGATCTTATTTAAATAAGCTGATGCTCTAAACCCATGCTAGCGTGGAAAATAGATGTTAAATGATGATGATGATGATAATGATGATGCAGAAATTTCTTCATAATTCACATTTTTAGAGGAAAACTAAACTTTACACAGAAATATTTTAGATAACGATTGCATTGGTGATAATAATAAAATACCTATTAAAATAAATAAAAGATAAATAAAAATGTTTAGTATAATGAGATACTGAGTATACAGGTTCTGCCTACTAGCCAGTAATATTAAAGTAATAATGAGTATACAGGTTCTGCCTACTAGCCAGTAATATTAAAGTAATAATGAGTATACAGGTTCTGCCTACTAGCCAGTAATATTAAAGTAATAATGAGTATACAGGTTCTGCCTACTAGCCAATAATATTAAAGTAATAATGAGTATACAGGTTCTGCCTACTAGCCAATAATATTAAAGTAATAATGAGTATACAGGTTCTGCCTACTAGCCAGTAATATTAAAGTAATAATGAGTATACAGGTTCTGCCTACTAGCCAATAATATTAAAGTAATAATGAGTATACAGGTTCTGCCTACTAGCCAATAATATTAAAGTAATATCTCGTGGAATTTATTTGCATTTTTTTCTACGATAGCGCCATTAAAGTGACTACACCAACACTAGCACTCCACTACATAAATATCAATACCTATTTGCACATGGACAGCTCCTGCGATCCCACCTTGGAACATACATGCCTAAAACAATCATAGGCCCATTACAGTGCATAATCAATAGTAATTACCCAGACCACCTGTTCCACGGAAAAAATATGGAAATCAAACCTGCCGGCCAAACTGAAAAGGAATTTCTTCAGAGCTGCTGTGGAATCTGTGCTTGTTTATGGCTCTATCACTTGGACGCTAACGTTGAAACTGGAGAAAAAGCTAGACGGGGCATACACACATATGCTCCGTGCTGCTTTAAACGTGTCTTGGAGGGAACACCCAACAAATAAGGATCTCTATGGCAATATACCACCTACCAGCAGGTCAATACATGGTCAGAGACTC
This sequence comes from Eledone cirrhosa, assembly GCA_964016885.1. NCBI lineage: Eukaryota > Metazoa > Mollusca > Cephalopoda > Octopoda > Eledonidae > Eledone > Eledone cirrhosa. Next base: position 43,627,563 of record OZ024755.1, read on the forward strand.
AAACTTGCTGGCCACTGTTGGCGCAGCAAGGAAGAAATAGCAGGTGATGTGTTGTTATGGAGTCCATCTCATGGAGCAAGAAACGCTGGTCGTCCCAAGAAGACATACGTCAAGCAACTTGAGGACGATACTGGATGCGCTGCAGAAGAACTGCCAAACGCTATGAGAGACAGAGATGGATGGAGGAAACATGTCGTAGAAAGCCGAGCAAGCTCGACCTGATGATGGTGGCCTGTTCTACTATAAATCTATGAAATATAATCACCACCATAAACTCAGCAGTACCAAAAAATGTGGAATCCTGAAGTAAATCAAATCTATACTCCTAACTACTAGGATAAACTAGGATAAACTTGATAAAATGCACCCAGTACACTCTGTAAAGTGGTAGTGCTGATGCCATGATAAAATACACCCAGTACACTCTGTAAAGTGGTAGTGCTGGTGCCATGATAACATACACCCAGTACACTTTACAGAGTGTACTGGGTGTATTTTATCATGGCATCAACAACAACAACACCACCACCACCACCACCCCCACCACCAAAACAACAACACCACCACTACCACCACCACAACAACAACAACAACAACACCACCACCACCACCGCAACAACAACAACACCAACACAACACCACCACCACCACCAACACCACATCCACCACCACCACCACCACCACCACCACACCACCACAACAACAACACCACCACTACCACCACCACCACAACAACACCACCACTACCACCACCACAACAACAACAACACCACCACCACCACCACCACCACAACAACAAAAACACCAACACCACCACCACCACCACCACCACCACAACAACACCACCACCACCACCACCACCACCACCACAACAACAAGCTATATAATTTCTTCAAGTGGTAGAGGTAGAAGAAAGTTCCATAAACCAACAATTTATATTGACTGACAATAGATTATTGATTTATTCTTAGAAATGCTAAACTGGTTATTGATCTGATCAATCAATAATTTAATATCGATTTTATTTTAGTAACAATCAACTTCCAATTAATTGGAACATATATCACCAGATTTTTCTGTAATGATTCATAATTTTGGGTGGAGCAGGAAATCATTTATAGCAACCCCGGTACATCACTGGTACTATAGTTTATTGACCTCTGTATATCACTGGTACTATAGCTTACTCATCTCTGTATATCACTGGTACTATAGCTTACTAACATCAGTATATCACTGGTACTATAGCTTACTTACCTCAGTATATCACTGGTACTATAGCTTACTGACATTCAGTATATCACTGGCACTATAGCTTGGCCATTTAAGAAGTTAAGATCCTCCTTAATAAATGGACCTTGAACGATATTAATGATGAGTTATTCAGTTAATTCAATCAATGGAAGAAAAGAACGGAGCTCATCAAATGCATATGCAAGTGTCCAAATATCCCACAGACACAGTTCACTGTTATTAACTGTCAAGTACTCTCATATACTGTGTATATTACCACAGTTGACAGTACCAACATATACTGTGTACCACAGTTGACAGTACCAACATATACTGTGTACCACAGTTGACAGTACCAACATATACTGTGTACCACAGTTGACAGTACCAACATATACTGTGTACCATAGTTGACAGTACTAACATATACTGTGTACCACAGTTGAGAGTACCAACATATACTGTGTACCACAGTTGACAGTACCAACATATAGTGTGTACCACAGTTGACAGTACCAACATATACTGTGTACCACAGTTGACTACCAACGTATAGGGTGTACCACAGTTGACAGTACCAACATATACCGTGTACCACAGTTGACAATACCAACATATATAGGGTACCACTGTTGACAGTACCAACATATACTGTGTACCACAGTTGACAGTACCAACATATACTGTGTACCACAGTTGACAGTACCAACACATACTTTGTACCTCAGTTGACAGTACCAACATATACTGTGTACCACAGTTGACAATACCAACATATACTGTGTACCTCAGTTAACAGTACCAACATATACTGTGTACCACAGTTGACAATACCAACATATACTGTGTACCACAGTTGACAGTACCAACATATACTGTGTACCACAGTTGACAGTAGCAACATATACTGTGTACCACAGTTGACAGTACCAACATATACTGTGTACCACAGTTGACAGTTCCAACATATACTGTGTACCACAGTTAACAGTACCAACATATACTGTGTACCACATTTGACAGTACCAACGTATACTGTGTACCACAGTTGACAGTACCATCATATACTGTGTACCACAGTTGACAGTACCAACATATACTGTGTACCACAGCTGACACTACCAACATATACTTGTAACTCTGTTGACAGTACTAACATATACTGTGTACCACAGTTGAAAGTACCAACGTATACTGTGTACCACAGTTGACGGTATCAACATATACTGTGTACCACAGTTGACAATACCAACATATACTGTGTACCACAGTTGACATTACCAACGTATACTGTGTACCACTGTTGACAGTACCAACATATACTGTGTACCAGAGTTGACAGTACCAACATATACAGTGTACCACAGTTGACAGTGCCAACATATACTGTGTACCACAGCTGACACTACCAACATATACTTGTACCTCAGTTGACAGTACTAACATATACTGTGTACCACAGTTGACAGTACCAACGTATACTGTGTACTACAGTTGACAGTACCAACGTATACTGTGTACCACAGTTGACAATACCAACATATACTGTGTACCACAGTTGACAGTACCAACGTATACTGTGTACCACTGTTGACAATACCAACATATACTGTGTACCACAGTTGACAGTACCAACATATACAGTGTACCACAGTTGACAGTACCAACATATACTGTGTACCACAGTTGACAGTACCAACATATACTGTGTACCACAGTTGACAGTACCAACATGTACCGTGTACCACAGTTGACAGTACCAACGTATACTGTGTACCACAGTTAAGAGTACCAACGTATACTGTGTACCACAGTTGACAGTACCAACATATACTGTGTACCACAGTTGACAGTACCAACATATACTGTGTACCACTGTTGACAGTACCAACATATACCGTGTACCACAGTTGACAGTACCAACGTATACTGTGTACCACTGTTGACAGTACCAACATATACCCTGTACCACAGTTCACAGTACCAACGTATACTGTTTATGTTACCACAGTTGACAGTACCAACATATACTGTGTACCACAGTTGAGAGTACCAACATATACTGGGTACCACTGTTGACAGTAGCAACATATACTGTGTACCACAGTTGACAGTATCAACATATACTGTGTACCACAGTTGACAGTACCAACATATACTGTGTACCACAGTTGACACTACCAACATATATGGTGTACCACTGTTGACACTACCGACATATACTGCGTACCACAGTTGACAGTACCAACATATACTGTGTACCACAGTTGACAGTACCAACGTATACTGTGTACCACAGTTGCCAATGCCAACATATACTGTGTACCACAGTTGACAGTACCAACATATATGGTGTACCACTGTTGACACTACCGACATATACTGTGTACCACAGTTGACAGACCAACATATACTGTGTACCACAGTTGACAGACCAACATATACTGTGTACCACAGTTGACAGTACCCACATATACTGGGTACTACAGTTGACAGTACCCACATATACTGGGTACCACAGTTGACAGTACCAACATATACTGTGTACCACAGATGACTATCAACGTATACTGTGTACCACAGTTGACAGTACCAACATATACTGTCTACCACAGTTGACAGTACCAACATATACTGTGTACCACATTTGACAGTACCAACATATACTGTATACCACAGTTGACAGTACACACATATACTGGGTACCACAGTTGACAGTACCAACATATACTGTGTACCACAGTTGACAGTACAAACATATACTGTGTTCAACAGTTGACAGTGCCAACATATACTGTGTACCACAGTTAACAGTACCAACATATACTGTGTACCACAGTTGACAGTACCAACATATACTGTGTACCACAGTTGACAGTACCAACATATACTGTGTACCTCAGTTGACAGTACCAACATATACTGTGTAGCACAGTTGACAATACCAACATATACTGTGTACCACAGTTGACAGTACCAACATATACTGTGTGCCACAGTTGACAGTACCAACGTATACTGTGTACCACAGTTGACAGAACCATCATATACTGTGTACCACAGTTGACAGTACCAACGTATACTGTGTACCAGAGTTGACAGTACCAACATATAATGTGTACCACAGTTGACAGTACCAACATATACTTGTACCACAGCTGACACTACCAACATATACTGTGTACCACAGTTGACAGTACCAACATATACTGTGTACCACAGTTGACTGTACCAACATATACAGTGTACCACAGTTGACAGTATCAACATATACTGTGTACCACAGTTGACAGTACCAACATATACTGTGTACCACAGCTGACACTACCAACATATACTGTGTACCTCAGTTGACAGTACTAACATATACTGTGTACCACAGTTGACAGTACCAACGTATACTGTGTACCACAGTTGACAGTACCAACGTATACTGTGTACCACAGTTGACAGTACCAACATATACTGTGTACCACAGTTGACAATACCAACATATACTGTGTACCACAGTTGACAGTACCAACGTATAATGTGTACCACTGTTGACAATACCAACATATACTGTGTACCACAGTTGACAGTACCAACATATACTGTGTACCACAGTTGACAGTACCAACATATACTGTGTACCACAGTTGACAGTACCAACATATACTGTGTACCATTGTTGACAGTACCAACATATACTGTGTACCACTGTTGACAGTACCAACATATACTGTGTACCTCAGTTGACAGTACCAACATATACTGTGTACCACAGTTGACAGTACCAACGTATACTGTGTACCACTGTTGACAATACCAACATATACTGTGTACCACAGTTGACAGTACCAACATATACTGTGTACCAGAGTTGACAGTACCAACATATACTGTGTACCTCAGTTGACAGTACCAACATATACTGTGTACCACAGTTGACAGTACCAACATGTACCGTGTACCACAGTTGATAGTACCAACGTATACTGTGTACCACAGTTGAGAGTACCAACGTATACTGTGTACCACAGTTGACAGTACCAACATATACTGTGTACCACAGTTGACAGTACCAACATATACTGTGTACCACAGTTGACAGTACCAACATATACTGTGTACCACTGTTGACAGTACCAACATATACTGTGTACCACTGTTGACTACCAACATATACCGTGTACCACAGTTCACAGTACCAACGTATACTGTGTATGTTGCCACAGTTGACAGTACCAACATATACTGTGTACCACAGTTGACAGTACCAACATATACTGTGTACCACTGTTGACTACCAACATATACCATGTACCACAGTTCACAGTACCAACGTATACTGTGTATGTTACCACAGTTGACAGTACCAACATATACTGTGTACCACAGTTGAGAGTACCAACATATACTGGGTACCACTGTTGACAGTACCAACATATACTGTGTACCACAGTTGACAGTACCAACATATACTGTGTACCACAGTTGACAGTACTAACGTATACTGTGTACCACAGTTGCCAATGCCAACATATACTGCGTACCACAGTTGACAGTACCAACATATACTGTGTACCACAGTTAACAGTACCAACATATACTGTGTACCACAGTTGACAGTACCAACATATACTGTGTACCACAGTTGACAGTACCAACATATACTGTGTACCTCAGTTGACAGTACCAACATATACTGTGTACCACAGTTGACAATACCAACATATACTGTGTACCACAGTTGACAGTACCAACATATACTGTGTACCACAGTTGACAGTACCAACATATACTGTGTACCACAGTTGACAGTACCAACATATACTTTGTACCACAGTTGACAGTACCAACATATACTGTGTACCACAGTTAACAGTACCAACATATACTGTGTACCACATTTGACAGTACCAACGTATACTGTGTACCACAGTTGACAGTACCATCATATACTGTGTACCACAGTTGACAGTACCAACGTATACTGTGTACCAGAGTTGACAGTACCAACATATACTGTGTACCACAGTTGACAGTACCAACATATACTGTTTACCACAGCTGACACTACCAACATATACTGTGTACCACAGTTGAGAGTACCAACATATACTGTGTACCACAGTTGACAGTACCAACATGTACCGTCTACCACAGTTGATAGTACCAACGTATACTGTGTACCACAGTTGAGAGTACCAACGTATACTGTGTACCACAGTTGATTGTAGCAACGTATACTCTGTACCACAGTTGACAGTACCAACATATACTGTGTACCACAGTTGACAGTACCAACATATACTGTGTACCACTGTTGACAGTACCAACATATACTGGGTACCGCAGTTAACAGTAGCAACATATACCGTGTACCACAGTTGAGAGTACCAACATATACTGTGTACCACAGTTGACAGTACCAACATATACTGTGTACCACAGTTGACAGTACCAAAATATACTGTGTACCATAGTTGACAGTGCCAACATATACCGTGTACCACAGTTGACAATACCAACATATACTGTGTACCACAGTTGACAGTACCAACATATACTGTGTACCACAGTTGACAGTACCAACGTATACTGTGTACCACAGTTGACAGTACCAACATATACTGTGTAACACAGTTGACAGTACCAACATATACCGTGTACCACAGTTGACAGTACCAACGTATACTGTGTACCACAGTTGAAAGTACCAACATATACTGTGTACCACAGTTGACAGTACCAACATATACTGTGTACCACAGTTGACAGTACCAACATATAGTGTGTACCACAGTTGACAGTACCAACGTATACTGTATACCACATTTGACAGTACCAACGTAAACTGTGTACCACAGTTGACAGTACCAACCTATACTGTGTACCACTGGTGACAGTACCAACATATACCGTGTACCACAGTTGACAGTACCAACATATACTGTATACCACTGTTGACAGTACCAACATATACTGTGTACCACAGTTGACAGTACCAACGTATACTGTGTATATTACCACAGTTGACAGTACCAACATATACTGTGTACCACAGTTGAGAGTACCAACGTATACCGTGTACCACAGTTGACAGTACCAACATATACTGTGTACCACAGTTGACAGTACCAACATACACTGTGTACCACAGTTGAAAGTACCAACGTATACTGTGTACCACAGTTGACAATACCATCATATACTGTGTACCACAGTTGACAGTGCCAACATATACTGTGTACCACAGTTGACAGTACTAACATATACTGTGTACCACAATTGACAGTACCAACGTATACTGTGTACCACAGTTGACAGTACTAACGTATACTGTGTACCAAAGTTGACAATACCAACATATACTGTGTATCACAGTTGACAGTACCAACATATACTGTGTACCACAGTTGACAGTACCAACATATACTGTGTACCACAGTTGACAATACCAGCGTATACTGTGCACCACAGTTGACAGTACCAACATATACCGTGTACCACAGTTGAGCGTACCAACATATACTGTGTACCACAGTTGATAGTACCAACATATACTGTGTACCAAAGTTGACAGTACCAACATATACTGTATACCACAGTTGACAGTACCAACGTATACTGTGTACCACAGTTGACAATACCAACGTATGCTGTGTACCACAGTTGACAATACCAACATATACCGTGTACCACGGTTGACAGTACCAACATATACTGTGTACCACAGTTGACAGTTCCAACATATATGGTGTACCACTGTTGACACTACCGACATATACTGTGTAGCACATTTGACAGTACTAACATATACTGTGTACCACAGTTGCGAGTACCAACATATACTGGGTACCACTGTTGATAGTACCAACATATACTGTGTACCACAGTTGACAGTATCAACATATACTGTGTACCATTATTGACAGTACCAACATATACTGTGTACCACAGTTGACAATACCAACATATACTGTGTACCATAGTTGACAGTACCAACATATACTGTGTACCACAGTTGACAGTACCAACATATACTGTGTACCATAGTTGACAGTATCAACGTATATGTGTACCACTGTTGACAGTACTAACATATGCTGTGTACCACAGTTGACAGTACCAACATATACTGTGTACCGCAGTTGACAGTACCAACATATCCTGTGTACCTCAGTTGACAGTACCAACATATACTGTGTACCACAGTTGACAGTACCAACATATACTGTGTACCACAGGTGACAGTACCAACGTATACTGTGTACCAGAGTTGACAGTACCAACATATACTGTGTACCACAGTTGACAGTACCAACATATACTGTGTACCACAGTTGACAGTACCAACATATACAGTGTACCACAGTTGACAGTGCCAACATATACTGTGTACCACAGCTGACACTACCAACATATACTTGTACCTCAGTTGACAGTACTAACATATACTGTGTACCACAGTTGACAGTACCAACGTATACTGTGTACCACAGTTGACAGTACCAACGTATACTGTGTACCACAGTTGACAATACCAACATATACTGTGTACCACAGTTGACAGTACCAACGTATACTGTGTACCACTGTTGACAATACCAACATATACTGTGTACCACAGTTGACAGTACCAACATATACAGTGTACCACAGTTGACAGTACCAACATATACTGTGTACCACAGTTGACAGTACCAACATATACTGTGTACCACAGTTGACAGTACCAACATGTACCGTGTACCACAGTTGACAGTACCAACGTATACTGTGTACCACAGTTAAGAGTACCAACGTATACTGTGTACCACAGTTGACAGTACCAACATATACTGTGTACCACAGTTGACAGTACCAACATATACTGTGTAGCACAGTTGACAGTACCAACGTATACTGTGTACCACAGTTGACAGTACCAACATATACTGTGTACCACTGTTGACAGTACCAACATATACCGTGTACCACAGTTGACAGTACCAACGTATACTGTGTACCACTGTTGACAGTACCAACATATACCCTGTACCACAGTTCACAGTACCAACGTATACTGTTTATGTTACCACAGTTGACAGTACCAACATATACTGTGTACCACAGTTGAGAGTACCAACATATACTGGGTACCACTGTTGACAGTAGCAACATATACTGTGTACCACAGTTGACAGTATCAACATATACTGTGTACCACAGTTGACAGTACCAACATATACTGTGTACCACAGTTGACACTACCAACATATATGGTGTACCACTGTTGACACTACCGACATATACTGCGTACCACAGTTGACAGTACCAACATATACTGTGTACCACAGTTGACAGTACCAACGTATACTGTGTACCACAGTTGCCAATGCCAACATATACTGTGTACCACAGTTGACAGTACCAACATATATGGTGTACCACTGTTGACACTACCGACATATACTGTGTACCACAGTTGACAGACCAACATATACTGTGTACCACAGTTGACAGACCAACATATACTGTGTACCACAGTTGACAGTACCCACATATACTGGGTACTACAGTTGACAGTACCCACATATACTGGGTACCACAGTTGACAGTACCAACATATACTGTGTACCACAGATGACTATCAACGTATACTGTGTACCACAGTTGACAGTACCAACATATACTGTCTACCACAGTTGACAGTACCAACATATACTGTGTACCACATTTGACAGTACCAACATACACTGTATACCACAGTTGACAGTACACACATATACTGGGTACCACAGTTGACAGTACCAACATATACTGTGTACCACAGTTGACAGTACAAACATATACTGTGTTCCACAGTTGACAGTGCCAACATATACTGTGTACCACAGTTAACAGTACCAACATATACTGTGTACCACAGTTGACAGTACCAACATATACTGTGTACCACAGTTGACAGTACCAACATATACTGTGTACCTCAGTTGACAGTACCAACATATACTGTGTACCACAGTTGACAATACCAACATATACTGTGTACCACAGTTGACAGTACCAACATATACTGTGTGCCACAGTTGACAGTACCAACGTATACTGTGTACCACAGTTGACAGTACCATCATATACTGTGTACCACAGTTGACAGTACCAACGTATACTGTGTACCAGAGTTGACAGTACCAACATATAATGTGTACCACAGTTGACAGTACCAACATATACTTGTACCACAGCTGACACTACCAACATATACTGTGTACCACAGTTGACAGTACGAACGTATACTGTGTACCACTGTTGACAGTACCAACATATACTGTGTACCACAGTTGACAGTACCAACATATACAGTGTACCACAGTTGACAGTATCAACATATACTGTGTACCACAGTTGACAGTACCAACATATACTGTGTACCACAGCTGACACTACCAACATATACTGTGTACCTCAGTTGACAGTACTAACATATACTGTGTACCACAGTTGACAGTACCAACGTATAATGTGTACCACAGTTGACAGTACCAAAGTATACTGTGTACCACAGTTGACAGTACCAACATATACTGTGTACCACAGTTGACAATACCAACATATACTGTGTACCACAGTTGACAGTACCAACGTATACTGTGTACCACTGTTGACAATACCAACATATACTGTGTACCACAGTTGACAGTACCAACATATACTGTGTACCACAGTTGACAGTACCAACATATACTGTGTACCACAGTTGACAGTACCAACATATACTGTGTACCACTGTTGACAGTACCAACATATACTGTGTACCACTGTTGACAGTACCAACATATACTGTGTACCTCAGTTGACAGTACCAACATATACTGTGTACCACAGTTGACAGTACCAACATATACTGTGTACCACTGTTGACAATACCAACATATACTGTGTACCACAGTTGACAGTACCAACATATACTGTGTACCACAGTTGACAGTACCAACATATACTGTGTACCTCAGTTGACAGTACCAACATATACTGTGTACCACAGTTGACAGTACCAACATGTACCGTGTACCACAGTTGATAGTACCAACGTATACTGTGTACCACAGTTGAGAGTACCAACGTATACTGTGTACCACAGTTGACAGTACCAACATATACTGTGTACCACAGTTGACAGTACCAACATATACTGTGTACCACAGTTGACAGTACCAACATATACTGTGTACCACTGTTGACAGTACCAACATATACTGTGTACCACTGTTGACTACCAACATATACCGTGTACCACAGTTCACAGTACCAACGTATACTGTGTATGTTGCCACAGTTGACAGTACCAACATATACTGTGTACCACAGTTGACAGTACCAACATATACTGTGTACCACTGTTGACTACCAACATATACCATGTACCACAGTTCACAGTACCAACGTATACTGTGTATGTTACCACAGTTGACAGTACCAACATATACTGTGTACCACAGTTGAGAGTACCAACATATACTGGGTACCACTGTTGACAGTACCAACATATACTGTGTACCACAGTTGACAGTACCAACATATACTGTGTACCACAGTTGACAGTACTAACGTATACTGTGTACCACAGTTGCCAATGCCAACATATACTGCGTACCACAGTTGACAGTACCAACATATACTGTGTACCACAGTTAACAGTACCAACATATACTGTGTACCACAGTTGACAGTACCAACATATACTGTGTACCACAGTTGACAGTACCAACATATACTGTGTACCTCAGTTGACAGTACCAACATATACTGTGTACCACAGTTGACAATACCAACATATACTGTGTACCACAGTTGACAGTACCAACATATACTGTGTACCACAGTTGACAGTACCAACATATACTGTGTACCACAGTTGACAGTACCAACATATACTTTGTACCACAGTTGACAGTACCAACATATACTGTGTACCACATTTGACAGTACCAACGTATACTGTGTACCACAGTTGACAGTACCATCATATACTGTGTACCACAGTTGACAGTACCAACGTATACTGTGTACCAGAGTTGACAGTACCAACATATACTGTGTACCACAGTTGACAGTACCAACATATACTGTTTACCACAGCTGACACTGCCAACATATACTGTGTACCACAGTTGAGAGTACCAACATATACTGTGTACCACAGTTGACAGTACCAACATGTACCGTCTACCACAGTTGATAGTACCAACGTATACTGTGTACCACAGTTGACAGTACCAACATATACTGTGTAACACAGTTGACAGTACCAACATATACCGTGTACCACAGTTGACAGTACCAACGTATACTGTGTACCACAGTTGAAAGTACCAACATATACTGTGTACCACAGTTGACAGTACCAACATATACTGTGTACCACAGTTGACAGTACCAACATATACTGTGTACCACAGTTGACAGTACCAACGTATACTGTATACCACATTTGACAGTACCAACGTAAACTGTGCACCACAGTTGACAGTACCAACCTATACTGTGTACCACTGGTGACAGTACCAACATATACCGTGTACCACAGTTGACAGTACCAACATATACTGTATACCACTGTTGACAGTACCAACATATACTGTGTACCACAGTTGACAGTACCAACGTATACTGTGTATATTACCACAGTTGACAGTACCAACATATACTGTGTACCACAGTTGAGAGTACCAACGTATACCGTGTACCACAGTTGACAGTACCAACATATACTGTGTACCACAGTTGACAGTACCAACATACACTGTGTACCACAGTTGAAAGTACCAACGTATACTGTGTACCACAGTTGACAATACCATCATATACTGTGTACCACAGTTGACAGTGCCAACATATACTGTGTACCACAGTTGACAGTACTAACATATACTGTGTACCACAATTGACAGTACCAACGTATACTGTGTACCACAGTTGACAGTACTAACGTATACTGTGTACCAAAGTTGACAATACCAACATATACTGTGTATCACAGTTGACAGTACCAACATATACTGTGTACCACAGTTGACAGTACCAACATATACTGTGTACCACAGTTGACAATACCAGCGTATACTGTGCACCACAGTTGACAGTACCAACATATACCGTGTACCACAGTTGAGCGTACCAACATATACTGTGTACCACAGTTGATAGTACCAACATATACTGTGTACCAAAGTTGACAGTACCAACATATACTGTATACCACAGTTGACAGTACCAACGTATACTGTGTACCACAGTTGACAATACCAACGTATGCTGTGTACCACAGTTGACAATACCAACATATACCGTGTACCACGGTTGACAGTACCAACATATACTGTGTACCACAGTTGACAGTTCCAACATATATGGTGTACCACTGTTGACACTACCGACATATACTGCGTAGCACATTTGACAGTACTAACATATACTGTGTACCACAGTTGCGAGTACCAACATATACTGGGTACCACTGTTGATAGTACCAACATATACTGTGTACCACAGTTGACAGTATCAACATATACTGTGTACCATTATTGACAGTACCAACATATACTGTGTACCACAGTTGACAATACCAACATATACTGTGTACCATAGTTGACAGTACCAACATATACTGTGTACCACAGTTGACAGTACCAACATATACTGTGTACCATAGTTGACAGTATCAACATATATGTGTACCACTGTTGACAGTACTAACATATGCTGTGTACCACAGTTGACAGTACCAACATATACTGTGTACCGCAGTTGACAGTACCAACATATCCTGTGTACCTCAGTTGACAGTACCAACATATACTGTGTACCACAGTTGACAGTACCAACATATACTGTGTACCACAGGTGACAGTACCAACGTATACTGTGTACCAGAGTTGACAGTACCAACATATACTGTGTACCACAGTTGACAGTACCAACATATACTGTGTACCACAGTTGACAGTACCAACATATACAGTGTACCACAGTTGACAGTGCCAACATATACTGTGTACCACAGCTGACACTACCAACATATACTTGTACCTCAGTTGACAGTACTAACATATACTGTGTACCACAGTTGACAGTACCAACGTATACTGTGTACCACAGTTGACAGTACCAACGTATACTGTGTACCACAGTTGACAATACCAACATATACTGTGTACCAGAGTTGACAGTACCAACGTATACTGTGTACCACTGTTGACAATACCAACATATACTGTGTACCACAGTTGACAGTACCAACATATACAGTGTACCACAGTTGACAGTACCAACATATACTGTGTACCACAGTTGACAGTACCAACATATACTGTGTACCACAGTTGACAGTACCAACATGTACCGTGTACCACAGTTGACAGTACCAACGTATACTGTGTACCACAGTTAAGAGTACCAACGTATACTGTGTACCACAGTTGACAGTACCAACATATACTGTGTACCACAGTTGACAGTACCAACATATACTGTGTAGCACAGTTGACAGTACCAACGTATACTGTGTACCACAGTTGACAGTACCAACATATACTGTGTACCACTGTTGACAGTACCAACATATACCGTGTACCACAGTTGACAGTACCAACGTATACTGTGTACCACTGTTGACAGTACCAACATATACCCTGTACCACAGTTCACAGTACCAACGTATACTGTTTATGTTACCACAGTTGACAGTACCAACATATACTGTGTACCACAGTTGAGAGTACCAACATATACTGGGTACCACTGTTGACAGTAGCAACATATACTGTGTACCACAGTTGACAGTATCAACATATACTGTGTACCACAGTTGACAGTACCAACATATACTGTGTACCACTGTTGACTACCAACATATACCATGTACCACAGTTCACAGTACCAACGTATACTGTGTATGTTACCACAGTTGACAGTACCAACATATACTGTGTACCACAGTTGAGAGTACCAACATATACTGGGTACCACTGTTGACAGTACCAACATATACTGTGTACCACAGTTGACAGTACCAACATATACTGTGTACCACAGTTGACAGTACTAACGTATACTGTGTACCACAGTTGCCAATGCCAACATATACTGCGTACCACAGTTGACAGTACCAACATATACTGTGTACCACAGTTAACAGTACCAACATATACTGTGTACCACAGTTGACAGTACCAACATATACTGTGTACCACAGTTGACAGTACCAACATATACTGTGTACCTCAGTTGACAGTACCAACATATACTGTGTACCACAGTTGACAATACCAACATATACTGTGTACCACAGTTGACAGTACCAACATATACTGTGTACCACAGTTGACAGTACCAACATATACTGTGTACCACAGTTGACAGTACCAACATATACTTTGTACCACAGTTGACAGTACCAACATATACTGTGTACCACAGTTAACAGTACCAACATATACTGTGTACCACATTTGACAGTACCAACGTATACTGTGTACCACAGTTGACAGTACCATCATATACTGTGTACCACAGTTGACAGTACCAACGTATACTGTGTACCAGAGTTGACAGTACCAACATATACTGTGTACCACAGTTGACAGTACCAACATATACTGTTTACCACAGCTGACACTGCCAACATATACTGTGTACCACAGTTGAGAGTACCAACATATACTGTGTACCACAGTTGACAGTACCAACATGTACCGTCTACCACAGTTGATAGTACCAACGTATACTGTGTACCACAGTTGAGAGTACCAACGTATACTGTGTACCACAGTTGATTGTAGCAACGTATACTCTGTACCACAGTTGACAGTACCAACATATACTGTGTACCACAGTTGACAGTACCAACATATACTGTGTACCACTGTTGACAGTACCAACATATACTGGGTACCGCAGTTAACAGTAGCAACATATACCGTGTACCACAGTTGAGAGTACCAACATATACTGTGTACCACAGTTGACAGTACCAACATATACTGTGTACCACAGTTGACAGTACCAAAATATACTGTGTACCATAGTTGACAGTGCCAACATATACCGTGTACCACAGTTGACAATACCAACATATACTGTGTACCACAGTTGACAGTACCAACATATACTGTGTACCACAGTTGACAGTACCAACGTATACTGTGTACCACAGTTGACAGTACCAACATATACTGTGTAACACAGTTGACAGTACCAACATATACCGTGTACCACAGTTGACAGTACCAACGTATACTGTGTACCACAGTTGAAAGTACCAACATATACTGTGTACCACAGTTGACAGTACCAACATATACTGTGTACCACAGTTGACAGTACCAACATATACTGTGTACCACAGTTGACAGTACCAACGTATACTGTATACCACATTTGACAGTACCAACGTAAACTGTGCACCACAGTTGACAGTACCAACCTATACTGTGTACCACTGGTGACAGTACCAACATATACCGTGTACCACAGTTGACAGTACCAACATATACTGTATACCACTGTTGACAGTACCAACATATACTGTGTACCACAGTTGACAGTACCAACGTATACTGTGTATATTACCACAGTTGACAGTACCAACATATACTGTGTACCACAGTTGAGAGTACCAACGTATACCGTGTACCACAGTTGACAGTACCAACATATACTGTGTACCACAGTTGACAGTACCAACATACACTGTGTACCACAGTTGAAAGTACCAACGTATACTGTGTACCACAGTTGACAATACCATCATATACTGTGTACCACAGTTGACAGTGCCAACATATACTGTGTACCACAGTTGACAGTACTAACATATACTGTGTACCACAATTGACAGTACCAACGTATACTGTGTACCACAGTTGACAGTACTAACGTATACTGTGTACCAAAGTTGACAATACCAACATATACTGTGTATCACAGTTGACAGTACCAACATATACTGTGTACCACAGTTGACAGTACCAACATATACTGTGTACCACAGTTGACAATACCAGCGTATACTGTGCACCACAGTTGACAGTACCAACATATACCGTGTACCACAGTTGAGCGTACCAACATATACTGTGTACCACAGTTGATAGTACCAACATATACTGTGTACCAAAGTTGACAGTACCAACATATACTGTATACCACAGTTGACAGTACCAACGTATACTGTGTACCACAGTTGACAATACCAACGTATGCTGTGTACCACAGTTGACAATACCAACATATACCGTGTACCACGGTTGACAGTACCAACATATACTGTGTACCACAGTTGACAGTTCCAACATATATGGTGTACCACTGTTGACACTACCGACATATACTGCGTAGCACATTTGACAGTACTAACATATACTGTGTACCACAGTTGCGAGTACCAACATATACTGGGTACCACTGTTGATAGTACCAACATATACTGTGTACCACAGTTGACAGTATCAACATATACTCTGTACCATTATTGACAGTACCAACATATACTGTGTACCACAGTTGACAATACCAACATATACTGTGTACCATAGTTGACAGTACCAACATATACTGTGTACCACAGTTGACAGTACCAACATATACTGTGTACCATAGTTGACAGTATCAACGTATATGTGTACCACTGTTGACAGTACTAACATATGCTGTGTACCACAGTTGACAGTACCAACATATACTGTGTACCGCAGTTGACAGTACCAACATATCCTGTGTACCTCAGTTGACAGTACCAACATATACTGTGTACCACAGTTGACAGTACCAACATATACTGTGTACCACAGGTGACAGTACCAACGTATACTGTGTACCAGAGTTGACAGTACCAACATATACTGTGTACCACAGTTGACAGTACCAACATATACTGTGTACCACAGTTGACAGTACCAACATATACAGTGTACCACAGTTGACAGTGCCAACATATACTGTGTACCACAGCTGACACTACCAACATATACTTGTACCTCAGTTGACAGTACTAACATATACTGTGTACCACAGTTGACAGTACCAACGTATACTGTGTACCACAGTTGACAGTACCAACGTATACTGTGTACCACAGTTGACAATACCAACATATACTGTGTACCAGAGTTGACAGTACCAACGTATACTGTGTACCACTGTTGACAATACCAACATATACTGTGTACCACAGTTGACAGTACCAACATATACAGTGTACCACAGTTGACAGTACCAACATATACTGTGTACCACAGTTGACAGTACCAACATATACTGTGTACCACAGTTGACAGTACCAACATGTACCGTGTACCACAGTTGACAGTACCAACGTATACTGTGTACCACAGTTAAGAGTACCAACGTATACTGTGTACCACAGTTGACAGTACCAACATATACTGTGTACCACAGTTGACAGTACCAACATATACTGTGTAGCACAGTTGACAGTACCAACGTATACTGTGTACCACAGTTGACAGTACCAACATATACTGTGTACCACTGTTGACAGTACCAACATATACCGTGTACCACAGTTGACAGTACCAACGTATACTGTGTACCACTGTTGACAGTACCAACATATACCCTGTACCACAGTTCACAGTACCAACGTATACTGTTTATGTTACCACAGTTGACAGTACCAACATATACTGTGTACCACAGTTGAGAGTACCAACATATACTGGGTACCACTGTTGACAGTAGCAACATATACTGTGTACCACAGTTGACAGTATCAACATATACTGTGTACCACAGTTGACAGTACCAACATATACTGTGTACCACAGTTGACACTACCAACATATATGGTGTACCACTGTTGACACTACCGACATATACTGCGTACCACAGTTGACAGTACCAACATATACTGTGTACCACAGTTGACAGTACCAACGTATACTGTGTACCACAGTTGCCAATGCCAACATATACTGTGTACCACAGTTGGCACTACAGTGCCAACATATACCGTGTACCACAGTTGACAATACCAACATATACTGTGTACCACAGTTGACAGTACCAACATATACTGTGTACCACAGTTGACAGTACCAACGTATACTGTGTACCACAGTTGACAGTACCGACATATACTGTGTAACACAGTTGACAGTACCAACATATACTGTGTACCACAGTTGACAGTACCAACGTATACTGTGTACCACAGTTGCCAATGCCAACATATACTGTGTACCACAGTTGACAGTACCAACATATATGGTGTACCACTGTTGACACTACCGACATATACTGTGTACCACAGTTGACAGACCAACATATACTGTGTACCACAGTTGACAGACCAACATATACTGTGTACCACAGTTGACAGTACCCACATATACTGGGTACTACAGTTGACAGTACCCACATATACTGGGTACCACAGTTGACAGTACCAACATATACTGTGTACCACAGATGACTATCAACGTATACTGTGTACCACAGTTGACAGTACCAACATATACTGTCTACCACAGTTGACAGTACCAACATATACTGTGTACCACATTTGACAGTACCAACATATACTGTATACCACAGTTGACAGTACACACATATACTGGGTACCACAGTTGACAGTACCAACATATACTGTGTACCACAGTTGACAGTACAAACATATACTGTGTTCCACAGTTGACAGTGCCAACATATACTGTGTACCACAGTTGACAATACCAACATATACTGTGTACCACAGTTGACAGTACCAACATATACTGTGTACCACAGTTGACAGTACCAACGTATACTGTGTACCACAGTTGACAGTACCAACATATACTGTGTACCACAGTGTACCACAGTGGACAGTACCAACATATACTGTGTACCACAGTTGACAGTACAAACGTATACTGTGTACCACAGTTGCCAATGCCAACATATACTGCGTACCACAGTTGACAGAACCAACATATACTGTGTACCAACGTTGACAGAACCAACATATACTGTGTACCACAGTTGACACTACCAACATATACTGTGTACCACAGTTGAGAGTACCAACATGTACCGTCTACCACAGTTGATAGTACCAACATGTACCGTCTACCACAGTTGATAGTACCAACGTATACTGTGTACCACAGTTGAGAGTACCAACGTATACTGTGTACCACAGTTGATTGTAGCAACGTATACTCTGTACCACAGTTGACAGTACCAACATATACTGTGTACCACAGTTGACAGTACCAACATATACTGTGTACCACTGTTGACAGTACCAACATATACTGGGTACCGCAGTTAACAGTAGCAACATATACCGTGTACCACAGTTCAGAGTACCAACATATACTGTGTACCACAGTTGACAGTACCAACATATACTGTGTACCACAGTTGACAGTACCAAAATATACTGTGTACCATAGTTGACAGTGCCAACATATACCGTGTACCACAGTTGACAATACCAACATATACTGTGTACCACAGTTGACAGTACCAACATATACTGTGTACCACAGTTGACAGTACCAACGTATACTGTGTACCACAGTTGACAGTACCGACATATACTGTGTAACACAGTTGACAGTACCAACATATACCGTGTACCACAGTTGACAGTACCAACGTATACTGTGTACCACAGTTGAAAGTACCAACATATACTGTGTACCACAGTTGACAGTACCAACATATACTGTGTACCACAGTTGACAGTACCAACATATACTGTGTACCACAGTTGACAGTACCAACGTATACTGTATACCACATTTGATAGTACCAACGTAAACTGTGTACCACAGTTGACAGTACCAACCTATACTGTGTACCACTGGTGACAGTACCAACATATACCGTGTACCACAGTTGACAGTACCAACATATACTGTATACCACAGTTGACAGTACCAACATATACTGTGTACCACAGTTGAGAGTACCAACGTATACCGTGTACCACAGTTGACAGTACCAACATACACTGTGTACCACAGTTGAAAGTACCAACGTATACTGTGTACCACAGTTGACAATACCATCATATACTGTGTACCACAGTTGACAGTGCCAACATATACTATGTACCACAGTTGACAGTACTAACATATACTGTGTACCACAATTGACAGTACCAACGTATACTGTGTACCACAGTTGACAGTACTAACGTATACTGTGTACCAAAGTTGACAATACCAACATATACTGTGTATCACAGTTGACAGTACCAACATATACTGTGTACCACAGTTGACAGTACCAACATATACTGTGTACCACAGTTGACAATACCAGCGTATACTGTGCACCACAGTTGACAGTACCAACATATACCGTGTACCACAGTTGAGCGTACCAACATATACTGTGTACCACAGTTGATAGTACCAACATATACTGTGTACCAAAGTTGACAGTACCAACATATACTGTATACCACAGTTGACAGTACCAACGTATACTGTGTACCACAGTTGACAATACCAACGTATGCTGTGTACCACAGTTGACAATACCAACATATACCGTGTACCACGGTTGACAGTACCAACATATACTGTGTACCACAGTTGACAGTTCCAACATATATGGTGTACCACTGTTGACACTACCGACATATACTGTGTAGCACATTTGACAGTACTAACATATACTGTGTACCACAGTTGCGAGTACCAACATATACTGGGTACCACTGTTGATAGTACCAACATATACTGTGTACCACAGTTGACAGTATCAACATATACTGTGTACCATTATTGACAGTACCAACATATACTGTGTACCACAGTTGACAATACCAACATATACTGTGTACCATAGTTGACAGTACCAACATATACTGTGTACCACAGTTGACAGTACCAACATATACTGTGTACCATAGTTGACAGTATCAACGTATATGTGTACCACTGTTGACAGTACTAACATATGCTGTGTACCACAGTTGACAGTACCAACATATACTGTGTACCGCAGTTGACAGTACCAACATATCCTGTGTACCTCAGTTGACAGTACCAACATATACTGTGTACCACAGTTGACAGTACCAACATATACTGTGTACCACAGGTGACAGTACCAACGTATACTGTGTACCAGAGTTGACAGTACCAACATATACTGTGTACCACAGTTGACAGTACCAACATATACTGTGTACCACAGTTGACAGTACTAACATATACCGTGTACCACAGTTGACAGTACCAACATATACTGTGTAGCACAATTGACAGTACCCACATATACTGTGTACCATAGTTGACAGTACCCACGTATACTGTGTACCACAGTTGATAGTACCAACATATAATATGTACCAAAGTTGTAAGTACCAACGTATACTTTGTACCACTGTTGACAGTACCAACATATACTGTGTACCACAGTTGACAGTACAAACATATACTGTGTACTACATTTGAGAGTACCAACATATACTGTTTACCACATTTGACAGTACCAACATATACTGTGTGGCACAGTTGACAGTACCCACATATACTGGGTACCCCAGTTGATAGTACCAACGTATACTGTGTACCACATCTGACAGTTCCCACATATACAGGGTACAACAGTTGACAATACCATCATATAGTGTGTACCACAGTTGACAGTACCAACATATACTGTGTACCACAGTTGACAGTACCAACGTATACTGTGTTCCACAGTTGACAGTACCAACATATACTGTGTACCATAGTTGACAGTGTCAACGTATCTGTGTACCACAGTTGACATTACTAACATATGCTGTGTACCACAGTTGACAGTACCAACATATACTGTGTACCACAGTTGACTGTACCAACGTATACTGTGTACCACAGTTGAGAGTACCAACGTATACTGTGTACCACAGTTGATTGTAGCAACGTATACTCTGTACCACAGTTGACAGTACCAACATATACTGTGTACCACAGTTGACAGTACCAACATATACTGTGTACCACTGTTGACAGTACCAACATATACTGGGTACCGCAGTTAACAGTAGCAACATATACCGTGTACCACAGTTGAGAGTACCAACATATACTGTGTACCACAGTTGACAGTACCAACATATACTTTGTACCACAGTTGACAGTACCAAAATATACTGTGTACCATAGTTGACAGTGCCAACATATACCGTGTACCACAGTTGACAATACCAACATATACTGTGTACCACAGTTGACAGTACCAACATATACTGTGTACCACAGTTGACAGTACCAACGTATACTGTGTACCACAGTTGACAGTACCAACATATACTGTGTAACACAGTTGACAGTACCAACATATACCGTGTACCACAGTTGACAGTACCAACGTATACTGTGTACCACAGTTGAAAGTACCAACATATACTGTGTACCACAGTTGACAGTACCAACATATACTGTGTACCACAGTTGACAGTACCAACATATACTGTGTACCACAGTTGACAGTACCAACCTATACTGTGTACCACTGGTGACAGTACCAACATATACCGTGTACCACAGTTGACAGTACCAACATATACTGTATACCACTGTTGACAGTACCAACATATACTGTGTACCACAGTTGACAGTACCAACGTATACTGTGTACCACTGTTGACAATACCAACATATACTGTGTACCACAGTTGACAGTACCAACATATACAGTGTACCACAGTTGACAGTACCAACATATACTGTGTACCACAGTTGACAGTACCAACATATACTGTGTACCACAGTTGACAGTACCAACATGTACCGTGTACCACAGTTGACAGTACCAACGTATACTGTGTACCACAGTTAAGAGTACCAACGTATACTGTGTACCACAGTTGACAGTACCAACATATACTGTGTACCACAGTTGACAGTACCAACATATACTGTGTAGCACAGTTGACAGTACCAACGTATACTGTGTACCACAGTTGACAGTACCAACATATACTGTGTACCACTGTTGACAGTACCAACATATACCGTGTACCACAGTTGACAGTACCAACGTATACTGTGTACCACTGTTGACAGTACCAACATATACCCTGTACCACAGTTCACAGTACCAACGTATACTGTTTATGTTACCACAGTTGACAGTACCAACATATACTGTGTACCACAGTTGAGAGTACCAACATATACTGGGTACCACTGTTGACAGTAGCAACATATACTGTGTACCACAGTTGACAGTATCAACATATACTGTGTACCACAGTTGACAGTACCAACATATACTGTGTACCACTGTTGACTACCAACATATACCATGTACCACAGTTCACAGTACCAACGTATACTGTGTATGTTACCACAGTTGACAGTACCAACATATACTGTGTACCACAGTTGAGAGTACCAACATATACTGGGTACCACTGTTGACAGTACCAACATATACTGTGTACCACAGTTGACAGTACCAACATATACTGTGTACCACAGTTGACAGTACTAACGTATACTGTGTACCACAGTTGCCAATGCCAACATATACTGCGTACCACAGTTGACAGTACCAACATATACTGTGTACCACAGTTAACAGTACCAACATATACTGTGTACCACAGTTGACAGTACCAACATATACTGTGTACCACAGTTGACAGTACCAACATATACTGTGTACCTCAGTTGACAGTACCAACATATACTGTGTACCACAGTTGACAATACCAACATATACTGTGTACCACAGTTGACAGTACCAACATATACTGTGTACCACAGTTGACAGTACCAACATATACTGTGTACCACAGTTGACAGTACCAACATATACTTTGTACCACAGTTGACAGTACCAACATATACTGTGTACCACAGTTAACAGTACCAACATATACTGTGTACCACATTTGACAGTACCAACGTATACTGTGTACCACAGTTGACAGTACCATCATATACTGTGTACCACAGTTGACAGTACCAACGTATACTGTGTACCAGAGTTGACAGTACCAACATATACTGTGTACCACAGTTGACAGTACCAACATATACTGTTTACCACAGCTGACACTGCCAACATATACTGTGTACCACAGTTGAGAGTACCAACATATACTGTGTACCACAGTTGACAGTACCAACATGTACCGTCTACCACAGTTGATAGTACCAACGTATACTGTGTACCACAGTTGAGAGTACCAACGTATACTGTGTACCACAGTTGATTGTAGCAACGTATACTCTGTACCACAGTTGACAGTACCAACATATACTGTGTACCACAGTTGACAGTACCAACATATACTGTGTACCACTGTTGACAGTACCAACATATACTGGGTACCGCAGTTAACAGTAGCAACATATACCGTGTACCACAGTTGAGAGTACCAACATATACTGTGTACCACAGTTGACAGTACCAACATATACTGTGTACCACAGTTGACAGTACCAAAATATACTGTGTACCATAGTTGACAGTGCCAACATATACCGTGTACCACAGTTGACAATACCAACATATACTGTGTACCACAGTTGACAGTACCAACATATACTGTGTACCACAGTTGACAGTACCAACGTATACTGTGTACCACAGTTGACAGTACCAACATATACTGTGTAACACAGTTGACAGTACCAACATATACCGTGTACCACAGTTGACAGTACCAACGTATACTGTGTACCACAGTTGAAAGTACCAACATATACTGTGTACCACAGTTGACAGTACCAACATATACTGTGTACCACAGTTGACAGTACCAACATATACTGTGTACCACAGTTGACAGTACCAACGTATACTGTATACCACATTTGACAGTACCAACGTAAACTGTGCACCACAGTTGACAGTACCAACCTATACTGTGTACCACTGGTGACAGTACCAACATATACCGTGTACCACAGTTGACAGTACCAACATATACTGTATACCACTGTTGACAGTACCAACATATACTGTGTACCACAGTTGACAGTACCAACGTATACTGTGTATATTACCACAGTTGACAGTACCAACATATACTGTGTACCACAGTTGAGAGTACCAACGTATACCGTGTACCACAGTTGACAGTACCAACATATACTGTGTACCACAGTTGACAGTACCAACATACACTGTGTACCACAGTTGAAAGTACCAACGTATACTGTGTACCACAGTTGACAATACCATCATATACTGTGTACCACAGTTGACAGTGCCAACATATACTGTGTACCACAGTTGACAGTACTAACATATACTGTGTACCACAATTGACAGTACCAACGTATACTGTGTACCACAGTTGACAGTACTAACGTATACTGTGTACCAAAGTTGACAATACCAACATATACTGTGTATCACAGTTGACAGTACCAACATATACTGTGTACCACAGTTGACAGTACCAACATATACTGTGTACCACAGTTGACAATACCAGCGTATACTGTGCACCACAGTTGACAGTACCAACATATACCGTGTACCACAGTTGAGCGTACCAACATATACTGTGTACCACAGTTGATAGTACCAACATATACTGTGTACCAAAGTTGACAGTACCAACATATACTGTATACCACAGTTGACAGTACCAACGTATACTGTGTACCACAGTTGACAATACCAACGTATGCTGTGTACCACAGTTGACAATACCAACATATACCGTGTACCACGGTTGACAGTACCAACATATACTGTGTACCACAGTTGACAGTTCCAACATATATGGTGTACCACTGTTGACACTACCGACATATACTGCGTAGCACATTTGACAGTACTAACATATACTGTGTACCACAGTTGCGAGTACCAACATATACTGGGTACCACTGTTGATAGTACCAACATATACTGTGTACCACAGTTGACAGTATCAACATATACTGTGTACCATTATTGACAGTACCAACATATACTGTGTACCACAGTTGACAATACCAACATATACTGTGTACCATAGTTGACAGTACCAACATATACTGTGTACCACAGTTGACAGTACCAACATATACTGTGTACCATAGTTGACAGTATCAACGTATATGTGTACCACTGTTGACAGTACTAACATATGCTGTGTACCACAGTTGACAGTACCAACATATACTGTGTACCGCAGTTGACAGTACCAACATATCCTGTGTACCTCAGTTGACAGTACCAACATATACTGTGTACCACAGTTGACAGTACCAACATATACTGTGTACCACAGGTGACAGTACCAACGTATACTGTGTACCAGAGTTGACAGTACCAACATATACTGTGTACCACAGTTGACAGTACCAACATATACTGTGTACCACAGTTGACAGTACCAACATATACAGTGTACCACAGTTGACAGTGCCAACATATACTGTGTACCACAGCTGACACTACCAACATATACTTGTACCTCAGTTGACAGTACTAACATATACTGTGTACCACAGTTGACAGTACCAACGTATACTGTGTACCACAGTTGACAGTACCAACGTATACTGTGTACCACAGTTGACAATACCAACATATACTGTGTACCAGAGTTGACAGTACCAACGTATACTGTGTACCACTGTTGACAATACCAACATATACTGTGTACCACAGTTGACAGTACCAACATATACAGTGTACCACAGTTGACAGTACCAACATATACTGTGTACCACAGTTGACAGTACCAACATATACTGTGTACCACAGTTGACAGTACCAACATGTACCGTGTACCACAGTTGACAGTACCAACGTATACTGTGTACCACAGTTAAGAGTACCAACGTATACTGTGTACCACAGTTGACAGTACCAACATATACTGTGTACCACAGTTGACAGTACCAACATATACTGTGTAGCACAGTTGACAGTACCAACGTATACTGTGTACCACAGTTGACAGTACCAACATATACTGTGTACCACTGTTGACAGTACCAACATATACCGTGTACCACAGTTGACAGTACCAACGTATACTGTGTACCACTGTTGACAGTACCAACATATACCCTGTACCACAGTTCACAGTACCAACGTATACTGTT
This sequence comes from Eledone cirrhosa, assembly GCA_964016885.1. NCBI lineage: Eukaryota > Metazoa > Mollusca > Cephalopoda > Octopoda > Eledonidae > Eledone > Eledone cirrhosa. Next base: position 43,655,840 of record OZ024755.1, read on the forward strand.
TATGTTACCACAGTTGACAGTACCAACATATACTGTGTACCACAGTTGAGAGTACCAACATATACTGGGTACCACTGTTGACAGTAGCAACATATACTGTGTACCACAGTTGACAGTATCAACATATACTGTGTACCACAGTTGACAGTACCAACATATACTGTGTACCACAGTTGACACTACCAACATATATGGTGTACCACTGTTGACACTACCGACATATACTGCGTACCACAGTTGACAGTACCAACATATACTGTGTACCACAGTTGACAGTACCAACGTATACTGTGTACCACAGTTGCCAATGCCAACATATACTGTGTACCACAGTTGGCACTACAGTGCCAACATATACCGTGTACCACAGTTGACAATACCAACATATACTGTGTACCACAGTTGACAGTACCAACATATACTGTGTACCACAGTTGACAGTACCAACGTATACTGTGTACCACAGTTGACAGTACCGACATATACTGTGTAACACAGTTGACAGTACCAACATATACTGTGTACCACAGTTGACAGTACCAACGTATACTGTGTACCACAGTTGCCAATGCCAACATATACTGTGTACCACAGTTGACAGTACCAACATATATGGTGTACCACTGTTGACACTACCGACATATACTGTGTACCACAGTTGACAGACCAACATATACTGTGTACCACAGTTGACAGACCAACATATACTGTGTACCACAGTTGACAGTACCCACATATACTGGGTACTACAGTTGACAGTACCCACATATACTGGGTACCACAGTTGACAGTACCAACATATACTGTGTACCACAGATGACTATCAACGTATACTGTGTACCACAGTTGACAGTACCAACATATACTGTCTACCACAGTTGACAGTACCAACATATACTGTGTACCACATTTGACAGTACCAACATATACTGTATACCACAGTTGACAGTACACACATATACTGGGTACCACAGTTGACAGTACCAACATATACTGTGTACCACAGTTGACAGTACAAACATATACTGTGTTCCACAGTTGACAGTGCCAACATATACTGTGTACCACAGTTGACAATACCAACATATACTGTGTACCACAGTTGACAGTACCAACATATACTGTGTACCACAGTTGACAGTACCAACGTATACTGTGTACCACAGTTGACAGTACCAACATATACTGTGTACCACAGTGTACCACAGTGGACAGTACCAACATATACTGTGTACCACAGTTGAGAGTACCAACATGTACCGTCTACCACAGTTGATAGTACCAACATGTACCGTCTACCACAGTTGATAGTACCAACGTATACTGTGTACCACAGTTGAGAGTACCAACGTATACTGTGTACCACAGTTGATTGTAGCAACGTATACTCTGTACCACAGTTGACAGTACCAACATATACTGTGTACCACAGTTGACAGTACCAACATATACTGTGTACCACTGTTGACAGTACCAACATATACTGGGTACCGCAGTTAACAGTAGCAACATATACCGTGTACCACAGTTCAGAGTACCAACATATACTGTGTACCACAGTTGACAGTACCAACATATACTGTGTACCACAGTTGACAGTACCAAAATATACTGTGTACCATAGTTGACAGTGCCAACATATACCGTGTACCACAGTTGACAATACCAACATATACTGTGTACCACAGTTGACAGTACCAACATATACTGTGTACCACAGTTGACAGTACCAACGTATACTGTGTACCACAGTTGACAGTACCGACATATACTGTGTAACACAGTTGACAGTACCAACATATACCGTGTACCACAGTTGACAGTACCAACGTATACTGTGTACCACAGTTGAAAGTACCAACATATACTGTGTACCACAGTTGACAGTACCAACATATACTGTGTACCACAGTTGACAGTACCAACATATACTGTGTACCACAGTTGACAGTACCAACGTATACTGTATACCACATTTGATAGTACCAACGTAAACTGTGTACCACAGTTGACAGTACCAACCTATACTGTGTACCACTGGTGACAGTACCAACATATACCGTGTACCACAGTTGACAGTACCAACATATACTGTATACCACAGTTGACAGTACCAACATATACTGTGTACCACAGTTGAGAGTACCAACGTATACCGTGTACCACAGTTGACAGTACCAACATACACTGTGTACCACAGTTGAAAGTACCAACGTATACTGTGTACCACAGTTGACAATACCATCATATACTGTGTACCACAGTTGACAGTGCCAACATATACTATGTACCACAGTTGACAGTACTAACATATACTGTGTACCACAATTGACAGTACCAACGTATACTGTGTACCACAGTTGACAGTACTAACGTATACTGTGTACCAAAGTTGACAATACCAACATATACTGTGTATCACAGTTGACAGTACCAACATATACTGTGTACCACAGTTGACAGTACCAACATATACTGTGTACCACAGTTGACAATACCAGCGTATACTGTGCACCACAGTTGACAGTACCAACATATACCGTGTACCACAGTTGAGCGTACCAACATATACTGTGTACCACAGTTGATAGTACCAACATATACTGTGTACCAAAGTTGACAGTACCAACATATACTGTATACCACAGTTGACAGTACCAACGTATACTGTGTACCACAGTTGACAATACCAACGTATGCTGTGTACCACAGTTGACAATACCAACATATACCGTGTACCACGGTTGACAGTACCAACATATACTGTGTACCACAGTTGACAGTTCCAACATATATGGTGTACCACTGTTGACACTACCGACATATACTGTGTAGCACATTTGACAGTACTAACATATACTGTGTACCACAGTTGCGAGTACCAACATATACTGGGTACCACTGTTGATAGTACCAACATATACTGTGTACCACAGTTGACAGTATCAACATATACTGTGTACCATTATTGACAGTACCAACATATACTGTGTACCACAGTTGACAATACCAACATATACTGTGTACCATAGTTGACAGTACCAACATATACTGTGTACCACAGTTGACAGTACCAACATATACTGTGTACCATAGTTGACAGTATCAACGTATATGTGTACCACTGTTGACAGTACTAACATATGCTGTGTACCACAGTTGACAGTACCAACATATACTGTGTACCGCAGTTGACAGTACCAACATATCCTGTGTACCTCAGTTGACAGTACCAACATATACTGTGTACCACAGTTGACAGTACCAACATATACTGTGTACCACAGGTGACAGTACCAACGTATACTGTGTACCAGAGTTGACAGTACCAACATATACTGTGTACCACAGTTGACAGTACCAACATATACTGTGTACCACAGTTGACAGTACTAACATATACCGTGTACCACAGTTGACAGTACCAACATATACTGTGTAGCACAATTGACAGTACCCACATATACTGTGTACCATAGTTGACAGTACCCACGTATACTGTGTACCACAGTTGATAGTACCAACATATAATATGTACCAAAGTTGTAAGTACCAACGTATACTTTGTACCACTGTTGACAGTACCAACATATACTGTGTACCACAGTTGACAGTACAAACATATACTGTGTACTACATTTGAGAGTACCAACATATACTGTTTACCACATTTGACAGTACCAACATATACTGTGTGGCACAGTTGACAGTACCCACATATACTGGGTACCCCAGTTGATAGTACCAACGTATACTGTGTACCACATCTGACAGTTCCCACATATACAGGGTACAACAGTTGACAATACCATCATATAGTGTGTACCACAGTTGACAGTACCAACATATACTGTGTACCACAGTTGACAGTACCAACGTATACTGTGTTCCACAGTTGACAGTACCAACATATACTGTGTACCATAGTTGACAGTGTCAACGTATCTGTGTACCACAGTTGACATTACTAACATATGCTGTGTACCACAGTTGACAGTACCAACATATACTGTGTACCACAGTTGACTGTACCAACGTATACTGTGTACCACAGTTGAGAGTACCAACGTATACTGTGTACCACAGTTGATTGTAGCAACGTATACTCTGTACCACAGTTGACAGTACCAACATATACTGTGTACCACAGTTGACAGTACCAACATATACTGTGTACCACTGTTGACAGTACCAACATATACTGGGTACCGCAGTTAACAGTAGCAACATATACCGTGTACCACAGTTGAGAGTACCAACATATACTGTGTACCACAGTTGACAGTACCAACATATACTTTGTACCACAGTTGACAGTACCAAAATATACTGTGTACCATAGTTGACAGTGCCAACATATACCGTGTACCACAGTTGACAATACCAACATATACTGTGTACCACAGTTGACAGTACCAACATATACTGTGTACCACAGTTGACAGTACCAACGTATACTGTGTACCACAGTTGACAGTACCAACATATACTGTGTAACACAGTTGACAGTACCAACATATACCGTGTACCACAGTTGACAGTACCAACGTATACTGTGTACCACAGTTGAAAGTACCAACATATACTGTGTACCACAGTTGACAGTACCAACATATACTGTGTACCACAGTTGACAGTACCAACATATACTGTGTACCACAGTTGACAGTACCAACGTATACTGTATACCACATTTGACAGTACCAACGTAAACTGTGTACCACAGTTGACAGTACCAACCTATACTGTGTACCACTGGTGACAGTACCAACATATACCGTGTACCACAGTTGACAGTACCAACATATACTGTATACCACTGTTGACAGTACCAACATATACTGTGTACCACAGTTGACAGTACCAACGTATACTGTGTATATTACCACAGTTGACAGTACCAACATATACTGTGTACCACAGTTGAGAGTACCAACGTATACCGTGTACCACAGTTGACAGTACCAACATATACTGTGTCCCACAGTTGACAGTACCAACATACACTGTGTACCACAGTTGAAAGTACCAACGTATACTGTGTACCACAGTTGACAATACCATCATATACTGTGTACCACAGTTGACAGTGCCAACATATACTGTGTACCACAGTTGACAGTACTAACATATACTGTGTACCACAATTGACAGTACCAACGTATACTGTGTACCACAGTTGACAGTACTAACGTATACTGTGTACCAAAGTTGACAATACCAACATATACTGTGTATCACAGTTGACAGTACCAACATATACTGTGTACCACAGTTGACAATACCAGCGTATACTGTCCACCACAGTTGACAGTACCAACATATACCGTGTACCACAGTTGAGCGTACCAACATATACTGTGTACCACAGTTGATAGTACCAACATATACTGTGTACCAAAGTTGACAGTACCAACATATACTGTATACCACAGTTGACAGTACCAACGTATACTGTGTACCACAGTTGACAATACCAACGTATGCTGTGTACCACAGTTGACAATACCAACATATACCGTGTACCACGGTTGACAGTACCAACATATACTGTGTACCACAGTTGACAGTTCCAACATATATGGTGTACCACTGTTGACACTACCGACATATACTGTGTAGCACATTTGACAGTACTAACATATACTGTGTACCACAGTTGCGAGTACCAACATATACTGTGTACCACAGTTGACAGTATCAACATATACTGTGTACCATTATTGACAGTACCAACATATACTGTGTACCACAGTTGACAATACCAACATATACTGTGTACCACAGTTGACAGTACCAACATATACTGTGTACCACAGTTGACAGTACCAACATATACTGTGTACCATAGTTGACAGTATCAACGTATATGTGTACCACTGTTGACAGTACTAACATATGCTGTGTACCACAGTTGACAGTACCAACATATACTGTGTACCGCAGTTGACAGTACCAACATATCCTGTGTACCTCAGTTGACAGTACCAACATATACTGTGTACCACAGTTGACAGTACCAACATATACTGTGTACCACAGGTGACAGTACCAACGTATACTGTGTACCACAGTTGACAGTACCAACATATACTGTGTACCACAGTTGACAGTACCAACATATACTGTGTACCACAGTTGACAGTACTAACATATACCGTGTACCACAGTTGACAGTACCAACATATACTGTGTAGCACAATTGACAGTACCCACATATACTGTGTACCATAGTTGACAGTACCCACGTATACTGTGTACCACAGTTGACAGTACCAACATATAATATGTACCAAAGTTGTAAGTACCAACGTATACTTTGTACCACTGTTGACAGTACCAACATATACTGTGTACCACAGTTGACAGTACAAACATATACTGTGTACTACATTTGAGATTACCAACATATACTGTTTACCACATTTGACAGTACCAACATATACTGTGTGGCACAGTTGACAGTACCCACATATACTGGGTACCCCAGTTGATAGTACCAACGTATACTGTGTACCACATCTGACAGTTCCCACATATACAGGGTACAACAGTTGACAATACCATCATATACTGTGTACCACAGTTGACAGTACCAACATATACTGTGTACCACAGTTGACAGTACCAACGTATACTGTGTTCCACAGTTGACAGTACCAACATATACTGTGTACCATAGTTGACAGTGTCAACGTATCTGTGTACCACAGTTGACATTACTAACATATGCTGTGTACCACAGTTGACAGTACCAACATATACTGTGTACCAGAGTTGACAGTACCAACATATACTGTGTACCACAGTTGACTGTACCAACATATACTTTGTACCACAGTTAACAGTACTAACATATACCGTGTACCACAGTTGACAATACCAACATATACTTTGTACCACAGTTGACAGTACCGACATATACTGTGTACCACAGTTGACAGTACCAACGTATACTGTGTACCACAGTTGACAGTACCAACATATACTGTGTAACACAGTTGACAGTACCAACATATACCGTGTACCACAGTTGACAGTACCAACGTATACTGTGTACCACAGTTGAAAGTACCAGCATATACTGTGTACCACAGTTGACAGTACCAACATATACTGTGTACCACAGTTGACAGTACCAACATATACTGTGTACCACAGTTGACAGTATTAACGTATACTGTATACCACATTTGACAGTACCAACGTAAACTGTGTACCACAGTTGACAGTACCAACCTATACTGTGTACCACTGGTGACAGTACCAACATATACCTTGTACCACAGTTGACAGTACCAACATATACTGTATACCACTGTTGACAGTACCAACATATACTGTGTACCACAGTTGACAGTACCAACGTATACTGTGTATATTACCACAGTTGACATTACCAACATATACTGTGTACCGCAGTTAACAGTAGCAACATATACCGTGTACCACAGTTGAGAGTACCAACATATACTGTGTACCACAGTTGACAGTACCAACATATACTGTGTACCATAGTTGACAGTGCCAACATATACCGTGTACCACAGTTGACAATACCAACATTTACTGTGTACCACAGTTGACAGTACCAACATATACTGTGTACCACAGTTGACAGTACCAACGTATACTGTGTACCACAGTTGACAATACCAACATATACTGTGTACCACAGTTGACAGTACCAACATATATGGTGTACCACTGTTGACACTACCGACATATACTGTGTAGCACAGTTGACAGTACTAACATATACTGTGTACCACAGTTGAGAGTACCAACATATACTGGGTACCACTGTTGACAGTACCAACATATACTGTGTACCACAGTTGATTGTATCAACATATACTGTGTACCACTGTTGACAGTACCAACATATACTGTGTACCACATATGACTACCAACGTATACTGTGTACCACAGTTGACAGTACCAACATATACTGTCTACCACAGTTGACAGTACCAACATATACTGTGTTCCACAATTGACAGTACCAACATATACTGTGTATCACAGTTGACAGTACCCACATATACTGTGTACCACAGTTGACAGTACCAACATATACTGTGTTCCACAGTTGACAGTGCCAACATATACTGTGTACCACAGTTAACAGTACCAACATATACTGTGTACCACAGTTGACAGTACCAAAATATACTGTGTACCACAGTTGACAGTACCAACATATACTGTGTACCTCAGTTGACAGTACCAACATATACTGTGTACCACAGTTGATAATACCAACATATACTGTGTACCACAGTTGACAGTACCAACATATACTGTGTACCACAGTTGACAATACCAACGTATACTGTGTACCACAGTTGACAGTACCAACATATACTGTGTACCTCAGTTGACAGTACCAACATATACTGTGTACCACAGTTGACAGTACCAACATGTACCGTGTACCACAGTTGATACTACCAGCGTATACTGTGTACCACAGTTGAGAGTACCAACGTATACTGTGTACCACAGTTGACAGTACCAACATATACTGTGTACCACAGTTGACAGTACCAACATATACTGTGTACCACAGTTGACAGTACCAACATATACTGTGTACCTCAGTTGACAGTACCAACATATACTGTGTACCACAGTTGACAATACCAACATATACTGTGTACCACAGTTGACAGTACCAACATATACTGTGTACCACAGTTGACAGTACCAACGTATACTGTGTACCACAGTTGACAGTACCAACATATACTGTGTACCTCAGTTGACAGTACCAACATATACTGTGTACCACAGTTGACAGTACCAACATGTACCGTGTACCACAGTTGATAGTACCAACGTATACTGTGTACCACAGTTGAGAGTACCAACGTATACTGTGTACCACAGTTGACAGTACCAACATATACTGTGTACCACAGTTGACAGTACCAACATATACTGTGTACCACAGTTGACAGTACCAACATATACTGTGTACCACTGATGACAGTACCAACATATACTGTGTACCACTGTTGACTACCAACATTTACCGTGTACCACAGTTCAGAGTACCAACGTATACTGTGTATGTTACCACAGTTGACAGTACCAACATATACTGCGTACCACAGTTGACAGTACCAACGTATACTGTGTACCACTGTTGACAATACCAACATATACTGTGTACCATAGTTGACAGTACCAACATATACTGTGTACCACAGTTGACAGTACCAACATATACTGTGTACCTCAGTTGACAGTACCTACATATACTGTGTACCACAGTTGACAGTACCAACATGTACCGTGTACCACAGTTGATAGTACCAACGTATACTGTATACCACAGTTGAGAGTACCAACGTATACTGTGTACCACAGTTTACAGTACCAACATATACTGTGTACCACAGTTGACAGTACCAACATATACTGTGTACCACAGTTGACAGTACCAACATATACTGTGTACCACTGTTGACAGTACCAACATATACTGTGTACCACTGTTGACTACCAACATATACCGTGTACCACAGTTCACAGTACCAACGTATACTGTGTATGTTACCACAGTTGACAGTACCAACATATACTGTGTACCACAGTTGACAGTACCAACATATACTGTGTACCACTGTTGACTACCAACATATACCATGTACCACAGTTCACAGTACCAACGTATACTGTGTATGTTACCACAGTTGACAGTACCAACATATACTGTGTACCACAGTTGAGAGTACCAACATATACTGGGTACCACAGTTGACAGTACCAACATATACTGTGTACCACAGTTGACAGTACTAACGTATACTGTGTACCACAGTTGCCAATGCCAACATATACTGTGTACCACAGTTGACAGTACCAACATATACTGTGTACCACAGTTGACAGTACCAACATATACTGTGTACCACAGTTAACAGTACCAACATATACTGTGTACCACAGTTGACAGTACCAACATATACTGTGTACCACAGTTGACAGTACCAACATATACTGTGTACCTCAGTTGACAGTACCAACATATACTGTGTACCACAGTTGACAATACCAACATATACTGTGTACCACAGTTGACAGTACCAACATATACTGTGTACCACAGTTGACAGTACCAACATATACTGTGTACCACAGTTGACAGTACCAACATATACTTTGTACCACAGTTGACAGTACCAACATATACTGTGTACCACAGTTAACAGTACCAACATATACTGTGTACCACATTTGACAGTACCAACGTATACTGTGTACCACAGTTGACAGTACCATCATATACTGTGTACCACAGTTGACAGTACCAACGTATACTGTGTACCAGAGTTGGCAGTACCAACATATACTGTGTACCACAGTTGACAGTACCAACATATACTGTGTACCACAGCTGACACTACCAACATATACTGTGTACCACAGTTGAGAGTACCAACATATACTGTGTACCACAGTTGACAGTACCAACATGTACCGTCTACCACAGTTGAGAGTACCAACGTATACTGTGTACCACAGTTGATTGTAGCAACGTATACACTGTACCACAGTTGACAGTACCAACATATACTGTGTACAACAGTTGACAGTACCAACATATACTGTGTACCACAGTTGACAGTACCAACATATACTGTGTACCACAGTTGACAGTACCAACATGTACCGTGTACCACAGTTGATAGTACCAACGTATACTGTGTACCACAGTTGAGAGTACCAACGTATACTGTGTACCACAGTTGACAGTACCAACATATACTGTGTACCACAGTTGACAGTACCAACATATACTGTGTACCACAGTTGACAGTACCAACATATACTGTGTACCACAGTTGACAGTACCAACATATACTGTGTACCACAGTTGACAGTACCAACATATACTGTGTACCACTGTTGACTACCAACATATACCATGTACCACAGTTCACAGTACCAACGTATACTGTGTATGTTACCACAGTTGACAGTACCAACATATACTGTGTACCACAGTTGAGAGTACCAACATATACTGGGTATCACTGTTGACAGTACCAACATATACTGTGTACCACAGTTGACAGTACCAACATATACTGTGTACCACAGTTGACAGTACTAACGTATACTGTGTACCACAGTTGCCAATGCCAACATATACTGTGTACCACAGTTGACAGTACCAACATATACTGTGTACCACAGTTGACAGTACCAGCATATACTGTGTACCATAGTTGAAAGTGCCAACATATACCTTGTACCACAGTTGACAATACCAACATATACTGTGTACCACAGTTGACAGTACCAACATATACTGTGTACCACAGTTGACAGTACCAACGTATACTGTGTACCACAGTTGACAGTACCAACATATACTGTGTAACACAGTTGACAGTACCAACATATACCGTGTACCACAGTTGACAGTACCAACGTATACTGTGTACCACTGTTGAAAGTACCAACATATACTGTGTACCACAGTTGACAGTACCAACATATACAGTGTACCACAGTTGACAGTAGCAACATATACTGTGTACCACAGTTGACAGTACCAACGTATACTGTATACCACATTTGACAGTACCAACGTACACTGTGTACCACAGTTGACAGTACCAACCTATACTGTGTACCACTGGTGACAGTACCAACATATACCGTGTACCACAGTTGACAGTACCAACATATACTGTATACCACTGTTGACAGTACCAACATATACTGTGTACCACAGTTGACAGTACCAACGTATACTGTGTATATTACCACAGTTGACAGTACCGACATATACTGTGTACCACTGTTGAGAGTACCAACGTATACCGTGTACCACAGTTGACAGTACCAACATACACTGTGTACCACAGTTGAAAGTACCAACATATACTGTGTACCACAGTTGACAGTACCAACATATACAGTGTACCACAGTTGACAGTAGCAACATATACTGTGTACCACAGTTGACAGTACCAACGTATACTGTATACCACATTTGACAGTACCAACGTACACTGTGTACCACAGTTGACAGTACCAACCTATACTGTGTACCACTGGTGACAGTACCAACATATACCGTGTACCACAGTTGTCAGTACCAACATATACTGTGTACCACTGTTGACTACCAACATATACCGTGTACCACAGTTCACAGTACCAACGTATACTGTGTATGTTACCACAGTTGACAGTACCAACATATACTGTGTACCACAGTTGACAGTACCAACATATACTGTGTACCACTGTTGACTACCAACATATACCATGTACCACAGTTCACAGTACCAACGTATACTGTGTATGTTACCACAGTTGACAGTACCAACATATACTGTGTACCACAGTTGAGAGTACCAACATATACTGGGTACCACAGTTGACAGTACCAACATATACTGTGTACCACAGTTGACAGTACTAACGTATACTGTGTACCACAGTTGCCAATGCCAACATATACTGTGTACCACAGTTGACAGTACCAACATATACTGTGTACCACAGTTGACAGTACCAACATATACTGTGTACCACAGTTAACAGTACCAACATATACTGTGTACCACAGTTGACAGTACCAACATATACTGTGTACCACAGTTGACAGTACCAACATATACTGTGTACCTCAGTTGACAGTACCAACATATACTGTGTACCACAGTTGACAATACCAACATATACTGTGTACCACAGTTGACAGTACCAACATATACTGTGTACCACAGTTGACAGTACCAACATATACTGTGTACCACAGTTGACAGTACCAACATATACTTTGTACCACAGTTGACAGTACCAACATATACTGTGTACCACAGTTAACAGTACCAACATATACTGTGTACCACATTTGACAGTACCAACGTATACTGTGTACCACAGTTGACAGTACCATCATATACTGTGTACCACAGTTGACAGTACCAACGTATACTGTGTACCAGAGTTGGCAGTACCAACATATACTGTGTACCACAGTTGACAGTACCAACATATACTGTGTACCACAGCTGACACTACCAACATATACTGTGTACCACAGTTGAGAGTACCAACATATACTGTGTACCACAGTTGACAGTACCAACATGTACCGTCTACCACAGTTGAGAGTACCAACGTATACTGTGTACCACAGTTGATTGTAGCAACGTATACACTGTACCACAGTTGACAGTACCAACATATACTGTGTACAACAGTTGACAGTACCAACATATACTGTGTACCACAGTTGACAGTACCAACATATACTGTGTACCACAGTTGACAGTACCAACATGTACCGTGTACCACAGTTGATAGTACCAACGTATACTGTGTACCACAGTTGAGAGTACCAACGTATACTGTGTACCACAGTTGACAGTACCAACATATACTGTGTACCACAGTTGACAGTACCAACATATACTGTGTACCACAGTTGACAGTACCAACATATACTGTGTACCACAGTTGACAGTACCAACATATACTGTGTACCACTGTTGACTACCAACATATACCATGTACCACAGTTCACAGTACCAACGTATACTGTGTATGTTACCACAGTTGACAGTACCAACATATACTGTGTACCACAGTTGAGAGTACCAACATATACTGGGTATCACTGTTGACAGTACCAACATATACTGTGTACCACAGTTGACAGTACCAACATATACTGTGTACCACAGTTGACAGTACTAACGTATACTGTGTACCACAGTTGCCAATGCCAACATATACTGTGTACCACAGTTGACAGTACCAACATATACTGTGTACCACAGTTGACAGTACCAGCATATACTGTGTACCATAGTTGAAAGTGCCAACATATACCTTGTACCACAGTTGACAATACCAACATATACTGTGTACCACAGTTGACAGTACCAACATATACTGTGTACCACAGTTGACAGTACCAACGTATACTGTGTACCACAGTTGACAGTACCAACATATACTGTGTAACACAGTTGACAGTACCAACATATACCGTGTACCACAGTTGACAGTACCAACGTATACTGTGTACCACTGTTGAAAGTACCAACATATACTGTGTACCACAGTTGACAGTACCAACATATACAGTGTACCACAGTTGACAGTAGCAACATATACTGTGTACCACAGTTGACAGTACCAACGTATACTGTATACCACATTTGACAGTACCAACGTACACTGTGTACCACAGTTGACAGTACCAACCTATACTGTGTACCACTGGTGACAGTACCAACATATACCGTGTACCACAGTTGACAGTACCAACATATACTGTATACCACTGTTGACAGTACCAACATATACTGTGTACCACAGTTGACAGTACCAACGTATACTGTGTATATTACCACAGTTGACAGTACCGACATATACTGTGTACCACTGTTGAGAGTACCAACGTATACCGTGTACCACAGTTGACAGTACCAACATACACTGTGTACCACAGTTGAAAGTACCAACGTATACTGTGTACCACAGTTGACAATACCATCATATACTGTGTACCACAGTTGACAGTACCAACATATACTGTGTACCACAGTTGACAGTACTAACATATACTGTGTACCACAATTGACAGTACCAACGTATACTGTGTACCACAGTTGACAGTACTAACGTATACTGTGTACCAAAGTTGACAATACCAACATATACTGTGTATCACAGTTGACAGTACCAACATATACTGTGTACCACAGTTGACAGTACCAACATATACTGTGTACCACAGTTGACAGTACCAACATATACTGTGTACCACTGTTGACTACCAACATATACCATGTACCACAGTTCACAGTACCAACGTATACTGTGTATGTTACCACAGTTGACAGTACCAACATATACTGTGTACCACAGTTGAGAGTACCAACATATACTGGGTATCACTGTTGACAGTACCAACATATACTGTGTACCACAGTTGACAGTACCAACATATACTGTGTACCACAGTTGACAGTACTAACGTATACTGTGTACCACAGTTGCCAATGCCAACATATACTGTGTACCACAGTTGACAGTACCAACATATACTGTGTACCACAGTTGACAGTACCAGCATATACTGTGTACCATAGTTGAAAGTGCCAACATATACCTTGTACCACAGTTGACAATACCAACATATACTGTGTACCACAGTTGACAGTACCAACATATACTGTGTACCACAGTTGACAGTACCAACGTATACTGTGTACCACAGTTGACAGTACCAACATATACTGTGTAACACAGTTGACAGTACCAACATATACCGTGTACCACAGTTGACAGTACCAACGTATACTGTGTACCACTGTTGAAAGTACCAACATATACTGTGTACCACAGTTGACAGTACCAACATATACAGTGTACCACAGTTGACAGTAGCAACATATACTGTGTACCACAGTTGACAGTACCAACGTATACTGTATACCACATTTGACAGTACCAACGTACACTGTGTACCACAGTTGACAGTACCAACCTATACTGTGTACCACTGGTGACAGTACCAACATATACCGTGTACCACAGTTGACAGTACCAACATATACTGTATACCACTGTTGACAGTACCAACATATACTGTGTACCACAGTTGACAGTACCAACGTATACTGTGTATATTACCACAGTTGACAGTACCGACATATACTGTGTACCACTGTTGAGAGTACCAACGTATACCGTGTACCACAGTTGACAGTACCAACATACACTGTGTACCACAGTTGAAAGTACCAACATATACTGTGTACCACAGTTGACAGTACCAACATATACAGTGTACCACAGTTGACAGTAGCAACATATACTGTGTACCACAGTTGACAGTACCAACGTATACTGTATACCACATTTGACAGTACCAACGTACACTGTGTACCACAGTTGACAGTACCAACCTATACTGTGTACCACTGGTGACAGTACCAACATATACCGTGTACCACAGTTGACAGTACCAACATATACTGTGTACCACTGTTGACTACCAACATATACCGTGTACCACAGTTCACAGTACCAACGTATACTGTGTATGTTACCACAGTTGACAGTACCAACATATACTGTGTACCACAGTTGACAGTACCAACATATACTGTGTACCACTGTTGACTACCAACATATACCATGTACCACAGTTCACAGTACCAACGTATACTGTGTATGTTACCACAGTTGACAGTACCAACATATACTGTGTACCACAGTTGAGAGTACCAACATATACTGGGTACCACAGTTGACAGTACCAACATATACTGTGTACCACAGTTGACAGTACTAACGTATACTGTGTACCACAGTTGCCAATGCCAACATATACTGTGTACCACAGTTGACAGTACCAACATATACTGTGTACCACAGTTGACAGTACCAACATATACTGTGTACCACAGTTAACAGTACCAACATATACTGTGTACCACAGTTGACAGTACCAACATATACTGTGTACCACAGTTGACAGTACCAACATATACTGTGTACCTCAGTTGACAGTACCAACATATACTGTGTACCACAGTTGACAATACCAACATATACTGTGTACCACAGTTGACAGTACCAACATATACTGTGTACCACAGTTGACAGTACCAACATATACTGTGTACCACAGTTGACAGTACCAACATATACTTTGTACCACAGTTGACAGTACCAACATATACTGTGTACCACAGTTAACAGTACCAACATATACTGTGTACCACATTTGACAGTACCAACGTATACTGTGTACCACAGTTGACAGTACCATCATATACTGTGTACCACAGTTGACAGTACCAACGTATACTGTGTACCAGAGTTGGCAGTACCAACATATACTGTGTACCACAGTTGACAGTACCAACATATACTGTGTACCACAGCTGACACTACCAACATATACTGTGTACCACAGTTGAGAGTACCAACATATACTGTGTACCACAGTTGACAGTACCAACATGTACCGTCTACCACAGTTGAGAGTACCAACGTATACTGTGTACCACAGTTGATTGTAGCAACGTATACACTGTACCACAGTTGACAGTACCAACATATACTGTGTACAACAGTTGACAGTACCAACATATACTGTGTACCACAGTTGACAGTACCAACATATACTGTGTACCACAGTTGACAGTACCAACATGTACCGTGTACCACAGTTGATAGTACCAACGTATACTGTGTACCACAGTTGAGAGTACCAACGTATACTGTGTACCACAGTTGACAGTACCAACATATACTGTGTACCACAGTTGACAGTACCAACATATACTGTGTACCACAGTTGACAGTACCAACATATACTGTGTACCACAGTTGACAGTACCAACATATACTGTGTACCACAGTTGACAGTACCAACATATACTGTGTACCACTGTTGACTACCAACATATACCATGTACCACAGTTCACAGTACCAACGTATACTGTGTATGTTACCACAGTTGACAGTACCAACATATACTGTGTACCACAGTTGAGAGTACCAACATATACTGGGTATCACTGTTGACAGTACCAACATATACTGTGTACCACAGTTGACAGTACCAACATATACTGTGTACCACAGTTGACAGTACTAACGTATACTGTGTACCACAGTTGCCAATGCCAACATATACTGTGTACCACAGTTGACAGTACCAACATATACTGTGTACCACAGTTGACAGTACCAGCATATACTGTGTACCATAGTTGAAAGTGCCAACATATACCTTGTACCACAGTTGACAATACCAACATATACTGTGTACCACAGTTGACAGTACCAACATATACTGTGTACCACAGTTGACAGTACCAACGTATACTGTGTACCACAGTTGACAGTACCAACATATACTGTGTAACACAGTTGACAGTACCAACATATACCGTGTACCACAGTTGACAGTACCAACGTATACTGTGTACCACTGTTGAAAGTACCAACATATACTGTGTACCACAGTTGACAGTACCAACATATACAGTGTACCACAGTTGACAGTAGCAACATATACTGTGTACCACAGTTGACAGTACCAACGTATACTGTATACCACATTTGACAGTACCAACGTACACTGTGTACCACAGTTGACAGTACCAACCTATACTGTGTACCACTGGTGACAGTACCAACATATACCGTGTACCACAGTTGACAGTACCAACATATACTGTATACCACTGTTGACAGTACCAACATATACTGTGTACCACAGTTGACAGTACCAACGTATACTGTGTATATTACCACAGTTGACAGTACCGACATATACTGTGTACCACTGTTGAGAGTACCAACGTATACCGTGTACCACAGTTGACAGTACCAACATACACTGTGTACCACAGTTGAAAGTACCAACGTATACTGTGTACCACAGTTGACAATACCATCATATACTGTGTACCACAGTTGACAGTACCAACATATACTGTGTACCACAGTTGACAGTACTAACATATACTGTGTACCACAATTGACAGTACCAACGTATACTGTGTACCACAGTTGACAGTACTAACGTATACTGTGTACCAAAGTTGACAATACCAACATATACTGTGTATCACAGTTGACAGTACCAACATATACTGTGTACCACAGTTGACAGTACCAACATATACTGTGTACCACAGTTGACAATACCAGCGTATACTGTGCACCACAGTTGACAGTACCAACATATACCGTGTACCACAGTTGAGCGTACCAACATATACTGTGTACCACAGTTGATAGTACCAACATATACTGTGTACCAAAGTTGACAGTACCAACATATACTGTATACCACAGTTGACAGTACCAACGTATACTGTGTACCACAGTTGACAATACCAACGTATGCTGTGTACCACAGTTGACAATACCAACATATACTGTGTACCACGGTTGACAGTACCAACATATACTGTGTACCACAGTTGACAGTTCCAACATATATGGTGTACCACTGTTGACACTACCGACATATACTGTGTAGCACAATTGACAGTACTAACATATACTGTGTACCACAGTTGCGAGTACCAACATATACTGGGTACCACTGTTGATAGTACCAACATATACTGTGTACCACAGTTGACAGTATCAACATATATTGTGTACCATTATTGACAGTACCAACATATACTGTGTACCACAGTTGACAATACCAACATATACTGTGTACCACAGTTGACAGTACCAACATATACTGTGTACCACAGTTGACAGTACCAACATATACTGTGTGCCATAATTGACAGTATCAACGTATATGTGTACCACTGTTGACAGTACTAACATATGCTGTGTACCACAGTTGACAGTACCAACATATCCTGTGTACCTCAGTTGACAGTACCAACATATACTGTGTACCACAGTTGACAGTACCAACATATACTGTGTACCACAGGTGACAGTACCAACGTATACTGTGTACCACAGTTGACAGTACCAACATATACTGTGTACCAAAGTTGTAAGTACCAACGTATACTTTGTACCACTGTTGACAGTACCAACATATACTGTGTACCACATTTGACAGTACAAACATATACTGTGTACTACATTTGAGAGTACCAACATATACTGTTTACCACATTTGACAGTACCAACATATACTGTGTGGCACAGTTGACAGTACCCACATATACTGGGTACCCCAGTTGATAGTACCAACGTATACTGTCTACCACATTTGACAGTTCCCACATATACAGCGTACAACAGTTGACAATACCATCATATGCTGTGTACCACAGTTGATAGTACCAACATATACTGTGTACCACAGTTGACAGTACCAACGTATACTGTGTTCCACAGTTGACAGTACCAACATATACTGTGTACCATAGTTGACAGTGTCAACGTATCTGTGTACCACAGTTGACATTACTAACATATGCTGTGTACCACAGTTGACAGTACCAACATATACCGTGTACCACAGTTGACAGTACCAACATATACTGTGTACCACAGTTGACTGTACCAACATATACTTTGTACCACAGTTAACAGTACTAACATATACCGTGTACCACAGTTGACAATACCAACATATACTGTGTGCCACAGTTGACAGTACCAACATATACTGTGTACCACAGTTGACAGTACCAACGTATACTGTGTACCACAGTTGAGAGTACCAACGTATACTGTGTACCACAGTTGACAGTACCAACATATACTGTGTACCACAGTTGACAGTACCAACATATACTGTGTACCACAGTTGACAGTACCAACATAAACTGTGTACCACAGTTGACAGTACCAACATATACTGTGTACCACTGTTGACAGTACCAACATATACTGTGTACCACTGTTGACTACCAACATATACCGTGTACCACAGTTCACAGTACCAACGTATACTGTGTATGTTACCACAGTTGACAGTACCAACATATACTGTGTACCACAGTTGACAGTACCAACATATACTGTGTACCACTGTTGACTACCAACATATACCATGTACCACAGTTCACAGTACCAACGTATACTGTGTATGTTACCACAGTTGACAGTACCAACATATACTGTGTACCACAGTTGAGAGTACCAACATATACTGGGTACCACTGTTGACAGTACCAACATATACTGTGTACCACAGTTGACAGTACCAACATATACTGTGTACCACAGTTGACAGTACTAACGTATACTGTGTACCACAGTTGCCAATGCCAACATATACTGTGTACCACAGTTGACAGTACCAACATATACTGTGTACCACAGTTGACAGTACCAACATATACTGTGTACCACAGTTAACAGTACCAACATATACTGTGTACCACAGTTGACAGTACCAACATATACTGTGTACCACAGTTGACAGTACCAACATATACTGTGTACCTCAGTTGACAGTACCAATATATACTGTGTACCACAGTTGACAATACCAACATATACTGTGTACCACAGTTGACAGTACCAACATATACTGTGTACCACAGTTGACAGTACCAACATATACTGTGTACCACAGTTGACAGTACCAACATATACTTTGTATCACAGTTGACAGTACCAACATATACTGTGTACCACAGTTAACAGTACCAACATATACTGTGTACCACATTTGACAGTACCAACGTATACTGTGTACCACAGTTGACAGTACCATCATATACTGTGTACCACAGTTGACAGTACCAACGTATACTGTGTACCAGAGTTGACAGTACCAACATATACTGTGTACCACAGTTGACAGTACCAACATATACTGTGTACCACTGTTGACAGTACCAACATATACTGTGTACCACTGTTGACTACCAACATATACCGTGTACCACAGTTCACAGTACCAACGTATACTGTGTATGTTACCACAGTTGACAGTACCAACATATACTGTGTACCACAGTTGACAGTACCAACATATACTGTGTACCACTGTTGACTACCAACATATACCATGTACCACAGTTCACAGTACCAACGTATACTGTGTATGTTACCACAGTTGACAGTACCAACATATACTGTGTACCACAGTTGAGAGTACCAACATATACTGGGTACCACAGTTGACAGTACCAACATATACTGTGTACCACAGTTGACAGTACTAACGTATACTGTGTACCACAGTTGCCAATGCCAACATATACTGTGTACCACAGTTGACAGTACCAACATATACTGTGTACCACAGTTGACAGTACCAACATATACTGTGTACCACAGTTAACAGTACCAACATATACTGTGTACCACAGTTGACAGTACCAACATATACTGTGTACCACAGTTGACAGTACCAACATATACTGTGTACCTCAGTTGACAGTACCAACATATACTGTGTACCACAGTTGACAATACCAACATATACTGTGTACCACAGTTGACAGTACCAACATATACTGTGTACCACAGTTGACAGTACCAACATATACTGTGTACCACAGTTGACAGTACCAACATATACTTTGTACCACAGTTGACAGTACCAACATATACTGTGTACCACAGTTAACAGTACCAACATATACTGTGTACCACATTTGACAGTACCAACGTATACTGTGTACCACAGTTGACAGTACCATCATATACTGTGTACCACAGTTGACAGTACCAACGTATACTGTGTACCAGAGTTGGCAGTACCAACATATACTGTGTACCACAGTTGACAGTACCAACATATACTGTGTACCACAGCTGACACTACCAACATATACTGTGTACCACAGTTGAGAGTACCAACATATACTGTGTACCACAGTTGACAGTACCAACATGTACCGTCTACCACAGTTGAGAGTACCAACGTATACTGTGTACCACAGTTGATTGTAGCAACGTATACACTGTACCACAGTTGACAGTACCAACATATACTGTGTACAACAGTTGACAGTACCAACATATACTGTGTACCACAGTTGACAGTACCAACATATACTGTGTACCACAGTTGACAGTACCAACATGTACCGTGTACCACAGTTGATAGTACCAACGTATACTGTGTACCACAGTTGAGAGTACCAACGTATACTGTGTACCACAGTTGACAGTACCAACATATACTGTGTACCACAGTTGACAGTACCAACATATACTGTGTACCACAGTTGACAGTACCAACATATACTGTGTACCACAGTTGACAGTACCAACATATACTGTGTACCACAGTTGACAGTACCAACATATACTGTGTACCACTGTTGACTACCAACATATACCATGTACCACAGTTCACAGTACCAACGTATACTGTGTATGTTACCACAGTTGACAGTACCAACATATACTGTGTACCACAGTTGAGAGTACCAACATATACTGGGTATCACTGTTGACAGTACCAACATATACTGTGTACCACAGTTGACAGTACCAACATATACTGTGTACCACAGTTGACAGTACTAACGTATACTGTGTACCACAGTTGCCAATGCCAACATATACTGTGTACCACAGTTGACAGTACCAACATATACTGTGTACCACAGTTGACAGTACCAGCATATACTGTGTACCATAGTTGAAAGTGCCAACATATACCTTGTACCACAGTTGACAATACCAACATATACTGTGTACCACAGTTGACAGTACCAACATATACTGTGTACCACAGTTGACAGTACCAACGTATACTGTGTACCACAGTTGACAGTACCAACATATACTGTGTAACACAGTTGACAGTACCAACATATACCGTGTACCACAGTTGACAGTACCAACGTATACTGTGTACCACTGTTGAAAGTACCAACATATACTGTGTACCACAGTTGACAGTACCAACATATACAGTGTACCACAGTTGACAGTAGCAACATATACTGTGTACCACAGTTGACAGTACCAACGTATACTGTATACCACATTTGACAGTACCAACGTACACTGTGTACCACAGTTGACAGTACCAACCTATACTGTGTACCACTGGTGACAGTACCAACATATACCGTGTACCACAGTTGACAGTACCAACATATACTGTATACCACTGTTGACAGTACCAACATATACTGTGTACCACAGTTGACAGTACCAACGTATACTGTGTATATTACCACAGTTGACAGTACCGACATATACTGTGTACCACTGTTGAGAGTACCAACGTATACCGTGTACCACAGTTGACAGTACCAACATACACTGTGTACCACAGTTGAAAGTACCAACATATACTGTGTACCACAGTTGACAGTACCAACATATACAGTGTACCACAGTTGACAGTAGCAACATATACTGTGTACCACAGTTGACAGTACCAACGTATACTGTATACCACATTTGACAGTACCAACGTACACTGTGTACCACAGTTGACAGTACCAACCTATACTGTGTACCACTGGTGACAGTACCAACATATACCGTGTACCACAGTTGTCAGTACCAACATATACTGTGTACCACTGTTGACTACCAACATATACCGTGTACCACAGTTCACAGTACCAACGTATACTGTGTATGTTACCACAGTTGACAGTACCAACATATACTGTGTACCACAGTTGACAGTACCAACATATACTGTGTACCACTGTTGACTACCAACATATACCATGTACCACAGTTCACAGTACCAACGTATACTGTGTATGTTACCACAGTTGACAGTACCAACATATACTGTGTACCACAGTTGAGAGTACCAACATATACTGGGTACCACAGTTGACAGTACCAACATATACTGTGTACCACAGTTGACAGTACTAACGTATACTGTGTACCACAGTTGCCAATGCCAACATATACTGTGTACCACAGTTGACAGTACCAACATATACTGTGTACCACAGTTGACAGTACCAACATATACTGTGTACCACAGTTAACAGTACCAACATATACTGTGTACCACAGTTGACAGTACCAACATATACTGTGTACCACAGTTGACAGTACCAACATATACTGTGTACCTCAGTTGACAGTACCAACATATACTGTGTACCACAGTTGACAATACCAACATATACTGTGTACCACAGTTGACAGTACCAACATATACTGTGTACCACAGTTGACAGTACCAACATATACTGTGTACCACAGTTGACAGTACCAACATATACTTTGTACCACAGTTGACAGTACCAACATATACTGTGTACCACAGTTAACAGTACCAACATATACTGTGTACCACATTTGACAGTACCAACGTATACTGTGTACCACAGTTGACAGTACCATCATATACTGTGTACCACAGTTGACAGTACCAACGTATACTGTGTACCAGAGTTGGCAGTACCAACATATACTGTGTACCACAGTTGACAGTACCAACATATACTGTGTACCACAGCTGACACTACCAACATATACTGTGTACCACAGTTGAGAGTACCAACATATACTGTGTACCACAGTTGACAGTACCAACATGTACCGTCTACCACAGTTGAGAGTACCAACGTATACTGTGTACCACAGTTGATTGTAGCAACGTATACACTGTACCACAGTTGACAGTACCAACATATACTGTGTACAACAGTTGACAGTACCAACATATACTGTGTACCACAGTTGACAGTACCAACATATACTGTGTACCACAGTTGACAGTACCAACATGTACCGTGTACCACAGTTGATAGTACCAACGTATACTGTGTACCACAGTTGAGAGTACCAACGTATACTGTGTACCACAGTTGACAGTACCAACATATACTGTGTACCACAGTTGACAGTACCAACATATACTGTGTACCACAGTTGACAGTACCAACATATACTGTGTACCACAGTTGACAGTACCAACATATACTGTGTACCACAGTTGACAGTACCAACATATACTGTGTACCACTGTTGACTACCAACATATACCATGTACCACAGTTCACAGTACCAACGTATACTGTGTATGTTACCACAGTTGACAGTACCAACATATACTGTGTACCACAGTTGAGAGTACCAACATATACTGGGTATCACTGTTGACAGTACCAACATATACTGTGTACCACAGTTGACAGTACCAACATATACTGTGTACCACAGTTGACAGTACTAACGTATACTGTGTACCACAGTTGCCAATGCCAACATATACTGTGTACCACAGTTGACAGTACCAACATATACTGTGTACCACAGTTGACAGTACCAGCATATACTGTGTACCATAGTTGAAAGTGCCAACATATACCTTGTACCACAGTTGACAATACCAACATATACTGTGTACCACAGTTGACAGTACCAACATATACTGTGTACCACAGTTGACAGTACCAACGTATACTGTGTACCACAGTTGACAGTACCAACATATACTGTGTAACACAGTTGACAGTACCAACATATACCGTGTACCACAGTTGACAGTACCAACGTATACTGTGTACCACTGTTGAAAGTACCAACATATACTGTGTACCACAGTTGACAGTACCAACATATACAGTGTACCACAGTTGACAGTAGCAACATATACTGTGTACCACAGTTGACAGTACCAACGTATACTGTATACCACATTTGACAGTACCAACGTACACTGTGTACCACAGTTGACAGTACCAACCTATACTGTGTACCACTGGTGACAGTACCAACATATACCGTGTACCACAGTTGACAGTACCAACATATACTGTATACCACTGTTGACAGTACCAACATATACTGTGTACCACAGTTGACAGTACCAACGTATACTGTGTATATTACCACAGTTGACAGTACCGACATATACTGTGTACCACTGTTGAGAGTACCAACGTATACCGTGTACCACAGTTGACAGTACCAACATACACTGTGTACCACAGTTGAAAGTACCAACGTATACTGTGTACCACAGTTGACAATACCATCATATACTGTGTACCACAGTTGACAGTACCAACATATACTGTGTACCACAGTTGACAGTACTAACATATACTGTGTACCACAATTGACAGTACCAACGTATACTGTGTACCACAGTTGACAGTACTAACGTATACTGTGTACCAAAGTTGACAATACCAACATATACTGTGTATCACAGTTGACAGTACCAACATATACTGTGTACCACAGTTGACAGTACCAACATATACTGTGTACCACAGTTGACAGTACCAACATATACTGTGTACCACTGTTGACTACCAACATATACCATGTACCACAGTTCACAGTACCAACGTATACTGTGTATGTTACCACAGTTGACAGTACCAACATATACTGTGTACCACAGTTGAGAGTACCAACATATACTGGGTATCACTGTTGACAGTACCAACATATACTGTGTACCACAGTTGACAGTACCAACATATACTGTGTACCACAGTTGACAGTACTAACGTATACTGTGTACCACAGTTGCCAATGCCAACATATACTGTGTACCACAGTTGACAGTACCAACATATACTGTGTACCACAGTTGACAGTACCAGCATATACTGTGTACCATAGTTGAAAGTGCCAACATATACCTTGTACCACAGTTGACAATACCAACATATACTGTGTACCACAGTTGACAGTACCAACATATACTGTGTACCACAGTTGACAGTACCAACGTATACTGTGTACCACAGTTGACAGTACCAACATATACTGTGTAACACAGTTGACAGTACCAACATATACCGTGTACCACAGTTGACAGTACCAACGTATACTGTGTACCACTGTTGAAAGTACCAACATATACTGTGTACCACAGTTGACAGTACCAACATATACAGTGTACCACAGTTGACAGTAGCAACATATACTGTGTACCACAGTTGACAGTACCAACGTATACTGTATACCACATTTGACAGTACCAACGTACACTGTGTACCACAGTTGACAGTACCAACCTATACTGTGTACCACTGGTGACAGTACCAACATATACCGTGTACCACAGTTGACAGTACCAACATATACTGTATACCACTGTTGACAGTACCAACATATACTGTGTACCACAGTTGACAGTACCAACGTATACTGTGTATATTACCACAGTTGACAGTACCGACATATACTGTGTACCACTGTTGAGAGTACCAACGTATACCGTGTACCACAGTTGACAGTACCAACATACACTGTGTACCACAGTTGAAAGTACCAACATATACTGTGTACCACAGTTGACAGTACCAACATATACAGTGTACCACAGTTGACAGTAGCAACATATACTGTGTACCACAGTTGACAGTACCAACGTATACTGTATACCACATTTGACAGTACCAACGTACACTGTGTACCACAGTTGACAGTACCAACCTATACTGTGTACCACTGGTGACAGTACCAACATATACCGTGTACCACAGTTGACAGTACCAACATATACTGTGTACCACTGTTGACTACCAACATATACCGTGTACCACAGTTCACAGTACCAACGTATACTGTGTATGTTACCACAGTTGACAGTACCAACATATACTGTGTACCACAGTTGACAGTACCAACATATACTGTGTACCACTGTTGACTACCAACATATACCATGTACCACAGTTCACAGTACCAACGTATACTGTGTATGTTACCACAGTTGACAGTACCAACATATACTGTGTACCACAGTTGAGAGTACCAACATATACTGGGTACCACAGTTGACAGTACCAACATATACTGTGTACCACAGTTGACAGTACTAACGTATACTGTGTACCACAGTTGCCAATGCCAACATATACTGTGTACCACAGTTGACAGTACCAACATATACTGTGTACCACAGTTGACAGTACCAACATATACTGTGTACCACAGTTAACAGTACCAACATATACTGTGTACCACAGTTGACAGTACCAACATATACTGTGTACCACAGTTGACAGTACCAACATATACTGTGTACCTCAGTTGACAGTACCAACATATACTGTGTACCACAGTTGACAATACCAACATATACTGTGTACCACAGTTGACAGTACCAACATATACTGTGTACCACAGTTGACAGTACCAACATATACTGTGTACCACAGTTGACAGTACCAACATATACTTTGTACCACAGTTGACAGTACCAACATATACTGTGTACCACAGTTAACAGTACCAACATATACTGTGTACCACATTTGACAGTACCAACGTATACTGTGTACCACAGTTGACAGTACCATCATATACTGTGTACCACAGTTGACAGTACCAACGTATACTGTGTACCAGAGTTGGCAGTACCAACATATACTGTGTACCACAGTTGACAGTACCAACATATACTGTGTACCACAGCTGACACTACCAACATATACTGTGTACCACAGTTGAGAGTACCAACATATACTGTGTACCACAGTTGACAGTACCAACATGTACCGTCTACCACAGTTGAGAGTACCAACGTATACTGTGTACCACAGTTGATTGTAGCAACGTATACACTGTACCACAGTTGACAGTACCAACATATACTGTGTACAACAGTTGACAGTACCAACATATACTGTGTACCACAGTTGACAGTACCAACATATACTGTGTACCACAGTTGACAGTACCAACATGTACCGTGTACCACAGTTGATAGTACCAACGTATACTGTGTACCACAGTTGAGAGTACCAACGTATACTGTGTACCACAGTTGACAGTACCAACATATACTGTGTACCACAGTTGACAGTACCAACATATACTGTGTACCACAGTTGACAGTACCAACATATACTGTGTACCACAGTTGACAGTACCAACATATACTGTGTACCACAGTTGACAGTACCAACATATACTGTGTACCACTGTTGACTACCAACATATACCATGTACCACAGTTCACAGTACCAACGTATACTGTGTATGTTACCACAGTTGACAGTACCAACATATACTGTGTACCACAGTTGAGAGTACCAACATATACTGGGTATCACTGTTGACAGTACCAACATATACTGTGTACCACAGTTGACAGTACCAACATATACTGTGTACCACAGTTGACAGTACTAACGTATACTGTGTACCACAGTTGCCAATGCCAACATATACTGTGTACCACAGTTGACAGTACCAACATATACTGTGTACCACAGTTGACAGTACCAGCATATACTGTGTACCATAGTTGAAAGTGCCAACATATACCTTGTACCACAGTTGACAATACCAACATATACTGTGTACCACAGTTGACAGTACCAACATATACTGTGTACCACAGTTGACAGTACCAACGTATACTGTGTACCACAGTTGACAGTACCAACATATACTGTGTAACACAGTTGACAGTACCAACATATACCGTGTACCACAGTTGACAGTACCAACGTATACTGTGTACCACTGTTGAAAGTACCAACATATACTGTGTACCACAGTTGACAGTACCAACATATACAGTGTACCACAGTTGACAGTAGCAACATATACTGTGTACCACAGTTGACAGTACCAACGTATACTGTATACCACATTTGACAGTACCAACGTACACTGTGTACCACAGTTGACAGTACCAACCTATACTGTGTACCACTGGTGACAGTACCAACATATACCGTGTACCACAGTTGACAGTACCAACATATACTGTATACCACTGTTGACAGTACCAACATATACTGTGTACCACAGTTGACAGTACCAACGTATACTGTGTATATTACCACAGTTGACAGTACCGACATATACTGTGTACCACTGTTGAGAGTACCAACGTATACCGTGTACCACAGTTGACAGTACCAACATACACTGTGTACCACAGTTGAAAGTACCAACGTATACTGTGTACCACAGTTGACAATACCATCATATACTGTGTACCACAGTTGACAGTACCAACATATACTGTGTACCACAGTTGACAGTACTAACATATACTGTGTACCACAATTGACAGTACCAACGTATACTGTGTACCACAGTTGACAGTACTAACGTATACTGTGTACCAAAGTTGACAATACCAACATATACTGTGTATCACAGTTGACAGTACCAACATATACTGTGTACCACAGTTGACAGTACCAACATATACTGTGTACCACAGTTGACAATACCAGCGTATACTGTGCACCACAGTTGACAGTACCAACATATACCGTGTACCACAGTTGAGCGTACCAACATATACTGTGTACCACAGTTGATAGTACCAACATATACTGTGTACCAAAGTTGACAGTACCAACATATACTGTATACCACAGTTGACAGTACCAACGTATACTGTGTACCACAGTTGACAATACCAACGTATGCTGTGTACCACAGTTGACAATACCAACATATACTGTGTACCACGGTTGACAGTACCAACATATACTGTGTACCACAGTTGACAGTTCCAACATATATGGTGTACCACTGTTGACACTACCGACATATACTGTGTAGCACAATTGACAGTACTAACATATACTGTGTACCACAGTTGCGAGTACCAACATATACTGGGTACCACTGTTGATAGTACCAACATATACTGTGTACCACAGTTGACAGTATCAACATATATTGTGTACCATTATTGACAGTACCAACATATACTGTGTACCACAGTTGACAATACCAACATATACTGTGTACCACAGTTGACAGTACCAACATATACTGTGTACCACAGTTGACAGTACCAACATATACTGTGTGCCATAATTGACAGTATCAACGTATATGTGTACCACTGTTGACAGTACTAACATATGCTGTGTACCACAGTTGACAGTACCAACATATCCTGTGTACCTCAGTTGACAGTACCAACATATACTGTGTACCACAGTTGACAGTACCAACATATACTGTGTACCACAGGTGACAGTACCAACGTATACTGTGTACCACAGTTGACAGTACCAACATATACTGTGTACCAAAGTTGTAAGTACCAACGTATACTTTGTACCACTGTTGACAGTACCAACATATACTGTGTACCACATTTGACAGTACAAACATATACTGTGTACTACATTTGAGAGTACCAACATATACTGTTTACCACATTTGACAGTACCAACATATACTGTGTGGCACAGTTGACAGTACCCACATATACTGGGTACCCCAGTTGATAGTACCAACGTATACTGTCTACCACATTTGACAGTTCCCACATATACAGCGTACAACAGTTGACAATACCATCATATGCTGTGTACCACAGTTGATAGTACCAACATATACTGTGTACCACAGTTGACAGTACCAACGTATACTGTGTTCCACAGTTGACAGTACCAACATATACTGTGTACCATAGTTGACAGTGTCAACGTATCTGTGTACCACAGTTGACATTACTAACATATGCTGTGTACCACAGTTGACAGTACCAACATATACCGTGTACCACAGTTGACAGTACCAACATATACTGTGTACCACAGTTGACTGTACCAACATATACTTTGTACCACAGTTAACAGTACTAACATATACCGTGTACCACAGTTGACAATACCAACATATACTGTGTGCCACAGTTGACAGTACCAACATATACTGTGTACCACAGTTGACAGTACCAACGTATACTGTGTACCACAGTTGAGAGTACCAACGTATACTGTGTACCACAGTTGACAGTACCAACATATACTGTGTACCACAGTTGACAGTACCAACATATACTGTGTACCACAGTTGACAGTACCAACATAAACTGTGTACCACAGTTGACAGTACCAACATATACTGTGTACCACTGTTGACAGTACCAACATATACTGTGTACCACTGTTGACTACCAACATATACCGTGTACCACAGTTCACAGTACCAACGTATACTGTGTATGTTACCACAGTTGACAGTACCAACATATACTGTGTACCACAGTTGACAGTACCAACATATACTGTGTACCACTGTTGACTACCAACATATACCATGTACCACAGTTCACAGTACCAACGTATACTGTGTATGTTACCACAGTTGACAGTACCAACATATACTGTGTACCACAGTTGAGAGTACCAACATATACTGGGTACCACTGTTGACAGTACCAACATATACTGTGTACCACAGTTGACAGTACCAACATATACTGTGTACCACAGTTGACAGTACTAACGTATACTGTGTACCACAGTTGCCAATGCCAACATATACTGTGTACCACAGTTGACAGTACCAACATATACTGTGTACCACAGTTGACAGTACCAACATATACTGTGTACCACAGTTAACAGTACCAACATATACTGTGTACCACAGTTGACAGTACCAACATATACTGTGTACCACAGTTGACAGTACCAACATATACTGTGTACCTCAGTTGACAGTACCAATATATACTGTGTACCACAGTTGACAATACCAACATATACTGTGTACCACAGTTGACAGTACCAACATATACTGTGTACCACAGTTGACAGTACCAACATATACTGTGTACCACAGTTGACAGTACCAACATATACTTTGTATCACAGTTGACAGTACCAACATATACTGTGTACCACAGTTAACAGTACCAACATATACTGTGTACCACATTTGACAGTACCAACGTATACTGTGTACCACAGTTGACAGTACCATCATATACTGTGTACCACAGTTGACAGTACCAACGTATACTGTGTACCAGAGTTGACAGTACCAACATATACTGTGTACCACAGTTGACAGTACCAACATATACTGTGTACCACAGCTGACACTACCAACATATACTGTGTACCACAGTTGAGAGTACCAACATATACTGTGTACCACAGTTGACAGTACCAACATGTACCGTCTACCACAGTTGAGAGTACCAACGTATACTGTGTACCACAGTTGATTGTAGCAACGTATACACTGTACCACAGTTGACAGTACCAACATATACTGTGTACAACAGTTGACAGTACCAACATATACTGTGTACCACAGTTGACAGTACCAACATATACTGTGTACCACAGTTGACAGTACCAACATGTACCGTGTACCACAGTTGATAGTACCAACGTATACTGTGTACCACAGTTGAGAGTACCAACGTATACTGTGTACCACAGTTGACAGTACCAACATATACTGTGTACCACAGTTGACAGTACCAACATATACTGTGTACCACAGTTGACAGTACCAACATATACTGTGTACCACAGTTGACAGTACCAACATATACTGTGTACCACAGTTGACAGTACCAACATATACTGTGTACCACTGTTGACTACCAACATATACCATGTACCACAGTTCACAGTACCAACGTATACTGTGTATGTTACCACAGTTGACAGTACCAACATATACTGTGTACCACAGTTGAGAGTACCAACATATACTGGGTATCACTGTTGACAGTACCAACATATACTGTGTACCACAGTTGACAGTACCAACATATACTGTGTACCACAGTTGACAGTACTAACGTATACTGTGTACCACAGTTGCCAATGCCAACATATACTGTGTACCACAGTTGACAGTACCAACATATACTGTGTACCACAGTTGACAGTACCAACATATACTGTGTACCACAGTTAACAGTACCAACATATACTGTGTACCACAGTTGACAGTACCAACATATACTGTGTACCACAGTTGACAGTACCAACGTATGCTGTGTACCACAGTTGACAATACCAACATATACTGTGTACCACGGTTGACAGTACCAACATATACTGTGTACCACAGTTGACAGTTCCAACATATATGGTGTACCACTGTTGACACTACCGACATATACTGTGTAGCACAATTGACAGTACTAACATATACTGTGTACCACAGTTGCGAGTACCAACATATACTGGGTACCACTGTTGATAGTACCAACATATACTGTGTACCACAGTTGACAGTATCAACATATATTGTGTACCATTATTGACAGTACCAACATATACTGTGTACCACAGTTGACAATACCAACATATACTGTGTACCACAGTTGACAGTACCAACATATACTGTGTGCCATAGTTGACAGTATCAACGTATATGTGTACCACTGTTGACAGTACTAACATATGCTTTGTACCACAGTTGACAGTACCAACATATACTGTGTACCGCAGTTGACAGTACCAACATATCCTGTGTACCTCAGTTGACAGTACCAACATATACTGTGTACCACAGTTGACAGTACCAACATATACTGTGTACCACAGGTGACAGTACCAACGTATACTGTGTACCACAGTTGACAGTACCAACATATACTGTGTACCACAGTTGACAGTACCAACATATACTGTGTACCACAGTTGACAGTACTAACATATACCGTGTACCACAGTTGAAAGTACCAACATATACTGTGTAGCACAATTGACAGTACCCACATATACTGTGTACCATAGTTGACAGTACCCACGTATACTGTGTACCACAGTTGACAGTACCAACATATAATATGTACCAAAGTTGTAAGTACCAACGTATACTTTGTACCACATTTGACAGTACAAACATATACTGTGTACTACATTTGAGAGTACCAACATATACTGTTTACCACATTTGACAGTACCAACATATACTGTGTGGCACAGTTGACAGTACCCACATATACTGGGTACCCCAGTTGATAGTACCAACGTATACTGTGTACCACATTTGACAGTTCCCACATATACAGGGTACAACAGTTGACAATACCATCATATACTGTGTACCACAGTTGATAGTACCAACATATACTGTGTACCACAGTTGACAGTACCAACGTATACTGTGTTCCACAGTTGACAGTACCAACATATACTGTGTACCATAGTTGACAGTGTCAACGTATCTGTGTACCACAGTTGACATTACTAACATATGCTGTGTACCACAGTTGACAGTACCAACATATACTGTGTACCACAGTTGACTGTACCAACATATACTTTGTACCACAGTTAACAGTACTAACATATACCGTGTACCACAGTTGACAATACCAACATATACTGTGTGCCACAGTTGACAGTACCAACATATACTGTGTACCACAGTTGACAGTACCAACGTATACTGTGTACCACAGTTGACAGTACCAACATATACTGTGTAACACAGTTGACAGTACCAACATATACCGTGTACCACAGTTGACAGTACCAACGTATACTGTGTACCACAGTTGAAAGTACCAGCATATACTGTGTACCACAGTTGACAGTACCAACATATACTGTGTACCACAGTTGACAGTACCAACATATACTGTGTACCACAGTTGACAGTATTAACGTATACTGTATACCACATTTGACAGTACCAACGTAAACTGTGTACCACAGTTGACAGTACCAACCTATACTGTGTACCTCTGGTGACAGTACCAACATATACCTTGTACCACAGTTGACAGTACCAACATATACTGTATACCACTGTTGACAGTACCAACATATACTGTGTACCACAGTTGACAGTACCAACGTATACTTTGTATATTACCACAGTTGACAGTACCAACATATACTGTGTACAGCAGTTAACAGTAGCAACATATACCGTGTACCACAGTTGAGAGTACCAACATATACTGTGTACCACAGTTGACAGTACCAACATATACTGTGTACCACAGTTGACAGTACCAACATATACTGTGTACCTCAGTTGACAGTACCAACATATACTGTGTACCACAGTTGACAATACCAACATATACTGTGTACCACAGTTGACAGTACCAACATATACTGTGTACCACAGTTGACAGTACCAACGTATACTGTGTACCACAGTTGACAGTACCAAGATATACTGTGTACCTCAGTTGACAGTACCAACATATACTGTGTACCACAGTTGACAGTACCAACATGTACCGTGTACCACAGTTCATACTACCAGCGTATACTGTGTACCACAGTTGAGAGTACCAACGTATACTGTGTACCACAGTTGACAGTACCAACATATACTGTGTACCACAGTTGACAGTACCAACATATACTGTGCACCACAGTTGACAGTACCAACATATACTGTGTACCTCAGTTGACAGTACCAACATATACTGTGTACCACAGTTGACAATACCAACATATACTGTGTACCACAGTTGACAGTACCAACATATACTGTGTACCACAGTTGACAGTACCAACGTATACTGTGTACCACAGTTGACAGTACCAACATATACTGTGTACCTCAGTTGACAGTACCAACATATACTGTGTACCACAGTTGACAGTACCAACATGTACCGTGTACCACAGTTGATAGTACCAACGTATACTGTGTACCACAGTTGAGAGTACCAACGGATACTGTGTACCACAGTTGACAGTACCAACATATACTGTGTACCACAGTTGACAGTACCAACATATACTGTGTACCACTGTTGACAGTACCAACATATACTGTGTACCACTGTTGTCTACCAACATATACCGTGTACCACAGTTCACAGTACCAACGTATACTGTGTATGTTACCACAGTTGACAGTACCAACATATACTGCGTACCACAGTTGACAGTACCAACGTATACTGTGTACCACTGTTGACAATACCAACATATACTGTGTACCACAGTTGACAGTACCAACATATACTGTGTACCACAGTTGACAGTACCAACATATACTGTGTACCTCAGTTGACAGTACCTACATATATTGTGTACCACAGTTGACAGTACCAACATGTACCGTGTACCACAGTTGATAGTACCAACGTATACTGTGTACCACAGTTGAGAGTACCAACGTATACTGTGTACCACGGTTGACAGTACCAACATATACTGTGTACCACAGTTGACAGTACCAACATATACTGTGTACCACAGTTGACAGTACCAACATATACTGTGTACCACAGTTGACAGTACCAACATATACTGTGTACCACTGTTGACAGTACCAACATATACTGTGTACCACTGTTAACTACCAACATATACCGTGTACCACAGTTCACAGTACCAACGTATACTGTGTATGTTACCACAGTTGACAGTACCAACATATACTGTGTACCACAGTTGACAGTACCATCATATACTGTGTACCACTGTTGACTACCAACATATACCATGTACCACAGTTCACAGTACCAACGTATACTGTGTATGTTACCACAGTTGACAGTACCAACATATACTGTGTACCACAGTTGAGAGTACCAACATATACTGGGTACCACTGTTGACAGTACCAACATATACTGTGTACCACAGTTGACAGTACCAACATATACTGTGTACCACAGTTGACAGTACTAACGTATACTGTGTACCACAGTTGCCAATGCCAACATATACTGTGTACCACAGTTGACAGTACCAACATATACTGTGTACCACAGTTGACAGTACCAACATATACTGTGTACCACAGTTAACAGTACCAACATATACTGTGTACCACAGTTGACAGTACCAACATATACTGTGTACCACAGTTGACAGTACCAACATATACTGTGTACCTCAGTTGACAGTACCAACATATACTGTGTACCACAGTTGACAATACCAACATATACTGTGTACCACAGTTGACAGTACCAACATATACTGTGTACCACAGTTGACACTACCAACATATACTGTGTACCACAGTTGACAGTACCAACATATACTTTGTACCACAGTTGACAGTACCAACATATACTGTGTACCACAGTTAACAGTACCAACATATACTGTGTACCACATTTGACAGTACCAACGTATACTGTGTACCACAGTTGACAGTACCATCATATACTGTGTACCACAGTTGACAGTACCAACGTATACTGTGTACCAGAGTTGACAGTACCAACATATACTGTGTACCACAGTTGACAGTACCAACATATACTGTGTACCACAGCTGACACTACCAACATATACTGTGTACCACAGTTGAGAGTACCAACATATACTGTGTACCACAGTTGACAGTACCAACATGTACCGTCTACCACAGTTGAGAGTACCAACTTATACTGTGTACCACAGTTGATTGTAGCAACGTATACACTGTACCACAGTTGACAGTACCAACATATTCTGTGTACCACAGTTGACAGTACCAACATATACTGTGTACCACAGTTGACAGTACCAACATGTACCGTGTACCACAGTTGATAGTACCAACGTATACTGTGTACCACAGTTGAGAGTACCAACGTATACTGTGTACCACAGTTGACAGTACCAACATATACTGTGTACCACAGTTGACAGTACCAACATATACTGTGTACCACAGTTGACAGTACCAACATATACTGTGTACCACTGTTGACAGTACCAACATATACTGTGTACCACTGTTGACTACCAACATATACCGTGTACCACAGTTCACAGTACCAACGTATACTGTGTATGTTACCACAGTTGACAGTACCAACATATACTGTGTACCACAGTTGACAGTACCAACATATACTGTGTACCACTGTTGACTACCAACATATACCATGTACCACAGTTCACAGTACCAACGTATACTGTGTATGTTACCACAGTTGACAGTACCAACATATACTGTGTACCACAGTTGAGAGTACCAACATATACTGGGTACCACTGTTGACAGTACCAACATATACTGTGTACCACAGTTGACAGTACCAACATATACTGTGTACCACAGTTGACAGTACTAACGTATACTGTGTACCACAGTTGCCAATGCCAACATATACTGTGTACCACAGTTGACAGTACCAACATATACTGTGTACCACAGTTGACAGTACCAACATATACTGTGTACCACAGTTAACAGTACCAACATATACTGTGTACCACAGCTGACAGTACCAACATATACTGTGTACCACAGTTGACAGTACCAACATATACTGTGTACCTCAGTTGACAGTACCAACATATACTGTGTACCACAGTTGACAATACCAACATATACTGTGTACCACAGTTGACAGTACCAACATATACTGTGTACCACAGTTGACAGTACCAACATATACTGTGTACCACAGTTGACAGTACCAACATATACTTTGTACCACAGTTGACAGTACCAACATATACTGTGTACCACAGTTAACAGTACCAACATATACTGTGTACCACATTTGACAGTACCAACGTATACTGTGTACCACAGTTGACAGTACCATCATATACTGTGTACCACAGTTGACAGTACCAACGTATACTGTGTACCAGAGTTGACAGTACCAACATATACTGTGTACCACAGTTGACAGTACCAACGTATACTGTGTACCACAGCTGACACTACCAACATATACTGTGTACCACAGTTGAGAGTACCAACACATAATGTGTACCACAGTTGACAGTACCAACATGTACCGTCTACCACAGTTGAGAGTACCAACGTATACTGTGTACCACAGTTGATTGTAGCAACGTATACACTGTACCACA
The DNA here is from genome assembly GCA_964016885.1 of Eledone cirrhosa. Taxonomy (NCBI): domain Eukaryota; kingdom Metazoa; phylum Mollusca; class Cephalopoda; order Octopoda; family Eledonidae; genus Eledone; species Eledone cirrhosa. The sequence goes on from OZ024755.1 coordinate 43,695,743, forward strand.
GTTGACAGTACCAACATATACTGTGTACCACTGTTGACAGTACCAACATATACTGGGTACCGCAGTTAACAGTAGCAACATATACCGTGTACCACAGTTGAGAGTACCAACATATACTGTGTACCACAGTTGACAGTACCACCATATACTGTGTACCACAGTTGACAGTACCAACATATACTGTGTACCATAGTTGACAGTGCCAACATATACCTTCTACCACAGTTGACAATACCAACATATACTGTGTACCACAGTTGACAGTACCAACATATACTGTGTACCACAGTTGACAGTACCAACGTATACTGTGTACCACAGTTGACAGTACCAACATATACTGTGTAACACAGTTGACAGTACCAACATATACCGTGTACCACAGTTGACAGTACCAACGTATACTGTGTACCACTGTTGAAAGTACCAACATATACTGTGTACCACAGTTGACAGTACCAACATATACTGTGTACCACAGTTGACAGTACCAACATATACTGTGTACCACAGTTGACAGTACCAACGTATACTGTATACCACATTTGACAGTACCAACGTAAACTGTACCACAGTTGACAGTACCAACCTATACTGTGTACCACTGGTGACAGTACCAACATATACCGTGTACCACAGTTGACAGTACCAACATATACTGTATACCACTGTTGACAGTACCAACATATACTGTGTACCACTGTTGACAGTACCAACATATACTGTGTACCACTGTTGTCTACCAACATATACCGTGTACCACAGTTCACAGTACCAACGTATACTGTGTATGTTACCACAGTTGACAGTACCAACATATACTGCGTACCACAGTTGACAGTACCAACGTATACTGTGTACCACTGTTGACAATACCAACATATACTGTGTACCACAGTTGACAGTACCAACATATACTGTGTACCACAGTTGACAGTACCAACATATACTGTGTACCTCAGTTGACAGTACCTACATATACTGTGTACCACAGTTGACAGTACCAACATGTACCGTGTACCACAGTTGATAGTACCAACGTATACTGTGTACCACAGTTGAGAGTACCAACGTATACTGTGTACCACGGTTGACAGTACCAACATATACTGTGTACCACAGTTGACAGTACCAACATATACTGTGTACCACAGTTGACAGTACCAACATATACTGTGTACCACAGTTGACAGTACCAACATATACTGTGTACCACTGTTGACAGTACCAACATATACTGTGTACCACTGTTGACTACCAACATATACCGTGTACCACAGTTCACAGTACCAACGTATACTGTGTATGTTACCACAGTTGACAGTACCAACATATACTGTGTACCACAGTTGACAGTACCAACATATACTGTGTACCACTGTTGACTACCAACATATACCATGTACCACAGTTCACAGTACCAACGTATACTGTGTATGTTACCACAGTTGACAGTACCAACATATACTGTGTACCACAGTTGAGAGTACCAACATATACTGGGTACCACTGTTGACAGTACCAACATATACTGTGTACCACAGTTGACAGTACCAACATATACTGTGTACCACAGTTGACAGTACTAACGTATACTGTGTACCACAGTTGCCAATGCCAACATATACTGTGTACCACAGTTGACAGTACCAACATATACTGTGTACCACAGTTGACAGTACCAACATATACTGTGTACCACAGTTAACAGTACCAACATATACTGTGTACCACAGTTGACAGTACCAACATATACTGTGTACCACAGTTGACAGTACCAACATATACTGTGTACCTCAGTTGACAGTACCAACATATACTGTGTACCACAGTTGACAATACCAACATATACTGTGTACCACAGTTGACAGTACCAACATATACTGTGTACCACAGTTGACACTACCAACATATACTGTGTACCACAGTTGACAGTACCAACATATACTTTGTACCACAGTTGACAGTACCAACATATACTGTGTACCACAGTTAACAGTACCAACATATACTGTGTACCACATTTGACAGTACCAACGTATACTGTGTACCACAGTTGACAGTACCATCATATACTGTGTACCACAGTTGACAGTACCAACGTATACTGTGTACCAGAGTTGACAGTACCAACATATACTGTGTACCACAGTTGACAGTACCAACATATACTGTGTACCACAGCTGACACTACCAACATATACTGTGTACCACAGTTGAGAGTACCAACATATACTGTGTACCACAGTTGACAGTACCAACATGTACCGTCTACCACAGTTGAGAGTACCAACGTATACTGTGTACCACAGTTGATTGTAGCAACGTATACACTGTACCACAGTTGACAGTACCAACATATTCTGTGTACCACAGTTGACAGTACCAACATATACTGTGTACCACAGTTGACAGTACCAACATGTACCGTGTACCACAGTTGATAGTACCAACGTATACTGTGTACCACAGTTGAGAGTACCAACGTATACTGTGTACCACAGTTGACAGTACCAACATATACTGTGTACCACAGTTGACAGTACCAACATATACTGTGTACCACAGTTGACAGTACCAACATATACTGTGTACCACTGTTGACAGTACCAACATATACTGTGTACCACTGTTGACTACCAACATATACCGTGTACCACAGTTCACAGTACCAACGTATACTGTGTATGTTACCACAGTTGACAGTACCAACATATACTGTGTACCACAGTTGACAGTACCAACATATACTGTGTACCACTGTTGACTACCAACATATACCATGTACCACAGTTCACAGTACCAACGTATACTGTGTATGTTACCACAGTTGACAGTACCAACATATACTGTGTACCACAGTTGAGAGTACCAACATATACTGGGTACCACTGTTGACAGTACCAACATATACTGTGTACCACAGTTGACAGTACCAACATATACTGTGTACCACAGTTGACAGTACTAACGTATACTGTGTACCACAGTTGCCAATGCCAACATATACTGTGTACCACAGTTGACAGTACCAACATATACTGTGTACCACAGTTGACAGTACCAACATATACTGTGTACCACAGTTAACAGTACCAACATATACTGTGTACCACAGTTGACAGTACCAACATATACTGTGTACCACAGTTGACAGTACCAACATATACTGTGTACCTCAGTTGACAGTACCAACATATACTGTGTACCACAGTTGACAATACCAACATATACTGTGTACCACAGTTGACAGTACCAACATATACTGTGTACCACAGTTGACAGTACCAACATATACTGTGTACCACAGTTGACAGTACCAACATATACTTTGTACCACAGTTGACAGTACCAACATATACTGTGTACCACAGTTAACAGTACCAACATATACTGTGTACCACATTTGACAGTACCAACGTATACTGTGTACCACAGTTGACAGTACCATCATATACTGTGTACCACAGTTGACAGTACCAACGTATACTGTGTACCAGAGTTGACAGTACCAACATATACTGTGTACCACAGTTGACAGTACCAACGTATACTGTGTACCACAGCTGACACTACCAACATATACTGTGTACCACAGTTGAGAGTACCAACACATAATGTGTACCACAGTTGACAGTACCAACATGTACCGTCTACCACAGTTGAGAGTACCAACGTATACTGTGTACCACAGTTGATTGTAGCAACGTATACACTGTACCACAGTTGACAGTACCAACATATACTGTGTACCACTGTTGACAGTACCAACATATACTGGGTACCGCAGTTAACAGTAGCAACATATACCGTGTACCACAGTTGAGAGTACCAACATATACTGTGTACCACAGTTGACAGTACCACCATATACTGTGTACCACAGTTGACAGTACCAACATATACTGTGTACCATAGTTGACAGTGCCAACATATACCTTCTACCACAGTTGACAATACCAACATATACTGTGTACCACAGTTGACAGTACCAACATATACTGTGTACCACAGTTGACAGTACCAACGTATACTGTGTACCACAGTTGAGAGTACCAACATATACTGTGTACCACAGTTGACAGTACCAACATGTACCGTCTACCACAGTTGAGAGTACCAACGTATACTGTGTACCACAGTTGATTGTAGCAACGTATACACTGTACCACAGTTGACAGTACCAACATATACTGTGTACAACAGTTGACAGTACCAACATATACTGTGTACCACAGTTGACAGTACCAACATATACTGTGTACCACAGTTGACAGTACCAACATGTACCGTGTACCACAGTTGATAGTACCAACGTATACTGTGTACCACAGTTGAGAGTACCAACGTATACTGTGTACCACAGTTGACAGTACCAACATATACTGTGTACCACAGTTGACAGTACCAACATATACTGTGTACCACAGTTGACAGTACCAACATATACTGTGTACCACAGTTGACAGTACCAACATATACTGTGTACCACAGTTGACAGTACCAACATATACTGTGTACCACTGTTGACTACCAACATATACCATGTACCACAGTTCACAGTACCAACGTATACTGTGTATGTTACCACAGTTGACAGTACCAACATATACTGTGTACCACAGTTGAGAGTACCAACATATACTGGGTATCACTGTTGACAGTACCAACATATACTGTGTACCACAGTTGACAGTACCAACATATACTGTGTACCACAGTTGACAGTACTAACGTATACTGTGTACCACAGTTGCCAATGCCAACATATACTGTGTACCACAGTTGACAGTACCAACATATACTGTGTACCACAGTTGACAGTACCAACATATACTGTGTACCACAGTTAACAGTACCAACATATACTGTGTACCACAGTTGACAGTACCAACATATACTGTGTACCACAGTTGACAGTACCAACGTATGCTGTGTACCACAGTTGACAATACCAACATATACTGTGTACCACGGTTGACAGTACCAACATATACTGTGTACCACAGTTGACAGTTCCAACATATATGGTGTACCACTGTTGACACTACCGACATATACTGTGTAGCACAATTGACAGTACTAACATATACTGTGTACCACAGTTGCGAGTACCAACATATACTGGGTACCACTGTTGATAGTACCAACATATACTGTGTACCACAGTTGACAGTATCAACATATATTGTGTACCATTATTGACAGTACCAACATATACTGTGTACCACAGTTGACAATACCAACATATACTGTGTACCACAGTTGACAGTACCAACATATACTGTGTGCCATAGTTGACAGTATCAACGTATATGTGTACCACTGTTGACAGTACTAACATATGCTTTGTACCACAGTTGACAGTACCAACATATACTGTGTACCGCAGTTGACAGTACCAACATATCCTGTGTACCTCAGTTGACAGTACCAACATATACTGTGTACCACAGTTGACAGTACCAACATATACTGTGTACCACAGGTGACAGTACCAACGTATACTGTGTACCACAGTTGACAGTACCAACATATACTGTGTACCACAGTTGACAGTACCAACATATACTGTGTACCACAGTTGACAGTACTAACATATACCGTGTACCACAGTTGAAAGTACCAACATATACTGTGTAGCACAATTGACAGTACCCACATATACTGTGTACCATAGTTGACAGTACCCACGTATACTGTGTACCACAGTTGACAGTACCAACATATAATATGTACCAAAGTTGTAAGTACCAACGTATACTTTGTACCACTGTTGACAGTACCAACATATACTGTGTACCACATTTGACAGTACAAACATATACTGTGTACTACATTTGAGAGTACCAACATATACTGTTTACCACATTTGACAGTACCAACATATACTGTGTGGCACAGTTGACAGTACCCACATATACTGGGTACCCCAGTTGATAGTACCAACGTATACTGTGTACCACATTTGACAGTTCCCACATATACAGGGTACAACAGTTGACAATACCATCATATACTGTGTACCACAGTTGATAGTACCAACATATACTGTGTACCACAGTTGACAGTACCAACGTATACTGTGTTCCACAGTTGACAGTACCAACATATACTGTGTACCATAGTTGACAGTGTCAACGTATCTGTGTACCACAGTTGACATTACTAACATATGCTGTGTACCACAGTTGACAGTACCAACATATACTGTGTACCACAGTTGACTGTACCAACATATACTTTGTACCACAGTTAACAGTACTAACATATACCGTGTACCACAGTTGACAATACCAACATATACTGTGTGCCACAGTTGACAGTACCAACATATACTGTGTACCACAGTTGACAGTACCAACGTATACTGTGTACCACAGTTGACAGTACCAACATATACTGTGTAACACAGTTGACAGTACCAACATATACCGTGTACCACAGTTGACAGTACCAACGTATACTGTGTACCACAGTTGAAAGTACCAGCATATACTGTGTACCACAGTTGACAGTACCAACATATACTGTGTACCACAGTTGACAGTACCAACATATACTGTGTACCACAGTTGACAGTATTAACGTATACTGTATACCACATTTGACAGTACCAACGTAAACTGTGTACCACAGTTGACAGTACCAACCTATACTGTGTACCTCTGGTGACAGTACCAACATATACCTTGTACCACAGTTGACAGTACCAACATATACTGTATACCACTGTTGACAGTACCAACATATACTGTGTACCACAGTTGACAGTACCAACGTATACTTTGTATATTACCACAGTTGACAGTACCAACATATACTGTGTACAGCAGTTAACAGTAGCAACATATACCGTGTACCACAGTTGAGAGTACCAACATATACTGTGTACCACAGTTGACAGTACCAACATATACTGTGTACCACAGTTGACAGTACCAACATATACTGTGTACCTCAGTTGACAGTACCAACATATACTGTGTACCACAGTTGACAATACCAACATATACTGTGTACCACAGTTGACAGTACCAACATATACTGTGTACCACAGTTGACAGTACCAACGTATACTGTGTACCACAGTTGACAGTACCAAGATATACTGTGTACCTCAGTTGACAGTACCAACATATACTGTGTACCACAGTTGACAGTACCAACATGTACCGTGTACCACAGTTCATACTACCAGCGTATACTGTGTACCACAGTTGAGAGTACCAACGTATACTGTGTACCACAGTTGACAGTACCAACATATACTGTGTACCACAGTTGACAGTACCAACATATACTGTGCACCACAGTTGACAGTACCAACATATACTGTGTACCTCAGTTGACAGTACCAACATATACTGTGTACCACAGTTGACAATACCAACATATACTGTGTACCACAGTTGACAGTACCAACATATACTGTGTACCACAGTTGACAGTACCAACGTATACTGTGTACCACAGTTGACAGTACCAACATATACTGTGTACCTCAGTTGACAGTACCAACATATACTGTGTACCACAGTTGACAGTACCAACATGTACCGTGTACCACAGTTGATAGTACCAACGTATACTGTGTACCACAGTTGAGAGTACCAACGGATACTGTGTACCACAGTTGACAGTACCAACATATACTGTGTACCACAGTTGACAGTACCAACATATACTGTGTACCACTGTTGACAGTACCAACATATACTGTGTACCACTGTTGTCTACCAACATATACCGTGTACCACAGTTCACAGTACCAACGTATACTGTGTATGTTACCACAGTTGACAGTACCAACATATACTGCGTACCACAGTTGACAGTACCAACGTATACTGTGTACCACTGTTGACAATACCAACATATACTGTGTACCACAGTTGACAGTACCAACATATACTGTGTACCACAGTTGACAGTACCAACATATACTGTGTACCTCAGTTGACAGTACCTACATATACTGTGTACCACAGTTGACAGTACCAACATGTACCGTGTACCACAGTTGATAGTACCAACGTATACTGTGTACCACAGTTGAGAGTACCAACGTATACTGTGTACCACGGTTGACAGTACCAACATATACTGTGTACCACAGTTGACAGTACCAACATATACTGTGTACCACAGTTGACAGTACCAACATATACTGTGTACCACAGTTGACAGTACCAACATATACTGTGTACCACTGTTGACAGTACCAACATATACTGTGTACCACTGTTAACTACCAACATATACCGTGTACCACAGTTCACAGTACCAACGTATACTGTGTATGTTACCACAGTTGACAGTACCAACATATACTGTGTACCACAGTTGACAGTACCATCATATACTGTGTACCACTGTTGACTACCAACATATACCATGTACCACAGTTCACAGTACCAACGTATACTGTGTATGTTACCACAGTTGACAGTACCAACATATACTGTGTACCACAGTTGAGAGTACCAACATATACTGGGTACCACTGTTGACAGTACCAACATATACTGTGTACCACAGTTGACAGTACCAACATATACTGTGTACCACAGTTGACAGTACTAACGTATACTGTGTACCACAGTTGCCAATGCCAACATATACTGTGTACCACAGTTGACAGTACCAACATATACTGTGTACCACAGTTGACAGTACCAACATATACTGTGTACCACAGTTAACAGTACCAACATATACTGTGTACCACAGTTGACAGTACCAACATATACTGTGTACCACAGTTGACAGTACCAACATATACTGTGTACCTCAGTTGACAGTACCAACATATACTGTGTACCACAGTTGACAATACCAACATATACTGTGTACCACAGTTGACAGTACCAACATATACTGTGTACCACAGTTGACACTACCAACATATACTGTGTACCACAGTTGACAGTACCAACATATACTTTGTACCACAGTTGACAGTACCAACATATACTGTGTACCACAGTTAACAGTACCAACATATACTGTGTACCACATTTGACAGTACCAACGTATACTGTGTACCACAGTTGACAGTACCATCATATACTGTGTACCACAGTTGACAGTACCAACGTATACTGTGTACCAGAGTTGACAGTACCAACATATACTGTGTACCACAGTTGACAGTACCAACATATACTGTGTACCACAGCTGACACTACCAACATATACTGTGTACCACAGTTGAGAGTACCAACATATACTGTGTACCACAGTTGACAGTACCAACATGTACCGTCTACCACAGTTGAGAGTACCAACTTATACTGTGTACCACAGTTGATTGTAGCAACGTATACACTGTACCACAGTTGACAGTACCAACATATTCTGTGTACCACAGTTGACAGTACCAACATATACTGTGTACCACAGTTGACAGTACCAACATGTACCGTGTACCACAGTTGATAGTACCAACGTATACTGTGTACCACAGTTGAGAGTACCAACGTATACTGTGTACCACAGTTGACAGTACCAACATATACTGTGTACCACAGTTGACAGTACCAACATATACTGTGTACCACAGTTGACAGTACCAACATATACTGTGTACCACTGTTGACAGTACCAACATATACTGTGTACCACTGTTGACTACCAACATATACCGTGTACCACAGTTCACAGTACCAACGTATACTGTGTATGTTACCACAGTTGACAGTACCAACATATACTGTGTACCACAGTTGACAGTACCAACATATACTGTGTACCACTGTTGACTACCAACATATACCATGTACCACAGTTCACAGTACCAACGTATACTGTGTATGTTACCACAGTTGACAGTACCAACATATACTGTGTACCACAGTTGAGAGTACCAACATATACTGGGTACCACTGTTGACAGTACCAACATATACTGTGTACCACAGTTGACAGTACCAACATATACTGTGTACCACAGTTGACAGTACTAACGTATACTGTGTACCACAGTTGCCAATGCCAACATATACTGTGTACCACAGTTGACAGTACCAACATATACTGTGTACCACAGTTGACAGTACCAACATATACTGTGTACCACAGTTAACAGTACCAACATATACTGTGTACCACAGCTGACAGTACCAACATATACTGTGTACCACAGTTGACAGTACCAACATATACTGTGTACCTCAGTTGACAGTACCAACATATACTGTGTACCACAGTTGACAATACCAACATATACTGTGTACCACAGTTGACAGTACCAACATATACTGTGTACCACAGTTGACAGTACCAACATATACTGTGTACCACAGTTGACAGTACCAACATATACTTTGTACCACAGTTGACAGTACCAACATATACTGTGTACCACAGTTAACAGTACCAACATATACTGTGTACCACATTTGACAGTACCAACGTATACTGTGTACCACAGTTGACAGTACCATCATATACTGTGTACCACAGTTGACAGTACCAACGTATACTGTGTACCAGAGTTGACAGTACCAACATATACTGTGTACCACAGTTGACAGTACCAACGTATACTGTGTACCACAGCTGACACTACCAACATATACTGTGTACCACAGTTGAGAGTACCAACACATAATGTGTACCACAGTTGACAGTACCAACATGTACCGTCTACCACAGTTGAGAGTACCAACGTATACTGTGTACCACAGTTGATTGTAGCAACGTATACACTGTACCACAGTTGACAGTACCAACATATACTGTGTACCACTGTTGACAGTACCAACATATACTGGGTACCGCAGTTAACAGTAGCAACATATACCGTGTACCACAGTTGAGAGTACCAACATATACTGTGTACCACAGTTGACAGTACCACCATATACTGTGTACCACAGTTGACAGTACCAACATATACTGTGTACCATAGTTGACAGTGCCAACATATACCTTCTACCACAGTTGACAATACCAACATATACTGTGTACCACAGTTGACAGTACCAACATATACTGTGTACCACAGTTGACAGTACCAACGTATACTGTGTACCACAGTTGACAGTACCAACATATACTGTGTAACACAGTTGACAGTACCAACATATACCGTGTACCACAGTTGACAGTACCAACGTATACTGTGTACCACTGTTGAAAGTACCAACATATACTGTGTACCACAGTTGACAGTACCAACATATACTGTGTACCACAGTTGACAGTACCAACATATACTGTGTACCACAGTTGACAGTACCAACGTATACTGTATACCACATTTGACAGTACCAACGTAAACTGTACCACAGTTGACAGTACCAACCTATACTGTGTACCACTGGTGACAGTACCAACATATACCGTGTACCACAGTTGACAGTACCAACATATACTGTATACCACTGTTGACAGTACCAACATATACTGTGTACCACTGTTGACAGTACCAACATATACTGTGTACCACTGTTGTCTACCAACATATACCGTGTACCACAGTTCACAGTACCAACGTATACTGTGTATGTTACCACAGTTGACAGTTCCAACATATACTGCGTACCACAGTTGACAGTACCAACGTATACTGTGTACCACTGTTGACAATACCAACATATACTGTGTACCACAGTTGACAGTACCAACATATACTGTGTACCACAGTTGACAGTACCAACATATACTGTGTACCTCAGTTGACAGTACCTACATATACTGTGTACCACAGTTGACAGTACCAACATGTACCGTGTACCACAGTTGATAGTACCAACGTATACTGTGTACCACAGTTGAGAGTACCAACGTATACTGTGTACCACGGTTGACAGTACCAACATATACTGTGTACCACAGTTGACAGTACCAACATATACTGTGTACCACAGTTGACAGTACCAACATATACTGTGTACCACAGTTGACAGTACCAACATATACTGTGTACCACTGTTGACAGTACCAACATATACTGTGTACCACTGTTGACTACCAACATATACCGTGTACCACAGTTCACAGTACCAACGTATACTGTGTATGTTACCACAGTTGACAGTACCAACATATACTGTGTACCACAGTTGACAGTACCAACATATACTGTGTACCACTGTTGACTACCAACATATACCATGTACCACAGTTCACAGTACCAACGTATACTGTGTATGTTACCACAGTTGACAGTACCAACATATACTGTGTACCACAGTTGAGAGTACCAACATATACTGGGTACCACTGTTGACAGTACCAACATATACTGTGTACCACAGTTGACAGTACCAACATATACTGTGTACCACAGTTGACAGTACTAACGTATACTGTGTACCACAGTTGCCAATGCCAACATATACTGTGTACCACAGTTGACAGTACCAACATATACTGTGTACCACAGTTGACAGTACCAACATATACTGTGTACCACAGTTAACAGTACCAACATATACTGTGTACCACAGTTGACAGTACCAACATATACTGTGTACCACAGTTGACAGTACCAACATATACTGTGTACCTCAGTTGACAGTACCAACATATACTGTGTACCACAGTTGACAATACCAACATATACTGTGTACCACAGTTGACAGTACCAACATATACTGTGTACCACAGTTGACACTACCAACATATACTGTGTACCACAGTTGACAGTACCAACATATACTTTGTACCACAGTTGACAGTACCAACATATACTGTGTACCACAGTTAACAGTACCAACATATACTGTGTACCACATTTGACAGTACCAACGTATACTGTGTACCACAGTTGACAGTACCATCATATACTGTGTACCACAGTTGACAGTACCAACGTATACTGTGTACCAGAGTTGACAGTACCAACATATACTGTGTACCACAGTTGACAGTACCAACATATACTGTGTACCACAGCTGACACTACCAACATATACTGTGTACCACAGTTGAGAGTACCAACATATACTGTGTACCACAGTTGACAGTACCAACATGTACCGTCTACCACAGTTGAGAGTACCAACGTATACTGTGTACCACAGTTGATTGTAGCAACGTATACACTGTACCACAGTTGACAGTACCAACATATTCTGTGTACCACAGTTGACAGTACCAACATATACTGTGTACCACAGTTGACAGTACCAACATGTACCGTGTACCACAGTTGATAGTACCAACGTATACTGTGTACCACAGTTGAGAGTACCAACGTATACTGTGTACCACAGTTGACAGTACCAACATATACTGTGTACCACAGTTGACAGTACCAACATATACTGTGTACCACAGTTGACAGTACCAACATATACTGTGTACCACTGTTGACAGTACCAACATATACTGTGTACCACTGTTGACTACCAACATATACCGTGTACCACAGTTCACAGTACCAACGTATACTGTGTATGTTACCACAGTTGACAGTACCAACATATACTGTGTACCACAGTTGACAGTACCAACATATACTGTGTACCACTGTTGACTACCAACATATACCATGTACCACAGTTCACAGTACCAACGTATACTGTGTATGTTACCACAGTTGACAGTACCAACATATACTGTGTACCACAGTTGAGAGTACCAACATATACTGGGTACCACTGTTGACAGTACCAACATATACTGTGTACCACAGTTGACAGTACCAACATATACTGTGTACCACAGTTGACAGTACTAACGTATACTGTGTACCACAGTTGCCAATGCCAACATATACTGTGTACCACAGTTGACAGTACCAACATATACTGTGTACCACAGTTGACAGTACCAACATATACTGTGTACCACAGTTAACAGTACCAACATATACTGTGTACCACAGTTGACAGTACCAACATATACTGTGTACCACAGTTGACAGTACCAACATATACTGTGTACCTCAGTTGACAGTACCAACATATACTGTGTACCACAGTTGACAATACCAACATATACTGTGTACCACAGTTGACAGTACCAACATATACTGTGTACCACAGTTGACAGTACCAACATATACTGTGTACCACAGTTGACAGTACCAACATATACTTTGTACCACAGTTGACAGTACCAACATATACTGTGTACCACAGTTAACAGTACCAACATATACTGTGTACCACATTTGACAGTACCAACGTATACTGTGTACCACAGTTGACAGTACCATCATATACTGTGTACCACAGTTGACAGTACCAACGTATACTGTGTACCAGAGTTGACAGTACCAACATATACTGTGTACCACAGTTGACAGTACCAACGTATACTGTGTACCACAGCTGACACTACCAACATATACTGTGTACCACAGTTGAGAGTACCAACACATAATGTGTACCACAGTTGACAGTACCAACATGTACCGTCTACCACAGTTGAGAGTACCAACGTATACTGTGTACCACAGTTGATTGTAGCAACGTATACACTGTACCACAGTTGACAGTACCAACATATACTGTGTACCACTGTTGACAGTACCAACATATACTGGGTACCGCAGTTAACAGTAGCAACATATACCGTGTACCACAGTTGAGAGTACCAACATATACTGTGTACCACAGTTGACAGTACCACCATATACTGTGTACCACAGTTGACAGTACCAACATATACTGTGTACCATAGTTGACAGTGCCAACATATACCTTCTACCACAGTTGACAATACCAACATATACTGTGTACCACAGTTGACAGTACCAACATATACTGTGTACCACAGTTGACAGTACCAACGTATACTGTGTACCACAGTTGACAGTACCAACATATACTGTGTAACACAGTTGACAGTACCAACATATACCGTGTACCACAGTTGACAGTACCAACGTATACTGTGTACCACTGTTGAAAGTACCAACATATACTGTGTACCACAGTTGACAGTACCAACATATACTGTGTACCACAGTTGACAGTACCAACATATACTGTGTACCACAGTTGACAGTACCAACGTATACTGTATACCACATTTGACAGTACCAACGTAAACTGTACCACAGTTGACAGTACCAACCTATACTGTGTACCACTGGTGACAGTACCAACATATACCGTGTACCACAGTTGACAGTACCAACATATACTGTATACCACTGTTGACAGTACCAACATATACTGTGTACCACAGTTGACAGTACCAACGTATACTGTGTATATTACCACAGTTGACAGTACCGACATATACTGTGTACCACAGTTGAGAGTACCAACGTATACCGTGTACCACAGTTGACAGTACCAACATACACTGTGTACCACAGTTGAAAGTACCAACGTATACTGTGTACCACAGTTGACAATACCATCATATACTGTGTACCACAGTTGACAGTACCAACATATACTGTGTACCACAGTTGACAGTACTAACATATACTGTGTACCACAATTGACAGTACCAACGTATACTGTGTACCACAGTTGACAGTACTAACGTATACTGTGTACCAAAGTTGACAATACCAACATATACTGTGTATCACAGTTGACAGTACCAACATATACTGTGTACCACAGTTGACAGTACCAACATATACTGTGTACCACAGTTGACAATACCAGCGTATACTGTGCACCACAGTTGACAGTACCAACATATACCGTGTACCACAGTTGAGCGTACCAACATATACTGTGTACCACAGTTGATAGTACCAACATATACTGTGTACCAAAGTTGACAGTACCAACATATACTGTATACCACAGTTGACAGTACCAACGTATACTGTGTACCACAGTTGACAATACCAACGTATGCTGTGTACCACAGTTGACAATACCAACATATACTGTGTACCACGGTTGACAGTACCAACATATACTGTGTACCACAGTTGACAGTTCCAACATATATGGTGTACCACTGTTGACACTACCGACATATACTGTGTAGCACAATTGACAGTACTAACATATACTGTGTACCACAGTTGCGAGTACCAACATATACTGGGTACCACTGTTGATAGTACCAACATATACTGTGTACCACAGTTGACAGTATCAACATATATTGTGTACCATTATTGACAGTACCAACATATACTGTGTACCACAGTTGACAATACCAACATATACTGTGTACCACAGTTGACAGTACCAACATATACTGTGTACCACAGTTGACAGTACCAACATATACTGTGTGCCATAGTTGACAGTATCAACGTATATGTGTACCACTGTTGACAGTACTAACATATGCTGTGTACCACAGTTGACAGTACCAACATATCCTGTGTACCTCAGTTGACAGTACCAACATATACTGTGTACCACAGTTGACAGTACCAACATATACTGTGTACCACAGGTGACAGTACCAACGTATACTGTGTACCACAGTTGACAGTACCAACATATACTGTGTACCACAGTTGACAGTACCAACATATACTGTGTACCACAGTTCACAGTACTAACATATACCGTGTACCACAGTTGACAGTACCAACATATACTGGGTAGCACAATTGACAGTACCCACATATACTGTGTACCATAGTTGACAGTACCCACGTATACTGTGTACCACAGTTGACAGTACCAACATATAATATGTACCAAAGTTGTAAGTACCAACGTATACTTTGTACCACTGTTGACAGTACCAACATATACTGTGTACCACATTTGACAGTACAAACATATAGTGTGTACTACATTTGAGAGTACCAACATATACTGTTTACCACATTTGACAGTACCAACATATACTGTGTGGCACAGTTGACAGTACCCACATATACTGGGTACCCCAGTTGATAGTACCAACGTATACTGTGTACCACATTTGACAGTTCCCACATATACAGGGTACAACAGTTGACAATACCATCATATACTGTGTACCACAGTTGACAGTACCAACGTATACTGTGTTCCACAGTTGACAGTACCAACATATACTGTGTACCATAGTTGACAGTGTCAACGTATCTGTGTACCACAGTTGACATTACTAACATATGCTGTGTACCACAGTTGACAGTACCAACATATACTGTGTACCACAGTTGACAGTACCAACATATACTGTGTACCACAGTTGACTGTACCAACATATACTTTGTACCACAGTTAACAGTACGAACATATACCGTGTACCACAGTTGACAATACCAACATATACTGTGTGCCACAGTTGACAGTACCAACATATACTGTGTACCACAGTTGACAGTACCAACGTATACTGTGTACCACAGTTGACAGTACCAACGTATACTGTGTACCACAGTTGACAGTACCAACATATACTGTGTAACACAGTTGACAGTACCAACATATACCGTGTACCACAGTTGACAGTACCAACGTATACTGTGTACCACAGTTGAAAGTACCAGCATATACTGTGTACCACAGTTGACAGTACCAACATATACTGTGTACCACAGTTGACAGTACCAACATATACTGTGTACCACAGTTGACAGTATTAACGTATACTGTATACCACATTTGACAGTACCAACGTAAACTGTGTACCACAGTTGACAGTACCAACCTATACTGTGTACCACTGGTGACAGTATCAACATATACCTTGTACCACAGTTGACAGTACCAACATATACTGTATACCACTGTTG
The DNA here is from genome assembly GCA_964016885.1 of Eledone cirrhosa. Classification (NCBI taxonomy): domain Eukaryota; kingdom Metazoa; phylum Mollusca; class Cephalopoda; order Octopoda; family Eledonidae; genus Eledone; species Eledone cirrhosa. The sequence continues at coordinate 43,713,363 of OZ024755.1, forward strand.
ACAGTACCAACATATACTGTGTACCACAGTTGACAGTACCAACGTATACTGTGTATATTACCACAGTTGACAGTACCAACATATACTGTGTACAGCAGTTAACAGTAGCAACATATACCGTGTACCACAGTTGAGAGTACCAACATATACTGTGTACCACAGTTGACAGTACCAACATATACTGTGTACCATAGTTGACAGTGCCAACATATACCGTGTACCACAGTTGACAATACCAACATATACAGTGTACCACAGTTGACAGTACCAACATATACTGTGTACCACAGTTGACAGTACCAACGTATACTGTGTACCACAGTTGACAATGCCAACATATATTGTGTACCACAGTTGACAGTACCAACATATATGGTGTACCACTGTTGACACTACCGACATATACTGTGTAGCACAGTTGACAGTACTAACATATACTGTGTACCACAGTTGAGAGTACCGACATATACTGGGTACCACTGTTGACAGTACCAACATATACTGTGTACCACAGTTGACAGTATCAATATATACTGTGTACCACTGTTGACAGTACCAACATATACTGTGTACCACATATGACTACCAACGTATACTGTGTACCACAGTTGACAGTACCAACATATACTGTCTACCACAGTTGACAGTACCAACATATACTGTGTACCACTGTTGACAGTACCAACATATACTGTGTACCACAGTTGACAGTACCAACATATACTGTGTACCTCAGTTGACAGTACCAACATATACTGTGTACCACAGTTGACAATACCAACATATACTGTGTACCACAGTTGACAGTACCAACATATACTGTGTACCACAGTTGACAGTACCAACATATACTGTGTACCTCAGTTGACAGTACCAACATATACTGTGTACCACAGTTGACAATACCAACATATACTGTGTACCACAGTTGACAGTACCAACATATACTGTGTACCACAGTTGACAGTACCAACGTATACTGTGTACCACAGTTGACAGTACCAACATATACTGTGTACCTCAGTTGACAGTACCAACATATACTGTGTACCACAGTTGACAGTACCAACATATACTGTGTACCACAGTTGACAGTACCAACGTATACTGTGTACCACAGTTCACAATACCAACATATATTGTGTACCACAGTTGACAGTACCAACATATATGGTGTACCACTGTTAACACTACCGACATATACTGTGTAGCACAGTTGACAGTACTAACATATACTGTGTACCACAGTTGAGAGTACCGACATATACTGGGTACCACTGTTGACAGTACCAACATATACTGTGTACCACAGTTGACAGTATCAACATATACTGTGTACCACTGTTGACAGTACCAACATATACTGTGTACCACATATGACTACCAACGTATACTGTGTACCACAGTTGAGAGTACCAACATATACTGTCTACCACAGTTGACAGTACCAACATATACTGTGTACCACAGTTGACACTACCAACATATACTGTGTACCACAGTTGACAGTACCAACATATACTGTGTACCTCAGTTGACAGTACCAACATATACTGTGTACCACAGTTGACAATACCAACATATACTGTGTACCACAGTTGACAGTACCAACATATACTGTGTACCACAGTTGACAGTACCAACATATACTGTGTACCTCAGTTGACAGTACCAACATATACTGTGTACCACAGTTGACAATACCAACATATACTGTGTACCACAGTTGACAGTACCAACGTATACTGTGTACCACAGTTGACAGTACCAACATATACTGTGTACCTCAGTTGACAGTACCAACATATACTGTGTACCACAGTTGACAGTACCAACATGTACCGTGTACCACAGTTGATAGTACCAACGTATACTGTGTACCACAGTTGAGAGTACCAACGTATACTGTGTACCACAGTTGACAGTACCAACATATACTGTGTACCACAGTTGACAGTACCAACATATACTGTGTACCACAGTTGACACTACCAACATATACTGTGTACCACTGTTGACTACCAACATATACCGTGTACCACAGTTGACAGTACCAACGTATACTGTGTATGTTACCACAGTTGACAGTACCAACATATACTGCGTACCACAGTTGACAGTACCAACGTATACTGTGTACCACTGTTGACAATACCAACATATACTGTGTACCACAGTTGACAGTACCAACATATACTGTGTACCACAGTTGACAGTATCAACATATACTGTGTACCACAGTTGACAGTACCAACATATACTGTGTACCACTGTTGACTACCAACATATACCATGTACCACAGTTCACAGTACCAACGTATACTGTGTATGTTACCACAGTTGACAGTACCAACATATACTGTGTACCACAGTTGAGAGTACCAACATATACTGGGTACCACTGTTGACAGTACCAACATATACTGTGTACCACAGTTGACAGTACCAACATATACTGTGTACCACAGTTGACAGTACTAACGTATACTGTGTACCACAGTTGCCAATGCCAACATATACTGTGTACCACAGTTGACAGTACCAACATATACTGTGTACCACAGTTGACAGTACCAACATATACTGTGTACCACAATTAACAGTACCAACATATACTGTGTACCACAGTTGACAGTACCAACATATACTGTGTACCACAGTTGACAGTACCAACATATACTGTGTACCTCAGTTGACAGTACCAACATATACTGTGTACCACAGTTGACAATACCAACATATACTGTGTACCACAGTTGACAGTACCAACATATACTGTGTACCACAGTTGACACTACCAACATATACTGTGTACCACAGTTGACAGTACCAACATATACTTTGTACCACAGTTGACAGTACCAACATACACTGTGTACCACAGTTAACAGTACCAACATATACTGTGTACCACATTTGACAGTACCAACGTATAGTGTGTACCACAGTTGACAGTACCATCATATACTGTGTACCACAGTTGACAGTACCAACGTATACTGTGTACCAGAGTTGACAGTACCAACATATACTGTGTACCACAGTTGACAGTACCAACATATACTGTGTACCACAGCTGACACTACCAACATATACTGTGTACCACAGTTGAGAGTACCAACATATACTGTGTACCACAGTTGACAGTACCAACATGTACCGTCTACCACAGTTGAGAGTACCAACGTATACTGTGTACCACAGTTGATTGTAGCAACGTATACACTGTACCACAGTTGACAGTACCAACATATACTGTGTACCACAGTTGACAGTACCAACATATACTGTGTACCACAGTTGACAGTACCAACATGTACCGTGTACCACAGTTGATAGTACCAACGTATACTGTGTACCACAGTTGAGAGTACCAACGTATACTGTGTACCACAGTTGACAGTACCAACATATACTGTGTACCACAGTTGACAGTACCAACATATACTGTGTACCACAGTTGACAGTACCAACATATACTGTGTACCACTGTTGACAGTACCAACATATACTGTGTACCACTGTTGACTACCAACATATACCGTGTACCACAGTTCACAGTACCAACGTATACTGTGTATGTTACCACAGTTGACAGTACCAACATATACTGTGTACCACAGTTGACAGTACCAACATATACTGTGTACCACTGTTGACTACCAACATATACCATGTACCACAGTTCACAGTACCAACGTATACTGTGTATGTTACCACAGTTGACAGTACCAACATAGACTGTGTACCACAGTTGAGAGTACCAACATATACTGGGTACCACTGTTGACAGTACCAACATATACTGTGTACCACAGTTGACAGTACCAACATATACTGTGTACCACAGTTGACAGTACTAACGTATACTGTGTACCACAGTTGCCAATGCCAACATATACTGTGTACCACAGTTGACAGTACCCACGTATACTGTGTACCACAGTTGACAGTACCAACATATAATATGTACCAAAGTTGTAAGTACCAACGTATACTTTGTACCACTGTTGACAGTACCAACATATACTGTGTACCACATTTGACAGTACAACATATACTGTGTGGCACAGTTGACAGTACCCACATATACTGGGTACCCCAGTTGATAGTACCAACGTATACTGTGTACCACATTTGACAGTTCCCACATATACAGGGTACAACAGTTGACAATAGCATCATATACTGTGTACCACAGTTGATAGTACCAACATATACTGTGTACCACAGTTGACAGTACCAACGTATACTGTGTTCCACAGTTGACAGTACCAACATATACTGTGTACCATAGTTGACAGTGTCAACGTATCTGTGTACCACAGTTGACATTAGTAACATATGCTGTGTACCACAGTTGACAGTACCAACATATACTGTGTACCACAGTTGACAGTACCAACATATACTGTGTACCACAGTTGACTGTACCAACATATACTTTGTACCACAGTTAACAGTACGAACATATACCGTGTACCACAGTTGACAATACCAACATATACTGTGTGCCACAGTTGACAGTACCAACATATACTGTGTACCACAGTTGACAGTACCAACGTATACTGTGTACCACAGTTGACAGTACCAACGTATACTGTGTACCACAGTTGACAGTACCAACATATACTGTGTAACACAGTTGACAGTACCAACATATACCGTGTACCACAGTTGACAGTACCAACGTATACTGTGTACCACAGTTGAAAGTACCAGCATATACTGTGTACCACAGTTGACAGTACCAACATATACTGTGTACCACAGTTGACAGTACCAACATATACTGTGTACCACAGTTGACAGTATTAACGTATACTGTATACCATATTTGACAGTACCAACGTAAACTGTGTACCACAGTTGACAGTACCAACCTATACTGTGTACCACTGGTGACAGTACCAACATATACCTTGTACCACAGTTGACAGTACCAACATATACTGTATACCACTGTTGACAGTACCAACATATACTGTGTACCACAGTTGACAGTACCAACGTATACTGTGTATATTACCACAGTTGACAGTACCAACATATACTGTGTACAGCAGTTAACAGTAGCAACATATACCGTGTACCACAGTTGAGAGTACCAACATATACTGTGTACCACAGTTGACAGTACCAACATATACTGTGTACCATAGTTGACAGTGCCAACATATACCGTGTACCACAGTTGACAATACCAACATATACAGTGTACCACAGTTGACAGTACCAACATATACTGTGTACCACAGTTGACAGTACCAACGTATACTGTGTACCACAGTTGACAATACCAACATATATTGTGTACCACAGTTGACAGTACCAACATATATGGTGTACCACTGTTGACACTACCGACATATACTGTGTAGCACAGTTGACAGTACTAACATATACTGTGTACCACAGTTGAGAGTACCGACATATACTGGGTACCACTGTTGACAGTACCAACATATACTGTGTACCACAGTTGACAGTATCAATATATACTGTGTACCACTGTTGACAGTACCAACATATACTGTGTACCACATATGACTACCAACGTATACTGTGTACCACAGTTGACAGTACCAACATATACTGTCTACCACAGTTGACAGTACCAACATATACTGTGTACCACTGTTGACAGTACCAACATATACTGTGTACCACAGTTGACAGTACCAACATATACTGTTTACCTCAGTTGACAGTACCAACATATACTGTGTACCACAGTTGACAATACCAACATATACTGTGTACCACAGTTGACAGTACCAACATATACTGTGTACCACAGTTGACAGTACCAACATATACTGTGTACCTCAGTTGACAGTACCAACATATACTGTGTACCACAGTTGACAATACCAACATATACTGTGTACCACAGTTGACAGTACCAACATATACTGTGTACCACAGTTGACAGTACCAACGTATACTGTGTACCACAGTTGACAGTACCAACATATACTGTGTACCTCAGTTGACAGTACCAACATATACTGTGTACCACAGTTGACAGTACCAACATATACTGTGTACCACAGTTGACAGTACCAACGTATACTGTGTACTACAGTTGACAATACCAACGTATGCTGTGTACCACAGTTGACAATACCAACATATACTGTGTACCACAGTTGACAGTACCAACATATACTGTGTACCACAGTTGACAGTTCCAACATATATGGTGTACCACTGTTGACACTACCGACATATACTGTGTAGCACAATTGACAGTTCTAACATATACTGTGTACCACAGTTGCGAGTACCAACATATACTGGGTACCACTGTTGATAGTACCAACATATACTGTGTACCACAGTTGACAGTATCAACATATATTGTGTACCATTATTGACAGTACCAACATATACTGTGTACCACAGTTGACAATACCAACATATACTGTGTACCACAGTTGACAGTACCAACATATACTGTGTACCACAGTTGACAGTACCAACATATACTGTGTGCCATAGTTGACAGTATCAACGTATATGTGTACCACTGTTGACAGTACTAACATATGCTGTGTACCACAGTTGACAGTACCAACATATACTGTGTACCGCAGTTGACAGTACCAACATATCCTGTGTACCTCAGTTGACAGTACCAACATATACTGTGTACCACAGTTGACAGTACCAACATATACTGTTTACCACAGGTGAGAGTACCAACGTATACTGTGTACCACAGTTGACAGTACCAACATATACTGTGTACCACAGTTGACAGTACCAACATATACTGTGTACCACAGTTGACAGTACTAACATATACCGTGTACCACAGTTGACAGTACCAACATATACTGTGTAGCACAATTGACAGTACCCACATATACTGTGTACCATAGTTGACAGTACCCACGTATACTGTGTACCACAGTTGACAGTACCAACATATATGTACCAAAGTTGTAAGTACCAACGTATACTTTGTACCACTGTTGACAGTACCAACATATACTGTGTACCACATTTGACACTACAAACATATACTGTGTACTACATTTGAGAGTACCAACATATACTGTTTACCACATTTGACAGTACAACATATACTGTGTGGCACAGTTGACAGTACCCACATATACTGGGTACCCCAGTTGATAGTACCAACGTATACTGTGTACCACATTTGACAGTTCCCACATATACAGGGTACAACAGTTGACAATAGCATCATATACTGTGTACCACAGTTGATAGTACCAACATATACTGTGTACCACAGTTGACAGTACCAACGTATACTGTGTACCACAGTTGACAGTACCAACATATACTGTGTACCATAGTTGACAGTGTCAACGTATCAGTGTACCACAGTTGACATTACTAACATATGCTGTGTACCACAGTTGACAGTACCAACATATACTGTGTACCACAGTTGACAGTACCAACATATACTGTGTACCACAGTTGACTGTACCAACATATACTTTGTACCACAGTTAACAGTACGAACATATACCGTGTACCACAGTTGACAATACCAACATATACTGTGTGCCACAGTTGACAGTACCAACATATACTGTGTACCAGAGTTGACAGTACCAACGTATACTGTGTACCACAGTTGACAGTACCAACGTATAATGTGTACCACAGTTGACAGTACGAACATATACTGTGTAACACAGTTGACAGTACCAACATATACCGTGTACCACAGTTGACAGTACCAACGTATACTGTGTACCACAGTTGAAAGTACCAGCATATACTGTGTACCACAGTTGACAGTACCAACATATACTGTGTACCACAGTTGACAGTACCAACATATACTGTGTACCACAGTTGACAGTATTAACGTATACTGTATACCACATTTGACAGTACCAACGTAAACTGTGTACCACAGTTGACAGTACCAACCTATACTGTGTACCACTGGTGACAGTACCAACATATACCTTGTACCACAGTTGACAGTACCAACATATACTGTATACCACTGTTGACAGTACCAACATATACTGTGTACCACAGTTGACAGTACCAACGTATACTGTGTATATTACCACAGTTGACAGTACCAACATATACTGTGTACAGCAGTTAACAGTAGCAACATATACCGTGTACCACAGTTGAGAGTACCAACATATACTGTGTACCACAGTTGACAGTACCAACATATACTGTGTACCACAGTTGACAGTACCAACATATACTGTGTACCATAGTTGACAGTGCCAACATATACCGTGTACCACAGTTGACAATACCAACATATACTGTGTACCACAGTTGACAGTACCAACATATACTGTGTACCACAGTTGACAGTACCAACGTATACTGTGTACCACAGTTGACAATACCAACATATATTGTGTACCACAGTTGACAGTACCAACATATATGGTGTACCACTGTTGACACTACCGACATATACTGTGTAGCACAGTTGACAGTACTAACATATACTGTGTACCACATATGACTACCAACGTATACTGTGTACCACAGTTGACAGTACCAACATATACTGTCTACCACAGTTGACAGTACCAACATATACTGTGTACCACAGTTGACACTACCAACATATACTGTGTACCACAGTTGACAGTACCAACATATACTGTGTACCTCAGTTGACAGTACCAACATATACTGTGTACCACAGTTGACAATACCAACATATACTGTGTACCACAGTTGACAGTACCAACATATACTGTGTACCACAGTTGACAGTACCAACATATACTGTGTACCTCAGTTGACAGTACAAACATATACTGTGTACCACAGTTGACAATACCAACATATACTGTGTACCACAGTTGACAGTACCAACATATACTGTGTACCACAGTTGACAGTACCAACGTATACTGTGTACCACAGTTGACAGTACCAACATGTACCGTGTACCACAGTTGATAGTACCAACGTATACTGTGTACCACAGTTGAGAGTACCAACGTATACTGTGTACCACAGTTGACAGTACCAACATATACTGTGTACCACAGTTGACAGTACCAACATATACTGTGTACCACAGTTGACAGTACCAACATATACTGTGTACCACTGTTGACAGTACCAACATATACTGTGTACCACTGTTGACTACCAACATATACCGTGTACCACAGCTGACAGTACCAACGTATACTGTGTATGTTACCACAGTTGACAGTACCAACATATACTGCGTACCACAGTTGACAGTACCAACGTATACTGTGTACCACTGTTGACAATACCAACATATACTGTGTACCACAGTTGACAGTACCAACATATACTGTGTACCACAGTTGACAGTACCAACATATACTGTGTACCTCAGTTGACAGTACCAACATATACTGTGTACCACAGTTGACAGTACCAACATGTACCGTGTACCACAGTTGATAGTACCAACGTATACTGTGTACCACAGTTGAGAGTACCAACGTATACTGTGTACCACAGTTGACAGTACCAACATATACTGTGTACCACAGTTGACAGTACCAACATATACTGTGTACCACTGTTGACAGTACCAACATATACTGTGTACCACTGTTGACTACCAACATATACCGTGTACCACAGTTCACAGTACCAACGTATACTGTGTATGTTACCACAGTTGACAGTACCAACATATACTGTGTACCACAGTTGACAGTACCAACATATACTGTGTACCACTGTTGACTACCAACATATACCATGTACCACAGTTCACAGTACCAACGTATACTGTGTATGTTACCACAGTTGACAGTACCAACATATACTGTGTACCACAGTTGAGAGTACCAACATATACTGGGTACCACTGTTGACAGTACAAACATATACTGTGTACCACAGTTGACAGTACCAACATATACTGTGTACCACAGTTGACAGTACTAACGTATACTGTGTACCACAGTTGACAGTACCAACATATACTGTGTACCACAGTTAACAGTACCAACATATACTGTGTACCACAGTTGACTGTACCAACATATACTTTGTACCACAGTTAACAGTACGAACATATACCGTGTACCACAGTTGACTATACCAACATATACTGTGTGCCACAGTTGACAGTACCAACATATACTGTGTACCACAGTTGACAGTACCAACGTATACTGTGTACCACAGTTGACAGTACCAACGTATACTGTGTACCACAGTTGACAGTACCAACATATACTGTGTAACACAGTTGACAGTACCAACATATACCGTGTACCACAGTTGACAGTACCAACGTATACTGTGTACCACAGTTGAAAGTACCAGCATATACTGTGTACCACAGTTGACAGTACCAACATATACTGTGTACCACAGTTGACAGTACCAGCATATACTGTCTACCACAGTTGACAGTATTAACGTATACTGTATACCACATTTGACAGTACCAACGTAAACTGTGTACCACAGTTGACAGTACCAACCTATACTGTGTACCACTGGTGACAGTACCAACATATACCTTGTACCACAGTTGACAGTACCAACATATACTGTATACCACTGTTGACAGTACCAACATATACTGTGTACCACAGTTGACAGTACCAACGTATACTGTGTATATTACCACAGTTGACAGTACCAACATATACTGTGTACAGCAGTTAACAGTAGCAACATATACCGTGTACCACAGTTGAGAGTACCAACATATACTGTGTACCACAGTTGACAGTACCAACATATACTGTGTACCACAGTTGACAGTACCAACATATACTGTGTACCATAGTTGACAGTGCCAACATATACCGTGTACCACAGTTGACAATACCAACATATACTGTGTACCACAGTTGACAGTACCAACATATACTGTGTACCACAGTTGACAGTACCAACGTATACTGTGTACCACAGTTGACAATACCAACATATATTGTGTACCACAGTTGACAGTACCAACATATATGGTGTACCACTGTTGACACTACCGACATATACTGTGTAGCACAGTTGACAGTACTAACATATACTGTGTACCACATATGACTACCAACGTATACTGTGTACCACAGTTGACAGTACCAACATATACTGTCTACCACAGTTGACAGTACCAACATATACTGTGTACCACAGTTGACACTACCAACATATACTGTGTACCACAGTTGACAGTACCAACATATACTGTGTACCTCAGTTGACAGTACCAACATATACTGTGTACCACAGTTGACAATACCAACATATACTGTGTACCACAGTTGACAGTACCAACATATACTGTGTACCACAGTTGACAGTACCAACATATACTGTGTACCTCAGTTGACAGTACAAACATATACTGTGTACCACAGTTGACAATACCAACATATACTGTGTACCACAGTTGACAGTACCAACATATACTGTGTACCACAGTTGACAGTACCAACGCATACTGTGTACCACAGTTGACAGTACCAACATATACTGTGTACCACAGTTGACAGTACCAACATGTACCGTGTACCACAGTTGATAGTACCAACGTATACTGTGTACCACAGTTGAGAGTACCAACGTATACTGTGTACCACAGTTGACAGTACCAACATATACTGTGTACCACAGTTGACAGTACCAACATATACTGTGTACCACAGTTGACAGTACCAACATATACTGTGTACCACTGTTGACAGTACCAACATATACTGTGTACCACTGTTGACTACCAACATATACCGTGTACCACAGTTGACAGTACCAACGTATACTGTGTATGTTACCACAGTTGACAGTACCAACATATACTGCGTACCACAGTTGACAGTACCAACGTATACTGTGTACCACTGTTGACAATACCAACATATACTGTGTACCACAGTTGACAGTACCAACATATACTGTGTACCACAGTTGACAGTACCAACATATACTGTGTACCTCAGTTGACAGTACCAACATATACTGTGTACCACAGTTGACAGTACCAACATGTACCGTGTACCACAGTTGATAGTACCAACGTATACTGTGTACCACAGTTGAGAGTACCAACGTATACTGTGTACCACAGTTGACAGTACCAACATATACTGTGTACCACAGTTGACAGTACCAACATATACTGTGTACCACTGTTGACAGTACCAACATATACTGTGTACCACTGTTGACTACCAACATATACCGTGTACCACAGTTCACAGTACCAACGTATACTGTGTATGTTACCACAGTTGACAGTACCAACATATACTGTGTACCACAGTTGACAGTACCAACATATACTGTGTACCACTGTTGACTACCAACATATACCATGTACCACAGTTCACAGTACCAACGTATACTGTGTATGTTACCACAGTTGACAGTACCAACATATACTGTGTACCACAGTTGAGAGTACCAACATATACTGGGTACCACTGTTGACAGTACAAACATATACTGTGTACCACAGTTGACAGTACCAACATATACTGTGTACCACAGTTGACAGTACTAACGTATACTGTGTACCACAGTTGCCAATGCCAACATATACTGTGTACCACAGTTGACAGTACCAACATATACTGTGTACCACAGTTTACAGTACCAACATATACTGTGTACCACAGTTAACAGTACCAACATATACTGTGTACCACAGTTGACAGTACCAACATATACTGTGTACCACAGTTGACAGTACCAACATATACTGTTTACCTCAGTTGACAGTACCAACATACACTGTGTACCACAGTTGACAATAGCAACATATACTGTGTACCACAGTTGACAGTACCAACATATACTGTGTACCACAGTTGACAGTACCAACATATACTGTGTACCACAGTTGACAGTACCAACATATACTTTGTACCACAGTTGACAGTACCAACATATACTGTGTACCACAGTTAACAGTACCAACATATACTGTGTACCACATTTGACAGTACCAACGTATACTGTGTACCACAGTTGACAGTACCATCATATACTGTGTACCACAGTTGACAGTACCAATGTATACTGTGTACCAGAGTTGACAGTACCAACATATACTGTGTACCACAGTTGACAGTACCAACATATACTGTGTACCACAGCTGACACTACCAACATATACTGTGTACCACAGTTGAGAGTACCAACATATACTGTGTACCACAGTTGACAGTACCAACATGTACCGTCTACCACAGTTGATAGTACCAACGTATACTGTGTACCACAGTTGAGAGTACCAACGTATACTGTGTACCACAGTTGATTGTAGCAACGTATACTCTGTACCACAGTTGACAGTACCAACATATACTGTGTACCACAGTTGACAGTACCAACATATACTGTGTACCACTGTTGACAGTACCAACATATACTGGGTACCGCAGTTAACAGTAGCAACATATACCGTGTACCACAGTTGAGAGTACCAACATATACTGTGTACCACAGTTGACAGTACCAACATATACTGTGTACCACAGTTGACAGTACCAACATATACTGTGTACCATAGTTGACAGTGCCAACATATACTTTGTACCACAGTTGACAATACCAACATATACTGTGTACCACAGTTGACAGTACCAACGTATACTGTGTACCACTGTTGAAAGTACCAACATATACTGTGTACCACAGTTGACAGTACCAACATATACTGTGTACCACAGTTGACAGTACCAACATATACTGTGTACCACAGTTGACAGTACCAACGTATACTGTATACCACATTTGACAGTACCAACGTAAACTGTGTACCACAGTTGACAGTACCAACCTATACTGTGTACCACTGGTGACAGTACCAACATATACCGTGTACCACAGTTGACAGTACCAACATATACTGTATACCACTGTTGACAGTACCAACATATACTGTGTACCACAGTTGACAGTACCAACGTATACTGTGTATATTACCACAGTTGACAGTACCGACATATACTGTGTACCACAGTTGAGAGTACCAACGTATACCGTGTACCACAGTTGACAGTACCAACATACACTGTGTACCACAGTTGAAAGTACCAACGTATACTGTGTACCACAGTTGACAATACCATCATATACTGTGTACCACAGTTGACAGTACCAACATATACTGTGTACCACAGTTGACAGTACCAACATATACTGTGTACCACAGTTGACAATACCAACATATACTGTGTACCACAGTTGACAGTACCAACATATACTGTGTACCACAGTTGACAGTACCAACATATACTGTGTACCACAGTTGACAGTACCAACATATACTTTGTACCACAGTTGACAGTACCAACATATACTGTGTACCACAGTTAACAGTACCAACATATACTGTGTACCACATTTGACAGTACCAACGTATACTGTGTACCACAGTTGACAGTACCATCATATACTGTGTACCACAGTTGACAGTACCAACGTATACTGTGTACCACAGTTGACAGTACCAACATGTACCGTCTACCACAGTTGATAGTACCAACGTATACTGTGTACCAAAGTTGAGAGTACCAACGTATACTGTGTACCACAGTTGATTGTAGCAACGTATACTCTGTACCACAGTTGACAGTACCAACATATACTGTGTACCACAGTTGACAGTACCAACATATACTGTGTACCACTGTTGACAGTACCAACATATACTGGGTACCGCAGTTAACAGTAGCAACATATACCGTGTACCACAGTTGAGAGTACCAACATATACTGTGTACCACAGTTGACAGTACCAACATATACTGTGTACCACAGTTGACAGTACCAACATATACTGTGTACCATAGTTGACAGTGCCAACATATACTTTGTACCACAGTTGACAATACCAACATATACTGTGTACCACAGTTGACAGTACCAACATATACTGTGTACCACAGTTGACAGTACCAACGTATACTGTGTACAACAGTTGACAGTACCAACATATACTGTGTAACACAGTTGACAGTACCAACATATACCGTGTACCACAGTTGACAGTACCAACGTATACTGTGTACCACTGTTGAAAGTACCAACATATACTGTGTACCACAGTTGACAGTACCAACATATACTGTGTACCACAGTTGACAGTACCAACATATACTGTGTACCACAGTTGACAGTACCAACGTATACTGTATACCACATTTGACAGTACCAACGTAAACTGTGTACCACAGTTGACAGTACCAACCTATACTGTGTACCACTGGTGACAGTACCAACATATACCGTGTACCACAGTTGACAGTACCAACATATACTGTATACCACTGTTGACAGTACCAACATATACTGTGTACCACAGTTGACAGTACCAACGTATACTGTGTATATTACCACAGTTGACAGTACCGACATATACTGTGTACCACAGTTGACAGTACCAACATACACTGTGTACCACAGTTGAAAGTACCAACGTATACTGTGTACCACAGTTGACAACACCATCATATACTGTGTACCACAGTTGACAGTACCAACATATACTGTGTACCACAGTTGACAGTACTAACATATACTGTGTACCACAATTGACAGTACCAACGTATACTGTGTACCACAGTTGACAGTACTAACGTATACTGTGTACCAACGTTGACAATACCAACATATACTGTGTATCACAGTTGACAGTACCAACATATACTGTGTACCACAGTTGACAGTACCAACATATACTGTGTACCACAGTTGACAATACCAGCGTATACTGTGCACCACAGTTGACAGTACCAACATATACCGTGTACCACAGTTGAGCGTACCAACATATACTGTGTACCACAGTTGATAGTACCAACATATACTGTGTACCAAGTTGACAGTACCAACATAAACTGTATACCACAGTTGACAGTACCAACGTATACTGTGTACCACAGTTTACAATACCAACGTATGCTGTGTACCACAGTTGATAATACCAACATATACTGTGTACCACGGTTGACAGTACCAACATATACTGTGTACCACAGTTGACAGTTCCAACATATATGGTGTACCACTGTTGACACTACCGACATATACTGTGTAGCACATTTGACAGTACTACCATATACTGTGTACCACAGTTGCGAGTACCAACATATACTGGGTACCACTGTTGATAGTACCAACATATACTGTGTACCACAGTTGACAGTATCAACATATATTGTGTACCATTATTGACAGTACCAACATATACTGTGTACCACAGTTGACAATACCAACATATACTGTGTACCACAGTTGACAGTACCAACATATACTGTGTACCACAGTTGACAGTACCAACATACACTGTGTGCCATAGTTGACAGTATCAACGTATATGTGTACCACTGTTGACAGTACAAACATATGCTGTGTACCACAGTTGACAGTACCAACATATACTGTGTACCGCAGTTGACAGTACCAACATATCCTGTGTACCTCAGTTGACAGTACCAACATATACTGTGTACCACAGTTGACAGTACCAACATATACTGTGTACCACAGGTGACAGTACCAACGTATACTGTGTACCACAGTTGACAGTACCAACATATACTGTGTACCACAGTTGACAGTACCAACATATACTGTGTACCACAGTTGACAGTGCTAACATATACCGTGTACCACAGTTGACAGTACCAACATATACTGTGTAGCACAATTGACAGTACCCACATATACTGTGTACCATAGTTGACAGTACCCACGTATACTGTGTACCACAGTTGACAGTACCAACATATAATATGTACCAAAGTTGTAAGTACCAACGTATACTTTGTACCACTGTTGACAGTACCAACATATACTGTGTACCACATTTGACAATACAAACATATACTGTGTACTACATTTGAGAGTACCAACATATACTGTTTACCACATTTGACAGTACCAACATATACTGTGTGGCACAGTTGACAGTACCCACATATACTGGATACCCCAGTTGATAGTACCAACGTATACTGTGTACCACATTTGACAGTTCCCACATATACAGGGTACAACAGTTGACAATACCATCATATACTGTGTACCACAGTTGATAGTACCAACATATACTGTGTACCACAGTTGACAGTACCAACGTATACTGTGTTCCACAGTTGACAGTACCAACATATACTGTGTACCATAGTTGACAGTGTCAACGTATCTGTGTACCACAGTTGACATTACTAACATATGCTGTGTACCACAGTTGACAGTACCAACATATACTGTGTACCACAGTTGACAGTACCAACATATACTGTGTACCACAGTTGACTGTACCAACATATACTTTGTACCACAGTTAACAGTACTAACATATACCGTGTACCACAGTTGACAATACCAACATATACTGTGTGCCACAGTTGACAGTACCAACATATACTGTGTACCACAGTTGACAGTACCAACGTATACTGTGTACCACAGTTGACAGTACAAACATATACTGTGTAACACAGTTGACAGTACCAACATATACCGTGTACCACAGTTGACAGTACCAACGTATACTGTGTACCACAGTTGAAAGTACCAGCATATACTGTGTACCACAGTTGACAGTACCAACATATACTGTGTACCACAGTTGACAGTACCAACATATACTGTGTACCACAGTTGACAGTATTAACGTATACTGTATACCACATTTGACAGTACCAACGTAAACTGTGTACCACAGTTGACAGTACCAACCTATACTGTGTACTACTGGTGACAGCACCAACATATACCTTGTACCACAGTTGACAGTACCAACATATACTGTATACCACTGTTGACAGTACCAACATATACTGTGTACCACAGTTGACAGTACCAACGTATACTGTGTATATTACCACAGTTGACAGTACCGACATATACTGTGTCCCACAGTTGACAGTACCAACATATACTGTGTACCACTGTTGACAGTACCAACATATACTGGGTACCGCAGTTAACAGTAGCAACATATACCGTGTACCACAGTTGAGAGTACCAACATATACTGTGTACCACAGTTGACAGTACCAACATATACTGTGTACCACAGTTAACAGTACCAACATATACTGTGTACCATAGTTGACAGTGCCAACATATACCTTGTACCACAGTTGACAATACCAACATATACTGTGTACCACAGTTGACAGTACCAACATATACTGTGTACCACAGTTGACAGTACCAACGTATACTGTGTACCACAGTTGACAGTACCAACATATACTGTGTAACACAGTTGACAGTACCAACATATACCGTGTACCACAGTTGACAGTACCAACGTATACTGTGTACCACTGTTGAAAGTACCAATATATACTGTGTACCACAGTTGACAGTACCAACATATACTGTGTACCACAGTTGACAGTACCAACATATACTGTGTACCACAGTTGACAGTACCAACGTATACTGTATACCACATTTGACAGTACCAACGTAAACTGTGTACCACAGTTGACAGTACCAACCTATACTGTGTACCACTGGTGACAGTACCAACATATACCGTGTACCACAGTTGACAGTACCAACATATACTGTATACCACTGTTGACAGTACCAACATATACTGTGTACCACAGTTGACAGTACCAACGTATACTGTGTATATTACCACAGTTGACAGTACCGACATATACCGTGTACCACAGTTGAGAGTACCAACGTATACCGTGTACCACAGTTGACAGTACCAACATACACTGTGTACCACAGTTGAAAGTACCAACGTATACTGTGTACCACAGTTGACAATACCATCATATACTGTGTACCACAGTTGACAGTACCAACATATACTGTGTAACACAGTTGACAGTACTAACATATACTGTGTACCACAATTGACAGTACCAACGTATACTGTGTACCACAGTTGACAGTACTAACGTATACTGTGTACCAAAGTTGGCAATACCAACATATACTGTGTATCACAGTTGACAGTACCAACATATACTGTGTACCACAGTTGACAGTACCAACATATACTGTGTACCACAGTTGACAATACCAGCGTATACTGTGCACCACAGTTGACAGTACCAACATATACCGTGTACCACAGTTGAGCGTACCAACATATACTGTGTACCACAGTTGATAGTACCAACATATACTGTGTACCAAGTTGACAGTACCAACATATACTGTATACCACAGTTGACAGTACCAACGTATACTGTGTACCACAGTTGACAATACCAACGTATGCTGTGTACCACAGTTGACAATACCAACATGTACTGTGTACCACGGTTGACAGTACCAACATATACTGTGTACCACAGTTGACAGTTCCAACATATATGGTGTACCACTGTTGACACTACCGACATATACTGTGTAGCACATTTGACAGTACTACCATATACTGTGTACCACAGTTGCGAGTACCAACATATACTGGGTACCACTGTTGATAGTACCAACATATACTGTGTACCACAGTTGACAGTATCAACATATATTGTGTACCATTATTGACAGTACCAACATATACTGTGTACCACAGTTGACAATACCAACATATACTGTGTACCTCAGTTGACAGTACCAACATATACTGTGTACCACAGTTGACAGTACCAACATATACTGTGTGCCATAGTTGACAGTATCAACGTATATGTGTACCACTGTTGACAGTACTAACATATGCTGTGTACCACAGTTGACAGTACCAACATATACTGTGTACCGCAGTTGACAGTACCAACATATCCTGTGTACCTCAGTTGACAGTACCAACATATACTGTGTACCACATTTGACAGTACCAACATATACTGTGTACCACAGGTGACAGTACCAACGTATACTGTGTACCACAGTTGACAGTACCAACATATACTGTGTACCACAGTTGACAGTACCAACATATACTGTGTACCACAGTTGACAGTGCTAACATATACCGTGTACCACAGTTGACAGTACCAACATATACTGTGTAGCACAATTGACAGTACCCACATATACTGTGTACCATAGTTGACAGTACCCACGTATACTGTGTGCCACAGTTGACAGTACCAACATATAATATGTACCAAAGTTGTAAGTACCAACGTATACTTTGTACCACTGTTGACAGTACCAACATATACTGTGTACCACATTTGACAGTACAAACATATACTGTGTACTACATTTGAGAGTACCAACATATACTGTTTACCACATTTGACAGTACCAACATATACTGTGTGGCACAGTTGACAGTACCCACATATACTGGATACCCCAGTTGATAGTACCAACGTATACTGTGTACCACATTTGACAGTTCCCACATATACAGGGTACAAGAGTTGACAATACCATCATATACTGTGTACCACAGTTGATAGTATCAACATATACTGTGTACCACAGTTGACAGTACCAACGTATACTGTGTTCCACAGTTGACAGTACCAACATATACTGTGTAACACAGTTGACAGTACCAACATATACCGTGTACCACAGTTGACAGTACCAACGTATACTGTGTACCACTGTTGAAAGAACCAACATATACTGTGTACCACAATTGACAATACCAACATATACTGTGTACCACAGTTGACAGTACCAACATATACTGTGTACCACAGTTGACAGTACCAACGTATACTGTATACCACATTTGACAGTACCAACGTAAACTGTGTACCACAGTTGACAGTACCAACCTATACTGTGTACCACTGGTGACAGTACCAACATATACCGTGTACCACAGTTGACAGTACCAACATATACTGTATACCACTGTTGACAGTACCAACATGTACTGTGTACCACAGTTGACAGTACCAACGTATACTGTGTATATTACCACAGTTGACAGTACCGACATATACTGTGTACCACAGTTGAGAGTACCAACGTATACCGTGTACCACAGTTGACAGTACCAACATACACTGTGTACCACAGTTGAAAGTACCAACGTATACTGTGTACCACAGTTGACAATACCATCATATACTGTGTACCACAGTTGACAGTACCAACATATACTGTGTACCACAGTTGACAGTACTAACATATACTGTGTACCACAATTGACAGTACCAACGTATACTGTGTACCACAGTTGACAGTACTAACGTATACTGTGTACCAAAGTTGACAATACCAACATATACTGTGTATCACAGTTGACAGTACCAACATATACTGTGTACCACAGTTGACAGTACCAACATATACTGTGTACCACAGTTGACAATACCAGCGTATACTGTGCACCACAGTTGACAGTACCAACATATACCGTGTACCACAGTTGAGCGTACCAACATATACTGTGTTCCACAGTTGATAGTACCAACATATACTGTGTACCAAGTTGACAGTACCAACATAAACTGTATACCACAGTTGACAGTACCAACGTATACTGTGTACCACAGTTGACAATACCAACGTATGCTGTGTACCACAGTTGACAATACCAACATATACTGTGTACCACGGTTGACAGTACCAACATATACTGTGTACCACAGTTGACAGTTCCAACATATATGGTGTACCACTGTTGACACTACCGACATATACTGTGTAGCACATTTGACAGTACTACCATATACTGTGTACCACAGTTGCGAGTACCAACATATACTGGGTACCACTGTTGATAGTACCAACATATACTGTGTACCACAGTTGACAGTATCAACATATATTGTGTACCATTATTGACAGTACCAACATATACTGTGTACCACAGTTGACAATACCAACATATACTGTGTACCACAGTTGACAGTACCAACATATACTGTGTACCACAGTTGACAGTACCAACATACACTGTGTGCCATAGTTGACAGTATCAACGTATATGTGTACCACTGTTGACAGTACTAACATATGCTGTGTACCACAGTTGACAGTACCAACATATACTGTGTACCGCAGTTGACAGTACCAACATATCCTGTGTACCTCAGTTGACAGTACCAACATATACTGTGTACCACAGTTGACAGTACCAACATATACTGTGTACCACAGGTGACAGTACCAACGTATACTGTGTACCACAGTTGACAGTACCAACATATACTATGTACCACAGTTGACAGTACCAACATATACTGTGTACCACAGTTGACAGTGCTAACATATACCGTGTACCACAGTTGACAGTACCAACATATACTGTGTAGCACAATTGACAGTACCCACATATACTGTGTACCATAGTTGACAGTACCCACGTATACTGTGTACCACAGTTGACAGTACCAAAGTTGTAAGTACCAACGTATACTTTGTACCACTGTTGACAGTACCAACATATACTGTGTACCACATTTGACAGTACAAACATATACTGTGTACTACATTTGAGAGTACCAACATATACTGTTTACCACATTTGACAGTACCAACATATACTGTGTGGCACAGTTGACAGTACCCACATATACTGGATACCCCAGTTGATAGTACCAACGTATACTGTGTACCACATTTGACAGTTCCCACATATACAGAGTACAAAAGTTGACAATACCATCATATACTGTGTACCACAGTTGATAGTACCAACATATACTGTGTACCACAGTTGACAGTACCAACGTATACTGTGTTCCACAGTTGACAGTACCAACATATACTGTGTACCATAGTTGACAGTGTCAACGTATCTGTGTACCACAGTTGACATTACTAACATATGCTGTGTACCACAGTTGACAGTACCAACATATACTGTGTACCACAGTTGACAGTACCAACATATACTGTGTATCACAGTTGACTGTACCAACATATACTTTGTACCACAGTTAACAGTACTAACATATACCGTGTACCACAGTTGACAATACCAACATATACTGTGTGCCACAGTTGACAGTACCAACATATACTGTGTACCACAGTTGACAGTACCAACGTATACTGTGTACCACAGTTGACAGTACCAACATATACTGTGTAACACAGTTGACAGTACCAACATATACCGTGTACCACAGTTGACAGTACCAACGTATACTGTGTACCACAGTTGAAAGTACCAGCATATACTATGTACAACAGTTGACAGTACCAACATATACTGTGTACCACAGTTGACAGTACCAACATATACTGTGTACCACAGTTGACAGTATTAACGTATACTGTATACCACATTTGACAGTACCAACGTAAAGTGTGTACCACAGTTGACAGTACCAACCTATACTGTGTACTACTGGTGACAGTACCAACATATACCTTGTACCACAGTTGACAGTACCAACATATACTGTATACCACTGTTGACAGTACCAACATATACTGTGTACCACAGTTGACAGTACCAACGTATACTGTGTATATTACCACAGTTGACAGTACCGACATATACTGTGTCCCACAGTTGACAGTACCAACATATACTGTGTACCACTGTTGACAGTACCAACATATACTGGGTACCGCAGTTAACAGTAGCAACATATACCGTGTACCACAGTTGAGAGTACCAACATATACTGTGTACCACAGTTGACAGTACCAACATATACTGTGTACCACAGTTGACAGTACCAACATATACTGTGTACCATAGTTGACAGTGCCAACATATACCTTGTACCACAGTTGACAATACCAACATATACTGTGTACCACAGTTGACAGTACCAACATATACTGTGTACCACAGTTGACAGTACCAACGTATACTGTGTACCACAGTTGACAGTACCAACATATACTGTGTAACACAGTTGACAGTACCAACATATACCGTGTACCACAGTTGACAGTACCAACGTATACTGTGTACCACTGTTGAAAGTACCAACATATACTGTGTACCACAGTTGACAGTACCAACATATACTGTGTACCACAGTTGACAGTACCAACATATACTGTGTACCACAGTTGACAGTACCAACGTATACTGTATACCACATTTGACAGTACCAACGTAAACTGTGTACCACAGTTGACAGTACCAACCTATACTGTGTACCAGTGGTGACAGTACCAACATATACCGTGTACCACAGTTGACAGTACCAGCATATACTGTATACCACTGTTGACAGTACCAACATATACTGTGTACCACAGTTGACAGTACCAACGTATACTGTGTATATTACCACAGTTGACAGTACCGACATATACTGTGTACCACAGTTGAGAGTACCAACGTATACCGTGTACCACAGTTGACAGTACCAACATACACTGTGTACCACAGTTGAAAGTACCAACGTATACTGTGTACCACAGTTGACAATACCATCATATACTGTGTACCACAGTTGACAGTACCAACATATACTGTGTAACACAGTTGACAGTACTAACATATACTGTGTACCACAATTGACAGTACCAACGTATACTGTGTACCACAGTTGACAGTACTAACGTATACTGTGTACCAAAGTTGACAATACCAACATATACTGTGTATCACAGTTGACAGTACCAACATATACTGTGTACCACAGTTGACAGTACCAACATATACTGTGTACCACAGTTGACAATACCAGCGTATACTGTGCACCACAGTTGACAGTACCAACATATACCGTGTACCACAGTTGAGCGTACCAACATATACTGTGTACCACAGTTGATAGTACCAACATATACTGTGTACCAAGTTGACAGTACCAACATATACTGTATACCACAGTTGACAGTACCAACGTATACTGTGTACCACAGTTGACAATACCAACGTATGCTGTGTACCACAGTTGACAATACCAACATATACTGTGTACCACGGTTGACAGTACAAACATATACTGTGTACCACAGTTGACAGTTCCAACATATATGGTGTACCACTGTTGACACTACCGACATATACTGTGTAGCACATTTGACAGTACTACCATATACTGTGTACCACAGTTGCGAGTACCAACATATACTGGGTACCACTGTTGATAGTACCAACATATACTGTGTACCACAGTTGACAGTATCAACATATATTGTGTACCATTATTGACAGTACCAACATATACTGTGTACCACAGTTGACAATACCAACATATACTGTGTACCACAGTTGACAGTACCAACATATACTGTGTACCACAGTTGACAGTACCAACATATACTGTGTGCCATAGTTGACAGTATCAACGTATATGTGTACCACTGTTGACAGTACTAACATATGCTGTGTACCACAGTTGACAGTACCAACATATACTGTGTACCGCAGTTGACAGTACCAACATATCCTGTGTACCTCAGTTGACAGTACCAACATATACTGTGTACCACAGTTGACAGTACCAACATATACTGTGTACCACAGGTGACAGTACCAACGTATACTGTGTACCACAGTTGACAGTGCTAACATATACCGTGTACCACAGTTGACAGTACCAACATATACTGTGTAGCACAATTGACAGTACCCACATATACTGTGTACCATAGTTGACAGTACCCACGTATACTGTGTACCACAGTTGACAGTACCAACATATAATATGTACCAAAGTTGTAAGTACCAACGTATACTTTGTACCACTGTTGACAGTACCAACATATACTGTGTACCACATTTGACAGTACAAACATATACTGTGTACTACATTTGAGAGTACCAACATATACTGTTTACCACATTTGACAGTACCAACATATATTGTGTGGCACAGTTGACAGTACCCACATATACTGGATACCCCAGTTGATAGTACCAACGTATACTGTGTACCACATTTGACAGTTCCCACATATACAGGGTACAACAGTTGACAATACCATCATATACTGTGTACCACAGTTGATAGTATCAACATATACTGTGTACCACAGTTGACAGTACCAACGTATACTGTGTTCCACAGTTGACAGTACCAACATATACTGTGTAACACAGTTGACAGTACCAACATATACCGTGTACCACAGTTGACAGTACCAACGTATACTGTGTACCACTGTTGAAAGTACCAACATATACTGTGTACCACAGTTGACAATACCAACATATACTGTGTACCACAGTTGACAGTACCAACATATACTGTGTACCACAGTTGACAGTACCAACGTATACTGTATACCACATTTGACAGTACCAACGTAAACTGTGTACCACAGTTGACAGTACCAACCTATACTGTGTACCACTGGTGACAGTACCAACATATACCGTGTACCACAGTTGACAGTACCAACATATACTGTATACCACTGTTGACAGTACCAACATATACTGTGTACCACAGTTGACAGTACCAACGTATACTGTGTATATTACCACAGTTGACAGTACCGACATATACTGTGTACCACAGTTGAGAGTACCAACGTATACCGTGTACCACAGTTGAAAGTACCAACGTATACTGTGTACCACAGTTGACAATACCATCATATACTGTGTACCACAGTTGACAGTACCAACATATACTGTGTACCACAGTTGACAGTACTAACATATACTGTGTACCACAATTGACAGTACCAACGTATACTGTGTACCACAGTTGACAGTACTAACGTATACTGTGTACCAAAGTTGACAATACCAACATATACTGTGTATCACAGTTGACAGTACCAACATATACTGTGTACCACAGTTGACAGTACCAACATATACTGTGTACCACAGTTGACAATACCAGCGTATACTGTGCACCACAGTTGACAGTACCAACATATACCGTGTACCACAGTTGAGCGTACCAACATATACTGTGTACCACAGTTGATAGTACCAACATATACTGTGTACCAAGTTGACAGTACCAACATAAACTGTATACCACAGTTGACAGTACCAACGTATACTGTGTACCACAGTTGACAATACCAACGTATGCTGTGTACCACAGTTGACAATACCAACATATACTGTGTACCACGGTTGACAGTACCAACATATACTGTGTACCACAGTTGACAGTTCCAACATATATGGTGTACCACTGTTGACACTACCGACATATACTGTGTAGCACATTTGACAGTACTACCATATACTGTGCACCACAGTTGCGAGTACCAACATATACTGGGTACCATTGTTGATAGTACCAACATATACTGTGTACCACAGTTGACAGTATCAACATATATTGTGTACCATTATTGACAGTACCAACATATACTGTGTACCACAGTTGACAATACCAACATATACTGTGTACCACAGTTGACAGTACCAACATATACTGTGTACCACAGTTGACAGTACCAACATACACTGTGTGCCATAGTTGACAGTATCAACGTATATGTGTACCACTGTTGACAGTACTAACATATGCTGTGTACCACAGTTGACAGTACCAACATATACTGTGTACCGCAGTTGACAGTACCAACATATCCTGTGTACCTCAGTTGACAGTACCAACATATACTGTGTACCACAGTTGACAGTACCAACATATACTCTGTACCACAGGTGACAGTACCAACGTATACTGTGTACCACAGTTGACAGTACCAACATATACTGTGTACCACAGTTGACAGTACCAACATATACTGTGTACCACAGTTGACAGTGCTAACATATACCGTGTACCACAGTTGACAGTACCAACATATACTGTGTAGCACAATTGACAGTACCCACATATACTGTGTACCATAGTTGACAGTACCCACGTATACTGTGTACCACAGTTGACAGTACCAAAGTTGTAAGTACCAACGTATACTTTGTACCACTGTTGACAGTACCAACATATACTGTGTACCACATTTGACAGTACAAACATATACTGTGTACTACATTTGAGAGTACCAACATATACTGTTTACCACATTTGACAGTACCAACATATACTGTGTGGCACAGTTGACAGTACCCACATATACTG
The DNA here is from genome assembly GCA_964016885.1 of Eledone cirrhosa. NCBI lineage: Eukaryota > Metazoa > Mollusca > Cephalopoda > Octopoda > Eledonidae > Eledone > Eledone cirrhosa. Next base: position 43,741,184 of record OZ024755.1, read on the forward strand.
GATACCCCAGTTGATAGTACCAACGTATACTGTGTACCACATTTGACAGTTCCCACATATACAGGGTACAACAGTTGACAATACCATCATATACTGTGTACCACAGTTGATAGTACCAACATATACTGTGTACCACAGTTGACAGTACCAACGTATACTGTGTTCCACAGTTGACAGTACCAACATATACTGTGTACCATAGGTTACAGTGTCAACGTATCTGTGTACCACAGTTGACATTACTAACATATGCTGTGTACCACAGTTGACAGTACCAACATATACTGTGTACCACAGTTGACAGTACCAACATATACTGTGTACCACAGTTGACTGTACCAACATATACTTTGTACCACAGTTAACAGTACTAACATATACCGTGTACCACAGTTGACAATACCAATATATACTGTGTGCCACAGTTGACAGTACCAACATATACTGTGTACCACAGTTGACAGTACCAACGTATACTGTGTACCACAGTTGACAGTACCAACATATACTGTGTAACACAGTTGACAGTACCAACATATACCGTGTACCACAGTTGACAGTACCAACGTATACTGTGTACCACAGTTGAAAGTACCAGCATATACTGTGTACCACAGTTGACAGTACCAACATATACTGTGTACCACAGTTGACAGTACCAACATATACTGTGTACCACAGTTGACAGTATTAACGTATACTGTATACCACATTTGACAGTACCAACGTAAACTGTGTACCACAGTTGACAGTACCAACCTATACTGTGTACTACTGGTGACAGTACCAACATATACCTTGTACCACAGTTGACAGTACCAACATATACTGTATACCACTGTTGACAGTACCAACATATACTGTGTACCACAGTTGACAGTACCAACGTATACTGTGTATATTACCACAGTTGACAGTACCAACATATACTGTGTACAGCAGTTAACAGTAGCAACATATACCGTGTACCACAGTTGAGAGTACCAACATATACTGTGTACCAGAGTTGACAGTACCAACATAAACTGTGTACCACAGTTGACAGTACCAACATATACTGTGTACCATAGTTGACAGTGCCAACATATACAGTGTACCACAGTTGACAATACCAACATATACTGTGTACCACAGTTGACAGTACCAACATATACTGTGTACCACAGTTGATAGTACCAACGTATACTGTGTACCACAGTTGACAATACCAACATATATTGTGTACCACAGTTGACAGTACCAACATATATGGTGTACCACTGTTGACACTACCGACATATACTGTGTAGCACAGTTGACAGTACTAACATATACTGTGTACCACAGTTGAGAGTACCAACATATACTGGGTACCACTTTTGACAGTACCAACATATACTGTGTACCACAGTTGACAGTATCAACATATACTGTGTACCACTGTTGACAGTACCAACATATACTGTGTACCACATATGACTACCAACGTATACTGTGTACCACAGTTGACAGTACCAACATATACTGTCTACCACAGTTGACAGTACCAACATATACTGTGTACCACAGTTGACACTACCAACATATACTGTGTACCACAGTTGACAGTACCAACATATACTGTGTACCTCAGTTGACAGTACCAACATATACTGTGTACCACAGTTGACAATACCAACATATACTGTCTACCACAGTTGACAGTACCAACATATACTGTGTACCACAGTTGACAGTACCAACGTATACTGTGTACCACAGTTGACAGTACCATCATATACTGTGTACCACAGTTGACAGTACCAACGTATACTGTGTACCAGAGTTGACAGTACCAACATATAATGTGTACCACAGTTGACAGTACCAACATATACTGTGTACCACAGCTGACACTACCAACATATACTGTGTACCACAGTTGACAGTACCAACGTATACTGTGTACCACTGTTGACAGTACCAACATATACTGTGTACCACAGTTGACAGTACCAACATATACTGTGTACCACAGTTGACAGTACCAACGTATACTGTGTACCAGAGTTGAGAGTACCAACATATACTGTGTACCACAGTTGACAGTACCAACATATACTGTGTACCACAGCTGACACTACCAACATATACTGTGTACCACAGTTGAGAGTACCAACATATACTGTGTACCACAGTTGACAGTACCAACATGTACCGTCTACCACAGTTGATAGTACCAACGTATACTGTGTACCACAGTTGAGAGTACCAACGTATACTGTGTACCACAGTTGATTGTAGCAACGTATACTCTGTACCACAGTTGACAGTACCAACATATACTGTGTACCACAGTTGACAGTACCAACATATACTGTGTACCACTGTTGACAGTACCAACATATACTGGGTACCGCAGTTAACAGTAGCAACATATACCGTGTACCACAGTTGAGAGTACCAACATATACTGTGTACCACAGTTGACAGTACCAACATATACTGTGTACCACAGTTGACAGTACCAACATATACTGTGTACCATAGTTGACAGTGCCAACATATACTTTGTACCACAGTTGACAATACCAACATATACTGTGTACCACAGTTGACAGTACCAACGTATACTGTGTACCACTGTTGAAAGTACCAACATATACTGTGTACCACAGTTGACAGTACCAACATATACTGTGTACCACAGTTGACAGTACCAACATATACTGTGTACCACAGTTGACAGTACCAACGTATACTGTATACCACATTTGACAGTACCAACGTAAACTGTGTACCACAGTTGACAGTACCAACCTATACTGTGTACCACTGGTGACAGTACCAACATATACCGTGTACCACAGTTGACAGTACCAACATATACTGTATACCACTGTTGACAGTACCAACATATACTGTGTACCACAGTTGACAGTACCAACGTATACTGTGTATATTACCACAGTTGACAGTACCGACATATACTGTGTACCACAGTTGAGAGTACCAACGTATACCGTGTACCACAGTTGACAGTACCAACATACACTGTGTACCACAGTTGAAAGTACCAACGTATACTGTGTACCACAGTTGACAATACCATCATATACTGTGTACCACAGTTGACAGTACCAACATATACTGTGTACCACAGTTGACAGTACCAACATATACTGTGTACCACAGTTGACAATACCAACATATACTGTGTACCACAGTTGACAGTACCAACATATACTGTGTACCACAGTTGACAGTACCAACATATACTGTGTACCACAGTTGACAGTACCAACATATACTTTGTACCACAGTTGACAGTACCAACATATACTGTGTACCACAGTTAACAGTACCAACATATACTGTGTACCACATTTGACAGTACCAACGTATACTGTGTACCACAGTTGACAGTACCATCATATACTGTGTACCACAGTTGACAGTACCAACGTATACTGTGTACCAGAGTTGACAGTACCAACATATACTGTGTACCACAGTTGACAGTACCAACATATACTGTGTACCACAGCTGACACTACCAACATATACTGTGTACCACAGTTGAGAGTACCAACATATACTGTGTACCACAGTTGACAGTACCAACATGTACCGTCTACCACAGTTGATAGTACCAACGTATACTGTGTACCACAGTTGAGAGTACCAACGTATACTGTGTACCACAGTTGATTGTAGCAACGTATACTCTGTACCACAGTTGACAGTACCAACATATACTGTGTACCACAGTTGACAGTACCAACATATACTGTGTACCACTGTTGACAGTACCAACATATACTGGGTACCGCAGTTAACAGTAGCAACATATACCGTGTACCACAGTTGAGAGTACCAACATATACTGTGTACCACAGTTGACAGTACCAACATATACTGTGTACCACAGTTGACAGTACCAACATATACTGTGTACCATAGTTGACAGTGCCAACATATACTTTGTACCACAGTTGACAATACCAACATATACTGTGTACCACAGTTGACAGTACCAACATATACTGTGTACCACAGTTGACAGTACCAACGTATACTGTGTACAACAGTTGACAGTACCAACATATACTGTGTAACACAGTTGACAGTACCAACATATACCGTGTACCACAGTTGACAGTACCAACGTATACTGTGTACCACTGTTGAAAGTACCAACATATACTGTGTACCACAGTTGACAGTACCAACATATACTGTGTACCACAGTTGACAGTACCAACATATACTGTGTACCACAGTTGACAGTACCAACGTATACTGTATACCACATTTGACAGTACCAACGTAAACTGTGTACCACAGTTGACAGTACCAACCTATACTGTGTACCACTGGTGACAGTACCAACATATACCGTGTACCACAGTTGACAGTACCAACATATACTGTATACCACTGTTGACAGTACCAACATATACTGTGTACCACAGTTGACAGTACCAACGTATACTGTGTATATTACCACAGTTGACAGTACCGACATATACTGTGTACCACAGTTGAGAGTACCAACGTATACCGTGTACCACAGTTGACAGTACCAACATACACTGTGTACCACAGTTGAAAGTACCAACGTATACTGTGTACCACAGTTGACAATACCATCATATACTGTGTACCACAGTTGACAGTACCAACATATACTGTGTACCACAGTTGACAGTACTAACATATACTGTGTACCACAATTGACAGTACCAACGTATACTGTGTACCACAGTTGACAGTACTAACGTATACTGTGTACCAAAGTTGACAATACCAACATATACTGTGTATCACAGTTGACAGTACCAACATATACTGTGTACCACAGTTGACAGTACCAACATATACTGTGTACCACAGTTGACAATACCAGCGTATACTGTGCACCACAGTTGACAGTACCAACATATACCGTGTACCACAGTTGAGCGTACCAACATATACTGTGTACCACAGTTGATAGTACCAACATATACTGTGTACCAAGTTGACAGTACCAACATAAACTGTATACCACAGTTGACAGTACCAACGTATACTGTGTACCACAGTTTACAATACCAACGTATGCTGTGTACCACAGTTGATAATACCAACATATACTGTGTACCACGGTTGACAGTACCAACATATACTGTGTAACACAGTTGACAGTTCCAACATATATGGTGTACCACTGTTGACACTACCGACATATACTGTGTAGCACATTTGACAGTACTACCATATACTGTGTACCACAGTTGCGAGTACCAACATATACTGGGTACCACTGTTGATAGTACCAACATATACTGTGTACCACAGTTGACAGTATCAACATATATTGTGTACCATTATTGACAGTACCAACATATACTGTGTACCACAGTTGACAATACCAACATATACTGTGTACCACAGTTGACAGTACCAACATATACTGTGTACCACAGTTGACAGTACCAACATACACTGTGTGCCATAGTTGACAGTATCAACGTATATGTGTACCACTGTTGACAGTACAAACATATGCTGTGTACCACAGTTGACAGTACCAACATATACTGTGTACCGCAGTTGACAGTACCAACATATCCTGTGTACCTCAGTTGACAGTACCAACATATACTGTGTACCACAGTTGACAGTACCAACATATACTGTGTACCACAGGTGACAGTACCAACGTATACTGTGTACCACAGTTGACAGTACCAACATATACTGTGTACCACAGTTGACAGTACCAACATATACTGTGTACCACAGTTGACAGTGCTAACATATACCGTGTACCACAGTTGACAGTACCAACATATACTGTGTAGCACAATTGACAGTACCCACATATACTGTGTACCATAGTTGACAGTACCCACGTATACTGTGTACCACAGTTGACAGTACCAACATATAATATGTACCAAAGTTGTAAGTACCAACGTATACTTTGTACCACTGTTGACAGTACCAACATATACTGTGTACCACATTTGACAATACAAACATATACTGTGTACTACATTTGAGAGTACCAACATATACTGTTTACCACATTTGACAGTACCAACATATACTGTGTGGCACAGTTGACAGTACCCACATATACTGGATACCCCAGTTGATAGTACCAACGTATACTGTGTACCACATTTGACAGTTCCCACATATACAGGGTACAACAGTTGACAATACCATCATATACTGTGTACCACAGTTGATAGTACCAACATATACTGTGTACCACAGTTGACAGTACCAACGTATACTGTGTTCCACAGTTGACAGTACCAACATATACTGTGTACCATAGTTGACAGTGTCAACGTATCTGTGTACCACAGTTGACATTACTAACATATGCTGTGTACCACAGTTGACAGTACCAACATATACTGTGTACCACAGTTGACAGTACCAACATATACTGTGTACCACAGTTGACTGTACCAACATATACTTTGTACCACAGTTAACAGTACTAACATATACCGTGTACCACAGTTGACAATACCAACATATACTGTGTGCCACAGTTGACAGTACCAACATATACTGTGTACCACAGTTGACAGTACCAACGTATACTGTGTACCACAGTTGACAGTACAAACATATACTGTGTAACACAGTTGACAGTACCAACATATACCGTGTACCACAGTTGACAGTACCAACGTATACTGTGTACCACAGTTGAAAGTACCAGCATATACTGTGTACCACAGTTGACAGTACCAACATATACTGTGTACCACAGTTGACAGTACCAACATATACTGTGTACCACAGTTGACAGTATTAACGTATACTGTATACCACATTTGACAGTACCAACGTAAACTGTGTACCACAGTTGACAGTACCAACCTATACTGTGTACTACTGGTGACAGTACCAACATATACCTTGTACCACAGTTGACAGTACCAACATATACTGTATACCACTGTTGACAGTACCAACATATACTGTGTACCACAGTTGACAGTACCAACGTATACTGTGTATATTACCACAGTTGACAGTACCGACATATACTGTGTCCCACAGTTGACAGTACCAACATATACTGTGTACCACTGTTGACAGTACCAACATATACTGGGTACCGCAGTTAACAGTAGCAACATATACCGTGTACCACAGTTGAGAGTACCAACATATACTGTGTACCACAGTTGACAGTACCAACATATACTGTGTACCACAGTTGACAGTACCAACATATATGGGTACCATAGTTGACAGTGCCAACATATACCTTGTACCACAGTTGACAATACCAACATATACTGTGTACCACAGTTGACAGTACCAACATATACTGTGTACCACAGTTGACAGTACCAACGTATACTGTGTACCACAGTTGACAGTACCAACATATACTGTGTAACACAGTTGACAGTACCAACATATACCGTGTACCACAGTTGACAGTACCAACGTATACTGTGTACCACTGTTGAAAGTACCAACATATACTGTGTACCACAGTTGACAGTACCAACATATACTGTGTACCACAGTTGACAGTACCAACATATACTGTGTACCACAGTTGACAGTACCAACGTATACTGTATACCACATTTGACAGTACCAACGTAAACTGTGTACCACAGTTGACAGTACCAACCTATACTGTGTACCACTGGTGACAGTACCAACATATACCGTGTACCACAGTTGACAGTACCAACATATACTGTATACCACTGTTGACAGTACCAACATATACTGTGTACCACAGTTGACAGTACCAACGTATACTGTGTATATTACCACAGTTGACAGTACCGACATATACTGTGTACCACAGTTGAGAGTACCAACGTATACCGTGTACCACAGTTGACAGTACCAACATACACTGTGTACCACAGTTGAAAGTACCAGCGTATACTGTGTACCACAGTTGACAATACCATCATATACTGTGTACCACAGTTGACAGTACCAACATATACTGTGTAACACAGTTGACAGTACTAACATATACTGTGTACCACAATTGACAGTACCAACGTATACTGTGTACCACAGTTGACAGTACTAACGTATACTGTGTACCAAAGTTGGCAATACCAACATATACTGTGTATCACAGTTGACAGTACCAACATATACTGTGTACCACAGTTGACAGTACCAACATATACTGTGTACCACAGTTGACAATACCAGCGTATACTGTGCACCACAGTTGACAGTACCAACATATACCGTGTACCACAGTTGAGCGTACCAACATATACTGTGTACCACAGTTGATAGTACCAACATATACTGTGTACCAAGTTGACAGTACCAACATATACTGTATACCACAGTTGACAGTTCCAACGTATACTGTGTACCACAGTTGACAATACCAACGTATGCTGTGTACCACAGTTGACAATACCAACATATACTGTGTACCACGGTTGACAGTACCAACATATACTGTGTACCACAGTTGACAGTTCCAACATATATGGTGTACCACTGTTGACACTACCGACATATACTGTGTAGCACATTTGACAGTACTACCATATACTGTGTACCACAGTTGCGAGTACCAACATATACTGGGTACCACTGTTGATAGTACCAACATATACTGTGTACCACAGTTGACAGTATCAACATATATTGTGTACCATTATTGACAGTACCAACATATACTGTGTACCACAGTTGACAATACCAACATATACTGTGTACCTCAGTTGACAGTACCAACATATACTGTGTACCACAGTTGACAGTACCAACATATACTGTGTGCCATAGTTGACAGTATCAACGTATATGTGTACCACTGTTGACAGTACTAACATATGCTGTGTACCACAGTTGACAGTACCAACATATACTGTGTACCGCAGTTGACAGTACCAACATATCCTGTGTACCTCAGTTGACAGTACCAACATATACTGTGTACCACATTTGACAGTACCGACATATACTGTGTACCACAGGTGACAGTACCAACGTATACTGTGTACCACAGTTGACAGTACCAACATATACTGTGTACCACAGTTGACAGTACCAACATATACTGTGTACCACAGTTGACAGTGCTAACATATACCGTGTACCACAGTTGACAGTACCAACATATACTGTGTAGCACAATTGACAGTACCCACATATACTGTGTACCATAGTTGACAGTACCCACGTATACTGTGTACCACAGTTGACAGTACCAACATATAATATGTACCAAAGTTGTAAGTACCAACGTATACTTTGTACCACTGTTGACAGTACCAACATATACTGTGTACCACATTTGACAGTACAAACATATACTGTGTGGCACAGTTGACAGTACCCACATATACTGGATACCCCAGTTGATAGCACCAACGTATACTGTGTACCACATTTGACAGTTCCCACATATACAGGGTACAAGAGTTGACAATACCATCATATACTGTGTACCACAGTTGATAGTATCAACATATACTGTGTACCACAGTTGACAGTACCAACGTATACTGTGTTCCACAGTTGACAGTACCAACATATACTGTGTAACACAGTTGACAGTACCAACATATACCGTGTACCACAGTTGACAGTACCAACGTATACTGTGTACCACTGTTGAAAGTACCAACATATACTGTGTACCACAATTGACAATACCAACATATACTGTGTACCACAGTTGACAGTACCAACATATACTGTGTACCACAGTTGACAGTACCAACGTATACTGTATACCACATTTGACAGTACCAACGTAAACTGTGTACCACAGTTGACAGTACCAACCTATACTGTGTACCACTGGTGACAGTACCAACATATACCGTGTACCACAGTTGACAGTACCAACATATACTGTATACCACTGTTGACAGTACCAACATATACTGTGTACCACAGTTGACAGTACCAACGTATACTGTGTATATTACCACAGTTGACAGTACCGACATATACTGTGTACCACAGTTGAGAGTACCAACGTATACCGTGTACCACAGTTGACAGTACCAACATACACTGTGTACCACAGTTGAAAGTACCAACGTATACTGTGTACCACAGTTGACAATACCATCATATACTGTGTACCACAGTTGACAGTACCAACATATACTGTGTACCACAGTTGACAGTACTAACATATACTGTGTAACACAATTGACAGTACCAACGTATACTGTGTACCACAGTTGACAGTACTAACGTATACTGTGTACCAAAGTTGACAATACCAACATATACTGTGTATCACAGTTGACAGTACCAACATATACTGTGTACCACAGTTGACAGTACCAACATATACTGTGTACCACAGTTGACAATACCAGCGTATACTGTGCACCACAGTTGACAGTACCAACATATACCGTGTACCACAGTTGAGCGTACCAACATATACTGTGTTCCACAGTTGATAGTACCAACATATACTGTGTACCAAGTTGACAGTACCAACATAAACTGTATACCACAGTTGACAGTACCAACGTATACTGTGTACCACAGTTGACAATACCAACGTATGCTGTGTACCACAGTTGACAATACCAACATATACTGTGTACCACGGTTGACAGTAACAACATATACTGTGTACCACAGTTGACAGTTCCAACATATATGGTGTACCACTGTTGACACTACCGACATATACTGTGTAGCACATTTGACAGTACTACCATATACTGTGTACCACAGTTGCGAGTACCAACATATACTGGGTACCACTGTTGATAGTACCAACATATACTGTGTACCACAGTTGACAGTATCAACATATATTGTGTACCATTATTGACAGTACCAACATATACTGTGTACCACAGTTGACAATACCAACATATACTGTGTACCACAGTTGACAGTACCAACATATACTGTGTACCACAGTTGACAGTACCAACATACACTGTGTGCCATAGTTGACAGTATCAACGTATATGTGTACCACTGTTGACAGTACTAACATATGCTGTGTACCACAGTTGACAGTACCAACATATACTGTGTACCGCAGTTGACAGTACCAACATATCCTGTGTACCTCAGTTGACAGTACCAACATATACTGTGTACCACAGTTGACAGTACCAACATATACTGTGTACCACAGGTGACAGTACCAACGTATACTGTGTACCACAGTTGACAGTACCAACATATACTATGTACCACAGTTGACAGTACCAACATATACTGTGTACCACAGTTGACAGTGCTAACATATACCGTGTACCACAGTTGACAGTACCAACATATACTGTGTAGCACAATTGACAGTACCCACATATACTGTGTACCATAGTTGACAGTACCCACGTATACTGTGTACCACAGTTGACAGTACCAAAGTTGTAAGTACCAACGTATACTTTGTACCACTGTTGACAGTACCAACATATACTGTGTACCACATTTGACAGTACAAACATATACTGTGTACTACATTTGAGAGTACCAACATATACTGTTTACCACATTTGACAGTACCAACATATACTGTGTGGCACAGTTGACAGTACCCACATATACTGGATACCCCAGTTGATAGTACCAACGTATACTGTGTACCACATTTGACAGTTCCCACATATACAGAGTACAAAAGTTGACAATACCATCATATACTGTGTACCACAGTTGATAGTACCAACATATACTGTGTACCACAGTTGACAGTACCAACGTATACTGTGTTCCACAGTTGACAGTACCAACATATACTGTGTACCATAGTTGACAGTGTCAACGTATCTGTGTACCACAGTTGACATTACTAACATATGCTGTGTACCACAGTTGACAGTACCAACATATACTGTGTACCACAGTTGACAGTACCAACATATACTGTGTACCACAGTTGACTGTACCAACATATACTTTGTACCACAGTTAACAGTACTAACATATACCGTGTACCACAGTTGACAATACCAACATATACTGTGTGCCACAGTTGACAGTACCAACATATACTGTGTACCACAGTTGACAGTACCAACGTATACTGTGTACCACAGTTGACAGTACCAACATATACTGTGTAACACAGTTGACAGTACCAACATATACCGTGTACCACAGTTGACAGTACCAACGTATACTGTGTACCACAGTTGAAAGTACCAGCATATACTGTGTACAACAGTTGACAGTACCAACATATACTGTGTACCACAGTTGACAGTACCAACATATACTGTGTACCACAGTTGACAGTATTAACGTATACTGTATACCACATTTGACAGTACCAACGTAAACTGTGTACCACAGTTGACAGTACCAACCTATACTGTGTACTACTGGTGACAGTACCAACATATACCTTGTACCACAGTTGACAGTACCAACATATACTGTATACCACTGTTGACAGTACCAACATATACTGTGTACCACAGTTGACAGTACCAACGTATACTGTGTATATTACCACAGTTGACAGTACCGACATATACTGTGTCCCACAGTTGACAGTACCAACATATACTGTGTACCACTGTTGACAGTACCAACATATACTGGGTACCGCAGTTAACAGTAGCAACATATACCGTGTACCACAGTTGAGAGTACCAACATATACTGTGTACCACAGTTGACAGTACCAACATATACTGTGTACCACAGTTGACAGTACCAACATATACTGTGTACCATAGTTGACAGTGCCAACATATACCTTGTACCACAGTTGACAATACCAACATATACTGTGTACCACAGTTGACAGTACCAACATATACTGTGTACCACAGTTGACAGTACCAACGTATACTGTGTACCACAGTTGACAGTACCAACATATACTGTGTACCACAGTTGACAGTACCAACATATACTGTGTACCACAGTTGACAGTACCAACGTATACTGTATACCACATTTGACAGTACCAACGTAAACTGTGTACCACAGTTGACAGTACCAACCTATACTGTGTACCACTGGTGACAGTACCAACATATACCGTGTACCACAGTTGACAGTACCAACATATACTGTATACCACTGTTGACAGTACCAACATATACTGTGTACCACAGTTGACAGTACCAACGTATACTGTGTATATTACCACAGTTGACAGTACCGACATATACTGTGTACCACAGTTGAGAGTACCAACGTATACCGTGTACCACAGTTGACAGTACCAACATACACTGTGTACCACAGTTGAAAGTACCAACGTATACTGTGTACCACAGTTGACAATACCATCATATACTGTGTACCAAGGTTGACAGTACCAACATATACTGTGTAACACAGTTGACAGTACTAACATATACTGTGTACCACAATTGACAGTACCAACGTATACTGTGTACCACAGTTGACAGTACTAACGTATACTGTGTACCAAAGTTGACAATACCAACATATACTGTGTATCACAGTTGACAGTACCAACATATACTGTGTACCACAGTTGACAGTACCAACATATACTGTGTACCACAGTTGACAATACCAGCGTATACTGTGCACCACAGTTGACAGTACCAACATATACCGTGTACCACAGTTGACCGTACCAACATATACTGTGTACCACACTTGATAGTACCAACATATACTGTGTACCAAGTTGACAGTACCAACATATACTGTATACCACAGTTGACAGTACCAACGTATACTGTGTACCACAGTTGACAATACCAACGTATGCTGTGTACCACAGTTGACAATACCAACATATACTGTGTACCACGGTTGACAGTACAAACATATACTGTGTACCACAGTTGACAGTTCCAACATATATGGTGTACCACTGTTGACACTACCGACATATACTGTGTAGCACATTTGACAGTACTACCATATACTGTGTACCACAGTTGCGAGTACCAACATATATTGGGTACCACTGTTGATAGTACCAACATATACTGTGTACCACAGTTGACAGTATCAACATATATTGTGTACCATTATTGACAGTACCAACATATACTGTGTACCACAGTTGACAATACCAACATATACTGTGTACCACAGTTGACAGTACCAACATATACTGTGTACCACAGTTGACAGTACCAACATATACTGTGTGCCATAGTTGACAGTATCAACGTATATGTGTACCACTGTTGACAGTACTAACATATGCTGTGTACCACAGTTGACAGTACCAACATATACTGTGTACCGCAGTTGACAGTACCAACATATCCTGTGTACCTCAGTTGACAGTACCAACATATACTGTGTACCACAGTTGACAGTACCAACATATACTGTGTACCACAGGTGACAGTACCAACGTATACTGTGTACCACAGTTGACAGTGCTAACATATACCGTGTACCACAGTTGACAGTACCAACATATACTGTGTAGCACAATTGACAGTACCCACATATACTGTGTACCATAGTTGACAGTACCCACGTATACTGTGTACCACAGTTGACAGTACCAACATATAATATGTACCAAATTTGTAAGTACCAACGTATACTTTGTACCACAGTTGACAGTACCAACGTATACTGTGTATATCACCACAGTTGACAGTACCAACATATACTGTGTACAGCAGTTAACAGTAGCAACATATACCGTGTACCACAGTTGAGAGTACCAACATATACTGTGTACCAGAGTTGACAGTACCAACATATACTGTGTACCACAGTTGACAGTACCAACATATACTGTGTACCATAGTTGACAGTGCCAACATATACAGTGTACCACAGTTGACAATACCAACATATATTGTGTACCACAGTTGACAGTACCAACATATATGGTGTACCACTGTTGACACTACCGACATATACTGTGTAGCACAGTTGACAGTACTAACATATACTGTGTACCACAGTTGAGAGTACCAACATATACTGGGTACCACTTTTGACAGTACCAACATATACTGTGTACCACAGTTGACAGTATCAACATATACTGTGTACCACTGTTGACAGTACCAACATATACTGTGTACCACATATGACTACCAACGTATACTGTGTACCACAGTTGACACTACCAACATATACTGTGTACCACAGTTGACAGTACCAACATATACTGTGTACCTCAGTTGACATTACCAACATATACTGTGTACCACAGTTGACAATACCAACATATACTGTCTACCACAGTTGACAGTACCAACATATACTGTGTACCACAGTTGACAGTACCAACGTATACTGTGTACCACAGTTGACAGTACCATCATATACTGTGTACCACAGTTGACAGTACCAACGTATACTGTGTACCAGAGTTGACAGTACCAACATATAATGTGTACCACAGTTGACAGTACCAACATATACTGTGTACCACAGCTGACACTACCAACATATACTGTGTACCACAGTTGACAGTACCAACGTATACTGTGTACCACTGTTGACAGTACCAACATATACTGTGTACCACAGTTGACAGTACCAACATATACTGTGTACCACAGTTGACAGTACCAACATATACTTTGTACCACAGTTGACAGTACCAACATATACTGTGTACCACAGTTAACAGTACCAACATATACTGTGTACCACATTTGACAGTACCAACGTATACTGTGTACCACAGTTGACAGTACCATCATATACTGTGTACCACAGTTGACAGTACCAACGTATACTGTGTACCAGAGTTGACAGTACCAACATATACTGTGTACCACAGCTGACACTACCAACATATACTGTGTACCACAGCTGACAGTACCAACGTATATTGTGTACCACTATTGACAGTACCAACATATACTGTGTACCACAGTTGACAGTACCAACATATACAGTGTACCACAGTTGACAGTACCAACATATACTGTGTACCACAATTGACAGTACCAACATATACTGTGTACCAAAGGTGACAGTACCCACATGTACCGTCTACCACAGTTGATAGTACCAACGTATACTGTGTACCACAGTTGAGAGTACCAACGTATACTGTGTACCACAGTTGATTGTAGCAACGTATACTCTGTACCACAGTTGACAGTACCAACATATACTGTGTACCATAGTTGACAGTACCAACATATACTGTGTACCACTGTTGACAGTACCATCATATACCATGTACCACAGTTGACAGTACCAACGTATACTGTGTACCAGAGTTGACAGTACCAACATATAATGTGTACCACAGTTGACAGTACCAACATATACTGTGTACCACAGCTGACACTACCAACATATACTGTGTACCACAGTTGACAGTACCAACGTATACTGTGTACCACTGTTGACAGTACCAACATATACTGTGTACCACAGTTGACAGTACCAACATATACAGTGTACCTCAGTTGACAGTACCAACATATACTGTGTACCACAGTTGACAGTACCAACATGTACCGTGTACCACAGTTGATAGTACCAACGTATACTGTGTACCACAGTTGAGAGTACCAACGTATACTGTGTACCACAGTTGATAGTACCAACATATACTGTGTACCACAGTTGACAATACCAACATATACTGTGTACCACAGTTGACAGTACCAACATATACTGTGTACCACAGTTGACAGTACCAACATATACTGTGTACCTCAGTTGACAGTACCAACATATACTGTGTACCACAGTTGACAGTACCAACATGTACCGTGTACCACAGTTGATAGTACCAACGTATACTGTGTACCACAGTTGAGAGTACCAACGTATACTGTGTACCACAGTTGACAGTACCAATATATACTTTGTACCACAGTTGACAGTACCAACATATACTGTGTACCACAGTTGACAGTACCAACATATACTGTGTACCACTGTTGACAGTACCAACATATACTGTGTACCACTGTTGACTACCAACATATACCGTGTACCACAGTTCACAGTACCAACGTATACTGTGTATGTTACCACAGTTGACAGTACCAACATATACTGTGTACCACAGTTGACAGTACCAACATATACTGTGTACCACTGTTGACTACCAACATATACCATGTACCACAGTTCACAGTACCAACGTATACTGTGTATGTTACCACAGTTGACAGTACCAACATATACTGTGTACCACAGTTGAGAGTACCAATATATACTGGTACCACTGTTGACAGTACCAACATATATGGTGTACCACTGTTGACACTACCGACATATACTGCGTAACACAATTGACAGTACCAACATATACTGTGTACCACAGTTGACAGTACCAACATATACTGTGTACCACAGTTGACAGTACCAACATATATAGTGTACCACAGCTGACACTACCAACATATACTGTGTACCTCAGTTGACAGTACTAACATATACTGTGTACCACAGTTGACAGTACCAACGTATACTGTGTACCACAGTTGACAGTACCAATGTATACTGTGTACCACAGTTGACAGTACCAACATATACTGTGTACCACAATTGACAGTACCAACATATACTGTGTACCACAGTTGACAGTACCAACATATGTGTACCACAGTTAACAGTACCAACATATACTGTGAACCACAGTTGACAGTACCAACATATACTGTGTACCACAGTTGACAGTACCAACATATACTGTGTGCCTCAGTTGACAGTACCAACATATACTGTGTACCACAGTTGACAATACCAACATATACTGTGTACCACAGTTGACAGTACCAACATATACTGTGTACCACAGTTGACAGTACCAACATATACTGTGTACCACAGTTGACAGTACCAACATATACTTTGTACCACAGTTGACAGTACCAACATATACTGTGTACCACAGTTAACAGTACCAACATATACTGTGTACCACATTTGACAGTACCAACGTATACTGTGTACCACAGTTGACAGTACCATCATATACTGTGTACCAGAGTCGACAGTACCAACGTATACTATGTACCAGAGTTGACAGTACCAACATATACTGTGTACCACAGTTGACAGTACCAACATATACTGTGTACCACAGCTGACACTACCAACTTATACTGTGTACCACAGTTGACAGTACCAACGTATATTGTGTACCACTATTGACAGTACCAACATATACTGTGTACCGCAGTTGACAGTACCAACATATACAGTGTATCACAGTTGACAGTACCAACATATACTGTGTACCACAGTTGACAGTACCAACATATACTGTGTACCACAGTTGACAGTACCAACATGTACCGTCTACCACAGTTGATAGTACCAACGTATACTGTGTACCACAGTTGAGAGTACCAACGTATACTCTGTACCACAGTTGACAGTACCAACATATACTGTGTACCACAGTTGATAGTACCAACATATACTGTGTACCAGTGTTGACAGTACCAACATATACCATGTACCACAGTTGACAGTACCAACATATACTGTTTACCACTGTTGACAGTACCAACATATACCGTGTCCCACAGTTCACAGTACCAACGTATACTGTGTATGTTACCACAGTTGACAGTACCAACATATACTGTGTACCATAGTTGAGAGTACCAACATATACTGGGTACCACTGTTGACAGTACCAACATATATTGTGTACCACAGTTGACAGTACCAACATATAGTGTGTACCACAGTTGACAGTACCAACATATACTGTGTACCTCAGTTAACAGTAGCAAAATATACAGTGTACCACAGTTGAGAGTACCAACATATACTGTGTACCACAGTTGACAGTACCAACATATACTGTGTACCACAGTTGACAGTACCAACATATACAGTGTACCATAGTTGACAGTGCCATCATATACCGTGTTCCACTGTTGACAATACCAACATATACTGTGTACCACATTTGACAGTACCAACATATACTGTGTACCACAATTGACAGTACCAACGTATACTGTGTACCACAGTTGACAGTACTAACGTATACTGTGTACCAAAGTTGACAATACCAACATATACTGTGTATCACAGTTGACAGTACCAACATATACTGTGTACCACAGTTGACAGTACCAACATATACTGTGTACCACAGTTGACAATACCAGCGTATACTGTGCACCACAGTTGACAGTACCAACATATACCGTGTACCACAGTTGAGCGTACCAACATATACTGTGTACCACAGTTGATAGTACCAACATATACTGTGTACCAAAGTTGACAGTACCAACATATACTGTATACCACAGTTGACAGTACCAACGTATACTGTGTACCACAGTTGACAATACCAACGTATGCTGTGTACCACAGTTGACAATACCAACATATACTGTGTACCACGGTTGACAGTACCAACATATACTGTGTACCACAGTTGACAGTTCCAACATATATGGTGTACCACTGTTGACACTACCGACATATACTGTGTAGCACATTTGACAGTACTAACATATACTGTGTACCACAGTTGACAGTATCAACATATACTGTGTACCATTATTGACAGTACCAACATATACTGTGTACCACAGTTGACAATACCAACATATACTGTGTACCACAGTTGACAGTACCAACATATACTGTGTACCACAGTTGACAGTACCAACATATACTGTGTACCATAGTTGACAGTATCAACGTATATGTGTACCAATGTTGACAGTACTAACATATGCTGTGTACCACAGTTGACAGTACCAACATATACTGTGTACCGCAGTTGACAGTACGAACATATCCTGTGTACCTCAGTTGACAGTACCAACATATACTGTGTACCACAGTTGACAGTACCAACATATACTGTGTACCACAGGTGACAGTACCAACGTATACTGTGTACCACAGTTGACAGTACCAACATATACTGTGTACCACAGTTGACAGTACCAACATATACTGTGTACCACAGTTGACAGTACCAACATATACTGTGTACCACATTTGACATTACCAACATATACTGTGTACCACAGTTGACAGTACCAACATGTACCATCTACCACAGTTGATAGTACCAACGTATACTGTGTACCACAGATGAGAGTACCAACGTATACTCTGTACCACAGTTGACAGTACCAACGTAAACTGTGTACCACAGTTGACAGTACCAACCTATACTGTGTACCAGTGGTGACAGTACCAACATATACCGTGTACCACAGTTGACAGTACCAGCATATACTGTATACCACTGTTGACAGTACCAACATATACTGTGTACCACAGTTGACAGTACCAACGTATACTGTGTATATTACCACAGTTGACAGTACCGACATATACTGTGTACCACAGTTGAGAGTACCAACGTATACCGTGTACCACAGTTGACAGTACCAACATACACTGTGTACCACAGTTGAAAGTACCAACGTATACTGTGTACCACAGTTGACAATACCATCATATACTGTGTACCACAGTTGACAGTACCAACATATACTGTGTAACACAGTTGACAGTACTAACATATACTGTGTACCACAATTGACAGTACCAACGTATACTGTGTACCACAGTTGACAGTACTAACGTATACTGTGTACCAAAGTTGACAATACCAACATATACTGTGTATCACAGTTGACAGTACCAACATATACTGTGTACCACAGTTGACAGTACCAACATATACTGTGTACCACAGTTGACAATACCAGCGTATACTGTGCACCACAGTTGACAGTACCAACATATACCGTGTACCACAGTTGAGCGTACCAACATATACTGTGTACCACAGTTGATAGTACCAACATATACTGTGTACCAAGTTGACAGTACCAACATATACTGTATACCACAGTTGACAGTACCAACGTATACTGTGTACCACAGTTGACAATACCAACGTATGCTGTGTACCACAGTTGACAATACCAACATATACTGTGTACCACGGTTGACAGTACAAACATATACTGTGTACCACAGTTGACAGTTCCAACATATATGGTGTACCACTGTTGACACTACCGACATATACTGTGTAGCACATTTGACAGTACTACCATATACTGTGTACCACAGTTGCGAGTACCAACATATACTGGGTACCACTGTTGATAGTACCAACATATACTGTGTACCACAGTTGACAGTATCAACATATATTGTGTACCATTATTGACAGTACCAACATATACTGTGTACCACAGTTGACAATACCAACATATACTGTGTACCACAGTTGACAGTACCAACATATACTGTGTACCACAGTTGACAGTACCAACATATACTGTGTGCCATAGTTGACAGTATCAACGTATATGTGTACCACTGTTGAC
The DNA here is from genome assembly GCA_964016885.1 of Eledone cirrhosa. NCBI lineage: Eukaryota > Metazoa > Mollusca > Cephalopoda > Octopoda > Eledonidae > Eledone > Eledone cirrhosa. The sequence continues at coordinate 43,762,372 of OZ024755.1, forward strand.
AGTACTAACATATGCTGTGTACCACAGTTGACAGTACCAACATATACTGTGTACCGCAGTTGACAGTACCAACATATCCTGTGTACCTCAGTTGACAGTACCAACATATACTGTGTACCACAGTTGACAGTACCAACATATACTGTGTACCACAGGTGACAGTACCAACGTATACTGTGTACCACAGTTGACAGTGCTAACATATACCGTGTACCACAGTTGACAGTACCAACATATACTGTGTAGCACAATTGACAGTACCCACATATACTGTGTACCATAGTTGACAGTACCCACGTATACTGTGTACCACAGTTGACAGTACCAACATATAATATGTACCAAAGTTGTAAGTACCAACGTATACTTTGTACCACTGTTGACAGTACCAACATATACTGTGTACCACATTTGACAGTACAAACATATACTGTGTACTACATTTGAGACTACCAACATATACTGTTTACCACATTTGACAGTACCAACATATATTGTGTGGCACAGTTGACAGTACCCACATATACTGGATACCCCAGTTGATAGTACCAACGTATACTGTGTACCACATTTGACAGTTCCCACATATACAGGGTACAACAGTTGACAATACCATCATATACTGTGTACCACAGTTGATAGTATCAACATATACTGTGTACCACAGTTGACAGTACCAACGTATACTGTGTTCCACAGTTGACAGTACCAACATATACTGTGTAACACAGTTGACAGTACCAACATATACCGTGTACCACAGTTGACAGTACCAACGTATACTGTGTACCACTGTTGAAAGTACCAACATATACTGTGTACCACAGTTGACAATACCAACATATACTGTGTACCACAGTTGACAGTAACAACATATACTGTGTACCACAGTTGACAGTACCAACGTATACTGTATACCACATTTGACAGTACCAACGTAAACTGTGTACCACAGTTGACAGTACCAACCTATACTGTGTACCACTGGTGACAGTACCAACATATACCGTGTACCACAGTTGACAGTACCAACATATACTGTATACCACTGTTGACAGTACCAACATATACTGTGTACCACAGTTGACAGTACCAACGTATACTGTGTATATTACCACAGTTGACAGTACCGACATATACTGTGTACCACAGTTGAGAGTACCAACGTATACCGTGTACCACAGTTGAAAGTACCAACGTATACTGTGTACCACAGTTGACAATACCATCATATACTGTGTACCACAGTTGACAGTACCAACATATACTGTGTACCACAGTTGACAGTACTAACATATACTGTGTACCACAATTGACAGTACCAACGTATACTGTGTACCACAGTTGACAGTACTAACGTATACTGTGTACCAAAGTTGACAATACCAACATATACTGTGTATCACAGTTGACAGTACCAACATATACTGTGTACCACAGTTGACAGTACCAACATATACTGTGTACCACAGTTGACAATACCAGCGTATACTGTGCACCACAGTTGACAGTACCAACATATACCGTGTACCACAGTTGAGCGTACCAACATATACTGTGTACCACAGTTGATAGTACCAACATATACTGTGTACCAAATTGACAGTACCAACATAAACTGTATACCACAGTTGACAGTACCAACGTATACTGTGTACCACAGTTGACAATACCAACGTATGCTGTGTACCACAGTTGACAATACCAACATATACTGTGTACCACGGTTGACAGTACCAACATATACTGTGTACCACAGTTGACAGTTCCAACATATATGGTGTACCACTGTTGACACTACCGACATATACTGTGTAGCACATTTGACAGTACTACCATATACTGTGCACCACAGTTGCGAGTACCAACATATACTGGGTACCATTGTTGATAGTACCAACATATACTGTGTACCACAGTTGACAGTATCAACATATATTGTGTACCATTATTGACAGTACCAACATATACTGTGTACCACAGTTGACAATACCAACATATACTGTGTACCACAGTTGACAGTACCAACATATACTGTGTACCACAGTTGACAGTACCAACATACACTGTGTGCCATAGTTGACAGTATCAACGTATATGTGTACCACTGTTGACAGTACTAACATATGCTGTGTACCACAGTTGACAGTACCAACATATACTGTGTACCGCAGTTGACAGTACCAACATATCCTGTGTACCTCAGTTGACAGTACCAACATATACTGTGTACCACAGTTGACAGTACCAACATATACTCTGTACCACAGGTGACAGTACCAACGTATACTGTGTACCACAGTTGACAGTACCAACATATACTGTGTACCACAGTTGACAGTACCAACATATACTGTGTACCACAGTTGACAGTGCTAACATATACCGTGTACCACAGTTGACAGTACCAACATATACTGTGTAGCACAATTGACAGTACCCACATATACTGTGTACCATAGTTGACAGTACCCACGTATACTGTGTACCACAGTTGACAGTACCAAAGTTGTAAGTACCAACGTATACTTTGTACCACTGTTGACAGTACCAACATATACTGTGTACCACATTTGACAGTACAAACATATACTGTGTACTACATTTGAGAGTACCAACATATACTGTTTACCACATTTGACAGTACCAACATATACTGTGTGGCACAGTTGACAGTACCCACATATACTGGATACCCCAGTTGATAGTACCAACGTATACTGTGTACCACATTTGACAGTTCCCACATATACAGGGTACAACAGTTGACAATACCATCATATACTGTGTACCACAGTTGATAGTACCAACATATACTGTGTACCACAGTTGACAGTACCAACGTATACTGTGTTCCACAGTTGACAGTACCAACATATACTGTGTACCATAGGTTACAGTGTCAACGTATCTGTGTACCACAGTTGACATTACTAACATATGCTGTGTACCACAGTTGACAGTACCAACATATACTGTGTACCACAGTTGACAGTACCAACATATACTGTGTACCACAGTTGACTGTACCAACATATACTTTGTACCACAGTTAACAGTACTAACATATACCGTGTACCACAGTTGACAATACCAATATATACTGTGTGCCACAGTTGACAGTACCAACATATACTGTGTACCACAGTTGACAGTACCAACGTATACTGTGTACCACAGTTGACAGTACCAACATATACTGTGTAACACAGTTGACAGTACCAACATATACCGTGTACCACAGTTGACAGTACCAACGTATACTGTGTACCACAGTTGAAAGTACCAGCATATACTGTGTACCACAGTTGACAGTACCAACATATACTGTGTACCACAGTTGACAGTACCAACATATACTGTGTACCACAGTTGACAGTATTAACGTATACTGTATACCACATTTGACAGTACCAACGTAAACTGTGTACCACAGTTGACAGTACCAACCTATACTGTGTACTACTGGTGACAGTACCAACATATACCTTGTACCACAGTTGACAGTACCAACATATACTGTATACCACTGTTGACAGTACCAACATATACTGTGTACCACAGTTGACAGTACCAACGTATACTGTGTATATTACCACAGTTGACAGTACCAACATATACTGTGTACAGCAGTTAACAGTAGCAACATATACCGTGTACCACAGTTGAGAGTACCAACATATACTGTGTACCAGAGTTGACAGTACCAACATATACTGTGTACCACAGTTGACAGTACCAACATATACTGTGTACCATAGTTGACAGTGCCAACATATACAGTGTACCACAGTTGACAATACCAACATATACTGTGTACCACAGTTGACAGTACCAACATATACTGTGTACCACAGTTGATAGTACCAACGTATACTGTGTACCACAGTTGACAATACCAACATATATTGTGTACCACAGTTGACAGTACCAACATATATGGTGTACCACTGTTGACACTACCGACATATACTGTGTAGCACAGTTGACAGTACTAACATATACTGTGTACCACAGTTGAGAGTACCAACATATACTGGGTACCACTTTTGACAGTACCAACATATACTGTGTACCACAGTTGACAGTATCAACATATACTGTGTACCACTGTTGACAGTACCAACATATACTGTGTACCACATATGACTACCAACGTATACTGTGTACCACAGTTGACAGTACCAACATATACTGTCTACCACAGTTGACAGTACCAACATATACTGTGTACCACAGTTGACACTACCAACATATACTGTGTACCACAGTTGACAGTACCAACATATACTGTGTACCTCAGTTGACAGTACCAACATATACTGTGTACCACAGTTGACAATACCAACATATACTGTCTACCACAGTTGACAGTACCAACATATACTGTGTACCACAGTTGACAGTACCAACGTATACTGTGTACCACAGTTGACAGTACCATCATATACTGTGTACCACAGTTGAGAGTACCAACGTATACTGTGTACCAGAGTTGACAGTACCAACATATAATGTGTACCACAGTTGACAGTACCAACATATACTGTGTACCACAGCTGACACTACCAACATATACTGTGTACCACAGTTGACAGTACCAACGTATACTGTGTACCACTGTTGACAGTACCAACATATACTGTGTACCACAGTTGACAGTACCAACATATACTGTGTACCACAGTTGACAGTACCAACGTATACTGTGTACCAGAGTTGAGAGTACCAACATATACTGTGTACCACAGTTGACAGTACCAACATATACTGTGTACCACAGCTGACACTACCAACATATACTGTGTACCACAGTTGAGAGTACCAACATATACTGTGTACCACAGTTGACAGTACCAACATGTACCGTCTACCACAGTTGATAGTACCAACGTATACTGTGTACCACAGTTGAGAGTACCAACGTATACTGTGTACCACAGTTGATTGTAGCAACGTATACTCTGTACCACAGTTGACAGTACCAACATATACTGTGTACCACAGTTGACAGTACCAACATATACTGTGTACCACTGTTGACAGTACCAACATATACTGGGTACCGCAGTTAACAGTAGCAACATATACCGTGTACCACAGTTGAGAGTACCAACATATACTGTGTACCACAGTTGACAGTACCAACATATACTGTGTACCACAGTTGACAGTACCAACATATACTGTGTACCATAGTTGACAGTGCCAACATATACTTTGTACCACAGTTGACAATACCAACATATACTGTGTACCACAGTTGACAGTACCAACGTATACTGTGTACCACTGTTGAAAGTACCAACATATACTGTGTACCACAGTTGACAGTACCAACATATACTGTGTACCACAGTTGACAGTACCAACATATACTGTGTACCACAGTTGACAGTACCAACGTATACTGTATACCACATTTGACAGTACCAACGTAAACTGTGTACCACAGTTGACAGTACCAACCTATACTGTGTACCACTGGTGACAGTACCAACATATACCGTGTACCACAGTTGACAGTACCAACATATACTGTATACCACTGTTGACAGTACCAACATATACTGTGTACCACAGTTGACAGTACCAACGTATACTGTGTATATTACCACAGTTGACAGTACCGACATATACTGTGTACCACAGTTGAGAGTACCAACGTATACCGTGTACCACAGTTGACAGTACCAACATACACTGTGTACCACAGTTGAAAGTACCAACGTATACTGTGTACCACAGTTGACAATACCATCATATACTGTGTACCACAGTTGACAGTACCAACATATACTGTGTACCACAGTTGACAGTACCAACATATACTGTGTACCACAGTTGACAATACCAACATATACTGTGTACCACAGTTGACAGTACCAACATATACTGTGTACCACAGTTGACAGTACCAACATATACTGTGTACCACAGTTGACAGTACCAACATATACTTTGTACCACAGTTGACAGTACCAACATATACTGTGTACCACAGTTAACAGTACCAACATATACTGTGTACCACATTTGACAGTACCAACGTATACTGTGTACCACAGTTGACAGTACCATCATATACTGTGTACCACAGTTGACAGTACCAACGTATACTGTGTACCAGAGTTGACAGTACCAACATATACTGTGTACCACAGTTGACAGTACCAACATATACTGTGTACCACAGCTGACACTACCAACATATACTGTGTACCACAGTTGAGAGTACCAACATATACTGTGTACCACAGTTGACAGTACCAACATGTACCGTCTACCACAGTTGATAGTACCAACGTATACTGTGTACCACAGTTGAGAGTACCAACGTATACTGTGTACCACAGTTGATTGTAGCAACGTATACTCTGTACCACAGTTGACAGTACCAACATATACTGTGTACCACAGTTGACAGTACCAACATATACTGTGTACCACTGTTGACAGTACCAACATATACTGGGTACCGCAGTTAACAGTAGCAACATATACCGTGTACCACAGTTGAGAGTACCAACATATACTGTGTACCACAGTTGACAGTACCAACATATACTGTGTACCACAGTTGACAGTACCAACATATACTGTGTACCATAGTTGACAGTGCCAACATATACTTTGTACCACAGTTGACAATACCAACATATACTGTGTACCACAGTTGACAGTACCAACATATACTGTGTACCACAGTTGACAGTACCAACGTATACTGTGTACAACAGTTGACAGTACCAACATATACTGTGTAACACAGTTGACAGTACCAACATATACCGTGTACCACAGTTGACAGTACCAACGTATACTGTGTACCACTGTTGAAAGTACCAACATATACTGTGTACCACAGTTGACAGTACCAACATATACTGTGTACCACAGTTGACAGTACCAACATATACTGTGTACCACAGTTGACAGTACCAACGTATACTGTATACCACATTTGACAGTACCAACGTAAACTGTGTACCACAGTTGACAGTACCAACCTATACTGTGTACCACTGGTGACAGTACCAACATATACCGTGTACCACAGTTGACAGTACCAACATATACTGTATACCACTGTTGACAGTACCAACATATACTGTGTACCACAGTTGACAGTACCAACGTATACTGTGTATATTACCACAGTTGACAGTACCGACATATACTGTGTACCACAGTTGAGAGTACCAACGTATACCGTGTACCACAGTTGACAGTACCAACATACACTGTGTACCACAGTTGAAAGTACCAACGTATACTGTGTACCACAGTTGACAATACCATCATATACTGTGTACCACAGTTGACAGTACCAACATATACTGTGTACCACAGTTGACAGTACTAACATATACTGTGTACCACAATTGACAGTACCAACGTATACTGTGTACCACAGTTGACAGTACTAACGTATACTGTGTACCAAAGTTGACAATACCAACATATACTGTGTATCACAGTTGACAGTACCAACATATACTGTGTACCACAGTTGACAGTACCAACATATACTGTGTACCACAGTTGACAATACCAGCGTATACTGTGCACCACAGTTGACAGTACCAACATATACCGTGTACCACAGTTGAGCGTACCAACATATACTGTGTACCACAGTTGATAGTACCAACATATACTGTGTACCAAGTTGACAGTACCAACATAAACTGTATACCACAGTTGACAGTACCAACGTATACTGTGTACCACAGTTTACAATACCAACGTATGCTGTGTACCACAGTTGATAATACCAACATATACTGTGTACCACGGTTGACAGTACCAACATATACTGTGTAACACAGTTGACAGTTCCAACATATATGGTGTACCACTGTTGACACTACCGACATATACTGTGTAGCACATTTGACAGTACTACCATATACTGTGTACCACAGTTGCGAGTACCAACATATACTGGGTACCACTGTTGATAGTACCAACATATACTGTGTACCACAGTTGACAGTATCAACATATATTGTGTACCATTATTGACAGTACCAACATATACTGTGTACCACAGTTGACAATACCAACATATACTGTGTACCACAGTTGACAGTACCAACATATACTGTGTACCACAGTTGACAGTACCAACATACACTGTGTGCCATAGTTGACAGTATCAACGTATATGTGTACCACTGTTGACAGTACAAACATATGCTGTGTACCACAGTTGACAGTACCAACATATACTGTCTACCGCAGTTGACAGTACCAACATATCCTGTGTACCTCAGTTGACAGTACCAACATATACTGTGTACCACAGTTGACAGTACCAACATATACTGTGTACCACAGGTGACAGTACCAACGTATACTGTGTACCACAGTTGACAGTACCAACATATACTGTGTACCACAGTTGACAGTACCAACATATACTGTGTACCACAGTTGACAGTGCTAACATATACCGTGTACCACAGTTGACAGTACCAACATATACTGTGTAGCACAATTGACAGTACCCACATATACTGTGTACCATAGTTGACAGTACCCACGTATACTGTGTACCACAGTTGACAGTACCAACATATAATATGTACCAAAGTTGTAAGTACCAACGTATACTTTGTACCACTGTTGACAGTACCAACATATACTGTGTACCACATTTGACAATACAAACATATACTGTGTACTACATTTGAGAGTACCAACATATACTGTTTACCACATTTGACAGTACCAACATATACTGTGTGGCACAGTTGACAGTACCCACATATACTGGATACCCCAGTTGATAGTACCAACGTATACTGTGTACCACATTTGACAGTTCCCACATATACAGGGTACAACAGTTGACAATACCATCATATACTGTGTACCACAGTTGATAGTACCAACATATACTGTGTACCACAGTTGACAGTACCAACGTATACTGTGTTCCACAGTTGACAGTACCAACATATACTGTGTACCATAGTTGACAGTGTCAACGTATCTGTGTACCACAGTTGACATTACTAACATATGCTGTGTACCACAGTTGACAGTACCAACATATACTGTGTACCACAGTTGACAGTACCAACATATACTGTGTACCACAGTTGACTGTACCAACATATACTTTGTACCACAGTTAACAGTACTAACATATACCGTGTACCACAGTTGACAATACCAACATATACTGTGTGCCACAGTTGACAGTACCAACATATACTGTGTACCACAGTTGACAGTACCAACGTATACTGTGTACCACAGTTGACAGTACAAACATATACTGTGTAACACAGTTGACAGTACCAACATATACCGTGTACCACAGTTGACAGTACCAACGTATACTGTGTACCACAGTTGAAAGTACCAGCATATACTGTGTACCACAGTTGACAGTACCAACATATACTGTGTACCACAGTTGACAGTACCAACATATACTGTGTACCACAGTTGACAGTATTAACGTATACTGTATACCACATTTGACAGTACCAACGTAAACTGTGTACCACAGTTGACAGTACCAACCTATACTGTGTACTACTGGTGACAGTACCAACATATACCTTGTACCACAGTTGACAGTACCAACATATACTGTATACCACTGTTGACAGTACCAACATATACTGTGTACCACAGTTGACAGTACCAACGTATACTGTGTATATTACCACAGTTGACAGTACCGACATATACTGTGTCCCACAGTTGACAGTACCAACATATACTGTGTACCACTGTTGACAGTACCAACATATACTGGGTACCGCAGTTAACAGTAGCAACATATACCGTGTACCACAGTTGAGAGTACCAACATATACTGTGTACCACAGTTGACAGTACCAACATATACTGTGTACCACAGTTGACAGTACCAACATATATGGGTACCATAGTTGACAGTGCCAACATATACCTTGTACCACAGTTGACAATACCAACATATACTGTGTACCACAGTTGACAGTACCAACATATACTGTGTACCACAGTTGACAGTACCAACGTATACTGTGTACCACAGTTGACAGTACCAACATATACTGTGTAACACAGTTGACAGTACCAACATATACCGTGTACCACAGTTGACAGTACCAACGTATACTGTGTACCACTGTTGAAAGTACCAACATATACTGTGTACCACAGTTGACAGTACCAACATATACTGTGTACCACAGTTGACAGTACCAACATATACTGTGTACCACAGTTGACAGTACCAACGTATACTGTATACCACATTTGACAGTACCAACGTAAACTGTGTACCACAGTTGACAGTACCAACCTATACTGTGTACCACTGGTGACAGTACCAACATATACCGTGTACCACAGTTGACAGTACCAACATATACTGTATACCACTGTTGACAGTACCAACATATACTGTGTACCACAGTTGACAGTACCAACGTATACTGTGTATATTACCACAGTTGACAGTACCGACATATACTGTGTACCACAGTTGAGAGTACCAACGTATACCGTGTACCACAGTTGACAGTACCAACATACACTGTGTACCACAGTTGAAAGTACCAACGTATACTGTGTACCACAGTTGACAATACCATCATATACTGTGTACCACAGTTGACAGTACCAACATATACTGTGTAACACAGTTGACAGTACTAACATATACTGTGTACCACAATTGACAGTACCAACGTATACTGTGTACCACAGTTGACAGTACTAACGTATACTGTGTACCAAAGTTGGCAATACCAACATATACTGTGTATCACAGTTGACAGTACCAACATATACTGTGTACCACAGTTGACAGTACCAACATATACTGTGTACCACAGTTGACAATACCAGCGTATACTGTGCACCACAGTTGACAGTACCAACATATACCGTGTACCACAGTTGAGCGTACCAACATATACTGTGTACCACAGTTGATAGTACCAACATATACTGTGTACCAAGTTGACAGTACCAACATATACTGTATACCACAGTTGACAGTACCAACGTATACTGTGTACCACAGTTGACAATACCAACGTATGCTGTGTACCACAGTTGACAATACCAACATATACTGTGTACCACGGTTGACAGTACCAACATATACTGTGTACCACAGTTGACAGTTCCAACATATATGGTGTACCACTGTTGACACTACCGACATATACTGTGTAGCACATTTGACAGTACTACCATATACTGTGTACCACAGTTGCGAGTACCAACATATACTGGGTACCACTGTTGATAGTACCAACATATACTGTGTACCACAGTTGACAGTATCAACATATATTGTGTACCATTATTGACAGTACCAACATATACTGTGTACCACAGTTGACAATACCAACATATACTGTGTACCTCAGTTGACAGTACCAACATATACTGTGTACCACAGTTGACAGTACCAACATATACTGTGTGCCATAGTTGACAGTATCAACGTATATGTGTACCACTGTTGACAGTACTAACATATGCTGTGTACCACAGTTGACAGTACCAACATATACTGTGTACCGCAGTTGACAGTACCAACATATCCTGTGTACCTCAGTTGACAGTACCAACATATACTGTGTACCACATTTGACAGTACCAACATATACTGTGTACCACAGGTGACAGTACCAACGTATACTGTGTACCACAGTTGACAGTACCAACATATACTGTGTACCACAGTTGACAGTACCAACATATACTGTGTACCACAGTTGACAGTGCTAACATATACCGTGTACCACAGTTGACAGTACCAACATATACTGTGTAGCACAATTGACAGTACCCACATATACTGTGTACCATAGTTGACAGTACCCACGTATACTGTGTACCACAGTTGACAGTACCAACATATAATATGTACCAAAGTTGTAAGTACCAACGTATACTTTGTACCACTGTTGACAGTACCAACATATACTGTGTACCACATTTGACAGTACAAACATATACTGTGTACTACATTTGAGAGTACCAACATATACTGTTTACCACATTTGACAGTACCAACATATACTGTGTGGCACAGTTGACAGTACCCACATATACTGGATACCCCAGTTGATAGCACCAACGTATACTGTGTACCACATTTGACAGTTCCCACATATACAGGGTACAACAGTTGACAATACCATCATATACTGTGTACCACAGTTGATAGTATCAACATATACTGTGTACCACAGTTGACAGTACCAACGTATACTGTGTTCCACAGTTGACAGTACCAACATATACTGTGTAACACAGTTGACAGTACCAACATATACCGTGTACCACAGTTGACAGTACCAACGTATACTGTGTACCACTGTTGAAAGTACCAACATATACTGTGTACCACAGTTGACAATACCAACATATACTGTGTACCACAGTTGACAGTACCAACATATACTGTGTACCACAGTTGACAGTACCAACGTATACTGTATACCACATTTGACAGTACCAACGTAAACTGTGTACCACAGTTGACAGTACCAACCTATACTGTGTACCACTGGTGACAGTACCAACATATACCGTGTACCACAGTTGACAGTACCAACATATACTGTATACCACTGTTGACAGTACCAACATATACTGTGTACCACAGTTGACAGTACCAACGTATACTGTGTATATTACCACAGTTGACAGTACCGACATATACTGTGTACCACAGTTGAGAGTACCAACGTATACCGTGTACCACAGTTGAAAGTACCAACGTATACTGTGTACCACAGTTGACAATACCATCATATACTGTGTACCACAGTTGACAGTACCAACATATACTGTGTACCACAGTTGACAGTACTAACATATACTGTGTACCACAATTGACAGTACCAACGTATACTGTGTACCACAGTTGACAGTACTAACGTATACTGTGTACCAAAGTTGACAATACCAACATATACTGTGTATCACAGTTGACAGTACCAACATATACTGTGTACCACAGTTGACAGTACCAACATATACTGTGTACCACAGTTGACAATACCAGCGTATACTGTGCACCACAGTTGACAGTACCAACATATACCGTGTACCACAGTTGAGCGTACCAACATATACTGTGTACCACAGTTGATAGTACCAACATATACTGTGTACCAAGTTGACAGTACCAACATAAACTGTATACCACAGTTGACAGTACCAACGTATACTGTGTACCACAGTTGACAATACCAACGTATGCTGTGTACCACAGTTGACAATACCAACATATACTGTGTACCACGGTTGACAGTACCAACATATACTGTGTACCACAGTTGACAGTTCCAACATATATGGTGTACCACTGTTGACACTACCGACATATACTGTGTAGCACATTTGACAGTACTACCATATACTGTGCACCACAGTTGCGAGTACCAACATATACTGGGTACCATTGTTGATAGTACCAACATATACTGTGTACCACAGTTGACAGTATCAACATATATTGTGTACCATTATTGACAGTACCAACATATACTGTGTACCACAGTTGACAATACCAACATATACTGTGTACCACAGTTGACAGTACCAACATATACTGTGTACCACAGTTGACAGTACCAACATACACTGTGTGCCATAGTTGACAGTATCAACGTATATGTGTACCACTGTTGACAGTACTAACATATGCTGTGTACCACAGTTGACAGTACCAACATATACTGTGTACCGCAGTTGACAGTACCAACATATCCTGTGTACCTCAGTTGACAGTACCAACATATACTGTGTACCACAGTTGACAGTACCAACATACTCTGTACCACAGGTGACAGTACCAACGTATACTGTGTACCACAGTTGACAGTACCAACATATACTGTGTACCACAGTTGACAGTACCAACATATACTGTGTACCACAGTTGACAGTGCTAACATATACCGTGTACCACAGTTGACAGTACCAACATATACTGTGTAGCACAATTGACAGTACCCACATATACTGTGTACCATAGTTGACAGTACCCACGTATACTGTGTACCACAGTTGACAGTACCAAAGTTGTAAGTACCAACGTATACTTTGTACCACTGTTGACAGTACCAACATATACTGTGTACCACATTTGACAGTACAAACATATACTGTGTACTACATTTGAGAGTACCAACATATACTGTTTACCACATTTGACAGTACCAACATATACTGTGTGGCACAGTTGACAGTACCCACATATACTGGATACCCCAGTTGATAGTACCAACGTATACTGTGTACCACATTTGACAGTTCCCACATATACAGGGTACAACAGTTGACAATACCATCATATACTGTGTACCACAGTTGATAGTACCAACATATACTGTGTACCACAGTTGACAGTACCAACGTATACTGTGTTCCACAGTTGACAGTACCAACATATACTGTGTACCATAGTTTACAGTGTCAACGTATCTGTGTACCACAGTTGACATTACTAACACATGCTGTGTACCACAGTTGACAGTACCAACATATACTGTGTACCACAGTTGACAGTACCAACATATACTGTGTACCACAGTTGACTGTACCAACATATACTTTGTACCACAGTTAACAGTACTAACATATACCGTGTACCACAGTTGACAATACCAATATATACTGTGTGCCACAGTTGACAGTACCAACATATACTGTGTACCACAGTTGACAGTACCAACGTATACTGTGTACCACAGTTGACAGTACCAACATATACTGTGTAACACAGTTGACAGTACCAACATATACCGTGTACCACAGTTGACAGTACCAACGTATACTGTGTACCACAGTTGAAAGTACCAGCATATACTGTGTACCACAGTTGACAGTACCAACATATACTGTGTACCACAGTTGACAGTACCAACATATACTGTGTACCACAGTTGACAGTATTAACGTATACTGTATACCACATTTGACAGTACCAACGTAAACTGTGTACCACAGTTGACAGTACCAAACTATACTGTGTACTACTGGTGACAGTACCAACATATACCTTGTACCACAGTTGACAGTACCAACATATACTGTATACCACTGTTGACAGTACCAACATATACTGTGTACCACAGTTGACAGTACCAACGTATACTGTGTATATTACCACAGTTGACAGTACCAACATATACTGTGTACAGCAGTTAACAGTAGCAACATATACCGTGTACCACAGTTGAGAGTACCAACATATACTGTGTACCAGAGTTGACAGTACCAACATATACTGTGTACCACAGTTGACAGTACCAACATATACTGTGTACCATAGTTGACAGTGCCAACATATACAGTGTACCACAGTTGACAATACCAACATATACTGTGTACCACAGTTGACAGTACCAACATATACTGTGTACCACAGTTGATAGTACCAACGTATACTGTGTACCACAGTTGACAATACCAACATATATTGTGTACCACAGTTGACAGTACCAACATATATGGTGTACCACTGTTGACACTACCGACATATACTGTGTAGCACAGTTGACAGTACTAACATATACTGTGTACCACAGTTGAGAGTACCAACATATACTGGGTACCACTTTTGACAGTACCAACATATACTGTGTACCACAGTTGACAGTATCAACATATACTGTGTACCACTGTTGACAGTACCAACATATACTGTGTACCACATATGACTACCAACGTATACTGTGTACCACAGTTGACAGTACCAACATATACTGTCTACCACAGTTGACAGTACCAACATATACTGTGTACCACAGTTGACACTACCAACATATACTGTGTACCACAGTTGACAGTACCAACATATACTGTGTACCTCAGTTGACAGTACCAACATATACTGTGTACCACAGTTGACAATACCAACATATACTGTCTACCACAGTTGACAGTACCAACATATACTGTGTACCACAGTTGACAGTACCAACGTATACTGTGTACCACAGTTGACAGTACCATCATATACTGTGTACCACAGTTGACAGTACCAACGTATACTGTGTACCAGAGTTGACAGTACCAACATATAATGTGTACCACAGTTGACAGTACCAACATATACTGTGTACCACAGCTGACACTACCAACATATACTGTGTACCACAGTTGACAGTACCAACGTATACTGTGTACCACTGTTGACAGTACCAACATATACTGTGTACCACAGTTGACAGTACCAACATATACTGTGTACCACAGTTGACAGTACCAACGTATACTGTGTACCAGAGTTGAGAGTCCCAACATATACTGTGTACCACAGTTGACAGTACCAACATATACTGTGTACCACAGCTGACACTACCAACATATACTGTGTACCACAGTTGAGAGTACCAACATATACTGTGTACCACAGTTGACAGTACCAACATGTACCGTCTACCACAGTTGATAGTACCAACGTATACTGTGTACCACAGTTGAGAGTACCAACGTATACTGTGTACCACAGTTGATTGTAGCAACGTATACTCTGTACCACAGTTGACAGTACCAACATATACTGTGTACCACAGTTGACAGTACCAACATATACTGTGTACCACTGTTGACAGTACCAACATATACTGGGTACCGCAGTTAACAGTAGCAACATATACCGTGTACCACAGTTGAGAGTACCAACATATACTGTGTACCACAGTTGACAGTACCAACATATACTGTGTACCACAGTTGACAGTACCAACATATACTGTGTACCATAGTTGACAGTGCCAACATATACTTTGTACCACAGTTGACAATACCAACATATACTGTGTACCACAGTTGACAGTACCAACGTATACTGTGTACCACTGTTGAAAGTACCAACATATACTGTGTACCACAGTTGACAGTACCAACATATACTGTGTACCACAGTTGACAGTACCAACATATACTGTGTACCACAGTTGACAGTACCAACGTATACTGTATACCACATTTGACAGTACCAACGTAAACTGTGTACCACAGTTGACAGTACCAACCTATACTGTGTACCACTGGTGACAGTACCAACATATACCGTGTACCACAGTTGACAGTACCAACATATACTGTATACCACTGTTGACAGTACCAACATATACTGTGTACCACAGTTGACAGTACCAACGTATACTGTGTATATTACCACAGTTGACAGTACCGACATATACTGTGTACCACAGTTGAGAGTACCAACGTATACCGTGTACCACAGTTGACAGTACCAACATACACTGTGTACCACAGTTGAAAGTACCAACGTATACTGTGTACCACAGTTGACAATACCATCATATACTGTGTACCACAGTTGACAGTACCAACATATACTGTGTACCACAGTTGACAGTACCAACATATACTGTGTACCACAGTTGACAATACCAACATATACTGTGTACCACAGTTGACAGTACCAACATATACTGTGTACCACAGTTGACAGTACCAACATATACTGTGTACCACAGTTGACAGTACCAACATATACTTTGTACCACAGTTGACAGTACCAACATATACTGTGTACCACAGTTAACAGTACCAACATATACTGTGTACCACATTTGACAGTACCAACGTATACTGTGTACCACAGTTGACAGTACCATCATATACTGTGTACCACAGTTGACAGTACCAACGTATACTGTGTACCAGAGTTGACAGTACCAACATATACTGTGTACCACAGTTGACAGTACCAACATATACTGTGTACCACAGCTGACACTACCAACATATACTGTGTACCACAGTTGAGAGTACCAACATATACTGTGTACCACAGTTGACAGTACCAACATGTACCGTCTACCACAGTTGATAGTACCAACGTATACTGTGTACCACAGTTGAGAGTACCAACGTATACTGTGTACCACAGTTGATTGTAGCAACGTATACTCTGTACCACAGTTGACAGTACCAACATATACTGTGTACCACAGTTGACAGTACCAACATATACTGTGTACCACTGTTGACAGTACCAACATATACTGGGTACCGCAGTTAACAGTAGCAACATATACCGTGTACCACAGTTGAGGGTACCAACATATACTGTGTACCACAGTTGACAGTACCAACATATACTGTGTACCACAGTTGACAGTACCAACATATACTGTGTACCATAGTTGACAGTGCCAACATATACTTTGTACCACAGTTGACAATACCAACATATACTGTGTACCACAGTTGACAGTACCAACATATACTGTGTACCACAGTTGACAGTACCAACGTATACTGTGTACAACAGTTGACAGTACCAACATATACTGTGTAACACAGTTGACAGTACCAACATATACCGTGTACCACAGTTGACAGTACCAACGTATACTGTGTACCACTGTTGAAAGTACCAACATATACTGTGTACCACAGTTGACAGTACCAACATATACTGTGTACCACAGTTGACAGTACCAACATATACTGTGTACCACAGTTGACAGTACCAACGTATACTGTATACCACATTTGACAGTACCAACGTAAACTGTGTACCACAGTTGACAGTACCAACCTATACTGTGTACCACTGGTGACAGTACCAACATATACCGTGTACCACAGTTGACAGTACCAACATATACTGTATACCACTGTTGACAGTACCAACATATACTGTGTACCACAGTTGACAGTACCAACGTATACTGTGTATATTACCACAGTTGACAGTACCGACATATACTGTGTACCACAGTTGAGAGTACCAACGTATACCGTGTACCACAGTTGACAGTACCAACATACACTGTGTACCACAGTTGAAAGTACCAACGTATACTGTGTACCACAGTTGACAATACCATCATATACTGTGTACCACAGTTGACAGTACCAACATATACTGTGTACCACAGTTGACAGTACTAACATATACTGTGTACCACAATTGACAGTACCAACGTATACTGTGTACCACAGTTGACAGTACTAACGTATACTGTGTACCAAAGTTGACAATACCAACATATACTGTGTATCACAGTTGACAGTACCAACATATACTGTGTACCACAGTTGACAGTACCAACATATACTGTGTACCACAGTTGACAATACCAGCGTATACTGTGCACCACAGTTGACAGTACCAACATATACCGTGTACCACAGTTGAGCGTACCAACATATACTGTGTACCACAGTTGATAGTACCAACATATACTGTGTACCAAGTTGACAGTACCAACATAAACTGTATACCACAGTTGACAGTACCAACGTATACTGTGTACCACAGTTTACAATACCAACGTATGCTGTGTACCACAGTTGATAATACCAACATATACTGTGTACCACGGTTGACAGTACCAACATATACTGTGTAACACAGTTGACAGTTCCAACATATATGGTGTACCACTGTTGACACTACCGACATATACTGTGTACCACAGTTGACAGTACCAACATACACTGTGTGCCATAGTTGACAGTATCAACGTATATGTGTACCACTGTTGACAGTACAAACATATGCTGTGTACCACAGTTGACAGTACCAACATATACTGTGTACCGCAGTTGACAGTACCAACATATCCTGTGTACCTCAGTTGACAGTACCAACATATACTGTGTACCACAGTTGACAGTACCAACATATACTGTGTACCACAGGTGACAGTACCAACGTATACTGTGTACCACAGTTGACAGTACCAACATATACTGTGTACCACAGTTGACAGTACCAACATATACTGTGTACCACAGTTGACAGTGCTAACATATACCGTGTACCACAGTTGACAGTACCAACATATACTGTGTAGCACAATTGACAGTACCCACATATACTGTGTACCATAGTTGACAGTACCCACGTATACTGTGTACCACAGTTGACAGTACCAACATATAATATGTACCAAAGTTGTAAGTACCAACGTATACTTTGTACCACTGTTGACAGTACCAACATATACTGTGTACCACATTTGACAATACAAACATATACTGTGTACTACATTTGAGAGTACCAACATATACTGTTTACCACATTTGACAGTACCAACATATACTGTGTGGCACAGTTGACAGTACCCACATATACTGGATACCCCAGTTGATAGTACCAACGTATACTGTGTACCACATTTGACAGTTCCCACATATACAGGGTACAACAGTTGACAATACCATCATATACTGTGTACCACAGTTGATAGTACCAACATATACTGTGTACCACAGTTGACAGTACCAACGTATACTGTGTTCCACAGTTGACAGTACCAACATATACTGTGTACCATAGTTGACAGTGTCAACGTATCTGTGTACCACAGTTGACATTACTAACATATGCTGTGTACCACAGTTGACAGTACCAACATATACTGTGTACCACAGTTGACAGTACCAACATATACTGTGTACCACAGTTGACTGTACCAACATATACTTTGTACCACAGTTAACAGTACTAACATATACCGTGTACCACAGTTGACAATACCAACATATACTGTGTGCCACAGTTGACAGTACCAACATATACTGTGTACCACAGTTGACAGTACCAACGTATACTGTGTACCACAGTTGACAGTACAAACATATACTGTGTAACACAGTTGACAGTACCAACATATACCGTGTACCACAGTTGACAGTACCAACGTATACTGTGTACCACAGTTGAAAGTACCAGCATATACTGTGTACCACAGTTGACAGTACCAACATATACTGTGTACCACAGTTGACAGTACCAACATATACTGTGTACCACAGTTGACAGTATTAACGTATACTGTATACCACATTTGACAGTACCAACGTAAACTGTGTACCACAGTTGACAGTACCAACCTATACTGTGTACTACTGGTGACAGTACCAACATATACCTTGTACCACAGTTGACAGTACCAACATATACTGTATACCACTGTTGACAGTACCAACATATACTGTGTACCACAGTTGACAGTACCAACGTATACTGTGTATATTACCACAGTTGACAGTACCGACATATACTGTGTCCCACAGTTGACAGTACCAACATATACTGTGTACCACTGTTGACAGTACCAACATATACTGGGTACCGCAGTTAACAGTAGCAACATATACCGTGTACCACAGTTGAGAGTACCAACATATACTGTGTACCACAGTTGACAGTACCAACATATACTGTGTACCACAGTTGACAGTACCAACATATATGGGTACCATAGTTGACAGTGCCAACATATACCTTGTACCACAGTTGACAATACCAACATATACTGTGTACCACAGTTGACAGTACCAACATATACTGTGTACCACAGTTGACAGTACCAACGTATACTGTGTACCACAGTTGACAGTACCAACATATACTGTGTACCACAGTTGACAGTACCAACATATACTGTGTACCACAGTTGACAGTACCAACATATACTGTGTACCACAGTTGACAGTACCAACGTATACTGTATACCACATTTGACAGTACCAACGTAAACTGTGTACCACAGTTGACAGTACCAACCTATACTGTGTACCACTGGTGACAGTACCAACATATACCGTGTACCACAGTTGACAGTACCAACATATACTGTATACCACTGTTGACAGTACCAACATATACTGTGTACCACAGTTGACAGTACCAACGTATACTGTGTATATTACCACAGTTGACAGTACCGACATATACTGTGTACCACAGTTGAGAGTACCAACGTATACCGTGTACCACAGTTGACAGTACCAACATACACTGTGTACCACAGTTGAAAGTACCAACGTATACTGTGTACCACAGTTGACAATACCATCATATACTGTGTACCACAGTTGACAGTACCAACATATACTGTGTAACACAGTTGACAGTACTAACATATACTGTGTACCACAATTGACAGTACCAACGTATACTGTGTACCACAGTTGACAGTACTAACGTATACTGTGTACCAAAGTTGGCAATACCAACATATACTGTGTATCACAGTTGACAGTACCAACATATACTGTGTACCACAGTTGACAGTACCAACATAAACTGTGTACCACAGTTGACAATACCAGCGTATACTGTGCACCACAGTTGACAGTACCAACATATACCGTGTACCACAGTTGAGCGTACCAACATATACTGTGTACCACAGTTGATAGTACCAACATATACTGTGTACCAAGTTGACAGTACCAACATATACTGTATACCACAGTTGACAGTACCAACGTATACTGTGTACCACAGTTGACAATACCAACGTATGCTGTGTACCACAGTTGACAATACCAACATATACTGTGTACCACGGTTGACAGTACCAACATATACTGTGTACCACAGTTGACAGTTCCAACATATATGGTGTACCACTGTTGACACTACCGACATATACTGTGTAGCACATTTGACAGTACTACCATATACTGTGTACCACAGTTGCGAGTACCAACATATACTGGGTACCACTGTTGATAGTACCAACATATACTGTGTACCACAGTTGACAGTATCAACATATATTGTGTACCATTATTGACAGTACCAACATATACTGTGTACCACAGTTGACAATACCAACATATACTGTGTACCTCAGTTGACAGTACCAACATATACTGTGTGCCATAGTTGACAGTATCAACGTATATGTGTACCACTGTTGACAGTACTAACATATGCTGTGTACCACAGTTGACAGTACCAACATATACTGTGTACCGCAGTTGACAGTACCAACATATCCTGTGTACCTCAGTTGACAGTACCAACATATACTGTGTACCACATTTGACAGTACCAACATATACTGTGTACCACAGGTGACAGTACCAACGTATACTGTGTACCACAGTTGACAGTACCAACATATACTGTGTACCACAGTTGACAGTACCAACATATACTGTGTACCACAGTTGACAGTGCTAACATATACCGTGTACCACAGTTGACAGTACCAACATATACTGTGTAGCACAATTGACAGTACCCACATATACTGTGTACCATAGTTGACAGTACCCACGTATACTGTGTACCACAGTTGACAGTACCAACATATAATATGTACCAAAGTTGTAAGTACCAACGTATACTTTGTACCACTGTTGACAGTACCAACATATACTGTGTACCACATTTGACAGTACAAACATATACTGTGTGGCACAGTTGACAGTACCCACATATACTGGATACCCCAGTTGATAGCACCAACGTATACTGTGTACCACATTTGACAGTTCCCACATATACAGGGTACAAGAGTTGACAATACCATCATATACTGTGTACCACAGTTGATAGTACCAACATATACTGTGTACCACAGTTGACAGTACCAACATTTACCGTGTACCACAGTTGACAGTACCAACGTATACTGTGTACCACTGTTGAAAGTACCAACATATACTGTGTACCACAATTGACAATACCAACATATACTGTGTACCACAGTTGACAGTACCAACATATACTGTGTACCACAGTTGACAGTACCAACGTATACTGTATACCACATTTGACAGTACCAACGTAAACTGTGTACCACAGTTGACAGTACCAACCTATACTGTGTACCACTGGTGACAGTACCAACATATACCGTGTACCACAGTTGACAGTACCAACATATACTGTATACCACTGTTGACAGTACCAACATATACTGTGTACCACAGTTGACAGTACCAACGTATACTGTGTATATTACCACAGTTGACAGTACCGACATATACTGTGTACCACAGTTGAGAGTACCAACGTATACCGTGTACCACAGTTGACAGTACCAACATACACTGTGTACCACAGTTGAAAGTACCAACGTATACTGTGTACCACAGTTGACAATACCATCATATACTGTGTACCACAGTTGACAGTACCAACATATACTGTGTACCACAGTTGACAGTACTAACATATACTGTGTAACACAATTGACAGTACCAACGTATACTGTGTACCACAGTTGACAGTACTAACGTATACTGTGTACCAAAGTTGACAATACCAACATATACTGTGTATCACAGTTGACAGTACCAACATATACTGTGTACCACAGTTGACAGTACCAACATATACTGTGTACCACAGTTGACAATACCAGCGTATACTGTGCACCACAGTTGACAGTACCAACATATACCGTGTACCACAGTTGAGCGTACCAACATATACTGTGTTCCACAGTTGATAGTACCAACATATACTGTGTACCAAGTTGACAGTACCAACATAAACTGTATACCACAGTTGACAGTACCAACGTATACTGTGTACCACAGTTGACAATACCAACGTATGCTGTGTACCACAGTTGACAATACCAACATATACTGTGTACCACGGTTGACAGTAACAACATATACTGTGTACCACAGTTGACAGTTCCAACATATATGGTGTACCACTGTTGACACTACCGACATATACTGTGTAGCACATTTGACAGTACTACCATATACTGTGTACCACAGTTGCGAGTACCAACATATACTGGGTACCACTGTTGATAGTACCAACATATACTGTGTACCACAGTTGACAGTATCAACATATATTGTGTACCATTATTGACAGTACCAACATATACTGTGTACCACAGTTGACAATACCAACATATACTGTGTACCACAGTTGACAGTACCAACATATACTGTGTACCACAGTTGACAGTACCAACATACACTGTGTGCCATAGTTGACAGTATCAACGTATATGTGTACCACTGTTGACAGTACTAACATATGCTGTGTACCACAGTTGACAGTACCAACATATACTGTGTACCGCAGTTGACAGTACCAACATATCCTGTGTACCTCAGTTGACAGTACCAACATATACTGTGTACCACAGTTGACAGTACCAACATATACTGTGTACCACAGGTGACAGTACCAACGTATACTGTGTACCACAGTTGACAGTACCAACATATACTATGTACCACAGTTGACAGTACCAACATATACTGTGTACCACAGTTGACAGTGCTAACATATACCGTGTACCACAGTTGACAGTACCAACATATACTGTGTAGCACAATTGACAGTACCCACATATACTGTGTACCATAGTTGACAGTACCCACGTATACTGTGTACCACAGTTGACAGTACCAAAGTTGTAAGTACCAACGTATACTTTGTACCACTGTTGACAGTACCAACATATACTGTGTACCACATTTGACAGTACAAACATATACTGTGTACTACATTTGAGAGTACCAACATATACTGTTTACCACATTTGACAGTACCAACATATACTGTGTGGCACAGTTGACAGTACCCACATATACTGGATACCCCAGTTGATAGTACCAACGTATACTGTGTACCACATTTGACAGTTCCCACATATACAGAGTACAAAAGTTGACAATACCATCATATACTGTGTACCACAGTTGATAGTACCAACATATACTGTGTACCACAGTTGACAGTACCAACGTATACTGTGTTCCACAGTTGACAGTACCAACATATACTGTGTACCATAGTTGACAGTGTCAACGTATCTGTGTACCACAGTTGACATTACTAACATATGCTGTGTACCACAGTTGACAGTACCAACATATACTGTGTACCACAGTTGACAGTACCAACATATACTGTGTACCACAGTTGACTGTACCAACATATACTTTGTACCACAGTTAACAGTACTAACATATACCGTGTACCACAGTTGACAATACCAACATATACTGTGTGCCACAGTTGACAGTACCAACATATACTGTGTACCACAGTTGACAGTACCAACGTATACTGTGTACCACAGTTGACAGTACCAACATATACTGTTTAACACAGTTGACAGTACCAACATATACCGTGTACCACAGTTGACAGTACCAACGTATACTGTGTACCACAGTTGAAAGTACCAGCATATACTGTGTACAACAGTTGACAGTACCAACATATACTGTGTAACACAGTTGACAGTTCCAACATATATGGTGTACCACTGTTGACACTACCGACATATACTGTGTAGCACATTTGACAGTACTACCATATACTGTGTACCACAGTTGCGAGTACCAACATATACTGTGTACCACAGTTGACAGTATCAACATATATTGTGTACCATTATTGACAGTACCAACATATACTGTGTACCACAGTTGACAATACCAACATATACTGTGTACCACAGTTGACAGTGCCAACATATACTGTGTACCACAGTTGACAGTACCAACATACACTGTGTGCCATAGTTGACAGTATCAACGTATATGTGTACCACTGTTGACAGTACAAACATATGCTGTGTACCACAGTTGACAGTACCAACATATACTGTGTACCGCAGTTGACAGTACCAACATATCCTGTGTACCTCAGTTGACAGTACCAACATATACTGTGTACCACAGTTGACAGTACCAACATATACTGTGTACCACAGGTGACAGTACCAACGTATACTGTGTACCACAGTTGACAGTACCAACATATACTGTGTACCACAGTTGACAGTACCAACATATACTGTGTACCACAGTTGACAGTGCTAACATATACCGTGTACCACAGTTGACAGTACCAACATATACTGTGTAGCACAATTGACAGTACCCACATATACTGTGTACCATAGTTGACAGTACCCACGTATACTGTGTACCACAGTTGACAGTACCAACATATAATATGTACCAAAGTTGTAAGTACCAACGTATACTTTGTACCACTGTTGACAGTACCAACATATACTGTGTACCACATTTGACAATACAAACATATACTGTGTACTACATTTGAGAGTACCAACATATACTGTTTACCACATTTGACAGTACCAACATATACTGTGTGGCACAGTTGACAGTACCCACATATACTGGATACCCCAGTTGATAGTACCAACGTATACTGTGTACCACATTTGACAGTTCCCACATATACAGGGTACAACAGTTGACAATACCATCATATACTGTGTACCACAGTTGATAGTACCAACATATACTGTGTACCACAGTTGACAGTACCAACGTATACTGTGTTCCACAGTTGACAGTACCAACATATACTGTGTACCATAGTTGACAGTGTCAACGTATCTGTGTACCACAGTTGACATTACTAACATATGCTGTGTACCACAGTTGACAGTACCAACATATACTGTGTACCACAGTTGACAGTACCAACATATACTGTGTACCACAGTTGACTGTACCAACATATACTTTGTACCACAGTTAACAGTACTAACATATACCGTGTACCACAGTTGACAATACCAACATATACTGTGTGCCACAGTTGACAGTACCAACATATACTGTGTACCACAGTTGACAGTACCAACGTATACTGTGTACCACAGTTGACAGTACAAACATATACTGTGTAACACAGTTGACAGTACCAACATATACTGTGTACCACAGTTGACAGTACCAACATATACTGTGTACCACAGTTGACAGTATTAACGTATACTGTATACCACATTTGACAGTACCAACGTAAACTGTGTACCACAGTTGACAGTACCAACCTATACTGTGTACTACTGGTGACAGTACCAACATATACCTTGTACCACAGTTGACAGTACCAACATATACTGTATACCACTGTTGACAGTACCAACATATACTGTGTACCACAGTTGACAGTACCAACGTATACTGTGTATATTACCACAGTTGACAGTACCGACATATACTGTGTCCCACAGTTGACAGTACCAACATATACTGTGTACCACTGTTGACAGTACCAACATATACTGGGTACCGCAGTTAACAGTAGCAACATATACCGTGTACCACAGTTGAGAGTACCAACATATACTGTGTACCACAGTTGACAGTACCAACATATACTGTGTACCACAGTTGACAGTACCAACATATATGGGTACCATAGTTGACAGTGCCAACATATACCTTGTACCACAGTTGACAATACCAACATATACTGTGTACCACAGTTGACAGTACCAACATATACTGTGTACCACAGTTGACAGTACCAACGTATACTGTGTACCACAGTTGACAGTACCAACATATACTGTGTAACACAGTTGACAGTACCAACATATACCGTGTACCACAGTTGACAGTACCAACGTATACTGTGTACCACTGTTGAAAGTACCAACATATACTGTGTACCACAGTTGACAGTACCAACATATACTGTGTACCACAGTTGACAGTACCAACATATACTGTGTACCACAGTTGACAGTACCAACGTATACTGTATACCACATTTGACAGTACCAACGTAAACTGTGTACCACAGTTGACAGTACCAACCTATACTGTGTACCACTGGTGACAGTACCAACATATACCGTGTACCACAGTTGACAGTACCAACATATACTGTATACCACTGTTGACAGTACCAACATATACTGTGTACCACAGTTGACAGTACCAACGTATACTGTGTATATTACCACAGTTGACAGTACCGACATATACTGTGTACCACAGTTGAGAGTACCAACGTATACCGTGTACCACAGTTGACAGTACCAACATACACTGTGTACCACAGTTGAAAGTACCAACGTATACTGTGTACCACAGTTGACAATACCATCATATACTGTGTACCACAGTTGACAGTACCAACATATACTGTGTAACACAGTTGACAGTACTAACATATACTGTGTACCACAATTGACAGTACCAACGTATACTGTGTACCACAGTTGACAGTACTAACGTATACTGTGTACCAAAGTTGGCAATACCAACATATACTGTGTATCACAGTTGACAGTACCAACATATACTGTGTACCACAGTTGACAGTACCAACATATACTGTGTACCACAGTTGACAATACCAGCGTATACTGTGCACCACAGTTGACAGTACCAACATATACCGTGTACCACAGTTGAGCGTACCAACATATACTGTGTACCACAGTTGATAGTACCAACATATACTGTGTACCAAGTTGACAGTACCAACATATACTGTATACCACAGTTGACAGTTCCAACGTATACTGTGTACCACAGTTGACAATACCAACGTATGCTGTGTACCACAGTTGACAATACCAACATATACTGTGTACCACGGTTGACAGTACCAACATATACTGTGTACCACAGTTGACAGTTCCAACATATATGGTGTACCACTGTTGACACTACCGACATATACTGTGTAGCACATTTGACAGTACTACCATATACTGTGTACCACAGTTGCGAGTACCAACATATACTGGGTACCACTGTTGATAGTACCAACATATACTGTGTACCACAGTTGACAGTATCAACATATATTGTGTATCATTATTGACAGTACCAACATATACTGTGTACCACAGTTGACAATACCAACATATACTGTGTACCTCAGTTGACAGTACCAACATATACTGTGTACCACAGTTGACAGTACCAACATATACTGTGTGCCATAGTTGACAGTATCAACGTATATGTGTACCACTGTTGACAGTACTAACATATGCTGTGTACCACAGTTGACAGTACCAACATATACTGTGTACCGCAGTTGACAGTACCAACATATCCTGTGTACCTCAGTTGACAGTACCAACATATACTGTGTACCACATTTGACAGTACCGACATATACTGTGTACCACAGGTGACAGTACCAACGTATACTGTGTACCACAGTTGACAGTACCAACATATACTGTGTACCACAGTTGACAGTACCAACATATACTGTGTACCACAGTTGACAGTGCTAACATATACCGTGTACCACAGTTGACAGTACCAACATATACTGTGTAGCACAATTGACAGTACCCACATATACTGTGTACCATAGTTGACAGTACCCACGTATACTGTGTACCACAGTTGACAGTACCAACATATAATATGTACCAAAGTTGTAAGTACCAACGTATACTTTGTACCACTGTTGACAGTACCAACATATACTGTGTACCACATTTGACAGTACAAACATATACTGTGTGGCACAGTTGACAGTACCCACATATACTGGATACCCCAGTTGATAGCACCAACGTATACTGTGTACCACATTTGACAGTTCCCACATATACAGGGTACAAGAGTTGACAATACCATCATATACTGTGTACCACAGTTGATAGTATCAACATATACTGTGTACCACAGTTGACAGTACCAACGTATACTGTGTTCCACAGTTGACAGTACCAACATATACTGTGTAACACAGTTGACAGTACCAACATATACCGTGTACCACAGTTGACAGTACCAACGTATACTGTGTACCACTGTTGAAAGTACCAACATATACTGTGTACCACAATTGACAATACCAACATATACTGTGTACCACAGTTGACAGTACCAACGTATACTGTATACCACATTTGACAGTACCAACGTAAACTGTGTACCACAGTTGACAGTACCAACCTATACTGTGTACCACTGGTGACAGTACCAACATATACCGTGTACCACAGTTGACAGTACCAACATATACTGTATACCACTGTTGACAGTACCAACATATACTGTGTACCACAGTTGACAGTACCAACGTATACTGTGTATATTACCACAGTTGACAGTACCGACATATACTGTGTACCACAGTTGAGAGTACCAACGTATACCGTGTACCACAGTTGACAGTACCAACATACACTGTGTACCACAGTTGAAAGTACCAACGTATACTGTGTACCACAGTTGACAATACCATCATATACTGTGTACCACAGTTGACAGTACCAACATATACTGTGTACCACAGTTGACAGTACTAACATATACTGTGTAACACAATTGACAGTACCAACGTATACTGTGTACCACAGTTGACAGTACTAACGTATACTGTGTACCAAAGTTGACAATACCAACATATACTGTGTATCACAGTTGACAGTACCAACATATACTGTGTACCACAGTTGACAGTACCAACATATACTGTGTACCACAGTTGACAATACCAGCGTATACTGTGCACCACAGTTGACAGTACCAACATATACCGTGTACCACAGTTGAGCGTACCAACATATACTGTGTTCCACAGTTGATAGTACCAACATATACTGTGTACCAAGTTGACAGTACCAACATAAACTGTATACCACAGTTGACAGTACCAACGTATACTGTGTACCACAGTTGACAATACCAACGTATGCTGTGTACCACAGTTGACAATACCAACATATACTGTGTACCACGGTTGACAGTAACAACATATACTGTGTACCACAGTTGACAGTTCCAACATATATGGTGTACCACTGTTGACACTACCGACATATACTGTGTAGCACATTTGACAGTACTACCATATACTGTGTACCACAGTTGCGAGTACCAACATATACTGGGTACCACTGTTGATAGTACCAACATATACTGTGTACCACAGTTGACAGTATCAACATATATTGTGTACCATTATTGACAGTACCAACATATACTGTGTACCACAGTTGACAATACCAACATATACTGTGTACCACAGTTGACAGTACCAACATATACTGTGTACCACAGTTGACAGTACCAACATACACTGTGTGCCATAGTTGACAGTATCAACGTATATGTGTACCACTGTTGACAGTACTAACATATGCTGTGTACCACAGTTGACAGTACCAACATATACTGTGTACCGCAGTTGACAGTACCAACATATCCTGTGTACCTCAGTTGACAGTACCAACATATACTGTGTACCACAGTTGACAGTACCAACATATACTGTGTACCACAGGTGACAGTACCAACGTATACTGTGTACCACAGTTGACAGTACCAACATATACTATGTACCACAGTTGACAGTACCAACATATACTGTGTACCACAGTTGACAGTGCTAACATATACCGTGTACCACAGTTGACAGTACCAACATATACTGTGTAGCACAATTGACAGTACCCACATATACTGTGTACCATAGTTGACAGTACCCACGTATACTGTGTACCACAGTTGACAGTACCAAAGTTGTAAGTACCAACGTATACTTTGTACCACTGTTGACAGTACCAACATATACTGTGTACCACATTTGACAGTACAAACATATACTGTGTACTACATTTGAGAGTACCAACATATACTGTTTACCACATTTGACAGTACCAACATATACTGTGTGGCACAGTTGACAGTACCCACATATACTGGATACCCCAGTTGATAGTACCAACGTATACTGTGTACCACATTTGACAGTTCCCACATATACAGAGTACAAAAGTTGACAATACCATCATATACTGTGTACCACAGTTGATAGTACCAACATATACTGTGTACCACAGTTGACAGTACCAACGTATACTGTGTTCCACAGTTGACAGTACCAACATATACTGTGTACCATAGTTGACAGTGTCAACGTATCTGTGTACCACAGTTGACATTACTAACATATGCTGTGTACCACAGTTGACAGTACCAACATATACTGTGTACCACAGTTGACAGTACCAACATATAGTGTGTACCACAGTTGACTGTACCAACATATACTTTGTACCACAGTTAACAGTACTAACATATACCGTGTACCACAGTTGACAATACCAACATATACTGTGTGCCACAGTTGACAGTACCAACATATACTGTGTACCACAGTTGACAGTACCAACGTATACTGTGTACCACAGTTGACAGTACCAACATATACTGTGTAACACAGTTGACAGTACCAACATATACCGTGTACCACAGTTGACAGTACCAACGTATACTGTGTACCACAGTTGAAAGTACCAGCATATACTGTGTACAACAGTTGACAGTACCAACATATACTGTGTACCACAGTTGACAGTACCAACATATACTGTGTACCACAGTTGACAGTATTAACGTATACTGTATACCACATTTGACAGTACCAACGTAAACTGTGTACCACAGTTGACAGTACCAACCTATACTGTGTACTACTGGTGACAGTACCAACATATACCTTGTACCACAGTTGACAGTACCAACATATACTGTATACCACTGTTGACAGTACCAACATATACTGTGTACCACAGTTGACAGTACCAACGTATACTGTGTATATTACCACAGTTGACAGTACCGACATATACTGTGTCCCACAGTTGACAGTACCAACATATACTGTGTACCACTGTTGACAGTACCAACATATACTGGGTACCGCAGTTAACAGTAGCAACATATACCGTGTACCACAGTTGAGAGTACCAACATATACTGTGTACCACAGTTGACAGTACCAACATATACTGTGTACCACAGTTGACAGTACCAACATATACTGTGTACCATAGTTGACAGTGCCAACATATACCTTGTACCACAGTTGACAATACCAACATATACTGTGTACCACAGTTGACAGTACCAACATATACTGTGTACCACAGTTGACAGTACCAACGTATACTGTGTACCACAGTTGACAGTACCAACATATACTGTGTACCACAGTTGACAGTACCAACATATACTGTGTACCACAGTTGACAGTACCAACGTATACTGTATACCACATTTGACAGTACCAACGTAAACTGTGTACCACAGTTGACAGTACCAACCTATACTGTGTACCACTGGTGACAGTACCAACATATACCGTGTACCACAGTTGACAGTACCAACATATACTGTATACCACTGTTGACAGTACCAACATATACTGTGTACCACAGTTGACAGTACCAACGTATACTGTGTATATTACCACAGTTGACAGTACCGACATATACTGTGTACCACAGTTGAGAGTACCAACGTATACCGTGTACCACAGTTGACAGTACCAACATACACTGTGTACCACAGTTGAAAGTACCAACGTATACTGTGTACCACAGTTGACAATACCATCATATACTGTGTACCACAGTTGACAGTACCAACATATACTGTGTAACACAGTTGACAGTACTAACATATACTGTGTACCACAATTGACAGTACCAACGTATACTGTGTACCACAGTTGACAGTACTAACGTATACTGTGTACCAAAGTTGACAATACCAACATATACTGTGTATCACAGTTGACAGTACCAACATATACTGTGTACCACAGTTGACAGTACCAACATATACTGTGTACCACAGTTGACAATACCAGCGTATACTGTGCACCACAGTTGACAGTACCAACATATACCGTGTACCACAGTTGACCGTACCAACATATACTGTGTACCACACTTGATAGTACCAACATATACTGTGTACCAAGTTGACAGTACCAACATATACTGTATACCACAGTTGACAGTACCAACGTATACTGTGTACCACAGTTGACAATACCAACGTATGCTGTGTACCACAGTTGACAATACCAACATATACTGTGTACCACGGTTGACAGTACAAACATATACTGTGTACCACAGTTGACAGTTCCAACATATATGGTGTACCACTGTTGACACTACCGACATATACTGTGTAGCACATTTGACAGTACTACCATATACTGTGTACCACAGTTGCGAGTACCAACATATACTGGGTACCACTGTTGATAGTACCAACATATACTGTGTACCACAGTTGACAGTATCAACATATATTGTGTACCATTATTGACAGTACCAACATATACTGTGTACCACAGTTGACAATACCAACATATACTGTGTACCACAGTTGACAGTACCAACATATACTGTGTACCACAGTTGACAGTACCAACATATACTGTGTGCCATAGTTGACAGTATCAACGTATATGTGTACCACTGTTGACAGTACTAACATATGCTGTGTACCACAGTTGACAGTACCAACATATACTGTGTACCGCAGTTGACAGTACCAACATATCCTGTGTACCTCAGTTGACAGTACCAACATATACTGTGTACCACAGTTGACAGTACCAACATATACTGTGTACCACAGGTGACAGTACCAACGTATACTGTGTACCACAGTTGACAGTGCTAACATATACCGTGTACCACAGTTGACAGTACCAACATATACTGTGTAGCACAATTGACAGTACCCACATATACTGTGTACCATAGTTGACAGTACCCACGTATACTGTGTACCACAGTTGACAGTACCAACATATAATATGTACCAAATTTGTAAGTACCAACGTATACTTTGTACCACAGTTGACAGTACCAACGTATACTGTGTATATCACCACAGTTGACAGTACCAACATATACTGTGTACAGCAGTTAACAGTAGCAACATATACCGTGTACCACAGTTGAGAGTACCAACATATACTGTGTACCAGAGTTGACAGTACCAACATATACTGTGTACCACAGTTGACAGTACCAACATATACTGTGTACCATAGTTGACAGTGCCAACATATACAGTGTACCACAGTTGACAATACCAACATATATTGTGTACCACAGTTGACAGTACCAACATATATGGTGTACCACTGTTGACACTACCGACATATACTGTGTAGCACAGTTGACAGTACTAACATATACTGTGTACCACAGTTGAGAGTACCAACATATACTGGGTACCACTTTTGACAGTACCAACATATACTGTGTACCACAGTTGACAGTATCAACATATACTGTGTACCACTGTTGACAGTACCAACATATACTGTGTACCACATATGACTACCAACGTATACTGTGTACCACAGTTGACACTACCAACATATACTGTGTACCACAGTTGACAGTACCAACATATACTGTGTACCTCAGTTGACATTACCAACATATACTGTGTACCACAGTTGACAATACCAACATATACTGTCTACCACAGTTGACAGTACCAACATATACTGTGTACCACAGTTGACAGTACCAACGTATACTGTGTACCACAGTTGACAGTACCATCATATACTGTGTACCACAGTTGACAGTACCAACGTATACTGTGTACCAGAGTTGACAGTACCAACATATAATGTGTACCACAGTTGACAGTACCAACATATACTGTGTACCACAGCTGACACTACCAACATATACTGTGTACCACAGTTGACAGTACCAACGTATACTGTGTACCACTGTTGACAGTACCAACATATACTGTGTACCACAGTTGACAGTACCAACATATACTGTGTACCACAGTTGACAGTACCAACATATACTTTGTACCACAGTTGACAGTACCAACATATACTGTGTACCACAGTTAACAGTACCAACATATACTGTGTACCACATTTGACAGTACCAACGTATACTGTGTACCACAGTTGACAGTACCATCATATACTGTGTACCACAGTTGACAGTACCAACGTATACTGTGTACCAGAGTTGACAGTACCAACATATACTGTGTACCACAGCTGACACTACCAACATATACTGTGTACCACAGCTGACAGTACCAACGTATATTGTGTACCACTATTGACAGTACCAACATATACTGTGTACCACAGTTGACAGTACCAACATATACAGTGTACCACAGTTGACAGTATCAACATATACTGTGTACCACAATTGACAGTACCAACATATACTGTGTACCAAAGGTGACAGTACCCACATGTACCGTCTACCACAGTTGATAGTACCAACGTATACTGTGTACCACAGTTGAGAGTACCAACGTATACTGTGTACCACAGTTGATTGTAGCAACGTATACTCTGTACCACAGTTGACAGTACCAACATATACTGTGTACCATAGTTGACAGTACCAACATATACTGTGTACCACTGTTGACAGTACCATCATATACCATGTACCACAGTTGACAGTACCAACGTATACTGTGTACCAGAGTTGACAGTACCAACATATAATGTGTACCACAGTTGACAGTACCAACATATACTGTGTACCACAGCTGACACTACCAACATATACTGTGTACCACAGTTGACAGTACCAACGTATACTGTGTACCACTGTTGACAGTACCAACATATACTGTGTACCACAGTTGACAGTACCAACATATACAGTGTACCTCAGTTGACAGTACCAACATATACTGTGTACCACAGTTGACAGTACCAACATGTACCGTGTACCACAGTTGATAGTACCAACGTATACTGTGTACCACAGTTGAGAGTACCAACGTATACTGTGTACCACAGTTGATAGTACCAACATATACTGTGTACCACAGTTGACAATACCAACATATACTGTGTACCACAGTTGACAGTACCAACATATACTGTGTACCACAGTTGACAGTACCAACATATACTGTGTACCTCAGTTGACAGTACCAACATATACTGTGTACCACAGTTGACAGTACCAACATGTACCGTGTACCACAGTTGATAGTACCAACGTATACTGTGTACCACAGTTGAGAGTACCAACGTATACTGTGTACCACAGTTGACAGTACCAATATATACTTTGTACCACAGTTGACAGTACCAACATATACTGTGTACCACAGTTGACAGTACCAACATATACTGTGTACCACTGTTGACAGTACCAACATATACTGTGTACCACTGTTGACTACCAACATATACCGTGTACCACAGTTCACAGTACCAACGTATACTGTGTATGTTACCACAGTTGACAGTACCAACATATACTGTGTACCACAGTTGACAGTACCAACATATACTGTGTACCACTGTTGACTACCAACATATACCATGTACCACAGTTCACAGTACCAACGTATACTGTGTATGTTACCACAGTTGACAGTACCAACATATACTGTGTACCACAGTTGAGAGTACCAATATATACTGGTACCACTGTTGACAGTACCAACATATATGGTGTACCACTGTTGACACTACCGACATATACTGCGTAACACAATTGACAGTACCAACATATACTGTGTACCACAGTTGACAGTACCAACATATACTGTGTACCACAGTTGACAGTACCAACATATATAGTGTACCACAGCTGACACTACCAACATATACTGTGTACCTCAGTTGACAGTACTAACATATACTGTGTACCACAGTTGACAGTACCAACGTATACTGTGTACCACAGTTGACAGTACCAATGTATACTGTGTACCACAGTTGACAGTACCAACATATACTGTGTACCACAATTGACAGTACCAACATATACTGTGTACCACAGTTGACAGTACCAACATATGTGTACCACAGTTAACAGTACCAACATATACTGTGAACCACAGTTGACAGTACCAACATATACTGTGTACCACAGTTGACAGTACCAACATATACTGTGTGCCTCAGTTGACAGTACCAACATATACTGTGTACCACAGTTGACAATACCAACATATACTGTGTACCACAGTTGACAGTACCAACATATACTGTGTACCACAGTTGACAGTACCAACATATACTGTGTACCACAGTTGACAGTACCAACATATACTTTGTACCACAGTTGACAGTACCAACATATACTGTGTACCACAGTTAACAGTACCAACATATACTGTGTACCACATTTGACAGTACCAACGTATACTGTGTACCACAGTTGACAGTACCATCATATACTGTGTACCAGAGTCGACAGTACCAACGTATACTATGTACCAGAGTTGACAGTACCAACATATACTGTGTACCACAGTTGACAGTACCAACATATACTGTGTACCACAGCTGACACTACCAACTTATACTGTGTACCACAGTTGACAGTACCAACGTATATTGTGTACCACTATTGACAGTACCAACATATACTGTGTACCGCAGTTGACAGTACCAACATATACAGTGTATCACAGTTGACAGTACCAACATATACTGTGTACCACAGTTGACAGTACCAACATATACTGTGTACCACAGTTGACAGTACCAACATGTACCGTCTACCACAGTTGATAGTACCAACGTATACTGTGTACCACAGTTGAGAGTACCAACGTATACTCTGTACCACAGTTGACAGTACCAACATATACTGTGTACCACAGTTGATAGTACCAACATATACTGTGTACCAGTGTTGACAGTACCAACATATACCATGTACCACAGTTGACAGTACCAACATATACTGTTTACCACTGTTGACAGTACCAACATATACCGTGTCCCACAGTTCACAGTACCAACGTATACTGTGTATGTTACCACAGTTGACAGTACCAACATATACTGTGTACCATAGTTGAGAGTACCAACATATACTGGGTACCACTGTTGACAGTACCAACATATATTGTGTACCACAGTTGACAGTACCAACATATAGTGTGTACCACAGTTGACAGTACCAACATATACTGTGTACCTCAGTTAACAGTAGCAAAATATACAGTGTACCACAGTTGAGAGTACCAACATATACTGTGTACCACAGTTGACAGTACCAACATATACTGTGTACCACAGTTGACAGTACCAACATATACAGTGTACCATAGTTGACAGTGCCATCATATACCGTGTTCCACTGTTGACAATACCAACATATACTGTGTACCACAGTTGACAGTACCAACATATACTGTGTACCACAATTGACAGTACCAACGTATACTGTGTACCACAGTTGACAGTACTAACGTATACTGTGTACCAAAGTTGACAATACCAACATATACTGTGTATCACAGTTGACAGTACCAACATATACTGTGTACCACAGTTGACAGTACCAACATATACTGTGTACCACAGTTGACAATACCAGCGTATACTGTGCACCACAGTTGACAGTACCAACATATACCGTGTACCACAGTTGAGCGTACCAACATATACTGTGTACCACAGTTGATAGTACCAACATATACTGTGTACCAAAGTTGACAGTACCAACATATACTGTATACCACAGTTGACAGTACCAACGTATACTGTGTACCACAGTTGACAATACCAACGTATGCTGTGTACCACAGTTG
The DNA here is from genome assembly GCA_964016885.1 of Eledone cirrhosa. Lineage (NCBI taxonomy): Eukaryota > Metazoa > Mollusca > Cephalopoda > Octopoda > Eledonidae > Eledone > Eledone cirrhosa. The sequence goes on from OZ024755.1 coordinate 43,802,269, forward strand.
ACAATACCAACATATACTGTGTACCACGGTTGACAGTACCAACATATACTGTGTACCACAGTTGACAGTTCCAACATATATGGTGTACCACTGTTGACACTACCGACATATACTGTGTAGCACATTTGACAGTACTAACATATACTGTGTACCACAGTTGACAGTATCAACATATACTGTGTACCATTATTGACAGTACCAACATATACTGTGTACCACAGTTGACAATACCAACATATACTGTGTACCACAGTTGACAGTACCAACATATACTGTGTACCACAGTTGACAGTACCAACATATACTGTGTACCATAGTTGACAGTATCAACGTATATGTGTACCAATGTTGACAGTACTAACATATGCTGTGTACCACAGTTGACAGTACCAACATATACTGTGTACCGCAGTTGACAGTACGAACATATCCTGTGTACCTCAGTTGACAGTACCAACATATACTGTGTACCACAGTTGACAGTACCAACATATACTGTGTACCACAGGTGACAGTACCAACGTATACTGTGTACCACAGTTGACAGTACCAACATATACTGTGTACCACAGTTGACAGTACCAACATATACTGTGTACCACAGTTGACAGTACCAACATATACTGTGTACCACAGTTGACATTACCAACATATACTGTGTACCACAGTTGACAGTACCAACATGTACCATCTACCACAGTTGATAGTACCAACGTATACTGTGTACCACAGATGAGAGTACCAACGTATACTCTGTACCACAGTTGACAGTACCAACATATACTGTGTACCACAGTTGACAGTACCAACATATACTGTGTACCAGTGTTGACAGTACCAACATATACCATGTACCACAGTTGACAGTACCAACATATACTGTGTACCACTGTTGACAGTACCAACATGTACCGTGTCCCACAGTTCACAGTACCAACGTATACTGTGTATGTTACCACAGTTGACAGTACCAACATATACTGTGTACCATAGTTGAGAGTACCAACATATACTGTGTACCATAGTTGACAGTGCCAACATATACCGTGTTCCACCTTTGACAATACCAACATATACTGTGTACCACAGTTGACAGTACCAACATATACTGTGTACCACAGTTGACAGTACCAACGTATACTGTGTACCACAGTTGACAGTACCAACATATACTGTGTAACACAGTTGACAGTACCAACATATACCGCGTACCACAGTTGACAGTACCAACGTATACTGTGTACCACAGTTGAAAGTACCAACATATACTGTGTACCACAGTTGACAGTACCAACATATACTGTGTACCACAGTTGACAGTACCAACATATACTGTGTACCACAGTTGACAGTACCAACGTATACTGTATACCACATTCGACAGTACCAACGTAAACTGTGTACCACAGTTGACAGTACCAACCTATACTGTGTATCACTGGTGACAGTACCAACATATACCGGGTACCACAGTTGACATTACCAACATATACTGTATACCACTGTTGACAGTACGAACATATACTGTGTACCACAGTTGACAGTACCAACGTATACTGTGCATATTACCACAGTTGACAGTACCAACATATACTGTGTACCACAGTTGAGAGTACCAACGTATACCGTGTACCACAGTTGACAGTACCAACATATACTGTGTACCACAGTTGACAGTTCCAACATATACTGTGTACCACAGTTGAAAGTACCAACGTATACTGTGTACCACAGTTGACAATACCATCATATACTGTGTACCACAGTTGACAGTACCAACATATATGGTGTACCACAGTTGACAGTACTAACATATACTGTGTACCACAATTGACAGTACCAACGTATACTGTGTACCACAGTTGACAGTACCAACGTATACTGTGTACCAAAGTTGACAATACCAACATATACTGTGTACCACAGTTGACAGTACCAACATATACTGTGTACCACAGTTGACAGTACCAACATATACTGTGTACCACAGTTGACAATACCAGCGTATACTGTGTACCACAGTTGACAGTACCAACATATACCGTGTACCACAGTTGAGCGTACCAACATATACTGTGTACCACAGTTGATAGTACCAACATATACTGTGTACCACAGTTGACAGTACCAACGTATACTGTGTACCACAGTTGACAATACCAACGTATGCTGTGTACCACAGTTGACAATACCAACATATACTGTGTACCACAGTTGACAGTACCAACATATACTGTGTACCACAGTTGACAGTTCCAACATATATGGTGTACCACTGTTGACACAACCGACATATACTGTGTAGCACATTTGACAGTACTAACATATACTGTGTACCACAGTTGCGAGTACCAACATATACTGGGTACCACCGTTGATAGTACCAACATATACTGTGTACCACAGTTGACAGTATCAACATATACTGTGTACCACAGTTGACAATACCAACATATACTGTGTACCACAGTTGACAGTACCAACATATACTGTGTACCACAGTTGACAGTACCAACATATACTGTGTACCATAGTTGACAGTATCAACGTATATGTGTACCACTGTTGACAGTACTAACATATGCTGTGTACCACAGTTGACAGTACCAACATATACTGTGTACCACAGTTGACAGTACCAACATATCCTGTGTACCTCAGTTGACAGTACCAACATATACTGTGTACCACAGTTGACAGTACCAACATATACTGTGTACCACAGGTGACAGTACCAACGTATACTGTGTACCACAGTTGACAGTACCAACATATACTGTGTACCACAGTTGACAGTACTAACATATACCGTGTACCACAGTTGACAGTAGCAACATATTCTGTGTAGCACAATTGACAGTACCCACATATACTGGGTACCATAGTTGACAGTACCCACGTATACGGTGTACCACAGTTGACAGTACCAACATATAATATGTACCAATGTTGTAAGTACCAACGTATACTTTGTACCACTGTTGACAGTACCAACATATACTGTGTACCACAGTTGACAGTACCAACATATACTGTGTACCACAGTTGACAGTACAAACATATACTGTGTACTACATTTGAGAGTACCAACATATACTGTTTACCACATTTGACAGTACCAACATATACTGTGTGGCACAGTTGACAGTACCCACATATACTGGGTACCCCAGTTGATTGTACCGACGTATACTGTGTACCACATTTGACAGTTCCCACATATACAGGGTACCACAGTTGACAATAGCATCATATACTGTGTACCACAGTTGATAGTACCAACATATACTGTGTACCACAGTTGACAGTACCAACGTATACTGTGTTCCACAGTTGACAGTACCAACATATACTGTGTACCATAGTTGACAGTGTCAACGTATCTGTGTACCACAGTTGACATTACTAACATATGCTGTGTACCACAGTTGACAGTACCAACATATACTGTGTACCACAGTTAACAGTACTAACATATACCGTGTACCACAGTTGACAGTACCAACATATACTGTGTACCACAGTTGACAGTACCCACATATACTGTGTACCACAGTTAACAGTACTAACATATACCGTGTACCACAGTTGACAATACCAACATATACTGTGTACCACAGTTGACAGTACCAACATATACTGTGTACCACAGTTGACAGTATCAACATATACTGTGTACCACAGTTAACAGTACCAACGTATACTGTGTACCACAGTTGACAGTACCAACATATACTGTGTAACACAGTTGACAGTACCAACATATACCGTGTACCACAGTTGACAGTACCAACGTATACTGTGTACCACAGTTGAAAGTACCAACATATACTGTGTAACGCAGTTGACAGTACCAACATATACTGTGTACCACAGTTGACAGTACCAACATATACTGTGTACCACAGTTGAGAGTACCAACGTATACTGTATACCACATTTGACAGTACCAACGTAAACTGTGTACCACAGTTGACAGTACCAACCTATACTGTGTACCACTGGTGACAGTACCAACATATACCGTGTACCACAGTTGACATTACCAACATATACAGTATACCACGGTTGACAGTACCAACATATACTGTGTACCACAGTTGACAGTACCAACGTATACTGTGTATATTACCACAGTTGACAGTACCAACATATACTGTGTACAACAGTTGAGAGTACCAACGTATACCGTGTACCACAGTTGACAGTACCAACATATACTGTGTACCACAGTTGACAGTTCCAACATATACTGTGTACCACAGTTGAAAGTACCAACGTATACTGTGTACCACAGTTGACAATACCATTATATACTGTGTACCACAGTTGACAGTACCAACATATATGGTGTACCACAGTTGACAGTACTAACATATACTGTGTACCACAATTGACAGTACCAACGTATACTGTGTACCACAGTTGACAGTACCAACGTATACTGTGTACCAAAGTTGACAATACCAACATATACTGTGTACCACAGTTGACAGTACCAACATATACTGTGTACCACAGTTGACAGTACCAACATATACTGTGTACCACAGTTGACAATACCAGCGTATACTGTGTACCACAGTTGACAGTACCAACATATACCGTGTACCACAGTTGAGCGTACCAACATATACTGTGTACCACAGTTGATAGTACCAACATATACTGTGTACCACAGTTGACAGTACCAACGTATACTGTGTACCACAGTTGACAATACCAACGTATTCTGTGTACCACAGTTGACAATATCAACTTATACTGTGTACCAAAGTTGACAGTACCAACATATACTGTATACCACAGTTGACAGTACCAACGTATACTGTGTACCACAGTTGACAATACCAACGTATGCTGTGTACCACAGTTGACAATACCAACATATACTGTGTACCACGGTTGACAGTACCAACATATACTGTGTACCACAGTTGACAGTTCCAACATATATGGTGTACCACTGTTGACACTACCGACATATACTGTGTAGCACATTTGACAGTACTAACATATACTGTGTACCACAGTTGCGAGTACCAACATATACTGGGTACCACTGTTGATAGTACCAACATATACTGTGTACCACAGTTGACAGTATCAACATATACTGTGTACCATTATTGACAGTACCAACATATACTGTGTACCACAGTTGACAATGCCAACATATACTGTGTACCACAGTTGACAGTACCAACATATACTGTGTACCACAGTTGACAGTACCAACATATACTGTGTACCATAGTTGACAGTATCAACGTATATGTGTACCAATGTTGACAGTACTAACATATGCTGTGTACCACAGTTGACAGTACCAACATATACTGTGTACCGCAGTTGACAGTACCAACATATCCTGTGTACCTCAGTTGACAGTACCAACATATACTGTGTACCACAGTTGACAGTACCAACATATACTGTGTACCACAGGTGACAGTACTAACGTATACTGTGTACCACAGTTGACAGTACCAACATATACTGTGTACCACAGTTGACAGTACCAACATATACTGTGTACCACAGTTGACAGTACTAACATATACCGTGTACAACAGTTGACAGTACCAACATATACAGTGTACCACAGTTGACAGTACCAACATATACTGTGTACCACAGTTGACAGTACCAACATATACTGTGTACCACAGTTGACAGTACCAACATGTACCATCTACCACAGTTGATAGTACCAACGTATACTGTGTACCACAGATGAGAGTACCAACGTATACTCTGTACCACAGTTGACAGTACCAACATATACTGTGTACCACAGTTGACAGTACCAACATATACTGTGTACCAGTGTTGACAGTACCAACATATACCATGTACCACAGTTGACAGTACCAACATATACTGTGTACCACTGTTGACAGTACCAACATATACCGTGTCCCACAGTTCACAGTACCAACGTATACTGTGTATGTTACCACAGTTGACAGTACCAACATATACTGTGTACCATAGTTGAGAGTACCAACATATACTGGGTACCACTGTTGACAGTACCAACATATATTGTGTACCACAGTTGACAGTACCAACATATACCGTGTTCCACTGTTGACAATACCAACATATACTGTGTACCACAGTTGACAGTACCAACATATACTGTGTACCACAGTTGACAGTACCAACGTATACTGTGTACCACAGTTGACAGTACCAACATATACTGTGTAACACAGTTGACAGTACCAACATATACCGTGTACCACAGTTGACAGTACCAACGTATACTGTGTACCACAGTTGAAAGTACCAACATATACTGTGTACCACAGTTGACAGTACCAACATATACTGTGTACCACAGTTGACAGTACCAACATATACTGTGTACCACAGTTGACAGTACCAACGTATACTGTATACCACATTTGTCAGTACCAACGTAAACTGTGTACCACAGTTGACAGTACCAACCTATACTGTGTACCACTGGTGACAGTACCAACATATACCGTGTACCACAGTTGACATTACCAACATATACTGTATACCACTGTTGACAGTACCAACATATACTGTGTACCACAGTTGACAGTACCAACGTATACTGTGTATATTACCACAGTTGACAGTACCAACATATACTGTGTACCACAGTTGAGAGTACCAACGTATACCGTGTACCACAGTTGACAGTACCAACATATACTGTGTACCACAGTTGACAGTTCCAACATATACTGTGTACCACAGTTGAAAGTACCAACGTATACTGTGTACCACAGTTGACAATACCATCATATACTGTGTACCACAGTTGACAGTACCAACATATATGGTGTACCACAGTTGACAGTACTAACATATACTGTGTACCACAATTGACAGTACCAACGTATACTGTGTACCACAGTTGACAGTACCAACGTATACTGTGTACCAAAGTTGACAATACCAACATATACTGTGTACCACAGTTGACAGTACCAACATATACTGTGTACCACAGTTGACAGTACCAACATATACTGTGTACCACAGTTGACAATACCAGCGTATACTGTGTACCACAGTTGACAGTACCAACATATACCGTGTACCACAGTTGAGCGTACCAACATATACTGTGTACCACAGTTGATAGTACCAACATATACTGTGTACCACAGTTGACAGTACCAACGTATACTGTGTACCACAGTTGACAATACCAACGTATGCTGTGTACCACAGTTGACAATACCAACATATACTGTGTACCACAGTTGACAGTACCAACATATACTGTGTACCACAGTTGACAGTTCCAACATATATGGTGTACCACTGTTGACACAACCGACATATACTGTGTAGCACATTTGACAGTACTAACATATACTGTGTACCACAGTTGCGAGTACCAACATATACTGGGTACCACTGTTGATAGTACCAACATATACTGTGTACCACAGTTGACAGTATCAACCTATACTATGTACCACAGTTGACAATACCAACATATACTGTGTACCACAGTTGACAGTACCAACATATACTGTGTACCACAGTTGACAGTACCAACATATACTGTGTACCATAGTTGACAGTATCAACGTATATGTGTACCACTGTTGACAGTACTAACATATGCTGTGTACTACACTTGACAGTACCAACATATACTGTGTACCACAGTTGACAGTACTAACATATCCTGTGTACCTCAGTTGAAAGTACCAACATATACTGTGTACCACAGTTGACAGTACCAACATATACTGTGTACCACAGGTGACAGTACCAACGTATACTGTGTACCACAGTTGACAGTACCAACATATACTGTGTACTACAGTTGACAGTACCAACATATACTGTGTACCACAGTTGACAGTACTAACATATACCGTGTACCACAGTTGACAGTACCAACATATACTGTGTAGCACAATTGACAGTACCCACATATACTGGGTACCATAGTTGACAGTACCCACGTATACTGTGTACCACAGTTGACAGTACCAACATATAATATGTACCAAAGTTGTAAGTACCAACGTATACTTTGTACCACTGTTGACAGTACCAACATATACTGTGTACCACAGTTGACAGTACCAACATATACTGTGTACCACAGTTGACAGTACAAACATATACTGTGTACTACATTTGAGAGTACCAACATATACTGTTTACCACATTTGACAGTACCAACATATACTGTGTGGCACACTTGACTACCCACATATACTGGGTACCCCAGTTGATTGTACCAACGTATACTGTGTACCACATTTGACAGTTCCCACATATACAGGGTACCACAGTTGACAATACCATCATATACTGTGTACCACAGTTGATAGTACCAACATATACTGTGTACCACAGTTGACAGTACCAACGTATACTGTGTTCCACAGTTGACAGTACCAACATATACTGTGTACCATAGTTGACAGTGTCAACGTATCTGTGTACCACAGTTGACATTACTAACATATGCTGTGTACCACAGTTGACAGTACCAACATATACTGTGTACCACAGTTAACAGTACTAACATATACCGTGTACCACAGTTGACAGTACCAAAATATACTGTGTACCACAGTTGACAGTACCCACATATACTGTGTACCACAGTTAACAGTACTAACATATACCGTGTACCACAGTTGACAATACCAACATATACTGTGTACCACAGTTGACAGTACCAACATATACTGTGTACCACAGTTGACAGTATCAACATATACTGTGTACCACAGTTAACAGTACCAACGTATACTGTGTACCACTGGTGACAGTACCAACATATACTGTGTAACACAGTTGACAGTACCAACATATACCGTGTACCACAGTTGACAGTACCAACGTATACTGTGTACCACAGTTGAAAGTACCAACATATACTGTGTACCACAGTTTACAGTACCAACATATACTGTGTACCACAGTTGACAGTACCAACATATACTGTGTACCACAGTTGAGAGTACCAACGTATACTGTATACCACATTTGACAGTACCAACGTAAACTGTGTACCACAGTTGACAGTACCAACCTATACTGTGTACCACTGGTGACAGTACCAACATATACCGTGTACCAAAGTTGACATTACCAACATATACAGTATACCACTGTTGACAGTACCAAAATATACTGTGTACCACAGTTGACAGTACCAACGTATACTGTGTATATTACCACAGTTGACAGTACCAACATATACTGTGTACAACAGTTGAGAGTACCAACGTATACCGTGTACCACAGTTGACAGTACCAACATATACTGTGTACCACAGTTGACAGTTCCAACATATACTGTGTACCACAGTTGAAAGTACCAACGTATACTGTGTACCACAGTTGACAATACCATTATATACTGTGTACCACAGTTGACAGTACCAACATATATGGTGTACCACAGTTGACAGTACTAACATATACTGTGTACCACAATTGACAGTACCAACGTATACTGTGTACCACAGTTGACAGTACCAACGTATACTGTGTACCAAAGTTGACAATACCAACATATACTGTGTACCACAGTTGACAGTACCAACATATACTGTGTACCACAGTTGACAGTACCAACATATACTGTGTACCACAGTTGACAATACCAGCGTATACTGTGTACCACAGTTGACAGTACCAACATATACCGTGTACCACAGTTGAGCGTACCAACATATACTGTGTACCACAGTTGATAGTACCAACATATACTGTGTACCACAGTTGACAGTACCAACGTATACTGTGTACCACAGTTGACAATACCAACGTATGCTGTGTACCACAGTTGACAATACCAACATATACTGTGTACCACAGTTGACAGTTCCAACATATATGGTGTACCACTGTTGACACAACCGACATATACTGTGTAGCACATTTGACAGTACTAACATATACTGTGTACCACAGTTGCGAGTACCAACATATACTGGGTACCACTGTTGATAGTACCAACATATACTGTGTACCACAGTTGACAGTATCAACCTATACTGTGTACCACAGTTGACAATACCAACATATACTGTGTACCACAGTTGACAGTACCAACATATACTGTGTACCACAGTTGACAGTACCAACATATACTGTGTACCATAGTTGACAGTATCAACGTATATGTGTACCACTGTTGACAGTACTAACATATGCTGTGTACTACACTTGACAGTACCAACATATACTGTGTACCACAGTTGACAGTACTAACATATCCTGTGTACCTCAGTTGAAAGTACCAACATATACTGTGTACCACAGTTGACAGTACCAACATATACTGTGTACCACAGGTGACAGTACCAACGTATACTGTGTACCACAGTTGACAGTACCAACATATACTGTGTACTACAGTTGACAGTACCAACATATACTGTGTACCACAGTTGACAGTACTAACATATACCGTGTACCACAGTTGACAGTACCAACATATACTGTGTAGCACAATTGACAGTACCCACATATACTGGGTACCATAGTTGACAGTACCCACGTATACTGTGTACCACAGTTGACAGTACCAACATATAATATGTACCAAAGTTGTAAGTACCAACGTATACTTTGTACCACTGTTGACAGTACCAACATATACTGTGTACCACAGTTGACAGTACCAACATATACTGTGTACCACAGTTGACAGTACAAACATATACTGTGTACTACATTTGAGAGTACCAACATATACTGTTTACCACATTTGACAGTACCAACATATACTGTGTGGCACAGTTGACTACCCACATATACTGGGTACCCCAGTTGATTGTACCAACGTATACTGTGTACCACATTTGACAGTTCCCACATATACAGGGTACCACAGTTGACAATACCATCATATACTGTGTACCACAGTTGATAGTACCAACATATACTGTGTACCACAGTTGACAGTACCAACGTATACTGTGTTCCACAGTTGACAGTACCAACATATACTGTGTACCATAGTTGACAGTGTCAACGTATCTGTGTACCACAGTTGACATTACTAACATATGCTGTGTACCACAGTTGACAGTACCAACATATACTGTGTACCACAGTTAACAGTACTAACATATACCGTGTACCACAGTTGACAGTACCAACATATACTGTGTACCACAGTTGACAGTACCCACATATACTGTGTACCACAGTTAACAGTACTAACATATACCGTGTACCACAGTTGACAATACCAACATATACTGTGTACCACAGTTGACAGTACCAACATATACTGTGTACCACAGTTGACAGTATCAACATATACTGTGTACCACAGTTAACAGTACCAACGTATACTGTGTACCACTGGTGACAGTACCAACATATACTGTGTAACACAGTTGACAGTACCAACATATACCGTGTACCACAGTTGACAGTACCAACGTATACTGTGTACCACAGTTGAAAGTACCAACATATACTGTGTACCACAGTTGACAGTACCAACATATACTGTGTACCACAGTTGACAGTACCAACATATACTGTGTACCACAGTTGAGAGTACCAACGTATACTGTATACCACATTTGACAGTACCAACGTAAACTGTGTACCACAGTTGACAGTACCAACCTATACTGTGTACCACTGGTGACAGTACCAACATATACCGTGTACCACAGTTGACATTACCAACATATACAGTATACCACTGCTGACAGTACCAACATATACTGTGTACCACAGTTGACAGTACCAACGTATACTGTGTATATTACCACAGTTGACAGTACCAACATATACTGTGTACAACAGTTGAGAGTACCAACGTATACCGTGTACCACAGTTGACAGTACCAACATATACTGTGTACCACAGTTGACAGTTCCAACATATACTGTGTACCACAGTTGAAAGTACCAACGTATACTGTGTACCACAGTTGACAATACCATTATATACTGTGTACCACAGTTGACAGTACCAACATATATGGTGTACCACAGTTGACAGTACTAACATATACTGTGTACCACAATTGACAGTACCAACGTATACTGTGTACCACAGTTGACAGTACCAACGTATACTGTGTACCAAAGTTGACAATACCAACATATACTGTGTACCACAGTTGACAGTACCAACATATACTGTGTACCACAGTTGACAGTACCAACATATACTGTGTACCACAGTTGACAATACCAGCGTATACTGTGTACCACAGTTGACAGTACCAACATATATCGTGTACCACAGTTGAGCGTACCAACATATACTGTGTACCACAGTTGATAGTACCAACATATACTGTGAACCACAGTTGACAGTACCAACGTATACTGTGTACCACAGTTGACAATACCAACATATACTGTGTACCACAGTTGACAGTACCAACATATACTGTGTACCACAGTTGACAGTTCCAACATATATGGTGTACCACTGTTGACACTACCGACATATACTGTGTAGCACATTTGACAGTACTAACATATACTGTGTACCACAGTTGCGAGTACCAACATATACTGGGTACCAATGTTGATAGTACCAACATATACTGTGTACCACAGTTGACATTACTAACATATGCTGTGTACCACAGTTGACAGTACCAACATATACTGTGTACCACAGTTAACAGTACTAACATATACCGTGTACCACAGTTGACAGTACCAACATATACTGTGTACCACAGTTGACAGTACCCACATATACTGTGTACCACAGTTAACAGTACTAACATATACCGTGTACCACAGTTGACAATACCAACATATACTGTGTACCACAGTTGACAGTACCAACATATACTGTGTACCACAGTTGACAGTACCAACGTATACTGTGTACCACAGTTGACAGTACCAACATATACTGTGTAACACAGTTGACAGTACCAACATATACCGTGTACCACAGTTGACAGTACCAACATATACTGTGTACCACAGTTGAAAGTACCAACATATACTGTGTACCACAGTTGACAGTACCAACATATACTGTGTACCACAGTTGACAGTACCAACATATACTTTGTACCACAATTGACAGTACCAACGTATACTGTATACCACATTTGACAGTACCAACGTATACTGTGTACCACAGCTGACAGTACCAACCTATACTGTGTACCACTGGTGACAGTACCAACGTATACTGTATATATTACCACAGTTGACAGTACCAATATATACTGTGTACCGCAGTTAACAGTAGCAACATATACCGTGTACCACAGTTGAGAGTACCAACATATACTGTGTACCAAAGTTGACAGTACCAACGTATACTGTGTACCACTGTTGACAATACCAACATATACTGTGTACCACAGTTGACAGTACCAACATATACTGTGTACCACAGTTGACAGTACCAACATATACTGTGTACCACAGTTGACAGTACCAACATATACTGTGTACCACAGTTGACAGTACCAAAATGTACCGTGTACCACAGTTGGTAGTACCAACGTATACTGTGTACCACAGTTGAGAGAACCAACGTATACTGTGTACAACAGTTGACAGTACCAACATATACTTTGTACCACAGTTGACAGTACCCACATATCCTGTGTACCTCAGTTGACAGTACCAACATATACTGTGTACCACAGTTGACAGTACCAACATATACTGTGTACTACAGTTGACAGTACCAACATATACTGTGTACCACAGTTGACAGTACTAACATATACCGTGTACCACAGTTGACAGTACCAACATATACTGTGTAGCACAATTGACAGTACCCACATATACTGGGTACCATAGTTGACAGTACCCACGTATACTGTGTACCACAGTTGACAGTACCAACATATAATATGTACCAAAGTTGTAAGTACCAACGTATACTTTGTACCACTGTTGACAGTACCAACATATACTGTGTACCACAGTTGACAGTACCAACATATACTGTGTACCACAGTTGACAGTACAAACATATACTGTGTACTACATTTGAGAGTACCAACATATACTGTGTGGCACAGTTGACAGTACCCACATATACTGGGTACCCCAGTTGATAGTATCAACGTATACTGTGTACCACATTTGACAGTTCCCACATATACAGGGTACCACAGTTGTCAATACCATCATATACTGTGTACCACAGTTGATAGTACCAACATATACTGTGTACCACAGTTGACAGTACCAACGTATACTGTGTTCCACAGTTGACAGTACCAACATATACTGTGTACCATAGTTGACAGTGTCAACGTATCTGTGTACCACAGTTGACATTACTAACATATGCTGTGTACCACAGTTGACAGTACCAACATATACTGTGTACCACAGTTAACAGTACTAACATATACCGTGTACCACAGTTGACAGTACCAACATATACTGTGTACCACAGTTGACAGTACCCACATATACTGTGTACCACAGTTAACAGTACTAACATATACCGTGTACCACAGTTGACAATACCAACATATACTGTGTACCACAGTTGACAGTACCAACATATACTGTGTACCACAGTTGACAGTACCAACGTATACTGTGTACCACAGTTGACAGTACCAACATATACTGTGTAACACAGTTGACAGTACCAACATATACCGTGTACCACAGTTGACAGTACCAACATATACTGTGTACCACAGTTGAAAGTACCAACATATACTGTGTACCACAGTTGACAGTACCAACATATACTGTGTACCACAGTTGACAGTACCAACATATACTGTGTACCACAATTGACAGTACCAACGTATACTGTATACCACATTTGACAGTACCAACGTAAACTGTGTACCACAGTTGACAGTACCAACCTATACTGTGTACCACTGGTGAAAGTACCGACGTATACTGTGTATATTACCACAGTTGACAGTACCAACATATACTGTGTACCGCAGTTAACAGTAGCAACATATACCGTGTACCACAGTTGAGAGTACCAACATATACTGTGTACCAAAGTTGACAGTACCAACGTATACTGTGTACCACTGTTGACAATACCAACATATACTGTGTACCACAGTTGACAGTACCAACATATACTGTGTACCACAGTTGACAGTACCAACATATACTGTGTACCTCAGTTGACAGTACCAACATATACTGTGTACCACAGTTGACAGTACCAAAATGTACCGTGTACCACAGTTGATAGTACCAACGTATACTGTGTACCACAGTTGAGAGTACCAACGTATACTGTGTACCACAGTTGACAGTACCAACATATACTTTGTACCACAGTTGACAGTACCAACATATACTGTGTACCACAGTTGACAGTACCAACATATACTGTGTACCACAGTTGACAGTACTAACATATACTGTGTACCATAGTTGACAGTATCAACGTATATGTGTACCACTGTTGACAGTACTAACATATGCTGTGTACTACACTTGACAGTACCAACATATACTGTGTACCACAGTTGACAGTACTAACATATCCTGTGTACCTCAGTTGAAAGTACCAACATATACTGTGTACCACAGTTGACAGTACCAACATATACTGTGTACCACAGGTGACAGTACCAACGTATACTGTGTACCACAGTTGACAGTACCAACATATACTGTGTACTACAGTTGACAGTACCAACATATACTGTGTACCACAGTTGACAGTACTAACATATACCGTGTACCACAGTTGACAGTACCAACATATACTGTGTAGCACAATTGACAGTACCCACATATACTGGGTACCATAGTTGACAGTACCCACGTATACTGTGTACCACAGTTGACAGTACCAACATATAATATGTACCAAAGTTGTAAGTACCAACGTATACTTTGTACCACTGTTGACAGTACCAACATATACTGTGTACCACAGTTGACAGTACCAACATATACTGTGTACCACAGTTGACAGTACAAACATATACTGTGTACTACATTTGAGAGTACCAACATATACTGTTTACCACATTTGACAGTACCAACATATACTGTGTGGCACAGTTGACAGTACCCACATATACTGGGTACCCCAGTTGATTGTACCAACGTATACTGTGTACCACATTTGACAGTTCCCACATATACAGGGTACCACAGTTGACAATACCATCATATACTGTGTACCACAGTTGATAGTACCAACATATACTGTGTACCACAGTTGACAGTACCAACGTATACTGTGTTCCACAGTTGACAGTACCAACATATACTGTGTACCATAGTTGACAGTGTCAACGTATCTGTGTACCACAGTTGACATTACTAACATATGCTGTGTACCACAGTTGACAGTACCAACATATACTGTGTACCACAGTTAACAGTACTAACATATACCGTGTACCACAGTTGACAGTACCAACATATACTGTGTACCACAGTTGACAGTACCCACATATACTGTGTACCACAGTTAACAGTACTAACATATACCGTGTACCACAGTTGACAATACCAACATATACTGTGTACCACAGTTGACAGTACCAACATATACAGTGTACCACAGTTGACAGTATCAACATATACTGTGTACCACAGTTAACAGTACCAACGTATACTGTGTACCACAGTTGACAGTACCAACATATACTGTGTAACACAGTTGACAGTACCAACATACACCGTGTACCACAGTTGACAGTACCAACGTATACTGTGTACCACAGTTGAAAGTACCAACATATACTGTGTACCACAGTTGACAGTACCAACATATACTGTGTACCACAGTTGACAGTACCAACATATACTGTGTACCACAGTTGAGAGTACCAACGTATACTGTATAACACATTTGACAGTACCAACGTAAACTGTGTACCACAGTTGACAGTACCAACCTATACTGTGTACCACTGGTGACAGTACCAACATATACCGTGTACCACAGTTGACATTACCAACATATACAGTATACCACTGTTGACAGTACCAACATATACTGTGTACCACAGTTGACAGTACCAACGTATACTGTGTATATTACCACAGTTGACAGTACCAACATATACTGTGTACAACAGTTGAGAGTACCAACGTATACCGTGTACCACAGTTGACAGTACCAACATATACTGTGTACCACAGTTGACAGTTCCAACATATACTGTGTACCACAGTTGAAAGTACCAAAGTATACTGTGTACCACAGTTGACAATACCATTATATACTGTGTACCACAGTTGACAGTACCAACATATATGGTGTACCACAGTTGACAGTACTAACATATACTGTGTACCACAATTGACAGTACCAACGTATACTGTGTACCACAGTTGACAGTACCAACGTATACTCTGTACCAAAGTTGACAATACCAACATATACTGTGTACCACAGTTGACAGTACCAACATATACTGTGTACCACAGTTGACAGTACCAACATATACTGTGTACCACAGTTGACAATACCAGCGTATACTGTGTACCACAGTTGACAGTACCAACATATACCGTGTACCACAGTTGAGCGTACCAACATATACTGTGTACCACAGTTGATAGTACCAACATATACTGTGTACCACAGTTGACAGTACCAACGTATACTGTGTACCACAGTTGACAATACCAACGTATTCTGTGTACCACAGTTGACAATACCAACACATACTGTGTACCACAGTTGACAGTACCAACATATACTGTGTACCACAGTTGACAGTTCCAACATATATGGTGTACCACTGTTGACACTACCGACATATACTGTGTAGCACATTTGACAGTACTAACATATACTGTGTACCACAGTTGCGAGTACCAACATATACTGGGTACCAATGTTGATAGTACCAACATATACTGTGTACCACAGTTGACATTACTAACATATGCTGTGTACCACAGTTGACAGTACCAACATATACTGTGTACCACAGTTAACAGTACTAACATATACCGTGTACCACAGTTGACAGTACCAACATATACTGTGTACCACAGTTGACAGTACCCACATATACTGTGTACCACAGTTAACAGTACTAACATATACCGTGTACCACAGTTGACAGTACCAACATATACTGTGTACCACAGTTGACAGTACCAACGTATACTGTGTACCACAGTTGACAGTACCAACATATACTGTGTAACACAGTTGACAGTACCAACATATACCGTGTACCACAGTTGACAGTACCAACATATACTGTGTACCACAGTTGAAAGTACCAACATATACTGTGTACCACAGTTGACAGTACCAACATATACTGTGTACCACAGTTGACAGTACCAACATATACTGTGTACCACAATTGACAGTACCAACGTATACTGTATACCACATTTGACAGTACCAACGTATACTGTGTACCACAGTTGACAGTACCAACCTATACTGTGTACCACTGGTGACAGTACCAACGTATACTGTATATATTACCACAGTTGACAGTACCAATATATACTGTGTACCGCAGTTAACAGTAGCAACATATACCGTGTACCACAGTTGAGAGTACCAACATATACTGTGTACCAAAGTTGACAGTACCAACGTATACTGTGTACCACTGTTGACAATACCAACATATACTGTGTACCACAGTTGACAGTACCAACATATACTGTGTACCACAGTTGACAGTACCAACATATACTGTGTACCACAGTTGACAGTACCAACATATACTGTGTACCACAGTTGACAGTACCAAAATGTACCGTGTACCACAGTTGGTAGTACCAACGTATACTGTGTACCACAGTTGAGAGAACCAACGTATACTGTGTACAACAGTTGACAGTACCAACATATACTTTGTACCACAGTTGACAGTACCCACATATCCTGTGTACCTCAGTTGACAGTACCAACATATACTGTGTACCACAGTTGACAGTACCAACATATACTGTGTACTACAGTTGACAGTACCAACATATACTGTGTACCACAGTTGACAGTACTAACATATACCGTGTACCACAGTTGACAGTACCAACATATACTGTGTAGCACAATTGACAGTACCCACATATACTGGGTACCATAGTTGACAGTACCCACGTATACTGTGTACCACAGTTGACAGTACCAACATATAATATGTACCAAAGTTGTAAGTACCAACGTATACTTTGTACCACTGTTGACAGTACCAACATATACTGTGTACCACAGTTGACAGTACCAACATATACTGTGTACCACAGTTGACAGTACAAACATATACTGTGTACTACATTTGAGAGTACCAACATATACTGTGTGGCACAGTTGACAGTACCCACATATACTGGGTACCCCAGTTGATAGTATCAACGTATACTGTGTACCACATTTGACAGTTCCCACATATACAGGGTACCACAGTTGACAATACCATCATATACTGTGTACCACAGTTGATAGTACCAACATATACTGTGTACCACAGTTGACAGTACCAACGTATACTGTGTTCCACAGTTGACAGTACCAACATATACTGTGTACCATAGTTGACAGTGTCAACGTATCTGTGTACCACAGTTGACATTACTAACATATGCTGTGTACCACAGTTGACAGTACCAACATATACTGTGTACCACAGTTAACAGTACTAACATATACCGTGTACCACAGTTGACAGTACCAACATATACTGTGTACCACAGTTGACAGTACCCACATATACTGTGTACCACAGTTAACAGTACTAACATATACCGTGTACCACAGTTGACAATACCAACATATACTGTGTACCACAGTTGACAGTACCAACGTATACTGTGTACCACAGTTGACAGTACCAACATATACTGTGTAACACAGTTGACAGTACCAACATATACCGTGTACCACAGTTGACAGTACCAACATATACTGTGTACCACAGTTGAAAGTACCAACATATACTGTGTACCACAGTTGACAGTACCAACATATACTGTGTACCACAGTTGACAGTACCAACATATACTGTGTACCACAATTGACAGTACCAACGTATACTGTATACCACATTTGACAGTACCAACGTAAACTGTGTACCACAGTTGACAGTACCAACCTATACTGTGTACCACTGGTGAAAGTACCGACGTATACTGTGTATATTACCACAGTTGACAGTACCAACATATACTGTGTACCGCAGTTAACAGTAGCAACATATACCGTGTACCACAGTTGAGAGTACCAACATATACTGTGTACCAAAGTTGACAGTACCAACGTATACTGTGTACCACTGTTGACAATACCAACATATACTGTGTACCACAGTTGACAGTACCAACATATACTGTGTACCACAGTTGACAGTACCAACATATACTGTGTACCTCAGTTGACAGTACCAACATATACTGTGTACCACAGTTGACAGTACCAAAATGTACCGTGTACCACAGTTGATAGTACCAACGTATACTGTGTACCACAGTTGAGAGTACCAACGTATACTGTGTACCACAGTTGACAGTACCAACATATACTTTGTACCACAGTTGACAGTACCAACATATACTGTGTACCACAGTTGACAGTACCAACATATACTGTGTACCACAGTTGACAGTACCAACATATACTGTGTACCATAGTTGACAGTATCAACGTATATGTGTACCACTGTTGACAGTACTAACATATGCTGTGTACTACACTTGACAGTACCAACATATACTGTGTACCACAGTTGACAGTACTAACATATCCTGTGTACCTCAGTTGAAAGTACCAACATATACTGTGTACCACAGTTGACAGTACCAACATATACTGTGTACCACAGGTGACAGTACCAACGTATACTGTGTACCACAGTTGACAGTACCAACATATACTGTGTACTACAGTTGACAGTACCAACATATACTGTGTACCACAGTTGACAGTACTAACATATACCGTGTACCACAGTTGACAGTACCAACATATACTGTGTAGCACAATTGACAGTACCCACATATACTGGGTACCATAGTTGACAGTACCCACGTATACTGTGTACCACAGTTGACAGTACCAACATATAATATGTACCAAAGTTGTAAGTACCAACGTATACTTTGTACCACTGTTGACAGTACCAACATATACTGTGTACCACAGTTGACAGTACCAACATATACTGTGTACCACAGTTGACAGTACAAACATATACTGTGTACTACATTTGAGAGTACCAACATATACTGTTTACCACATTTGACAGTACCAACATATACTGTGTGGCACAGTTGACAGTACCCACATATACTGGGTACCCCAGTTGATTGTACCAACGTATACTGTGTACCACATTTGACAGTTCCCACATATACAGGGTACCACAGTTGACAATACCATCATATACTGTGTACCACAGTTGATAGTACCAACATATACTGTGTACCACAGTTGACAGTACCAACGTATACTGTGTTCCACAGTTGACAGTACCAACATATACTGTGTACCATAGTTGACAGTGTCAACGTATCTGTGTACCACAGTTGACATTACTAACATATGCTGTGTACCACAGTTGACAGTACCAACATATACTGTGTACCACAGTTAACAGTACTAACATATACCGTGTACCACAGTTGACAGTACCAACATATACTGTGTACCACAGTTGACAGTACCCACATATACTGTGTACCACAGTTAACAGTACTAACATATACCGTGTACCACAGTTGACAATACCAACATATACTGTGTACCACAGTTGACAGTACCAACATATACAGTGTACCACAGTTGACAGTATCAACATATACTGTGTACCACAGTTAACAGTACCAACGTATACTGTGTACCACAGTTGACAGTACCAACATATACTGTGTAACACAGTTGACAGTACCAACATACACCGTGTACCACAGTTGACAGTACCAACGTATACTGTGTACCACAGTTGAAAGTACCAACATATACTGTGTACCACAGTTGACAGTACCAACATATACTGTGTACCACAGTTGACAGTACCAACATATACTGTGTACCACAGTTGAGAGTACCAACGTATACTGTATAACACATTTGACAGTACCAACGTAAACTGTGTACCACAGTTGACAGTACCAACCTATACTGTGTACCACTGGTGACAGTACCAACATATACCGTGTACCACAGTTGACATTACCAACATATACAGTATACCACTGTTGACAGTACCAACATATACTGTGTACCACAGTTGACAGTACCAACGTATACTGTGTATATTACCACAGTTGACAGTACCAACATATACTGTGTACAACAGTTGAGAGTACCAACGTATACCGTGTACCACAGTTGACAGTACCAACATATACTGTGTACCACAGTTGACAGTTCCAACATATACTGTGTACCACAGTTGAAAGTACCAAAGTATACTGTGTACCACAGTTGACAATACCATTATATACTGTGTACCACAGTTGACAGTACCAACATATATGGTGTACCACAGTTGACAGTACTAACATATACTGTGTACCACAATTGACAGTACCAACGTATACTGTGTACCACAGTTGACAGTACCAACGTATACTGTGTACCAAAGTTGACAATACCAACATATACTGTGTACCACAGTTGACAGTACCAACATATACTGTGTACCACAGTTGACAGTACCAACATATACTGTGTACCACAGTTGACAATACCAGCGTATACTGTGTACCACAGTTGACAGTACCAACATATACCGTGTACCACAGTTGAGCGTACCAACATATACTGTGTACCACAGTTGATAGTACCAACATATACTGTGTACCACAGTTGACAGTACCAACGTATACTGTGTACCACAGTTGACAATACCAACGTATTCTGTGTACCACAGTTGACAATACCAACACATACTGTGTACCACAGTTGACAGTACCAACATATACTGTGTACCACAGTTGACAGTTCCATCATATATGGTGTACCACTGTTGACACTACCGACATATACTGTGTAGCACATTTGACAGTACTAACATATACTGTGTACCACAGTTGCGAGTACCAACATATACTGGGTACCAATGTTGATAGTACCAACATATACTGTGTACCACAGTTGACATTACTAACATATGCTGTGTACCACAGTTGACAGTACCAACATATACTGTGTACCACAGTTAACAGTACTAACATATACCGTGTACCACAGTTGACAGTACCAACATATACTGTGTACCACAGTTGACAGTACCCACATATACTGTGTACCACAGTTAACAGTACTAACATATACCGTGTACCACAGTTGACAGTACCAACATATACTGTGTACCACAGTTGACAGTACCAACGTATACTGTGTACCACAGTTGACAGTACCAACATATACTGTGTAACACAGTTGACAGTACCAACATATACCGTGTACCACAGTTGACAGTACCAACATATACTGTGTACCACAGTTGAAAGTACCAACATATACTGTGTACCACAGTTGACAGTACCAACATATACTGTGTACCACAGTTGACAGTACCAACATATACTGTGTACCACAATTGACAGTACCAACGTATACTGTATACCACATTTGACAGTACCAACGTATACTGTGTACCACAGTTGACAGTACCAACCTATACTGTGTACCACTGGTGACAGTACCAACGTATACTGTGTATATTACCACAGTTGACAGTACCAACATATACTGTGTACCGCAGTTAACAGTAGCAACATATACCGTGTACCACAGTTGAGAGTACCAACATATACTGTGTACCAAAGTTGACAGTACCAACGTATACTGTGTACCACTGTTGACAATACCAACATATACTGTGTACCAGAGTTGACAGTACCAACATATACTGTGTACCACAGTTGACAGTACCAACATATACTGTGTACCTCAATTGACAGTACCAACATATACTGTGTACCACAGTTGACAGTACCAAAATGTACCGTGTACCACAGTTGGTAGTACCAACGTATACTGTGTACCACAGTTGAGAGTACCAACGTATACTGTGTACCACAGTTGACAGTACCAACATATACTTTGTACCACAGTTGACAGTACCCACATATCCTGTGTACCTCAGTTGACAGTACCAACATATACTGTGTACCACAGTTGACAGTACCAACATATACTGTGTACTACAGTTGACAGTACCTACATATACTGTGTACCACAGTTGACAGTACTAACATATACCGTGTACCACAGTTGACAGTACCAACATATACTGTGTAGCACAATTGACAGTACCCACATATACTGGGTACCATAGTTGACAGTACCCACGTATACTGTGTACCACAGTTGACAGTACCAACATATAATATGTACCAAAGTTGTAAGTACCAACGTATACTTTGTACCACTGTTGACAGTACCAACATATACTGTGTACCACAGTTGACAGTACCAACATATACTGTGTACCACAGTTGACAGTACAAACATATACTGTGTACTACATTTGAGAGTACCAACATATACTGTGTGGCACAGTTGACAGTACCCACATATACTGGGTACCCCAGTTGATAGTATCAACGTATACTGTGTACCACATTTGACAGTTCCCACATATACAGGGTACCACAGTTGACAATACCATCATATACTGTGTACCACAGTTGATAGTACCAACATATACTGTGTACCACAGTTGACAGTACCAACGTATACTGTGTTCCACAGTTGACAGTACCAACATATACTGTGTACCATAGTTGACAGTGTCAACTTATCTGTGTACCACAGTTGACATTACTAACATATGCTGTGTACCACAGTTGACAGTACCAACATATACTGTGTACCACAGTTAACAGTACTAACATATACCGTGTACCACAGTTGACAGTACCAACATATACTGTGTACCACAGTTGACAGTACCCACATATACTGTGTACCACAGTTAACAGTACTAACATATACCGTGTACCACAGTTGACAATACCAACATATACTGTGTACCACAGTTGACAGTACCAACATATACTGTGTACCACAGTTGACAGTACCAACGTATACTGTGTACCACAGTTGACAGTACCAACATATACTGTGTAACACAGTTGACAGTACCAACATATACCGTGTACCACAGTTGACAGTACCAACATATACTGTGTACCACATTTGAAAGTACCAACATATACTGTGTACCACAGTTGACAGTACCAACATATACTGTGTACCACAATTGACAGTACTAACGTATACTGTATACCACATTTGACAGTACCAACGTAAACTGTGTACCACAGTTGACAGTACCAACCTATACTGTGTACCACTGGTGACAGTACCAACGTATACTGTGTATATTACCACAGTTGACAGTACCAACATATACTGTGTACCGCAGTTAACAGTAGCAACATATACCGTGTACCACAGTTGAGAGTACCAACATATACTGTGTACCAAAGTTGACAGTACCAACGTATACTGTGTACCACTGTTGACAATACCAACATATACTGTGTACCACAGTTGACAGTACCAACATATACTGTGTACCACAGTTGAC
Organism: Eledone cirrhosa; assembly: GCA_964016885.1. NCBI lineage: Eukaryota > Metazoa > Mollusca > Cephalopoda > Octopoda > Eledonidae > Eledone > Eledone cirrhosa. The sequence goes on from OZ024755.1 coordinate 43,827,735, forward strand.
AGTACCAACATATACTGTGTACCTCAATTGACAGTACCAACATATACTGTGTACCACAGTTGACAGTACCAAAATGTACCGTGTACGACAGTTGGTAGTACCAACGTATACTGTGTACCACAGTTGAGAGTACCAACGTATACTGTGAACCACAGTTGACAGTACCAACATATACTTTGTACCACAGTTGACAGTACCCACATATCCTGTGTACCTCAGTTGACAGTACCAACATATACTGTGTACCACAGTTGACAGTACCAACATATAGTGTGTACTACAGTTGACAGTACCAACATATACTGTGTACCACAGTTGACAGTACTAACATATACCGTGTACCACAGTTGACAGTACCAACATATACTGTGTAGCACAATTGACAGTACCCACATATACTGGGTACCATAGTTGACAGTGCCCACGTATACTGTGTACCACAGTTGACAGTACCAACATATAATATGTACCAAAGTTGTAAGTACCAACGTATACTTTGTACCACTGTTGACAGTACCAACATATACTGTGTACCACAGTTGACAGTACCAACATATACTGTGTACCACAGTTGACAGTACAAACATATACTGTGTACTACATTTGAGAGTACCAACATATACTGTGTGGCACAGTTGACAGTACCCACATATACTGGGTACCCCAGTTGATAGTATCAACGTATACTGTGTACCACATTTGACAGTTCCCACATATACAGGGTACCACAGTTGACAATACCATCATATACTGTGTACCACAGTTGATAGTACCAACATATACTGTGTACCACAGTTGACAGTACCAACGTATACTGTGTTCCACAGTTGACAGTACCAACATATACTGTGTACCATAGTTGACAGTGTCAACTTATCTGTGTACCACAGTTGACATTACTAACATATGCTGTGTACCACAGTTGACAGTACCAACATATACTGTGTACCACAGTTAACAGTACTAACATATACCGTGTACCACAGTTGACAGTACCAACATATACTGTGTACCACAGTTGAGAGTACCCACATATAATGTGTACCACAGTTAACAGTACTAACATATACCGTGTACCACAGTTGACAATACCAACATATACTGTGTACCACAGTTGACAGTACCAACATATACTGTGTACCACAGTTGACAGTACCAACGTATACTGTGTACCACAGTTGACAGTACCAACATATACTGTGTAACACAGTTGACAGTACCAACATATACCGTGTACCACAGTTGACAGTACCAACATATACTGTGTACCACATTTGAAAGTACCAACATATACTGTGTACCACAGTTGACAGTACCAACATATACTGTGTACCACAGTTGACAGTACCAACATATACTGTGTACCACAATTGACAGTACCAACGTATACTGTATACCACATTTGACAGTACCAACGTAAACTGTGTACCACAGTTGACAGTACCAACCTATACTGTGTACCACTGGTGACAGTACCAACGTATACTGTGTATATTACCACAGTTGACAGTACCAACATATACTGTGTACCGCAGTTAACAGTAGCAACATATACCGTGTACCACAGTTGAGAGTACCAACATATACTGTGTACCAAAGTTGACAGTACCAACGTATACTGTGTACCACTGTTGACAATACCAACATATACTGTGTACCACAGTTGACAGTACCAACATATACTGTGTACCACAGTTGACAGTACCAACATATACTGTGTACCACAGTTGACAGTACCAACATATACTGTGTACCACAGTTGACAGTACCAAAATGTACCGTGTACCACAGTTGATAGTACCAACGTATACTGTGTACCACAGTTGAGAGTACCAACGTATACTGTGTACCACAGTTGACAGTACCAACATATACTTTGTACCACAGTTGACAGTACCAACATATACTGTGTACCACAGTTGACAGTACCAACATATACTGTGTACCACTGTTGACAGTACCAACATATACTGTGTACCACTGTTGACCACCAACATATACCGTGTACCACAGTTCACAGTACCAACGTATACTGTGTATGTTACCACAGTTGACAGTACCAACATATACTGTGTACCAGAGTTGACAGTACCAACATATACTGTGTACCACTGTTGACTACCAACATATACCATGTACCACAGTTCACAGTACCAACGTATACTGTGTATGTTACCACATTTGACAGTACCAACATATACTGTGTACCACAGTTGAGAGTACCAACATATACTGGGTACCACTGTTGACAGTACCAACATATACTGTGTACCACAGTTGACAGTATCAACATATACTGTGTACCACTGTTGACAGTACCAACATATATGGTGTACCACTGTTGACACTACCGACATATACTGCGTAACACAGTTGACCGTACCAACATATACTGTATACCACATTTGACAGTACCAACGTAAACTGTGTACCACAGTTGACAGTACCAACCTATACTGTGTACCACTGGTGACATTACCAACATATACCGTGTACCACAGTTGACAGTACCAACATATACTGTATGCCACTGTTGACAGTACCAACATATACTGTGTACCACAGTTGACAGTACCAACGTATACTGTGTATATTACGACAGTTGACAGTACCAACATATACTGTGTACCGCAGTTAACAGTAGCAACATATACCGTGTACCACAGTTGAGAGTACCAACATATATTGTGTACCAAAGTTGACAGTACCAACGTATACTGTGTACCACTGTTGACAATACCAACATATACCATGTACCACAGTTCACAGTACCAACGTATACTGTGTATGTTACCACAGTTGACAGTACCAACATATACTGTGTACCACAGTTGAGAGTACCAACATATTCTGGGTACCACTGTTGACAGTACCAACATATACTGTGTACCACAGTTGACAGTATCAACATATACTGTGTACCACTGTTGACAGTACCAACATATATGGTGTACCACTGTTGACACTACCGACATATACTGCGTAACATAGTTGACATTACCAACATATACTGTGTACCACAGTTGACAGTACTAACGTATACTGTGTACCACAGTTGCCAATGCCAACATATACTGTGTACCACAGTTGACAGTACCAACATATACTGTGTACCACAGTTGACAGTACCAACATATACTGTGTACCACAGTTAACAGTACCAACATATACTGTGTACCACAGTTGACAGTACCAACATATACTGTGTACCTCAGTTGACAGTACCAACATATACTGTGTACCACAGTTGACAATACCAACATATACTGTGTACCACAGTTGACAGTACCAACATATACTGTGTACCACAGTTGACAGTACCAACATATACTGTGTACCACAGTTGACAGTACAAACATATACTTTGTACCACAGTTGACAGTACCAACATATACTGTGTACCACAGTTAATAGTACCAACATATACTGTGTACCACATTTGACAGTACCAACGTATACTGTGTACCAAAGTTGACAGTACCATCATATACTGTGTACCACAGTTGACAGTACCAACGTATACTGTGTACCAGAGTTGACAGTACCAACATATACTGTGTACCACAGCTGAGACTACCAACATATACTGTGTACCACAGTTGACAGTACCAACGTATATTGTGTACCACTATTGACAGTACCAACATATACTGTGTATCACAGTTGACAGTACCAACATATACAGTGTATCACAATTGACAGTACCAACATATACTGTGTACCACAGTTGACAGTACCAACATATACTGTGTACCACAGTTGACAGTACCAACATGTACCGTCTACCACAGTTGATAGTACCAACATATACTGTGTACCACAGTTGAGAGTACCAACGTATACTGTGTACCACAGTTGATTGTAGCAACGTATACTCTGTACCACAGTTGACAGTACCAACATATACTGTGTACCACAGTTGACAGTACCAACATATACTGTGTACCACTGTTGACAGTACCATCATATACCATGTACCACAGTTGACAGTACCAACATATACTGTGTACCACTGTTGACAGTACCAACATATACCGTGTCCCACAGTTCACAGTACCAACTTATACTGTGTATGTTACCACAGTTGACAGTACCAACATATACTGTGTACCACAGTTGAGAGTACCAACATATACTGGGTACCACTGTTGACAGTACCAACATATACTGTGTACCACAGTTGACAGTACCAACATATAGTGTGTACCACAGTTGACAGTACCAACATATACTGTGTACCGCAGTTAACAGTAGCAACATATACCGTGTACCACAGTTGAGAGTACCAACATATACTGTGTACCACAGTTGACAGTACCAACATATACTGTGTACCACAGTTGACAGTACCAACATATACTGTGTACCATAGTTGACAGTGCCAACATATACCGTGTACCACAGTTGACAATACCAACATATACTGTGTACCACAGTTGACAGTACCAACATATACTGTGTACCACAGTTGACAGTACCAACGTATACTGTGTACCACAGTTGACAGTACCAACATATACTGTGTAACACAGTTGACAGTACCAACATATACCGTGTACCACAGTTGACAGTACCAACGTATACTGTGTACCACAGTTGAAAGTACCAACATATACTGTGTACCACAGTTGACAGTACCAACATATACTGTGTACCACAGTTCACAGTACCAACATATACTGTGTACCACAGTTGACAGTACCAACGTATACTGTATACCACATTTGACAGTACCAACGTAAACTGTGTACCACAGTTGAAAGTACCAACCTATACTGTGTACCACTGGAGACAGTACCAACATATACCGTGTACCACAGTTGACAGTACCAACATATACTGTATACCACTGTTGACAGTACCAACATATACTGTGTACCACAGTTGACAGTACCAACGTATACTGTGTATATTACCACAGTTGACAGTACCAACATATACTGTGTACCACAGTTGAAAGTACCAACGTATACTGTGTACCACAGTTGGCAATACCATCATATACTGTGTACCACAGTTGACAGTACCAACATATACTGTGAACCACAGTTGACAGTACTAACATATACTGTGTACCACAATTGACAGTACCAACGTATACTGTGTACCACAGTTGACAGTACCAACGTATACTGTGTACCAAAGTTGACAATACCAACATATACTGTGTACCACAGTTGACAGTACCAACATATACTGTGTACCACAGTTGACAGTACCAACATATACTGTGTACCACAGTTGACAATACCAGCGTATACTGTGTACCACAGTTGACAGTACCAACATATACCGTGTAACACAATTGAGCGTACCAACATATACTGTGTACCACAGTTGATAGTACCAACATATACTGTGTACCAAAGTTGACAGTACCAACATATACTGTATACCACAGTTGACAGTACCAACGTATACTGTGTACCACAGTTGACAATACCAACGTATGCTGTGTACCACAGTTGACAATACCAACATATACTGTGTATCACAGTTGACAGTACCAACATATACTGTGTACCACAGTTGACAGTTCCAACATATATGGTGAACCACTGTTGACACTACCGACATATACTGTGTAGCACATTTGACAGTACTAACATATACTGTGTACCACAGTTGCGAGTACCAACATACACTGGGTACCACTGTTGATAGTACGAACATATACTGTGTACCACAGTTGACAGTATCAACATATACTGTGTACCATTGTTGACAGTACCAACATATACTGTGTACCACAGTTGACAATACCAACATATACTGTGTACCACAGTTGACAGTACCAACATATACTGTGTACCACAGTTGACAGTACCAACATATACTGTGTACCATAGTTGACAGTATCAACGTATATGTGTACCACTGTTGACAGTACTAACATATGCTGTGTACCACAGTTGACAGTACCAACATATTCTGTGTACCACAGTTGACAGTACCAACATATCCTGTGTACCTCAGTTGACAGTACCAACATATACTGTGTACCACAGTTGACAGTACCAACATATACTGTGTACCACAGTTGACTGTACCAACATATACTGTGTACCACAGTTAACAGTACCAACATATACTGTGTACCACAGTTGACAGTACCAACATATACTGTGTACCACAGTTGACAGTACCAACATATACTGTGTACCTCAGTTGACAGTACCAACATATACTGTGTAGCACAGTTGACAATACCAACATATACTGTGTACCACAGTTGACAGTACCAACATATACTGTGTACCACAGTTGACAGTACCAACATATACTGTGTACCACAGTTGACAGTACCAACATATACTGTGTACCACATTTGACAGTACCAACGTATACTGTGTACCACAGTTGACAGTACCATCATATACTGTGTAACACAGTTGACAGTACCAACGTATACTGTGTACCAGAGTTGACAGTACCAACATATACTGTGTACCACAGCTGACACTACCAACATATACTGTGTACCACAGTTGACAGTACCAACGTATATTGTGTACCACTATTGACAGTACCAACATTTACTGTGTACCACAGTTGACAGTACCAACATATACAGTGTACCACAGTTGACAGTACCAACATATACTGTGTACCATAGGTGACAGTACCAACATATACTGTGTACCACAGTTGACAGTACCAACATGTACCGTCTACCACAGTTGATAGTACCAACGTATACTGTGTACCACAGTTGAGAGTACCAATGTATACTGTGTACCACAGTTGATTGTAGCAACGTATACTCTGTACCACAGTTGACAGTACCAACAGATACTGTGTACCACAGTTGACAGTACCAACATATACTGTGTACCACTGTTGACAGTACCATCATATACCATGTACCACAGTTGACAGTACCAACATATACTGTGTACCACTGTTGACAGTACCAACATATACCGTGTCCCACAGTTCACAGTACCAACGTATACTGTGTATGTTACCACAGTTGACAGTACCAACATATACTGTGTACCACAGTTGACAGTACCAACATATAGTGTGTACCACAGTTGACAGTACCAACATATACTGTGTACCGCAGTTAACAGTAGCAACATATACCGTGTACCACAGTTGAGAGTACCAACATATACTGTGTACCACAGTTGACAGTACCAACATATACTGTGTACCACATTTGACAGTACCAACATATACTGTGTACCATAGTTGACAGTGCCAACATATACCGTGTACCACAGTTGACAATACCAACATATACTGTGTACCACAGTTGACAGTACCAACGTATACTGTGTACCACAGTTGAAAGTACCAACATATACTGTGTACCACAGTTGACAGTACCAACATATACTGTGTACCACAGTTGACAGTACCAACATATACTGTGTACCACAGTTGACGGTACCAACGTATACTGTATACCACATTTGACAGTACCAACGTAAACTGTGTACCACAGTTGAAAGTACCAACCTATACTGTGTACCACTGGTGACAGTACCAACATATACTGTGAACCACAGTTGCTAGTACCAATATATACTGTGTACCAAAGTTGACAGTACCAACATATACTGTATACCACAGTTGACAGTACCAACGTATACTGTGTACCACAGTTGACAATACCAACGTATGCTGTATACCACAGTTGACAATACCAACATATACTGTGTACCACAGTTGACAGTACCAACATATACTGTGTACCACAGTTGACAGTTCCAACATATATGGTGTACCAATGTTGACACTACCGACATATACTGTGTAGCACATTTGACAGTACTAACATATACTGTGTACCACAGTTGCGAGTACCAACATATACTGGGTACCACTGTTGATAGTACCAACATATACTGAGTACCACAGTTGACAGTATCAACATATACTGTGTACCATTGTTGACAGTACCAACATATACTGTGTACCACAGTTGACAATACCAACATATACTGTGTACCACAGTTGACAGTACCAACATATACTGTGTACCACAGTTGACAGTACCAACTTATACTGTGTACCATAGTTGACAGTATCAACGTATATGTGTACCACTGTTGACAGTACTAACATATGCTGTGTACCACAGTTGACAGTACCAACATATTCTGTGTACCACAGTTGACAGTACCAACATATCCTGTGTACCTCAGTTAACAGCACCAACATATACTGTGTACCACACTTGAGAGTACCAACATATACTGTGTACCACAGTTGACAGTACCAACATATACTGTGTACCACAGTTAACAGTACCAACATATACTGTGTACCACAGTTGACAGTCCCAACATATAATGTGTACCACAGTTGACAGTACCAACATATACTGTGTACCTCAGTTGACAGTACCAACATATACTGTGTACCACAGTTGACAATACCAACATATACTGTGTACCACAGTTGACAGTACCAACGTATACTGTGTACCACAGTTGACAGTACCAACATATACTGTGTACCACAGTTGACAGTAACAACATATACTTTGTACCACAGTTGACAGTACCAACATATACTGTGTACCACAGTTAACAGTACCAACATATACTGTGTACCACATTTGACAGTACCAACGTATACTGTGTACCACAGTTGACAGTACCATCATATACTGTGTACCACAGTTGACAGTACCAACGTATACTGTGTACCAGAGTTGACAGTACCAACATATACTGTGTACCACAGCTGACACTACCAACATATACTGTGTACCACAGTTGACAGTACCAACGTATATTGTGTACCACTATTGACAGTACCAACATATACTGTGTACCACAGTTGACAGTACCAACATATACAGTGTACCACAGTTGACAGTACCAACATATACTGTGTACCACAGTTGACAGTACCAACATATACTGTGTACCACAGTTGACAGTACCAACATGTACCGACTACCACAGTTGATAGTACCAACGTATACTGTGTACCACAGTTGAGAGTACCAACGTATACTGTGTACCACAGTTGATTGTAGCAACGTATACTCTGTACCACAGTTGACAGTACCAACATATACTGTGTACCACAGTTGACAGTACCAACATATACTGTGTACCACTGTTGACAGTACCATCATATACCATGTACCACAGTTGACAGTACCAACATATATTGTGTACCACTGTTGACAGTACCAACATATACCGTGTCCCACAGTTCACAGTACCAACTTATACTGTGTATGTTACCACAGTTGACAGTACCAACATATACTGTGTACCACAGTTGAGAGTACCAACATATACTGGGTACCACTGTTGACAGTACCAACATATACTGTGTACCACAGTTGACAGTACCAAAATATAGTGTGTACCACAGTTGACAGTACCAACATATACTGTGTACCGCAGTTAACAGTAGCAACATATACCGTGTACCACAGTTGAGAGTACCAACATATACTGTGTACCACAGTTGACAGTACCAACATATACTGTGTACCACAGTTGACAGTACCAACATATACTGTGTACCATAGTTGACAGTGCCAACATATACCGTGTACCACAGTTGACAATACCAACATATACTGTGTACCACAGTTGACAGTACCAACATATACTGTGTACCACAGTTGACAGTACCAACGTATACTGTGTACCACAGTTGACAGTACCAACATATACTGTGTAACACAGTTGACAGTACCAACATATACCGTGTACCACAGTTGACAGTACCAACGTATAATGTGTACCACAGTTGAAAGTACCAACATATACTGTGTACCACAGTTGACAGTACCAACATATACTGTGTACCACAGTTCACAGTACCAACATATACTGTGTACCACAGTTGACAGTACCAACGTATACTGTATACCACATTTGACAGTACCAACGTAAACTGTGTACCACAGTTGAAAGTACCAACCTATACTGTGTACCACTGGAGACAGTACCAACATATACCGTGTACCACAGTTGACAGTACCAACATATACTGTATACCACTGTTGACAGTACCAACATATACTGTGTACCACAGTTGACAGTACCAACGTATACTGTGTATATTACCACAGTTGACAATACCAACATATACTGTGTACCACAGTTGAAAGTACCAACGTATACTGTGTACCACAGTTGGCAATACCATCATATACTGTGTACCACAGTTGACAGTACCAACATATACTGTGAACCACAGTTGACAGTACTAACATATACTGTGTACCACAATTGACAGTACCAACGTATACTGTGTACCACAGTTGACAGTACCAACGTATACTGTGTACCAAAGTTGACAATACCAACATATACTGTGTACCACAGTTGACAGTACCAACATATACTGTATACCACATTTGACAGTACCAACGTAAACTGTGTACCACAGTTGAAAGTACCAACCTATACTGTGTACCACTGGAGACAGTACCAACATATACCGTGTACCACAGTTGACAGTACCAACATATACTGTATACCACTGTTGACAGTACCAACATATACTGTGTACCACAGTTGACAGTACCAACGTATACTGTGTATATTACCACAGTTGACAGTACCAACATATACTGTGTACCACAGTTGAAAGTACCAACGTATACTGTGTACCACAGTTGGCAATACCATCATATACTGTGTACCACAGTTGACAGTACCAACATATACTGTGAACCACAGTTGACAGTACTAACATATACTGTGTACCACAATTGACAGTACCAACGTATACTGTGTACCACAGTTGACAGTACCAACGTATACTGTGTACCAAAGTTGACAATACCAACATATACTGTGTACCACAGTTGACAGTACCAACATATACTGTGTACCACAGTTGACAGTACCAACATATACTGTGTACCACAGATGACAATACCAGCGTATACTGTGTACCACAGTTGACAGTACCAACATATACCGTGTAACACAATTGAGCGTACCAACATATACTGTGTACCACAGTTGATAGTACCAACATATACTGTGTACCAAAGTTGACAGTACCAACATATACTGTATACCACAGTTGACAGTACCAACGTATACTGTGTACCACAGTTGACAATACCAACGTATGCTGTGTACCACAGTTGACAATACCAACATATACTGTGTATCACAGTTGACAGTACCAACATATACTGTGTACCACAGTTGACAGTTCCAACATATATGGTGAACCACTGTTGACACTACCGACATATACTGTGTAGCACATTTGACAGTACTAACATATACTGTGTACCACAGTTGCGAGTACCAACATACACTGGGTACCACTGTTGATAGTACGAACATATACTGTGTACCACAGTTGACAGTATCAACATATACTGTGTACCATTGTTGACAGTACCAACATATACTGTGTACCACAGTTGACAATACCAACATATACTGTGTACCACAGTTGACAGTACCAACATATACTGTGTACCACAGTTGACAGTACCAACATATACTGTGTACCATAGTTGACAGTATCAACGTATATGTGTACCACTGTTGACAGTACTAACATATGCTGTGTACCACAGTTGACAGTACCAACATATTCTGTGTACCACAGTTGACAGTACCAACATATCCTGTGTACCTCAGTTGACAGTACCAACATATACTGTGTACCACAGTTGACAGTACCAACATATACTGTGTACCACAGTTGACTGTACCAACATATACTGTGTACCACAGTTAACAGTACCAACATATACTGTGTACCACAGTTGACAGTACCAACATATACTGTGTACCACAGTTGACAGTACCAACATATACTGTGTACCTCAGTTGACAGTACCAACATATACTGTGTACCACAGTTGACAATACCAACATATACTGTGTACCACAGTTGACAGTACCAACATATACTGTGTACCACAGTTGACAGTACCAACATATACTGTGTACCACAGTTGACAGTACCAACATATACTGTGTACCACATTTGAGAGTACCAACTTATACTGTGTACCACAGTTGACAGTACCATCATATACTGTGTACCACAGTTGACAGTACCAACGTATACTGTGTACCAGAGTTGACAGTACCAACATATACTGTGTACCACAGCTGACACTACCAACATATACTGTGTACCACAGTTGACAGTACCAACGTATATTGTGTACCACTATTGACAGTACCAACATTTACTGTGTACCACAGTTGACAGTACCAACATATACAGTGTACCACAGTTGACAGTACCAACATATACTGTGTACCATAGTTGACAGTACCAACATATACTGTGTACCACAGTTGACAGTACCAACATGTACCGTCTACCACAGTTGATAGTACCAACGTATACTGTGTACCACAGTTGAGAGTACCAATGTATACTGTGTACCACAGTTGATTGTAGCAACGTATACTCTGTACCACAGTTGACAGTACCAACATATACTGTGTACCACAGTTGACAGTACCAACATATACTGTGTACCACTGTTGACAGTACCATCATATACCATGTACCACAGTTGACAGTACCAACATATACTGTGTACCACTGTTGACAGTACCAACATATACCGTGTCCCACAGTTCACAGTACCAACGTATACTGTGTATGTTACCACAGTTGACAGTACCAACATATACTGTGTACCACAGTTGACAGTACCAACATATACTGGGTACCACTGTTGACTGTACCAACATATACTGTGTACCACAGTTGACAGTACCAACATATAGTGTGTACCACAGTTGACAGTACCAACATATACTGTGTACCGCAGTTAACAGTAGCAACATATACCGTGTACCACAGTTGAGAGTACCAACATATACTGTGTACCACAGTTGACAGTACCAACATATACTGTGTACCACATTTGACAGTACCAACATATACTGTGTACCATAGTTGACAGTGCCAACATATACCGTGTACCACAGTTGACAATACCAACATATACTGTGTACCACAGTTGACAGTACCAACGTATACTGTGTACCACAGTTGAAAGTACCAACATATACTGTGTACCACAGTTGACAGTACCAACATATACTGTGTACCACAGTTGACAGTACCAACATATACTGTGTACCACAGTTGACGGTACCAACGTATACTGTATACCACATTTGACAGTACCAACGTAAACTGTGTACCACAGTTGAAAGTACCAACCTATACTGTGTACCACTGGTGACAGTACCAACATATACTGTGAACCACAGTTGCTAGTACCAATATATACTGTGTACCAAAGTTGACAGTACCAACATATACTGTATACCACAGTTGACAGTACCAACGTATACTGTGTACCACAGTTGACAATACCAACGTATGCTGTATACCACAGTTGACAATACCAACATATACTGTGTACCACAGTTGACAGTACCAACATATACTGTGTACCACAGTTGACAGTTCCAACATATATGGTGTACCAATGTTGACACTACCGACATATACTGTGTAGCACATTTGACAGTACTAACATATACTGTGTACCACAGTTGCGAGTACCAACATATACTGGGTACCACTGTTGATAGTACCAACATATACTGAGTACCACAGTTGACAGTATCAACATATACTGTGTACCATTGTTGACAGTACCAACATATACTGTGTACCACAGTTGACAATACCAACATATACTGTGTACCACAGTTGACAGTACCAACATATACTGTGTACCACAGTTGACAGTACCAACTTATACTGTGTACCATAGTTGACAGTATCAACGTATATGTGTACCACTGTTGACAGTACTAACATATGCTGTGTACCACAGTTGACAGTACCAACATATTCTGTGTACCACAGTTGACAGTACCAACATATCCTGTGTACCTCAGTTAACAGCACCAAAATATACTGTGTACCACACTTGAGAGTACCAACATATACTGTGTACCACAGTTGACAGTACCAACATATACTGTGTACCACAGTTAACAGTACCAACATATACTGTGTACCACAGTTGACAGTCCCAACATATAATGTGTACCACAGTTGACAGTACCAACATATACTGTGTACCTCAGTTGACAGTATCAACATATACTGTGTACCACAGTTGACAATACCAACATATACTGTGTACCACAGTTGACAGTACCAACGTATACTGTGTACCACAGTTGACAGTACCAACATATACTGTGTACCACAGTTGACAGTAACAACATATACTTTGTACCACAGTTGACAGTACCAACATATACTGTGTACCACAGTTAACAGTACCAACATATACTGTGTACCACATTTGACAGTACCAACGTATACTGTGTACCACAGTTGACAGTACCATCATATACTGTGTACCACAGTTGACAGTACCAACGTATACTGTGTACCAGAGTTGACAGTACCAACATATACTGTGTACCACAGTTGACAGTACCAACATATACTGTGTACCCTAGTTGAAAGTACCAACGTATACTGTGTACCACAGTTGACAACACCAACATATACTGTGTACCACAGTTGACAGTACCAACATATACTGTGTACCACTGTTGACAGTACCAACATATACCGTGTACCACAGTTGACAGTACCAACATATACTGTGTACCACAGTTGACAGTACCAACATATACTGTGTACCACTGTTGACAGTACCAACATATACCGTGTACCACAGTTGACAGTAACAACATATACTGTGTACCACAGCTGACACTACCAACATATACTTGTACCTCAGTTGACAGTACTACCATATATTGTGTACCACCGTTGACAATACCAACGTATACTGTGTACCACAGTTGACAGTACCAACGTATACTGTGCACCACAGTTGACAGTACCAACATATACTGTGTACCACAGTTGGCAGTACCAACATATAATGTGTACCTCAGTTGACAGTACCAACATATACTGTGTACCACAGTTGACAGTACCAACGTATACTGTGTACCACAGTTGACAGTACCAACGTATACTGTGTACCACAGTTGACAGTACCAATATATACTGTGTAACACAGTTGACAATACCAACATATAATGTGTACCACAGTTGACAGTACCAACGTATACTGTGAACCACTGTTGGCAATACCAACATATACTGTGTACTACAGTTGACAGAACCAACATATACAGTGTACCACAGTTGACAGTACCAACATATACTGTGTACCACAGTTGACAGTACCAACATATACTGTGTACCACAGTTGACAGAAGCAACATGTATCGTGAACCACAGTTGACAGTACCAACGTATACTGTGTACCACAGTTGAGAGTACCAACGTATAGTGTGTACCACAGTTGACATTACCAACATATACTGTGTACCACAGTTGACAGTACCAACATATACTGTGTACCACAGTTCACAGTACCAACGTATACTGTGTACCACATTTGACAGTACCAACATATACTGTGTACCACAGTTGACAGTACCAACATATACTGTGTACCACTTTTGACAGTACCAACATATACCGTGTATCACATTTGACAGTACCAACATATATTGTGTACCACTGTTGACAGTACCAACATATACTGTGTACCACAGTTGACAGTACCAACATGTACCGTGTACCACAGTTGACAGTACCAACGTATACTGTGTACCACAGTTGACAATACCAACATATACTGTGTACCACAGTTGACAGTACCAACATATACTGTGTACCACAGTTGAAAGTACCAACGTATACTGTGTACCACAGTTGACAACACCAACATATACTGTGTACCACAGTTGACAGTACCAACATATACTGTACACCACAGTTGACAGTACCAACATATACTGTGTACCACAGTTGACAGTACCAACATGTACTGTGTACCACAGTTGACAGTACCAACATATACTGTATACCAGAGTTGACAGTACCAACATATACTGTGTACCACTGTTGACAGTACCAACATATACAGTGTACCACAGTTGACATTACCAACATATACTGTGTACCACAGCTGACAATACCAACATATACTTGTACCTCAGTTGAGAGTACTACCATATATTGTGTACCACCGTTGACAATACCAACGTATACTGTGTACCACAGTTGACAGTACCAACGTATACTGTGCACCACAGTTGTCAGTACCAACATATACTGTGTACCACAGTTGACAATACCAACATATACTGTGTACCACAGTTGACAATACCAACACATATAGTGTACCACAGTTGACAATACCAACATATATAGTGTACCACAGTTGACAGTACCAACGTATACTGTGTACCACAGTTGCCAATGCCAACATATACTGTGTACCACAGTTGAGAGTACCAACATGTACCGTGTACCACAGTTGACAGTACCAACGTATACTGTGTACCACAGTTGACAGTACCAACGTATACTGTTTACCACAGTTGACAATACCAACATATACTGTGTACCAGAGTTGACAGTACCCACATATACTGTGTACCACAGTTGACAGTTCCAACATATAAGGTGTACCACTGTTGATACTACCGACATATACTGTGTAGCACAGTTGACAGTACTAACATATACTGTGTACCACAGTTGAGAGTACCACCATATACTGGGTACCACTGTTGACAGTACCAACATATACTGTATACCACAGTTGACAGTACCAACATATACTGTGTACCATAGTTGACAGTACCAACATATCCTGTGTACCTCAGTTGTCAGTACCAACATATACTGTATACCACAGTTGACAGTACCAACATATACTGTGTACCACTGTTGACAGTACCAACATATACCGTGTACCACAGTTGACAGTACCAACATATACTGTGTACCACAGTTGCCAATGCCAACATATACTGTGTACCACAGTTGAGAGTACCAACATATACTGTGTACCACAGTTGACAGTACCAACATATACTGTGTACCACAGTTGACAGTACCAACATATACTGTGTACCACAGTTGACAGTACCAATGTATACTATGTACCACAGTTGACAGTACCAACATATACTGTGTACCACAGTTGACAGTACCAACATATACTGTGTACCATAGTTGACATTACCAACGTATATTGTGTTCCACAGTTGACAGTACCAACATGTACTGTGTACCACAGTTGACAGTACCAACGTATACTGTGTACCACAGTTGACAGTACCAACGTATACTGTGTACCACAGTTGACAGTACCAACATATAATGTGTACCACAGTTGACAGTACCATCATATACTGTGTACCACAGTTGACAGTACCAACATATATTGTGTACCACAGTTGTCAGTACCAACATATACTGTGTACCATAGTTGACATTACCAACGTATATTGTGTACCACAGTTGACAGTACCAACATATCCTGTGTACCTCAGTTGACAGTACCATCATATACTGTATACCACAGTTGACAGTACCAACATATACTGTGTACCACTGTTGACAGTACCAATATATACCGTGTACCACAGTTGACAGTACCAACATATACTGTGTACCACAGCTGACACTACCAACATATACTTGTACCTCAGTTGACAGTACTGCCTTATATTGTGTACCACCGTTGACAATACCAACGTATACTGTGTACCACAGTTGACAGTACCAACGTATACTGTGCACCACAGTTGACAGTACCAACATATACTGTGTACCACAGTTGACAATACCAACATATACTGTGTACCACAGTTGACAATACCAACACATATAGTGTACCACAGTTGACAGTACCAACGTATATTGTGTACCACAGTTGCCAATGCCAACATATACTGTGTACCACAGTTGAGAGTACCAACATGTACCGTGTACCACAGTTGACAGTACCAACGTATACTGTGTACCACAGTTGACAATACCAACATATACTGTGTAGCACAGTTGACAGTACCAACATATACTGTGTACCACAGTTGAAAGTACCAACGTATACTGTGTACCACAGTTGACAACACCAACATATACTGTGTACCACAGTTGACAGTACCAACATATACTGTGTACCACAGTTGACAGTACCAACATATACTGTATACCACAGTTGACAGTACCAACATATACTGTGTACCACTGTTGACAGTACCAACATATACTGTGTACCCTAGTTGACATTACCAACGTATATTGTGTACCACAGTTGACAGTACCAACATGTACTGTGTACCACAGTTGACAGTACCAACGTATACTGTGTACCACAGTTGACAGTACCAACGTATACTGTGTACCACAGTTGACAGTACCAACGTATACTGTGCACCACAGTTGACAGTACCAACATATACTGTGTACCACAGTTGACAATACCAACATATACTGTGTACCACAGTTGACAATACCAACACATATAGTGTACCACAGTTGACAGTACCAACGTATACTGTGTACCACAGTTGCCAATGCCATCATATACTGTGTACCACAGTTGAGAGTAACAACATATACTGTGTACCACAGTTGACAGTACCAACATATACTGTGTACCACAGTTGACAGTACCAACATATACTGTGTACCACAGTTGACAGTACCAATGTATACTGTGTACCACAGTTGACAGTACCAACATATAGTGTGTACCACAGTTGACAGTACCAACATATACTGTGTACTCTAGTTGACATTACCAACGTATATTGTGTACCACAGTTGACAGTACCAACATGTACTGTGTACCACAGTTGACAGTACCAACGTATACTGTGTACCACAGTTGACAGTACCAACGTATACTGTGTACCACAGTTGACAGTACCAACATATAACGTGTACCACAGTTGGCAGTACCATCATATACTCTGTACCACAGTTGACAGTACCAACATATATCGTGTACCACAGTTGACAGTACCAACATATACTGTGTACCATAGTTGACATTACCAACGTATATTGTGTACCACAGTTGACAGTACCAACATACACCGTGTACAACAGTTGACAGTACCAACATATACTGTGTACCACAGTTGCGAGTACCAACATAAACTGTGTACCACAGTTGACAGTACCAACATATACTGTGTACCACAATTGACAGTACCAACATATACTGTATACCACAGTTGACAGTACCAACATATACTGTGTACCACAGTTGACAGTACCAACATATACTGTGTACCTAAGTTAACAGTACCCACATATACTGTGTACCACAGTTGACAGTATAAACATATACTGTGTACCACAGTTGACAGTCCCATCATATACTTTGTACCACAGTTAACAGTACCAACATATACTGTGTACCACAGTTGACAGTACCAACGTATACTGTCTACCACAGTTGACAGTACCAACATATACTGTGTACCACAGTTGACAGTACCAACATATACAGTGTACCACAGTTGACAGTACCAACATATACTGTGTACCACAGTTGACAGTACCAACATATACTGTGTACAACAGCTGACACTACCAACATATACTTGTACCTCAGTTGACAGTACTAACATATACTATGTACCACAGTTGACAGTACCATCATATACTGTGTACCACAGTTGACAGTACCAACATATACTGTGTACCACAGTTGACAGTACCAACATATACTCGGTGCCACTTTTCACAGTACCAACATATACTGTGTACCACAGTTGACAATACCAACGTATACTGTGTACCACATTTGACAGTACCAACGTATACTGTGTACCACAGTTGACAGTACCAACATATACTGTGTACCACAGTTGACAGTACCAACATATACTGTGTACCACAGTTGACAGTACTAACATATACTGTGTACTACAGTTGACAGTACCAACATATACTGTGTACCACAGTTGACAGTACCAACATGTACTGTGTACCACAGTTGACAGTACCAACATATACTGTGTACCACAGTTGGCAGTACCAACATATACAGTGTACCACAGTTGACAGTACCAACATATACTGTGTACCACATTTGACAGTACCAACATATACTGTGTACCACAGTTGACAGTACCAACATGTACCGTGAACCACAGTTGACAGTACCAACATATACTGTGTACCACAGTTGAGAGTACCAACGTATAGTGTGTACCACAGTTGACAGTACCAACATATACTGTGTACCACAGTTGACAGTACCAACATATACTGTGTACCACAGTTCACAGTACCAAAGTATACTGTGTACCACATTTGACAGTACCAACATATACTGTGTACCACAGTTGACAGTACCAACATATACTGTGTACCACTGTTGACAGTACCAACATATACCGTGTACCACATTTGACTGTACCAACATATACTGTGTACCACTGTTGACAGTACCAACATATACTGTGTACCACAGTTGACAGTACCAACATGTACCGTGTACCACAGTTGACAGTACCAACGTATACTGTGTATCACAGTTGACAATACAAACATATACTGTGTACCACAGTTGACAGTATCAACATATACTGTGTACCACAGTTGACAGTACCAACGTATACTGTGTACCACAGTTGACAATACCAACATATACTTTGTACCACGGTTGACAGTACCAACGTATACTGTGTACCACAGTTGAATGTACCAGAGTATAGTGTGTACCACACTTGACAGTCCCAACATATTCTGTATACCACAGTTGACAGTACCAACATATACAGTGTACCACAGTTGACAGTAGCAACATATACTGTGTACCACAGTTGACAGTACCAACATATACTGTGTACCACAGTTGACAGTACCAACATATACTGTGTACCACAGTTGACAGTACCAACATATACTGTATACCACAGTTGACAGTACCAACATATACTGTGTACCACAGTTGACAGTACCAACATATACTGTGTACCACAGTTGACAGTACCAACATATACTGTGTACCACAGTTGACAGTACTAACATATACTGTGTACCACAGTTGACAGTACCAACGTATACTGTGTACCACAGTTGACAGTACCAACGTATACTGGGTAGCACATTTGACACTACCAACATATACTGTGTACCACAGTTGACAGTACCAACGTATACTGTGTACCACAGTTGACGATACCAACATATACTGTGTACCACAGTTGACAGTACCAACATATACTGTATACCACAGTTGACAGTACCGACATATACTGTGTACCACAGTTGACAGTACCTACATATACTGTGTACCATAGTTGATAGTACCAACGTATATTGTGTACCACAGTTGAGAGTACCAACATACACCGTGTACGACAGTTGACAGTAAAAACATATACCGTGTACCACTGTTGAGAGTACCAACATAAACTGTGTACCACAGTTGACAGTACCAACATATACTGTGTACCACAGTTGACAGTACCAACATATAATGTGTACCACAGTTGACAGTACCAACATATACTGTATACCACAGTTGACAGTACCAACATATACTGTGTACCACAGTTGACAGTACCAACATATACTGTGTACCACAGTTGACAGTACCAACATATACTGTGTACCACAGTTGACAGTACTAACATATACTGTGTACTACAGTTGACAGTACCAACATATATTGTGTACCACAGTTGACAGTACCAACATATACTGTGTACCACAGCTGACAATACCAACATATACTTGTACCTCAGTTGAGAGTACTACCATATATTGTGTACCACCGTTGACAATACCAACGTATACTGTGTACCACAGTTGACAGTACCAACGTATACTGTGTACCACAGTTGACAGTACCAATATATACTGTGTAACACAGTTGACAATACCAACATTTAATGTGTACCACAGTTGACAGTACCAACGTATACTGTGAACCACTGTTGGCAATACCAACATATACTGTGTACTACAGTTGACAGAACCAACATATACAGTGTACCACGGTTGACAGTACCAACATATACTGTGTACCACAGTTGACAGTACCAACATATACTGTGTACCACAGTTGACAGAACCAACATGTACCGTGAACCACAGTTGACAGTACCAACGTATACTGTGTTCCACAGTTGAGAGTACCAACGTATAGTGTGTACCACAGTTGACAGTACCAACATATACTGTGTACCACAGTTGACAGTACCAACATATACTGTGTACCACAGTTCACAGTACCAACGTATACTGTGTACCACATTTGACAGTACCAACATATACTGTGTACCACAGTTGACAGTACCAACATATACTGTGTACCACTTTTGACAGTACCAACATATACCGTGTATCACATTTGACAGTACCAACATATACTGTGTACCACTGTTGACAGTACCAACATATACTGTGTACCACAGTTGACAGTACCAACATGTACCGTGTACCACAGTTGACATTACCAACGTATACTGTGTACCACAGTTGACAATACCAACATATACTGTGTACCACAGTTGACAGTACCAACATATACTGTGTACCACAGTTGAAAGTACCAACGTATACTGTGTACCACAGTTGACAACACCAACATATACTGTGTACCACAGTTGACAGTACCAACATATACTGTATACCACAGTTGACAGTACCAACATATACTGTGTACCACAGTTGACAGTACCAACATATACTGTGTACCACAGTTGACAGTACCAACATATACTGTATACCAGAGTTGACAGTACCAACATATACTGTGTACCACTGTTGACAGTACCAACATATACAGTGTACCACAGTTGACATTACCAACATATACTGTGTACCACAGCTGACAATACCAACATATACTTGTACCTCAGTTGACAGTACTACCATATATTGTGTACCACCGTTGACAATACCAACGTATACTGTGTACCACAGTTGACAGTACCAACGTATACTGTGCACCACAGTTGACAGTACCAACATATACTGTGTACCACAGTTGACAATACCAACATATACTGTGTACCACAGTTGACAATACCAACACATATAGTGTCCCACAGTTGACAATACCAACACATATAGTGTACCACAGTTGACAGTACCAACGTATACTGTGTACCACAGTTGCCAATGCCAACATATACTGTGTACCTCAGTTGAGAGTACCAACATGTACCGTGTACCACAGTTGACAGTACCAACGTATACTGTGTACCACAGTTGACAGTACCAACGTATACAGTTTACCACAGTTGACAATACCAACATATACTGTGTACCAGAGTTGACAGTACCCACATATACTGTGTACCACAGTTGACAGTTCCAACATATAAGGTGTACCACTGTTGATACTACCGACATATACTGTGTAGCACAGTTGACAGTACTAACATATACTGTGTACCACAGTTGAGAGTACCACCATATACTGGGTACCACTGTTGACAGTACCAACATATACTGTGTACCACAGTTGACAGTACCAACATATACTGTGTACCATAGTTGACAGTACCAACATATCCTGTGTACCTCAGTTGTCAGTACCAACATATACTGTATACTACAGTTGACAGTACCAACATATACTGTGTACCACTGTTGACAGTACCAACATATACCGTGTACCACAGTTGACAGTACCAACATATACTGTGTACCACAGCTGACACTACCAACATATACTTGTACCTCAATTGACAGTACTACCATATATTGTGTACCACCGTTGACAATACCAACGTATACTGTGTACCACAGTTGACAGTACCAACGTATACTGTGCACCACAGTTGACAGTACCAACATATACTGTGTACCACAGTTGACAATACCAACATATACTGTGTACCACAGTTGACAATACCAACACATATAGTGTACCACAGTTGACAGTACCAACGTATACTGTGTACCACAGTTGCCAATGCCAACATATACTGTGTAC
The DNA here is from genome assembly GCA_964016885.1 of Eledone cirrhosa. NCBI lineage: Eukaryota > Metazoa > Mollusca > Cephalopoda > Octopoda > Eledonidae > Eledone > Eledone cirrhosa. Next base: position 43,851,481 of record OZ024755.1, read on the forward strand.
CACAGTTGAGAGTACCAACATGTACCGTGTACCACAGTTGACACTACCAACGTATACTGTGTACCACAGTTGACAATACCAACATATACTGTGTACCACAGTTGACAGTACCAACATATACTGTGTACCACAGTTGAAAGTACCAACGTATACTGTGTACCACAGTTGACAACACCAACATATACTGTGTACCACAGTTGACAGTACCAACATATACTGTATACCACAGTTGACAGTACCAACATATACTGTGTACCACAGTTGACAGTACCAACATATACTGTGTACCACAGTTAACAGTACCAACATATACTGTATACCACAGTTGACGGTACCAACATATACTGTGTACCACTGTTGACAGTACCAACATATACCGTGTACCACAGTTGACAGTACCAACATATACTGTGTACCACAGCTAACACTACCAACATATACTTGTACCTCAGTTGACAGTATTACCATATATTGTGTACCACCGTTGACAATACCAACGTATACTGTGTACCACAGTTGACAGTACCAACGTATACTGTGCACCACAGTTGACAGTACCAAAATATACTGTGTACCACAGTTGACAATACCAACATATACTGTGTACCACAGTTGACAATACCAACACATATAGTGTACCACAGTTGACAGTACCAACGTATACTGTGTACCACAGTTGCCAATGCCAACATATACTGTGTACCACAGTTGAGAGTACCAACATATACTGTGTACCACAGTTGACAGTACCAACATATACTGTGTACCACAGTTGACAGTACCAACATATACTGTGTACCACAGTTGACAGTACCAATGTATACTGTGTACCACAGTTGACAGTACCAACATATACTGTGTACCACAGTTGACAGTACCAACATATACTGTGTACCATAGTTGACATTACCAACGTATATTGTGTTCCACAGTTGACAGTACCAACATGTACTGTGTACCACAGTTGACAGTACCAACGTATACTGTGTACCACAGCTGACAGTACCAACGTATACTGTGTACCACAGTTGACAGTACCAACATATACTGTGTACCACAGTTGACAGTACCATCATATACTGTGTACCACAGTTGACAGTACCAACATATATTGTGTACCACAGTTGACAGTACCAACATATACTGTGTACCATAGTTGACATTACCAACGTATATTGTGTACCACAGTTGACAGTACCAACATATCCTGTGTACCTCAGTTGACAGTACCAACATATACTGTATACCACAGTTGACAGTACCAACATATACTGTGTACCACTGTTGACAGTACCAATATATACCGTGTACCACAGTTGACAGTACCAACATATACTGTGTACCACAGCTGACACTACCAACATATACTTGTACCTCAGTTGACAGTACTACCATATATTGTGTACCACCGTTGACAATACCAACGTATACTGTGTACCACAGTTGACAGTACCAACGTATACTGTGCACCACAGTTGACAGTACCAACATATACTGTGTACCACAGTTGACAATACCAACATATATTGTGTACCACAGTTGACAATACCAACACATATAGTGTACCACAGTTGACAGTACCAACGTATATTGTGTACCACAGTTGCCAATGCCAACATATACTGTGTACCACAGTTGAGAGTACCAACATGTACCGTGTACCACAGTTGACAGTACCAACGTATACTGTGTACCACAGTTGACAATACCAACATATACTGTGTACCACAGTTGACAGTACCAACATATTATACTGTGTACCCTAGTTGAAAGTACCAACGTATACTGTGTACCACAGTTGACAACACCAACATATACTGTGTATCACAGTTGACAGTACCAACATATACTGTATACCACAGTTGACAGTACCAACATATACTGTGTACCACAGTTGACAGTACCAACATATAAGGTGTACCACAGTTGACAGTACCAACATATACTGTATACCACAGTTGACAGTACCAACATATACTGTGTACCACTGTTGACAGTACCAACATATACCGTGTACCACAGTTGACAGTACCAACATATACTGTGTACCACAGCTGACACTACCAACATATACTTGTACCTCAGTTGACAGTACTACCATATATTGTGTACCACCGTTGACAATACCAACGTATACTGTGTACCACAGTTGACAGTACCAACGTATACTGTGCACCACAGTTGACAGTACCAACATATACTGTGTACCACTGTTGGCAGTACCAACATATAATGTGTACCTCAGTTGACAGTACCAACATATACTGTGTACCACAGTTGACAGTACCAACGTATACTGTGTACCACAGTTGACAGTACCAACGTATACTGTGTACCACAGTTGACAGTACCAATATATACTGTGTAACACAGTTGACAATACCAACATATAATGTGTACCACAGTTGACAGTACCAACGTATACTGTGAACCACTGTTGGCAATACCAACTTATGCTGTGTACTACAGTTGACAGAACCAACATATACAGTGTACCACAGTTGACAGTACAAACATATACTGTGTACCACAGTTGACAGAACCAACATGTACCGTGAACCACAGTTGACAGTACCAACGTATACTGTGTACCACAGTTGAGAGTACCAACGTATAGTGTGTACCACAGTTGACAGTACCAACATATACTGTGTACCACAGTTGACAGTACCAACATATACTGTGTACCACAGTTCACAGTACCAACGTATAGTGTGTACCACATTTGACAGTACCAACATATACTGTGTACCACAGTTGACAGTACCAACATATACTGTGTACCACTTTTGACAGTACCAACATATACCGTGTATCACATTTGACAGTACCAACATATACTGTGTACCACTGATGACAGTGCCAACATATACTGTGTACCACAGTTGACAGTACCAACATGTACCGTGTACCACAGTTGACAGTACCAACGTATACTGTGTACCACAGTTGACAATACCAACATATACTGTGTACCACAGTTGACAGTACCAACATATACTGTGTACCACAGTTGAAAGTACCAACGTATACTGTGTACCACAGTTGACAACACCAACATATACTGTGTACCACAGTTGACAGTACCAACATATACTGTATACCACAGTTGACAGTACCAACATATACTGTGCACCACAGTTGACAGTACCAACATATACTGTGTTCCACAGTTGACAGTACCAACATATACTGTATACCAGAGTTGACAGTACCAACATATACTGTGTACCACTGTTGACAGTACCAACATATACAGTGTACCACAGTTGACATTACCAACATATACTGTGTACCACAGCTGACAATACCAACATATACTTGTACCTCAGTTGAGAGTACTACCATATATTGTGTACCACCGTTGACAATACCAACGTATACTGTGTACCACAGTTGACAGTACCAACGTATACTGTGCACCACAGTTGACAGTACCAACATATACTGTGTACCACAGTTGACAATACCATCATATACTGTGTACCACAGTTGACAGTACCAACATATATTGAGTACCACAGTTGACAGTACCAACATATACTGTGTACCATAGTTGACATTACCAACGTATATTGTGTACCACAGTTGACAGTACCAACATATCCTGTGTACCTCAGTTGACAGTACCAACATATACTGTATACCACAGTTGACAGTACCAACATATACTGTGTACCACTGTTGACAGTACCAATATATACCGTGTACCACAGTTGACAGTACCAACATATACTGTGTACCACAGCTGACACTACCAACATATACTTGTACCTCAGTTGACAGTACTACCATATATTGTGTACCACCGTTGACAATACCAACGTATACTGTGTACCACAGTTGACAGTACCAACGTATACTGTGCACCACAGTTGACAGTACCAACATATACTGTGTACCACAGTTGACAATACCAACATATATTGTGTACCACAGTTGACAATACCAACACATATAGTGTACCACAGTTGACAGTACCAACGTATATTGTGTACCACAGTTGCCAATGCCAACATATACTGTGTACCACAGTTGAGAGTACCAACATGTACCGTGTACCACAGTTGACAGTACCAACGTATACTGTGTACCACAGTTGACAATACCAACATATACTGTGTAACACAGTTGACAGTACCAACATATACTGTGTACCCTAGTTGAAAGTACCAACGTATACTGTGTACCACAGTTGACAACACCAACATATACTGTGTATCACAGTTGACAGTACCAACATATACTGTATACCACAGTTGACAGTACCAACATATACTGTGTACCACAGTTGACAGTACCAACATATACTGTGTACCACAGTTGACAGTACCAACATATACTGTATACCACAGTTGACAGTACCAACATATACTGTGTACCACTGTTGACAGTACCAACATATACCGTGTACCACAGTTGACAGTACCAACATATACTGTGTACCACAGCTGACACTACCAACATATACTTGTACCTCAGTTGACAGTACTACCATATATTGTGTACCACCGTTGACAATACCAACGTATACTGTGTACCACAGTTGACAGTACCAACGTATACTGTGCACCACAGTTGACAGTACCAACATATACTGTGTACCACTGTTGGCAGTATCAACATATAATGTGTACCTCAGTTGACAGTACCAACATATACTGTGTACCACAGTTGACAGTACCAACGTATACTGTGTACCACAGTTGACAGTACCAACGTATACTGTGTACCACAGTTGACAGTACCAACGTATACTGTGAACCACTGTTGGCAATACCAACATATGCTGTGTACTACAGTTGACAGAACCAACATATACAGTGTACCACAGTTGACAGTACAAACATATACTGTGTACCACAGTTGACAGTACCAACATATACTGTGTACCACAGTTGACAGAACCAACATGTACCGTGAACCACAGTTGACAGTACCAACGTATACTGTGTACCACAGTTGAGAGTACCAACGTATAGTGTGTACCACAGTTGACAGTACCAACATATACTGTGTACCACAGTTGACAGTACCAACATATACTGTGTACCACAGTTCACAGTACCAACGTATAGTGTGTACCACATTTGACAGTACCAACATATACTGTGTACCACAGTTGACAGTACCAACATATACTGTGTACCACTTTTGACAGTACCAACATATACCGTGTATCACATTTGACAGTACCAACATATACTGTGTACCACTGTTGACAGTGCCAACATATACTGTGTACCACAGTTGACAGTACCAACATGTACCGTGTACCACAGTTGACAGTACCAACGTATACTGTGTACCACAGTTGACAATACCAACATATACTGTGTACCACAGTTGACAGTACCAACATATACTGTGTACCACAGTTGAAAGTACCAACGTATACTGTGTACCACAGTTGACAACACCAACATATACTGTGTACCACAGTTGACAGTACCAACATATACTGTATACCACAGTTGACAGTACCAACATATACTGTGCACCACAGTTGACAGTACCAACATATACTGTGTTCCACAGTTGACAGTACCAACATATACTGTATACCAGAGTTGACAGTACCAACATATACTGTGTACCACTGTTGACAGTACCAACATATACAGTGTACCACAGTTGACATTACCAACATATACTGTGTACCACAGCTGACAATACCAACATATACTTGTACCTCAGTTGAGAGTACTACCATATATTGTGTACCACCGTTGACAATACCAACGTATACTGTGTACCACAGTTGACAGTACCAACGTATACTGTGCACCACAGTTGACAGTACCAACATATACTGTGTACCACAGTTGACAATACCAACATATACTGTGTACCACAGTTGACAATACCAACACATATAGTGTACCACAGTTGACAATACCAACACATATAGTGTACCACAGTTGACAGTACCAACGTATACTGTGTACCACAGTTGCCAATGCCAACATATACTGTGTACCACAGTTGAGAGTACCAACATGTACCGTGTACCACAGTTGACAGTACCAACGTATACTGTGTACCACAGTTGACAGTACCAACGTATACTGTTTACCACAGTTGACAATACCAACATATACTGTGTACCAGAGTTGACAGTACCCACATATACTGTGTACCACAGTTGACAGTTCCAACATATAAGGTGTACCACTGTTGATACTACCGACATATACTGTGTAGCACAGTTGACAGTACTAACATATACTGTGTACCACAGTTGAGAGTACCACCATATACTGGGTACCACTGTTGACAGTACCAACATATACTGTGTACCACAGTTGACAGTACCAACATATACTGTGTACCATAGTTGACAGTACCAACATATCCTGTGTACCTCAGTTGTCAGTACCAACATATACTGTATACCACAGTTGACAGTACCAACATATACAGTGTACCACTGTTGACAGTACCAACATATACCGTGTACCACAGTTGACAGTACCAACATATACTGTGTACCACAGCTGACACTACCAACATATACTTGTACCTCAATTGACAGTACTACCATATATTGTGTACCACCGTTGTCAATACCAACGTATACTGTGTACCACAGTTGACAGTACCAACATATACTGTGTACCACAGTTGACAATACCAACATATACTGCGTACCACAGTTGACAATACCAACACATATAGTGTACCACAGTTGACAGTACCAACGTATACTGTGTACCACAGTTGCCAATGCCAACATATACTGTGTACCACAGTTGAGAGTACCAACATGTACCGTGTACCACAGTTGACACTACCAACGTATACTGTGTACCACAGTTGACAATACCAACATATACTGTGTACCACAGTTGACAGTACCAACATATACTATGTACCACAGTTGAAAGTACCAACGTATACTGTGTACCACAGTTGACAACACCAACATATACTGTGTACCACAGTTGACAGTACCAACATATACTGTATACAACAGTTGACAGTACCAACATATACTGTGTACCACAGTTGACAGTACCAACATATACTGTGTACCACAGTTGACAGTACCAACATATACTGTATACCACAGTTGACAGTACCAACATATACTGTGTACCACTGTTGACAGTACCAACATATACCGTGTACCACAGTTGACAGTACCAACACATACTGTGTACCACAGCTGATACTACCAACATATACTTGTACCTCAGTTGACAGTATTACCATATATTGTGTACCACCGTTGACAATACCAACGTATACTGTGTACCACAGTTGACAGTACCAACGTATACTGTGCACCACAGTTGACAGTACCAAAATATACTGTGTACCACAGTTGACAATACCAACATATACTGTGTACCACAGTTGACAATACCAACACATATAGTGTACCACAGTTGACAGTACCAACGTATACTGTGTACCACAGTTGCCAATGCCAACATATACTGTGTACCACAGTTGAGAGTACCAACATATACTGTGTACCACGGTTGACAGTACCAACATATACTGTGTACCACAGTTGACAGTACCAACATATACCGTGTACCACAGTTGACAGTACCAATGTATACTGTGTACCACAGTTGACAGTACCAACATATACTGTGTACCACAGTTGACAGTACCAACATATACTGTGTACCATAGTTGACATTACCAACGTATATTGTGTTCCACAGTTGACAGTACCAACATGTACTGTGTACCACAGTTGACAGTACCAACGTATACTGTGTACCACAGTTGACAGTACCAACGTATACTGTGTACCACAGTTGACAGTACCAACATATAATGTGTACCACAGTTGACAGTACCATCATATACTGTGTACCACAGTTGACAGTACCAACATATATTGTGTACCACAGTTGACAGTACCAACATATACTGTGTACCATAGTTGACATTACCAACGTATATTGTGTTCCACAGTTGACAGTACCAACATGTACTGTGTACCACAGTTGACAGTACCAACGTATACTGTGTACCACAGTTGACAGTACCAACGTATACTGTGTACCACAGTTGACAGTACCAACATATAATGTGTACCACAGTTGACAGTACCATCATATACTGTGTACCACAGTTGACAGTACCAACATATATTGTGTACCACAGTTGACAGTACCAACATATACTGTGTACCATAGTTGACATTACCAACGTATATTGTGTACCACAGTTGACAGTACCAACATATCCTGTGTACCACTGTTGACGGTACCAATATATACCGTGTACCACAGTTGACAGTACCAACATATACTGTGTACCACAGCTGACACTACCAACATATACTTGTACCTCAGTTGACAGTACTACCATATATTGTGTACCACCGTTGACAATACCAACGTATACTGTGTACCACAGTTGACAGTACCAACGTATACTGTGCACCACAGTTGACAGTACCAACATATACTGTGTACCACAGTTGACAATACCAACATATACTGTGTACCACAGTTGACAATACCAACACATATAGTGTACCACAGTTGACAGTACCAACGTATATTGTGTACCACAGTTGCCAATGCCAACATATACTGTGTACCACAGTTGAGAGTACCGACATGTACCGTGTACCACAGTTGACAGTACCAACGTATACTGTGTACCACAGTTGACAATACCAACATATACTGTGTACCACAGTTGACAGTACCAACATATACTGTGTACCACAGTTGAAAGTACCAACGTATACTGTGTACCACAGTTGACAACACCAACATATACTGTGTATCACAGTTGACAGTACCAACATATACTGTATACCACAGTTGACAGTACCAACATATACTGTGTACCACAGTTGACAGTACCAACATATACTGTGTACCACAGTTGACAGTACCAACATATACTGTATACCACAGTTGACAGTACCAACATATACTGTGTACCACTGTTGACAGTACCAACATATACCGTGTACCACAGTTGACAGTACCAACATATACTGTGTACCACAGCTGACACTACCAACATATACCTGTACCTCAATTGACAGTACTACCATATATAGTGTACCACCGTTGACAATACCAACGTATACTGTGTACCACAGTTGACAGTACCAACGTATACTGTGCACCACAGTTGACAGTACCAACATATACTGTGTACCACAGTTGACAATACCAACATATACTGTGTACCACAGTTGACAATACCAACACATATAGTGTACCACAGTTGACAGTACCAACGTATACTGTGTACCACAGTTGCCAATGCCATCATATACTGTGTACCACAGTTGAGAGTAACAACATATACTGTGCACCACAGTTGACAGTACCAACATATACTGTGTACCACAGTTGACAATACCAACATATACTGTGTACCACAGTTGACAATACCAACACATATAGTGTACCACAGTTGACAATACCAACACATATAGTGTACCACAGTTGACAGTACCAACGTATACTGTGTACCACAGTTGCCAATGCCAACATATACTGTGTACCTCAGTTGAGAGTACCAACATGTACCGTGTACCACAGTTGACAGTACCAACGTATACTCTGTACCACAGTTGACAGTACCAACGTATACTGTTTACCACAGTTGACAATACCAACATATACTGTGTACCAGAGTTGACAGTACCCACATATACTGTGTACCACAGTTGACAGTTCCAACATATAAGGTGTACCACTGTTGATACTACCGACATATACTGTGTAGCACAGTTGACAGTACTAACATATACTGTGTACCACAGTTGAGAGTACCACCATATACTGGGTACCACTGTTGACAGTACCAACATATACTGTGTACCACAGTTGACAGTACCAACATATACTGTGTACCATAGTTGACAGTACCAACATATCCTGTGTACTTCAGTTGTCAGTACCAACATATACTGTATACCACAGTTGACAGTACCAACATATACTGTGTACCACTGTTGACAGTACCAACATATACCGTGTACCACAGTTGACAGTACCAACATATACTGTGTACCACAGCTGACACTACCAACATATACTTGTACCTCAATTGACAGTACTACCATATATTGTGTACCACCGTTGACAATACCAACGTATACTGTGTACCACAGTTGACAGTACCAACGTATACTGTGCACCACAGTTGACAGTACCAACATATACTGTGTACCACAGTTGACAATACCAACATATACTGTGTACCACAGCTGACAATACCAACACATATAGTGTACCACAGTTGACAGTACCAACGTATACTGTGTACCACAGTTGCCAATGCCAACATATACTGTGTACCACAGTTGAGAGTACCAACATGTACCGTGTACCACAGTTGACGCTACCAACGTATACTGTGTACCACAGTTGACAATACCAACATATACTGTGTACCACAGTTGACAGTATCAACATATACTGTGTACCACAGTTGAAAGTACCAACGTATACTGTGTACCACAGTTGACAACACCAACATATACTGTGTACCACAGTTGACAGTACCAACATATACTGTATACCACAGTTGACAGTACCAACATATACTGTGTACCACAGTTGACAGTACCAACATATACTGTGTACCACAGTTAACAGTACCAACATATACTGTATACCACAGTTGACAGTACCAACATATACTGTGTACCACTGTTGACAGTACCAACATATACCGTGTACCACAGTTGACAGTACCAACATATACTGTGTACCACAGCTGACACTACCAACATATACTTGTACCTCAGTTGACAGTATTACCATATGTTGTGTACCACCGTTGACAATACCAACGTATACTGTGTACCACAGTTGACAGTACCAACGTATACTGTGCACCACAGTTGACAGTACCAAAATATACTGTGTACCACAGTTGACAATACCAACATATACTGTGTACCACAGTTGACAATACCAACACATATAGTGTACCACAGTTGACAGTACCAACGTATACTGTGTACCACAGTTGCCAATGCCAACATATACTGTGTACCACAGTTGAGAGTACCAACATATACTGTGTACCACAGTTGACAGTACCAACATATACTGTGTACCACAGTTGACAGTACCAACATATACTGTGTACCACAGTTGGCAGTACCAATGTATACTGTGTACCACAGTTGACAGTACCAACATATACTGTGTACCACAGTTGACAGTACCAACATATACTGTGTACCATAGTTGACATTACCAACGTATATTGTGTTCCACAGTTGACAGTACCAACATGTACTGTGTACCACATTTGACAGTACCAACGTATACTGTGTACCACAGTTGACAGTACCAACGTATACTGTGTACCACAGTTGACAGTACCAACATATACTGTGTACCACAGTTGACAGTACCATCATATACTGTGTACCACAGTTGACAGTACCAACATATATTGTGTACCACAGTTGACAGTACCAACATATACTGTGTACCATAGTTGACATTACCAACGTATATTGTGTACCACAGTTGACAGTACCAACATATCCTGTGTACCTCAGTTGACAGTACCAACATATACAGTATACCATAGTTGACAGTACCAACATATACTGTGTACCACTGTTGACAGTACCAATATATACCGTGTACCACAGTTGACAGTACCAACATATACTGTGTACCACAGCTGACACTACCAACATATACTTGTACCTCAGTTGACAGTACTACAATATATTGTGTACGACCGTTGACAATACCAACGTATAATGTGTACCACAGTTGACAGTACCAACGTATACTGTGCACCACAGTTGACAGTACCAACATATACTGTGTACCACAGTTGACAATACCAACATATATTGTGTACCACAGTTGACAATACCAACACATATAGTGTACCACAGTTGACAGTACCAACGTATATTGTGTACCACAGTTGCCAATGCCAACATATACTGTGTACCACAGTTGAGAGTACCAACATGTACCGTGTACCACAGTTGACAGTACCAACGTATACTGTGTACCACAGTTGAGAATACCAACATATACTGTGTACCACAGTTGACAGTACCAACATATACTGTGTACCCTAGTTGAAAGTACCAACGTATACTGTGTACCACAGTTGACAACACCAACATATACTGTGTATCACAGTTGACAGTACCAACATATACTGTATACCACATTTGACAGTACCAACATATACTGTGTACCACAGTTGACAGTACCAACATATACTGTGTACCACAGTTGACAGTACCAACATATACTGTATACCACAGTTGACAGTACCAACATATACTGTGTACCACTGTTGACAGTATCAACATATACCGTGTACCACAGTTGACAGTACCAACATATACTGTGTACCACAGCTGACACTACCAACATATACTTGTACCGCAGTTGACAGTACTACCATATATTGTGTACCACCGTTGACAATACCAACGTATACTGTGTACCACAGTTGACAGTACCAACGTATACTGTGCACCACAGTTGACAGTACCAACATATACTGTGTACCGCTGTTGGCAGTACCAACATATAATGTGTACCTCAGTTGACAGTACCAACATATAATGTGTACCACAGTTGACAGTACCAACGTATACTGTGTACCACAGTTGACAGTACCAATATATACTGTGTAACACAGTTGACAATACCAACATATAATGTGTACCACAGTTGACAGTACCAACGTATACTGTGAACCACTGTTGGCAATACCAACATATACTGTGTACTACAGTTGACAGAACCAACATATACAGTGTACCACAGTTGACAGTACCAACATATACTGTGTACCACAGTTGACAGTACCAACATATACTGTGTACCACAGTTGACAGAACCAACATGTACCGTGAACCACAGTTGACAGTGCCAACGTATACTGTGTACCACAGTTGAGCGTACCAACGTATAGTGTGTACCACAGTTGACAGTACCAACATATACTGTGTACCACAGTTGACAGTACCAACATATACTGTGTACCACAGTTCACAGTACCAACGTATACTGTGTACCACATTTGACAGTACCAACATATACTGTATACCAGAGTTGACAGTACCAACATATACTGTGTACCACTGTTGACAGTACCAACATATACTGTGTACCACAGTTGACAGTACCAACATGTACCGTGTACCACAGTTGACAGTACCAACGTATACTGTGTACCACAGTTGACAATACCAACATATACTGTGTACCACAGTTGACAGTACCAACATATACTGTGTACCACAGTTGAAAGTACCAACGTATTTTGTGTACCACAGTTGACAACACCAACATATACTGTGTACCACAGTTGACAGTACCAACATATACTGTATACCACAGTTGACAGTACCAACATATACTGTGTACCACAGTTGACAGTACCAACATATACTGTGTACCACAGTTGACAGTACCAACATATACTGTATACCAGAGTTGACAGTACCAACATATACTGTGTACCACTGTTGACAGTACCAACATATACAGTGTACCACAGTTGACATTACCAACATATACTGTGTACCACAGCTGACAATACCAACATATACTTGTACCTCAGTTGAGAGTACTACCATATATTGTGTACCACCGTTGACAATACCAACGTATACTGTGTACCACAGTTGACAGTACCAACGTATACTGTGCACCACAGTTGACAGTACCAACATATACTGTGTACCACAGTTGACAATACCAACATATACTGTGTACCACAGTTGACAATACCAACACATATAGTGTACCACAGTTGACAATACCAACACATATAGTGTACCACAGTTGACAGTACCAACGTATACTGTGTACCACAGTTGCCAATGCCAACATATACTGTGTACCACAGTTGAGAGTACCAACATGTACCGTGTACCACAGTTGACAGTACCAACGTATACTGTGTACCACAGTTGACAGTACCAACGTATACTGTGTACCAGAGTTGACAGTACCCACATATACTGTGTACCACAGTTGACAGTTCCAACATATAAGGTGTACCACTGTTGATACTACCGACATATACTGTGTAGCACAGTTGACAGTACTAACATATACTGTGTACCACAGTTGAGAGTACCACCATATACTGGGTACCACTGTTGACAGTACCAACATATACTGTGTACCACAGTTGACAGTACCAACATATACTGTGTACCATAGTTGACAGTACCAACATATCCTGTGTACTTCAGTTGTCAGTACCAACATATACTGTATACCACAGTTGACAGTACCAACATATACTGTGTACCACTGTTGACAGTACCAACATATACCGTGTACCACAGTTGACAGTACCAACATATACTGTGTACCACAGCTGACACTACCAACATATACTTGTACCTCAATTGACAGTACTACCATATATTGTGTACCACCGTTGACAATACCAACGTATACTGTGTACCACAGTTGACAGTACCAACGTATACTGTGCACCACAGTTGACAGTACCAACATATACTGTGTACCACAGTTGACAATACCAACATATACTGTGTACCACAGTTGACAATACCAACACATATAGTGTACCACAGTTGACAGTACCAACGTATACTGTGTACCACAGTTGCCAATGCCAACATATACTGTGTACCACAGTTGAGAGTACCAACATGTACCGTGTACCACAGTTGACACTACCAACGTATACTGTGTACCACAGTTAACAATACCAACATATACTGTGTACCACAGTTGACAGTATCAACATATACTGTGTACCACAGTTGAAAGTACCAACGTAAACTGTGTACCACAGTTGACAACACCAACATATACTGTGTACCACAGTTGACAGTACCAACATATACTGTATACCACAGTTGACAGTACCAACATATACTGTGTACCACAGTTGACAGTACCACCATATACTGTGTACCATAGTTGACATTACCAACGTATATTGTGTTCCACAGTTGACAGTACCAACATGTACTGTGTACCACAGTTGACAGTACCAACGTATACTGTGTACCACAGTTGACAGTACCAACGTATACTGTGTACCACAGTTGACAGTACCAACATATACTGTGTACCATAGTTGACAGTACCATCATATACTGTGTACCACAGTTGACAGTACCAACATATATTGTGTACCACAGTTGACAGTACCAACATATACTGTGTACCATAGTTGACATTACCAACGTATATTGTGTACCACAGTTGACAGTACCAACATATCCTGTGTACCTCAGTTGACAGTACCAACATATACTGTATACCATAGTTGACAGTACCAACATATACTGTGTACCACTGTTGACAGTACCAATATATACCGTGTACCACAGTTGACAGTACCAACATATACTGTGTACCACAGCTGACACTACCAACATATACTTGTACCTCAGTTGACAGTACTACCATATATTGTGTACCACCGTTGACAATACCAACGTATAATGTGTACCACAGTTGACAGTACCAACGTATACTGTGCACCACAGTTGACAGTACCAACATATACTGTGTACCACAGTTGACAATACCAACATATATTGTGTACCACAGTTGACAATACCAACACATATAGTGTACCACAGTTGACAGTACCAACGTATATTGTGTACCACAGTTGCCAATGCCAACATATACTGTGTACCACAGTTGAGAGTACCAACATGTACCGTGTACCACAGTTGACAGTACCAACGTATACTGTGTACCACAGTTGACAATACCAACATATACTGTGTACCACAGTTGACAGTACCAACATATACTGTGTACCCTAGTTGAAAGTACCAACGTATACTGTGTACCACAGTTGACAACACCAACATATACTGTGTATCACAGTTGACAGTACCAACATATACTGTATACCACATTTGACAGTACCAACATATACTGTGTACCACAGTTGACAGTACCAACATATACTGTGTACCACAGTTGACAGTACCAACATATACTGTATACCACAGTTGACAGTACCAACATATACTGTGTACCACTGTTGACAGTACCAACATATACCGTGTACCACAGTTGACAGTACCAACATATACTGTGTACCACAGCTGACACTACCAACATATACTTGTACCGCAGTTGACAGTACTACCATATATTGTGTACCACCGTTGACAATACCAACGTATACTGTGTACCACAGTTGACAGTAACAACGTATACTGTGCACCACAGTTGACAGTACCAACATATACTGTGTACCGCTGTTGGCAGTACCAACATATAATGTGTACCTCAGTTGACAGTACCAACATATACTGTGTACCACAGTTGACAGTACCAACGTATACTGTGTACCACAGTTGACAGTACCAACGTATACTGTGTACCAGAGTTGACAGTACCCACATATACTGTGTACCACAGTTGACAGTTCCAACATATAAGGTGTACCACTGTTGATACTACCGACATATACTGTGTAACACAGTTGACAGTACTAACATATACTGTGTACCACAGTTGAGAGTACCACCATATACTGGGTACCACTGTTGACAGTACCAACATATACTGTGTACCACAGTTGACAGTACCAACATATACTGTGTACCATAGTTGACAGTACCAACATATCCTGTGTACCTCAGTTGTCAGTACCAACATATACTGTATACCACAGTTGACAGTACCAACATATACTGTGTACCACTGTTGACAGTACCAACATATACCGTGTACCACAGTTGACAGTACCAACATATACTGTGTACCACAGCTGACACTACCAACATATACTTGTACCTCAATTGACAGTACTACCATATATTGTGTACCACCGTTGACAATACCAACGTATACTGTGTACCACAGTTGACAGTACCAACGTATACTGTGCACCACAGTTGACAGTACCAACATATACTGTGTACCACAGTTGACAATACCAACATATACTGTGTACCACAGTTGACAATACCAACACATATAGTGTACCACAGTTGACAGTACCAACGTATACTGTGTACCACAGTTGCGAATGCCAACATATACTGTGTACCACAGTTGAGAGTACCAACATGTACCGTGTACCACAGTTGTCACTACCAACGTATACTGTGTACCACAGTTGACAATACCAACATATACTGTGTACCACAGTTGACAGTACCAACATATACTGTGTACCACAGTTGAAAGTACCAACGTATACTGTGTACCACAGTTGACAACACCAACATATACTGTGTACCACAGTTGACAGTACCAACATATACTGTATACCACAGTTGACAGTACCAACATATACTGTGTACCACAGTTGACAGTACCAACATATACTGTGTACCACAGTTGACAGTACCAACATATACTGTATACCACAGTTGACAGTACCAACATATACTGTGTACCACTGTTGACAGTACCAACATATACCGTGTACCACAGTTGACAGTACCAACATATACTGTGTACCACAGCTGACACTACCAACATATACTTGTACCTCAGTTGACAGTATTACCATATATTGTGTACCACCGTTGACAATACCAACGTATACTGTGTACCACAGTTGACAGTACCAACGTATACTGTGTACCACAGTTGCCAATGCCAACATATACTGTGTACCACAGTTGAGAGTACCAACATATACTGTGTACCACAGTTGACAGTACCAACATATACTGTGTACCACAGTTGACAGTACCAACATATACTGTGTACCACAGTTGACAGTACCAATGTATACTGTGTACCACAGTTGACAGTACCAACATATACTGTGTACCACAGTTGACAGTACCAACATATACTGTGTACCATAGTTGACATTACCAACGTATATTGTGTTCCACAGTTGACAGTACCAACATGTACTGTGTACCATAGTTGACAGTACCAACGTATACTGTGTACCACAGTTGACAGTACCAACGTATACTGTGTACCACAGTTGACAGTACCAACATATAATGTGTACCACATTTGACAGTACGATCATATACTGTGTACCACAGTTGACAGTACCAACATATATTGTGTACCACAGTTGACAGTACCAACATATACTGTGTACCATAGTTGACATTACCAACGTATATTGTGTACCACAGTTGAGAGTACCAACATATCCTGTGTACCTCAGTTGACAGTACCATCATATACTGTATACCACAGTTGACAGTACCAACATATACTGTGTACCACTGTTGACAGTACCAATATATACCGTGTACCACAGTTGACAGTACCAACATATACTTGTACCTCAGTTGACAGTACTACCATATATTGTGTACCACCGTTGACAATACCAACGTATACTGTGTACCACAGTTGACAGTACCAACGTATACTGTGCACCACAGTTGACAGTACCAACATATACTGTGTACCACAGTTGACAATACCAACATATACTGTGTACCACAGTTGACAATACCAACACATATAGTGTACCACAGTTGACAGTACCAACGTATATTGTGCACCACAGTTGCCAATGCCAACATATACTGTGTACCACAGTTGAGAGTACCAACATATACTGTGTACCACAGTTGAAAGTACCAACGTATACTGTGTACCACAGTTGACAGCACCAACATATACTGTGTATCACAGTTGACAATACCAACATATACTGTATACCACATTTGACAGTACCAACATATACTGTGTACCACAGTTGACAGTACCAACATATACTGTGTACCACAGTTGACAGTACCAACATATACTGTATACCACAGTTGACAGTACCAACATATACTGTGTACCACTGTTGACAGTACCAACATATACTGTGTACCCTAGTTGACATTACCAACGTATATTGTGTACCATAGTTGACAGTAGCAACATGTACTGTGTACCACAGTTGACAGTAACAACGTATACTGTGTACCACAGTTGACAGTACCAACGTATACTGTGTACCACAGTTGACAGTACCAACGTATACTGTGCACCACAGTTGACAGTACCAACATATACTGTGTACCACAGTTGACAATACCAACATATACTGTGTACCACAGTTGACAATACCAACACATATAGTGTACCACAGTTGACAGTACCAACGTATACTGTGTACCACAGTTGCCAATGCCATCATATACTGTGTACCACAGTTGAGAGTAACAACATATACTGTGTACCACAGTTGACAGTACCAACATATACTGTGTACCACAGTTGACAGTACCAACATATACTGTGTACCACAGTTGACAGTACCAATGTATACTGTGTACCACAGTTGACAGTACCAACATATAGTGTGTACCACAGTTGACAGTACCAACATATACTGTGTACCCTAGTTGACATTACCAACGTATATTGTGTACCACAGTTGACAGTACCAACATGTACAGTGTACCACAGTTGACAGTACCAACGTATACTGTGTACCACAGTTGACAGTATCAACGTATACTGTGTACCACAGTTGACAGTACCAACATATAACGTGTACCACAGTTGGCAGTACCATCATATACTCTGTACCACAGTTGACAGTACCAACATATATCGTGTACCACAGTTGACAGTACCAACATATACTGTGTACCATAGTTGACATTACCAACGTATATTGTGTACCACAGTTGACAGTACCAACATACACCGTGTACAACAGTTGACAGTACCAACATATACTGTGTACCACAGTTGCGAGTACCAACATAAACTGTGTACCACAGTTGACAGTACCAACATATACTGTGTACCACAGTTGACAGTACCAACATATACTGTATACCACAGTTGACAGTACCAACATATACTGTGTACCACAGTTGACAGTACCAACATATACTGTGTACCTCAGTTAACAGTACCCACATATACTGTGTACCACAGTTGACAGTATAAACATATACTGTGTACCACAGTTGACAGTACCATCATATACTTTGTACCACAGTTAACAGTACCAACATATACTGTGTACCACAGTTGACAGTACCAACGTATACTGTCTACCACAGTTGACAGTACCAACGTATACTGTTTACCACAGTTGACAATACCAACATATACTGTGTACCAGAGTTGACAGTACCCACATATACTGTGTACCACAGTTGACAGTTCCAACATATAAGGTGTACCACTGTTGATACTACCGACATATACTGTGTAGCACAGTTGACAGTACTAACATATACTGTGTACCACGGTTGAGAGTACCACCATATACTGGGTACCACTGTTGACAGTACCAACATATACTGTGTACCACAGTTGACAGTACCAACATATACTGTGTACCATAGTTGACAGTACCAACATATCCTGTGTACCTCAGTTGTCAGTACCAACATATACTGTATACCACAGTTGACAGTACCAACATATACTGTGTACCACTGTTGACAGTACCAACATATACCGTGTACCACAGTTGACAGTACCAACATATACTGTGTACCACAGCTGACACTACCAACATATACCTGTACCTCAATTGACAGTACTACCATATATAGTGTACCACCGTTGACAATACCAACGTATACTGTGTACCACAGTTGACAGTACCAACGTATACTGTGCACCACAGTTGACAGTACCAACATATACTGTGTACCACAGTTGACAATACCAACATATACTGTGTACCACAGTTGACAATACCAACACATATAGTGTACCACAGTTGACAGTACCAACGTATACTGTGTACCACAGTTGCCAATGCCATCATATACTGTGTACCACAGTTGAGAGTAACAACATATACTGTGCACCACAGTTGACAGTACCAACATATACTGTGTACCACAGTTGACAATACCAACATATACTGTGTACCACAGTTGACAATACCAACACATATAGTGTACCACAGTTGACAATACCAACACATATAGTGTACCACAGTTGACAGTACCAACGTATACTGTGTACCACAGTTGCCAATGCCAACATATACTGTGTACCTCAGTTGAGAGTACCAACATGTACCGTGTACCACAGTTGACAGTACCAACGTATACTCTGTACCACAGTTGACAGTACCAACGTATACTGTTTACCACAGTTGACAATACCAACATATACTGTGTACCAGAGTTGACAGTACCCACATATACTGTGTACCACAGTTGACAGTTCCAACATATAAGGTGTACCACTGTTGATACTACCGACATATACTGTGTAGCACAGTTGACAGTACTAACATATACTGTGTACCACAGTTGAGAGTACCACCATATACTGGGTACCACTGTTGACAGTACCAACATATACTGTGTACCACAGTTGACAGTACCAACATATACTGTGTACCATAGTTGACAGTACCAACATATCCTGTGTACTTCAGTTGTCAGTACCAACATATACTGTATACCACAGTTGACAGTACCAACATATACTGTGTACCACTGTTGACAGTACCAACATATACCGTGTACCACAGTTGACAGTACCAACATATACTGTGTACCACAGCTGACACTACCAACATATACTTGTACCTCAATTGACAGTACTACCATATATTGTGTACCACCGTTGACAATACCAACGTATACTGTGTACCACAGTTGACAGTACCAACGTATACTGTGCACCACAGTTGACAGTACCAACATATACTGTGTACCACAGTTGACAATACCAACATATACTGTGTACCACAGCTGACAATACCAACACATATAGTGTACCACAGTTGACAGTACCAACGTATACTGTGTACCACAGTTGCCAATGCCAACATATACTGTGTACCACAGTTGAGAGTACCAACATGTACCGTGTACCACAGTTGACGCTACCAACGTATACTGTGTACCACAGTTGACAATACCAACATATACTGTGTACCACAGTTGACAGTATCAACATATACTGTGTACCACAGTTGAAAGTACCAACGTATACTGTGTACCACAGTTGACAACACCAACATATACTGTGTACCACAGTTGACAGTACCAACATATACTGTATACCACAGTTGACAGTACCAACATATACTGTGTACCACAGTTGACAGTACCAACATATACTGTGTACCACAGTTAACAGTACCAACATATACTGTATACCACAGTTGACAGTACCAACATATACTGTGTACCACTGTTGACAGTACCAACATATACCGTGTACCACAGTTGACAGTACCAACATATACTGTGTACCACAGCTGACACTACCAACATATACTTGTACCTCAGTTGACAGTATTACCATATGTTGTGTACCACCGTTGACAATACCAACGTATACTGTGTACCACAGTTGACAGTACCAACGTATACTGTGCACCACAGTTGACAGTACCAAAATATACTGTGTACCACAGTTGACAATACCAACATATACTGTGTACCACAGTTGACAATACCAACACATATAGTGTACCACAGTTGACAGTACCAACGTATACTGTGTACCACAGTTGCCAATGCCAACATATACTGTGTACCACAGTTGAGAGTACCAACATATACTGTGTACCACAGTTGACAGTACCAACATATACTGTGTACCACAGTTGACAGTACCAACATATACTGTGTACCACAGTTGGCAGTACCAATGTATACTGTGTACCACAGTTGACAGTACCAACATATACTGTGTACCACAGTTGACAGTACCAACATATACTGTGTACCATAGTTGACATTACCAACGTATATTGTGTTCCACAGTTGACAGTACCAACATGTACTGTGTACCACATTTGACAGTACCAACGTATACTGTGTACCACAGTTGACAGTACCAACGTATACTGTGTACCACAGTTGACAGTACCAACATATACTGTGTACCACAGTTGACAGTACCATCATATACTGTGTACCACAGTTGACAGTACCAACATATATTGTGTACCACAGTTGACAGTACCAACATATACTGTGTACCATAGTTGACATTACCAACGTATATTGTGTACCACAGTTGACAGTACCAACATATCCTGTGTACCTCAGTTGACAGTACCAACATATACAGTATACCATAGTTGACAGTACCAACATATACTGTGTACCACTGTTGACAGTACCAATATATACCGTGTACCACAGTTGACAGTACCAACATATACTGTGTACCACAGCTGACACTACCAACATATACTTGTACCTCAGTTGACAGTACTACAATATATTGTGTACGACCGTTGACAATACCAACGTATAATGTGTACCACAGTTGACAGTACCAACGTATACTGTGCACCACAGTTGACAGTACCAACATATACTGTGTACCACAGTTGACAATACCAACATATATTGTGTACCACAGTTGACAATACCAACACATATAGTGTACCACAGTTGACAGTACCAACGTATATTGTGTACCACAGTTGCCAATGCCAACATATACTGTGTACCACAGTTGAGAGTACCAACATGTACCGTGTACCACAGTTGACAGTACCAACGTATACTGTGTACCACAGTTGAGAATACCAACATATACTGTGTACCACAGTTGACAGTACCAACATATACTGTGTACCCTAGTTGAAAGTACCAACGTATACTGTGTACCACAGTTGACAACACCAACATATACTGTGTATCACAGTTGACAGTACCAACATATACTGTATACCACATTTGACAGTACCAACATATACTGTGTACCACAGTTGACAGTACCAACATATACTGTGTACCACAGTTGACAGTACCAACATATACTGTATACCACAGTTGACAGTACCAACATATACTGTGTACCACTGTTGACAGTATCAACATATACCGTGTACCACAGTTGACAGTACCAACATATACTGTGTACCACAGCTGACACTACCAACATATACTTGTACCGCAGTTGACAGTACTACCATATATTGTGTACCACCGTTGACAATACCAACGTATACTGTGTACCACAGTTGACAGTACCAACGTATACTGTGCACCACAGTTGACAGTACCAACATATACTGTGTACCGCTGTTGGCAGTACCAACATATAATGTGTACCTCAGTTGACAGTACCAACATATAATGTGTACCACAGTTGACAGTACCAACGTATACTGTGTACCACAGTTGACAGTACCAATATATACTGTGTAACACAGTTGACAATACCAACATATAATGTGTACCACAGTTGACAGTACCAACGTATACTGTGAACCACTGTTGGCAATACCAACATATACTGTGTACTACAGTTGACAGAACCAACATATACAGTGTACCACAGTTGACAGTACCAACATATACTGTGTACCACAGTTGACAGTACCAACATATACTGTGTACCACAGTTGACAGAACCAACATGTACCGTGAACCACAGTTGACAGTGCCAACGTATACTGTGTACCACAGTTGAGCGTACCAACGTATAGTGTGTACCACAGTTGACAGTACCAACATATACTGTGTACCACAGTTGACAGTACCAACATATACTGTGTACCACAGTTCACAGTACCAACGTATACTGTGTACCACATTTGACAGTACCAACATATACTGTATACCAGAGTTGACAGTACCAACATATACTGTGTACCACTGTTGACAGTACCAACATATACTGTGTACCACAGTTGACAGTACCAACATGTACCGTGTACCACAGTTGACAGTACCAACGTATACTGTGTACCACAGTTGACAATACCAACATATACTGTGTACCACAGTTGACAGTACCAACATATACTGTGTACCACAGTTGAAAGTACCAACGTATTTTGTGTACCACAGTTGACAACACCAACATATACTGTGTACCACAGTTGACAGTACCAACATATACTGTATACCACAGTTGACAGTACCAACATATACTGTGTACCACAGTTGACAGTACCAACATATACTGTGTACCACAGTTGACAGTACCAACATATACTGTATACCAGAGTTGACAGTACCAACATATACTGTGTACCACTGTTGACAGTACCAACATATACAGTGTACCACAGTTGACATTACCAACATATACTGTGTACCACAGCTGACAATACCAACATATACTTGTACCTCAGTTGAGAGTACTACCATATATTGTGTACCACCGTTGACAATACCAACGTATACTGTGTACCACAGTTGACAGTACCAACGTATACTGTGCACCACAGTTGACAGTACCAACATATACTGTGTACCACAGTTGACAATACCAACATATACTGTGTACCACAGTTGACAATACCAACACATATAGTGTACCACAGTTGACAATACCAACACATATAGTGTACCACAGTTGACAGTACCAACGTATACTGTGTACCACAGTTGCCAATGCCAACATATACTGTGTACCACAGTTGAGAGTACCAACATGTACCGTGTACCACAGTTGACAGTACCAACGTATACTGTGTACCACAGTTGACAGTACCAACGTATACTGTGTACCAGAGTTGACAGTACCCACATATACTGTGTACCACAGTTGACAGTTCCAACATATAAGGTGTACCACTGTTGATACTACCGACATATACTGTGTAGCACAGTTGACAGTACTAACATATACTGTGTACCACAGTTGAGAGTACCACCATATACTGGGTACCACTGTTGACAGTACCAACATATACTGTGTACCACAGTTGACAGTACCAACATATACTGTGTACCATAGTTGACAGTACCAACATATCCTGTGTACTTCAGTTGTCAGTACCAACATATACTGTATACCACAGTTGACAGTACCAACATATACTGTGTACCACTGTTGACAGTACCAACATATACCGTGTACCACAGTTGACAGTACCAACATATACTGTGTACCACAGCTGACACTACCAACATATACTTGTACCTCAATTGACAGTACTACCATATATTGTGTACCACCGTTGACAATACCAACGTATACTGTGTACCACAGTTGACAGTACCAACGTATACTGTGCACCACAGTTGACAGTACCAACATATACTGTGTACCACAGTTGACAATACCAACATATACTGTGTACCACAGTTGACAATACCAACACATATAGTGTACCACAGTTGACAGTACCAACGTATACTGTGTACCACAGTTGCCAATGCCAACATATACTGTGTACCACAGTTGAGAGTACCAACATGTACCGTGTACCACAGTTGACACTACCAACGTATACTGTGTACCACAGTTAACAATACCAACATATACTGTGTACCACAGTTGACAGTATCAACATATACTGTGTACCACAGTTGAAAGTACCAACGTAAACTGTGTACCACAGTTGACAACACCAACATATACTGTGTACCACAGTTGACAGTACCAACATATACTGTATACCACAGTTGACAGTACCAACATATACTGTGTACCACAGTTGACAGTACCACCATATACTGTGTACCATAGTTGACATTACCAACGTATATTGTGTTCCACAGTTGACAGTACCAACATGTACTGTGTACCACAGTTGACAGTACCAACGTATACTGTGTACCACAGTTGACAGTACCAACGTATACTGTGTACCACAGTTGACAGTACCA
Organism: Eledone cirrhosa; assembly: GCA_964016885.1. Classification (NCBI taxonomy): domain Eukaryota; kingdom Metazoa; phylum Mollusca; class Cephalopoda; order Octopoda; family Eledonidae; genus Eledone; species Eledone cirrhosa. The sequence goes on from OZ024755.1 coordinate 43,877,936, forward strand.
ACATATACTGTGTACCATAGTTGACAGTACCATCATATACTGTGTACCACAGTTGACAGTACCAACATATATTGTGTACCACAGTTGACAGTACCAACATATACTGTGTACCATAGTTGACATTACCAACGTATATTGTGTACCACAGTTGACAGTACCAACATATCCTGTGTACCTCAGTTGACAGTACCAACATATACTGTATACCATAGTTGACAGTACCAACATATACTGTGTACCACTGTTGACAGTACCAATATATACCGTGTACCACAGTTGACAGTACCAACATATACTGTGTACCACAGCTGACACTACCAACATATACTTGTACCTCAGTTGACAGTACTACCATATATTGTGTACCACCGTTGACAATACCAACGTATAATGTGTACCACAGTTGACAGTACCAACGTATACTGTGCACCACAGTTGACAGTACCAACATATACTGTGTACCACAGTTGACAATACCAACATATATTGTGTACCACAGTTGACAATACCAACACATATAGTGTACCACAGTTGACAGTACCAACGTATATTGTGTACCACAGTTGCCAATGCCAACATATACTGTGTACCACAGTTGAGAGTACCAACATGTACCGTGTACCACAGTTGACAGTACCAACGTATACTGTGTACCACAGTTGACAATACCAACATATACTGTGTACCACAGTTGACAGTACCAACATATACTGTGTACCCTAGTTGAAAGTACCAACGTATACTGTGTACCACAGTTGACAACACCAACATATACTGTGTATCACAGTTGACAGTACCAACATATACTGTATACCACATTTGACAGTACCAACATATACTGTGTACCACAGTTGACAGTACCAACATATACTGTGTACCACAGTTGACAGTACCAACATATACTGTATACCACAGTTGACAGTACCAACATATACTGTGTACCACTGTTGACAGTACCAACATATACCGTGTACCACAGTTGACAGTACCAACATATACTGTGTACCACAGCTGACACTACCAACATATACTTGTACCGCAGTTGACAGTACTACCATATATTGTGTACCACCGTTGACAATACCAACGTATACTGTGTACCACAGTTGACAGTAACAACGTATACTGTGCACCACAGTTGACAGTACCAACATATACTGTGTACCGCTGTTGGCAGTACCAACATATAATGTGTACCTCAGTTGACAGTACCAACATATACTGTGTACCACAGTTGACAGTACCAACGTATACTGTGTACCACAGTTGACAGTACCAACGTATACTGTGTACCAGAGTTGACAGTACCCACATATACTGTGTACCACAGTTGACAGTTCCAACATATAAGGTGTACCACTGTTGATACTACCGACATATACTGTGTAACACAGTTGACAGTACTAACATATACTGTGTACCACAGTTGAGAGTACCACCATATACTGGGTACCACTGTTGACAGTACCAACATATACTGTGTACCACAGTTGACAGTACCAACATATACTGTGTACCATAGTTGACAGTACCAACATATCCTGTGTACCTCAGTTGTCAGTACCAACATATACTGTATACCACAGTTGACAGTACCAACATATACTGTGTACCACTGTTGACAGTACCAACATATACCGTGTACCACAGTTGACAGTACCAACATATACTGTGTACCACAGCTGACACTACCAACATATACTTGTACCTCAATTGACAGTACTACCATATATTGTGTACCACCGTTGACAATACCAACGTATACTGTGTACCACAGTTGACAGTACCAACGTATACTGTGCACCACAGTTGACAGTACCAACATATACTGTGTACCACAGTTGACAATACCAACATATACTGTGTACCACAGTTGACAATACCAACACATATAGTGTACCACAGTTGACAGTACCAACGTATACTGTGTACCACAGTTGCGAATGCCAACATATACTGTGTACCACAGTTGAGAGTACCAACATGTACCGTGTACCACAGTTGTCACTACCAACGTATACTGTGTACCACAGTTGACAATACCAACATATACTGTGTACCACAGTTGACAGTACCAACATATACTGTGTACCACAGTTGAAAGTACCAACGTATACTGTGTACCACAGTTGACAACACCAACATATACTGTGTACCACAGTTGACAGTACCAACATATACTGTATACCACAGTTGACAGTACCAACATATACTGTGTACCACAGTTGACAGTACCAACATATACTGTGTACCACAGTTGACAGTACCAACATATACTGTATACCACAGTTGACAGTACCAACATATACTGTGTACCACTGTTGACAGTACCAACATATACCGTGTACCACAGTTGACAGTACCAACATATACTGTGTACCACAGCTGACACTACCAACATATACTTGTACCTCAGTTGACAGTATTACCATATATTGTGTACCACCGTTGACAATACCAACGTATACTGTGTACCACAGTTGACAGTACCAACGTATACTGTGTACCACAGTTGCCAATGCCAACATATACTGTGTACCACAGTTGAGAGTACCAACATATACTGTGTACCACAGTTGACAGTACCAACATATACTGTGTACCACAGTTGACAGTACCAACATATACTGTGTACCACAGTTGACAGTACCAATGTATACTGTGTACCACAGTTGACAGTACCAACATATACTGTGTACCACAGTTGACAGTACCAACATATACTGTGTACCATAGTTGACATTACCAACGTATATTGTGTTCCACAGTTGACAGTACCAACATGTACTGTGTACCATAGTTGACAGTACCAACGTATACTGTGTACCACAGTTGACAGTACCAACGTATACTGTGTACCACAGTTGACAGTACCAACATATAATGTGTACCACATTTGACAGTACGATCATATACTGTGTACCACAGTTGACAGTACCAACATATATTGTGTACCACAGTTGACAGTACCAACATATACTGTGTACCATAGTTGACATTACCAACGTATATTGTGTACCACAGTTGAGAGTACCAACATATCCTGTGTACCTCAGTTGACAGTACCATCATATACTGTATACCACAGTTGACAGTACCAACATATACTGTGTACCACTGTTGACAGTACCAATATATACCGTGTACCACAGTTGACAGTACCAACATATACTTGTACCTCAGTTGACAGTACTACCATATATTGTGTACCACCGTTGACAATACCAACGTATACTGTGTACCACAGTTGACAGTACCAACGTATACTGTGCACCACAGTTGACAGTACCAACATATACTGTGTACCACAGTTGACAATACCAACATATACTGTGTACCACAGTTGACAATACCAACACATATAGTGTACCACAGTTGACAGTACCAACGTATATTGTGCACCACAGTTGCCAATGCCAACATATACTGTGTACCACAGTTGAGAGTACCAACATATACTGTGTACCACAGTTGAAAGTACCAACGTATACTGTGTACCACAGTTGACAGCACCAACATATACTGTGTATCACAGTTGACAATACCAACATATACTGTATACCACATTTGACAGTACCAACATATACTGTGTACCACAGTTGACAGTACCAACATATACTGTGTACCACAGTTGACAGTACCAACATATACTGTATACCACAGTTGACAGTACCAACATATACTGTGTACCACTGTTGACAGTACCAACATATACTGTGTACCCTAGTTGACATTACCAACGTATATTGTGTACCATAGTTGACAGTAGCAACATGTACTGTGTACCACAGTTGACAGTAACAACGTATACTGTGTACCACAGTTGACAGTACCAACGTATACTGTGTACCACAGTTGACAGTACCAACGTATACTGTGCACCACAGTTGACAGTACCAACATATACTGTGTACCACAGTTGACAATACCAACATATACTGTGTACCACAGTTGACAATACCAACACATATAGTGTACCACAGTTGACAGTACCAACGTATACTGTGTACCACAGTTGCCAATGCCATCATATACTGTGTACCACAGTTGAGAGTAACAACATATACTGTGTACCACAGTTGACAGTACCAACATATACTGTGTACCACAGTTGACAGTACCAACATATACTGTGTACCACAGTTGACAGTACCAATGTATACTGTGTACCACAGTTGACAGTACCAACATATAGTGTGTACCACAGTTGACAGTACCAACATATACTGTGTACCCTAGTTGACATTACCAACGTATATTGTGTACCACAGTTGACAGTACCAACATGTACAGTGTACCACAGTTGACAGTACCAACGTATACTGTGTACCACAGTTGACAGTATCAACGTATACTGTGTACCACAGTTGACAGTACCAACATATAACGTGTACCACAGTTGGCAGTACCATCATATACTCTGTACCACAGTTGACAGTACCAACATATATCGTGTACCACAGTTGACAGTACCAACATATACTGTGTACCATAGTTGACATTACCAACGTATATTGTGTACCACAGTTGACAGTACCAACATACACCGTGTACAACAGTTGACAGTACCAACATATACTGTGTACCACAGTTGCGAGTACCAACATAAACTGTGTACCACAGTTGACAGTACCAACATATACTGTGTACCACAGTTGACAGTACCAACATATACTGTATACCACAGTTGACAGTACCAACATATACTGTGTACCACAGTTGACAGTACCAACATATACTGTGTACCTCAGTTAACAGTACCCACATATACTGTGTACCACAGTTGACAGTATAAACATATACTGTGTACCACAGTTGACAGTACCATCATATACTTTGTACCACAGTTAACAGTACCAACATATACTGTGTACCACAGTTGACAGTACCAACGTATACTGTCTACCACAGTTGACAGTACCAACGTATACTGTTTACCACAGTTGACAATACCAACATATACTGTGTACCAGAGTTGACAGTACCCACATATACTGTGTACCACAGTTGACAGTTCCAACATATAAGGTGTACCACTGTTGATACTACCGACATATACTGTGTAGCACAGTTGACAGTACTAACATATACTGTGTACCACGGTTGAGAGTACCACCATATACTGGGTACCACTGTTGACAGTACCAACATATACTGTGTACCACAGTTGACAGTACCAACATATACTGTGTACCATAGTTGACAGTACCAACATATCCTGTGTACCTCAGTTGTCAGTACCAACATATACTGTATACCACAGTTGACAGTACCAACATATACTGTGTACCACTGTTGACAGTACCAACATATACCGTGTACCACAGTTGACAGTACCAACATATACTGTGTACCACAGCTGACACTACCAACATATACTTGTACCTCAATTGACAGTACTACCATATATTGTGTACCACCGTTGACAATACCAACGTATACTGTGTACCACAGTTGACAGTACCAACGTATACTGTGCACCACAGTTGACAGTACCAACATATACTGTGTACCACAGTTGACAATACCAACATATACTGTGTACCACAGTTGACAATACCAACACATATAGTGTACCACAGTTGACAGTACCAACGTATACTGTGTACCACAGTTGCGAATGCCAACATATACTGTGTACCACAGTTGAGAGTACCAACATGTACCGTGTACCACAGTTGACACTACCAACGTATACTGTGTACCACAGTTGACAATACCAACATATACTGTGTACAACAGTTGACAGTACCAACATATACTGTGTACCACAGTTGAAAGTACCAACGTATACTGTGTACCACAGTTGACAACACCAACATATACTGTGTACCACAGTTGACAGTACCAACATATACTGTATACCACAGTTGACAGTACCAACATATACTGTGTACCACAGTTGACAGTACCAACATATACTGTGTACCACAGTTGACAGTACCAACATATACTGTATACCACAGTTGACAGTACCAACATATACTGTGTACCACTGTTGACAGTACCAAAATATACCGTGTACCACAGTTGACAGTACCAACATATACTGTGTACCACAGCTGACACTACCAACATATACTTGTACCTCAGTTGACAGTATTACCATATATTGTGTACCACCGTTGACAATACCAACGTATACTGTGTACCACAGTTGACAGTACCAACGTATACTGTGCACCACAGTTGACAGTACCAAAATATACTGTGTACCACAGTTGACAATACCAACATATACTGTGTACCACAGTTGACAATACCAACACATATAGTGTACCACAGTTGACAGTACCAACGTATACTGTGTACCACAGTTGCCAATGCCAACATATACTGTGTACCACAGTTGAGAGTACCAACATATAATGTGTACCACAGTTGACAGTACCAACATATACTGTGTACCACAGTTGACAGTACCAACATATACTGTGTACCACAGTTGACAGTACCAATGTATACTGTGTACCACAGTTGACAGTACCAACATATACTGTGTACCACAGTTGACAGTACCAACATATACTGTGTACCATAGTTGACATTACCAACGTATATTGTGTTCCACAGTTGACAGTACCAACATGTACTGTGTACCACAGTTGACAGTACCAACGTATACTGTGTACCACAGTTGACAGTACCAACGTATACTGTGTACCACAGTTGACAGTACCAACATATAATGTGTACCACAGTTGACAGTACCATCATATACTGTGTACCACAGTTGACAGTACCAACATATATTGTGTACCACAGTTGACAGTACCAACATATACTGTGTACCATAGTTGACATTACCAACGTATATTGTGTACCACAGTTGACAGTACCAACATATCCTGTGTACCTCAGTTGACAGTACCATCATATACTGTATACCACAGTTGACAGTACCAACATATACTGTGTACCACTGTTGACAGTACCAATATATACCGTGTACCACAGTTGACAGTACCAACATATACTGTGTACCACAGCTGACACTACCAACATATACTTGTACCTCAGTTGACAGTACTACCATATATTGTGTACCACCGTTGACAATACCAACGTATACTGTGTACCACAGTTGACAGTACCAACGTATACTGTGCACCACAGTTGACAGTACCAACATATACTGTGTACCACAGTTGACAATACCAACATATACTGTGTACCACAGTTGACAATACCAACACATATAGTGTACCACAGTTGACAGTACCAACGTATATTGTGTACCACAGTTGCCAATGCCAACATATACTGTGTACCACAGTTGAGAGTACCAACATGTAACGTGTACCACAGTTGACAGTACCAACGTATACTGTGTACCACAGTTGACAATACCAACATATACTGTGTACCACAGTTGACAGTACCAACATATATTGTGTACCACAGTTGACAGTACCAATGTATACTGTGTACCACAGTTGACAGTACCAACATATAGTGTGTACCACAGTTGACAGTACCAACATATACTGTGTACCCTAGTTGACATTACCAACGTATATTGTGTACCACAGTTGACAGTACCAACATGTACAGTGTACCACAGTTGACAGTACCAACGTATACTGTGTACCACAGTTGACAGTATCAACGTATACTGTGTACCACAGTTGACAGTACCAACATATAACGTGTACCACAGTTGGCAGTACCATCATATACTCTGTACCACAGTTGACAGTACCAACATATATCGTGTACCACAGTTGACAGTACCAACATATACTGTGTACCATAGTTGACATTACCAACGTATATTGTGTACCACAGTTGACAGTACCAACATACACCGTGTACAACAGTTGACAGTACCAACATATACTGTGTACCACAGTTGCGAGTACCAACATAAACTGTGTACCACAGTTGACAGTACCAACATATACTGTGTACCACAGTTGACAGTACCAACATATACTGTATACCACAGTTGACAGTACCAACATATACTGTGTACCACAGTTGACAGTACCAACATATACTGTGTACCTCAGTTAACAGTACCCACATATACTGTGTACCACAGTTGACAGTATAAACATATACTGTGTACCACAGTTGACAGTACCATCATATACTTTGTACCACAGTTAACAGTACCAACATATACTGTGTACCACAGTTGACAGTACCAACGTATACTGTCTACCACAGTTGACAGTACCAACGTATACTGTTTACCACAGTTGACAATACCAACATATACTGTGTACCAGAGTTGACAGTACCCACATATACTGTGTACCACAGTTGACAGTTCCAACATATAAGGTGTACCACTGTTGATACTACCGACATATACTGTGTAGCACAGTTGACAGTACTAACATATACTGTGTACCACGGTTGAGAGTACCACCATATACTGGGTACCACTGTTGACAGTACCAACATATACTGTGTACCACAGTTGACAGTACCAACATATACTGTGTACCATAGTTGACAGTACCAACATATCCTGTGTACCTCAGTTGTCAGTACCAACATATACTGTATACCACAGTTGACAGTACCAACATATACTGTGTACCACTGTTGACAGTACCAACATATACCGTGTACCACAGTTGACAGTACCAACATATACTGTGTACCACAGCTGACACTACCAACATATACTTGTACCTCAATTGACAGTACTACCATATATTGTGTACCACCGTTGACAATACCAACGTATACTGTGTACCACAGTTGAAAGTACCAACGTATACTGTGCACCACAGTTGACAGTACCAACATATACTGTGTACCACAGTTGACAATACCAACATATACTGTGTACCACAGTTGACAATACCAACACATATAGTGTACCACAGTTGACAGTACCAACGTATACTGTGTACCACAGTTGCGAATGCCAACATATACTGTGTACCACAGTTGAGAGTACCAACATGTACCGTGTACCACAGTTGACACTACCAACGTATACTGTGTACCACAGTTGACAATACCAACATATACTGTGTACAACAGTTGACAGTACCAACATATACTGTGTACCACAGTTGAAAGTACCAACGTATACTGTGTACCACAGTTGACAACACCAACATATACTGTGTACCACAGTTGACAGTACCAACATATACTGTATACCACAGTTGACAGTACCAACATATACTGTGTACCACAGTTGACAGTACCAACATATACTGTGTACCACAGTTGACAGTACCAACATATACTGTATACCACAGTTGACAGTACCAACATATACTGTGTACCACTGTTGACAGTACCAAAATATACCGTGTACCACAGTTGACACTACCAACATATACTGTGTACCACAGCTGACACTACCAACTTATACTTGTACCTCAGTTGACAATATTACCATATATTGTGTACCACCGTTGACAATACCAACGTATACTGTGTACCACAGTTGACATTACCAACGTATACTGTGCACCACAGTTGACAGTACCAAAATATACTGTGTACCACAGTTGACAATACCAACATATACTGTGTACCACAGTTGACAATACCAACACATATAGTGTACCACAGTTGACAGTACCAACGTATACTGTGTACCACAGTTGCCAATGCCAACATATACTGTGTACCACAGTTGAGAGTACCAACATATAATGTGTACCACAGTTGACAGTACCAACATATACTGTGTACCACAGTTGACAGTACCAACATATACTGTGTACCACAGTTGACAGTACCAATGTATACTGTGTACCACAGTTGACAGTACCAACATATACTGTGTACCACAGTTGACAGTACCAACATATACTGTGTACCATAGTTGACATTACCAACGTATATTGTGTTCCACAGTTGACAGTACCAACATGTACTGTGTACCACAGTTGACAGTACCAACGTATACTGTGTACCACAGTTGACAGTACCAACGTATACTGTGTACCACAGTTGACAGTACCAACATATAATGTGTACCACAGTTGACAGTACCATCATATACTGTGTACCACAGTTGACAGTACCAACATATATTGTGTACCACAGTTGACAGTACCAACATATACTGTGTACCATAGTTGACATTACCAACGTATATTGTGTACCACAGTTGACAGTACCAACATATCCTGTGTACCTCAGTTGACAGTACCATCATATACTGTATACCACAGTTGACAGTACCAACATATACTGTGTACCACTGTTGACAGTACCAATATATACCGTGTACCACAGTTGACAGTACCAACATATACTGTGTACCACAGCTGACACTACCAACATATACTTGTACCTCAGTTGACAGTACTACCATATATTGTGTACCACCGTTGACAATACCAACGTATACTGTGTACCACAGTTGACAGTACCAACGTATACTGTGCACCACAGTTGACAGTACCAACATATACTGTGTACCACAGTTGACAATACCAACATATACTGTGTACCACAGTTGACAATACCAACACATATAGTGTACCACAGTTGACAGTACCAACGTATATTGTGTACCACAGTTGCCAATGCCAACATATACTGTGTACCACAGTTGAGAGTACCAACATGTAACGTGTACCACAGTTGACAGTACCAACGTATACTGTGTACCACAGTTGACGATACCAACATATACTGTGTACCACAGTTGACAGTACCAACATATACTGTGTACCACAGTTGAAAGTACCAACGTATACTGTGTACCACAGTTGACAACACCAACATATACTGTGTATCACAGTTGACAGTACCAACATATACTGTATACCACAGTTGACAGTACCAACATATACTGTGTACCACAGTTGACAGTACCAACATATACTGTGTACCACAGTTGACAGTACCAACATATACTGTATACCACAGTTGACAGTACCAACATATACTGTGTACCACTGTTGACAGTACCAACATATACTGTGTACCCTAGTTGACATTACCAACGTATATTGTGTACCACAGTTGACAGTACCAACATGTACTGTGTACCACAGTTGACAGTACCAACGTATACTGTGTACCACAGTTGACAGTACCAACGTATACTGTGTACCACAGTTGACAGTACCAACGTATACTGTGCACCACAGTTGACAGTACCAACATATACTGTGTACCACAGTTGACAATACCAACACATACTGTGTACCACAGTTGACAATACCAACACATATAGTGTACCACAGTTGACAGTACCAACGTATACTGTGTACCACAGTTGCCAATGCCATCATATACTGTGTACCAGAGTTGAGAGTAACAACATATACTGTGTACCACAGTTGACAGTACCAACATATACTGTGTACCACAGTTGACAGTACCAACATATACTGTGTACCACAGTTGACAGTACCAATGTATACTGTGTACCACAGTTGACAGTACCAACATATACTGTGTACCACAGTTGACAGTACCAACATATACTGTGTACCCTAGTTGACATTACCAACGTATATTGTGTACCACAGTTGACAGTACCAACATGTACTGTGTACCACAGTTGACAGTACCAACGTATACTGTGTACCACAGTTGACAGTACCAACGTATACTGTGTACCACAGTTGACAGTACCAACATATAACGTGTACCACAGTTGGCAGTACCATCATATACTCTGTACCACAGTTGAGAGTACCAACATATATCGTGTACCACAGTTAACAGTACCAACATATACTGTGTACCATAGTTGACATTACCAACGTATATTGTGTACCACAGTTGACAGTACCAACATACACCGTGTACAACAGTTGACAGTACCAACATATACTGTGTACCACAGTTGCGAGTACCAACATAAACTGTGTACCACAGTTGACAGTACCAACATATACTGTGTACCACAGTTGACAGTACCAACATATACTGTGTACCACTGTTGACAGTACCAACATATACCGTGTACCACAGTTGACAGTACCAACATATACTGTGTACCTCAGTTAACAGTACCCACATATACTGTGTACCACAGTTGACAGTATAAACATATACTGTGTACCACAGTTGACAGTACCATCATATACTTTGTACCACAGTTAACAGTACCAACATATACTGTGTACCACAGTTGACAGTACCAACGTATACTGTCTACCACAGTTGACAGTACCAACATATACTGTGTACCACAGTTGACAGTACCAACATATACATTGTACCTCAGTTGACAGTACCAACATATACTGTGTACCACAGTTGACAGTTCCAACATATACTGTGTACAACAGCTGACACTACCAACATATACTTGTACCTCAGTTGACAGTACTAACATATACTATGTACCACAGTTGACAGTACCAACATATACTGTGTACCACAGTTGACAGTACCAACATATACTGTGTACCACAGTTGACAGTACCAACATATACTCGGTGCCACTTTTCACAGTACCAACATATACTGTGTACCACAGTTGACAATACCAACGTATACTGTGTACCACATTTGACAGTACCAACGTATACTGTGTACCACAGTTGACAGTACCAACATATACTGTGTACCACAGTTGACAGTACCAACATATACTGTGTACCACAGTTGACAGTACTAACATATACTGTGTACTACAGTTGACAGTACCAACATATACTGTGTACCACAGTTGACAGTACCAACATGTACTGTGTACCACAGTTGACAGTACCAACATATACTGTGTACCACAGTTGGCAGTACCAACATATACAGTGTACCACAGTTGACAGTACCAACATATACTGTGTACCACATTTGACAGTACCAACATATACTGTGTACCACAGTTGACAGTACCAACATGTACCGTGAACCACAGTTGACAGTACCAACATATACTGTGTACCACAGTTGAGAGTACCAACGTATAGTGTGTACCACAGTTGACAGTACCAACATATACTGTGTACCACAGTTGACAGTACCAACATATACTGTGTACCACAGTTCACAGTACCAAAGTATACTGTGTACCACATTTGACAGTACCAACATATACTGTGTACCACAGTTGACAGTACCAACATATACTGTGTACCACTGTTGACTATACCAACATATACCGTGTACCACATTTGACTGTACCAACATATACTGTGTACCACTGTTGAGAGTACCAACATATACTGTGTACCACAGTTGACAGTACCAACATGTACCGTGTACCACAGTTGACAGTACCAACGTATACTGTGTATCACAGTTGACAATACAAACATATACTGTGTACCACAGTTGACAGTACCAACATATACTGTGTACCACAGTTGACAGTACCAACGTATACTGTGTACCACAGTTGACAGTACCAACGTATACTGGGTACCACATTTGACAGTACCAACATATACTGTGTACCACAGTTGACAGTACCAACGTATAGTGTGTACCACAATTGACGATACCAACATATACTGTGTACCACAGTTGACAGTACCAACATATACTGTATACCACAGTTGACAGTACCGACATATACTGTGTACCACAGTTGACAATACCAACATATACTTTGTACCACGGTTGACAGTACCAACGTATACTGTGTACCACTGTTGACAATATCAACATATACTGTGTACCACAGTTGTCATTACCAACATATACAGTGTACCACAGTTGACAGAACCAACATATACTGTGTACCACAGTTGACAGTACCAACATATACTGTGTACCACAGTTGACAGTACCAACATGTACCGTGAACCACAGTTGACAGTACCAACGTATACTGTGTACCACAGTTGAATGTACCAGAGTATAGTGTGTACCACACTTGACAGTCCCAACATATTCTGTATACCACAGTTGACAGTACCAACATATACTGTGTACCACTGTTGACAGTACCAACATATACAGTGTACCACTGTTGACAGTACCAAAATATACCGTGTACCACAGTTGACAGTACCAACATATACTGTGTACCACTGTTGACAGTACCAAAATATACCGTGTACCACAGTTGACAGTACCAACATATACTGTGTACCACAGCTGACACTACCAACTTATACTTGTACCTCAGTTGACAGTATTACCATATATTGTGTACCACCGTTGACAATACCAACGTATACTGTGTACCACAGTTGACAGTACCAACGTATACTGTGCACCACAGTTGACAGTACCAAAATATACTGTGTACCACAGTTGACAATACCAACATATACTGTGTACCACAGTTGACAATACCAACACATATAGTGTACCACAGTTGACAGTACCAACGTATACTGTGTACCACAGTTGCCAATGCCAACATATACTGTGTACCACAGTTGAGAGTACCAACATATAATGTGTACCACAGTTGACAGTACCAACATATACTGTGTACCACAGTTGACAGTACCAACATATACTGTGTACCACAGTTGACAGTACCAATGTATACTGTGTACCACAGTTGACAGTACCAACATATACTGTGTACCACAGTTGACAGTACCAACATATACTGTGTACCATAGTTGACATTACCAACGTATATTGTGTTCCACAGTTGACAGTACCAACATGTACTGTGTACCACAGTTGACAGTACCAACGTATACTGTGTACCACAGTTGACAGTACCAACGTATACTGTGTACCACAGTTGACAGTACCAACATATAATGTGTACCACAGTTGACAGTACCATCATATACTGTGTACCACAGTTGACAGTACCAACATATATTGTGTACCACAGTTGACAGTACCAACATATACTGTGTACCATAGTTGACATTACCAACGTATATTGTGTACCACAGTTGACAGTACCAACATATCCTGTGTACCTCAGTTGACAGTACCATCATATACTGTATACCACAGTTGACAGTACCAACATATACTGTGTACCACTGTTAACAGTACCAATATATACCGTGTACCACAGTTGACAGTACCAACATATACTGTGTACCACAGCTGACACTACCAACATATACTTGTACCTCAGTTGACAGTACTACCATATATTGTGTACCACCGTTGACAATACCAACGTATACTGTGTACCACAGTTGACAGTACCAACGTATACTGTGCACCACAGTTGACAGTACCAACATATACTGTGTACCACAGTTGACAATACCAACATATACTGTGTACCACAGTTGACAATACCAACACATATAGTGTACCACAGTTGACAGTACCAACGTATATTGTGTACCACAGTTGCCAATGCCAACATATACTGTGTACCACAGTTGAGAGTACCAACATGTAACGTGTACCACAGTTGACAGTACCAACGTATACTGTGTACCACAGTTGACGATACCAACATATACTGTGTACCACAGTTGACAGTACCAACATATACTGTCTACCACAGTTGAAAGTACCAACGTATACTGTGTACCACAGTTGACAACACCAACATATACTGTGTATCACAGTTGACAGTACCAACATATACTGTATACCACAGTTGACAGTACCAACATATACTGTGTACCACAGTTGACAGTACCAACATATACTGTGTACCACAGTTGACAGTACCAACATATACTGTATACCACAGTTGACAGTACCAACATATACTGTGTACCACTGTTGACAGTACCAACATATACTGTGTACCCTAGTTGACATTACCAACGTATATTGTGTACCACAGTTGACAGTACCAACATGTACTGTGTACCACAGTTGACAGTACCAACGTATACTGTGTACCACAGTTGACAGTACCAACGTATACTGTGTACCACAGTTGACGATACCAACATATACTGTGTACCACAGTTGACAGTACCAACATATACTGTGTACCACAGTTGAAAGTACCAACGTATACTGTGTACCACAGTTGACAACACCAACATATACTGTGTATCACAGTTGACAGTACCAACATATACTGTATACCACAGTTGACAGTACCAACATATACTGTGTACCACAGTTGACAGTACCAACATATACTGTGTACCACAGTTGACAGTACCAACATATACTGTATACCACAGTTGACAGTACCAACATATACTGTGTACCACTGTTGACAGTACCAACATATACTGTGTACCCTAGTTGACATTACCAACGTATATTGTGTACCACAGTTGACAGTACCAACATGTACTGTGTACCACAGTTGACAGTACCAACGTATACTGTGTACCACAGTTGACAGTACCAACGTATACTGTGTACCACAGTTGACAGTACCAACGTATACTGTGCACCACAGTTGACAGTACCAACATATACTGTGTACCACAGTTGACAATACCAACATATACTGTGTACCACAGTTGACAATACCAACACATATAGTGTACCACAGTTGACAGTACCAACGTATACTGTGTACCACAGTTGCCAATGCCATCATATACTGTGTACCAGAGTTGAGAGTAACAACATATACTGTGTACCACAGTTGACAGTACCAACATATACTGTGTACCACAGTTGACAGTACCAACATATACTGTGTACCACAGTTGACAGTACCAATGTATACTGTGTACCACAGTTGACAGTACCAACATATAGTGTGTACCACAGTTGACAGTACCAACATATACTGTGTACCCTAGTTGACATTACCAACGTATATTGTGTACCACAGTTGACAGTACCAACATGTACTGTGTACCACAGTTGACAGTACCAACGTATACTGTGTACCACAGTTGACAGTACCAACGTATACTGTGTACCACAGTTGACAGTACCAACATATAACGTGTACCACAGTTGGCAGTACCATCATATACTCTGTACCACAGTTGACAGTACCAACATATATCGTGTACCACAGTTAACAGTACCAACATATACTGTGTACCATAGTTGACATTACCAACGTATATTGTGTACCACAGTTGACAGTACCAACATACACCGTGTACAACAGTTGACAGTACCAACATATACTGTGTAGCACAGTTGCGAGTACCAACATAAACTGTGTACCACAGTTGACAGTACCAACATATACTGTGTACCACAGTTGACAGTACCAACATATACTGTGTACCACTGTTGACAGTACCAACATATACCGTGTACCACAGTTGACAGTACCAACATATACTGTGTACCTCAGTTAACAGTACCCACATATACTGTGTACCACAGTTGACAGTATAAACATATACTGTGTACCACAGTTGACAGTACCATCATATACTTTGTACCACAGTTAACAGTACCAACATATACTGTGTACCACAGTTGACAGTACCAACGTATACTGTCTACCACAGTTGACAGTACCAACATATACTGTGTACCACAGTTGACAGTACCAACATATACATTGTACCTCAGTTGACAGTACCAACATATACTGTGTACCACAGTTGACAGTACCAACATATACTGTGTACAACAGCTGACACTACCAACATATACTTGTACCTCAGTTGACAGTACTAACATATACTATGTACCACAGTTGACAGTACCAACATATACTGTGTACCACAGTTGACAGTACCAACATATACTGTGTACCACAGTTGACAGTACCAACATATACTCGGTGCCACTTTTCACAGTACCAACATATACTGTGTACCACAGTTGACAATACCAACGTATACTGTGTACCACATTTGACAGTACCAACGTATACTGTGTACCACAGTTGACAGTACCAACATATACTGTGTACCACAGTTGACAGTACCAACATATACTGTGTACCACAGTTGACAGTACTAACATATACTGTGTACTACAGTTGACAGTACCAACATATACTGTGTACCACAGTTAACAGTACCAACATGTACTGTGTACCACAGTTGACAGTACCAACATATACTGTGTACCACAGTTGGCAGTACCAACATATACAGTGTACCACAGTTGACAGTACCAACATATACTGTGTACCACATTTGACAGTACCAACATATACTGTGTACCACAGTTGACAGTACCAACATGTACCGTGAACCACAGTTGACAGTACCAACATATACTGTGTACCACAGTTGAGAGTACCAACGTATAGTGTGTACCACAGTTGACAGTACCAACATATACTGTGTACCACAGTTGACAGTACCAACATATACTGTGTACCACAGTTCACAGTACCAAAGTATACTGTGTACCACATTTGACAGTACCAACATATACTGTGTACCACAGTTGACAGTACCAACATATACTGTGTACCACTGTTGACTATACCAACATATACCGTGTACCACATTTGACTGTACCAACATATACTGTGTACCACTGTTGACAGTACCAACATATACTGTGTACCACAGTTGACAGTACCAACATGTACCGTGTACCACAGTTGACAGTACCAACGTATACTGTGTATCACAGTTGACAATACAAACATATACTGTGTACCACAGTTGACAGTACCAACATATACTGTGTACCACAGTTGACAGTACCAACGTATACTGTGTACCACAGTTGACAGTACCAACGTATACTGGGTACCACATTTGACAGTACCAACATATACTGTGTACCACAGTTGACAGTACCAACGTATAGTGTGTACCACAATTGACGATACCAACATATACTGTGTACCACAGTTGACAGTACCAACATATACTGTATACCACAGTTGACACTACCGACATATACTGTGTACCACAGTTGACAATACCAACATATACTTTGTACCACGGTTGACAGTACCAACGTATACTGTGTACCACTGTTGACAATATCAACATATACTGTGTACCACAGTTGTCATTACCAACATATACAGTGTACCACAGTTGACAGTACCAACATATACTGTGTACCACAGTTGACAGTACCAACATATACTGTGTACCACAGTTGACAGTACCAACATGTACCGTGAACCACAGTTGACAGTACCAACGTATACTGTGTACCACAGTTGAATGTACCAGAGTATAGTGTGTACCACACTTGACAGTCCCAACATATTCTGTATACCACAGTTGACAGTACCAACATATACTGTGTACCACTGTTGACAGTACCAACATATACAGTGTACCACTGTTGACAGTACCAACATATACCGTGTACCACAGTTGACAGTACCAACATATACTGTGTACCACAGTTGAGACTACCAACATATACTGGGTACGACTGTTGACAGTAACAACATATATTATGTACCACAGTTGACAGTACCAACATATACTGTGTACCACAGTTGACAGTACCAACGTATACTGTGTACCACAGTTGACAGTACCAACGTATACTGGGTACCACATTTGACACTACCAACATATACTGTGTACCACAGTTGACAGTACCAACGTATACTGTGTACCACAGTTGACGATACCAACATATACTGTGTACCACAGTTGACAGTACCAACATATACTGTATACCACAGTTGACAGTACCGACATATACTGTGTACCACAGTTGACAATACCAACATATACTTTGTACCACGGTTGACAGTACCAACGTATACTGTGTACCACTGTTGACAATATCAACATATACTGTGTACCACAGTTGACATTACCAACATATACAGTGTACCACAGTTGACAGTAGCAACATATACTGTGTACCACAGTTGACAGTACCAACATATACTGTGTACCACAGTTGACAGTACCAACATATACTGTGTACCATAGTTGATAGTACCAACGTATATTGTGTACCACAGTTGAGAGTACCAACATACACCGTGTACGACAGTTGACAGTAAAAACATATACCGTGTACCACAGTTGAGAGTACCAACATAAACTGTGTACCACAGTTGACAGTACCAACATATACTGTGTACCACAGTTGACAGTACCAACATATACTGTGTACCACAGTTGACAGTACCAACATATACTGTATACCACAGTTGACAGTACCAACATATACTGTGTACCACAGTTGACAGTACCAACATATACTGTGTACCACAGTTGACAGTACCAACATATACTGTGTACCACAGTTGACAGTACTAACATATACTGTGTACTACAGTTGACAGTACCAACATATATTGTGTACCACAGTTGACAGTACCAACATATACTGTGTACCACAGTTGGCAGTACCAACATATAATGTGTACCTCAGTTGACAGTACCAACATATACTGTGTACCACAGTTGACAGTACCAACGTATACTGTGTACCACAGTTGACAGTACCAACGTATACTGTGTACCACAGTTGACAGTACCAATATATACTGTGTAACACAGTTGACAATACCAACATATAATGTGTACCACAGTTGACAGTACCAACGTATACTGTGAACCACTGTTGGCAATACCAACATATACTGTGTACTACAGTTGACAGAACCAACATATACAGTGTACCACGGTTGAGAGTACCAACATATACTGTGTACCACAGTTGACAGTACCAACATATACTGTGTACCACAGTTGACAGAACCAACATGTACCGTGAACCACAGTTGACAGTACCAACGTATACTGTGTACCACAGTTGAGAGTACCAACGTATAGTGTGTACCACAGTTGACAGTACCAACATATACTGTGTACCACAGTTGACAGTACCAACATATACTGTATACCACAGTTGACAGTACCAACATATACTGTGTACCACTGTTGACAGTACCAACATATACTGTGTACCCTAGTTGACATTACCAACGTATATTGTGTACCATAGTTGACAGTAGCAACATGTACTGTGTACCACAGTTGACAGTAACAACGTATACTGTGTACCACAGTTGACAGTACCAACGTATACTGTGTACCACAGTTGACAGTACCAACGTATACTGTGCACCACAGTTGACAGTACCAACATATACTGTGTACCACAGTTGACAATACCAACATATACTGTGTACCACAGTTGACAATACCAACACATATAGTGTACCACAGTTGACAGTACCAACGTATACTGTGTACCACAGTTGCCAATGCCATCATATACTGTGTACCACAGTTGAGAGTACCAACATATACTGTGTACCACAGTTGAAAGTACCAACGTATACTGTGTACCACAGTTGACAGCACCAACATATACTGTGTATCACAGTTGACAATACCAACATATACTGTATACCACATTTGACAGTACCAACATATACTGTGTACCACAGTTGACAGTACCAACATATACTGTGTACCACAGTTGACAGTACCAACATATACTGTATACCACAGTTGACAGTACCAACATATACTGTGTACCACTGTTGACAGTACCAACATATACTGTGTACCCTAGTTGACATTACCAACGTATATTGTGTACCATAGTTGACAGTAGCAACATGTACTGTGTACCACAGTTGACAGTAACAACGTATACTGTGTACCACAGTTGACAGTACCAACGTATACTGTGTACCACAGTTGACAGTACCAACGTATACTGTGCACCACAGTTGACAGTACCAACATATACTGTGTACCACAGTTGACAATACCAACACATATAGTGTACCACAGTTGACAGTACCAACGTATACTGTGTACCACAGTTGCCAATGCCAACATATACTGTGTACCACAGTTGAGAGTACCAACATATAATGTGTACCACAGTTGACAGTACCAACATATACTGTGTACCACAGTTGACAGTACCAACATATACTGTGTACCACAGTTGACAGTACCAATGTATACTGTGTACCACAGTTGACAGTACCAACATATACTGTGTACCACAGTTGACAGTACCAACATATACTGTGTACCATAGTTGACATTACCAACGTATATTGTGTTCCACAGTTGACAGTACCAACATGTACTGTGTACCACAGTTGACAGTACCAACGTATACTGTGTACCACAGTTGACAGTACCAACGTATACTGTGTACCACAGTTGACAGTACCAACATATAATGTGTACCACAGTTGACAGTACCATCATATACTGTGTACCACAGTTGACAGTACCAACATATATTGTGTACCACAGTTGACAGTACCAACATATACTGTGTACCATAGTTGACATTACCAACGTATATTGTGTACCACAGTTGACAGTACCAACATATCCTGTGTACCTCAGTTGACAGTACCATCATATACTGTATACCACAGTTGACAGTACCAACATATACTGTGTACCACTGTTGACAGTACCAATATATACCGTGTACCACCGTTGACAGTACCAACATATACTGTGTACCACAGCTGACACTACCAACATATACTTGTACCTCAGTTGACAGTACTACCATATATTGTGTACCACCGTTGACAATACCAACGTATACTGTGTACCACAGTTGACAGTACCAACGTATACTGTGCACCACAGTTGACAGTACCAACATATACTGTGTACCACAGTTGACAATACCAACATATACTGTGTACCACAGTTGACAATACCAACACATATAGTGTACCACAGTTGACAGTACCAACGTATATTGTGTACCACAGTTGCCAATGCCAACATATACTGTGTACCGCAGTTGAGAGTACCAACATGTAACGTGTACCACAGTTGACAGTACCAACGTATACTGTGTACCACAGTTGACAATACCAACATATACTGTGTACCACAGTTGACAGTACCAACATATACTGTGTACCACAGTTGACAGTACCAATGTATACTGTGTACCACAGTTGACAGTACCAACATATAGTGTGTACCACAGTTGACAGTACCAACATGTACAGTGTACCACAGTTGACAGTACCAACGTATACTGTGTACCACAGTTGACAGTATCAACGTATACTGTGTACCACAGTTGACAGTACCAACATATAACGTGTACCACAGTTGGCAGTACCATCATATACTCTGTACCACAGTTGACAGTACCAACGTATACTGTGCACCACAGTTGACAGTACCAACATATACTGTGTACCACAGTTGCGAGTACCAACATAAACTGTGTACCACAGTTGACAGTACCAACATATACTGTGTACCACAGTTGACAGTACCAACATATACTGTATACCACAGTTGACAGTACCAACATATACTGTGTACCACAGTTGACAGTACCAACATATACTGTGTACCTCAGTTAACAGTACCCACATATACTGTGTACCACAGTTGACAGTATAAACATATACTGTGTACCACAGTTGACAGTACCATCATATCCTTTGTACCACAGTTAACAGTACCAACATATACTGTGTACCACAGTTGACAGTACCAACGTATACTGTCTACCACAGTTGACAGTACCAACGTATACTGTTTACCACAGTTGACAATACCAACATATACTGTGTACCAGAGTTGACAGTACCCACATATACTGTGTACCACAGTTGACAGTTCCAACATATAAGGTGTACCACTGTTGATACTACCGACATATACTGTGTAGCACAGTTGACAGTACTAACATATACTGTGTACCACGGTTGAGAGTACCACCATATACTGGGTACCACTGTTGACAGTACCAACATATACTGTGTACCACAGTTGACAGTACCAACATATACTGTGTACCATAGTTGACAGTACCAACATATCCTGTGTACCTCAGTTGTCAGTACCAACATATACTGTATACCACAGTTGACAGTACCAACATATACTGTGTACCACTGTTGACAGTACCAACATATACCGTGTACCACAGTTGACAGTACCAACATATACTGTGTACCACAGCTGACACTACCAACATATACTTGTACCTCAATTGACAGTACTACCATATATTGTGTACCACCGTTGACAATACCAACGTATACTGTGTACCACAGTTGACAGTACCAACGTATACTGTGCACCACAGTTGACAGTACCAACATATACTGTGTACCACAGTTGACAATACCAACATATACTGTGTACCACAGTTGACAATACCAACACATATAGTGTACCACAGTTGACAGTACCAACGTATACTGTGTACCACAGTTGCGAATGCCAACATATACTGTGTACCACAGTTGAGAGTACCAACATGTACCGTGTACCACAGTTGACACTACCAACGTATACTGTGTACCACAGTTGACAATACCAACATATACTGTGTACAACAGTTGACAGTACCAACATATACTGTGTACCACAGTTGAAAGTACCAACGTATACTGTGTACCACAGTTGACAACACCAACATATACTGTGTACCACAGTTGACAGTACCAACATATACTGTATACCACAGTTGACAGTACCAACATATACTGTGTACCACAGTTGACAGTACCAACATATACTGTGTACCACAGTTGACAGTACCAACATATACTGTATACCACAGTTGACAGTACCAACATATACTGTGTACCACTGTTGACAGTACCAAAATATACCGTGTACCACAGTTGACAGTACCAACATATACTGTGTACCACAGCTGACACTACCAACATATACTTGTACCTCAGTTGACAGTATTACCATATATTGTGTACCACCGTTGACAATACCAACGTATACTGTGTACCACAGTTGACAGTACCAACGTATACTGTGCACCACAGTTGACAGTACCAAAATATACTGTGTACCACAGTTGACAATACCAACATATACTGTGTACCACAGTTGACAATACCAACACATATAGTGTACCACAGTTGACAGTACCAACGTATACTGTGTACCACAGTTGCCAATGCCAACATATACTGTGTACCACAGTTGAGAGTACCAACATATAATGTGTACCACAGTTGACAGTACCAACATATACTGTGTACCACAGTTGACAGTACCAACATATACTGTGTACCACAGTTGACAGTACCAATGTATACTGTGTACCACAGTTGACAGTACCAACATATACTGTGTACCACAGTTGACAGTACCAACATATACTGTGTACCATAGTTGACATTACCAACGTATATTGTGTTCCACAGTTGACAGTACCAACATGTACTGTGTACCACAGTTGACAGTACCAACGTATACTGTGTACCACAGTTGACAGTACCAACGTATACTGTGTACCACAGTTGACAGTACCAACATATAATGTGTACCACAGTTGACAGTACCATCATATACTGTGTACCACAGTTGACAGTACCAACATATATTGTGTACCACAGTTGACAGTACCAACATATACTGTGTACCATAGTTGACATTACCAACGTATATTGTGTACCACAGTTGACAGTACCAACATATCCTGTGTACCTCAGTTGACAGTACCATCATATACTGTATACCACAGTTGACAGTACCAACATATACTGTGTACCACTGTTGACAGTACCAATATATACCGTGTACCACCGTTGACAGTACCAACATATACTGTGTACCACAGCTGACACTACCAACATATACTTGTACCTCAGTTGACAGTACTACCATATATTGTGTACCACCGTTGACAATACCAACGTATACTGTGTACCACAGTTGACAGTACCAACGTATACTGTGCACCACAGTTGACAGTACCAACATATACTGTGTACCACAGTTGACAATACCAACATATACTGTGTACCACAGTTGACAATACCAACACATATAGTGTACCACAGTTGACAGTACCAACGTATATTGTGTACCACAGTTGCCAATGCCAACATATACTGTGTACCACAGTTGAGAGTACCAACATGTAACGTGTACCACAGTTGACAGTACCAACGTATACTGTGTACCACAGTTGACAATACCAACATATACTGTGTACCACAGTTGACAGTACCAACATATACTGTGTACCACAGTTGACAGTACCAATGTATACTGTGTACCACAGTTGACAGTACCAACATATAGTGTGTACCACAGTTGACAGTACCAACATGTACAGTGTACCACAGTTGACAGTACCAACGTATACTGTGTACCACAGTTGACAGTATCAACGTATACTGTGTACCACAGTTGACAGTACCAACATATAACGTGTACCACAGTTGGCAGTACCATCATATACTCTGTACCACAGTTGACAGTACCAACATATATCGTGTACCACAGTTGACAGTACCAACATATACTGTGTACCATAGTTGACATTACCAACGTATATTGTGTACCACAGTTGACAGTACCAACATACACCGTGTACAACAGTTGACAGTACCAACATATACTGTGTACCACAGTTGCGAGTACCAACATAAACTGTGTACCACAGTTGACAGTACCAACATATACTGTGTACCACAGTTGACAGTACCAACATATACTGTATACCACAGTTGACAGTACCAACATATACTGTGTACCACAGTTGACAGTACCAACATATACTGTGTACCTCAGTTAACAGTACCCACATATACTGTGTACCACAGTTGACAGTATAAACATATACTGTGTACCACAGTTGACAGTACCATCATATACTTTGTACCACAGTTAACAGTACCAACATATACTGTGTACCACAGTTGACAGTACCAACGTATACTGTCTACCACAGTTGACAGTACCAACGTATACTGTTTACCACAGTTGACAATACCAACATATACTGTGTACCAGAGTTGACAGTACCCACATATACTGTGTACCACAGTTGACAGTTCCAACATATAAGGTGTACCACTGTTGATACTACCGACATATACTGTGTAGCACAGTTGACAGTACTAACATATACTGTGTACCACGGTTGAGAGTACCACCATATACTGGGTACCACTGTTGACAGTACCAACATATACTGTGTACCACAGTTGACAGTACCAACATATACTGTGTACCAAAGTTGACAGTACCAACATATCCTGTGTACCTCAGTTGTCAGTACCAACATATACTGTATACCACAGTTGACAGTACCAACATATACTGTGTACCACTGTTGACAGTACCAACATATACCGTGTACCACAGTTGACAGTACCAACATATACTGTGTACCACAGCTGACACTACCAACATATACTTGTACCTCAATTGACAGTACTACCATATATTGTGTACCACCGTTGACAATACCAACGTATACTGTGTACCACAGTTGACAGTACCAACGTATACTGTGCACCACAGTTGACAGTACCAACATATACTGTGTACCACAGTTGACAATACCAACATATACTGTGTACCACAGTTGACAATACCAACACATATAGTGTACCACAGTTGACAGTACCAACGTATACTGTGTACCACAGTTGCGAATGCCAACATATACTGTGTACCACAGTTGAGAGTACCAACATGTACCGTGTACCACAGTTGACACTACCAACGTATACTGTGTACCACAGTTGACAATACCAACATATACTGTGTACAACAGTTGACAGTACCAACATATACTGTGTACCACAGTTGAAAGTACCAACGTATACTGTGTACCACAGTTGACAACACCAACATATACTGTGTACCACAGTTGACAGTACCAACATATACTGTATACCACAGTTGACAGTACCAACATATACTGTGTACCACAGTTGACAGTACCAACATATACTGTGTACCACAGTTGACAGTACCAACATATACTGTATACCACAGTTGACAGTACCAACATATACTGTGTACCACTGTTGACAGTACCAAAATATACCGTGTACCACAGTTGACAGTACCAACATATACTGTGTACCACAGCTGACACTACCAACTTATACTTGTACCTCAGTTGACAATATTACCATATATTGTGTACCACCGTTGACAATACCAACGTATACTGTGTACCACAGTTGACATTACCAACGTATACTGTGCACCACAGTTGACAGTACCAAAATATACTGTGTACCACAGTTGACAATACCAACATATACTGTGTACCACAGTTGACAATACCAACACATATAGTGTACCACAGTTGACAGTACCAACGTATACTGTGTACCACAGTTGCCAATGCCAACATATACTGTGTACCACAGTTGAGAGTACCAACATATAATGTGTACCACAGTTGACAGTACCAACATATACTGTGTACCACAGTTGACAGTACCAACATATACTGTGTACCACAGTTGACAGTACCAATGTATACTGTGTACCACAGTTGACAGTACCAACATATACTGTGTACCACAGTTGACAGTACCAACATATACTGTGTACCATAGTTGACATTACCAACGTATATTGTGTTCCACAGTTGACAGTACCAACATGTACTGTGTACCACAGTTGACAGTACCAACGTATACTGTGTACCACAGTTGACAGTACCAACGTATACTGTGTACCACAGTTGACAGTACCAACATATAATGTGTACCACAGTTGACAGTACCATCATATACTGTGTACCACAGTTGACAGTACCAACATATATTGTGTACCACAGTTGACAGTACCAACATATACTGTGTACCATAGTTGACATTACCAACGTATATTGTGTACCACAGTTGACAGTACCAACATATCCTGTGTACCTCAGTTGACAGTACCATCATATACTGTATACCACAGTTGACAGTACCAACATATACTGTGTACCACTGTTGGCAGTACCAACATATAATGTGTACCTCAGTTGACAGTACCAACATATACTGTGTACCACAGTTGACAGTACCAACGTATACTGTGTACCACAGTTGACAGTACCAACGTATACTGTGTACCACAGTTGACAGTACCAATATATACTGTGTAACACAGTTGACAATACCAACATATAATGTGTACCACAGTTGACAGTACCAACGTATACTGTGAACCACTGTTGGCAATACCAACATATACTGTGTACTACAGTTGACAGAACCAACATATACAGTGTACCACGGTTGAGAGTACCAACATATACTGTGTACCACAGTTGACAGTACCAACATATACTGTGTACCACAGTTGACAGAACCAACATGTACCGTGAACCACAGTTGACAGTACCAACGTATACTGTGTACCACAGTTGAGAGTACCAACGTATAGTGTGTACCACAGTTGACAGTACCAACATATACTGTGTACCACAGATGACAGTACCAACATATACTGTATACCACAGTTGACAGTACCAACATATACTGTGTACCACTGTTGACAGTACCAACATATACTGTGTACCCTAGTTGACATTACCAACGTATATTGTGTACCATAGTTGACAGTAGCAACATGTACTGATTACCACAGTTGACAGTAACAACGTATACTGTGTACCACAGTTGACAGTACCAACGTATACTGTGTACCACAGTTGACAGTACCAACGTATACTGTGCACCACAGTTGACAGTACCAACATATACTGTGTACCACAGTTGACAATACCAACATATACTGTGTACCACAGTTGACAATACCAACACATATAGTGTACCACAGTTGACAGTACCAACGTATACTGTGTACCACAGTTGCCAATGCCATCATATACTGTGTACCACAGTTGAGAGTACCAACATATACTGTGTACCACAGTTGAAAGTACCAACGTATACTGTGTACCACAGTTGACAGCACCAACATATACTGTGTATCACAGTTGACAATACCAACATATACTGTATACCACATTTGACAGTACCAACATATACTGTGTACCACAGTTGACAGTACCAACATATACTGTGTACCACAGTTGACAGTACCAACATATACTGTATACCACAGTTGACAGTACCAACATATACTGTGTACCACTGTTGACAGTACCAACATATACTGTGTACCCTAGTTGACATTACCAACGTATATTGTGTACCATAGTTGACAGTAGCAACATGTACTGTGTACCACAGTTGACAGTAACAACGTATACTGTGTACCACAGTTGACAGTACCAACGTATACTGTGTACCACAGTTGACAGTACCAACGTATACTGTGCACCACAGTTGACAGTACCAACATATACTGTGTACCACAGTTGACAATACCAACATATACTGTGTACCACAGTTGACAATACCAACACATATAGTGTACCACAGTTGACAGTACCAACGTATACTGTGTACCACAGTTGCCAATGCCATCATATACTGTGTACCACAGTTGAGAGTAACAACATATACTGTGTACCACAGTTGACAGTACCAACATATACTGTGTACCACAGTTGACAGTACCAACATATACTGTGTACCACAGTTGACAGTACCAATGTATACTGTGTACCACAGTTGACAGTACCAACATATAGTGTGTACCACAGTTGACAGTACCAACATATACTGTGTACCCTAGTTGACATTACCAACGTATATTGTGTACCACAGTTGACAGTACCAACATGTACAGTGTACCACAGTTGACAGTACCAACGTATACTGTGTACCACAGTTGACAGTATCAACGTATACTGTGTACCACAGTTGACAGTACCAACATATAACGTGTACCACAGTTGGCAGTACCATCATATACTCTGTACCACAGTTGACAGTACCAACATATATCGTGTACCACAGTTGACAGTACCAACATATACTGTGTACCATAGTTGACATTACCAACGTATATTGTGTACCACAGTTGACAGTACCAACATACACCGTGTACAACAGTTGACAGTACCAACATATACTGTGTACCACAGTTGCGAGTACCAACATAAACTGTGTACCACAGTTGACAGTACCAACATATACTGTGTACCACAGTTGACAGTACCAACATATACTGTATACCACAGTTGACAGTACCAACATATACTGTGTACCACAGTTGACAGTACCAACATATACTGTGTACCTCAGTTAACAGTACCCACATATACTGTGTACCACAGTTGACAGTATAAACATATACTGTGTACCACAGTTGACAGTACCATCATATACTTTGTACCACAGTTAACAGTACCAACATATACTGTGTACCACAGTTGACAGTACCAACGTATACTGTCTACCACAGTTGACAGTACCAACGTATACTGTTTACCACAGTTGACAATACCAACATATACTGTGTACCAGAGTTGACAGTACCCACATATACTGTGTACCACAGTTGACAGTTCCAACATATAAGGTGTACCACTGTTGATACTACCGACATATACTGTGTAGCACAGTTGACAGTACTAACATATACTGTGTACCACGGTTGAGAGTACCACCATATACTGGGTACCACTGTTGACAGTACCAACATATACTGTGTACCACAGTTGACAGTACCAACATATACTGTGTACCATAGTTGACAGTACCAACATATCCTGTGTACCTCAGTTGTCAGTACCAACATATACTGTATACCACAGTTGACAGTACCAACATATACTGTGTACCACTGTTGACAGTACCAACATATACCGTGTACCACAGTTGACAGTACCAACATATACTGTGTACCACAGCTGACACTACCAACATATACTTGTACCTCAATTGACAGTACTACCATATATTGTGTACCACCGTTGACAATACCAACGTATACTGTGTACCACAGTTGACAGTACCAACGTATACTGTGCACCACAGTTTACAGTACCAACATATACTGTGTACCACAGTTGACAATACCAACATATACTGTGTACCACAGTTGACAATACCAACACATATAGTGTACCACAGTTGACAGTACCAACGTATACTGTGTACCACAGTTGCGAATGCCAACATATACTGTGTACCACAGTTGAGAGTACCAACATGTACCGTGTACCACAGTTGACACTACCAACGTATACTGTGTACCACAGTTGACAATACCAACATATACTGTGTACAACAGTTGACAGTACCAACATATACTGTGTACCACAGTTGAAAGTACCAACGTATACTGTGTACCACAGTTGACAACACCAACATATACTGTGTACCACAGTTGACAGTACCAACATATACTGTATACCACAGTTGACAGTACCAACATATACTGTGTACCACAGTTGACAGTACCAACATATACTGTGTACCACAGTTGACAGTACCAACATATACTGTATACCACAGTTGACAGTACCAACATATACTGTGTACCACTGTTGACAGTACCAAAATATACCGTGTACCACAGTTGACAGTACCAACATATACTGTGTACCACAGCTGACACTACCAACATATACTTGTACCTCAGTTGACAGTATTACCATATATTGTGTACCACCGTTGACAATACCAACGTATACTGTGTACCACAGTTGACAGTACCAACGTATACTGTGCACCACAGTTGACAGTACCAAAATATACTGTGTACCACAGTTGACAATACCAACATATACTGTGTACCACAGTTGACAATACCAACACATATAGTGTACCACAGTTGACAGTACCAACGTATACTGTGTACCACAGTTGCCAATGCCAACATATACTGTGTACCACAGTTGAGAGTACCAACATATAATGTGTACCACAGTTGACAGTACCAACATATACTGTGTACCACAGTTGACAGTACCAACATATACTGTGTACCACAGTTGACAGTACCAATGTATACTGTGTACCACAGTTGACAGTACCAACATATACTGTGTACCACAGTTGACAGTACCAACATATACTGTGTACCATAGTTGACATTACCAACGTATATTGTGTTCCACAGTTGACAGTACCAACATGTACTGTGTACCACAGTTGACAGTACCAACGTATACTGTGTACCACAGTTGACAGTACCAACGTATACTGTGTACCACAGTTGACAGTACCAACATATAATGTGTACCACAGTTGACAGTACCATCATATACTGTGTACCACAGTTGACAGTACCAACATATATTGTGTACCACAGTTGACAGTACCAACATATACTGTGTACCATAGTTGACATTACCAACGTATATTGTGTACCACAGTTGACAGTACCAACATATCCTGTGTACCTCAGTTGACAGTACCATCATATACTGTATACCACAGTTGACAGTACCAACATATACTGTGTACCACTGTTGACAGTACCAATATATACCGTGTACCACCGTTGACAGTACCAACATATACTGTGTACCACAGCTGACACTACCATCATATACTTGTACCTCAGTTGACAGTACTACCATATATTGTGTACCACCGTTGACAATACCAACGTATACTGTGTACCACAGTTGACAGTACCAACGTATACTGTGCACCACAGTTGACAGTACCAACATATACTGTGTACCACAGTTGACAATACCAACATATACTGTGTACCACAGTTGACAATACCAACACATATAGTGTACCACAGTTGACAGTACCAACGTATATTGTGTACCACAGTTGCCAATGCCAACATATACTGTGTACCACAGTTGAGAGTACCAACATGTAACGTGTACCACAGTTGACAGTACCAACGTATACTGTGTACCACAGTTGACAATACCAACATATACTGTGTACCACAGTTGACAGTACCAACATATACTGTGTACCACAGTTGACAGTACCAATGTATACTGTGTACCACAGTTGACAGTACCAACATATAGTGTGTACCACAGTTGACAGTACCAACATGTACAGTGTACCACAGTTGACAGTACCAACGTATACTGTGTACCACAGTTGACAGTATCAACGTATACTGTGTACCACAGTTGACAGTACCAACATATAACGTGTACCACAGTTGGCAGTACCATCATATACTCTGTACCACAGTTGACAGTACCAACATATATCGTGTACCACAGTTGACAGTACCAACATATACTGTGTACCATAGTTGACATTACCAACGTATATTGTGTACCACAGTTGACAGTACCAACATACACCGTGTACAACAGTTGACAGTACCAACATATACTGTGTACCACAGTTGCGAGTACCAACATAAACTGTGTACCACAGTTGACAGTACCAACATATACTGTGTACCACAGTTGACAGTACCAACATATACTGTATACCACAGTTGACAGTACCAACATATACTGTGTACCACAGTTGACAGTACCAACATATACTGTGTACCTCAGTTAACAGTACCCACATATACTGTGTACCACAGTTGACAGTATAAACATATACTGTGTACCACAGTTGACAGTACCATCATATACTTTGTACCACAGTTAACAGTACCAACATATACTGTGTACCACAGTTGACAGTACCAACGTATACTGTCTACCACAGTTGACAGTACCAACGTATACTGTTTACCACAGTTGACAATACCAACATATACTGTGTACCAGAGTTGACAGTACCCACATATACTGTGTACCACAGTTGACAGTTCCACCATATAAGGTGTACCACTGTTGATACTACCGACATATACTGTGTAGCACAGTTGACAGTACTAACATATACTGTGTACCACGGTTGAGAGTACCACCATATACTGGGTACCACTGTTGACAGTACCAACATATACTGTGTACCACAGTTGACAGTACCAACATATACTGTGTACCATAGTTGACAGTACCAACATATCCTGTGTACCTCAGTTGTCAGTACCAACATATACTGTATACCACAGTTGACAGTACCAACATATACTGTGTACCACTGTTGACAGTACCAACATATACCGTGTACCACAGTTGACAGTACCAACATATACTGTGTACCACAGCTGACACTACCAACATATACTTGTACCTCAATTGACAGTACTACCATATATTGTGTACCACCGTTGACAATACCAACGTATACTGTGTACCACAGTTGACAGTACCAACGTATACTGTGCACCACAGTTGACAGTACCAACATATACTGTGTACCACAGTTGACAATACCAACATATACTGTGTACCACAGTTGACAATACCAACACATATAGTGTACCACAGTTGACAGTACCAACGTATACTGTGTACCACAGTTGCGAATGCCAACATATACTGTGTACCACAGTTGAGAGTACCAACATGTACCGTGTACCACAGTTGACACTACCAACGTATACTGTGTACCACAGTTGACAATACCAACATATACTGTGTACAACAGTTGACAGTACCAACATATACTGTGTACCACAGTTGAAAGTACCAACGTATACTGTGTACCACAGTTGACAACACCAACATATACTGTGTACCACAGTTGACAGTACCAACATATACTGTATACCACAGTTGACAGTACCAACATATACTGTGTACCACAGTTGACAGTACCAACATATACTGTGTACCACAGTTGACAGTACCAACATATACTGTATACCACAGTTGACAGTACCAACATATACTGTGTACCACTGTTGACAGTACCAAAATATACCGTGTACCACAGTTGACAGTACCAACATATACTGTGTACCACAGCTGACACTACCAACTTATACTTGTACCTCAGTTGACAATATTACCATATATTGTGTACCACCGTTGACAATACCAACGTATACTGTGTACCACAGTTGACATTACCAACGTATACTGTGCACCACAGTTGACAGTACCAAAATATACTGTGTACCACAGTTGACAATACCAACATATACTGTGTACCACAGTTGACAATACCAACACATATAGTGTACCACAGTTGACAGTACCAACGTATACTGTGTACTACAGTTGACAGTACCAACATATACTGTGTACCACAGTTGACAGTACCAACATGTACTGTGTACCACAGTTGACAGTACCAACATATACTGTGTACCACAGTTGGCAGTACCACAGTTGACAGTACCAACATATACTCGGTGCCACTTTTCACAGTACCAACATATACTGTGTACCACAGTTGACAATACCAACGTATACTGTGTACCACATTTGACAGTACCAACGTATACTGTGTACCACAGTTGACAGTACCAACATATACTGTGTACCACAGTTGACAGTACCAACATATACTGTGTACCACAGTTGACAGTACTAACATATACTGTGTACTACAGTTGACAGTACCAACATATACTGTGTACCACAGTTGACAGTACCAACATGTACTGTGTACCACAGTTGACAGTACCAACATATACTGTGTACCACAGTTGGCAGTACCAACATATACAGTGTACCACAGTTGACAGTACCAACATATACTGTGTACCACATTTGACAGTACCAACATATACTGTGTACCACAGTTGACAGTACCAACATGTACCGTGAACCACAGTTGACAGTACCAACATATACTGTGTACCACAGTTGAGAGTACCAACGTATAGTGTGTACCACAGTTGACAGTACCAACATATACTGTGTACCACAGTTGACAGTACCAACATATACTGTGTACCACAGTTCACAGTACCAAAGTATACTGTGTACCACATTTGACAGTACCAACATATACTGTGTACCACAGTTGACAGTACCAACATATACTGTGTACCACTGTTGACTATACCAACATATACCGTGTACCACATTTGACTGTACCAACATATACTGTGTACCACTGTTGACAGTACCAACATATACTGTGTACCACAGTTGACAGTACCAACATGTACCGTGTACCACAGTTGACAGTACCAACGTATACTGTGTATCACAGTTGACAATACAAACATATACTGTGTACCACAGTTGACAGTACCAACATATACTGTGTACCACAGTTGACAGTACCAACGTATACTGTGTACCACAGTTGACAGTACCAACGTATACTGGGTACCACATTTGACAGTACCAACATATACTGTGTACCACAGTTGACAGTACCAACGTATAGTGTGTACCACAATTGACGATACCAACATATACTGTGTACCACAGTTGACAGTACCAACATATACTGTATACCACAGTTGACAGTACCGACATATACTGTGTACCACAGTTGACAATACCAACATATACTTTGTACCACGGTTGACAGTACCAACGTATACTGTGTACCACTGTTGACAATATCAACATATACTGTGTACCACAGTTGTCATTACCAACATATACAGTGTACCACAGTTGACAGAACCAACATATACTGTGTACCACAGTTGACAGTACCAACATATACTGTGTACCACAGTTGACAGTACCAACATGTACCGTGAACCACAGTTGACAGTACCAACGTATACTGTGTACCACAGTTGAATGTACCAGAGTATAGTGTGTACCACACTTGACAGTCCCAACATATTCTGTATACCACAGTTGACAGTACCAACATATACTGTGTACCACTGTTGACAGTACCAACATATACAGTGTACCACTGTTGACAGTACCAAAATATACCGTGTACCACAGTTGACAGTACCAACATATACTGTGTACCACTGTTGACAGTACCAAAATATACCGTGTACCACAGTTGACAGTACCAACATATACTGTGTACCACAGCTGACACTACCAACTTATACTTGTACCTCAGTTGACAGTATTACCATATATTGTGTACCACCGTTGACAATACCAACGTATACTGTGTACCACAGTTGACAGTACCAACGTATACTGTGCACCACAGTTGACAGTACCAAAATATACTGTGTACCACAGTTGACAATACCAACATATACTGTGTACCACAGTTGACAATACCAACACATATAGTGTACCACAGTTGACAGTACCAACGTATACTGTGTACCACAGTTGCCAATGCCAACATATACTGTGTACCACAGTTGAGAGTACCAACATATAATGTGTACCACAGTTGACAGTACCAACATATACTGTGTACCACAGTTGACAGTACCAACATATACTGTGTACCACAGTTGACAGTACCAATGTATACTGTGTACCACAGTTGACAGTACCAACATATACTGTGTACCACAGTTGACAGTACCAACATATACTGTGTACCATAGTTGACATTACCAACGTATATTGTGTTCCACAGTTGACAGTACCAACATGTACTGTGTACCACAGTTGACAGTACCAACGTATACTGTGTACCACAGTTGACAGTACCAACGTATACTGTGTACCACAGTTGACTGTACCAACATATAATGTGTACCACAGTTGACAGTACCATCATATACTGTGTACCACAGTTGACAGTACCAACATATATTGTGTACCACAGTTGACAGTACCAACATATACTGTGTACCATAGTTGACATTACCAACGTATATTGTGTACCACAGTTGACAGTACCAACATATCCTGTGTACCTCAGTTGACAGTACCATCATATACTGTATACCACAGTTGACAGTACCAACATATACTGTGTACCACTGTTAACAGTACCAATATATACCGTGTACCACAGTTGACAGTACCAACATATACTGTGTACCACAGCTGACACTACCAACATATACTTGTACCTCAGTTGACAGTACTACCATATATTGTGTACCACCGTTGACAATACCAACGTATACTGTGTACCACAGTTGACAGTACCAACGTATACTGTGCACCACAGTTGACAGTACCAACATATACTGTGTACCACAGTTGACAATACCAACATATACTGTGTACCACAGTTGACAATACCAACACATATAGTGTACCACAGTTGACAGTACCAACGTATATTGTGTACCACAGTTGCCAATGCCAACATATACTGTGTACCACAGTTGAGAGTACCAACATGTAACGTGTACCACAGTTGACAGTACCAACG
This sequence comes from Eledone cirrhosa, assembly GCA_964016885.1. Lineage (NCBI taxonomy): Eukaryota > Metazoa > Mollusca > Cephalopoda > Octopoda > Eledonidae > Eledone > Eledone cirrhosa. Next base: position 43,916,262 of record OZ024755.1, read on the forward strand.
TATACTGTGTACCACAGTTGACGATACCAACATATACTGTGTACCACAGTTGACAGTACCAACATATACTGTGTACCACAGTTGAAAGTACCAACGTATACTGTGTACCACAGTTGACAACACCAACATATACTGTGTATCACAGTTGACAGTACCAACATATACTGTATACCACAGTTGACAGTACCAACATATACTGTGTACCACAGTTGACAGTACCAACATATACTGTGTACCACAGTTGACAGTACCAACATATACTGTATACCACAGTTGACAGTACCAACATATACTGTGTACCACTGTTGACAGTACCAACATATACTGTGTACCCTAGTTGACATTACCAACGTATATTGTGTACCACAGTTGACAGTACCAACATGTACTGTGTACCACAGTTGACAGTACCAACGTATACTGTGTACCACAGTTGACAGTACCAACGTATACTGTGTACCACAGTTGACGATACCAACATATACTGTGTACCACAGTTGACAGTACCAACATATACTGTGTACCACAGTTGAAAGTACCAACGTATACTGTGTACCACAGTTGACAACACCAACATATACTGTGTATCACAGTTGACAGTACCAACATATACTGTATACCACAGTTGACAGTACCAACATATACTGTGTACCACAGTTGACAGTACCAACATATACTGTGTACCACAGTTGACAGTACCAACATATACTGTATACCACAGTTGACAGTACCAACATATACTGTGTACCACTGTTGACAGTACCAACATATACTGTGTACCCTAGTTGACATTACCAACGTATATTGTGTACCACAGTTGACAGTACCAACATGTACTGTGTACCACAGTTGACAGTACCAACGTATACTGTGTACCACAGTTGACAGTACCAACGTATACTGTGTACCACAGTTGACAGTACCAACGTATACTGTGCACCACAGTTGACAGTACCAACATATACTGTGTACCACAGTTGACAATACCAACATATACTGTGTACCACAGTTGACAATACCAACACATATAGTGTACCACAGTTGACAGTACCAACGTATACTGTGTACCACAGTTGCCAATGCCATCATATACTGTGTACCAGAGTTGAGAGTAACAACATATACTGTGTACCACAGTTGACAGTACCAACATATACTGTGTACCACAGTTGACAGTACCAACATATACTGTGTACCACAGTTGACAGTACCAATGTATACTGTGTACCACAGTTGACAGTACCAACATATAGTGTGTACCACAGTTGACAGTACCAACATATACTGTGTACCCTAGTTGACATTACCAACGTATATTGTGTACCACAGTTGACAGTACCAACATGTACTGTGTACCACAGTTGACAGTACCAACGTATACTGTGTACCACAGTTGACAGTACCAACGTATACTGTGTACCACAGTTGACAGTACCAACATATAACGTGTACCACAGTTGGCAGTACCATCATATACTCTGTACCACAGTTGACAGTACCAACATATATCGTGTACCACAGTTAACAGTACCAACATATACTGTGTACCATAGTTGACATTACCAACGTATATTGTGTACCACAGTTGACAGTACCAACATACACCGTGTACAACAGTTGACAGTACCAACATATACATTGTACCTCAGTTGACAGTACCAACATATACTGTGTACCACAGTTGACAGTACCAACATATACTGTGTACCACTGTTGACAGTACCAACATATACCGTGTACCACAGTTGACAGTACCAACATATACTGTGTACCTCAGTTAACAGTACCCACATATACTGTGTACCACAGTTGACAGTATAAACATATACTGTGTACCACAGTTGACAGTACCATCATATACTTTGTACCACAGTTAACAGTACCAACATATACTGTGTACCACAGTTGACAGTACCAACGTATACTGTCTACCACAGTTGACAGTACCAACATATACTGTGTACCACAGTTGACAGTACCAACATATACATTGTACCTCAGTTGACAGTACCAACATATACTGTGTACCACAGTTGACAGTACCAACATATACTGTGTACAACAGCTGACACTACCAACATATACTTGTACCTCAGTTGACAGTACCAACATATACTGTGTACCACAGTTGACAGTACCAACATATACTGTGTACCACAGTTGACAGTACCAACATATACTCGGTGCCACTTTTCACAGTACCAACATATACTGTGTACCACAGTTGACAATACCAACGTATACTGTGTACCACATTTGACAGTACCAACGTATACTGTGTACCACAGTTGACAGTACCAACATATACTGTGTACCACAGTTGACAGTACCAACATATACTGTGTACCACAGTTGACAGTACTAACATATACTGTGTACTACAGTTGACAGTACCAACATATACTGTGTACCACAGTTAACAGTACCAACATGTACTGTGTACCACAGTTGACAGTACCAACATATACTGTGTACCACAGTTGGCAGTACCAACATATACAGTGTACCACAGTTGACAGTACCAACATATACTGTGTACCACATTTGACAGTACCAACATATACTGTGTACCACAGTTGACAGTACCAACATGTACCGTGAACCACAGTTGACAGTACCAACATATACTGTGTACCACAGTTGAGAGTACCAACGTATAGTGTGTACCACAGTTGACAGTACCAACATATACTGTGTACCACAGTTGACAGTACCAACATATACTGTGTACCACTGTTGACTATACCAACATATACCGTGTACCACATTTGACTGTACCAACATATACTGTGTACCACTGTTGACAGTACCAACATATACTGTGTACCACAGTTGACAGTACCAACATGTACCGTGTACCACAGTTGACAGTACCAACGTATACTGTGTATCACAGTTGACAATACAAACATATACTGTGTACCACAGTTGACAGTACCAACATATACTGTGTACCACAGTTGACAGTACCAACGTATACTGTGTACCACAGTTGACAGTACCAACGTATACTGGGTACCACATTTGACAGTACCAACATATACTGTGTACCACAGTTGACAGTACCAACGTATAGTGTGTACCACAATTGACGATACCAACATATACTGTGTACCACAGTTGACAGTACCAACATATACTGTATACCACAGTTGACACTACCGACATATACTGTGTACCACAGTTGACAATACCAACATATACTTTGTACCACGGTTGACAGTACCAACGTATACTGTGTACCACTGTTGACAATATCAACATATACTGTGTACCACAGTTGTCATTACCAACATATACAGTGTACCACAGTTGACAGTACCAACATATACTGTGTACCACAGTTGACAGTACCAACATATACTGTGTACCACAGTTGACAGTACCAACATGTACCGTGAACCACAGTTGACAGTACCAACGTATACTGTGTACCACAGTTGAATGTACCAGAGTATAGTGTGTACCACACTTGACAGTCCCAACATATTCTGTATACCACAGTTGACAGTACCAACATATACTGTGTACCACTGTTGACAGTACCAACATATACCGTGTACCACAGTTGACAGTACCAACATATACTGTGTACCACAGTTGAGACTACCAACATATACTGGGTACGACTGTTGACAGTAACAACATATATTATGTACCACAGTTGACAGTACCAACATATACTGTGTACCACAGTTGACAGTACCAACGTATACTGTGTACCACAGTTGACAGTACCAACGTATACTGGGTACCACATTTGACACTACCAACATATACTGTGTACCACAGTTGACAGTACCAACGTATACTGTGTACCACAGTTGACGATACCAACATATACTGTGTACCACAGTTGACAGTACCAACATATACTGTATACCACAGTTGACAGTACCGACATATACTGTGTACCACAGTTGACAATACCAACATATACTTTGTACCACGGTTGACAGTACCAACGTATACTGTGTACCACTGTTGACAATATCAACATATACTGTGTACCACAGTTGACATTACCAACATATACAGTGTACCACAGTTGACAGTAGCAACATATACTGTGTACCACAGTTGACAGTACCAACATATACTGTGTACCACAGTTGACAGTACCAACATATACTGTGTACCATAGTTGATAGTACCAACGTATATTGTGTACCACAGTTGAGAGTACCAACATACACCGTGTACGACAGTTGACAGTAAAAACATATACCGTGTACCACAGTTGAGAGTACCAACATAAACCGTGTACCACAGTTGACAGTACCAACATATATTGTGTACCACAGTTGACAGTACCAACATATACTGTGTACCACAGTTGACAGTACCAACATATACTGTATACCACAGTTGACAGTACCAACATATACTGTGTACCACAGTTGACAGTACCAACATATACTGTGTACCACAGTTGACAGTACCAACATATACTGTGTACCACAGTTGACAGTACTAACATATACTGTGTACTACAGTTGACAGTACCAACATATATTGTGTACCACAGTTGACAGTACCAACATATACTGTGTACCACAGTTGGCAGTACCAACATATAATGTGTACCTCAGTTGACAGTACCAACATATACTGTGTACCACAGTTGACAGTACCAACGTATACTGTGTACCACAGTTGACAGTACCAACGTATACTGTGTACCACAGTTGACAGTACCAATATATACTGTGTAACACAGTTGACAATACCAACATATAATGTGTACCACAGTTGACAGTACCAACGTATACTGTGAACCACTGTTGGCAATACCAACATATACTGTGTACTACAGTTGACAGAACCAACATATACAGTGTACCACGGTTGAGAGTACCAACATATACTGTGTACCACAGTTGACAGTACCAACATATACTGTGTACCACAGTTGACAGAACCAACATGTACCGTGAACCACAGTTGACAGTACCAACGTATACTGTGTACCACAGTTGAGAGTACCAACGTATAGTGTGTACCACAGTTGACAGTACCAACATATACTGTGTACCACAGTTGACAGTACCAACATATACTGTGTACCACAGTTCACAGTACCAACGTATACTGTGTACCACATTTGACAGTACCAACATATACTGTGTACCACAGTTGACAGTACCAACATATCCTGTGTACCACTTTTGACAGTACCAACATATACCGTGTATCACATTTGACAGTACCAACATATACTGTGTACCACTGTTGACAGTACCAACGTATACTGTGTACCACAGTTGACAATACCAACATATACTGTGTACCACAGTTGACAGTACCAACATATACTGTGTACCACAGTTGAAAGTACCAACGTATACTGTGTACCACAGTTGACAACACCAACATATACTGTGTACCACAGTTGACAGTACCAACATATACTGTATACCACAGTTGACAGTACCAACATATACTGTGTACCAGAGTTGACAGTACCAACATATACTGTGTACCACAGTTGACAGTACCAACATATACTGTATACCACAGTTGACAGTACCAACATATACTGTGTACCACTGTTGACAGTACCAACATATACAGTGTACCACAGTTGACAGTACCAGCATATACTGTGTACCACAGCTGACACTACCAACATATACTTGTACCTCAGTTGACAGTACTACCATATATTGTGTACCACCGTTGACAATACCAACGTATACTGTGTACCACAGTTGACAGTACCAAAGTATACTGTGCACCACAGTTGACAGTACCAACATATACTGTGTACCACAGTTGACAATACCAACATATACTGTGTACCACAGTTGACAATACCAACACATATAGTGTACCACAGTTGACAATACCAACACATATAGTGTACCACAGTTGACAGTACCAACGTATACTGTGTACCACAGTTGCCAATGCCAACATATACTGTGTACCACAGTTGAGAGTACCAACATGTACCGTGTACCACAGTTCACAGTACCAACGTATACTGTGTACCACAGTTGACAGTACCAACGTATACTGTTTACCACAGTTGACAATACCAACATATACTGTGTACCAGAGTTGACAGTACCCACGTACACTGTGTACCACAGTTGACAGTTCCAACATATATGGTGTACCACTGTTGATACTACCGACATATACTGTGTAGCACAGTTGACAGTACTAACATATACTGTGTACCACAGTTGAGAGTACCACCATATACTGGGTACCACTGTTGACAGTACCAACATATACTGTGTACCACAGTTGACAGTACCAACATATACTGTGTACCACAGTTGAAAGTACCAACATATACTGTGTACCACAGTTGACAGTACTAACATATACTGTGTACTACAGTTGACAGTACCAACATATACTGTGTAACAGAGTTGACAGTACCAACATGTACTGTGTACCACAGTTGACAGTACCAACATATACTGTGTACCACAGTTGGCAGTACCAACATATAATGTGTACCTCAGTTGACAGTACCAACACATACTGTGTACCACAGTTGACAGTACCAACGTATACTGTGTACCACAGTTGACAGTACCAACGTTTACTGTGTACCACAGTTGACAGTACCAATATATACTGTGTAACACAGTTGACAATACCAACATATAATGTGTACCACAGTTGACAGTACCAACGTATACTGTGAACCACTGTTGGCAATACCAACATATACTGTGTACCACAGTTGACAGTACCAACATATACAGTGTACCACAGTTGACAGTAACAACATATACTGTGTACCACAGTTGACAGTACCAACATATACTGTATACCACAGTTGACAGTACCAACATGTAACGTGAACCACAGTTGACAGTACCAACGTATACTGTGTACCACAGTTGAGAGTACCAACGTATAGTGTGTACCACAGTTGACAGTACCAACATACACTGTGTACCACAGTTGACAGTACCAACATATACTGTGTACCACAGTTCACAGTACCAACGTATACTGTGTACCACATTTGACAGTACCAACATATACTGTGTACCACAGTTGACAGTACCAACATATACGGTGTACCACTGTTGACAGTACCAACATATACCGTGTACCACATTTGACAGTACCAACATATTCTGTGTACCACTGTTGACAGTACCAACATATACTGTGTACCACAGTTGACAGTACCAACATGCACAGTGTACCACAGTTGACAGTACCAACGTATACTGTGTACCACAGTTGACAATACCAACATATACTGTGTACCACAGTTGACAGTACCAACATATACTGTGTACCACAGTTGAAAGTACCAACGTATACTGTGTACCACAGTTGACAACACCAACATATACTGTGTACCACAGTTGACAGTACCAACATATACTGTATACCACAGTTGACAGTACCAACATAGACTGTGTACCACAGTTGACAGTACCAACATATACTGTGTACCACAGTTGACAGTACCAACATATACTGTATACCACAGTTGAAAGTACCAACATATACTGTGTACCATTGTTGAAAGTACCAACATATACCGTGTACCACAGTTGACAGTACCAACATATACTGTGTACCACAGCTGACACTACCAACATATACTTGTACCTCAGTTAACAGTACTACCATATATTGTGTACCACCGTTGACAATACCAACGTATACTGTGCACCACAGTTGACAATACCAACATATACTGTGTAGCACAGTTGACAATACCAGCACATATAGTGTACCACAGTTGACAGTACCAACGTATACTGTGTACCACAGTTGCCAATGCCAACATATACTGTGTACCACAGTTGAGAGTACCAACATATACTGTGTAACACAGTTGACAGTACCAACATAGACTGTGTACCACAGTTGATAGTACCAACATATATTGTGTACCACGGTTGACAGTACCAACATATACTGTGTACCACAGTTGACAGTACCAACATATACTGTGTACCATAGTTGACATTACCAACGTATATTGTGTACCACAGTTGACAGTACCTACATGTACTGTGTACCACAGTTGACAGTACCAACATATACTGTGTACCACAGTTGACAGTACCAACGTATACTGTGTACCACAGTTGACAGTACCAACATATAACGTGTACCACAGTTGGCAGTACCATCATATACTGTGTACCACAGTTGACAGTAGCAACATATACTGTGTACCATAGTTGACATTACCAACGTATATTGTGTACCACAGTTGACAGTACCAACATACACCGTGTACAAGAGTTGACAGTACCAACATATACTGTGTACCACAGTTGCGAGTACCAACATAAACTGTGTACCACAGTTGACAGTACCAACATATACTGTGTACCACAGTTGACAGTACCAACATATACTGTGTACGACAGTTGACAGTACCAACATATACTGTATACCACAGTTGACAGTACCAACACATACTGTGTACCACAGTTGACAGTACCAACATATACTGTGTACCACAGTTGACAGTACCAACATATACTGTGTACCACAGTTGACAGTACCAACATATACTGTGTACCACAGTTGACAGTACTAACATATACTGTGTACTACAGTTGACAGTACCAACATATACTGTGTACCACAGTTGACAGTACCAACATGTACTGTGTACCACAGTTGACAGTACCAACATATACTGTGTACCACAGTTGGCAGTACCAACATATACAGTGTACCACAGTTGACAGTACCAACATATACTGTGTACCACAGTTGACAGTACCAACATGTACCGTGAACCACAGTTGACAGTACCAACGTATACTGTGTACCACAGTTGAGAGTACCAACGTATAGTGTGTACCACAGTTGACAGTACCAACATATACTGTGTACCACAGTTGACAGTACCAACATATACTGTGTACCACAGTTCACAGTACCAACGTATACTGTGTACCACATTTGACAGTACCAACATATACTGTGTACCACAGTTGACAGTACCAACATATACTGTGTACCACTGTTGACAGTACCAACATATACCGTGTACCACATTTGACAGTACCAACATGTACCGTGAACCACAGTAGACAGTACCAACATATACTGTTTACCACTGTTGACAGTACCAACATATACCGTGTACCACAGTTCACAGTACCAACATATACCGTGTACCACAGTTCACAGTACCAACGTATACTGTTTATGTTACCACAGTTGACAGTACCAACATATACTGTGTACCACAGTTGAGACTACCAGCATATACTGGGTACGACTGTTGACAGTAACAACATATACTATGTACCACAGTTGACAGTACCAACATATACTGTGTACCACAGTTGACAATACCAACGTATACTGTGTACGACAGTTGACAGTACCAACGTATACTGGGTACCACATTTGACACTACCAACATATACTGTGTACCACAGTTGACAGTACCAACGTATACTGTGTACCAGAGTTGACGATACCAACATATACTGTGTACCACAGTTGACAGTACCAACATATACTGTATACCACAGTTGACAGTACCGTCATATACTGTGTACCACAGTTGACAATACCAACATATACTTTGTACCACGGTTGACAGTACCAACGTATACTGTGTACCACTGTTGACAATATCAACATATACTGTGTACCACAGTTGACAGTACCAACATATACTGTGTACCACAGTTGACAGTACCAACATATACTGTGTACCATAGTTGACAGTACCAACGTATATTGTGTACCACAGTTGAGAGTACCAACATACACCGTGTACGACAGTTGACAGTAAAAACATATACTGTGTACCACAGTTGAGAGTACCAACAAACTGTGTACCACAGTTGACAGTACCAACATATACTGTGTACCACAGTTGACAGTACCAACATATACTGTGTACCACAGTTGACAGTACCAACATATACTGTATACCACAGTTGACAGTACCAACATATACTGTGTACCACAGTTGACAGTACCAACATATACTGTGTACCACAGTTGACAGTACCAACATATACTGTGTACCACAGTTGACAGTACTAACATATACTGTGTACTACAGTTGACAGTACCAACATATATTGTGTACCACAGTTGACAGTACCAACATATACTGTGTACCACAGTTGGCAGTACCAACATATAATGTGTACCTCAGTTGACAGTACCAACATATACTGTGTACCACAGTTGAAAGTACCAACATATACTGTGTACCACAGTTGACAGTACCAACGTATACTATGTACCACAGTTGACAGTACCAATATATACTGTGTAACACAGTTGACAATACCAACATATAATGTGTACCACAGTTGACAGTACCAACGTATACTTTGAACCACTGTTGGCAATACCAACATATACTGTGTACTACAGTTGACAGAACCAACATATACAGTGTACCACAGTTGACAGTACCAACATATACTGTGTACCACAGTTGACAGTACCAACATATACTGTGTACCACAGTTGACAGAACCAACATGTACCGTGAACCACAGTTGACAGTACCAACGTATACTGTGTACCACAGTTGAGAGTACCAAAGTATAGTGTGTACCACAGTTGACAGTACCAACATATACTGTGTACCACAGTTGACAGTACCAACATATACTGTGTACCACAGTTCACAGTACCAACGTATACTGTGTACCACATTTGACAGTACCAACATATACTGTGTACCACAGTTGACAGTACCAACATATACTGTGTACCACTTTTGACAGTACCAACATATACCGTGTATCACATTTGACAGTACCAACATATACTGTGTACCACTGTTGACAGTACCAACATATACTGTGTACCACAGTTGACAGTACCAACATGTACCGTGTACCACAGTTGACAGTACCAACGTATACTGTGCACCACAGTTGACAATACCAACATATACTGTGTACCACAGTTGACAGTACCAACATATACTGTGTACCACAGTTGAAAGTACCAACGTATAATGTGTACCACAGTTGACAACACCAACATATACTGTGTACCACAGTTGACAGTACCAACATATACTGTATACCACAGTTGACAGTACCAACATATACTGTGTACCACAGTTGACAGTACCAACATATACTGTGTACCACAGTTGACAGTACCAACATATACTGTATACCACAGTTGACAGTACCAACATATACTGTGTACCACTGTTGACAGTACCAACATATACAGTGTACCACAGTTGACATTACCAACATATACTGTGTACCACAGCTGACACTACCAACATATACTTGTACCTCAGTTGACAATACTACCATATATTGTGTACCACCGTTGACAATACCAACGTATACTGTGTACCACAGTTGACAGTACCAACGTATACTGTGCACCACAGTTGACAGTACCAACATATACTGTGTACCACAGTTGACAATACCAACATATACTGTGTACCACAGTTGACAATACCAACACATATAGTGTACCACAGTTGACAATACCAACACATATAGTGTACCACAGTTGACAGTACCAACGTATACTGTGTACCACAGTTGCCAATGCCAACATATACTGAGTACCACAGTTGAGAGTACCAACATGTACCGTGTACCACAGTTGACAGTACCAACGTATACTGTGTACCACAGTTGACAGTACCAACGTATACTGTTTACCACAGTTGACAATACCAACATATACTGTGTACCAGAGTTGACAGTACCACATATACTGTGTACCACAGTTGACAGTTCCAACATATATGATGTACCACTGTTGATACTACCGACATATACTGTGTAGCACAGTTGACAGTACTAACATATACTGTGTACCACAGTTGAGAGTACCACCATATACTGGGTACCACTGTTGACAGTACCAACATATACTGTGTACCACAGTTGACAGTACCAACATATACTGTGTACCATAGTTGAGAGTACCAACATATCCTGTGTACCTCAGTTGTCAGTACCAACATATACTGTATACCACAGTTGACAGTACCAACATATACTGTGTACCACTGTTGACAGTACCAACATATACCGTGTACCACAGTTGACAGTACCAACATATACTGTGTACCACAGCTGACACTACCAACATATACTTGTACCTCAATTGACAGTACTACCATATATTGTGTACCACCGTTGACAATACCAACGTATACTGTGTACCACAGTTGACAGTACCAACGTATACTGTGCACCACAGTTGACAGTACCAACATATAATGTGTACCACAGTTGACAATACCAACATATACTGTGTACCACAGTTGACAATATCAACACATATAGTGTACCACAGTTGACAGTACCAACGTATACTGTGTACCACAGTTGCCAATGCCAACATATACTGTGTACCACAGTTGAGAGTACCAACATGTACCGTGTACCACAGTTGACACTACCAACGTATACTGTGTACCACAGTTGACAATACCAACATATACTGTGTACCACAGTTGACAGTACCAACATATACTGTGTACCACAGTTGACAGTACCGACATATACTGTGTACCACAGTTGACAGTACCAACATATACTGTATACCACAGTTGACAGTACCAACATATACTGTGTACCACTGTTGACAGTACCAACATATACCGTGTACCACAGTTGACAGTACCAACATATACTGTGTACCACAGCTGACACTACCAACATATACTTGTACCTCAGTTGACAGTACTACCATATATTGTGTACCACCGTTGACAATACCAACGTATACTGTGTACCACAGTTGACAGTACCTACGTATACTGTGCACCACAGTTTACAGTACCAAAATATACTGTGTACCACAGTTGACAATACCAACATATACTGTGTACCACAGTTGACACTACCAACACATATAGTGTACCACAGTTGACAGTACCAACGTATACTGTGTACCACAGTTGCCAATGCCAACATATACTGTGTACCACAGTTGAGAGTACCAACATATACTGTGTACCACAGTTGACAGTACCAACATATACAGTGTACCACAGTTGACAGTACCAACATATACTGTGTACCACAGTTGACAGTACCAACATATACTGTGTACCATGGTTGACATTACCAACGTATATTGTGTTCCACAGTTGACAGTACCAACATGTACTGTGTACCACAGTTGACAGTACCAACGTATACTGTGTACCACAGTTGACAGTACCAACGTATACTGTGTACCACAGTTGACAGTACCAACATATAACGTGTACCACAGTTGGCAGTACCATCATATACTGTGTACCACAGTTGACAGTACCAACATATATTGTGTACCACAGTTGACAGTACCAACATATACTGTGTACCATAGTTGACATTACCAACGTATATTGTGAACCACAGTTGACAATACCAACACATATAGTGTACCACAGTTGACAGTACCAACGTATATTGTGTACCACAGTTGCCAATGCCAACATATACTGTGTACCACAGTTGAGAGTACCAACATGTACCGTGTACCACAGTTGACAGTACCAACGTATACTGTGTACCACAGTTGACAATACCAACATATACTGTGTACCACAGTTGACAGTACCAACATATACTGTGTACCACAGTTGAAAGTACCAACGTATACTGTGTACCACAGTTGACAACACCAACATATACTGTGTACCACAGTTGACAGTACCAACATATACTGTATACCACAGTTGACAGTACCAACATATACTGTGTACCACAGTTGACAATACCAACACATATAGTGTACCACAGTTGACAGTACCAACGTATACTGTGTATCACAGTTGCCAATGCCAACATATACTGTGTACCACAGTTGAGAGTACCAACATATACTGTGTACCACAGTTGACAGTACCAACATATACTGTGTACCACAGTTGACAATACCAACATATACTGTGTACCCTAGTTGACATTACCAACGTATATTGTGTACCACAGTTGACAGTACCAACATGTACTGTGTACCACAGTTGACAGTACCAACGTATACTGTGTACCACAGTTGACAGTACCAACGTATACTGTGTACCACAGTTGACAGTACCAACATATAACGTGTACCACAGTTGGCAGTACCATCATATACTGTGTACCACAGTTGACAGTACCAACATATACTGTGTACCATAGTTGACATTACCAACGTATATTGTGTACCACAGTTGACAGTACCAACATATCCTGTGTACCTCAGTTGACAGTACCAACATATACTGTATACCACAGTTGACAGTACCAACATATAATGTGTACCACTGTTGACAGTACCAATATATACCGTGTACCACAGTTGACAGTACCAACATATACTCTGTACCACAGCTGACACTACCAACATATACTTGTACCTCAGTTGACAGTACTACCATATATTGTGTACCACCGTTGACAATACCAACGTATACTGTGTACCACAGTTGACAGTACCAACGTATACTGTGCACCACAGTTGACAGTACCGACATATACTGTGTACCACAGTTGACAATACCAACATATACTTTGTACCACGGTTGACAGTACCAACGTATACTGTGTACCACTGTTGACAATATCAACATATACTGTGTACCACAGTTGACATTACCAACATATACAGTGTACCACAGTTGACAGTAGCAACATATACTGTGTACCACAGTTGACAGTACCAACATATACTGTGTATCACAGTTGACAGTACCAACATATACTGTGTACCATAGTTGATAGTACCAACGTATATTGTGTACCACAGTTAAGAGTACCAACATACACCGTGTACGACAGTAAAAACATATACTGTGTACCACAGTTGAATGTACCAGAGTATAGTGTGTACCACACTTGACAGTCCCAACATATTCTGTATACCACAGTTGACAGTACCAACATATACAGTGTACCACTGTTGACAGTACCAACATATACCGTGTACCACAGTTGACAGTACCAACATATACTGTGTACCACAGTTGAGACTACCAACATATACTGGGTACGACTGTTGACAGTAACAACATATACTATGTACCACAGTTGACAGTACCAACATATACTGTGTACCACAGTTGACAGTACCAACCTATACTGTGTACCACAGTTGACAGTACCAACGTATACTGGGTACCACATTTGACACTACCAACATATACTGTGTACCACAGTTGACAGTACCAACGTATACTGTGTACCACAGTTGACGATACCAACATATACTGTGTACCACAGTTGACAGTACCAACATATACTGTATACCACAGTTGACAGTACCGACATATACTGTGTACCACTGTTGACAGTACCAACGTATACTGTGTACCACTGTTGACAATATCAACATATACTTTGTACCACGGTTGACAGTACCAACGTGTACTGGGTACCACATTTGACACTACCAACATATACTGTGTACCACAGTTGACAGTACCAACGTATACTGTGTACCACAGTTGACGATACCAACATATACTGTGTACCACAGTTGACAGTACCAACATATACTGTATACCACAGTTGACAGTACCGACATATACTGTGTACCACTGTTGACAGTACCAACGTATACTGTGTACCACTGTTGACAATACCAACATATACTTTGTACCACGGTTGACAGTACCAACGTATACTGTGTACCACTGTTGACAATATCAACATATACTGTGTACCACAGTTGACATTACCAACATATACAGTGTACCACAGTTGACAGTAGCAACATATACTGTGTACCACAGTTGACAGTACCAACATATACTGTGTACCACAGTTGACAGTACCAACATATACTGTGTACCATAGTTGATAGTACCAACGTATATTGTGTACCACAGTTGAGAGTACCAACATACACCGTGTACGACAGTTGACAGTAAAAACATATACTGTGTACCACAGTTGAGAGTACCAACATAAACTGTGTACCACAGTTGACAGTACCAACATATACTGTGTACCACAGTTGACAATACCAACATATACTGTGTACCACAGTTGACAGTACCAACATATACTGTGTACCACAGTTGAAAGTACCAACGTATACTGTGTACCACAGTTGACAACACCAACATATACTGTGTACCACAGTTGACAGTACCAACATATACTGTATACCACAGTTGACAGTACCAACATATACTGTGTACCACAGTTGACAGTACCGACATATACTGTGTACCACAGTTGACAGTACCAACATATACTGTATACCACAGTTGACAGTACCAACATATACTGTGTACCACTGTTGACAGTACCAACATATACCGCGTACCACAGTTGACAGTACCAACATATACTGTGTACCACAGCTGACACTACCAACATATACTTGTACCTCAGTTGACAGTACTACCATATATTGTGTACCACCGTTGACAATACCAACGTATACTGTGTACCACAGTTGACAGTACCAACGTATACTGTGCACCACAGTTTACAGTACCAAAATATACTGTGTACCACAGTTGACAATACCAACATATACTGTGTACCACAGTTGACAATACCAACACATATAGTGTACCACAGTTGACAGTACCAACGTATACTGTGTACCACAGTTGCCAATGCCAACATATACTGTGTACCACAGTTGAGAGTACCAACATATACTGTGTACCACAGTTGACAGTACCAACATATACAGTGTACCACAGTTGACAGTACCAACATATACTGTGTACCACAGTTGACAGTACCAACATATACTGTGTACCACAGTTGACAGTACCAACATATACTGTGTACCATGGTTGACATTACCAACGTATATTGTGTTCCACAGTTGACAGTACCAACATGTACTGTGTACCACAGTTGACAGTACCAACGTATACTGTGTACCACAGTTGACAGTACCAACGTATACTGTGTACCACAGTTGACAGTACCAACATATAACGTGTACCACAGTTGGCAGTACCATCATATACTGTGTACCACAGTTGACAGTACCAACATATATTGTGTACCACAGTTGACAGTACCAACATATACTGTGTACCATAGTTGACATTACCAACGTATATTGTGTACCACAGTTGACAATACCAACACATATAGTGTACCACAGTTGACAGTACCAACGTATATTGTGTACCACAGTTGCCAATGCCAACATATACTGTGTACCACAGTTGAGAGTACCAACATGTACCGTGTACCACAGTTGACAGTACCAACGTATACTGTGTACCACAGTTGACAATACCAACATATACTGTGTACCACAGTTGACAGTACCAACATATACTGTGTACCACAGTTGAAAGTACCAACGTATACTGTGTACCACAGTTGACAACACCAACATATACTGTGTACCACAGTTGACAGTACCAACATATACTGTATACCACAGTTGACAGTACCAACATATACTGTGTACCACAGTTAACAGTACCAACATATACTGTATACCACAGTTGACAGTACCAACATATACTGTGTACCACTGTTGACAGTACCAACATATACCGTGTACCACAGTTGACAGTACCAACATATACTGTGTACCACAGCTGACACTACCAACATATACTTGTACCTCAGTTGACAGTACTACCATATATTGTGTACCACCGTTGACAATACCAACGTATACTGTGTACCACAGTTGACAGTACCAACGTATACTGTGCACCACAGTTGAGAGTACCAACATATACTGTGTACCACAGTTGACAATACCAACATATACTGTGTACCACAGTTGACAATACCAACACATATAGTGTGCCACAGTTGACAGTACCAACGTATACTGTGTACCACAGTTGCCAATGCCAACATATACTGTGTACCACAGTTGAGAGTACCAACATATACTGTGTACCACAGTTGACAGTACCAACATATACTGTGTACCACAGTTGACAATACCAACATATACTGTGTACCACAGTTGACAGTACCAACATATACTGTGTACCCTAGTTGACATTACCAACGTATATTGTGTACCACAGTTGACAGTACCAACATGTACTGTGTACCACAGTTGACAGTACCAACGTATACTGTGTACCACAGTTGACAGTACCAACGTATACTGTGTACCACAGTTGACAGTACCAACATATAACGTGTACCACAGTTGGCAGTACCATCATATACTGTGTACCACAGTTGACAGTACCAACATATATTGTGTACCACAGTTGACAGTACCAACATATACTGTGTACCATAGTTGACATTACCAACGTATATTGTGTACCACAGTTGACAGTACCAACATACACCGTGTACAACAGTTGCAGGACCAACATATACTGTGTACCACAGTTGCGAGTACCAACATAAACTGTGTACCACAGTTGACAGTACCAACATATACTGTGTACCACAGTTGACAGTACCAACATATACTGTATACCACAGTTGACAGTACCAACATATACTGTGTACCACAGTTGACAGTACCAACATATACTGTGTACCACAGTTGACAGTACTAACATATACTGTGTACTACAGTTGACAGTACCAACATATACTGTGTACCACAGTTGACAGTACCAACATGTACTGTGTACCACAGTTGACAGTACCAGCATATACTGTGTACCACAGTTGGCAGTACCAACATATACAGTGTACCACAGTTGACAGTACCAACATATACTGTGTACCACATTTGACAGTACCAACATATACTGTGTACCACAGTTGACAGTACCAACATGTACCGTGAACCACATTTGACAGTACCAACATATACTGTGTACCACAGTTGAGAGTACCAACGTATAGTGTGTACCACAGTTGACAGTACCATCATATACTGTGTACCACAGTTGACAGTACCAACATATATTGTGTACCACAGTTGACAGTACCAACATATACTGTGTACCATAGTTGACATTACCAACGTATATTGTGTACCACAGTTGACAATACCAACACATATAGTGTACCACAGTTGACAGTACCAACGTATATTGTGTACCACAGTTGCCAATGCCAACATATACTGTGTACCACAGTTGAGAGTACCAACATGTACCGTGTACCACAGTTGACAGTACCAACGTATACTGTGTACCACAGTTGACAATACCAACATATACTGTGTACCACAGTTGACAGTACCAACATATACTGTGTACCACAGTTGAAAGTACCAACGTATACTGTGAACCACAGTTGACAACACCAACATATACTGTGTACCACAGTTGACAGTACCAACATATACTGTATACCACAGTTGACAGTACCAACATATACTGTGTACCACAGTTGACAGTACCAACATATACTGTATACCACAGTTGACAGTACCAACATATACTGTGTACCACTGTTGACAGTACCAACATATACCGTGTACCACAGTTGACAGTACCAACATATACTGTGTACCACAGCTGACACTACCAACATATACTTGTACCTCAGTTGACAGTACTACCATATATTGTGTACCACCGTTGACAATACCAACGTATACTGTGTACCACAGTTGACAGTACCAACGTATACTGTGCACCATAGTTGACAGTACCAACATATACTGTGTACCACAGTTGACAATACCAACATATACTGTGTACCATAGTTGACAATACCAACACATATAGTGTACCACAGTTGACAGTACCAACGTATACTGTGTACCACAGTTGCCAATGCCAACATATACTGTGTACCACAGTTGAGAATACCAACATATACTGTGTACCACAGTTGACAGTACCAACATATACTGTGTACCACAGTTGACAATACCAACATATACTGTGTACCACAGTTGACAGTACCAACATATACTGTGTACCCTAGTTGACATTACCAACGTATATTGTGTACCACAGTTGACAGTACCAACATGTACTGTGTACCACAGTTGACAGTACCAACGTATACTGTGTACCACAGTTGACAGTACCAACGTATACTGTGTACCACAGTTGACAGTACCAACATATAACGTGTACCACAGTTGAGAGTACCAACATATACTGTGTACCACAGTTGACAGAACCAACATGTACCGTGAACCACAGTTGACAGTACCAACGTATACTGTGTACCACAGTTGAGAGTACCAAAGTATAGTGTGTACCACAGTTGACAGTACCAACATATACTGTGTACCACAGTTGACAGTACCAACATATACTGTGTACCACAGTTCACAGTACCAACGTATACTGTGTACCACATTTGACAGTACCAACATATACTGTGTACCACAGTTGACAGTACCAACATATACTGTGTACCACTTTTGACAGTACCAACATATACCGTGTATCACATTTGACAGTACCAACATATACTGTGTACCACTGTTGACAGTACCAACATATACTGTGTACCACAGTTGACAGTACCAACATGTACCGTGTACCACAGTTGACAGTACCAACGTATACTGTGCACCACAGTTGACAATACCAACATATACTGTGTACCACAGTTGACAGTACCAACATATACTGTGTACCACAGTTGAAAGTACCAACGTATAATGTGTACCACAGTTGACAACACCAACATATACTGTGTACCACAGTTGACAGTACCAACATATACTGTATACCACAGTTGACAGTACCAACATATACTGTGTACCACAGTTGACAGTACCAACATATACTGTGTACCACAGTTGACAGTACCAACATATACTGTATACCACAGTTGACAGTACCAACATATACTGTGTACCACTGTTGACAGTACCAACATATACAGTGTACCACAGTTGACATTACCAACATATACTGTGTACCACAGCTGACACTACCAACATATACTTGTACCTCAGTTGACAATACTACCATATATTGTGTACCACCGTTGACAATACCAACGTATACTGTGTACCACAGTTGACAGTACCAACGTATACTGTGCACCACAGTTGACAGTACCAACATATACTGTGTACCACAGTTGACAATACCAACATATACTGTGTACCACAGTTGACAATACCAACACATATAGTGTACCACAGTTGACAATACCAACACATATAGTGTACCACAGTTGACAGTACCAACGTATACTGTGTACCACAGTTGCCAATGCCAACATATACTGAGTACCACAGTTGAGAGTACCAACATGTACCGTGTACCACAGTTGACAGTACCAACGTATACTGTGTACCACAGTTGACAGTACCAACGTATACTGTTTACCACAGTTGACAATACCAACATATACTGTGTACCAGAGTTGACAGTACCACATATACTGTGTACCACAGTTGACAGTTCCAACATATATGGTGTACCACTGTTGATACTACCGACATATACTGTGTAGCACAGTTGACAGTACTAACATATACTGTGTACCACAGTTGAGAGTACCACCATATACTGGGTACCACTGTTGACAGTACCAACATATACTGTGTACCACAGTTGACAGTACCAACATATACTGTGTACCATAGTTGAGAGTACCAACATATCCTGTGTACCTCAGTTGTCAGTACCAACATATACTGTATACCACAGTTGACAGTACCAACATATACTGTGTAACACTGTTGACAGTACCAACATATACCGTGTACCACAGTTGACAGTACCAACATATACTGTGTACCACAGCTGACACTACCAACATATACTTGTACCTCAATTGACAGTACTACCATATATTGTGTACCACCGTTGACAATACCAACGTATACTGTGTACCACAGTTGACAGTACCAACGTATACTGTGCACCACAGTTGACAGTACCAACATATAATGTGTACCACAGTTGACAATACCAACATATACTGTGTACCACAGTTGACAATATCAACACATATAGTGTACCACAGTTGACAGTACCAACGTATACTGTGTACCACAGTTGCCAATGCCAACATATACTGTGTACCACAGTTGAGAGTACCAACATGTACCGTGTACCACAGTTGACACTACCAACGTATACTGTGTACCACAGTTGACAATACCAACATATACTGTGTACCACAGTTGACAGTACCAACATATACTGTGTACCACAGTTGACAGTACCGACATATACTGTGTACCACAGTTGACAGTACCAACATATACTGTATACCACAGTTGACAGTACCAACATATACTGTGTACCACTGTTGACAGTACCAACATATACCGTGTACCACAGTTGACAGTACCAACATATACTGTGTACCACAGCTGACACTACCAACATATACTTGTACCTCAGTTGACAGTACTACCATATATTGTGTACCACCGTTGACAATACCAACGTATACTGTGTACCACAGTTGACAGTACCTACGTATACTGTGCACCACAGTTTACAGTACCAAAATATACTGTGTACCACAGTTGACAATACCAACATATACTGTGTACCACAGTTGACACTACCAACACATATAGTGTACCACAGTTGACAGTACCAACGTATACTGTGTACCACAGTTGCCAATGCCAACATATACTGTGTACCACAGTTGAGAGTACCAACATATACTGTGTACCACAGTTGACAGTACCAACATATACAGTGTACCACAGTTGACAGTACCAACATATACTGTGTACCACAGTTGACAGTACCAACATATACTGTGTACCATGGTTGACATTACCAACGTATATTGTGTTCCACAGTTGACAGTACCAACATGTACTGTGTACCACAGTTGACAGTACCAACGTATACTGTGTACCACAGTTGACAGTACCAACGTATACTGTGTACCACAGTTGACAGTACCAACATATAACGTGTACCACAGTTGGCAGTACCATCATATACTGTGTACCACAGTTGACAGTACCAACATATATTGTGTACCACAGTTGACAGTACCAACATATACTGTGTACCATAGTTGACATTACCAACGTATATTGTGAACCACAGTTGACAATACCAACACATATAGTGTACCACAGTTGACAGTACCAACGTATATTGTGTACCACAGTTGCCAATGCCAACATATACTGTGTACCACAGTTGAGAGTACCAACATGTACCGTGTACCACAGTTGACAGTACCAACGTATACTGTGTACCACAGTTGACAATACCAACATATACTGTGTACCACAGTTGACAGTACCAACATATACTGTGTACCACAGTTGAAAGTACCAACGTATACTGTGTACCACAGTTGACAACACCAACATATACTGTGTACCACAGTTGACAGTACCAACATATACGGTATACCACAGTTGACAGTACCAACATATACTGTGTACCACAGTTGACAATACCAACACATATAGTGTACCACAGTTGACAGTACCAACGTATACTGTGTATCACAGTTGCCAATGCCAACATATACTGTGTACCACAGTTGAGAGTACCAACATATACTGTGTACCACAGTTGACAGTACCAACATATACTGTGTACCACAGTTGACAATACCAACATATACTGTGTACCCTAGTTGACATTACCAACGTATATTGTGTACCACAGTTGACAGTACCAACATGTACTGTGTACCACAGTTGACAGTACCAACGTATACTGTGTACCACAGTTGACAGTACCAACGTATACTGTGTACCACAGTTGACAGTACCAACATATAACGTGTACCACAGTTGGCAGTACCATCATATACTGTGTACCACAGTTGACAGTACCAACATATACTGTGTACCATAGTTGACATTACCAACGTATATTGTGTACCACAGTTGACAGTACCAACATATCCTGTGTACCTCAGTTGACAGTACCAACATATACTGTATACCACAGTTGACAGTACCAACATATAATGTGTACCACTGTTGACAGTACCAATATATACCGTGTACCACAGTTGACAGTACCAACATATACTCTGTACCACAGCTGACACTACCAACATATACTTGTACCTCAGTTGACAGTACTACCATATATTGTGTACCACCGTTGACAATACCAACGTATACTGTGTACCACAGTTGACAGTACCAACGTATACTGTGCACCACAGTTGACAGTACCGACATATACTGTGTACCACAGTTGACAATACCAACATATACTTTGTACCACGGTTGACAGTACCAACGTATACTGTGTACCACTGTTGACAATATCAACATATACTGTGTACCACAGTTGACATTACCAACATATACAGTGTACCACAGTTGACAGTAGCAACATATACTGTGTACCACAGTTGACAGTACCAACATATACTGTGTATCACAGTTGACAGTACCAACATATACTGTGTACCATAGTTGATAGTACCAACGTATATTGTGTACCAGAGTTAAGAGTACCAACATACACCGTGTACGACAGTAAAAACATATACTGTGTACCACAGTTGAATGTACCAGAGTATAGTGTGTACCACACTTGACAGTCCCAACATATTCTGTATACCACAGTTGACAGTACCAACATATACAGTGTACCACTGTTGACAGTACCAACATATACCGTGTACCACAGTTGACAGTACCAACATATACTGTGTACCACAGTTGAGACTACCAACATATACTGGGTACGACTGTTGACAGTAACAACATATACTATGTACCACAGTTGACAGTACCAACATATACTGTGTACCACAGTTGACAGTACCAACCTATACTGTGTACCACAGTTGACAGTACCAACGTATACTGGGTACCACATTTGACACTACCAACATATACTGTGTACCACAGTTGACAGTACCAACGTATACTGTGTACCACAGTTGACGATACCAACATATACTGTGTACCACAGTTGACAGTACCAACATATACTGTATACCACAGTTGACAGTACCGACATATACTGTGTACCACTGTTGACAGTACCAACGTATACTGTGTACCACTGTTGACAATATCAACATATACTTTGTACCACGGTTGACAGTACCAACGTGTACTGGGTACCACATTTGACACTACCAACATATACTGTGTACCACAGTTGACAGTACCAACGTATACTGTGTACCACAGTTGACGATACCAACATATACTGTGTACCACAGTTGACAGTACCAACATATACTGTATACCACAGTTGACAGTACCGACATATACTGTGTACCACTGTTGACAGTACCAACGTATACTGTGTACCACTGTTGACAATACCAACATATACTTTGTACCACGGTTGACAGTACCAACGTATACTGTGTACCACTGTTGACAATATCAACATATACTGTGTACCACAGTTGACATTACCAACATATACAGTGTACCACAGTTGACAGTAGCAACATATACTGTGTACCACAGTTGACAGTACCAACATATACTGTGTACCACAGTTGACAGTACCAACATATACTGTGTACCATAGTTGATAGTACCAACGTATATTGTGTACCACAGTTGAGAGTACCAACATACACCGTGTACGACAGTTGACAGTAAAAACATATACTGTGTACCACAGTTGAGAGTACCAACATAAACTGTGTACCACAGTTGACAGTACCAACATATACTGTGTACCACAGTTGACAATACCAACATATACTGTGTACCACAGTTGACAGTACCAACATATACTGTGTACCACAGTTGAAAGTACCAACGTATACTGTGTACCACAGTTGACAACACCAACATATACTGTGTACCACAGTTGACAGTACCAACATATACTGTATACCACAGTTGACAGTACCAACATATACTGTGTACCACAGTTGACAGTACCGACATATACTGTGTACCACAGTTGACAGTACCAACATATACTGTATACCACAGTTGACAGTACCAACATATACTGTGTACCACTGTTGACAGTACCAACATATACCGCGTACCACAGTTGACAGTACCAACATATACTGTGTACCACAGCTGACACTACCAACATATACTTGTACCTCAGTTGACAGTACTACCATATATTGTGTACCACCGTTGACAATACCAACGTATACTGTGTACCACAGTTGACAGTACCAACGTATACTGTGCACCACAGTTTACAGTACCAAAATATACTGTGTACCACAGTTGACAATACCAACATATACTGTGTACCACAGTTGACAATACCAACACATATAGTGTACCACAGTTGACAGTACCAACGTATACTGTGTACCACAGTTGCCAATGCCAACATATACTGTGTACCACAGTTGAGAGTACCAACATATACTGTGTACCACAGTTGACAGTACCAACATATACAGTGTACCACAGTTGACAGTACCAACATATACTGTGTACCACAGTTGACAGTACCAATGTATACTGTGTACCACAGTTGACAGTACCAACATATACTGTGTACCACAGTTGACAGTACCAACATATACTGTGTACCATGGTTGACATTACCAACGTATATTGTGTTCCACAGTTGACAGTACCAACATGTACTGTGTACCACAGTTGACAGTACCAACGTATACTGTGTACCACAGTTGACAGTACCAACGTATACTGTGTACCACAGTTGACAGTACCAACATATAACGTGTACCACAGTTGGCAGTACCATCATATACTGTGTACCACAGTTGACAGTACCAACATATATTGTGTACCACAGTTGACAGTACCAACATATACTGTGTACCATAGTTGACATTACCAACGTATATTGTGTACCACAGTTGACAATACCAACACATATAGTGTACCACAGTTGACAGTACCAACGTATATTGTGTACCACAGTTGCCAATGCCAACATATACTGTGTACCACAGTTGAGAGTACCAACATGTACCGTGTACCACAGTTGACAGTACCAACGTATACTGTGTACCACAGTTGACAATACCAACATATACTGTGTACCACAGTTGACAGTACCAACATATACTGTGTACCACAGTTGAAAGTACCAACGTATACTGTGTACCACAGTTGACAACACCAACATATACTGTGTACCACAGTTGACAGTACCAACATATACTGTATACCACAGTTGACAGTACCAACATATACTGTGTACCACAGTTGACAGTACCAACATATACTGTATACCACAGTTGACAGTACCAACATATACTGTGTACCACTGTTGACAGTACCAACATATACCGTGTACCACAGTTGACAGTACCAACATATACTGTGTACCACAGCTGACACTACCAACATATACTTGTACCTCAGTTGACAGTACTACCATATATTGTGTACCACCGTTGACAATACCAACGTATACTGTGTACCACAGTTGACAGTACCAACGTATACTGTGCACCACAGTTGAGAGTACCAACATATACTGTGTACCACAGTTGACAATACCAACATATACTGTGTACCACAGTTGACAATACCAACACATATAGTGTGCCACAGTTGACAGTACCAACGTATACTGTGTACCACAGTTGCCAATGCCAACATATACTGTGTACCACAGTTGAGAGTACCAACATATACTGTGTACCACAGTTGACAGTACCAACATATACTGTGTACCACAGTTGACAATACCAACATATACTGTGTACCACAGTTGACAGTACCAACATATACTGTGTACCCTAGTTGACATTACCAACGTATATTGTGTACCACAGTTGACAGTACCAACATGTACTGTGTACCACAGTTGACAGTACCAACGTATACTGTGTACCACAGTTGACAGTACCAACGTATACTGTGTACCACAGTTGACAGTACCAACATATAACGTGTACCACAGTTGGCAGTACCATCATATACTGTGTACCACAGTTGACAGTACCAACATATATTGTGTACCACAGTTGACAGTACCAACATATACTGTGTACCATAGTTGACATTACCAACGTATATTGTGTACCACAGTTGACAGTACCAACATACACCGTGTACAACAGTTGCAGGACCAACATATACTGTGTACCACAGTTGCGAGTACCAACATAAACTGTGTACCACAGTTGACAGTACCAACATATACTGTGTACCACAGTTGACAGTACCAACATATACTGTATACCACAGTTGACAGTACCAACATATACTGTGTACCACAGTTGACAGTACCAACATATACTGTGTACCACAGTTGACAGTACCAACATATACTGTGTACCACAGTTGACAGTACTAACATATACTGTGTACTACAGTTGACAGTACCAACATATACTGTGTACCACAGTTGACAGTACCAACATGTACTGTGTACCACAGTTGACAGTACCAGCATATACTGTGTACCACAGTTGGCAGTACCAACATATACAGTGTACCACAGTTGACAGTACCAACATATACTGTGTACCACATTTGACAGTACCAACATATACTGTGTACCACAGTTGACAGTACCAACATGTACCGTGAACCACATTTGACAGTACCAACATATACTGTGTACCACAGTTGAGAGTACCAACGTATAGTGTGTACCACAGTTGACAGTACCATCATATACTGTGTACCACAGTTGACAGTACCAACATATATTGTGTACCACAGTTGACAGTACCAACATATACTGTGTACCATAGTTGACATTACCAACGTATATTGTGTACCACAGTTGACAATACCAACACATATAGTGTACCACAGTTGACAGTACCAACGTATATTGTGTACCACAGTTGCCAATGCCAACATATACTGTGTACCACAGTTGAGAGTACCAACATGTACCGTGTACCACAGTTGACAGTACCAACGTATACTGTGTACCACAGTTGACAATACCAACATATACTGTGTACCACAGTTGACAGTACCAACATATACTGTGTACCACAGTTGAAAGTACCAACGTATACTGTGAACCACAGTTGACAACACCAACATATACTGTGTACCACAGTTGACAGTACCAACATATACTGTATACCACAGTTGACAGTACCAACATATACTGTGTACCACAGTTGACAGTACCAACATATACTGTATACCACAGTTGACAGTACCAACATATACTGTGTACCACTGTTGACAGTACCAACATATACCGTGTACCACAGTTGACAGTACCAACATATACTGTGTACCACAGCTGACACTACCAACATATACTTGTACCTCAGTTGACAGTACTACCATATATTGTGTACCACCGTTGACAATACCAACGTATACTGTGTACCACAGTTGACAGTACCAACGTATACTGTGCACCATAGTTGACAGTACCAACATATACTGTGTACCACAGTTGACAATACCAACATATACTGTGTACCATAGTTGACAATACCAACACATATAGTGTACCACAGTTGACAGTACCAACGTATACTGTGTACCACAGTTGCCAATGCCAACATATACTGTGTACCACAGTTGAGAATACCAACATATACTGTGTACCACAGTTGACAGTACCAACATATACTGTGTACCACAGTTGACAATACCAACATATACTGTGTACCACAGTTGACAGTACCAACATATACTGTGTACCCTAGTTGACATTACCAACGTATATTGTGTACCACAGTTGACAGTACCAACATGTACTGTGTACCACAGTTGACAGTACCAACGTATACTGTGTACCACAGTTGACAGTACCAACGTATACTGTGTACCACAGTTGACAGTACCAACATATAACGTGTACCACAGTTGAGAGTACCAACATGTACTGTGTACCACAGTTGACAGTAGCAACATATACTGTGTACCACAGTTGGCAGTACCAACATATACAGTGTACCACAGTTGACAGTACCAACATATACTGTGTACCACATTTGACAGTACCAACATATACTGTGTACCACAGTTGACAGTACCAACATGTACCGTGAACCACATTTGACAGTACCAACATATACTGTGTACCACAGTTGAGAGTACCAACGTATAGTGTGTACCACAGTTGACAGTACCATCATATACTGTGTACCACAGTTGACAGTACCAACATATATTGTGTACCACAGTTGACAGTACCAACATATACTGTGTACCATAGTTGACATTACCAACGTATATTGTGTACCACAGTTGACAATACCAACACATATAGTGTACCACAGTTGACAGTACCAACGTATATTGTGTACCACAGTTGCCAATGCCAACATATACTGTGTACCACAGTTGAGAGTACCAACATGTACCGTGTACCACAGTTGACAGTACCAACGTATACTGTGTACCACAGTTGACAATACCAACATATACTGTGTACCACAGTTGACAGTACCAACATATACTGTGTACCACAGTTGAAAGTACCAACGTATACTGTGAACCACAGTTGACAACACCAACATATACTGTGTACCACAGTTGACAGTACCAACATATACTGTATACCACAGTTGACAGTACCAACATATACTGTGTACCACAGTTGACAGTACCAACATATACTGTATACCACAGTTGACAGTACCAACATATACTGTGTACCACTGTTGACAGTACCAACATATACCGTGTACCACAGTTGACAGTACCAACATATACTGTGTACCACAGCTGACACTACCAACATATACTTGTACCTCAGTTGACAGTACTACCATATATTGTGTACCACCGTTGACAATACCAACGTATACTGTGTACCACAGTTGACAGTACCAACGTATACTGTGCACCACAGTTGACAGTACCAACATATACTGTGTACCACAGTTGACAATACCAACATATACTGTGTACCATAGTTGACAATACCAACACATATAGTGTACCACAGTTGACAGTACCAACGTATACTGTGTACCACAGTTGCCAATGCCAACATATACTGTGTACCACAGTTGAGAATACCAACATATACTGTGTACCACAGTTGACAGTACCAACATATACTGTGTACCACAGTTGACAATACCAACATATACTGTGTACCACAGTTGACAGTACCAACATATACTGTGTACCCTAGTTGACATTACCAACGTATATTGTGTACCACAGTTGACAGTACCAACATACACCGTGTACAACAGTTGCAGGACCAACATATAATGTGTACCACAGTTGCGAGTACCAACATAAACTGTGTACCACAGTTGACAGTACCAACATATACTGTGTACCACAGTTGACAGTACCAACATATACTGTATACCACAGTTGACAGTACCAACATATACTGTGTACCACAGTTGACAGTACCAACATATACTGTGTACCACAGTTGACAGTACCAACATATACTGTGTACCACAGTTGACAGTACTAACATATACTGTGTACTACAGTTGACAGTACCAACATATACTGTGTACCACAGTTGACAGTACCAACATGTACTGTGTACCACAGTTGACAGTACCAACATATACTGTGTACCACAGTTGGCAGTACCAACATATACAGTGTACCACAGTTGACAGTACCAACATATACTGTGTACCACATTTGACAGTACCAACATATACTGTGTACCACAGTTGACAGTACCAACATGTACCGTGAACCACATTTGACAGTACCAACATATACTGTGTACCACAGTTGAGAGTACCAACGTATAGTGTGTACCACAGTTGACAGTACCAACATATACTGTGTACCACAGTTGACAGTACCAACATATACTGTGTACCACAGTTCACAGTACCAAAGTATACAGTGTACCACATTTGACAGTACCAACATATACTGTGTACCACAGTTGACAGTACCAACATATACTGTGTACCACTGTTGACAGTACCAACATATACCGTGTACCACATTTGACAGTACCAACATATACTGTGTACCACTGTTGACAGTACCAACATATACTGTGTACCACAGTTGACAGTACCAACATGTACCGTGTACCACAGTTGACAGTACCAACGTATACTGTGTACCACAGTTGACAATACCAACATATACTGTGTACCACAGTTGACAGTACCAACATATACTGTGTACCACAGTTGACAGTACCAACGTATACTGTGTACCACAGTTGACAGTACCAACGTATACTGGGTACCACATTTGACAGTACCAACATATACTGTGTACCACAGTTGACAGTACCAACGTATACTGTGTACCACAATTGACGATACCAACATATACTGTGTACCACAGTTGACAGTACCAACATATACTGTATACCACAGTTGACAGTACCGACATATACTGTGTACCACAGTTGACAATACCAACATATAATTTGTACCACGGTTGACAGTACCAATGTATACTGTGTACCACAGTTGACAGTACCAACATATACTGTGTACCACAGTTGACAGTACCAACATATACTGTGTACCATAGTTGACATTACCAACGTATATTGTGTTCCACAGTTGACAGTACCAACATGTACTGTGTACCACAGTTGGCAGTACCATCATATACTGTGTACCACAGTTGACAGTACCAACATATATTGTGTACCACAGTTGACAGTACCAACATATACTGTGTACCATAGTTGACATTACCAACGTATATTGTGTACCACAGTTGACAGTACCAACATATCCTGTGTACCTCAGTTGACAGTACCAACATATACTGTATACCACAGTTGACAGTACCAACATATAATGTGTACCACTGTTGACAGTACCAATATATACCGTGTACCACAGTTGACAGTACCAACATATACTCTGTACCACAGCTGACACTACCAACATATACTTGTACCTCAGTTGACAGTACTACCATATATTGTGTACCACCGTTGACAATACCAACGTATACTGTGTACCACAGTTGACAGTACCAACGTATACTGTGCACCACAGTTGACAGTACCGACATATACTGTGTACCACAGTTGACAATACCAACATATACTTTGTACCACGGTTGACAGTACCAACGTATACTGTGTACCACTGTTGACAATATGAAAATATACTGTGTACCACAGTTGACATTACCAACATATACAGTGTACCACAGTTGACAGTAGCAACATATACTGTGTACCACAGTTGACAGTACCAACATATACTGTGTATCACAGTTGACAATACCAAAATATACTGTGTACCATAGTTGATAGTACCAACGTATATTGTGTACCACAGTTAAGAGTACCAACATACACCGTGTACGACAGTAAAAACATATACTGTGTACCACAGTTGAATGTACCAGAGTATAGTGTGTACCACACTTGACAGTCCCAACATATTCTGTATACCACAGTTGACAGTACCAACATATACAGTGTACCACTGTTGACAGTACCAACATATACCGTGTACCACAGTTGACAGTACCAACATATACTGTGTACCACAGTTGAGACTACCAACATATACTGGGTACGACTGTTGACAGTAACAACATATACTATGTACCACAGTTGACAGTACCAACATATACTGTGTACCACAGTTGACAGTACCAACCTATACTGTGTACCACAGTTGACAGTACCAACGTATACTGGGTACCACATTTGACACTACCAACATATACTGTGTACCACAGTTGACAGTACCAACGTATACTGTGTACCACAGTTGACGATACCAACATATACTGTGTACCACAGTTGACAGTACCAACATATACTGTATACCACAGTTGACAGTACCGACATATACTGTGTACCACAGGTGACAATACCAACATATACTTTGTACCACGGTTGACAGTACCAACGTATACTGTGTACCACTGTTGACAATATCAACATATACTGTGTACCACAGCTGACATTACCAACATATACAGTGTACCACAGTTGACAGTAGCAACATATACTGTGTACCACAGTTGACAGTACCAACATATACTGTGTACCACAGTTGACAGTACCAACATATACTGTGTACCATAGTTGATAGTACCAACGTATATTGTGTACCAAAGTTGAGAGTACCAACATACACCGTGTACGACAGTTGACAGTAAAAACATATACTGTGTACCACAGTTGAGAGTACCAACATAAACTGTTTACCACAGTTGACAGTACCAACATATACTGTGTACCACAGTTGACAATACCAACATATACTGTGTACCACAGTTGACAGTACCAACATATACTGTGTACCACAGTTGAAAGTACCAACGTATACTGTGTACCACAGTTGACAACACCAACATATACTGTGTACCACAGTTGACAGTACCAACATATACTGTATACCACAGTTGACAGTACCAACATATACTGTGTACCACAGTTGACAGTACCGACATATACTGTGTACCACAGTTGACAGTACCAACATATACTGTATACCACAGTTGACAGTACCAACATATACTGTGTACCACTGTTGACAGTACCAACATATACCGTGTACCACAGTTGACAGTACCAACATATACTGTGTACCACAGCTGATACTACCAACATATACTTGTACCTCAGTTGACAGTACTACCATATATTGTGTACCACCGTTGACAATACCAACGTATACTGTGTACCACAGTTGACAGTACCAACGTATACTGTGCACCACAGTTTACAGTACCAAAATATACTGTGTACCACAGTTGACAATACCAACATATACTGTGTACCACAGTTGACAATACCAACACATATAGTGTACCACAGTTGACAGTACCAACGTATACTGTGTACCACAGTTGCCAATGCCAACATATACTGTGTACCACAGTTGAGAGTACCAACATATACTGTGTACCACAGTTGACAGTACCAACATATACAGTGTACCACAGTTGACAGTACCAACATATACTGTGTACCACATTTGACAGTACCAATGTATACTGTGTACCACAGTTGACAGTACCAACATATACTGTGTACCACAGTTGACAGTACCAACATATACTGTGTACCATGGTTGACATTACCAACGTATATTGTGTTCCACAGTTGACAGTACCAACATGTACTGTGTACCACAGTTGACAGTACCAACGTATACTGTGTACGACAGTTGACAGTACCAACGTATACTGTGTACCACAGTTGACAGTACCAACATATAACGTGTACCACAGTTGGCAGTACCATCATATACTGTGTACCACAGTTGACAGTACCAACATATATTGTGTACCACAGTTGACAGTACCAACATATACTGTGTACCATAGTTGACATTACCAACGTATATTGTGTACCACAGTTGACAATACCAACACATATAGTGTACCACAGTTGACAGTACCAACGTATATTGTGTACCACAGTTGCCAATGCCAACATATACTGTGTACCACAGTTGAGAGTACCAACATGTACCGTGTACCACAGTTGACAGTACCAACGTATACTGTGTACCACAGTTGACAATACCAACATATACTGTGTACCACAGTTGACAGTACCAACATATACTGTGTACCACAGTTGAAAGTACCAACGTATACTGTGTACCACAGTTGACAACACCAACATATACTGTGTACCACAGTTGACAGTACCAACATATACTGTATACCACAGTTGACAGTACCAACATATACTGTGTACCACAGTTGACAGTACCAACATATACTGTATACCACAGTTGACAGTACCAACATATACTGTGTACCACTGTTGACAGTACCAACATATACCGTGTACCACAGTTGACAGTACCAACATATACTGTGTACCACAGCTGACACTACCAACATATACTTGTACCTCAGTTGACAGTACTACCATATATTGTGTACCACCGTTGACAATACCAACGTATACTGTGTACCACAGTTGACAGTACCAACGTATACTGTGCACCACAGTTGACAGTACCAACATATACTGTGTACCACAGTTGACAATACCAACATATACTGTGTACCACAGTTGACAATACCAACACATATAGTGTACCACAGTTGACAGTACCAACGTATACTGTGTACCACAGTTGCCAATGCCAACATATACTGTGTACCACAGTTGAGAGTACCAACATATACTGTGTACCACAGTTGACAGTACCAACATATACTGTGTACCACAGTTGACAATACCAACATATACTGTGTACCACAGTTGACAGTACCAACATATACTGTGTACCCTAGTTGACATTACCAACGTATATTGTGTACCACAGTTGACAGTACCAACATGTACTGTGTACCACAGTTGAGAGTACCAACGTATACTGTGTACCACAGTTGACAGTACCAACGTATACTGTGTACCACAGTTGACAGTACCAACATATAACGTGTACCACAGTTGGCAGTACCAACATATATTGTGTACCACAGTTGACAGTACCAACATATACTGTGTACCATAGTTGACATTACCAACGTATATTGTGTACCACAGTTGACAGTACCAACATACACCGTGTACAACAGTTGCAGGACCAACATATACTGTGTACCACAGTTGCGAGTACCAACATAAACTGTGTACCACAGTTGACAGTACCAACATATACTGTATACCACAGTTGACAGTACCAACATATACTGTGTACCACAGTTGACAGTACCAACATATACTGTGTACCACAGTTGACAGTACCAACATATACTGTGTACCACAGTTGACAGTACTAACATATACTGTGTACTACAGTTGACAGTACCAACATATACTGTGTACCACAGTTGACAGTACCAACATGTACTGTGTACCACAGTTGACAGTACCAACATATACTGTGTACCACAGTTGGCAGTACCAACATATACAGTGTACCACAGTTGACAGTACCAACATATACTGTGTACCACATTTGACAGTACCAACATATACTGTGTACCACAGTTGACAGTAGCAACATGTACCGTGAACCACATTTGACAGTACCAACATATACTGTGTACCACAGTTGAGAGTACCAACGTATAGTGTGTACCACAGTTGACAGTACCATCATATACTGTGTACCACAGTTGACAGTACCAACATATATTGTGTACCACAGTTGACAGTACCAACATATACTGTGTACCATAGTTGACATTACCAACGTATATTGTGTACCACAGTTGACAATACCAACACATATAGTGTACCACAGTTGACAGTACCAACGTATATTGTGTACCACAGTTGCCAATGCCAACATATACTGTGTACCACAGTTGAGAGTACCAACATGTACCGTGTACCACAGTTGACAGTACCAACGTATACTGTGTACCAGAGTTGACAATACCAACATATACTGTGTACCACAGTTGACAGTACCAACATATACTGTGTACCACAGTTGAATGTACCAACGTATACTGTGTACCACAGTTGACAACACCAACATATACTGTGTACCACAGTTGAGAGTACCAACATATACTGTGTACCACAGTTGACAGTACCAACATATACTGTGTACCACAGTTGACAATACCAACATATACTGTGTACCACAGTTGACAGTACCAACATATACTGTGTACCCTAGTTGACATTACCAACGTATATTGTGTACCACAGTTGACAGTACCAACATGTACTGTGTACCACAGTTGACAGTACCAACGTATACTGTGTACCACAGTTGACAGTACCAACGTATACTGTGTACCACAGTTGACAGTACCAACATATAACGTGTACCACAGTTGGCAGTACCATCATATACTGTGTACCACAGTTGACAGTACCAACATATATTGTGTACCACAGTTGACAGTACCAACATATACTGTGTACCATAGTTGACATTACCAACGTATATTGTGTACCACAGTTGACAGTACCAACATACACCGTGTACAACAGTTGCAGGACCAACATATACTGTGTACCACAGTTGCGAGTACCAACATAAACTGTGTACCACAGTTGACAGTACCAACATATACTGTGTACCACAGTTGACAGTACCAACATATACTGTGTACCACAGTTGACAGTACTAACATATACTGTGTACTACAGTTGACAGTACCAACATATACTGTGTACCACAGTTGACAGTACCAACATGTACTGTGTGCCACAGTTGACAGTA
Source organism: Eledone cirrhosa (assembly GCA_964016885.1). NCBI lineage: Eukaryota > Metazoa > Mollusca > Cephalopoda > Octopoda > Eledonidae > Eledone > Eledone cirrhosa. The sequence continues at coordinate 43,953,938 of OZ024755.1, forward strand.
CCAACATATACTGTGTACCACAGTTGGCAGTACCAACATATACAGTGTACCACAGTTGACAGTACCAACATATACTGTGTACCACATTTGACAGTACCAACATATACTGTGTACCACAGTTGACAGTACCAACATGTACCGTGAACCACATTTGACAGTACCAACATATACTGTGTACCACAGTTGAGAGTACCAACGTATAGTGTGTACCACAGTTGACAGTACCAACATATACTGTGTACCACAGTTGACAGTACCAACATATACTGTGTACCACAGTTCACAGTACCAAAGTATACAGTGTACCACATTTGACAGTACCAACATATTCTGTGTACCACAGTTGACAGTACCAACATATACTGTGTACCACTGTTGACAGTACCAACATATACCGTGTACCACATTTGACAGTACCAACATATACTGTGTACCACTGTTGACAGTACCAACATATACTGTGTACCACAGTTGACAGTACCAACATGTACCGTGTACCACAGTTGACAGTACCAACGTATACTGTGTACCACAGTTGACAATACCAACATATACTGTGTACCACAGTTGACAGTACCAACATATACTGTGTACCACAGTTGACAGTACCAACGTATACTGTTTATCACAGTTGACAGTACCAACGTATACTGGGTACCACATTTGACAGTACCAACATATACTGTGTACCACAGTTGACAGTACCAACGTATACTGTGTACCACAATTGACGATACCAACATATACTGTGTACCACAGTTGACAGTACCAACATATACTGTATACCACAGTTGACAGTACCGACATATACTGTGTACCACAGTTGACAATACCAACATATACTTTGTACCACGGTTGACAGTACCAATGTATACTGTGTACCACAGTTGACAGTACCAACATATACTGTGTACCACAGTTGACAGTACCAACATATACTGTGTACCATAGTTGACATTACCAACGTATATTGTGTTCCACAGTTGACAGTACCAACATGTACTGTGTACCACATTTGACAGTACCAACGTATACTGTGTACCACAGTTGACAGTACCAACGTATACTGTGTACCACAGTTGACAGTACCAACATATACTGTGTACCACAGTTCACAGTACCAAAGTATACAGTGTACCACATTTGACAGTACCAACATATTCTGTGTACCACAGTTGACAGTACCAACATATACTGTGTACCACTGTTGACAGTACCAACATATACCGTGTACCACATTTGACAGTACCAACATATACTGTGTACCACTGTTGACAGTACCAACATATACTGTGTACCACAGTTGACAGTACCAACATGTACCGTGTACCACAGTTGACAGTACCAACGTATACTGTGTACCACAGTTGACAATACCAACATATACTGTGTACCACAGTTGACAGTACCAACATATACTGTGTACCACAGTTGACAGTACCAACGTATACTGTTTATCACAGTTGACAGTACCAACGTATACTGGGTACCACATTTGACAGTACCAACATATACTGTGTACCACAGTTGACAGTACCAACGTATACTGTGTACCACAATTGACGATACCAACATATACTGTGTACCACAGTTGACAGTACCAACATATACTGTATACCACAGTTGACAGTACCGACATATACTGTGTACCACAGTTGACAATACCAACATATACTTTGTACCACGGTTGACAGTACCAATGTATACTGTGTACCACAGTTGACAGTACCAACATATACTGTGTACCACAGTTGACAGTACCAACATATACTGTGTACCATAGTTGACATTACCAACGTATATTGTGTTCCACAGTTGACAGTACCAACATGTACTGTGTACCACATTTGACAGTACCAACGTATACTGTGTACCACAGTTGACAGTACCAACGTATACTGTGCACCACAGTTGACAGTACCAACATATAACGTGTACCACAGTTGGCAGTACCATCATATACTGTGTACCACAGTTGACAGTACCAACATATATTGTGTACCACAGTTGACAGTACCAACATATACTGTGTACCATAGTTGACATTACCAACGTATATTGTGTACCACAGTTGACAGTACCAACATATCCTGTGTACCTCAGTTGACAGTACCAACATATACTGTATACCACAGTTGACAGTACCAACATATAATGTGTACCACTGTTGACAGTACCAATATATACCGTGTACCACAGTTCACAGTACCAAAGTATACAGTGTACCACATTTGACAGTACAAACATATACTGTGTACCACAGTTGACAGTACCAACATATACTGTGTACCACTGTTGACAGTACCAACATATACTCTGTACCACAGCTGACACTACCAACATATACTTGTACCTCAGTTGACAGTACTACCATATATTGTGTACCACCGTTGACAATACCAACGTATACTGTGTACCACAGTTGACAGTACCAACGTATACTGTGCACCACAGTTGACAGTACCGACATATACTGTGTACCACAGTTGACAATACCAACATATACTTTGTACCACGGTTGACAGTACCAACGTATACTGTGTACCACTGTTGACAATATCAACATATACTGTGTACCACAGTTGACAGTACCAACATGTACCGTGTACCACAGTTCACAGTACCAAAGTATACAGTGTACCACATTTGACAGTACCAACATATTCTGTGTACCACAGTTGACAGTACCAACATATACTGTGTACCACTGTTGACAGTACCAACATATACCGTGTACCACATTTGACAGTACCAACATATACTGTGTACCACTGTTGACAGTACCAACATATACTGTGTACCACAGTTGACAGTACCAACATGTACCGTGTACCACAGTTGACAGTCCCAACGTATACTGTGTACCACAGTTGACAATACCAACATATACTGTGTACCACAGTTGACAGTACCAACATATACTGTGTACCACAGTTGACAGTACCAACGTATACTGTTTATCACAGTTGACAGTACCAACGTATACTGGGTACCACATTTGACAGTACCAACATATACTGTGTACCACAGTTGACAGTACCAACGTATACTGTGTACCACAATTGACGATACCAACATATACTGTGTACCACAGTTGACAGTACCAACATATACTGTATACCACAGTTGACAGTACCGACATATACTGTGTACCACAGTTGACAATACCAACATATACTTTGTACCACGGTTGACAGTACCAACGTATACTGTGTACCACAGTTGACAGTACCAACATATACTGTGTACCACAGTTGACAGTACCAACATATACTGTGTACCATAGTTGACATTACCAACGTATATTGTGTTCCACAGTTGACAGTACCAACATGTACTGTGTACCACATTTGACAGTACCAACGTATACTGTGTACCACAGTTGACAGTACCAACGTATACTGTGTACCACAGTTGACAGTACCAACATATACTGTGTACCACAGTTCACAGTACCAAAGTATACAGTGTACCACATTTGACAGTACCAACATATTCTGTGTACCACAGTTGACAGTACCAACATATACTGTGTACCACTGTTGACAGTACCAACATATACCGTGTACCACATTTGACAGTACCAACATATACTGTGTACCACTGTTGACAGTACCAACATATACTGTGTACCACAGTTGACAGTACCAACATGTACCGTGTACCACAGTTGACAGTACCAACGTATACTGTGTACCACAGTTGACAATACCAACATATACTGTGTACCACAGTTGACAGTACCAACATATACTGTGTACCACAGTTGACAGTACCAACGTATACTGTTTATCACAGTTGACAGTACCAACGTATACTGGGTACCACATTTGACAGTACCAACATATACTGTGTACCACAGTTGACAGTACCAACGTATACTGTGTACCACAATTGACGATACCAACATATACTGTGTACCACAGTTGACAGTACCAACATATACTGTATACCACAGTTGACAGTACCGACATATACTGTGTACCACAGTTGACAATACCAACATATACTTTGTACCACGGTTGACAGTACCAATGTATACTGTGTACCACAGTTGACAGTACCAACATATACTGTGTACCATAGTTGACATTACCAACGTATATTGTGTTCCACAGTTGACAGTACCAACATGTACTGTGTACCACATTTGACAGTACCAACGTATACTGTGTACCACAGTTGACAGTACCAACGTATACTGTGTACCACAGTTGACAGTACCAACATATAACGTGTACCACAGTTGGCAGTACCATCATATACTGTGTACCACAGTTGACAGTACCAACATATATTGTGTACCACAGTTGACAGTACCAACATATACTGTGTACCATAGTTGACATTACCAACGTATATTGTGTACCACAGTTGACAGTACCAACATATCCTGTGTACCTCAGTTGACAGTACCAACATATACTGTATACCACAGTTGACAGTACCAACATATAATGTGTACCACTGTTGACAGTACCAATATATACCGTGTACCACAGTTCACAGTACCAAAGTATACAGTGTACCACATTTGACAGTACAAACATATACTGTGTACCACAGTTGACAGTACCAACATATACTGTGTACCACTGTTGACAGTACCAACATATACTCTGTACCACAGCTGACACTACCAACATATACTTGTACCTCAGTTGACAGTACTACCATATATTGTGTACCACCGTTGACAATACCAACGTATACTGTGTACCACAGTTGACAGTACCAACGTATACTGTGCACCACAGTTGACAGTACCGACATATACTGTGTACCACAGTTGACAATACCAACATATACTTTGTACCACGGTTGACAGTACCAACGTATACTGTGTACCACTGTTGACAATATCAACATATACTGTGTACCACAGTTGACATTACCAACATATACAGTGTACCACAGTTGACAGTAGCAACATATACTGTGTACCACAGTTGACAGTACCAACATATACTGTGTACCACAGTTGACAGTACCAACATATACTGTGTACCATAGTTGATAGTACCAACGTATATTGTGTACCACAGTTAAGAGTACCAACATACACCGTGTACGACAGTTGACAGTAAAAACATATACTGTGTACCACAGTTGAATGTACCAGAGTATAGTGTGTACCACACTTGACAGTCCCAACATATTCTGTATACCACAGTTGACAGTACCAACATATACAGTGTACCACTGTTGACAGTACCAACATATACCGTGTACCACAGTTGACAGTACCAACATATACTGTGTACCACAGTTGAGACTACCAACATATACTGGGTACGACTGTTGACAGTAACAACATATACTATGTACCACAGTTGACAGTACCAACATATACTGTGTACCACAGTTGACAGTACCAACCTATACTGTGTACCACAGTTGACAGTACCAACGTATACTGGGTACCACATTTGACACTACCAACATATACTGTGTACCACAGTTGACAGTACCAACGTATGCTGTGTACCACAGTTGACGATACCAACATATACTGTGTACCACAGTTGACAGTACCAACATATACTGTATACCACAGTTGACAGTACCGACATATACTGTGTACCACAGTTGACAATACCAACATATACTTTGTACCACGGTTGACAGTACCAACGTATACTGTGTACCACTGTTGACAATATCAACATATACTGTGTACCACAGTTGACATTACCAACATATACAGTGTACCACAGTTGACAGTAGCAACATATACTGTGTACCACAGTTGACAGTACCAACATATACTGTGTACCACAGTTGACAGTACCAACATATACTGTGTACCATAGTTGATAGTACCAACGTATATTGTGTACCACAGTTGAGAGTACCATCATACACCGTGTACGACAGTTGACAGTAAAAACATATACTGTGTACCACAGTTGAGAGTACCAACATAAACTGTGTACCACAGTTGACAGTACCAACATATACTGTGTACCACAGTTGACAGTACCAACATATACTGTGTACCACAGTTGACAGTACCAACATATACTGTATACCACAGTTGACAGTACCAACATATACTGTGTACCACAGTTGACAGTACCAACATATACTGTGTACCACAGTTGACAGTACCAACATATACTGTGTACCACAGTTGACAGTACTAACATATACTGTGTACTACAGTTGACAGTACCAACATATATTGTGTACCACAGTTGACAGTACCAACATATACTGTGTACCACAGTTGGCAGTACCAACATATAATGTGTACCTCAGTTGACAGTACCAACATATACTGTGTACCACAGTTGACAGTTCCAACGTATACTGTGTACCACAGTTGACAGTACCAACGTATACAGTGTACCACAGTTGACAGTACCAATATATACAGTGTAACACAGTTGACAATACCAACATATAATGTGTACCACAGTTGACAGTACCAACGTATACTGTGAACCACTGTTGGCAATACCAACATATACTGTGTACTACAGTTGACAGAACCAACATATACAGTGTACCACAGTTGACAGTACCAACATATACTGTGTACCACAGTTGACAGTACCAACATATACTGTGTACCACAGTTGACAGTACCAACATATACTGTGTACCACAGTTCACAGTACCAACGTATACTGTGTACCACATTTGACATTACCAACATATACTGTGTACCACAGTTGACAGTACCAACATATACTGTGTACCACTTTTGACAGTACCAACATATACCGTGTATCACATTTGACAGTACCAACATATACTGTGTACCACTGTTGACAGTACCAACATATACTGTGTACCACAGTTGACATTACCAACATGTACCGTGTACCACAGTTGACAGTACCAACGTATACTGTGTACCACAGTTGACAATACCAACATATACTGTGTACCACAGTTGACAGTACCAACATATACTGTGTACCACAGTTGAAAGTACCAACGTATACTGTGTACCACAGTTGACAACACCAACATATACTGTGTACCACAGTTGACAGTACCAACATATACTGTATACCACAGTTGACAGTACCAACATATACTGTGTACCACAGTTGACAGTACCAACATATACTGTGTACCACAGTTGACAGTACCAACATATACTGTATACCAGAGTTGACAGTACCAACATATACTGTGTACCACTGTTGACAGTACCAACATATACAGTGTACCACAGTTGACATTACCAACTTATACTGTGTACCACAGCTGACAATACCAACATATACTTGTACCTCAGTTGACAGTACTACCATATATTGTGTACCACCGTTGACAATACCAACGTATACTGTGTACGACAGTTGACAATACCAACGTATACTGTGCACCACAGTTGACAGTACCAACATATACTGTGTACCACAGTTGACAATACCAACATATACTGTGTACCACAGTTGACAATACCAACACATATAGTGTACCAGAGTTGACAATACCAACACATATAGTGTACCACAGTTGACAGTACCAACGTATACTGTGTACCACAGTTGCCAATGCCAACATATACTGTGTACCACAGTTGAGAGTACCAACATGTACCGTGTACCACAGTTGACAGTACCAACGTATACTGTGTACCACAGTTGACAGTACCAACGTATACTGTTTACCACAGTTGACAATACCAACATATACTGTGTACCAGAGTTGACAGTACCCACATATACTGTGTACCACAGTTGACAGTTCCAACATATAAGGTGTACCACTGTTGATACTACCGACATATACTGTGTAGCACAGTTGACAGTACTAACATATACTGTGTACCACAGTTGAGAGTACCACCATATACTGGGTACCACTGTTGACAGTACCAACATATACTGTGTACCACAGTTGACAGTACCAACATATACTGTGTACCATAGTTGACAGTACCAACATATCCTGTGTACCTCAGTTGTCAGTACCAACATATACTGTATACCACAGTTGACAGTACCAACATATACTGTGTACCTCTGTTGACAGTACCAACATATACCGTGTACCACAGTTGACAGTACCAACATATACTGTGTACCACAGCTGACACTACCAACATATACTTGTACCTCAATTGACAGTACTACCATATATTGTGTACCACCGTTGACAATACCAACGTATACTGTGCACCACAGTTGACAGTACCAACATATACTGTGTACCACAGTTGACAATACCAACATATACTGTGTACCACAGTTGACAATACCAACACATATAGTGTACCACAGTTGACAGTACCAACGTATACTGTGTACCACAGTTGCCAATGCCAACATATACTGTGTACCACAGTTGAGAGTACCAACATGTACCGTGTACCACAGTTGACACTACCAACGTATACTGTGTACCACAGTTGACAATACCAACATATACTGTGTACCACAGTTGACAGTACCAACATATACTGTGTACCACAGTTGAAAGTACCAACGTATACTGTGTACCACAGTTGACAACACCAACATATACTGTGTACCACAGTTGACAGTACCAACATATACTGTATACCACAGTTGACAGTACCAACATATACTGTGTACCACAGTTGACAGTACCAACATATACTGTGTACCACAGTTGACAGTACCAACATATACTGTATACCACAGTTGACAGTTCCAACATATACTGTGTACCACTGTTGACAGTACCAACATATACCGTGTACCACAGTTGACAGTACCAACATATACTGTGTACCACAGCTGACACTACCAACATATACTTGTACCTCAATTGACAGTATTACCATATATTGTGTACCACCGTTGACAATACCAACGTATACTGTGTACCACAGTTGACAGTACCAACGTATACTGTGCACCACAGTTGACAGTACCAAAATATACTGTGTACCACAGTTGACAATACCAACATATTGTGTGTACCACAGTTGACAATACCAACACATATAGTGTACCACAGTTGACAGTACCAACGTATACTGTGTACCACAGTTGCCAATGCCAACATATACTGTGTACCACAGTTGAGAGTACCAACATATACTGTGTACCACAGTTGACAGTACCAACATATACTGTGTACCACAGTTGACAGTACCAACATATACTGTGTACCACAGTTGACAGTACCAATGTATACTGTGTACCACAGTTGACAGTACCAACATATACTGTGTACCACAGTTGACAGTACCAACATATACTGTGTACCATAGTTGACATTACCAACGTATATTGTGTTCCACAGTTGACAGTACCAACATGTACTGTGTACCACAGTTGACAGTACCAACGTATACTGTGTACCACAGTTGACAGTACCAACGTATACTGTGTACCACAGTTGACAGTACCAACATATAACGTGTACCACAGTTGGCAGTACCATCATATACTGTGTACCACAGTTGACAGTACCAACATATATTGTGTACCACAGTTGACAGTACCAACATATACTGTGTACCATAGTTGACATTACCAACGTATATTGTGTACCACAGTTGACAGTACCAACATATCCTGTGTACCTCAGTTGACAGTACCAACATATACTGTATACCACAGTTGACAGTACCAACATATAATGTGTACCACTGTTGACAGTACCAATATATACCGTGTACCACAGTTGACAGTACCAACATATACTGTGTACCACAGCTGACACTACCAACATATACTTGTACCTCAGTTGACAGTACTACCATATATTGTGTACCACCGTTGACAATACCAACGTATACTGTGTACCACAGTTGACAGTACCAACGTATACTGTGCACCACAGTTGACAGTACCGACATATACTGTGTACCACAGTTGACAATACCAACATATACTTTGTACCACGGTTGACAGTACCAACGTATACTGTGTACCACTGTTGACAATATCAACATATACTGTGTACCACAGTTGACATTACCAACATATACAGTGTACCACAGTTGACAGTAGCAACATATACTGTGTACCACAGTTGACAGTACCAACATATACTGTGTACCACAGTTGACAGTACCAACATATACTGTGTACCATAGTTGATAGTACCAACGTATATTGTGTACCACAGTTGAGAGTACCAACATACACCGTGTACGACAGTTGACAGTAAAAACATATACTGTGTACCACAGTTGAGAGTACCAACATAAACTGTGTACCACAGTTGACAGTACCAACATATACTGTGTACCACAGTTGACAGTACCAACATATACTGTGTAACACAGTTGACAGAACCAACATGTACCGTGAACCACAGTTGACAGTACCAACGTATACTGTGAACCACTGTTGGCAATACCAACATATACTGTGTACTACAGTTGACAGAACCAACATATACAGTGTACCACAGTTGACAGTACCAACATATACTGTGTACCACAGTTGACAGTACCAACATATACTGTGTAACACAGTTGACAGAACCAACATGTACCGTGAACCACAGTTGACAGTACCAACGTATACTGTTTACCACAGTTGAGAGTACCAACGTATAGTGTGTACCACAGTTGACAGTACCAACATATACTGTGTACCACAGTTGACAGTACCAACATATACTGTGTACCACAGTTCACAGTACCAACGTATACTGTGTACCACATTTGACAGTACCAACATATACTGTGTACCACAGTTGACAGTACCAACATATACTGTGTACCACTTTTGACAGTACCAACATATACCGTGTATCACATTTGACAGTACCAACATATACTGTGTACCACTGTTGACAGTACCAACATATACTGTGTACCACAGTTGATAGTACCAACATGTACCGTGTACCACAGTTGACAGTACCAACGTATACTGTGTACCACAGTTGACAATACCAACATATACTGTGTACCACAGTTGACAGTACCAACATATACTGTGTACCACAGTTGAAAGTACCAACGTATACTGTGTACCACAGTTGACAACACCAACATATACTGTGTACCACAGTTGACAGTACCAACATATACTGTATACCACAGTTGACAGGACCAACATATACTGTGTACCACAGTAGACAGTACCAACATATACTGTGTACCACAGTTGACAGTACCAACATATACTGTATACCAGAGTTGACAGTACCAACATATACTGTGTACCACAGTTGACAGTACCAACATATACAGTGTACCACAGTTGACAGTACCAACATATACTGTGTACCACAGTTGACAGTACCAATGTATACTGTGTACCACAGTTGACAGTACCAACATATACTGTGTACCACAGTTGACAGTACCAACATATACTGTGTACCATGGTTGACATTACCAACGTATATTGTGTTCCACAGTTGACAGTACCAACATGTACTGTGTACCACAGTTGACAGTACCAACGTATACTGTGTACCACAGTTGACAGTACCAACGTATACTGTGTACCACAGTTGACAGTACCAACATATAACGTGTACCACAGTTGGCAGTACCATCATATACTGTGTACCACAGTTGACAGTACCAACATATATTGTGTACCACAGTTGACATTACCAACATATACTGTGTACCATAGTTGACATTACCAACGTATATTGTGTACCACAGTTGACAATACCAACACATATAGTGTACCACAGTTGACAGTACCAACGTATATTGTGTACCACAGTTGCCAATGCCAACATATACTGTGTACCACAGTTGAGAGTACCAACATGTACCGTGTACCACAGTTGACAGTACCAACGTATACTGTGTACCACAGTTGACAATACCAACATATACTGTGTACCACAGTTGACAGTACCAACATATACTGTGTACCACAGTTGAAAGTACCAACGTATACTGTGTACCACAGTTGACAACACCAACATATACTGTGTACCACAGTTGACAGTACCAACATATACTGTATACCACAGTTGACAGTACTAACATATACTGTGTACCACAGTTGACAGTACCAACATATACTGTATACCACAGTTGACAGTACCAACATATACTGTGTACCACTGTTGACAGTACCAACATATACCGTGTACCACAGTTGACAGTACCAACATATACTGTGTACCACAGCTGACACTACCAACATATACTTGTACCTCAGTTGACAGTACTACCATATATTGTGTACCACCGTTGACAATACCAACGTATACTGTGTACCACAGTTGACAGTACCAACGTATACTGTGCACCACAGTTGACAGTACCAACATATACTGTGTAGCACAGTTGACAATACCAACATATACTGTGTACCACAGTTGACAATACCAACACATATAGTGTACCACAGTTGACAGTACCAACGTATACTGTGTACCACAGTTGCCAATGCCAACATATACTGTGTACCACAGTTGAGAGTACCAACATATACTGTGTACCACAGTTGACAGTACCAACATATACTGTGTACCACAGTTGACAATACCAACATATACTGTGTACCACAGTTGACAGTACCAACATATACTGTGTACCCTAGTTGACATTACCAACGTATATTGTGTACCACAGTTGACAGTACCAACATGTACTGTGTACCACAGTTGACAGTACCAACGTATACTGTGTACCACAGTTGACAGTACCAACGTATACTGTGTACCACAGTTGACAGTACCAACATATAACGTGTACCACAGTTGGCAGTACCATCATATACTGTGTACCACAGTTGACAGTACCAACATATATTGTGTACCACAGTTGACAGTACCAACATATACTGTGTACCATAGTTGACATTACCAACGTATATTGTGTACCACAGTTGACAGTACCAACATACACCGTGTACAACAGTTGCAGGACCAACATATACTGTGTACCACAGTTCACAGTACCAACATAAACTGTGTACCACAGTTGACAGTACCAACATATACTGTATACCACAGTTGACAGTACCAACATATACTGTGTACCACAGTTGACAGTACCAACATATACTGTGTACCACAGTTGACAGTACCAACATATACTGTGTACCACAGTTGACAGTACTAACATATACTGTGTACTACAGTTGACAGTACCAACATATACTGTGTACCACAGTTGACAGTACCAACATATACTGTGTACCACAGTTGACAGTACCAACATGTACTGTGTACCACAGTTGACAGTACCAACATATACTGTGTACCACAGTTGGCAGTACCAACATATACAGTGTACCACAGTTGACAGTACCAACATATACTGTGTACCACATTTGACAGTACCAACATATACTGTGTACCACAGTTGACAGTACCAACATGTACCGTGAACCACATTTGACAGTACCAACATATACTGTGTACCACAGTTGAGAGTACCAACGTATAGTGTGTACCACAGTTGACAGTACCATCATATACTGTGTACCACAGTTGACAGTACCAACATATATTGTGTACCACAGTTGACAGTACCAACATATACTGTGTACCATAGTTGACATTACCAACGTATATTGTGTACCACAGTTGACAATACCAACACATATAGTGTACCACAGTTGACAGTACCAACGTATATTGTGTACCACAGTTGCCAATGCCAACATATACTGTGTACCACAGTTGAGAGTACCAACATGTACCGTGTACCACAGTTGACAGTACCAACGTATACTGTGTACCAGAGTTGACAATACCAACATATACTGTGTACCACAGTTGACAGTACCAACATATACTGTGTACCACAGTTGAAAGTACCAACGTATACTGTGTACCACAGTTGACAACACCAACATATACTGTGTACCACAGTTGAGAGTACCAACATATACTGTGTACCACAGTTGACAGTACCAACATATACTGTGTACCACAGTTGACAATACCAACATATACTGTGTACCACAGTTGACAGTACCAACATATACTGTGTACCCTAGTTGACATTACCAACGTATATTGTGTACCACAGTTGACAGTACCAACATGTACTGTGTACCACAGTTGACAGTACCAACGTATACTGTGTACCACAGTTGACAGTACCAACGTATACTGTGTACCACAGTTGACAGTACCAACATATAACGTGTACCACAGTTGGCAGTACCATCATATACTGTGTACCACAGTTGACAGTACCAACATATATTGTGTACCACAGTTGACAGTACCAACATATACTGTGTAACATAGTTGACATTACCAACGTATATTGTGTACCACAGTTGACAGTACCAACATACACCGTGTACAACAGTTGCAGGACCAACATATACTGTGTACCACAGTTGCGAGTACCAACATAAACTGTGTACCACAGTTGACAGTACCAACATATACTGTGTACCACAGTTGACAGTACCAACATATACTGTGTACCACAGTTGACAGTACTAACATATACTGTGTACTACAGTTGACAGTACCAACATATACTGTGTACCACAGTTGACAGTACCAACATGTACTGTGTACCACAGTTGACAGTACCAACATATACTGTGTACCACAGTTGGCAGTACCAACATATACAGTGTACCACAGTTGACAGTACCAACATATACTGTGTGCCACATTTGACAGTACCAACATATACTGTGTACCACAGTTGACAGTACCAACATGTACCGTGAACCACATTTGACAGTACCAACATATACTGTGTACCACAGTTGAGAGTACCAACGTATAGTGTGTACCACAGTTGACAGTACCAACATATACTGTGTACCACAGTTGACAGTACCAACATATACTGTGTACCACAGTTCACAGTACCAAAGTATACAGTGTACCACATTTGACAGTACCAACATATTCTGTGTACCACAGTTGACAGTACCAACATATACTGTGTACCACTGTTGACAGTACCAACATATACCGTGTACCACATTTGACAGTACCAACATATACTGTGTACCACTGTTGACAGTACCAACATATACTGTGTACCACAGTTGACAGTACCAACATGTACCGTGTACCACAGTTGACAGTACCAACGTATACTGTGTACCACAGTTGACAATACCAACATATACTGTGTACCACAGTTGACAGTACCAACATATACTGTGTACCACAGTTGACAGTACCAACGTATACTGTTTATCACAGTTGACAGTACCAACGTATACTGGGTACCACATTTGACAGTACCAACATATACTGTGTACCACAGTTGACAGTACCAACGTATACTGTGTACCACAATTGACGATACCAACATATACTGTGTACCACAGTTGACAGTACCAACATATACTGTATACCACAGTTGACAGTACCGACATATACTGTGTACCACAGTTGACAATACCAACATATACTTTGTACCACGGTTGACAGTACCAATGTATACTGTGTACCACAGTTGACAGTACCAACATATACTGTGTACCACAGTTGACAGTACCAACATATACTGTGTACCATAGTTGACATTACCAACGTATATTGTGTTCCACAGTTGACAGTACCAACATGTACTGTGTACCACATTTGACAGTACCAACGTATACTGTGTACCACAGTTGACAGTACCAACGTATACTGTGTACCACAGTTGACAGTACCAACATATACTGTGTACCACAGTTCACAGTACCAAAGTATACAGTGTACCACATTTGACAGTACCAACATATTCTCTGTACCACAGTTGACAGTACCAACATATACTGTGTACCACTGTTGACAGTACCAACATATACCGTGTACCACATTTGACAGTACCAACATATACTGTGTACCACTGTTGACAGTACCAACATATACTGTGTACCACAGTTGACAGTACCAACATGTACCGTGTACCACAGTTGACAGTACCAACGTATACTGTGTACCACAGTTGACAATACCAACATATACTGTGTACCACAGTTGACAGTACCAACATATACTGTGTACCACAGTTGACAGTACCAACGTATACTGTTTATCACAGTTGACAGTACCAACGTATACTGGGTACCACATTTGACAGTACCAACATATACTGTGTACCACAGTTGACAGTACCAACGTATACTGTGTACCACAATTGACGATACCAACATATACTGTGTACCACAGTTGACAGTACCAACATATACTGTATACCACAGTTGACAGTACCGACATATACTGTGTACCACAGTTGACAATACCAACATATACTTTGTACCACGGTTGACAGTACCAATGTATACTGTGTACCACAGTTGACAGTACCAACATATACTGTGTACCACAGTTGACAGTACCAACATATACTGTGTACCATAGTTGACATTACCAACGTATATTGTGTTCCACAGTTGACAGTACCAACATGTACTGTGTACCACATTTGACAGTACCAACGTATACTGTGTACCACAGTTGACAGTACCAACGTATACTGTGTACCACAGTTGACAGTACCAACATATAACGTGTACCACAGTTGGCAGTACCATCATATACTGTGTACCACAGTTGACAGTACCAACATATATTGTGTACCACAGTTGACAGTACCAACATATACTGTGTACCATAGTTGACATTACCAACGTATATTGTGTATCACAGTTGACAGTACCAACATATCCTGTGTACCTCAGTTGACAGTACCAACATATACTGTATACCACAGTTGACAGTACCAACATATAATGTGTACCACTGTTGACAGTACCAATATATACCGTGTACCACAGTTCACAGTACCAAAGTATACAGTGTACCACATTTGACAGTACCAACATATACTGTGTACCACAGTTGACAGTACCAACATATACTGTGTACCACTGTTGACAGTACCAACATATACTCTGTACCACAGCTGACACTACCAACATATACTTGTACCTCAGTTGACAGTACTACCATATATTGTGTACCACCGTTGACAATACCAACGTATACTGTGTACCACAGTTGACAGTACCAACGTATACTGTGCACCACAGTTGACAGTACCGACATATACTGTGTACCACAGTTGACAATACCAACATATACTTTGTACCACGGTTGACAGTACCAACGTATACTGTGTACCACTGTTGACAATATCAACATATACTGTGTACCACAGTTGACATTACCAACATATACAGTGTACCACAGTTGACAGTAGCAACATATACTGTGTACCACAGTTGACAGTACCAACATATACTGTGTACCACAGTTGACAGTACCAACATATACTGTGTACCATAGTTGATAGTACCAACGTATATTGTGTACCACAGTTAAGAGTACCAACATACACCGTGTACGACAGTTGACAGTAAAAACATATACTGTGTACCACAGTTGAATGTACCAGAGTATAGTGTGTACCACACTTGACAGTCCCAACATATTCTGTATACCACAGTTGACAGTACCAACATATACAGTGTACCACTGTTGACAGTACCAACATATACCGTGTACCACAGTTGACAGTACCAACATATACTGTGTACCACAGTTGAGACTACCAACATATACTGGGTACGACTGTTGACAGTAACAACATATACTATGTACCACAGTTGACAGTACCAACATATACTGTGTACCACAGTTGACAGTACCAACCTATACTGTGTACCACAGTTGACAGTACCAACGTATACTGGGTACCACATTTGACACTACCAACATATACTGTGTACCACAGTTGACAGTACCAACGTATGCTGTGTACCACAGTTGACGATACCAACATATACTGTGTACCACAGTTGACAGTACCAACATATACTGTATACCACAGTTGACAGTACCGACATATACTGTGTACCACAGTTGACAATACCAACATATACTTTGTACCACGGTTGACAGTACCAACGTATACTGTGTACCACTGTTGACAATATCAACATATACTGTGTACCACAGTTGACATTACCAACATATACAGTGTACCACAGTTGACAGTAGCAACATATACTGTGTACCACAGTTGACAGTACCAACATATACTGTGTACCACAGTTGACAGTACCAACATATACTGTGTACCATAGTTGATAGTACCAACGTATATTGTGTACCACAGTTGAGAGTACCATCATACACCGTGTACGACAGTTGACAGTAAAAACATATACTGTGTACCACAGTTGAGAGTACCAACATAAACTGTGTACCACAGTTGACAGTACCAACATATACTGTGTACCACAGTTGACAGTACCAACATATACTGTGTACCACAGTTGACAGTACCAACATATACTGTATACCACAGTTGACAGTACCAACATATACTGTGTACCACAGTTGACAGTACCAACATATACTGTGTACCACAGTTGACAGTACCAACATATACTGTGTACCACAGTTGACAGTACTAACATATACTGTGTACTACAGTTGACAGTACCAACATATATTGTGTACCACAGTTGACAGTACCAACATATACTGTGTACCACAGTTGGCAGTACCAACATATAATGTGTACCTCAGTTGACAGTACCAACATATACTGTGTACCACAGTTGACAGTTCCAACGTATACTGTGTACCACAGTTGACAGTACCAACGTATACAGTGTACCACAGTTGACAGTACCAATATATACTGTGTAACACAGTTGACAATACCAACATATAATGTGTACCACAGTTGACAGTACCAACGTATACTGTGAACCACTGTTGGCAATACCAACATATACTGTGTACTACAGTTGACAGAACCAACATATACAGTGTACCACAGTTGACAGTACCAACATATACTGTGTACCACAGTTGACAGTACCAACATATACTGTGTACCACAGTTGACAGTACCAACATATACTGTGTACCACAGTTCACAGTACCAACGTATACTGTGTACCACATTTGACATTACCAACATATACTGTGTACCACAGTTGACAGTACCAACATATACTGTGTACCACTTTTGACAGTACCAACATATACCGTGTATCACATTTGACAGTACCAACATATACTGTGTACCACTGTTGACAGTACCAAAATATACTGTGTACCACAGTTGACAGTACCAACATGTACCGTGTACCACAGTTGACAGTACCAACGTATACTGTGTACCACAGTTGACAATACCAACATATACTGTGTACCACAGTTGACAGTACCAACATATACTGTGTACCACAGTTGAAAGTACCAACGTATACTGTGTACCACAGTTGACAACACCAACATATACTGTGTACCACAGTTGACAGTACCAACATATACTGTATACCACAGTTGACAGTACCAACATATACTGTGTACCACAGTTGACAGTACCAACATATACTGTGTACCACAGTTGACAGTACCAACATATACTGTATACCAGAGTTGACAGTACCAACATATACTGTGTACCACTGTTGACAGTACCAACATATACAGTGTACCACAGTTGACATTACCAACTTATACTGTGTACCACAGCTGACAATACCAACATATACTTGTACCTCAGTTGACAGTACTACCATATATTGTGTACCACCGTTGACAATACCAACGTATACTGTGTACGACAGTTGACAGTACCAACGTATACTGTGCACCACAGTTGACAGTACCAACATATACTGTGTACCACAGTTGACAATACCAACATATACTGTGTACCACAGTTGACAATACCAACACATATAGTGTACCAGAGTTGACAATACCAACACATATAGTGTACCACAGTTGACAGTACCAACGTATACTGTGTACCACAGTTGCCAATGCCAACATATACTGTGTACCACAGTTGAGAGTACCAACATGTACCGTGTACCACAGTTGACAGTACCAACGTATACTGTGTACCACAGTTGACAGTACCAACGTATACTGTTTACCACAGTTGACAATACCAACATATACTGTGTACCAGAGTTGACAGTACCCACATATACTGTGTACCACAGTTGACAGTTCCAACATATAAGGTGTACCACTGTTGATACTACCGACATATACTGTGTAGCACAGTTGACAGTACTAACATATACTGTGTACCACAGTTGCCAATGCCAACATATACTGTGTACCACAGTTGAGAGTACCAACATGTACCGTGTACCACAGTTGACACTACCAACGTATACTGTGTACCACAGTTGACAATACCAACATATACTGTGTACCACAGTTGACAGTACCAACATATACTGTGTACCACAGTTGAAAGTACCAACGTATACTGTGTACCACAGTTGACAACACCAACATATACTGTGTACCACAGTTGACAGTACCAACATATACTGTATACCACAGTTGACAGTACCAACATATACTGTGTACCACAGTTGACAGTACCAACATATACTGTGTACCACAGTTGACAGTACCAACATATACTGTATACCACAGTTGACAGTTCCAACATATACTGTGTACCACTGTTGACAGTACCAACATATACCGTGTACCACAGTTGACAGTACCAACATATACTGTGTACCACAGCTGACACTACCAACATATACTTGTACCTCAGTTGACAGTATTACCATATATTGTGTACCACCGTTGACAATACCAACGTATACTGTGTACCACAGTTGACAGTACCAACGTATACTGTGCACCACAGTTGACAGTACCAAAATATACTGTGTACCACAGTTGACAATACCAACATATACTGTGTACCACAGTTGACAATACCAACACATATAGTGTACCACAGTTGACAGTACCAACGTATACTGTGTACCACAGTTGCCAATGCCAACATATACTGTGTACCACAGTTGAGAGTACCAACATATACTGTGTACCACAGTTGACAGTACCAACATATACTGTGTACCACAGTTGACAGTACCAACATATACTGTGTACCACAGTTGACAGTACCAATGTATACTGTGTACCACAGTTGACAGTACCAACATATACTGTGTACCACAGTTGACAGTACCAACATATACTGTGTACCATAGTTGACATTACCAACGTATATTGTGTTCCACAGTTGACAGTACCAACATGTACTGTGTACCACAGTTGACAGTACCAACGTATACTGTGTACCACAGTTGACAGTACCAACGTATACTGTGTACCACAGTTGACAGTACCAACATATAACGTGTACCACAGTTGGCAGTACCATCATATACTGTGTACCACAGTTGACAGTACCAACATATATTGTGTACCACAGTTGACAGTACCAACATATACTGTGTACCATAGTTGACATTACCAACGTATATTGTGTACCACAGTTGACAGTACCAACATATCCTGTGTACCTCAGTTGACAGTACCAACATATACTGTATACCACAGTTGACAGTACCAACATATAATGTGTACCACTGTTGACAGTACCAATATATACCGTGTACCACAGTTGACAGTACCAACATATACTGTGTACCACAGCTGACACTACCAACATATACTTGTACCTCAGTTGACAGTACTACCATATATTGTGTACCACCGTTGACAATACCAACGTATACTGTGTACCACAGTTGACAGTACCAACGTATACTGTGCACCACAGTTGACAGTACCGACATATACTGTGTACCACAGTTGACAATACCAACATATACTTTGTACCACGGTTGACAGTACCAACGTATACTGTGTACCACTGTTGACAATATCAACATATACTCTGTACCACAGTTGACATTACCAACATATACAGTGTACCACAGTTGACAGTAGCAACATATACTGTGTACCACAGTTGACAGTACCAACATATACTGTGTACCACAGTTGACAGTACCAACATATACTGTGTACCATAGTTGATAGTACCAACGTATATTGTGTACCACAGTTGAGAGTACCAACATACACCGTGTACGACAGTTGACAGTAAAAACATATACTGTGTACCACAGTTGAGAGTACCAACATAAACTGTGTACCACAGTTGACAGTACCAACATATACTGTGTACCACAGTTGACAGTACCAACATATACTGTGTAACACAGTTGACAGAACCAACATGTACCGTGAACCACAGTTGACAGTACCAACGTATACTGTGAACCACTGTTGGCAATACCAACATATACTGTGTACTACAGTTGACAGAACCAACATATACAGTGTACCACAGTTGACAGTACCAACATATACTGTGTACCACAGTTGACAGTACCAACATATACTGTGTAACACAGTTGACAGAACCAACATGTACCGTGAACCACAGTTGACAGTACCAACGTATACTGTTTACCACAGTTGAGAGTACCAACGTATAGTGTGTACCACAGTTGACAGTACCAACATATACTGTGTACCACAGTTGACAGTACCAACATATACTGTGTACCACAGTTCACAGTACCAACGTATACTGTGTACCACATTTGACAGTACCAACATATACTGTGTACCACAGTTGACAGTACCAACATATACTGTGTACCACTTTTGACAGTACCAACATATACCGTGTATCACATTTGACAGTACCAACATATACTGTGTACCACTGTTGACAGTACCAACATATACTGTGTACCACAGTTGATAGTACCAACATGTACCGTGTACCACAGTTGACAGTACCAACGTATACTGTGTACCACAGTTGACAATACCAACATACTGTGTACCACAGTTGACAGTACCAACATATACTGTGTACCACAGTTGAAAGTACCAACGTATACTGTGTACCACAGTTGACAACACCAACATATACTGTGTACCACAGTTGACAGTACCAACATATACTGTATACCACAGTTGACAGTACCAACATATACTGTGTACCACAGTAGACAGTACCAACATATACTGTGTACCACAGTTGACAGTACCAACATATACTGTATACCAGAGTTGACAGTACCAACATATACTGTGTACCACTGTTGACAGTACCAACATATACAGTGTACCACAGTTGACATTACCAACATATACTGTGTACCATAGCTGACAATACCAACATATACTTGTACCTCAGTTGACAGTACTACCATATATTGTGTACCACCGTTGACAATACCAACGTATACTGTGTACCACAGTTGACAGTACCAACGTATACTGTGCACCACAGTTGACAGTACCAACATATACTGTGTACCACAGTTGACAATACCAACATATACTGTGTACCACAGTTGACAATACCAACACATATAGTGTACCACAGTTGACAATACCAACACATATAGTGTACCACAGTTGACAGTACCAACGTATACTGTGTACCACAGTTGCCAATGCCAACATATACTGTGTACCACAGTTGAGAGTACCAACATGTACCGTGTACCACAGTTGACAGTACCGACGTATACTGTGTACCACAGTTGACAGTACCAACGTATACTGATTACCACAGTTGACAATACCAACATATACTGTGTACCAGAGTTGACAGTACCCACATATACTGTGTACCACAGTTGACAGTTCCAACATATAAGGTGTACCACTGTTGATACTACCGACATATACTGTGTAGCACAGTTGACAGTACTAACATATACTGCGTACCACATTTGAGAGTACCACCATATACTGGGTACCACTGTTGACAGTATCAACATATACTGTGTACCACAGTTGACAGTACCAACATATACTGTGTACCATAGTTGACAGTACCAACATATCCTGTGTACCTCAGTTGACAGTACCAACATATACTGTGTACCACAGTTGACAATACCAACATATACTGTGTACCACAGTTGAAAATACCAACACATATAGTGTACCACAGTTGACAATACCAACACATATAGTGTACCACAGTTGACAGTACCAACGTATACTGTGTACCACAGTTGCCAATGCCAACATATACTGTGTACCACAGTTGAGAGTACCAACATGTACCGTGTACCACAGTTGACAGTACCGACGTATACTGTGTACCACAGTTGACAGTACCAACGTATACTGATTACCACAGTTGACAATACCAACATATACTGTGTACCAGAGTTGACAGTACCCACATATACTGTGTACCACAGTTGACAGTTCCAACATATAAGGTGTACCACTGTTGATACTACCGACATATACTGTGTAGCACAGTTGACAGTACTAACATATACTGTGTACCACATTTGAGAGTACCACCATATACTGGGTACCACTGTTGACAGTACCAACATATACTGTGTACCACAGTTGACAGTACCAACATATACTGTGTACCATATTTGACAGTACCAACATATCCTGTGTACCTCAGTTGTCAGTACCAACATATACTGTATACCACAGTTGACAGTACCAACATATACTGTGTACCTCTGTTGACAGTACCAACATATACCGTGTACCACAGTTGACAGTACCAACATATACTGTGTACCACAGCTGACACTACCAACATATACTTGTACCTCAATTGACAGTACTACCATATATTGTGTACCACCGTTGACAATACCAACGTATACTGTGTACCACAGTTGACAGTACCAACGTATACTGTGCACCACAGTTGACAGTACCAACATATACTGTGTACCACAGTTGACAATACCAACATATACTGTGTACCACAGTTGACAATACCAACACATATAGTGTACCACAGTTGACAGTACCAACGTATACTGTGTACCACAGTTGCCAATGCCAACATATACTGTGTACCACAGTTGAGAGTACCAACATGTACCGTGTACCACAGTTGACACTACCAACGTATACTGTGTACCACAGTTGACAATACCAACATATACTGTGTACCACAGTTGACAGTACCAACATATACTGTGTACCACAGTTGAAAGTACCAACGTATACTGTGTACCACAGTTGACAACACCAACATATACTGTGTACCACAGTTGACAGTACCAACATATACTGTATACCACAGTTGACAGTACCAACATATACTGTGTACCACAGTTGACAGTACCAACATATACTGTGTACCACAGTTGACAGTACCAACATATACTGTATACCACAGTTGACAGTTCCAACATATACTGTGTACCACTGTTGACAGTACCAACATATACCGTGTACCACAGTTGACAGTACCAACATATACTGTGTACCACAGCTGACACTACCAACATATACTTGTACCTCAGTTGACAGTATTACCATATATTGTGTACCACCGTCGACAATACCAACGTATACTGTGTACCACAGTTGACAGTACCAACGTATACTGTGCACCACAGTTGACAGTACCAAAATATACTGTGTACCACAGTTGACAATACCAACATATACTGTGTACCACAGTTGACAATACCAACACATATAGTGTACCACAGTTGACAGTACCAACGTATACTGTGTACCACAGTTGCCAATGCCAACATATACTGTGTACCACAGTTGAGAGTACCAACATATACTGTGTACCACAGTTGACAGTACCAACATATACTGTGTACCACAGTTGAAAGTACCAACATGTACTGTGTACCACAGTTGACAGTACCAATGTATACTGTGTACCACAGTTGACAGTACCAACATATACTGTGTACCACAGTTGACAGTACCAACATATACTGTGTACCATAGTTGACATTACCAACGTATATTGTGTTCCACAGTTGACAGTACCAACATGTACTGTGTACCACAGTTGACAGTACCAACGTATACTGTGTACCACAGTTGACAGTACCAACGTATACTGTGTACCACAGTTGACAGTACCAACATATAACGTGTACCACAGTTGGCAGTACCATCATATACTGTGTACCACAGTTGACAGTACCAACATATATTGTGTACCACAGTTGACAGTACCAACATATACTGTGTACCATAGTTGACATTACCAACGTATATTGTGTACCACAGTTGACAGTACCAACATATCCTGTGTACCTCAGTTGACAGTACCAACATATACTGTATACCACAGTTGACAGTACCAACATATAATGTGTACCACTGTTGACAGTACCAATATATACCGTGTACCACAGTTGACAGTACCAACATATACTGTGTACCACAGCTGACACTACCAACATATACTTGTACCTCAGTTGACAGTACTACCATATATTGTGTACCACCGTTGACAATACCAACGTATACTGTGTACCACAGTTGACAGTACCAACGTATACTGTGCACCACAGTTGACAGTACCGACATATACTGTGTACCACAGTTGACAATACCAACATATACTTTGTACCACGGTTGACAGTACCAACGTATACTGTGTACCACTGTTGACAATATCAACATATACTCTGTACCACAGTTGACATTACCAACATATACAGTGTACCACAGTTGACAGTAGCAACATATACTGTGTACCACAGTTGACAGTACCAACATATACTGTGTACCATAGTTGATAGTACCAACGTATATTGTGTACCACAGTTGAGAGTACCAACATACACCGTGTACGACAGTTGACAGTAAAAACATATACTGTGTACCACAGTTGAGAGTACCAACATAAACTGTGTACCACAGTTGACAGTACCAACATATACTGTGTACCACAGTTGACAGTACCAACATATACTGTGTAACACAGTTGACAGAACCAACATGTACCGTGAACCACAGTTGACAGTACCAACGTATACTGTGAACCACTGTTGGCAATACCAACATATACTGTGTACTACAGTTGACAGAACCAACATATACAGTGTACCACAGTTGACAGTACCAACATATACTGTGTACCACAGTTGACAGTACCAACATATACTGTGTAACACAGTTGACAGAACCAACATGTACCGTGAACCACAGTTGACAGTACCAACGTATACTGTTTACCACAGTTGAGAGTACCAACGTATAGTGTGTACCACAGTTGACAGTACCAACATATACTGTGTACCACAGTTGACAGTACCAACATATACTGTGTACCACAGTTGACAGTACCAATGTATACTGTGTACCACAGTTGACAGTACCAACATATACTGTGTACCACAGTTGACAGTACCAACATATACTGTGTACCATAGTTGACAGTACCAACATATATTGTGTACCACAGTTGACAGTACCAACATATACTGTGTACCATAGTTGACATTACCAACGTATATTGTGTACCACAGTTGACAGTACCAACATATCCTGTGTACCTCAGTTGACAGTACCATCATATACTGTATACCACCGTTGACAGTACCAACATATACTTGTACCACTGTTGACAGTACCAATATATACCGTGTACCACAGTTGACAGTACCAACATATACTGTGTACCACAGCTGACACTACCAACATATACTTGTACCTCAGTTGACAGTACTACCATATATTGTGTACCACCGTTGACAATACCAACGTATACTTTGTACCACAGTTGACTGTACCAAGGTATACTGTGCACCACAGTTGACAGTACCAACATATACTGTGTACCACAGTTGACAATACCAACATACACTGTGTACCACAGTTGACAATACCAACACATATAGTGTACCACAGTTGACAGTACCAACGTATATTGTGTACCACAGTTGCCAATGCCAACATATACTGTGTACCACAGTTGAGAGTACCAACATGTACCGTGTACCACAGTTGACAGTACCAACGTATACTGTGTACCACAGTTGACAATACCAACATATACTGTGTACCACAGTTGACAGTACCAACATATACTGTGTACCACAGTTGAAAGTACCAACGTATACTGTGTACCACAGTTGACAACACCAACATATACTGTGTATCACAGTTGACAGTACCAACATATACTGTATACCACAGTTGACAGTACCAACATATACTGTGTACCACAGTTGACAGTACCAACATATACTGTGTACCACAGTTGACAGTACCAACATATACTGTATACCACAGTTGACAGTACCAACATATACTGTGTACCACTGTTGACAGTACCAACATATACTGTGTACCCTAGTTGACATTCCCAACGTATATTGTGTACCACAGTTGACAGTACCAACATGTACTGTGTACCACAGTTGACAGTACCAACGTATACTGTGTACCACAGTTGACAGTACCAACGTATACTGTGTACCACAGTTGACAGTACCAACGTATACTGTGCACCACAGTTGACAGTACCAACATATACTGTGTACCACAGTTGACAATACCAACATATACTGTGTACCACAGTTGACAATACCAACACATATAGTGTACCACAGTTGACAGTACCAACGTATACTGTGTACCACAGTTGCCAATGCCATCATATACTGTGTACCACAGTTGAGAGTAACAACATATACTGTGTACCACAGTTGACAGTACCAACATATACTGTGTACCACAGTTGACAGTACCAACATATACTGTGTACCACAGTTGACAGTACCAATGTATACTGTGTACCACAGTTGACAGTACCAACATATACTGTGTACCATAGTTGACATTACCAACGTATATTGTGTACCACAGTTGACATTACCAACATATCCTGTGTACCTCAGTTGACAGTACCAACATATACTGTATACCACAGTTGACAGTACCAACATATACTGTGTACCACTGTTGACAGTACCAATATATACCGTGTAACACAGTTGACAGTACCAACATATACTGTGTACCACAGCTGACACTACCAACATATACTTGTACCTCAGTTGACAGTACTACCATATATTGTGTACCACCGTTGACAATACCAACGTATACTGTGTACCACAGTTGACAGTACCAACGTATATTGTGCACCACAGTTGACAGTACCAACATATACTGTGTACCACAGTTGACAATACCAACATATACTGTGTACCACAGTTTACAATACCAACACATATAGTGTACCATAGTTGACTGTACCAACGTATATTGTGTACCACAGTTGCCAATGCCAACATATACTGTGTACCACAGTTGAGAGTACCAACATGTACCGTGTACCACAGTTGACAGTGCCAACGTATACTGTGTACCACAGTTGACAATACCAACATATACTGTGTACCACAGTTGACAGTACCAACATATACTGTGTACCCTAGTTGAAAGTACCAACGTATACTGTGTACCACAGTTGACAACACCAACATATACTGTGTATCACAGTTGACAGTACCAACATATACTGTATACCACAGTTGACAGTACCAACATATACTGTGTACCACAGTTGACAGTACCAACATATACTGTGTACCACAGTTGACAGTACCAACATATACTGTATACCACAGTTGACAGTACCAACATATACTGTGTACCACTGTTGACAGTACCAACATATACCGTGTACCACAGATGACAGTACCAACATATACTGTGTACCACAGCTGACACTACCAACATATACTTGTACCTCAGTTGACAGTACTACCATATATTGTGTACCACCGTTGACAATACCAACGTATACTGTGTACCACAGTTGACAGTACCAACGTATACTGTGCACCACAGTTGACAGTACCAACATATACTGTGTACCACAGTTGGCAGTACCAACATATAATGTGTACCTCAGTTGACAGTACCAACATATACTGTGTACCACAGTTGACAGTACCAACGTATACTGTGTACCACAGTTGACAGTACCAACGTATACTGTGTACCACAGTTAACAGTACCAATATATACTGTGTAACACAGTTGACAATACCAACATATAATGTGTACCACAGTTGACAGTACCAACGTATACTGTGAATCACTGTTGGCAATACCAACATATACTGTGTACTACAGTTGACAGAACCAACATATACAGTGTACCACAGTTGACAGTACCAACATATACTGTGTACCACAGTTGACAGTACCAACATATACTGTGTACCACAGTTGACAGAACCAACATGTACCGTGAACCACAGTTGACAGTACCAACGTATACTGTGTACCACAGTTGAGAGTACCAACGTATAGTGTGTACCACAGTTGACAGTACCAACATATACTGTGTACCACAGTTGACAG
The DNA here is from genome assembly GCA_964016885.1 of Eledone cirrhosa. NCBI lineage: Eukaryota > Metazoa > Mollusca > Cephalopoda > Octopoda > Eledonidae > Eledone > Eledone cirrhosa. The sequence goes on from OZ024755.1 coordinate 43,983,737, forward strand.
TACCAACATATACTGTGTACCACAGTTCACAGTACCAACGTATACTGTGTACCACATTTGACAGTACCAACATATACTGTGTACCACAGTTGACAGTACCAACATATACTGTGTACCACTTTTGACAGTACCAACATATACCGTGTATCACATTTGACAGTACCAACATGTACCGTGTACCACAGTTGACAGTACCAACGTATACTGTGTACCACAGTTGACAATACCAACATATACTGTGTACCACAGTTGACAGTACCAACATATACTGTGTACCACAGTTGAAAGTACCAACGTATACTGTGTACCACAGTTGACAACACCAACATATACTGTGTACCACAGTTGACAGTACCAACATATACTGTATACCACAGTTGACAGTACCAACATATACTGTGTACCACAGTTGACAGTACCAACATATACTGTGTACCACAGTTGACAGTACCAACATATACTGTATACCAGAGTTGACAGTACCAACATATACTGTGTACCACTGTTGACAGTACCAACATATACAGTGTACCACAGTTGACATTACCAACATATACTGTGTACCACAGCTGACAATACCAACATATACTTGTACCTCAGTTGAGAGTACTACCATATATTGTGTACCACCGTTGACAATACCAACGTATACTGTGTACCACAGTTGACAGTACCAACGTATACTGTGCACCACAGTTGACAGTACCAACATATACTGTGTACCACAGTTGACAATACCAACATATACTGTGTACCACAGTTGACAATACCAACACATATAGTGTACCACAGTTGACAATACCAACACATATAGTGTACCACAGTTTACAGTACCAACGTATACTGTTTACCACAGTTGACAATACCAACATATACTGTGTACCAGAGTTGACAGTACCCACATATACTGTGTACCACAGTTGACAGTTCCAACATATAAGGTGTACCACTGTTGATACTACCGACATATACTGTGTAACACAGTTGACAGTACTAACATATACTGTGTACCACAGTTGAGAGTACCACCATATACTGGGTACCACTGTTGACAGTACCAACATATACTGTGTACCACAGTTGACAGTACCAACATATACTGTGTACCATAGTTGACAGTACCAACATATCCTGTGTACCTCAGTTGTCAGTACCAACATATAGTGTATACCACAGTTGACAGTACCAACATATACTGTGTACCACTGTTGAGAGTACCAACATATACCGTGTACCACAGTTGACAGTACCAACATATACTGTGTACCACAGCTGACACTACCAACATATACTTGTACCTCAATTGACAGTACTACCATATATTGTGTACCACCGTTGACAATACCAACGTATACTGTGTACCACAGTTGACAGTACCAACGTATACTGTGCACCACAGTTGACAGTACCAACATATACTGTGTACCACAGTTGACAATACCAACATATACTGTGTACCACAGTTGACAATACCAACACATATAGTGTACCACAGTTGACAGTACCAACGTATACTGTGTACCACAGTTGCGAATGCCAACATATACTGTGTACCACAGTTGAGAGTACCAACATGTACCGTGTACCACAGTTGACACTACCAACGTATACTGTGTACCACAGTTGACAATACCAACATATACTGTGTACCACAGTTGACAGTACCAACATATATTGTGTACCACAGTTGAAAGTACCAACGTATACTGTGTACCACAGTTGACAACACCAACATATACTGTGTACCACAGTTGACAGTACCAACATATACTGTATACCACAGTTGACAGTACCAACATATACTGTGTACCACAGTTGACAGTACCAACATATACTGTGTACCACAGTTGACAGTACCAACATATACTGTATACCACAGTTGACAGTACCAACATATACTGTGTACCACTGTTGACAGTACCAACATATACCGTGTACCACAGTTGACAGTACCAACATATACTGTGTACCACAGCTGACACTACCAACATATACTTGTACCTCAGTTGACAGTATTACCATATATTGTGTACCACCGTTGACAATACCAACGTATACTGTGTACCACAGTTGACAGTACCAACGTATACTGTGCACCACAGTTGAGAGTACCAAAATATACTGTGTACCACAGTTGACAATACCAACATATACTGTGTACCACAGTTGACAATACCAACACATATAGTGTACCACAGTTGACAGTACCAACGAATACTGTGTACCATAGTTGACAGTACCAAAATATACTGTGTGCCACAGTTGACAGTACTAAGGGTATACTGTGTACCACACTTGACAGTACCAACATATAACGTGTACCACAGTTGGCAGTACCATCATATACTGTGTACCACAGTTGACAGTACCAACATATACTGTGTACCACAGTTGACAGTACCAACATATACTGTGTACCATAGTTGACAGTACCAACGTATATTGTGTACCACAGTTGACAGTACCAACATACACCGTGTACGACAGTTGACAGTACCAACATATACTGTGTACCACAGTTGAGAGTACCAACATAAACTGTGTACCATAGTTGACAGTACCAACATATACTGTGTACCACAGTTGACAGTACCAACATATACTGTGTACCACAGTTGACAGTACCAACATATACTGTATACCACAGTTGACAGTACCAACATATACTGTGTACCACAGTTGACAGTACCAACATATACTGTGTACCACAGTTGACAGTACCAACATATACTGTGTACCACAGTTGACAGTACTAACATATACTGTTTACTACAGTTGACAGTACCATCATATACTGTGTACCACAGTTGACAGTACCAACATGTACTGTGTACCACAGTTGACAGTACCAACATATACTGTGTACCACAGTTGGCAGTACCAACATATAATGTGTACCTCAGTTGTCAGTACCAACATATACTGTGTACCACAGTTGACAGTACCAACGTATACTGTGTACCACAGTTGACAGTACCAACGTATACTGTGTACCACCGCTGACAGTACCAATATGTACTGTGTAACAAAGTTGACAATACCAACATATAATGTGTACCACAGTTGACAGTACCAACGTATACTGTGTACCACTGTTGACAATACCAACATATACTGTGTACCACAGTTGACAGTACCAACATATACAGTGTACCACAGTTGACAGTACCAACATATACTGTGTACCACAGTTCACAGTACCAACGTATACTGTGTACCACATTTGAAAGTACCAACATATACTGTGTACCACAGTTGACAGTACCAACATATACTGTGTACCACTGTTCACAGTACCAACATATACCGTGTACCACAGTTGACAGTACCAACATATACTGTGTACCACTGTTGACAGTACCAACATATACTGTGTACCACAGTTCACAGTACCAACATGTACCTTGTACCACAGTTGACAGTACCAACATATACTGTGTACCAGAGTTGACAATACCAACATATACTGTGTACCACAGTTGAAAGTACCAACTTATACATAGTACCACAGTTGACAGTACCAACATATACTGTGTACCACAGTTGACAGTACCAACGTATACTGTGTACCACAGTTGACAATACCAACATGTACTGTGTACCACAGTTGACAGTACCAACATATACTGTATACCACAGTTGACAGAACCAACATATACTGTGTACCACAGTTGACAGTACCAACATATACTGTATACCACAGTTGACAGTACCAACATATACTGTGTACCACAGCTGACACTACCAACATATACTTGTACCTCAGTTGACAGTACTACCATATATTGTGTACCACCGTTGACAATACCAACGTATACTGTGTACCACAGTTGACAGTACCAACACATATAGTGTACCACAGTTGACAGTACCAACGTATACTGTGTACCACAGTTGCCAATGCCAACATATACTGTGTACCACAGTTGAGAGTACCAACATATACTGTGTACCACAGTTGACAGTACCAACATATACTGTGTACCACAGTTGACAGTACCAATGTATACTGTGTACCACTGTTGACAGTACCAAAATATACTGTGTACCACAGTTGACAGTACCAACGTATACTGTGTACCACTGGTGACAGTACCAACATATAACGTGTACCACAGTTGGCAGTACCATCATATACTGTGTACCACAGTTGACAGTACCAACATATACTGTGTACCACAGTTGACAGTACCAACATATACTGTGTACCATAGCTGACATTACCAACGTATATTGTGTACCACAGTTGACAGTACCAACATACACCGTGTACGACAGTTGACAGTACCAACATATACTGTGTACCACATTTGAGAGTACCAACATAAACTGTGTACCACAGTTGACAGTACCAACATATACTGTGTACCACAGTTGACAGTACCAACATATACTGTATACCACAGTTGACAGTACCAACACATACTGTGTACCACAGTTGACAGTACCAACATATACTGTGTACCACAGTTGACAGTACCAACATATACTGTGTACCAGAGTTGACAGTACCAACATATACTGTGTACCACAGTTGACAGTACTAACATATACTCTGTACTACTGTTGACAGTACCAACATATACTGTGTACCATAGTTGACAGTACCAACGTATATTGTGTACCACAGTTGACAGTACCAACATACACCGTGTACGACAGTTGACAGTACCAACATATACTGTGTACCACAGTTGAGAGTACCAACATAAACTGTGTACCATAGTTGACAGTACCAACATATACTGTGTACCACAGTTGACAGTACCAACATATACTGTGTACCACAGTTGACAGTACCAACATATACTGTATACCACAGTTGACAGTACCAACATATACTGTGTACCACAGTTGACAGTACCAACATATACTGTGTACCACAGTTGACAGTACCAACATATACTGTGTACCACAGTTGACAGTACTAACATATACTGTGTACTACAGTTGACAGTACCAACATATACTGTGTACCACAGTTGACAGTACCAACATGTACTGTGTACCACAGTTGACAGTACCAACATATACTGTGTACCACAGTTGGCAGTACCAACATATAATGTGTACCTCAGTTGTCAGTACCAACATATACTGTGTACCACAGTTGACAGTACCAACGTATACTGTGTACCACAGTTGACAGTACCAACGTATACTGTGTACCACCGCTGACAGTACCAATATATACTGTGTAACACAGTTGACAATACCAACATATAATGTGTACCACAGTTGACAGTACCAACGTATACTGTGTACCACTGTTGACAATACTAACATATACTGTGTACCACAGTTGACAGTACCAACATATACAGTGTACCACAGTTGACAGTACCAACATATACTGTGTACCACAGTTCACAGTACCAACGTATACTGTGTACCACTTTTGACAGTACCAACATATACTGTGTACCACAGTTGACAGTACCAACATATACTGTGTACCACTGTTGACATTACCAACATATAGCGTTTCCCACAGTTGACAGTACCAACATATACAATGTACCTCTGTTGACAGTACCAACATATACTGTGTACCACAGTTGACAGTACCAACATGTACCGTGTACCACAGTTGAAAGTGCCAACGTATACTGTGTACCACAGTTGACAATACCAACATATACTGTGTACCACAGTTGAAAGTACCAACGGATACTTTGTACCACAGTTGACAGTACCAACATATACTGTGTACCACATTTGACAGTACCAACGTATACTGTATACCAGAGTTGACAATACCAACATATACTGTGTACCACAGTTGACAGTACCAACATATACTGTATACCACAGTTGACAGAACCAACATATACTGTGTACCACAGTTGACAGTACCAACATATACTGTGTACCACAGTTGACAGTACCAACATATACCGTGTACCACAGTTGACAGTACCAACATATACTGTGTACCACAGCTGACACTACCAACATATACTTGTACCTCAGTTGACAGTACTACCATATATTGTGTACCACCGTTGACAATACCAACGTATACTGTGTACCACAGTTGACAGTACCAACACATATAGTGTACCACAGTTGACAGTACCAACGTATACTGTGTACCACAGTTGCCAATGCCAACATATACTGTGTACCACAGTTGAGAGTACCAACATATACTGTGTACCACAGTTGACAGTACCAACATATACTGTGTACCACAGTTGACAGTACCAACATATACTGTGTACCACAGTTGACAGTACCAATGTATACTGTGTACCACTGTTGACAGTAGCAAAATATACTGTGTACCACAGTTGACAGTACCAACGTATACTGTGTACCACTGGTGACAGTACCAACATATAACGTGTACCACAGTTGGCAGTACCATCATATACTGTGTACCACAGTTGACAGTACCAACATATACTGTGTACCACAGTTGACAGTACCAACATATACTGTGTACCATAGCTGACATTTCCAACGTATATTGTGTACCACAGTTGACAGTACCAACATACACCGTGTACGACAGTTGACAGTACCAACATATACTGTGTACCACAGTTGAGAGTACCAACATAAACTGTGTACCACAGTTGACAGTACCAACATATACTGTGTACCACAGTTGACAGTACCAACATATACTGTATACCACAGTTGACAGTACCAACACATACAGTGTACCACAGTTGACAGTACCAACATATACTGTGTACCACAGTTGACAGTACCAACATATACTGTGTACCAGAGTTGACAGTACCAACATATACTGTGTACCACAGTTGACAGTACTAACATATACTGTGTACCACAGTTGACAGTACCAACATGTACTGTGTACCACAGTTGACAGTACCAACATATACTGTGTACCACAGTTGGCAGTACCGACATATACTGTGTACCTCAGTTGACAGTACCAACATATACTGTGTACCACAGTTGACAGTACCAACGTATATTGTGTACCACAGTTGACAGTACCAACGTATACTGTGTACCACAGTTGACCGTACCAACATAAACTGTGTAACACAGTTGACAATACCAACATTATAATGTGTACCACAGTTGACAGTACCAACGTATACTGTGTACCACTGTTGACAATACCAACATATACTGTGTACCACAGTTCACAGTACCAACGTATACTGTGTACCACATTTGACAGTACCAACATATACTGTGTACGACAGTTGACAGTACCAACATATACTGTGTACCACAGTTGACAGTACCAACATATACTGTGTACCACAGTTGACAGTACCAACATATACTGTATACCACAGTTAACAGTACCAACATATACTGTTTACCACAGTTGACAGTACCAACATATACTGCGTACCACAGTCGACAGGACTAACATATACTGTGTACTACAGTTGACAGTACCAACATATACTGTGTACCACAGTTGACAGTACCAACATATACTGTGTACCACAGTTGACAATACTAACATATACTGTGTACCACAGTTGGCAGTACCAACATATACTGTGTACCTCAGTTGACAGTACCAACATATAGTGTGTACCACAGTTGACAATACCAACATATACTGTGTACCACAGTTGACAGTACCAACATATACTGTGTACCTCAGTTAACAGTACCCACATATTCTGTGTATCAGAGTTGACAGTACCAACATATACTGTGTACCACAGTTGACAGTACCAACATATACTGTGTACCTCAGTTAACAGTACCCACATATACTGTGTATCAGAGTTGACAGTACCAACATATACTGTGTATCACAGTTGACAGTACCAACATATACTGTGTACCACAGTGTACACTAACAACATATACTGTGTACCACAGTTGACAGTACCAACATATACTGTGTACCACAGTTGACAGTACCATCATATACTGTGTACCACATTTGACAGTACCAACGTATACTGTGTACCACAGTTGACAGTACCATCGTATACTGTGTACCACAGTTGATAGTACCAACATATACTGTGTACCATAGTTGACATTACCAACGTATATTGTGTTCCACAGTTGACAGTACCAACATGTACTGTGTACCACAGTTGACAGTACCAACGTATACTGTGTACCACAGTTGACAGTACCAACGTATACTGTGTACCACAGTTGACAGTACCAACATATAACGTGTACCACAGTTGGCAGTACCATCATATACTGTGTACCACAGTTGACAGTACCAACATATATTGTGTACCACAGTTGACAGTACCAACATATACTGTGTACCATAGTTGACATTACCAACGTATATTGTGTACCACAGTTGACAGTACCAACATATCCTGTGTACCTCAGTTGACAGTACCAACATATACTGTATACCACAGTTGACAGTACCAACATATAATGTGTACCACTGTTGACAGTACCAATATATACCGTGTACCACAGTTGACAGTACCAACATATACTGTGTACCACAGCTGACACTACCAACATATACTTGTACCTCAGTTGACAGTACTACCATATATTGTGTACCACCGTTGACAATACCAACGTATACTGTGTACCACAGTTGACAGTACCAACGTATACTGTGCACCACAGTTGACAGTACCGACATATACTGTGTACCACAGTTGACAATACCAACATATACTTTGTACCACGGTTGACAGTACCAACGTATACTGTGTACCACTGTTGACAATATCAACATATACTCTGTACCACAGTTGACATTACCAACATATACAGTGTACCACAGTTGACAGTAGCAACATATACTGTGTACCACAGTTGACAGTACCAACATATACTGTGTACCATAGTTGATAGTACCAACGTATATTGTGTACCACAGTTGAGAGTACCAACATACACCGTGTACGACAGTTGACAGTAAAAACATATACTGTGTACCACAGTTGAGAGTACCAACATAAACTGTGTACCACAGTTGACAGTACCAACATATACTGTGTACCACAGTTGACAGTACCAACATATACTGTGTAACACAGTTGACAGAACCAACATGTACCGTGAACCACAGTTGACAGTACCAACGTATACTGTGAACCACTGTTGGCAATACCAACATATACTGTGTACTACAGTTGACAGAACCAACATATACAGTGTACCACAGTTGACAGTACCAACATATACTGTGTACCACAGTTGACAGTACCAACATATACTGTGTAACACAGTTGACAGAACCAACATGTACCGTGAACCACAGTTGACAGTACCAACGTATACTGTTTACCACAGTTGAGAGTACCAACGTATAGTGTGTACCACAGTTGACAGTACCAACATATACTGTGTACCACAGTTGACAGTACCAACATATACTGTGTACCACAGTTGACAGTACCAATGTATACTGTGTACCACAGTTGACAGTACCAACATATACTGTGTACCACAGTTGACAGTACCAACATATACTGTGTACCATAGTTGACAGTACCAACATATATTGTGTACCACAGTTGACAGTACCAACATATACTGTGTACCATAGTTGACATTACCAACGTATATTGTGTACCACAGTTGACAGTACCAACATATCCTGTGTACCTCAGTTGACAGTACCATCATATACTGTATACCACCGTTGACAGTACCAACATATACTTGTACCACTGTTGACAGTACCAATATATACCGTGTACCACAGTTGACAGTACCAACATATACTGTGTACCACAGCTGACACTACCAACATATACTTGTACCTCAGTTGACAGTACTACCATATATTGTGTACCACCGTTGACAATACCAACGTATACTTTGTACCACAGTTGACTGTACCAAGGTATACTGTGCACCACAGTTGACAGTACCAACATATACTGTGTACCACAGTTGACAATACCAACATACACTGTGTACCACAGTTGACAATACCAACACATATAGTGTACCACAGTTGACAGTACCAACGTATATTGTGTACCACAGTTGCCAATGCCAACATATACTGTGTACCACAGTTGAGAGTACCAACATGTACCGTGTACCACAGTTGACAGTACCAACGTATACTGTGTACCACAGTTGACAATACCAACATATACTGTGTACCACAGTTGACAGTACCAACATATACTGTGTACCACAGTTGAAAGTACCAACGTATACTGTGTACCACAGTTGACAACACCAACATATACTGTGTATCACAGTTGACAGTACCAACATATACTGTATACCACAGTTGACAGTACCAACATATACTGTGTACCACAGTTGACAGTACCAACATATACTGTGTACCACAGTTGACAGTACCAACATATACTGTATACCACAGTTGACAGTACCAACATATACTGTGTACCACTGTTGACAGTACCAACATATACTGTGTACCCTAGTTGACATTCCCAACGTATATTGTGTACCACAGTTGACAGTACCAACATGTACTGTGTACCACAGTTGACAGTACCAACGTATACTGTGTACCACAGTTGACAGTACCAACGTATACTGTGTACCACAGTTGACAGTACCAACGTATACTGTGCACCACAGTTGACAGTACCAACATATACTGTGTACCACAGTTGACAATACCAACATATACTGTGTACCACAGTTGACAATACCAACACATATAGTGTACCACAGTTGACAGTACCAACGTATACTGTGTACCACAGTTGCCAATGCCATCATATACTGTGTACCACAGTTGAGAGTAACAACATATACTGTGTACCACAGTTGACAGTACCAACATATACTGTGTACCACAGTTGACAGTACCAACATATACTGTGTACCACAGTTGACAGTACCAATGTATACTGTGTACCACAGTTGACAGTACCAACATATACTGTGTACCATAGTTGACATTACCAACGTATATTGTGTACCACAGTTGACATTACCAACATATCCTGTGTACCTCAGTTGACAGTACCAACATATACTGTATACCACAGTTGACAGTACCAACATATACTGTGTACCACTGTTGACAGTACCAATATATACCGTGTAACACAGTTGACAGTACCAACATATACTGTGTACCACAGCTGACACTACCAACATATACTTGTACCTCAGTTGACAGTACTACCATATATTGTGTACCACCGTTGACAATACCAACGTATACTGTGTACCACAGTTGACAGTACCAACGTATATTGTGCACCACAGTTGACAGTACCAACATATACTGTGTACCACAGTTGACAATACCAACATATACTGTGTACCACAGTTTACAATACCAACACATATAGTGTACCATAGTTGACTGTACCAACGTATATTGTGTACCACAGTTGCCAATGCCAACATATACTGTGTACCACAGTTGAGAGTACCAACATGTACCGTGTACCACAGTTGACAGTGCCAACGTATACTGTGTACCACAGTTGACAATACCAACATATACTGTGTACCACAGTTGACAGTACCAACATATACTGTGTACCCTAGTTGAAAGTACCAACGTATACTGTGTACCACAGTTGACAACACCAACATATACTGTGTATCACAGTTGACAGTACCAACATATACTGTATACCACAGTTGACAGTACCAACATATACTGTGTACCACAGTTGACAGTACCAACATATACTGTGTACCACAGTTGACAGTACCAACATATACTGTATACCACAGTTGACAGTACCAACATATACTGTGTACCACTGTTGACAGTACCAACATATACCGTGTACCACAGATGACAGTACCAACATATACTGTGTACCACAGCTGACACTACCAACATATACTTGTACCTCAGTTGACAGTACTACCATATATTGTGTACCACCGTTGACAATACCAACGTATACTGTGTACCACAGTTGACAGTACCAACGTATACTGTGCACCACAGTTGACAGTACCAACATATACTGTGTACCACAGTTGGCAGTACCAACATATAATGTGTACCTCAGTTGACAGTACCAACATATACTGTGTACCACAGTTGACAGTACCAACGTATACTGTGTACCACAGTTGACAGTACCAACGTATACTGTGTACCACAGTTAACAGTACCAATATATACTGTGTAACACAGTTGACAATACCAACATATAATGTGTACCACAGTTGACAGTACCAACGTATACTGTGAATCACTGTTGGCAATACCAACATATACTGTGTACTACAGTTGACAGAACCAACATATACAGTGTACCACAGTTGACAGTACCAACATATACTGTGTACCACAGTTGACAGTACCAACATATACTGTGTACCACAGTTGACAGAACCAACATGTACCGTGAACCACAGTTGACAGTACCAACGTATACTGTGTACCACAGTTGAGAGTACCAACGTATAGTGTGTACCACAGTTGACAGTACCAACATATACTGTGTACCACAGTTGACAGTACCAACATATACTGTGTACCACAGTTCACAGTACCAACGTATACTGTGTACCACATTTGACAGTACCAACATATACTGTGTACCACAGTTGACAGTACCAACATATACTGTGTACCACTTTTGACAGTACCAACATATACCGTGTATCACATTTGACAGTACCAACATGTACCGTGTACCACAGTTGACAGTACCAACGTATACTGTGTACCACAGTTGACAATACCAACATATACTGTGTACCACAGTTGACAGTACCAACATATACTGTGTACCACAGTTGAAAGTACCAACGTATACTGTGTACCACAGTTGACAACACCAACATATACTGTGTACCACAGTTGACAGTACCAACATATACTGTATACCACAGTTGACAGTACCAACATATACTGTGTACCACAGTTGACAGTACCAACATATACTGTGTACCACAGTTGACAGTACCAACATATACTGTATACCAGAGTTGACAGTACCAACATATACTGTGTACCACTGTTGACAGTACCAACATATACAGTGTACCACAGTTGACATTACCAACATATACTGTGTACCACAGCTGACAATACCAACATATACTTGTACCTCAGTTGAGAGTACTACCATATATTGTGTACCACCGTTGACAATACCAACGTATACTGTGTACCACAGTTGACAGTACCAACGTATACTGTGCACCACAGTTGACAGTACCAACATATACTGTGTACCACAGTTGACAATACCAACATATACTGTGTACCACAGTTGACAATACCAACACATATAGTGTACCACAGTTGACAATACCAACACATATAGTGTACCACAGTTTACAGTACCAACGTATACTGTTTACCACAGTTGACAATACCAACATATACTGTGTACCAGAGTTGACAGTACCCACATATACTGTGTACCACAGTTGACAGTTCCAACATATAAGGTGTACCACTGTTGATACTACCGACATATACTGTGTAACACAGTTGACAGTACTAACATATACTGTGTACCACAGTTGAGAGTACCACCATATACTGGGTACCACTGTTGACAGTACCAACATATACTGTGTACCACAGTTGACAGTACCAACATATACTGTGTACCATAGTTGACAGTACCAACATATCCTGTGTACCTCAGTTGTCAGTACCAACATATAGTGTATACCACAGTTGACAGTACCAACATATACTGTGTACCACTGTTGAGAGTACCAACATATACCGTGTACCACAGTTGACAGTACCAACATATACTGTGTACCACAGCTGACACTACCAACATATACTTGTACCTCAATTGACAGTACTACCATATATTGTGTACCACCGTTGACAATACCAACGTATACTGTGTACCACAGTTGACAGTACCAACGTATACTGTGCACCACAGTTGACAGTACCAACATATACTGTGTACCACAGTTGACAATACCAACATATACTGTGTACCACAGTTGACAATACCAACACATATAGTGTACCACAGTTGACAGTACCAACGTATACTGTGTACCACAGTTGCGAATGCCAACATATACTGTGTACCACAGTTGAGAGTACCAACATGTACCGTGTACCACAGTTGACACTACCAACGTATACTGTGTACCACAGTTGACAATACCAACATATACTGTGTACCACAGTTGACAGTACCAACATATATTGTGTACCACAGTTGAAAGTACCAACGTATACTGTGTACCACAGTTGACAACACCAACATATACTGTGTACCACAGTTGACAGTACCAACATATACTGTATACCACAGTTGACAGTACCAACATATACTGTGTACCACAGTTGACAGTACCAACATATACTGTGTACCACAGTTGACAGTACCAACATATACTGTATACCACAGTTGACAGTACCAACATATACTGTGTACCACTGTTGACAGTACCAACATATACCGTGTACCACAGTTGACAGTACCAACATATACTGTGTACCACAGCTGACACTACCAACATATACTTGTACCTCAGTTGACAGTATTACCATATATTGTGTACCACCGTTGACAATACCAACGTATACTGTGTACCACAGTTGACAGTACCAACGTATACTGTGCACCACAGTTGAGAGTACCAAAATATACTGTGTACCACAGTTGACAATACCAACATATACTGTGTACCACAGTTGACAATACCAACACATATAGTGTACCACAGTTGACAGTACCAACGAATACTGTGTACCATAGTTGACAGTACCAAAATATACTGTGTGCCACAGTTGACAGTACTAAGGGTATACTGTGTACCACACTTGACAGTACCAACATATAACGTGTACCACAGTTGGCAGTACCATCATATACTGTGTACCACAGTTGACAGTACCAACATATACTGTGTACCACAGTTGACAGTACCAACATATACTGTGTACCATAGTTGACAGTACCAACGTATATTGTGTACCACAGTTGACAGTACCAACATACACCGTGTACGACAGTTGACAGTACCAACATATACTGTGTACCACAGTTGAGAGTACCAACATAAACTGTGTACCATAGTTGACAGTACCAACATATACTGTGTACCACAGTTGACAGTACCAACATATACTGTGTACCACAGTTGACAGTACCAACATATACTGTATACCACAGTTGACAGTACCAACATATACTGTGTACCACAGTTGACAGTACCAACATATACTGTGTACCACAGTTGACAGTACCAACATATACTGTGTACCACAGTTGACAGTACTAACATATACTGTTTACTACAGTTGACAGTACCATCATATACTGTGTACCACAGTTGACAGTACCAACATGTACTGTGTACCACAGTTGACAGTACCAACATATACTGTGTACCACAGTTGGCAGTACCAACATATAATGTGTACCTCAGTTGTCAGTACCAACATATACTGTGTACCACAGTTGACAGTACCAACGTATACTGTGTACCACAGTTGACAGTACCAACGTATACTGTGTACCACCGCTGACAGTACCAATATGTACTGTGTAACAAAGTTGACAATACCAACATATAATGTGTACCACAGTTGACAGTACCAACGTATACTGTGTACCACTGTTGACAATACCAACATATACTGTGTACCACAGTTGACAGTACCAACATATACAGTGTACCACAGTTGACAGTACCAACATATACTGTGTACCACAGTTCACAGTACCAACGTATACTGTGTACCACATTTGAAAGTACCAACATATACTGTGTACCACAGTTGACAGTACCAACATATACTGTGTACCACTGTTCACAGTACCAACATATACCGTGTACCACAGTTGACAGTACCAACATATACTGTGTACCACTGTTGACAGTACCAACATATACTGTGTACCACAGTTCACAGTACCAACATGTACCTTGTACCACAGTTGACAGTACCAACATATACTGTGTACCAGAGTTGACAATACCAACATATACTGTGTACCACAGTTGAAAGTACCAACTTATACATAGTACCACAGTTGACAGTACCAACATATACTGTGTACCACAGTTGACAGTACCAACGTATACTGTGTACCACAGTTGACAATACCAACATGTACTGTGTACCACAGTTGACAGTACCAACATATACTGTATACCACAGTTGACAGAACCAACATATACTGTGTACCACAGTTGACAGTACCAACATATACTGTATACCACAGTTGACAGTACCAACATATACTGTGTACCACAGCTGACACTACCAACATATACTTGTACCTCAGTTGACAGTACTACCATATATTGTGTACCACCGTTGACAATACCAACGTATACTGTGTACCACAGTTGACAGTACCAACACATATAGTGTACCACAGTTGACAGTACCAACGTATACTGTGTACCACAGTTGCCAATGCCAACATATACTGTGTACCACAGTTGAGAGTACCAACATATACTGTGTACCACAGTTGACAGTACCAACATATACTGTGTACCACAGTTGACAGTACCAATGTATACTGTGTACCACTGTTGACAGTACCAAAATATACTGTGTACCACAGTTGACAGTACCAACGTATACTGTGTACCACTGGTGACAGTACCAACATATAACGTGTACCACAGTTGGCAGTACCATCATATACTGTGTACCACAGTTGACAGTACCAACATATACTGTGTACCACAGTTGACAGTACCAACATATACTGTGTACCATAGCTGACATTACCAACGTATATTGTGTACCACAGTTGACAGTACCAACATACACCGTGTACGACAGTTGACAGTACCAACATATACTGTGTACCACATTTGAGAGTACCAACATAAACTGTGTACCACAGTTGACAGTACCAACATATACTGTGTACCACAGTTGACAGTACCAACATATACTGTATACCACAGTTGACAGTACCAACACATACTGTGTACCACAGTTGACAGTACCAACATATACTGTGTACCACAGTTGACAGTACCAACATATACTGTGTACCAGAGTTGACAGTACCAACATATACTGTGTACCACAGTTGACAGTACTAACATATACTCTGTACTACTGTTGACAGTACCAACATATACTGTGTACCATAGTTGACAGTACCAACGTATATTGTGTACCACAGTTGACAGTACCAACATACACCGTGTACGACAGTTGACAGTACCAACATATACTGTGTACCACAGTTGAGAGTACCAACATAAACTGTGTACCATAGTTGACAGTACCAACATATACTGTGTACCACAGTTGACAGTACCAACATATACTGTGTACCACAGTTGACAGTACCAACATATACTGTATACCACAGTTGACAGTACCAACATATACTGTGTACCACAGTTGACAGTACCAACATATACTGTGTACCACAGTTGACAGTACCAACATATACTGTGTACCACAGTTGACAGTACTAACATATACTGTGTACTACAGTTGACAGTACCAACATATACTGTGTACCACAGTTGACAGTACCAACATGTACTGTGTACCACAGTTGACAGTACCAACATATACTGTGTACCACAGTTGGCAGTACCAACATATAATGTGTACCTCAGTTGTCAGTACCAACATATACTGTGTACCACAGTTGACAGTACCAACGTATACTGTGTACCACAGTTGACAGTACCAACGTATACTGTGTACCACCGCTGACAGTACCAATATATACTGTGTAACACAGTTGACAATACCAACATATAATGTGTACCACAGTTGACAGTACCAACGTATACTGTGTACCACTGTTGACAATACTAACATATACTGTGTACCACAGTTGACAGTACCAACATATACAGTGTACCACAGTTGACAGTACCAACATATACTGTGTACCACAGTTCACAGTACCAACGTATACTGTGTACCACTTTTGACAGTACCAACATATACTGTGTACCACAGTTGACAGTACCAACATATACTGTGTACCACTGTTGACATTACCAACATATAGCGTTTCCCACAGTTGACAGTACCAACATATACAATGTACCTCTGTTGACAGTACCAACATATACTGTGTACCACAGTTGACAGTACCAACATGTACCGTGTACCACAGTTGAAAGTGCCAACGTATACTGTGTACCACAGTTGACAATACCAACATATACTGTGTACCACAGTTGAAAGTACCAACGGATACTTTGTACCACAGTTGACAGTACCAACATATACTGTGTACCACATTTGACAGTACCAACGTATACTGTATACCAGAGTTGACAATACCAACATATACTGTGTACCACAGTTGACAGTACCAACATATACTGTATACCACAGTTGACAGAACCAACATATACTGTGTACCACAGTTGACAGTACCAACATATACTGTGTACCACAGTTGACAGTACCAACATATACCGTGTACCACAGTTGACAGTACCAACATATACTGTGTACCACAGCTGACACTACCAACATATACTTGTACCTCAGTTGACAGTACTACCATATATTGTGTACCACCGTTGACAATACCAACGTATACTGTGTACCACAGTTGACAGTACCAACACATATAGTGTACCACAGTTGACAGTACCAACGTATACTGTGTACCACAGTTGCCAATGCCAACATATACTGTGTACCACAGTTGAGAGTACCAACATATACTGTGTACCACAGTTGACAGTACCAACATATACTGTGTACCACAGTTGACAGTACCAACATATACTGTGTACCACAGTTGACAGTACCAATGTATACTGTGTACCACTGTTGACAGTAGCAAAATATACTGTGTACCACAGTTGACAGTACCAACGTATACTGTGTACCACTGGTGACAGTACCAACATATAACGTGTACCACAGTTGGCAGTACCATCATATACTGTGTACCACAGTTGACAGTACCAACATATACTGTGTACCACAGTTGACAGTACCAACATATACTGTGTACCATAGCTGACATTTCCAACGTATATTGTGTACCACAGTTGACAGTACCAACATACACCGTGTACGACAGTTGACAGTACCAACATATACTGTGTACCACAGTTGAGAGTACCAACATAAACTGTGTACCACAGTTGACAGTACCAACATATACTGTGTACCACAGTTGACAGTACCAACATATACTGTATACCACAGTTGACAGTACCAACACATACAGTGTACCACAGTTGACAGTACCAACATATACTGTGTACCACAGTTGACAGTACCAACATATACTGTGTACCAGAGTTGACAGTACCAACATATACTGTGTACCACAGTTGACAGTACTAACATATACTGTGTACCACAGTTGACAGTACCAACATGTACTGTGTACCACAGTTGACAGTACCAACATATACTGTGTACCACAGTTGGCAGTACCGACATATACTGTGTACCTCAGTTGACAGTACCAACATATACTGTGTACCACAGTTGACAGTACCAACGTATATTGTGTACCACAGTTGACAGTACCAACGTATACTGTGTACCACAGTTGACCGTACCAACATAAACTGTGTAACACAGTTGACAATACCAACATTATAATGTGTACCACAGTTGACAGTACCAACGTATACTGTGTACCACTGTTGACAATACCAACATATACTGTGTACCACAGTTCACAGTACCAACGTATACTGTGTACCACATTTGACAGTACCAACATATACTGTGTACGACAGTTGACAGTACCAACATATACTGTGTACCACAGTTGACAGTACCAACATATACTGTGTACCACAGTTGACAGTACCAACATATACTGTATACCACAGTTAACAGTACCAACATATACTGTTTACCACAGTTGACAGTACCAACATATACTGCGTACCACAGTCGACAGGACTAACATATACTGTGTACTACAGTTGACAGTACCAACATATACTGTGTACCACAGTTGACAGTACCAACATATACTGTGTACCACAGTTGACAATACTAACATATACTGTGTACCACAGTTGGCAGTACCAACATATACTGTGTACCTCAGTTGACAGTACCAACATATAGTGTGTACCACAGTTGACAATACCAACATATACTGTGTACCACAGTTGACAGTACCAACATATACTGTGTACCTCAGTTAACAGTACCCACATATTCTGTGTATCAGAGTTGACAGTACCAACATATACTGTGTACCACAGTTGACAGTACCAACATATACTGTGTACCTCAGTTAACAGTACCCACATATACTGTGTATCAGAGTTGACAGTACCAACATATACTGTGTATCACAGTTGACAGTACCAACATATACTGTGTACCACAGTGTACACTAACAACATATACTGTGTACCACAGTTGACAGTACCAACATATACTGTGTACCACAGTTGACAGTACCATCATATACTGTGTACCACATTTGACAGTACCAACGTATACTGTGTACCACAGTTGACAGTACCATCGTATACTGTGTACCACAGTTGATAGTACCAACGTATACTGTGTATCAGAGTTGACAGTACCAACATATACTCTGTACCACAGTTGACAGTACCAAAATATACTGTGTACCACAGCTGACACTACCAACATATACTTGTAACTCTGTTGACGGTACTAACATATACTGTGTACCACAGTTGACGGTACCAACGTATACTGTGTACCACAGTTGAAAGTACCAACGTATCCTGTGTACCACAGTTGACAGTACCAGTATATACTGTGTACCACAGTTGACAATACCAACATATACTGTGTACCACAGTTGACAGTACCAACGTATACTGTGTACCATTGTTGACAGTACCAACATATACTGTGTACCACAGTTGACAGTACCAACATATACAGTGTACCACAGTTGACAGTACCAACATATACTGTGTACCACAGTTGACAGTACCAACATATACTGGGTGCCACTTTTCACAGTACCAACATATACTGTGTACCACAGTTGACAATGCCATCATATAGTGTGTACCACAATTGACAGTACCAACATATACTGTGTACCACAGTTGACAGTACCATCTTATACTGTGTACCACAGTTGACAGTACCAACGTATACTGTGTACCACAGTTGACAATACTAACATATACTGTGTACCACAGTTGAAAGTACCAACGTATACTGTGTACCACAGTTGACAGTACCAACATATACTGTGTACCACAGTTGACAGTACCAACGTATACTGTGTACCACAGTTGACAATACCAACATATACTATGTACCACAGTTGACAGTAACAACATATACTGTATACCACAGTTGACAGTACCAACATATACTGTGTACCAGAGTTGACAGTACCAACATATACTGTGTACCACAGTTGACAGTACCAACATATACTGTATACAACAGTTAACAGTACCAACATATACTGTGTACCACTGTTGACAGTACCAACACATACCGTGTACCACAGTTGACAGTACCAACATATACTGTGTACCACAGCTGACACTACCAACATATACTTGTACCTCAGTTGACAGTACTACCATATATTGTGTACCACCGTTGACAATACCAACGTATACTGTGTACCACAGTTGACAGTACCAACGTATACTGTGTACCACAGTTGACAGTACCAACATATACTGTGTACCACAGCTGACAATACCAGCATATACTGTTTACCACAGTTGACAGTACCAACGTATACTGTGTACCACAGTTGCCAATGCCAACATATACTGTGTACCACAGTTGACAGTACCAACATATACTGTGTACCACAGTTGACAGTACCAACATATACTGTGTACCACAGTTGACAGTACCAATGTATACTGTGTACCACTGTTGACAGTACCAAAATATGCTGTGTACCACAGTTGACAGTACCAACGTATACTGTGTACCACAGTTGACAGTACCAACGTATATTGTGTACCACAGTTGACAGTACAAACATACACTGTGTACGACAGTTGACAGTACCAACATATACTGTGTACCACAGTTGAGAGTACCAACATAAACTGTGTACCACAGTTGACAGTACCAACATATACTGTGTACCACAGTTGATAGTACCAACATATACTGTGTACCACAGTTGACAGTACCAACATATACTGTATACCACAGTTGACAGTACCAACATATACTGTGTACCACAGTTGACAGTACCAACATATACTGTGTACCACAGTTGACAGTACCAACATATACTGTATACCACAGTTGACAGTACCAACATATACTGTGTACCACAGTTGACAGTACTAACATATACTGTCTACTACAGTTGACAGTACCAACATATACTGTGTACCACAGTTGACAGTACCAACATGGACTGTGTACCACAGTTGACAGTGCCAACATATACTGTGTACCACATTTGGCAGTACCAACATATACTGTGTACCTCAGTTGACAGTACCAACATATATTGTGTACCAAAGTTGACAGTACCAACGTATACTGTGTACCACAGTTGAGAGTACCAACGTATATTGTGTACCACAGTTGAGAGTACCAACATATACAGTGTACCACAGTTGACAGTACCAACATATACTGTGTACCACAGTTGACAGTACCAACATATACTGTGTACCACAGTTGACAGTACCAACATGTACCGTGAACCACAGTTGACAGTACCAACGTATACTGTGTACCACAGTTGAGAGTAACAACCTATAGTGTGTACCACAGTTGACAGTACCAACATATACTGTGTACCACAGTTGACAGTACCAACATTTACTGTGTACCGCAGTTCACAGGACCAACGTATACTGTGTACCACATTTGACAGTACCAACATATACTGTGTACCACAGTTGACAGTACCAACATATACTGTGTACCACTGTTGACAGTACCAACATATACCGTGTACCACAGTTGGCAGTACCAACATATACTGTGTACCACTGTTGACAGTACCAACATATACTGTGTACCACAGCTGACAGTACCAACATATACTGTATACCACAGTTGACAGTACCAACATATACTGTGTACCACAGTTGACAGTACCAACATATACTGTGTACCACAGTTGACTGTACCAACATATACTGTGTACCACAGTTGACAGTACCAATGTATACTGTGTACCACTGTTGACAGTACCAACATATACTGTGTACCACAGTTGACAGTAGCAACGTATACTGTGTACCACAGTTGACAGTTCCAACATATAACGTGTACCACAGTTGGCAGTACCATCATATACTGTGTACCACAGTTGACAGTACCAACATATACTGGGTACCACAGTTGACAGTACCAACGTATATTGTGTACCACAGTTGACAGTAGCAACGTATACTGTGTACCACAGTTGACAGTTCCAACATATAACGTGTACCACAGTTGGCAGTACCATCATATACTGTGTACCAGAGTTAACAGTACCAACATATACTGTGTACCATAATTGACAGTACCAACGTATATTGTGTACCACACTTGACAGTACCAACATACACCGTGTACGACAGTTGACAGTACCAACATATACTGTGTACCACAGTTGAGAGTACCAACATATACTGTGTACCTCAGTTGACAGTACTAACATATACTGTGTACCATAGTTGACAGTACCAACGTATATTGTGTACCACAGTTGACAGTACCAACATACACCGTGTACGACAGTTGACAGTACCAACATATACTGTGTACCACAGTTGAGAGTACCAACATAAACTGTGTACCATAGTTGACAGTACCAACATATACTGCGTACCACAGTTGACAGTACCAACATATACTGTGTACCACAGTTGACAGTACCAACATATACTGTATACCACAGTTGACAGTACCAACATATACTGTGTACCACTGTTGACAGTACCAACATATACTGTGTACCACAGTTGACAGTACCAACATATACTGTGTACCACAGTTGACAGTACTAAGATATACTGTGTACTACAGTTGACAGTACCATCATATACTGTGTACCACAGTTGACAGTACCAACATGTACTGTGTACCACAGTTGACAGTACCAACATATACTGTGTACCACAGTTGGCAGTACCAACATATAATGTGTACCTCAGTTGTCAGTACCAACATATACTGTGTACCACAGTTGACAGTACCAACGTATACTGTGTACCACAGTTGACAGTACCAACGTATACTGTGTACCACCGCTGACAGTACCAATATGTACTGTGTAACAAAGTTGACAATACCAACATATAATGTGTACCACAGTTGACAGTACCAACGTATACTGTGTACCACTGTTGACAATACCAACATATACTGTGTACCACAGTTGACAGTACCAACATATACAGTGTACCACAGTTGACAGTACCAACATATACTGTGTACCACAGTTCACAGTACCAACGTATACTGTGTACCACATTAGAAAGTACCAACATATACTGTGTACCACAGTTGACAGTACCAACATATACTGTGTACCACTGTTGACAGTACCAACATATACCGTGTACCACAGTTGACAGTACCAACATATACTGTGTACCACTGTTGACAGTACCAACATATACTGTGTACCACAGTTCACAGTACCAACATGTACCTTGTACCACAGTTGACAGTACCAACATATACTGTGTACCACAGTTGACAATACCAACATATACTGTGTACCACAGCTGACAATACCAGCATATACTGTTTACCACAGTTGACAGTACCAACGTATACTGTGTACCAGAGTTGCCAATGCCAACATATACTGTGTACCACAGTTGACAGTACCAACATATACTGTGTACCACAGTTGACAGTACCAACATATACTGTGTACCACAGTTGACAGTACCAATGTATACTGTGTACCACTGTTGACAGTACCAAAATATGCTGTGTACCACAGTTGACAGTACCAACGTATACTGTGTACCACAGTTGACAGTACCAACGTATATTGTGTACCACAGTTGAGAGTACCAACATGTAACGTGTACCACAGTTGACAGTACCAACGTATACTGTGTACCACAGTTGACAGTACTAACATATACTGTCTACTACAGTTGACAGTACCAACATATACTGTGTACCACAGTTGACAGTACCAACATGGACTGTGTACCACAGTTGACAGTGCCAACATATACTGTGTACCACATTTGGCAGTACCAACATATACTGTGTACCTCAGTTGACAGTACCAACATATATTGTGTACCAAAGTTGACAGTACCAACGTATACTGTGTACCACAGTTGACAGTACCAACTTATATTGTGTACCACAGTTGAGAGTACCAACATATACAGTGTACCACAGTTGACAGTACCAACATATACTGTGTACCACAGTTGACAGTACCAACATATACTGTGTACCACAGTTGACAGTACCAACATGTACCGTGAACCACAGTTGACAGTACCAACGTATACTGTGTACCACAGTTGAGAGTAACAACGTATAGTGTGTACCACAGTTGACAGTACCAACATATACTGTGTACCACAGTTGACAGTACCAACATATACTGTGTACCGCAGTTCACAGGACCAACGTATAATGTGTACCAGATTTGACAGTACCAACATATACTGTGTACCACAGTTGACAGTACCAACATATACTGTGTACCACTGTTGACAGTACCAACATATACCGTGTACCACAGTTGACAGTACCAACATATACTGTGTACCACTGTTGACAGTACCAACATATACTGTGTACCACAGCTGACAGTACCAACATATACTGTATACCACAGTTGACAGTACCAACATATACTGTGTACCACAGTTGACAGTACCAACATATACTGTGTACCACAGTTGACTGTACCAACATATACTGTGTACCACAGTTGACAGTACCAATGTATACTGTGTACCACTGTTGACAGTACCAACATATACTGTGTACCACAGTTGACAGTAGCAACGTATACTGTGTACCACAGTTGACAGTTCCAACATATAACCTGTACCACAGTTGGCAGTACCATCATATACTGTGTACCACAGTTGACAGTACCAACATATACTGGGTACCACAGTTGACAGTACCAACGTATATTGTGTACCACAGTTGACAGTAGCAACGTATACTGTGTACCACAGTTGACAGTTCCAACATATAACGTGTACCACAGTTGGCAGTACCATCATATACTGTGTACCACAGTTAACAGTACCAACATATACTGTGTACCATAATTGACAGTACCAACGTATATTGTGTACCACACTTGACAGTACCAACATACACCGTGTACGACAGTTGACAGTACCAACATATACTGTGTACCACAGTTGAGAGTACCAACATATACTGTGTACCACAGTTGACAGTACCAACATATACTGTGTACCACAGTTGAGAGTACCAACATATACTGTGTACCTCAGTTGACAGTACTAACATATACTGTGTACCATAGTTGACAGTACCAACGTATATTGTGTACCACAGTTGACAGTACCAACATACACCGTGTACGACAGTTGACAGTACCAACATATACTGTGTACCACAGTTGAGAGTACCAACATAAACTGTGTACCATAGTTGACAGTACCAACATATACTGTGTACCACAGTTGACAGTACCAACATATACTGTGTACCACAGTTGACAGTACCAACATATACTGTATACCACAGTTGACAGTACCAACATATACTGTGTACCACTGTTGACAGTACCAACATATACTGTGTACCACAGTTGACAGTACCAACATATACTGTGTACCACAGTTGACAGTACTAACATATACTGTGTACTACAGTTGACAGTACCATCATATACTGTGTACCACAGTTGACAGTACCAACATGTACTGTGTACCACAGTTGACAGTACCAACATATACTGTGTACCACAGTTGGCAGTACCAACATATAATGTGGCATCAGTTGTCAGTACCAACATATACTGTGTACCACAGTTGACAGTACCAACGTATACTGTGTACCACAGTTGACAGTACCAACGTATACTGTGTACCACCGCTGACAGTACCAATATGTACTGTGTAACAAAGTTGACAATACCAACATATAATGTGTACCACAGTTGACAGTACCAACGTATACTGTGTACCACTGTTGACAATACCAACATATACTGTGTACCACAGTTGACAGTACCAACATATACAGTGTACCACAGTTGACAGTACCAACATATACTGTGTACCACAGTTCACAGTACCAACGTATACTGTGTACCACATTAGAAAGTACCAACATATACTGTGTACCACAGTTGACAGTACCAACATATACTGTGTACCACTGTTGACAGTACCAACATATACCGTGTACCACAGTTGACAGTACCAACATATACTGTGTACCACTGTTGACAGTACCAACATATACTGTGTACCACAGTTCACAGTACCAACATGTAACTTGTACCACAGTTGACAGTACCAACATATACTGTGTACCACAGTTGACAATACCAACATATACTGTGTACCACAGTTGAAAGTACCAACTTATACATAGTACCACAGTTGACAGTACCAACATATACTGTGTACCACAGTTGACAGTACCAACGTATACTGTGTACCACAGTTGACAATACCAACATGTACTGTGTACCACAGTTGACAGTACCAACATATACTGTATACCACAGTTGACAGAACCAACATATACTGTGTACCACATTTGGCAGTACCAACATATACTGTATACCACAGTTGACAGTACCAACATATACTGTGTACCACAGCTGACACTACCAACATATACTTGTACCTCAGTTGACAGTACTACCATATATTGTGTACCACCGTTGACAATACCAACGTATACTGTGTACCACAGTTGACAGTACCAACACATATAGTGTACCACAGTTGACAGTACCAACGTATACTGTGTACCACAGTTGCCAATGCCAACATATACTGTGTACCACAGTTGAGAGTACCAACATATACTGTGTACCACAGTTGACAGTACCAACATATACTGTGTACCACAGTTGACAGTACCAATGTATACTGTGTACCACTGTTGACAGTACCAAAATATACTGTGTACCACAGTTGACAGTACCAACGTATACTGTGTACCACTGGTGACAGTACCAACATATAACGTGTACCACAGTTGGCAGTACCATCATATACTGTGTACCACAGTTGACAGTACCAACATATACTGTGTACCACAGTTGACAGTACCAACATATACTGTGTACCATAGCTGACATTACCAACGTATATTGTGTACCACAGTTGACAGTACCAACATACACCGTGTACGACAGTTGACAGTACCAACATATACTGTGTACCACATTTGAGAGTACCAACATAAACTGTGTACCACAGTTGACAGTACCAACATATACTGTGTACCACAGTTGACAGTACCAACATATACTGTATACCACAGTTGACAGTACCAACACATACTGTGTACCACAGTTGACAGTACCAACATATACTGTGTACCACAGTTGACAGTACCAACATATACTGTGTACCAGAGTTGACAGTACCAACATATACTGTGTACCACAGTTGACAGTACTAACATATACTCTGTACTACAGTTGACAGTACCAACATATACTGTGTACCACAGTTGACAGTACCAACATGTACTGTGTACCACAGTTGACAGTACCAACATATACTGTGTACCACAGTTGGCAGTACCAACATATACTGTGTACCTCAGTTGACAGTACGAACATATACTGTGTACCACAGTTGACAGTACCAACGTATATTGTGTACCACAGTTGACAGTACCAACGTATACTGTGTACCACAGTTGACCGTACCAACATATACTGTGTAACACAGTTGACAATACCAACATTATACTGTGTACCACAGTTGACAGTACCAACGTATAATGTGTACCACTGTTGACTGTACCAAGGGTATACTGTGTACCACACTTGACAGTACCAACATATAACGTGTACCACAGTTGGCAGTACCATCATATACTGTGTACCACAGTTGACAGTACCAACATATACTGTGTACCACAGTTGACAGTACCAACATATACTGTGTACCATAGTTGACAGTACCAACGTATATTGTGTACCACAGTTGACAGTACCAACATACACCGTGTACGACAGTTGACAGTACCAACATATACTGTGTACCACAGTTGAGAGTACCAACATAAACTGTGTACCATAGTTGACAGTACCAACATATACTGTGTACCACAGTTGACAGTACCAACATATACTGTGTACCACAGTTGACAGTACCAACATATACTGTATACCACAGTTGACAGTACCAACATATACTGTGTACCACAGTTGACAGTACCAACATATACTGTGTACCACAGTTGACAGTACCAACATATACTGTGTACCACAGTTGACAGTACTAACATATACTGTGTACTACAGTTGACAGTACCAACATATACTGTGTACCACAGTTGACAGTACCAACATGTACTGTGTACCACAGTTGACAGTACCAACATATACTGTGTACCACAGTTGGCAGTACCAACATATAATGTGTACCTCAGTTGTCAGTACCAACATATACTGTGTACCACAGTTGACAGTACCAACGTATACTGTGTACCACAGTTGACAGTACCAACGTATACTGTGTACCACCGCTGACAGTACCAATATATACTGTGTAACACAGTTGACAATACCAACATATAGTGTGTACCACAGTTGACAGTACCAACGTATACTGTGTACCACTGTTGACAATACTAACATATACTGTGTACCACAGTTGACAGTACCAACATATACAGTGTACCAAGGTTGACAGTACCAACATATAATGTGTACCACAGTTGACAGTACCAACGTATACTGTGTACCACTTTTGACAGTACCAACATATACTGTGTACCACAGTTGACAGTACCAACATATACTGTGTGCCACTGTTGACATTACCAACATATAGCGTTTCCCACAGTTGACAGTACCAACATATACAATGTACCTCTGTTGACAGTACCAACATATACTGTGTACCAGAGTTGACAGTACCAACATGTACCGTGTACCACAGTTGACAGTACCAACGTATACTGTGTACCACAGTTGACAATACCAACATATACTGTGTACCACAGTTGAAAGTACCAACGGATACTTTGTACCACAGTTGACAGAAACAACATATACTGTGTACCACAGTTGACAGTACCAACGTATACTGTGTACCAGAGTTGACAATACCAACATATACTGTGTACCACAGTTGACAGTACCAACATATACTGTATACCACAGTTGACAGAACCAACATATACTGTGTACCACAGTTGACAGTACCAACATATACTGTGTACCACAGTTCACAGTACCAACATATACTGTATACCACAGTTGACAGTACCAACATATACTGTGTACCACTGTTGACAGTACCAACATATACCGTGTACCACAGTTGACAGTACCAACATATACTGTGTACCACAGCTGACACTACCAACATATACTTGTACCTCAGTTGACAGTACTACCATATATTGTGTACCACCGTTGACAATACCAACGTATACTGTGTACCACAGTTGACGGAACCAACACATATAGTGTACCACAGTTGACAGTACCAACGTATACTGTGTACCACAGTTGCCAATGCCAACATATACTGTGTACCACAGTTGAGAGTACCAACATATACTGTGTAACACAGTTGACAGTACCAACATATACTGTGTACCACAGTTGACAGTACCAACATATACTGTGTACCACAGTTGACACTACCAATGTATACTGTGTACCACTGTTGACAGTAGCAAAATATACTGTGTACCACAGTTGACAGTACCAACGTATACTGTGTACCACTGGTGACAGTACCAACATATAACGTGTACCACAGTTGGCAGTACCATCATATACTGTGTACCACAGTTGACAGTACCAACATATACTGTGTACCACAGTTGACAGTACCAACATATACTGTGTACCATAGCTGACATTACCAACGTATATTGTGTACCACAGTTGACAGTACCAACATACACCGTGTACGACAGTTGACAGTACCAACATATACTGTGTACCACAGTTGAGAGTACCAACATAAACTGTGTACCACAGTTGACAGTACCAACATATACTGTGTACCACAGTTGACAGTACCAACATATACTGTATACCACAGTTGACAGTACCAACACATACAGTGTACCACAGTTGACAGTACCAACATATACTGTGTACCACAGTTGACAGTACCAACATATACTGTGTACCAGAGTTGACAGTACCAACATATACTGTGTACCACAGTTGACAGTACTAACATATACTGTGTACCACAGTTGACAGTACCAACATGTACTGTGTACCACAGTTGACAGTACCAACATATACTGTGTACCACAGTTGGCAGTACCGACATATACTGTGTACCTCAGTTGACAGTACCAACATATACTGTGTACCACAGTTGACAATACCAACGTATATTGTGTACCACAGTTGACAGTACCAACGTATACTGTGTACCACAGTTGACCGTACCAACATATACTGTGTAACACAGTTGACAATACCAACATTATAATGTGTACCACAGTTGACAGTACCAACGTATACTGTGTACCACTGTTGACAATACCAACATATACTGTGTACCACAGTTCACAGTACCAACGTATACTGTGTACCACATTTGACAGTACCAACATATACTGTGTACCACAGTTCACAGTACCAACATATACTGTGTACCACTGTTGACAGTACCAACATATACCGTGTACCACAGTTGTCAGTACCAACATATACTGTGTAGCACTGTTGACAGTACCAACATATACTGTATACCACAGTTGACAGGACCAACATATACTGTGTACCACTGTTGACAGTACCAACATATACTGTGTACCACAGTTGACAGTACCAACATATACTGTATACCACAGTTGACAGTACCAACATATACTGGGTACCACAGTTGACAGTACCAACATATACTGTGTACCATAGTTGACAGTACCAACGTATATTGTGTACCACAGTTGAGAGTACCAACATACACCGTGTACGACAGTTGACAGTACCAACATATACTGTGTACCACAGTTGAGAGTACCAACATATACTGTGTACCACAGTTGACAGTACCAACATATACTGTGTACCACAGTTGACAGTACCAACATATACTGTGTACCACAGTTGACAGTACCAACATATACTGTATACCACAGTTAACAGTACCAACATATACTGTGTACCACAGTTGACAGTACCAACATATACTGCGTACCACAGTTGACAGGACTAACATATACTGTGTACTACAGTTGACAGTACCAACATATACTGTGTACCACAGTTGACAGTACCAACATATACTGTGTACCACAGTTGACAATACTAACATATACTGTGTACCACAGTTGGCAGTACCAACATATACTGTGTACCTCAGTTGACAGTACCAACATATAGTGTGTACCACAGTTGACAATACCAACATAAACTGTGTACCACAGTTGACAGTACCAACATATACTGTGTACCACAGTTGACAGTACCAACATATACTGTGTAACTCAGTTAACAGTACCCACATATTCTGTGTATCAGAGTTGACAGTACCAACATATACTGTGTACCACAGTTGACAGTACCAACATATACTGTGTACCTCAGTTAACAGTACCCACATATACTGTGTATCAGAGTTGACAGTACCAACATATACTGTGTATCACAGTTGACAGTACCAACATATACTGTGTACCAAAGTGTACACTAACAACATATACTGTGTACCACAGTTGACAGTACCAACATATACTGTGTACCACAGTTGACAGTACCATCATATACTGTGTACCACATTTGATAGTACCAACGTATACTGTGTATCAGAGTTGACAGTACCAACATATACACTGTACCACAGTTGACAGTACCAAAATATACTGTGTACCACAGCTGACACTACCAACATATACTTGTAACTCTGTTGACGGTACTAACATATACTGTGTACCACAGTTGACGCTACCAACGTATACTGTGTACCACAGTTGAAAGTACCAACGTATCCTGTGTACCACAGTTGACAGTACCAACATATACTGTGTACCACAGTTGACAATACCAACATATACTGTGTACCACAGTTGACAGTACCAACGTATACTGTGTACCATTGTTGACAATACCAACATATACTGTGTACCACAGTTGACAGTACCAACATATACAGTGTACCACAGTTGACAGTACCAACATATACTGTGTACCACAGTTGACAGTACCAACATATACTGTGTACCACAGTTGACAGTACCAACATATACTGGGTGCCACTTTTCACAGTACCAACATATACTGTGTACCACAGTTGACAATGCCATCATATAGTGTGTACCACAGTTGACAGTACCAACATATACAGTGTACCACAGTTGACAGTACCATCTTATACTGTGTACCACAGTTGACAGTACCAACGTATACTGTGTACCACAGTTGACAGTACTAACATATACTGTGTACCATAGTTGAAAGTACCAACGTATACTGTGTACCACAGTTGACAGTACCAACATATACTGTGTACCACAGTTGACAGTACCAACGTATACTGTGTACCACAGTTGACAATACCAACATATACTATGTACCGCAGTTGACAGTACCAACATATACTGTATACCACAGTTGACAGTACCAACATATACTGTGTACCAGAGTTGACAGTACCAACATATACTGTGTACCACAGTTGACAGTACCAACATATACTGTATACCACAGTTAACAGTACCAACATATACTGTGTACCACTGTTGACAGTACCAACACATACCGTGTACCACAGTTGACAGTACCAACATATACTGTGTACCACAGCTGACACTACCAACATATAGTTGTACCTCAGTTGACAGTACTACCATATATTGTGTACCACCGTTGACAATACCAACGTATACTGTGTACCACAGTTGACAGTACCAACGTATACTGTGTACCACAGTTGACAGTACCAACATATACTGTGTACCACAGCTGACAATACCAGCATATACTGTTTACCACAGTTGACAGTACCAACGTATACTGTGTACCACAGTTGCCAATGCCAAAATATACTGTGTACCACAGTTGACAGTACCAACGTATACTGTGTACCACAGTTGACAGTACCAACGTATATTGTGTACCACAGTTGACAGTACAAACATACACTGTGTAGGACAGTTGACAGTACCAACATATACTGTGTACCACAGTTGAGAGTACCAACATAAACTGTGTACCACAGTTGACAGTACCAACATATACTGTGTACCACAGTTGATAGTACCAACATATACTGTGTACCACAGTTGACAGTACCAACATATACTGTATACCACAGTTGACAGTACCAACATATACTGTGTACCACAGTTGACAGTACCAACATATACTGTGTACCACAGTTGACAGTACCAACATATACTGTGTACCACAGTTGACAGTACCAACATATAATGTGTACCACAGTTGACAGTACTAACATATACTGTCTACTACAGTTGACAGTACCAACATATACTGTGTACCACAGTTGACAGTACCAACATGGACTGTGTACCACAGTTGACAGTGCCAACATATACTGTGTACCACATTTGGCAGTACCAACATATACTGTGTACCTCAGTTGACAGTACCAACATATATTGTGTACCAAAGTTGACAGTACCAACGTATACTGTGTACCACAGTTGACAGTACCAACGTATATTGTGTACCACAGTTGACAGTACCAACATATACAGTGTACCACAGTTGACAGTACCAACATATACTGTGTACCACAGTTGACAGTACCAACATATACTGTGTACCACAGTTGACAGTACCAACATGTAACGTGAACCACAGTTGACAGTACCAACGTATACTGTGTACCACAGTTGAGAGTAACAACGTATAGTGTGTACCACAGTTGACAGTACCAACATATACTGTGTACCACAGTTGACAGTACCAACATATACTGTGTACCGCAGTTCACAGGACCAACGTATACTGTGTACCACATTTGACAGTACCAACATATACTGTGTACCACAGTTGACAGTACCAACATATACTGTGTACCACTGTTGACAGTACCAACATATACCGTGTACCACAGTTGACAGTACCAACATATACTGTGTACCACTGTTGACAGTACCAACATATACTGTGTACCACAGCTGACAGTACCAACATATACTGTATACCACAGTTGACAGTACCAACATATACTGTGTACCACAGTTGACAGTACCAACATATACTGTGTACCACAGTTGACAGTACCAACATATACTGTGTACCACAGTTCACAGTACCAACATATACTGTGTACCACTGTTGACAGTACCAACATATACCGTGTACCACAGTTGACAGTACCAACATATACTGTGTACCACAGCTGACACTACCAACATATACTTGTACCTCAGTTGACAGTACTACCATATATTGTGTACCACCGTTGACAATACCAACGTATACTGTGTACCACAGTTGACGGAACCAACACATATAGTGTACCACAGTTGACAGTACCAACGTATACTGTGTACCACAGTTGCCAATGCCAACATATACTGTGTACCACAGTTGAGAGTACCAACATATACTGTGTAACACAGTTGACAGTACCAACATATACTGTGTACCACAGTTGACAGTACCAACATATACTGTGTACCACAGTTGACACTACCAATGTATACTGTGTACCACTGTTGACAGTAGCAAAATATACTGTGTACCACAGTTGACAGTACCAACGTATACTGTGTACCACTGGTGACAGTACCAACATATAACGTGTACCACAGTTGGCAGTACCATCATATACTGTGTACCACAGTTGACAGTACCAACATATACTGTGTACCACAGTTGACAGTACCAACATATACTGTGTACCATAGCTGACATTACCAACGTATATTGTGTACCACAGTTGACAGTACCAACATACACCGTGTACGACAGTTGACAGTACCAACATATACTGTGTACCACAGTTGAGAGTACCAACATAAACTGTGTACCACAGTTGACAGTACCAACATATACTGTGTACCACAGTTGACAGTACCAACATATACTGTATACCACAGTTGACAGTACCAACACATACAGTGTACCACAGTTGACAGTACCAACATATACTGTGTACCACAGTTGACAGTACCAACATATACTGTGTACCAGAGTTGACAGTACCAACATATACTGTGTACCACAGTTGACAGTACTAACATATACTGTGTACCACAGTTGACAGTACCAACATGTACTGTGTACCACAGTTGACAGTACCAACATATACTGTGTACCACAGTTGGCAGTACCGACATATACTGTGTACCTCAGTTGACAGTACCAACATATACTGTGTACCACAGTTGACAATACCAACGTATATTGTGTACCACAGTTGACAGTACCAACGTATACTGTGTACCACAGTTGACCGTACCAACATATACTGTGTAACACAGTTGACAATACCAACATTATAATGTGTACCACAGTTGACAGTACCAACGTATACTGTGTACCACTGTTGACAATACCAACATATACTGTGTACCACAGTTCACAGTACCAACGTATACTGTGTACCACATTTGACAGTACCAACATATACTGTGTACCACAGTTCACAGTACCAACATATACTGTGTACCACTGTTGACAGTACCAACATATACCGTGTACCACAGTTGTCAGTACCAACATATACTGTGTAGCACTGTTGACAGTACCAACATATACTGTATACCACAGTTGACAGGACCAACATATACTGTGTACCACTGTTGACAGTACCAACATATACTGTGTACCACAGTTGACAGTACCAACATATACTGTATACCACAGTTGACAGTACCAACATATACTGGGTACCACAGTTGACAGTACCAACATATACTGTGTACCATAGTTGACAGTACCAACGTATATTGTGTACCACAGTTGAGAGTACCAACATACACCGTGTACGACAGTTGACAGTACCAACATATACTGTGTACCACAGTTGAGAGTACCAACATATACTGTGTACCACAGTTGACAGTACCAACATATACTGTGTACCACAGTTGACAGTACCAACATATACTGTGTACCACAGTTGACAGTACCAACATATACTGTATACCACAGTTAACAGTACCAACATATACTGTGTACCACAGTTGACAGTACCAACATATACTGCGTACCACAGTTGACAGGACTAACATATACTGTGTACTACAGTTGACAGTACCAACATATACTGTGTACCACAGTTGACAGTACCAACATATACTGTGTACCACAGTTGACAATACTAACATATACTGTGTACCACAGTTGGCAGTACCAACATATACTGTGTACCTCAGTTGACAGTACCAACATATAGTGTGTACCACAGTTGACAATACCAACATAAACTGTGTACCACAGTTGACAGTACCAACATATACTGTGTACCACAGTTGACAGTACCAACATATACTGTGTAACTCAGTTAACAGTACCCACATATTCTGTGTATCAGAGTTGACAGTACCAACATATACTGTGTACCACAGTTGACAGTACCAACATATACTGTGTACCTCAGTTAACAGTACCCACATATACTGTGTATCAGAGTTGACAGTACCAACATATACTGTGTATCACAGTTGACAGTACCAACATATACTGTGTACCAAAGTGTACACTAACAACATATACTGTGTACCACAGTTGACAGTACCAACATATACTGTGTACCACAGTTGACAGTACCATCATATACTGTGTACCACATTTGATAGTACCAACGTATACTGTGTATCAGAGTTGACAGTACCAACATATACACTGTACCACAGTTGACAGTACCAAAATATACTGTGTACCACAGCTGACACTACCAACATATACTTGTAACTCTGTTGACGGTACTAACATATACTGTGTACCACAGTTGACGCTACCAACGTATACTGTGTACCACAGTTGAAAGTACCAACGTATCCTGTGTACCACAGTTGACAGTACCAACATATACTGTGTACCACAGTTGACAATACCAACATATACTGTGTACCACAGTTGACAGTACCAACGTATACTGTGTACCATTGTTGACAATACCAACATATACTGTGTACCACAGTTGACAGTACCAACATATACAGTGTACCACAGTTGACAGTACCAACATATACTGTGTACCACAGTTGACAGTACCAACATATACTGTGTACCACAGTTGACAGTACCAACATATACTGGGTGCCACTTTTCACAGTACCAACATATACTGTGTACCACAGTTGACAATGCCATCATATAGTGTGTACCACAGTTGACAGTACCAACATATACAGTGTACCACAGTTGACAGTACCATCTTATACTGTGTACCACAGTTGACAGTACCAACGTATACTGTGTACCACAGTTGACAGTACTAACATATACTGTGTACCATAGTTGAAAGTACCAACGTATACTGTGTACCACAGTTGACAGTACCAACATATACTGTGTACCACAGTTGACAGTACCAACGTATACTGTGTACCACAGTTGACAATACCAACATATACTATGTACCGCAGTTGACAGTACCAACATATACTGTATACCACAGTTGACAGTACCAACATATACTGTGTACCAGAGTTGACAGTACCAACATATACTGTGTACCACAGTTGACAGTACCAACATATACTGTATACCACAGTTAACAGTACCAACATATACTGTGTACCACTGTTGACAGTACCAACACATACCGTGTACCACAGTTGACAGTACCAACATATACTGTGTACCACAGCTGACACTACCAACATATAGTTGTACCTCAGTTGACAGTACTACCATATATTGTGTACCACCGTTGACAATACCAACGTATACTGTGTACCACAGTTGACAGTACCAACGTATACTGTGTACCACAGTTGACAGTACCAACATATACTGTGTACCACAGCTGACAATACCAGCATATACTGTTTACCACAGTTGACAGTACCAACGTATACTGTGTACCACAGTTGCCAATGCCAAAATATACTGTGTACCACAGTTGACAGTACCAACGTATACTGTGTACCACAGTTGACAGTACCAACGTATATTGTGTACCACAGTTGACAGTACAAACATACACTGTGTAGGACAGTTGACAGTACCAACATATACTGTGTACCACAGTTGAGAGTACCAACATAAACTGTGTACCACAGTTGACAGTACCAACATATACTGTGTACCACAGTTGATAGTACCAACATATACTGTGTACCACAGTTGACAGTACCAACATATACTGTATACCACAGTTGACAGTACCAACATATACTGTGTACCACAGTTGACAGTACCAACATATACTGTGTACCACAGTTGACAGTACCAACATATACTGTGTACCACAGTTGACAGTACCAACATATAATGTGTACCACAGTTGACAGTACTAACATATACTGTCTACTACAGTTGACAGTACCAACATATACTGTGTACCACAGTTGACAGTACCAACATGGACTGTGTACCACAGTTGACAGTGCCAACATATACTGTGTACCACATTTGGCAGTACCAACATATACTGTGTACCTCAGTTGACAGTACCAACATATATTGTGTACCAAAGTTGACAGT
Source organism: Eledone cirrhosa (assembly GCA_964016885.1). Classification (NCBI taxonomy): domain Eukaryota; kingdom Metazoa; phylum Mollusca; class Cephalopoda; order Octopoda; family Eledonidae; genus Eledone; species Eledone cirrhosa. Next base: position 44,023,273 of record OZ024755.1, read on the forward strand.
ACCAACGTATACTGTGTACCACAGTTGACAGTACCAACGTATATTGTGTACCACAGTTGACAGTACCAACATATACAGTGTACCACAGTTGACAGTACCAACATATACTGTGTACCACAGTTGACAGTACCAACATATACTGTGTACCACAGTTGACAGTACCAACATGTAACGTGAACCACAGTTGACAGTACCAACGTATACTGTGTACCACAGTTGAGAGTAACAACGTATAGTGTGTACCACAGTTGACAGTACCAACATATACTGTGTACCACAGTTGACAGTACCAACATATACTGTGTACCGCAGTTCACAGGACCAACGTATACTGTGTACCACATTTGACAGTACCAACATATACTGTGTACCACAGTTGACAGTACCAACATATACTGTGTACCACTGTTGACAGTACCAACATATACCGTGTACCACAGTTGACAGTACCAACATATACTGTGTACCACTGTTGACAGTACCAACATATACTGTGTACCACAGCTGACAGTACCAACATATACTGTATACCACAGTTGACAGTACCAATGTATACTGTGTACCACTGTTGACAGTACCAACATATACTGTGTACCACAGTTGACAGTAGCAACGTATACTGTGTACCACAGTTGACAGTTCCAACATATAACGTGTACCACAGTTGGCAGTACCATCATATACTGTGTACCACAGTTGACAGTACCAACATATACTGGGTACCACAGTTGACAGTACCAACGTATATTGTGTACCACAGTTGACAGTAGCAACGTATACTGTGTACCACAGTTGACAGTTCCAACATATAACGTGTACCACAGTTGGCAGTACCATCATATACTGTGTACCACAGTTAACAGTACCAACATATACTGTGTACCATAATTGACAGTACCAACGTATATTGTGTACCACAGTTGACAGTACCAACATACACCGTGTACGACAGTTGACAGTACCAACATATACTGTGTACCACAGTTGAGAGTACCAACATATACTGTGTACCACAGTTGACAGTACCAACATATACTGTGTACCACAGTTGAGAGTACCAACATATACTGTGTACCTCAGTTGACAGTACCAACATATACTGTGTACCACAGTTGACAGTACCAACGTATACTGTGTACCACAGTTGAAAGTATCTATATATACTGTGTACCACAGTTGACAGTACCAACATATACAGTGTACCACAGTTGACAATACCAACATATACTGTGTACCACAGTTGACAGTACCAACGTATACTGTGTACCATTGTTGACAATACCAACATATACTGTGTACCACAGTTGACAGTACCAACATATACAGTGTACCACAGTTGACAGTACCAACATATACTGTGTACCACAGTTGACAGTACCAACATATACTGTGTACCACAGTTGACAGTACCAACATATACTGTGTACCACAGTTGAGAGTACCAACATATACTGTGTACCACAGTTGACAGTACCAACATATACTGTGTACCACAGTTGAGAGTACCAACATATACTGTGTACCTCAGTTGACAGTACCAACATATACTGTGTACCACAGTTGACGGTACCAACGTATACTGTGTACCACAGTTGAAAGTACCAACGTATCCTGTGTACCACAGTTGACAGTACCAACATATACTGTGTACCACAGTTGACAATACCAACATATACTGTGTACCACAGTTGACAGTACCAACGTATACTGTGTACCATTGTTGACAATACCAACATATACTGTGTACCACAGTTGACAGTACCAACATATACAGTGTACCACAGTTGACAGTACCAACATATACTGTGTACCACAGTTGGCAGTACCAACATATACTGTGTACCACAGTTGACAGTACCAACATATACTGGGTGCCACTTTTCACAGTACCAACATATACTGTGTACCACAGTTGACAATGCCATCATATAGTGTGTACCACAGTTGACAGTACCAACATATACTGTGTACCACAGTTGACAGTACCATCTTATACTGTGTACCACAGTTGACAGTACCAACGTATACTGTGTACCACAGTTGACAGTACTAACATATACTGTGTACCATAGTTGAAAGTACCAACGTATACTGTGTACCACAGTTGACAGTACCAACATATACTGTGTACCACAGTTGACTTTTCCTAACGTATACTGTGTACCACAGTTGACAATACCAACATATACTATGTACCGCAGTTGACAGTACCAACATATACTGTATACCACAGTTGACAGTACCAACATATACTGTGTACCAGAGTTGACAGTACCAACATATACTGTGTACCACAGTTGACAGTACCAACATATACTGTATACCACAGTTAACAGTACCAACATATACTGTGTACCACTGTTGACAGTACCAACACATACCGTGTACCACAGTTGACAGTACCAACATATACTGTGTACCACAGCTGACACTACCAACATATAGTTGTACCTCAGTTGACAGTACTACCATATATTGTGTACCACCGTTGACAATACCAACGTATACTGTGTACCACAGTTGACAGTACCAACGTATACTGTGTACCACAGTTGACAGTACCAACATATACTGTGTACCACAGCTGACAATACCAGCATATACTGTTTACCACAGTTGACAGTACCAACGTATACTGTGTACCACAGTTGCCAATGCCAAAATATACTGTGTACCACAGTTGACAGTACCAACGTATACTGTGTACCACAGTTGACAGTACCAACGTATATTGTGTACCACAGTTGACAGTACAAACATACACTGTGTAGGACAGTTGACAGTACCAACATATACTGTGTACCACAGTTGAGAGTACCAACATAAACTGTGTACCACAGTTGACAGTACCAACATATACTGTGTACCACAGTTGATAGTACCAACATATACTGTGTACCACAGTTGACAGTACCAACATATACTGTATACCACAGTTGACAGTACCAACATATACTGTGTACCACAGTTGACAGTACCAACATATACTGTGTACCACAGTTGACAGTACCAACATATACTGTGTACCACAGTTGACAGTACCAACATATAATGTGTACCACAGTTGACAGTACTAACATATACTGTCTACTACAGTTGACAGTACCAACATATACTGTGTACCACAGTTGACAGTACCAACATGGACTGTGTACCACAGTTGACAGTGCCAACATATACTGTGTACCACATTTGGCAGTACCAACATATACTGTGTACCTCAGTTGACAGTACCAACATATATTGTGTACCAAAGTTGACAGTACCAACGTATACTGTGTACCACAGTTGACAGTACCAACGTATATTGTGTACCACAGTTGACAGTACCAACATATACAGTGTACCACAGTTGACAGTACCAACATATACTGTGTACCACAGTTGACAGTACCAACATATACTGTGTACCACAGTTGACAGTACCAACATGTAACGTGAACCACAGTTGACAGTACCAACGTATACTGTGTACCACAGTTGAGAGTAACAACGTATAGTGTGTACCACAGTTGACAGTACCAACATATACTGTGTACCACAGTTGACAGTACCAACATATACTGTGTACCGCAGTTCACAGGACCAACGTATACTGTGTACCACATTTGACAGTACCAACATATACTGTGTACCACAGTTGACAGTACCAACATATACTGTGTACCACTGTTGACAGTACCAACATATACCGTGTACCACAGTTGACAGTACCAACATATACTGTGTACCACTGTTGACAGTACCAACATATACTGTGTACCACAGCTGACAGTACCAACATATACTGTATACCACAGTTGACAGTACCAACATATACTGTGTACCACAGTTGACAGTACCAACATATACTGTGTACCACAGTTGACTGTACCAACATATACTGTGTACCACAGTTGACAGTACCAATGTATACTGTGTACCACTGTTGACAGTACCAACATATACTGTGTACCACAGTTGACAGTAGCAACGTATACTGTGTACCACAGTTGACAGTTCCAACATATAACGTGTACCACAGTTGGCAGTACCATCATATACTGTGTACCACAGTTGACAGTACCAACATATACTGGGTACCACAGTTGACAGTACCAACGTATATTGTGTACCACAGTTGACAGTAGCAACGTATACTGTGTACCACAGTTGACAGTTCCAACATATAACGTGTACCACAGTTGGCAGTACCATCATATACTGTGTACCACAGTTGACAGTACCAACATATACTGTGTACCATAATTGACAGTACCAACGTATATTGTGTACCACAGTTGACAGTACCAACATACACCGTGTACGACAGTTGACAGTACCAACATATACTGTGTACCACAGTTGAGAGTACCAACATATACTGTGTACCACAGTTGACAGTACCAACATATACTGTGTACCACAGTTGAGAGTACCAACATATACTGTGTACCTCAGTTGACAGTACCAACATATACTGTGTACCACAGTTGACAGTACCAACGTATACTGTGTACCACAGTTGAAAGTATCTATATATACTGTGTACCACAGTTGACAGTACCAACATATACAGTGTACCACAGTTGACAGTACCATCATATACTGTGTACCACAGTTGACAGTACCAACATATACTGTGTACCACAGTTGACAGTACCAACGTATACTGTGTACCACAGTTGACAGTACCAACGTATATTGTGTACCACAGTTGACAGTACCAACATATACTGTGTACGACAGTTGACAATACCAACATATACTGTGTACCACAGTTGACAGTACCAACGTATACTGTGTACCACTGTTGACAATACCAACATATAATGTGTACCACAGTTCACAGTACCAACATATACAATGTACCACAATTGACAGTACCAACATATACTCTGTACCACAGTTGACAGTACCAACATATAATGTGTACCACAATTGACAGTACCAACATGTACCGTGTACGACAGTTGACAGTACCAATGTATACTGTGTACCACTGTTGACAGTACCAACATATACTGTGTACCACAGTTGACAATACCAACATATACTGTGTACCACAGTTGAAAGTACCAACGTATACTGTGTACCACAGTTGACAGTACCAACATATACTGTGTACCACAGTTGACAGTACAAACGTATACTGTGTACCACAGTTGACAATACCAACATATACTGTGTACCACAGTTGACAGTACCAACATATACTGTATACCACAGTTGACAGTACCAACATATACTGTGTACCACAGTTGACAGTACCAACATATACTGTATACCACATTTGACAGTACCAACAAATACTGTGTACCACATTTGACAATACCAACATATACTGTTTACCACAGTTGACAGTACCAACGTATACTGTGTACCACAGTTGACAGTACCAACATATACTGTGTACCACAGTTGACAGTACCAACATATACTGTGTACCACAGTTCACAGTACCAACATATACTGTGTACCACAGTTGACAGTACCGACATATACTGTGTACCACAGTTGACAGTACCAATGTATACTGTGTACCACAGTTGACAGTACCAACGTATACTGTGTACCACAGTTGACAGTACCAACATATAACGTGTACCACAGTTGGCAGTACCATCATATAACGTGTACGACAGTTGACAGTACCAAGATATAGTGTGTACCACAGTTGAGTGTACCAACATAAACTGTGTACCACAGTTGACCGTACCAACATATACTGTATACCACAGTTGACAGTACCAACATATACTGTGTACCACAGTTGACAGTACCAACATATACTGTGTACCACAGTTGACAGTACCAACATATACTGTGTACCACAGTTGATAGTACTAACATATACTGTGTACTACAGTTAACAGTACCAACATATACTGTGTACCACAGTTGACAGTACCAACATATACTGTGTACCACAGTTGACAGTACCAACATGTACCGTGAACCACAGTTGATAGTACCAACGTATACTGTGTACCACAGTTGACAGTGCCAACATATACTGTGTACCACATTTGGCAGTACCAACATACACTGTGTACCTCAGTTGACAGTACCAACATATATTGTGTACCAAAGTTGACAGTACCAACGTATACTGTGTACCACAGTTGACAATACCAACGTATATTGTGTACCACAGTTGACAGTACCAACATATACAGTGTACCACAGTTGACAGTACCAACATATACTGTGTACCACAGTTGACAGTACCAACATATACTGTGTACCACAGTTGACAGTACCAACATGTACCGTGAACCACAGTTGACAGTACCAACATATACTGTGTACCACTGTTGACAGTACCAACATATACCGTGTACCACAGATGACAGTACCAACATATACTGTGTACCACTGTTGACAGTACCAACATATACTGTGTACCACAGTTGACAGTACCAACATATACTGTATATCACAGTTGACAGTACCAACATATACTGTGTACCACAGTTGACAGTACCAACATATACTGTGTACCACATTTGACTGTACCAACATATAGTGTATACCACAGTTGACAGTACCAACATATACTGTGCACCACTGTTGACAGTACCAACATATACCGTGTACCACAGTTGACAGTACCAACATATACTGTGTACCACAGCTGACACTACCAAAATATACTTGTACCTCAGTTGACAGTACTAACGTATTGTGTACCACCGTTGACAGTACCAACGTATACTGTGTACCACATTTGACAGTACCAACGTATATTGTGTACCACAGTTGACAGTACCAACATATACTGTGTACAACAGTTGACAGTACCAACATATACTGTGTACCACAGTTGACAGTACCAACATATACTGTGTACCACAGTTGACAGTAGCAACTTATACTGTGTACCACAGTTGACAGTACCAACATATAACGTGTACTACAGTTGGCAGTACCATCATATACTGTGTACCACAGTTGACAGGACCAACATATACTGGGTACCACAGTTGACAGTACCAACATATACTGTGTACCATAGTTGACAGTACCAACGTATATTGTGTACCACAGTTGACAGTACAAACATACACCGTGTACGACAGTTGACAGTACCAACATATACTGTGTACCACATTTGAGAGTACCAACATATACTGTGTACCACAGTTGACAGTACCAACATATACTGTGTACCACAGTTGACAGTACCAACATATACTGTGTACCACAGTTGACAGTACCAACATATACTGTATACCACAGTTGACAGTACCAACATATACTGTGTACCACAGTTGACAGTACCAACATATACTGTGTACCACAGTTGACAGTAGTAATATATACTGTGTACTACATTTGACAGTACTAACATATACTGTGTACCACAGTTGACAGTACCAACATATACTGTGTACCACAGTTGACAGTACCAACATATACTGTGTACCTCAGTTAACAGTACCCACATATACTGTGTACCACAGTTGACAGTACCAACATATACTGTGTACCACAGTTGACAGTACCAACATATACTGTGTACCACAGTTGACAGTACCAACATATACTGTGTACCACAGTTAACAGTACCAACATATACTGTGTACCATATTTGACAGTACCAACGTATACTGTGTACCACAGTTGACAGTACCAACGTATACTGTGTACCAGAGTTGACAGTACCAACATATACTGTGTACCACAGTTGACAGTACCAAAATATACTGTGTACCACAGCTGACACTACCAACATATACTTGTAACTCTGTTGACAGTACTAACATATACTGTGTACCACAGTTGACAGTACCAACGTATACTGTGTACCACAGTTGAAAGTACCAACGTATACTGTGTACCACAGTTGACAGTACCAACATATACTGTGTACCACAGTTGACAGTACCAACGTATACTGTGTACCACTGTTGACAGTACCAACATATACTGTATACCACAGTTGACAGTACCAACATATACAGTTTACCACAGTTGACAGTACCAACATATACTGTGTACCACAGTTGACAGTACCAACATATACTGTGTACCACAGCTGACACTACCAACATATACTTGTACCTCAGTTGACAGTACTAACATATACTGTTTACCACAGTTGACAGTACCAACGTATACTGTGTTCCACAGTTGACAGTACCAACATATACAATGTACCACATTTGACAGTACCAACATATACTGTGTACCACAGTTGACAGTACCAACATATACTGTGTACCACAGTTGACAGTACCAACATATACAATGTACCACATTTGACAGTACCAACATATACTGTGTACCACAGTTGACAGTACCAACATATACTGTGTACCACAGTTGAGAGTACCAACGTATACTGTGTACCACAGTTGACAGTACCAGCGTATACTGTGTACCACAGTTGACAATACCAACATATACTGTGTACCACAGTTGACAGTACCAACGTATACTGTGTACCACAGTTGACAATACCAACATATACTGTGTACCACAGTTGACAGTACCAACATATACTGTGTACCACAGTTGACAGTACCAACATATACTGTGTACCACAGTTGACAGTACCAACATATACTGTGTACCACAGTTGATAGTACCAACATATACTGTGTACCACAGTTGACAGTACCAACATATACTGTGTACCACAGTTGACAGTACCAACATATACAGTTTACCACAGTTGACAGTACCAACATATACTGTGTACCACAGTTGACAGTACCAACATATACTGTGTACCACAGCTGACACTACCAACATAAACCGTGTACGACAGTTGACAGTACCAACATATACTGTGTACCACAGTTGACCGTAGCAACATATACTGTATACCACAGTTGACAGTACTAACATATACTGTGTACCACAGTTGACAGTACCAACATATACTGTGTACCACAGTTGACAGTACCAACATATACTGTGTACCACAGTTGACAGTACTAACATATACTGTGTACTACAGTTGACAGTACCAACATATACTGTGTACCACAGTTGACAGTACCAACATATACTGTGTACCACAGTTGACAGTACCAACATGTACCGTGAACCACAGTTGACAGTACCAACGTATACTGTGTACCACAGTTGACAGTGCCAACATATACTGTGTACCACATTTGGCAGTACCAACATATACTGTGTACCACAGTTGACAGTACCAACATATACTGGGTACCACAGTTGACAGTACCAACATATACTGTGTACCATAGTTGACAGTACCAACGTATATTGTGTACCACAGTTGACAGTACAAACATACACCGTGTACGACAGTTGACAGTACCAACATATACTCTGTACAACAGTTGACAGTACCAACATATACTGTGTACCACAGTTGACAGTACCAACATATACTGTGTACCACAGTTGACAGTACCAATGTATACTGTGTACCACTGTTGATAGTACCAACATATACTGTGTACCACAGTTGACAGTAGCAACGTATACTGTGTACCACAGTTGACAGTTACAACATATAACGTGTACTACAGTTGGCAGTACCATCATATACTGTGTACCACAGTTGACAGTACCAACATATACTGTGTACCACAGTTAACAGTACCCACATATACTGTGTACCACAGTTGACAGTACCAACATATACTGTGTACCACAGTTGACAGTACCAACATATACTGTGTACCTCAGTTAACAGTACCCACATATACTGTGTACCACAGTTGACAGTACCAACATATACTTGTACCACAGTTGACAGTACCAACATATACTGTGTACCACAGTTGACAGTACCAACATATACTGTGTACCACAGTTAACAGAACCAACATATACTGTGTACCATATTTGACAGTACCAACGTATACTGTGTACCACAGTTGACAGTACCAACGTATACTGTGTACCAGAGTTGACAGTACCAACATATACTGTGTACCACTGTTGACAGTACCAAAATATACTGTGTACCACAGCTGACATTACCAACATATATTTGTAACTCTGTTGACAGTACTAACATATACTGTGTACCACAGTTGACAGTACCAACGTATACTGTGTACCACAGTTGAAAGTACCAACGTATACTGTGTACCACAGTTGACAGTACCAACATATACTGTGTACCACAGTTGACAGTACCAACGTATACTGTGTACCACTGTTGACAGTACCAGCATATACTGTATACCACAGTTGACAGTACCAACATATACAGTTTACCACAGTTGACAGTACCAACATATACTGTGTACCACAGTTGACAGTACCAACATATACTGTGTACCACAGCTGACACTACCAACATATACTTGTACCTCAGTTGACAGTACTAACATATACTGTATACCACAGTTGACAGTACCAACGTATATTGTGTTCCACAGTTGACAGTACCAACATATACAATGTACCACATTTGACAGTACCAACATATACTGTGTACCACAGTTGACAGTACCAACATATACTGTGTACCACAGTTGACAGTACCAACATATACAATGTACCACATTTGACAGTACCAACATATACTGTGTACCACAGTTGACAGTACCAACATATACTTGTACCACAGTTGACAGTACCAACATATACTGTGTACCACAGTTGACAGTACCAACGTATACTGTGTACCACAGTTGACAGTACAAACGTATACTGTGTACCACAGTTGACAATACCAACATATACTGTGTACCACAGTTGACAGTACCAACGTATACTGTGTACCACAGTTGACAATACCAACATATACTGTGTACCACAGTTGACAGTACCAACATATACTGTATACCACAGTTGACAGTACCAACATATACTGTGTACCACAGTTGACAGAACCAACATATACTGTGTACCACAGTTGACATTACCAACATATACTGTATACCATAGTTGACAGTACCAACATATACTGTGTACCACTGTTGACAGTACCAACATATACCGTGTACCACAGTTGACAGTACCACCATATACTGTGTATCACAGCTGACACTACCAACATATACTTGTACCTCAGTTGACAGTACTACCATATATTGTGTACCACCGTTGACAATACCAACGTATACTGTGTACCACAGTTGACAGTACCAACGTATACTGTGTACCACAGTTGACAGTACCAACATATACTGTGTACCACAGTTGACAATACCAACATATACTGTGTACCACAGTTGACAATACCAACACATACTGTGTACCACAGTTGACAGTACCAACATATACTGTTTACCACAGTTGACAGTACCAATGTATACTGTGTACCACTGTTGACAGTACCAAAATATACTGTGTGCCACAGTTGACAGTACTAAGGGCATACTGTGTACCACACTTGACAGTACCAACATATGACGTGTACCACAGTTGGCAGTACCATCATATACTGTGTACCACAGTTGACAGTACCAACATATACTGTGTACCACAGTTGACAGTACCAACATATACTGTGTACCATAGTTGACAGTACCAACGTATATTGTGTACCACAGTTGACAGTACCAACATACACCGTGTACGACAGTTGACAGTACCAACATATACTGTGTACCACAGTTGAGAGTACCAACATAAACTGTGTACCATAGTTGACAGTACCAACATATACTGTGTACCACAGTTGACAGTACCAACATATACTGTGTACCACAGTTGACAGTACCAACATATACTGTATACCACAGTTGACAGTACCAACATATACTGTGTACCACAGTTGACAGTACCAACATATACTGTGTACCACAGTTGACAGTACCAACATATACTGTGTACCACAGTCGACAGTACTAACATATACTGTGTACTACAGTTGACAGTACCAACATATACTGTGTACCACAGTTGACAGTACCAACATGTACTGTGTACGTCAGTTGACAGTACCAACATATACTGTGTACCACAGTTGGCAGTACCAACATATAATGTGTACCTCAGTTGTCAGTACCAACATATACTGTGTACCACAGTTGAGAGTACCAACGTATACTGTGTACCACAGTTGACAGTACCAACGTATACTGTGTACCACCGCTGACAGTACCAATATATACTGTGTAACAAAGTTGACAATACCAACATATAATGTGTACCACAGTTGACAGTACCAACGTATACTGTGTACCACTGTTGACAATACCAACATATACTGTGTACCACAGTTGACAGTACCAACATATACAGTGTACCACAGTTGACAGTACCAACATATACTGTGCACCACAGTTCACAGTACCAACGTATACTGTGTACCACATTTGACAGTACCAACATATACTGTGTACCACAGTTGACAGTACCAACATATACTGTGTACCACTGTTGACAGTACCAACATATACCGTGTACCACAGTTGACAGTACCAACATATACTGTGTACCACTGTTGACAGTACCAACATATACTGTGTACCACAGTTGACAGTACCAACATGTACCTTGTACCACAGTTGACAGTACCAACATATACTGTGTACCACAGTTGACAATACCAACATATACTGTGTACCACAGTTGAAAGTACCAACTTATACTTTGTACCACAGTTGACAGTACCAACATATACTGTGTACCACAGTTGACAGTACCAACATATACTGTGTACGACAGTTGACAGTACCAACATATACTGTATACCACAGTTGACAGTACCAACATATACTGTGTACCACAGCTGACACTACCAACATATACTTGTACCTCAGTTGACAGTACTACCATATATTGTGTACCACCGTTGACAATACCAACGTATACTGTGTACCACAGTTGACAGTACCAACACATATAGTGTACCACAGTTGACAGTACCAACGTATACTGTGTACCACAGTTGCCAATGCCAACATATACTGTGTACCACAGTTGAGAGTACCAACATATACTGTGTACCACAGTTGACAGTACCAACATATACTGTGTACCACTGTTGACAGTACCAAAATATACTGTGTACCACAGTTGACAGTACCAACGTATACTGTGTACCACTGGTGACAGTACCAACATATAACGTGTACCACAGTTGGCAGTACCATCATATACTGTGTACCACAGTTGACAGTACCAACATATACTGTGTACCACAGTTGACAGTACCAACATATACTCTGTACCATAGCTGACATTACCAACGTATATTGTGTACCACAGTTGACAGTACCAACATACACCGTGTACGACAGTTGACAGTACCAACATATACTGTGTACCACATTTGAGAGTACCAACATAAACTGTGTACCACAGTTGACAGTACCAACATATACTGTGTACCACAGTTGACAGTACCAACATATACTGTATACCACAGTTGACAGTACCAACACATACTGTGTACCACAGTTGACAGTACCAACATATACTGTGTACCACAGTTGACAGTACCAACATATACTGTGTACCAGAGTTGACAGTACCAACATATACTGTGTACCACAGTTGACAGTACTAACATATACTCTGTACTACAGTTGACAGTACCAACATATACTGTGTACCACAGTTGACAGTACCAACATGTACTGTGTACCACAGTTGACAGTACCAACATATACTGTGTACCACAGTTGGCAGTACCAACATATACTGTGTACCTCAGTTGACACTACGAACATATACTGTGCACCACAGTGTACAGTACCAACGTATATTGTGTACCACAGTTGACAGTACCAACGTATGCTGTGTACCACAGTTGACCGTACCAACATATACTGTGTAACACAGTTGACAATACCAACATTATACTGTGTACCACAGTTGACAGTACCAACGTATACTGTGTACCACTGTTGACAGTACCAAGGGTATACTGTGTACCACACTTGACAGTACCAACATATAACGTGTACCACAGTTGGCAGTACCATCATATACTGTGTACCACAGTTGACAGTACCAACATATACTGTGTAGCACAGTTGACAGTACCAACATATACTGTGTACCATAGTTGACAGTACCAACGTATATTGTGTACCACAGTTGACAGTACCAACATACACCGTGTACGACAGTTGACAGTACCAACATATACTGTGTACCACAGTTGAGAGTACCAACATAAACTGTGTACCATAGTTGACAGTAACAACATATACTGTGTACCACAGTTGACAGTACCAACATATACTGTGTACCACAGTTGACAGTACCAACATATACTGTATACCACAGTTGACAGTACCAACATATACTGTGTACCACAGTTGACAGTACTAACATATACTGTGTACCACAGTTGACAGTACCAACATATACTGTGTACCACAGTTGACAGTACTAACATATACTGTGTACCACAGTTGACAATACCAACACATACTGTGTACCACAGTTGACAGTACCAACATATACTGTTTACCACAGTTGACAGTACCAATGTATACTGTGTACCACTGTTGACAGTACCAAAATATACTGTGTGCCACAGTTGACAGTACTAAGGGCATACTGTGTACCACACTTGACAGTACCAACATATGACGTGTACCACAGTTGGCAGTACCATCATATACTGTGTACCACAGTTGACAGTACCAACATATACTGTGTACCACAGTTGACAGTACCAACATATACTGTGTACCATAGTTGACAGTACCAACGTATATTGTGTACCACAGTTGACAGTACCAACATACACCGTGTACGACAGTTGACAGTACCAACATATACTGTGTACCACAGTTGAGAGTACCAACATAAACTGTGTACCATAGTTGACAGTACCAACATATACTGTGTACCACAGTTGACAGTACCAACATATACTGTGTACCACAGTTGACAGTACCAACATATACTGTATACCACAGTTGACAGTACCAACATATACTGTGTACCACAGTTGACAGTACCAACATATACTGTGTACCACAGTTGACAGTACCAACATATACTGTGTACCACAGTCGACAGTACTAACATATACTGTGTACTACAGTTGACAGTACCAACATATACTGTGTACCACAGTTGACAGTACCAACATGTACTGTGTACGTCAGTTGACAGTACCAACATATACTGTGTACCACAGTTGGCAGTACCAACATATAATGTGTACCTCAGTTGTCAGTACCAACATATACTGTGTACCACAGTTGAGAGTACCAACGTATACTGTGTACCACAGTTGACAGTACCAACGTATACTGTGTACCACCGCTGACAGTACCAATATATACTGTGTAACAAAGTTGACAATACCAACATATAATGTGTACCACAGTTGACAGTACCAACGTATAATGTGTACCACTGTTGACAATACCAACATATACTGTGTACCACAGTTGACAGTACCAACATATACAGTGTACCACAGTTGACAGTACCAACATATACTGTGTACCACAGTTCACAGTACCAACGTATACTGTGTACCACATTTGACAGTACCAACATATACTGTGTACCACAGTTGACAGTACCAACATATACTGTGTACCACTGTTGACAGTACCAACATATACCGTGTACCACAGTTGACAGTACCAACATATACTGTGTACCACTGTTGACAGTACCAACATATACTGTGTACCACAGTTGACAGTACCAACATGTACCTTGTACCACAGTTGACAGTACCAACATATACTGTGTACCACAGTTGACAATACCAACATATACTGTGTACCACAGTTGAAAGTACCAACTTATACTTTGTACCACAGTTGACAGTACCAACATATACTGTGTACCACAGTTGACAGTACCAACATATACTGTGTACGACAGTTGACAGTACCAACATATACTGTATACCACAGTTGACAGTACCAACATATACTGTGTACCACAGCTGACACTACCAACATATACTTGTACCTCAGTTGACAGTACTACCATATATTGTGTACCACCGTTGACAATACCAACGTATACTGTGTACCACAGTTGACAGTACCAACACATATAGTGTACCACAGTTGACAGTACCAACGTATACTGTGTACCACAGTTGCCAATGCCAACATATACTGTGTACCACAGTTGAGAGTACCAACATATACTGTGTACCACAGTTGACAGTACCAACATATACTGTGTACCACTGTTGACAGTACCAAAATATACTGTGTACCACAGTTGACAGTACCAACGTATACTGTGTACCACTGGTGACAGTACCAACATATAACGTGTACCACAGTTGGCAGTACCATCATATACTGTGTACCACAGTTGACAGTACCAACATATACTGTGTACCACAGTTGACAGTACCAACATATACTCTGTACCATAGCTGACATTACCAACGTATATTGTGTACCACAGTTGACAGTACCAACATACACCGTGTACGACAGTTGACAGTACCAACATATACTGTGTACCACATTTGAGAGTACCAACATAAACTGTGTACCACAGTTGACAGTACCAACATATACTGTGTACCACAGTTGACAGTACCAACATATACTGTATACCACAGTTGACAGTACCAACACATACTGTGTACCACAGTTGACAGTACCAACATATACTGTGTACCACAGTTGACAGTACCAACATATACTGTGTACCAGAGTTGACAGTACCAACATATACTGTGTACCACAGTTGACAGTACTAACATATACTCTGTACTACAGTTGACAGTACCAACATATACTGTGTACCACAGTTGACAGTACCAACATGTACTGTGTACCACAGTTGACAGTACCAACATATACTGTGTACCACAGTTGGCAGTACCAACATATACTGTGTACCTCAGTTGACACTACGAACATATACTGTGCACCACAGTGTACAGTACCAACGTATATTGTGTACCACAGTTGACAGTACCAACGTATGCTGTGTACCACAGTTGACCGTACCAACATATACTGTGTAACACAGTTGACAATACCAACATTATACTGTGTACCACAGTTGACAGTACCAACGTATACTGTGTACCACTGTTGACAGTACCAAGGGTATACTGTGTACCACACTTGACAGTACCAACATATAACGTGTACCACAGTTGGCAGTACCATCATATACTGTGTACCACAGTTGACAGTACCAACATATACTGTGTAGCACAGTTGACAGTACCAACATATACTGTGTACCATAGTTGACAGTACCAACGTATATTGTGTACCACAGTTGACAGTACCAACATACACCGTGTACGACAGTTGACAGTACCAACATATACTGTGTACCACAGTTGAGAGTACCAACATAAACTGTGTACCATAGTTGACAGTAACAACATATACTGTGTACCACAGTTGACAGTACCAACATATACTGTGTACCACAGTTGACAGTACCAACATATACTGTATACCACAGTTGACAGTACCAACATATACTGTGTACCACAGTTGACAGTACTAACATATACTGTGTACCACAGTTGACAGTACCAACATATACTGTGTACCACAGTTGACAGTACTAACATATACTGTGTACTACAGTTGACAGTACCAACATATACTGTGTACCACAGTTGACAGTACCAACATGTACTGTGTACCACAGTTGACAGTACCAACATATACTGTGTACCACAGTTGGCAGTACCAACATATAATGTGTACCTCAGTTGTCAGTACCAACATATACTGTGTACCACAGTTGACAGTACCAACGTATACTGTGTACCACAGTTGACAGTACCAACGTATACTGTGTACCACCGCTGACAGTACCAATATATACTGTGTAACACAGTTGACAATACCAACATATAATGTGTACCACAGTTGACAGTACCAACGTATACTGTGTACCACTGTTGACAATACTAACATATACTGTGTACCACAGTTGACAGTACCAACATATACAGTGTACCACAGTTGACAGTACCAACATATACTGTGTACCACAGTTCACAGTACCAACGTATACTGTGTACCACTTTTGACAGTACCAACATATACTGTGTACCACAGTTCACAGTACCAACATATACTGTGTACCACTGTTGACATTATCAACATATAGCGTTTCCCACAGTTGACAGTACCAACATATACAATGTACCTCTGTTGACAGTACCAACATATACTGTGTACCACAGTTGACAGTACCAACATGTACCGTGTACCACAGTTGACAGTACCAACGTATACTGTGTACCACAGTTGACAATACCAACATATACTGTGTACCACAGTTGAAAGTACCAACGTATACTTTGTACCACAGTTGACAGTACCAACATATACTGTGTACCACAGTTGACAGTACCAACGTATACTGTGTACCAGAGTTGACAATACCAACATATACTGTGTACCACAGTTGACAGTACCAACATATACTGTATACCACAGTTGACAGAACCAACATATACAGTGTACCACAGTTGACAGTACCAACATATACTGTGTACCACAGTTGACAGTACCAACATATACTGTATACAACAGTTGACAGTACCAACATATACTGTGTACCACTGTTGACAGTACCAACATATACCGTGTACCACAGTTGACAGTACCAACATATACTGTGTACCACAGCTGACACTACCAACATATACTTGTACCTCAGTTGACAGTACTACCATATATTGTGTACCACCGTTGACAATACCAACGTATACTGTGTACCACAGTTGACAGTACCAACACATATAGTGTACCACAGTTGACAGTACCAACGTATACTGTGTACCACAGTTGCCAATGCCAACATATACTGTGTACCACAGTTGAGAGTACCAACATATACTGTGTACCACAGTTGACAGTACCAACATATACTGTGTACCACAGTTGACAGTACCAACATATACTGTGTACCACAGTTGACAGTACCAATGTATACTGTGTACCACTGTTGACAGTACCAAAATATACTGTGTACCACAGTTGACAGTACCAATGTATACTGTGTACCACACTTGACAGTTCCAACATATAACGTGTACCACAGTTGGCAGTACCATCATATACTGTGTACCACAGTTGACAATACCAACATATACTGTGTACCACAGTTGACAGTACCAACATATACTGTGTACCATAGCTGACATTACCAACGTATATTGTGTACCACAGTTGAGAGTACCAACATACACCGTGTACGACAGTTGACAGTACCAACATTTACTGTGTACCACAGTTGAGAGTACCAACATAAACTGTGTACCACAGTTGACAGTACCAACATATACTGTGTACCACAGTTGACAGTACCAACATATACTGTATACCACAGTTGACAGTACCAACACATACAGTGTACCACAGTTGACAGTACCAACATATACTGTGTACCACAGTTGACAGTACCAACATATACTGTGTACCAGAGTTGACAGTACCAACATATACTGTGTACCACAGTTGACAGTACTAACATATACTGTGTACCACAGTTGTCAGTACCAACATGTACTGTGTACCACAGTTGACAGTACCAACATATACTGTGTACCACAGTTGGCAGTACCAACATATACTGTGTACCTCAGTTGACAGTACCAACATATACTGTGTACCACAGTTGACAGTACCAACGTATATTGTGTACCACAGTTGACAGTACCAACGTATACTGTGTACCACAGTTGACCGTACCAACATATACTGTGTAACACAGTTGACAATACCAACATTATAATGTGTACCACAGTTGACAGTACCAACGTATACTGTGTACCACTGTTGACAATACCAACATATACTGTGTACCACAGTCGACAGAACCAACATATACTGTGTACCACAGTTGACAGTACCAACATATTCTGTGTACCACAGTTGACAGTACCAACATGTACCGTGAACCACAGTAGACAGTACCAACGTATACTGTGTACCACAGTTGAGAGTACCAACGTATAGTGTGTACCACAGTTGACAGTACCAACATATACTATGTACCACAGTTCACAGTACCAACGTATACTGTGTACCACATTTGACAGTACCAACATATACTGTGTACCACTGTTGACAGTACCAACATATACCGTGTAACACAGTTGACAGTACCAACATATACTGTGTACCACTGTTGACAGTACCAACATATACCTTGTACCACAGTTCACAGTACCAACGTATACTGTTTATGTTACCACAGTTGACAGTACCAACATATACTGTGTACCACAGTTGAGACTACCAACATATACTGGGTACCACTGTTGACAGTAACAACATATACTATGTACCACAGCTGACAGTACCAACATATACTGTGTACCACAGTTGACAGTACCAACGTATACTGTGTACCACAGTTGACAGTACCAACGTATACAGGGTACCACATTTGACACTACCAACATATACTGTGTACCACAGTTGACAGTACCAACATATACTGTATACCACAGTTGACAGTACCGACATATACTGTGTACCACAGTTGACAATACCAACATATACTTTGTACCACGGTTGACAGTACCAACGTATACTGTGTACCACTGTTGACAATATCATCATATACTGTGTACCACAGTTGACATTACCAACATATACAGTGTACCACAGTTGACAGTACCAACATATACTGTGTACCACAGTTGACAGTACCAACATATACTGTGTACCACAGTTGACAGTACCAACAGGTACCGTGAACCATAGTTGACAGTACCAACGTATACTGTGTACCACAGTTGAGAGTACCAGCGTATAGTGTGTATCACACTTGACAGTACCAACATATACTGTGTACCACAGTTGACAGTATCAACATATACTGTGTACCATAGTTGACAGTACCAACGTATATTGTGTACCACAGTTGACAGTACCAACATACACCGTGTACGACAGTTGACAGTACCAACATATACTGTGTACCACATTTGAGAGTACCAACATAAACTGTGTACCACAGTTGACAGTACCAACATATACTGTGTACCACAGTTGACAGTACCAACATATACTGTGTACCACAGTTGACAGTACCAACATATACTGTATACCACAGTTGACAGTACCAACATATACTGTGTACCACAGTTGACAGTACCAACATATACTGTGTACCACAGTTGACAGTACCAACATATACTGTGTACCACAGTTGACAGTACTAACATATACTGTGTGCTATAGTTGACAGTACCAACATATACTGTGTAACAGAGTTGACAGTACCAACATGTACTGTGTACCACAGTTGACAGTACCAAATATATACTGTGTACCATAGTTGGCAGTACCAACATATAATGCGTATCTCAGTTGACAGAACCAACATATACTGTGTAACACAGTTGACAGTACCAACGTATACTGTGTACCACAGTTGACAGTACCAACGTTTACTGTGTACCACAGTTGACAGTACCAATATATACTGTGTAACACAGTTGACAATACCAACATATAATGTGTACCATAGTTGACAGTACCAACGTATACTGTGAACCACTGTTGGCAATACCAACATATACTGTGTACCACAGTTGACAGTACCAACATATACAGTGTACCACAGTTGACAGTACCAACATATACTGTGTACCACAGTTGACAGTACCAACATATACTGTATACCACAGTTGACAGTACCAACATGTACCGTGAACCACAGTTGACAGTACCAACGTATACTGTGTACCACAGTTGAGAGTACCAACGTATAGTGTGTACCACAGTTGACAGTACCAACATATACTGTGTACCACAGTTGACAGTACCAACATATAGTGTGTACCACAGTTCACAGTACCAACGTATACTGTGTACCACATTTGACAGTACCAACATATAATGTGTACCACAGTTGACAGTACCAACATATACGGTGTACCACTGTTGACAGTACCAACATATACCGTGTACCAGATTTGACAGTACCAACATATTCTGTGTACCACTGTTCACAGTACCAACATATACTGTGTACCACAGTTGAAAGTACCAACGTATACTGTGTACCACAGTTGACAACACCAACATATACTGTGTACCACAGTTGACAGTACCAACATATACTGTATACCACAGTTGACAGTACCAACATAGACTGTGTACCACAGTTGACAGTACCAACATTTACTGTGTACCACAGTTGACAGTACCAACATATACTGTATACCACAGTTGAAAGTACCAACATATACTGTGTACCACTGTTGAAAGTACCAACATATACTGTGTACCACAGTTGACAGTACCAACATATACTGTGTACCACAGCTGACACTACCAACATATACTTGTACCTCAGTTAACAGTACTACCATATATTGTGTACCACCGTTGACAATACCAACGTATACTGTGAACCACAGTTGACAATACCAACATATACTGTGTACCACAGTTGACAATACCAGCACATATAGTGTACCACAGTTGACAGTACCAACGTATACTGTGTACCACAGTTGCCAATGCCAACATATACTGTGTACCACAGTTGAGAGTACCAACATATACTGTGTACCACAGTTGACAGTACCAACATATACTGTGTACCACAGTTGACAGTACCAACATATACTGTGTACCACGGTTGACAGTACCAACATATACTGTGTACCACAGTTGACAGTACCAACATATACTGTGTACCATAGTTGACATTACCAACGTATATTGTGTACCACAGTTGACAGTACCTACATGTACTGTGTACCACAGTTGACAGTACCAACATATACTGTGTATCACAGTTGACAGTACCAACGTATACTGTGTACCACAGTTGACAGTACCAACATATAACGTGTACCACAGTTGGCAGTACCATCATATACTTTGTACCACAGTTGACAGTACCAACATATACTGTGTACCACAGTTGACAGTACCAACATATACTGTGTACCATAGTTGACATTACCAACGTATATTGTGTACCACAGTTGACAGTACCAACATACACCGTGTACAAGAGTTGACAGTACCAACATATACTGTGTACCACAGTTGCGAGTACCAACATAAACTGTGTACCACAGTTGACAGTACCAACATATACTGTGTACCACAGTTGACAGTACCAACATATACTGTGTACGACAGTTGACAGTACCAACATATACTGTATACCACAGTTGACAGTACCAACACATACTGTGTACCACAGTTGACAGTACCAACATATACTGTGTACCACAGTTGACAGTACCAACATATACTGTGTACCACAGTTGACAGTACCAACATATATAGTGTACCACAGTTGACAGTACTAACATATACTGTGTACTACAGTTGACAGTACCAACATATACTGTGTACCACAGTTGAGAGTACCAACATGTACTGTGTACCACAGTTGACAGTACCAACATATACTGTGTACCACAGTTGGCAGTACCAACATATACAGTGTACCACAATTGACAGTACCAACATATACTGTGTACCACAGTTGACAGTACCAACATGTACCGTGAACCACAGTTGACAGTACCAACTATACTGTGTACCACAGTTGAGAGTACCAACGTATACTGTGTACCACAGTTGACAGTACCAACATATACTGTGTACCACAGTTGACAGTACCAACATATACTGTGTACCACAGTTGACAGTACCAACATATACTGTGTACCATAGTTGACAGTACCAACGTATATTGTGTACCACAGTTGAGAGTACCAACATACAACGTGTACGACAGTTGACAGTAAAAACATATACTGTGTACCACAGTTGAGAGTACCAACATAAACTGTGTACCACAGTTGACAGTACCAACATATACTGTGTACCACAGTTGACAGTACCAACATATACTGTATACCACAGTTGACAGTACCAACATATACTGTATACCACAGTTGACAGTACCAACATATACTGTGTACCACAGTTGACAGTACCAACATATACTGTGTACCACAGTTGACAGTACCAACATATACTGTGTACCACAGTTGACAGTACTAACATATACTGTGTACTAGAGTTGACAGTACCAACATATACTGTGTACCACAGTTGACAGTACCAACATATACTGTGTACCACAGTTGGCAGTACCAACATATAATGTGTACCTCAGTTGACGGTACCAACATATACTGTGTACCACAGTTGACAGTACCAACGTATACTGTGTACCACAGTTGACAGTACCAACGTATACTATGTACCACAGTTGGCAGTACCAATATATAATGTGTACCTCAGTTGACAGTACCAATATATACTGTGTAACACAGTTGACAATACCAACATATAATGTGTACCACAGTTGACAGTACCAACGTATACTGTGAACCACTGTTGGCAACACCAACATATACTGTGTACCACAGTTGACAGAACCAACATATACAGTGTACCACAGTTGACAGTACCAACATATACTGTGTACCACAGTTGACAGTACCAACATATACTGTGTACCACAGTTGACAGTACCAACATGTACCGTGAACCACAGTTGACAGTACCAACGTATACTGTGTACCACAGTTGAAAGTACCAACGTATAGTGTGTACCATAGTTGACAGTACCAACATATACTGTGTACCACAGTTGACAGTACCAACATATACTGTGTACCACAGTTCACAGTACCAACGTATACTGTGTACCACATTTGACAGTACGAACATATACTGTGTACCACAGTTGACAGTACCAACATATACTGTGTACCACTTTTGACAGTACCAACATATACCGTGTATCACATTTGACAGTACCAACATGTACTGTGTACCACTGTTGACAGTACCAACATATACTGTGTACCACAGTTGACAGTACCAACATGTACCGTGTACCACAGTTGACAGTACCAACGTATACTGTGTACCACAGTTGACAATACCAACATATACTGTGTACCACATTTGACAGTACCAACATATACTGTGTACCACAGTTGAAAGTACCAACGTATACTGTGTACCACAGTTGACAACACCAACATATACTGTGTACCACAGTTGACAGTACCAACATATACTGTATACCACAGTTGACACTACCAACATATACTGTGTACCAGAGTTGACAGTACCAACATATACTGTGTACCACAGTTGACAGTACCAACATATACTGTATACCACAGTTGACAGTACCAACATATACTGTGTACCACTGTTGACAGTACCAACATATACAGTGTACCACAGTTGACAGTACCAACATATACTGTGTACCACAGCTGACACTACCAACATATACTTGTACCTCAGTTGACAGTACTACCATATATTGTGTACCACCGTTGACAATACCAACGTATACTGTGTACCACAGTTGACAGTACCAAAGTATACTGTGCACCACAGTTGACAGTACCAACATATACTGTGTACCACAGTTGACAATACCAACATATACTGTGTACCACAGTTGACAATACCAACACATATAGTGTACCACAGTTGACAATACCAACACATATAGTGTACCACAGTTGACAGTACCAACGTATACTGTGTACCACAGTTGCCAATGCCAACATATACTGTGTACCACAGTTGAGAGTACCAACATGTACCGTGTACCACAGTTGACAGTACCAACGTATACTGTGTACCACAGTTGACAGTACCAACGTATACTGTTTACCACAGTTGACAGTACCAACATATACTGTGTACCACAGTTGACAGTACCAACATATACTGTGTACCACAGTTGACAGTACTAACATATACTGTGTACTACAGTTGACAGTACCAACATATACTGTGTAACAGAGTTGACAGTACCAACATGTACTGTGTACCACAGTTGACAGTACCAACATATACTGTGTACCACAGTTGGCAGTACCAACATATAATGTGTACCTCAGTTGACAGTACCAACACATACTGTGTACCACAGTTGACAGTACCAACGTATACTGTGTACCACAGTTGACAGTACCAACGTTTACTGTGTACCACAGTTGACAGTACCAATATATACTGTGTAACACAGTTGACAATACCAACATATAATGTGTACCACAGTTGACAGTACCAACGTATACTGTGAACCACTGTTGGCAATACCAACATATACTGTGTACCACAGTTGACAGTACCAACATATACAGTGTACCACAGTTGACAGTACCAACATATACTGTGTACCACAGTTGACAGTACCAACATATACTGTATACCACAGTTGACAGTACCAACATGTAACGTGAACCACAGTTGACAGTACCAACGTATACTGTGTACCACAGTTGAGAGTACCAACGTATAGTGTGTACCACAGTTGACAGTACCAACATACACTGTGTACCACAGTTGACAGTACCAACATATACTGTGTACCACAGTTCACAGTACCAACGTATACTGTGTACCACATTTGACAGTACCAACATATACTGTGTACCACAGTTGACAGTACCAACATATACGGTGTACCACTGTTGACAGTACCAACATATACCGTGTACCACATTTGACAGTACCAACATATTCTGTGTACCACTGTTGACAGTACCAACATATACTGTGTACCACAGTTGACAGTACCAACATGCACAGTGTACCACAGTTGACAGTACCAACGTATACTGTGTACCACAGTTGACAATACCAACATATACTGTGTACCACAGTTGACAGTACCAACATATACTGTGTACCACAGTTGAAAGTACCAACGTATACTGTGTACCACAGTTGACAACACCAACATATACTGTGTACCACAGTTGACAGTACCAACATATACTGTATACCACAGTTGACAGTACCAACATAGACTGTGTACCACAGTTGACAGTACCAACATATACTGTGTACCACAGTTGACAGTACCAACATATACTGTATACCACAGTTGAAAGTACCAACATATACTGTGTACCATTGTTAAAAGTACCAACATATACCGTGTACCACAGTTGACAGTACCAACATATACTGTGTACCACAGCTGACACTACCAACATATACTTGTACCTCAGTTAACAGTACTACCATATATTGTGTACCACCGTTGACAATACCAACGTATACTGTGCACCACAGTTGACAATACCAACATATACTGTGTAGCACAGTTGACAATACCAGCACATATAGTGTACCACAGTTGACAGTACCAACGTATACTGTGTAGCACAGTTGCCAATGCCAACATATACTGTGTACCACAGTTGAGAGTACCAACATATACTGTGTAACACAGTTGACAGTACCAACATAGACTGTGTACCACAGTTGACAGTACCAACATATATTGTGTACCACGGTTGACAGTACCAACATATACTGTGTACCACAGTTGACAGTACCAACATATACTGTGTACCATAGTTGACATTACCAACGTATATTGTGTACCACAGTTGACAGTACCTACATGTACTGTGTACCACAGTTGACAGTACCAACATATACTGTGTACCACAGTTGACAGTACCAACGTATACTGTGTACCACAGTTGACAGTACCAACATATAACGTGTACCACAGTTGGCAGTACCATCATATACTGTGTACCACAGTTGACAGTACCAACATATACTGTGTACCACAGTTGACAGTACCAACATATACTGTGTACCATAGTTGACATTACCAACGTATATTGTGTACCACAGTTGACAGTACCAACATACACCGTGTACAAGAGTTGACAGTACCAACATATACTGTGTACCACAGTTGCGAGTACCAACATAAACTGTGTACCACAGTTGACAGTACCAACATATACTGTGTACCACAGTTGACAGTACCAACATATACTGTGTACGACAGTTGACAGTACCAACATATACTGTATACCACAGTTGACAGTACCAACACATACTGTGTACCACAGTTGACAGTACCAACATATACTGTGTACCACAGTTGACAGTACCAACATATACTGTGTACCACAGTTGACAGTACCAACATATACTGTGTACCACAGTTCACAGTACCAACGTATACTGTGTACCACTTTTGACAGTACCAACATATACTGTGTACCACAGTTCACAGTACCAACATATACTGTGTACCACTGTTGACATTATCAACATATAGCGTTTCCCACAGTTGACAGTACCAACATATACAATGTACCTCTGTTGACAGTACCAACATATACTGTGTACCACAGTTGACAGTACCAACATGTACCGTGTACCACAGTTGACAGTACCAACGTATACTGTGTACCACAGTTGACAATACCAACATATACTGTGTACCACAGTTGAAAGTACCAACGTATACTTTGTACCACAGTTGACAGTACCAACATATACTGTGTACCACAGTTGACAGTACCAACGTATACTGTGTACCAGAGTTGACAATACCAACATATACTGTGTACCACAGTTGACAGTACCAACATATACTGTATACCACAGTTGACAGAACCAACATATACAGTGTACCACAGTTGACAGTACCAACATATACTGTGTACCACAGTTGACAGTACCAACATATACTGTATACAACAGTTGACAGTACCAACATATACTGTGTACCACTGTTGACAGTACCAACATATACCGTGTACCACAGTTGACAGTACCAACATATACTGTGTACCACAGCTGACACTACCAACATATACTTGTACCTCAGTTGACAGTACTACCATATATTGTGTACCACCGTTGACAATACCAACGTATACTGTGTACCACAGTTGACAGTACCAACACATATAGTGTACCACAGTTGACAGTACCAACGTATACTGTGTACCACAGTTGCCAATGCCAACATATACTGTGTACCACAGTTGAGAGTACCAACATATACTGTGTACCACAGTTGACAGTACCAACATATACTGTGTACCACAGTTGACAGTACCAACATATACTGTGTACCACAGTTGACAGTACCAATGTATACTGTGTACCACTGTTGACAGTACCAAAATATACTGTGTACCACAGTTGACAGTACCAATGTATACTGTGTACCACACTTGACAGTTCCATCATATAACGTGTACCACAGTTGGCAGTACCATCATATACTGTGTACCACAGTTGACAATACCAACATATACTGTGTACCACAGTTGACAGTACCAACATATACTGTGTACCATAGCTGACATTACCAACGTATATTGTGTACCACAGTTGAGAGTACCAACATACACCGTGTACGACAGTTGACAGTACCAACATTTACTGTGTACCACAGTTGAGAGTACCAACATAAACTGTGTACCACAGTTGACAGTACCAACATATACTGTGTACCACAGTTGACAGTACCAACATATACTGTATACCACAGTTGACAGTACCAACATATACAGTGTACCACAGTTGACAGTACCAACATATACTGTGTACCACAGTTGACAGTACCAACATATACTGTGTACCAGAGTTGACAGTACCAACATATACTGTGTACCACAGTTGACAGTACTAACATATACTGTGTACCACAGTTGTCAGTACCAACATGTACTGTGTACCACAGTTGACAGTACCAACATATACTGTGTACCACAGTTGGCAGTACCAACATATACTGTGTACCTCAGTTGACAGTACCAACATATACTGTGTACCACAGTTGACAGTACCAACGTATATTGTGTACCATAGTTGACAGTACCAACGTATACTGTGTACCACAGTTGACCGTACCAACATATACTGTGTAACACAGTTGACAATACCAACATTATAATGTGTACCACAGTTGACAGTACCAACGTATACTGTGTACCACTGTTGACAATACCAACATATACTGTGTACCACAGTCGACAGAACCAACATATACTGTGTACCACAGTTGACAGTACCAACATATTCTGTGTACCACAGTTGACAGTACCAACATGTACCGTGAACCACAGTAGACAGTACCAACGTATACTGTGTACCACAGTTGAGAGTACCAACGTATAGTGTGTACCACAGTTGACAGTACCAACATATACTGTGTACCACAGTTCACAGTACCAACGTATACTGTGTACCACATTTGACAGTACCAACATATACTGTGTACCACTGTTGACAGTACCAACATATACCGTGTAACACAGTTGACAGTACCAACATATACTGTGTACCACTGTTGACAGTACCAACATATACCTTGTACCACAGTTCACAGTACCAACGTATACTGTTTATGTTACCACAGTTGACAGTACCAACATATACTGTGTACCACAGTTGAGACTACCAACATATACTGGGTACCACTGTTGACAGTAACAACATATACTATGTACCACAGCTGACAGTACCAACATATACTGTGTACCACAGTTGACAGTACCAACGTATACTGTGTACCACAGTTGACAGTACCAACGTATACAGGGTACCACATTTGACACTACCAACATATACTGTGTACCACAGTTGATAGTACCAACATATACTGTATACCACAGTTGACAGTACCGACATATACTGTGTACCACAGTTGACAATACCAACATATACTTTGTACCACGGTTGACAGTACCAACGTATACTGTGTACCACTGTTGACAATATCATCATATACTGTGTACCACAGTTGACATTACCAACATATACAGTGTACCACAGTTGACAGTACCAACATATACTGTGTACCACAGTTGACAGTACCAACATATACTGTGTACCACAGTTGTCAGTACCAACATGTACTGTGTACCACAGTTGACAGTACCAACATATACTGTGTACCACAGTTGGCAGTACCAACATATACTGTGTACCTCAGTTGACAGTACCAACATATACTGTGTACCACAGTTGACAGTACCAACGTATACTGTGTACCACAGTTGACCGTACCAACATATACTGTGTAACACAGTTGACAATACCAACATTATAATGTGTACCACAGTTGACAGTACCAACGTATACTGTGTACCACTGTTGACAATACCAACATATACTGTGTACCACAGTCGACAGAACCAACATATACTGTGTACCACAGTTGACAGTACCAACATATTCTGTGTACCACAGTTGACAGTACCAACATGTACCGTGAACCACAGTAGACAGTACCAACGTATACTGTGTACCACAGTTGAGAGTACCAACGTATAGTGTGTACCACAGTTGACAGTACCAACATATACTGTGTACCACAGTTCACAGTACCAACGTATACTGTGTACCACATTTGACAGTACCAACATATACTGTGTACCACTGTTGACAGTACCAACATATACCGTGTAACACAGTTGACAGTACCAACATATACTGTGTACCACTGTTGACAGTACCAACATATACCTTGTACCACAGTTCACAGTACCAACGTATACTGTTTATGTTACCACAGTTGACAGTACCAACATATACTGTGTACCACAGTTGAGACTACCAACATATACTGGGTACCACTGTTGACAGTAACAACATATACTATGTACCACAGCTGACAGTACCAACATATACTGTGTACCACAGTTGACAGTACCAACGTATACTGTGTACCACAGTTGACAGTACCAACGTATACAGGGTACCACATTTGACACTACCAACATATACTGTGTACCACAGTTGACAGTACCAACATATACTGTATACCACAGTTTACAGTACCGACATATACTGTGTACCACAGTTGACAATACCAACATATACTTTGTACCACGGTTGACAGTACCAACGTATACTGTGTACCACTGTTGACAATATCATCATATACTGTGTACCACAGTTGACATTACCAACATATACAGTGTACCACAGTTGACAGTACCAACATATACTGTGTACCACAGTTGACAGTACCAACATATACTGTGTACCACAGTTGACAGTACCAACAGGTACCGTGAACCATAGTTGACAGTACCAACGTATACTGTGTACCACAGTTGAGAGTACCAGCGTATAGTGTGTATCACACTTGACAGTACCAACATATACTGTGTACCACAGTTGACAGTATCAACATATACTGTGTACCATAGTTGACAGTACCAACGTATATTGTGTACCACAGTTGACAGTACCAACATACACCGTGTACGACAGTTGACAGTACCAACATATACTGTGTACCACATTTGAGAGTACCAACATAAACTGTGTACCACAGTTGACAGTACCAACATATACTGTGTACCACAGTTGACAGTACCAACATATACTGTGTACCACAGTTGACAGTACCAACATATACTGTATACCACAGTTGACAGTACCAACATATACTGTGTACCACAGTTGACAGTACCAACATATACTGTGTACCACAGTTGACAGTACCAACATATACTGTGTACCACAGTTGACAGTACTAACATATACTGTGTGCTATAGTTGACAGTACCAACATATACTGTGTAACAGAGTTGACAGTACCAACATGTACTGTGTACCACAGTTGACAGTACCAAATATATACTGTGTACCACAGTTGGCAGTACCGACATATAATGCGTACCTCAGTTGACAGAACCAACATATACTGTGTACCACAGTTGACAGTACCAACGTATACTGTGTACCACAGTTGACAGTACCAACGTTTACTGTGTACCACAGTTGACAGTACCAATATATACTGTGTAACACAGTTGACAATACCAACATATAATGTGTACCATAGTTGACAGTACCAACGTATACTGTGAACCACTGTTGGCAATACCAACATATACTGTGTACCACAGTTGACAGTACCAACATATACAGTGTACCACAGTTGACAGTACCAACATATACTGTGTACCACAGTTGACAGTACCAACATATACTGTATACCACAGTTGACAGTACCAACATGTACCGTGAACCACAGTTGACAGTACCAACGTATACTGTGTACCACAGTTGAGAGTACCAACGTATAGTGTGTACCACAGTTGACAGTACCAACATATACTGTGTACCACAGTTGACAGTACCAACATATAGTGTGTACCACAGTTCACAGTACCAACGTATACTGTGTACCACATTTGACAGTACCAACATATAATGTGTACCACAGTTGACAGTACCAACATATACGGTGTACCACTGTTGACAGTACCAACATATACCGTGTACCAGATTTGACAGTACCAACATATTCTGTGTACCACTGTTCACAGTACCAACATATACTGTGTACCACAGTTGAAAGTACCAACGTATACTGTGTACCACAGTTGACAACACCAACATATACTGTGTACCACAGTTGACAGTACCAACATATACTGTATACCACAGTTGACAGTACCAACATAGACTGTGTACCACAGTTGACAGTACCAACATTTACTGTGTACCACAGTTGACAGTACCAACATATACTGTATACCACAGTTGAAAGTACCAACATATACTGTGTACCACTGTTGAAAGTACCAACATATACTGTGTACCACAGTTGACAGTACCAACATATACTGTGTACCACAGCTGACACTACCAACATATACTTGTACCTCAGTTAACAGTACTACCATATATTGTGTACCACCGTTGACAATACCAACGTATACTGTGAACCACAGTTGACAATACCAACATATACTGTGTACCACAGTTGACAATACCAGCACATATAGTGTACCACAGTTGACAGTACCAACGTATACTGTGTACCACAGTTGCCAATGCCAACATATACTGTGTACCACAGTTGAGAGTACCAACATATACTGTGTACCACAGTTGACAGTACCAACATATACTGTGTACCACAGTTGACAGTACCAACATATACTGTGTACCACGGTTGACAGTACCAACATATACTGTGTACCACAGTTGACAGTACCAACATATACTGTGTACCATAGTTGACATTACCAACGTATATTGTGTACCACAGTTGACAGTACCTACATGTACTGTGTACCACAGTTGACAGTACCAACATATACTGTGTATCACAGTTGACAGTACCAACGTATACTGTGTACCACAGTTGACAGTACCAACATATAACGTGTACCACAGTTGGCAGTACCATCATATACTTTGTACCACAGTTGACAGTACCAACATATACTGTGTACCACAGTTGACAGTACCAACATATACTGTGTACCATAGTTGACATTACCAACGTATATTGTGTACCACAGTTGACAGTACCAACATACACCGTGTACAAGAGTTGACAGTACCAACATATACTGTGTACCACAGTTGCGAGTACCAACATAAACTGTGTACCACAGTTGACAGTACCAACATATACTGTGTACCACAGTTGACAGTACCAACATATACTGTGTACGACAGTTGACAGTACCAACATATACTGTATACCATAGTTACAGTACCAACACATACTGTGTACCACAGTTGACAGTACCAACATATACTGTGTACCACAGTTGACAGTACCAACATATACTGTGTACCACAGTTGACAGTACCAACATATATAGTGTACCACAGTTGACAGTACTAACATATACTGTGTACTACAGTTGACAGTACCAACATATACTGTGTACCACAGTTGAGAGTACCAACATGTACTGTGTACCACAGTTGACAGTACCAACATATACTGTGTACCACAGTTGGCAGTACCAACATATACAGTGTACCACAATTGACAGTACCAACATATACTGTGTACCACAGTTGACAGTACCAACATGTACCGTGAACCACAGTTGACAGTACCAACTATACTGTGTACCACAGTTGAGAGTACCAACGTATACTGTGTACCACAGTTGACAGTACCAACATATACTGTGTACCACAGTTGACAGTACCAACATATACTGTGTACCACAGTTGACAGTACCAACATATACTGTGTACCATAGTTGACAGTACCAACGTATATT
Source organism: Eledone cirrhosa (assembly GCA_964016885.1). NCBI lineage: Eukaryota > Metazoa > Mollusca > Cephalopoda > Octopoda > Eledonidae > Eledone > Eledone cirrhosa. The sequence goes on from OZ024755.1 coordinate 44,057,915, forward strand.
GTGTACCACAGTTGAGAGTACCAACATACAACGTGTACGACAGTTGACAGTAAAAACATATACTGTGTACCACAGTTGAGAGTACCAACATAAACTGTGTACCACAGTTGACAGTACCAACATATACTGTGTACCACAGTTGACAGTACCAACATATACTGTGTACCACAGTTGACAGTACCAACATATACTGTATACCACAGTTGACAGTACCAACATATACTGTGTACCACAGTTGACAGTACCAACATATACTGTGTACCACAGTTGACAGTACCAACATATACTGTGTACCACAGTTGACAGTACTAACATATACTGTGTACTAGAGTTGACAGTACCAACATATACTGTGTACCACAGTTGACAGTACCAACATATACTGTGTACCACAGTTGGCAGTACCAACATATAATGTGTACCTCAGTTGACGGTACCAACATATACTGTGTACCACAGTTGACAGTACCAACGTATACTGTGTACCACAGTTGACAGTACCAACGTATACTATGTACCACAGTTGGCAGTACCAATATATAATGTGTACCTCAGTTGACAGTACCAATATATACTGTGTAACACAGTTGACAATACCAACATATAATGTGTACCACAGTTGACAGTACCAACGTATACTGTGAACCACTGTTGGCAATACCAACATATACTGTGTACCACAGTTGACAGAACCAACATATACAGTGTACCACAGTTGACAGTACCAACATATACTGTGTACCACAGTTGACAGTACCAACATATACTGTGTACCACAGTTGACAGTACCAACATGTACCGTGAACCACAGTTGACAGTACCAACGTATACTGTGTACCACAGTTGAGAGTACCAACGTATAGTGTGTACCATAGTTGACAGTACCAACATATACTGTGTACCACAGTTGACAGTACCAACATATACTGTGTACCACAGTTCACAGTACCAACGTATACTGTGTACCACATTTGACAGTACGAACATATACTGTGTACCACAGTTGACAGTACCAACATATACTGTGTACCACTTTTGACAGTACCAACATATACCGTGTATCACATTTGACAGTACCAACATGTACTGTGTACCACTGTTGACAGTACCAACATATACTGTGTACCACAGTTGACAGTACCAACATGTACCGTGTACCACAGTTGACAGTACCAACGTATACTGTGTACCACAGTTGACAATACCAACATATACTGTGTACCACATTTGACAGTACCAACATATACTGTGTACCACAGTTGAAAGTACCAACGTATACTGTGTACCACAGTTGACAACACCAACATATACTGTGTACCACAGTTGACAGTACCAACATATACTGTATACCACAGTTGACAGTACCAACATATACTGTGTACCAGAGTTGACAGTACCAACATATACTGTGTACCACAGTTGACAGTACCAACATATACTGTATACCACAGTTGACAGTACCAACATATACTGTGTACCACTGTTGACAGTACCAACATATACAGTGTACCACAGTTGACAGTACCAACATATACTGTGTACCACAGCTGACACTACCAACATATACTTGTACCTCAGTTGACAGTACTACCATATATTGTGTACCACCGTTGACAATACCAACGTATACTGTGTACCACAGTTGACAGTACCAAAGTATACTGTGCACCACAGTTGACAGTACCAACATATACTGTGTACCACAGTTGACAATACCAACATATACTGTGTACCACAGTTGACAATACCAACACATATAGTGTACCACAGTTGACAATACCAACACATATAGTGTACCACAGTTGACAGTACCAACGTATACTGTGTACCACAGTTGCCAATGCCAACATATACTGTGTACCACAGTTGAGAGTACCAACATGTACCGTGTACCACAGTTGACAGTACCAACGTATACTGTGTACCACAGTTGACAGTACCAACGTATACTGTTTACCACAGTTGACAGTACCAACATATACTGTGTACCACAGTTGACAGTACCAACATATACTGTGTACCACAGTTGACAGTACTAACATATACTGTGTACTACAGTTGACAGTACCAACATATACTGTGTAACAGAGTTGACAGTACCAACATGTACTGTGTACCACAGTTGACAGTACCAACATATACTGTGTACCACAGTTGGCAGTACCAACATATAATGTGTACCTCAGTTGACAGTACCAACACATACTGTGTACCACAGTTGACAGTACCAACGTATACTGTGTACCACAGTTGACAGTACCAACGTTTACTGTGTACCACAGTTGACAGTACCAATATATACTGTGTAACACAGTTGACAATACCAACATATAATGTGTACCACAGTTGACAGTACCAACGTATACTGTGAACCACTGTTGGCAATACCAACATATACTGTGTACCACAGTTGACAGTACCAACATATACAGTGTACCACAGTTGACAGTACCAACATATACTGTGTACCACAGTTGACAGTACCAACATATACTGTATACCACAGTTGACAGTACCAACATGTAACGTGAACCACAGTTGACAGTACCAACGTATACTGTGTACCACAGTTGAGAGTACCAACGTATAGTGTGTACCACAGTTGACAGTACCAACATACACTGTGTACCACAGTTGACAGTACCAACATATACTGTGTACCACAGTTCACAGTACCAACGTATACTGTGTACCACATTTGACAGTACCAACATATACTGTGTACCACAGTTGACAGTACCAACATATACGGTGTACCACTGTTGACAGTACCAACATATACCGTGTACCACATTTGACAGTACCAACATATTCTGTGTACCACTGTTGACAGTACCAACATATACTGTGTACCACAGTTGACAGTACCAACATGCACAGTGTACCACAGTTGACAGTACCAACGTATACTGTGTACCACAGTTGACAATACCAACATATACTGTGTACCACAGTTGACAGTACCAACATATACTGTGTACCACAGTTGAAAGTACCAACGTATACTGTGTACCACAGTTGACAACACCAACATATACTGTGTACCACAGTTGACAGTACCAACATATACTGTATACCACAGTTGACAGTACCAACATAGACTGTGTACCACAGTTGACAGTACCAACATATACTGTGTACCACAGTTGACAGTACCAACATATACTGTATACCACAGTTGAAAGTACCAACATATACTGTGTACCATTGTTGAAAGTACCAACATATACCGTGTACCACAGTTGACAGTACCAACATATACTGTGTACCACAGCTGACACTACCAACATATACTTGTACCTCAGTTAACAGTACTACCATATATTGTGTACCACCGTTGACAATACCAACGTATACTGTGCACCACAGTTGACAATACCAACATATACTGTGTAGCACAGTTGACAATACCAGCACATATAGTGTACCACAGTTGACAGTACCAACGTATACTGTGTAGCACAGTTGCCAATGCCAACATATACTGTGTACCACAGTTGAGAGTACCAACATATACTGTGTAACACAGTTGACAGTACCAACATAGACTGTGTACCACAGTTGACAGTACCAACATATATTGTGTACCACGGTTGACAGTACCAACATATACTGTGTACCACAGTTGACAGTACCAACATATACTGTGTACCATAGTTGACATTACCAACGTATATTGTGTACCACAGTTGACAGTACCTACATGTACTGTGTACCACAGTTGACAGTACCAACATATACTGTGTACCACAGTTGACAGTACCAACGTATACTGTGTACCACAGTTGACAGTACCAACATATAACGTGTACCACAGTTGGCAGTACCATCATATACTGTGTACCACAGTTGACAGTACCAACATATACTGTGTACCACAGTTGACAGTACCAACATATACTGTGTACCATAGTTGACATTACCAACGTATATTGTGTACCACAGTTGACAGTACCAACATACACCGTGTACAAGAGTTGACAGTACCAACATATACTGTGTACCACAGTTGCGAGTACCAACATAAACTGTGTACCACAGTTGACAGTACCAACATATACTGTGTACCACAGTTGACAGTACCAACATATACTGTGTACGACAGTTGACAGTACCAACATATACTGTATACCACAGTTGACAGTACCAACACATACTGTGTACCACAGTTGACAGTACCAACATATACTGTGTACCACAGTTGACAGTACCAACATATACTGTGTACCACAGTTGACAGTACCAACATATACTGTGTACCACAGTTGACAGTACTAACATATACTGTGTACTACAGTTGACAGTACCAACATATACTGTGTACCACAGTTGACAGTACCAACATGTACTGTGTACCACAGTTGACAGTACCAACATATACTGTGTACCACAGTTGGCAGTACCAACATATACAGTGTACCACAGTTGACAGTACCAACATATACTGTGTACCACAGTTGACAGTACCAACATGTACCGTGAACCACAGTTGACAGTACCAACGTATACTGTGTACCACAGTTGAGAGTACCAACGTATAGTGTGTACCACAGTTGACAGTACCAACATATACTGTGTACCACAGTTGACAGTACCAACATATACTGTGTACCACAGTTCACAGTACCAACGTATACTGTGTACCACATTTGACAGTACCAACATATACTGTGTACCACAGTTGACAGTACCAACATATACTGTGTACCACTGTTGACAGTACCAACATATACCGTGTACCACATTTGACAGTACCAACATGTACCGTGAACCACAGTAGACAGTACCAACATATACTGTTTACCACTGTTGACAGTACCAACATATACCGTGTAACACAGTTGACAGTACCAACATATACTGTGTACCACTGTTGACAGTACCAACATATACCGTGTACCACAGTTCACAGTACCAACGTATACTGTTTATGTTACCACAGTTGACAGTACCAACATATACTGTGTACCACAGTTGAGACTACCAACATATACTGGGTACGACTGTTGACAGTAACAACATATACTATGTACCACAGTTGACAGTACCAACATATACTGTGTACCACAGTTGACAGTACCAACGTATACTGTGTACGACAGTTGACAGTACCAACGTATACTGGGTACCACATTTGACACTACCAACATATACTGTGTACCACAGTTGACAGTACCAACGTCTACTGTGTACCACAGTTGACGATACCAACATATACTGTGTACCACAGTTGACAGTACCAACATATACTGTATACCACAATTGACAGTACCGACATATACTGTGTACCACAGTTGACAATACCAACATATACTTTGTACCACGGTTGACAGTACCAACGTATACTGTGTACCACTGTTGACAATATCAACATATACTGTTTACCACAGTTGACAGTACCAACATATACTGTGTACCACAGTTGACAGTACCAACATATACTGTGTACCACAGTTGACAGTACCAACATATACTGTGTACCACAGTTGGCAGTACCAACATATAATGTGTACCACAGTTGACAGTACCAACATATACTGTGTACCACAGTTGACATTACCAACATATACTGTGAACCACAGTTGACAGTACTAACATATACTGTGTACTACAGTTGACAGTACCAACATATACTGTGTACCACAGTTGACAGTACCAACATATACTGTGTACCACAGTTGACAGTACCAACATATACTGTGTACCACAGTTGAGAGTACCAACATACACCGTGTACGACAGTTGACAGTAAAAACATATACTGTGTACCACAGTTGAGAGTACCAACAAACTGTGTACCACAGTTGACAGTACCAACATATACTGTGTACCACAGTTGACAGTACCAACATATACTGTGTACCACAGTTGACAGTACCAACATATACTGTATACCACAGTTGACAGTACCAACATATACTGTGTACCACAGTTGACAGTACCAACATATACTGTGTACCACAGTTGACAGTACCAACATATACTGTGTACCACAGTTGACAGTACTAACATATACTGTGTACTACAGTTGACAGTACCAACATATATTGTGTACCACAGTTGACAGTACCAACATATACTGTGTACCACAGTTGGCAGTACCAACATATAATGTGTACCTCAGTTGACAGTACCAACATATACTGTGTACCACAGTTGAAAGTACCAACGTATACTGTGTACCACAGTTGACAGTACCAACGTATACTATGTACCACAGTTGACAGTACCAATATATACTGTGTAACACAGTTGACAATACCAACATATAATGTGTACCACAGTTGACAGTACCAACGTATACTTTGAACCACTGTTGGCAATACCAACATATACTGTGTACTACAGTTGACAGAACCAACATATACAGTGTACCACAGTTGACAGTACCAACATATACTGTGTACCACAGTTGACAGTACCAACATATACTGTGTACCACAGTTGACAGAACCAACATGTACCGTGAACCACAGTTGACAGTACCAACGTATACTGTGTACCACAGTTGAGAGTACCAAAGTATAGTGTGTACCACAGTTGACAGTACCAACATATACTGTGTACCACAGTTGACAGTACCAACATATACTGTGTACCACAGTTGACAGTACCAACATATACTGTGTACCACAGTTGACAGTACTAACATATACTGTGTACTAGAGTTGACAGTACCAACATATACTGTGTACCACAGTTGACAGTACCAACATATACTGTGTACCACAGTTGGCAGTACCAACATATAATGTGTACCTCAGTTGACGGTACCAACATATACTGTGTACCACAGTTGACAGTACCAACGTATACTGTGTACCACAGTTGACAGTACCAACGTATACTATGTACCACAGTTGGCAGTACCAATATATAATGTGTACCTCAGTTGACAGTACCAATATATACTGTGTAACACAGTTGACAATACCAACATATAATGTGTACCACAGTTGACAGTACCAACGTATACTGTGAACCACTGTTGGCAATACCAACATATACTGTGTACCACAGTTGACAGAACCAACATATACAGTGTACCACAGTTGACAGTACCAACATATACTGTGTACCACAGTTGACAGTACCAACATATACTGTGTACCACAGTTGACAGTACCAACATGTACCGTGAACCACAGTTGACAGTACCAACGTATACTGTGTACCACAGTTGAGAGTACCAACGTATAGTGTGTACCATAGTTGACAGTACCAACATATACTGTGTACCACAGTTGACAGTACCAACATATACTGTGTACCACAGTTCACAGTACCAACGTATACTGTGTACCACATTTGACAGTACGAACATATACTGTGTACCACAGTTGACAGTACCAACATATACTGTGTACCACTTTTGACAGTACCAACATATACCGTGTATCACATTTGACAGTACCAACATGTACTGTGTACCACTGTTGACAGTACCAACATATACTGTGTACCACAGTTGACAGTACCAACATGTACCGTGTACCACAGTTGACAGTACCAACGTATACTGTGTACCACAGTTGACAATACCAACATATACTGTGTACCACATTTGACAGTACCAACATATACTGTGTACCACAGTTGAAAGTACCAACGTATACTGTGTACCACAGTTGACAACACCAACATATACTGTGTACCACAGTTGACAGTACCAACATATACTGTATACCACAGTTGACAGTACCAACATATACTGTGTACCAGAGTTGACAGTACCAACATATACTGTGTACCACAGTTGACAGTACCAACATATACTGTATACCACAGTTGACAGTACCAACATATACTGTGTACCACTGTTGACAGTACCAACATATACAGTGTACCACAGTTGACAGTACCAACATATACTGTGTACCACAGCTGACACTACCAACATATACTTTTACCTCAGTTGACAGTACTACCATATATTGTGTACCACCGTTGACAATACCAACGTATACTGTGTACCACAGTTGACAGTACCAAAGTATACTGTGCACCACAGTTGACAGTACCAACATATACTGTGTACCACAGTTGACAATACCAACATATACTGTGTACCACAGTTGACAATACCAACACATATAGTGTACCACAGTTGACAATACCAACACATATAGTGTACCACAGTTGACAGTACCAACGTATACTGTGTACCACAGTTGCCAATGCCAACATATACTGTGTACCACAGTTGAGAGTACCAACATGTACCGTGTACCACAGTTGACAGTACCAACGTATACTGTGTACCACAGTTGACAGTACCAACGTATACTGTTTACCACAGTTGACAGTACCAACATATACTGTGTACCACAGTTGACAGTACCAACATATACTGTGTACCACAGTTGACAGTACTAACATATACTGTGTACTACAGTTGACAGTACCAACATATACTGTGTAACAGAGTTGACAGTACCAACATGTACTGTGTACCACAGTTGACAGTACCAACATATACTGTGTACCACAGTTGGCAGTACCAACATATAATGTGTACCTCAGTTGACAGTACCAACACATACTGTGTACCACAGTTGACAGTACCAACGTATACTGTGTACCACAGTTGACAGTACCAACGTTTACTGTGTACCACAGTTGACAGTACCAATATATACTGTGTAACACAGTTGACAATACCAACATATAATGTGTACCACAGTTGACAGTACCAACGTATACTGTGAACCACTGTTGGCAATACCAACATATACTGTGTACCACAGTTGACAGTACCAACATATACAGTGTACCACAGTTGACAGTACCAACATATACTGTGTACCACAGTTGACAGTACCAACATATACTGTATACCACAGTTGACAGTACCAACATGTAACGTGAACCACAGTTGACAGTACCAACGTATACTGTGTACCACAGTTGAGAGTACCAACGTATAGTGTGTACCACAGTTGACAGTACCAACATACACTGTGTACCACAGTTGACAGTACCAACATATACTGTGTACCACAGTTCACAGTACCAACGTATACTGTGTACCACATTTGACAGTACCAACATATACTGTGTACCACAGTTGACAGTACCAACATATACGGTGTACCACTGTTGACAGTACCAACATATACCGTGTACCACATTTGACAGTACCAACATATTCTGTGTACCACTGTTGACAGTACCAACATATACTGTGTACCACAGTTGACAGTACCAACATGCACAGTGTACCACAGTTGACAGTACCAACGTATACTGTGTACCACAGTTGACAATACCAACATATACTGTGTACCACAGTTGACAGTACCAACATATACTGTGTACCACAGTTGAAAGTACCAACGTATACTGTGTACCACAGTTGACAACACCAACATATACTGTGTACCACAGTTGACAGTACCAACATATACTGTATACCACAGTTGACAGTACCAACATAGACTGTGTACCACAGTTGACAGTACCAACATATACTGTGTACCACAGTTGACAGTACCAACATATACTGTATACCACAGTTGAAAGTACCAACATATACTGTGTACCATTGTTGAAAGTACCAACATATACCGTGTACCACAGTTGACAGTACCAACATATACTGTGTACCACAGCTGACACTACCAACATATACTTGTACCTCAGTTAACAGTACTACCATATATTGTGTACCACCGTTGACAATACCAACGTATACTGTGCACCACAGTTGACAATACCAACATATACTGTGTAGCACAGTTGACAATACCAGCACATATAGTGTACCACAGTTGACAGTACCAACGTATACTGTGTAGCACAGTTGCCAATGCCAACATATACTGTGTACCACAGTTGAGAGTACCAACATATACTGTGTAACACAGTTGACAGTACCAACATAGACTGTGTACCACAGTTGACAGTACCAACATATATTGTGTACCACGGTTGACAGTACCAACATATACTGTGTACCACAGTTGACAGTACCAACATATACTGTGTACCATAGTTGACATTACCAACGTATATTGTGTACCACAGTTGACAGTACCTACATGTACTGTGTACCACAGTTGACAGTACCAACATATACTGTGTACCACAGTTGACAGTACCAACGTATACTGTGTACCACAGTTGACAGTACCAACATATAACGTGTACCACAGTTGGCAGTACCATCATATACTGTGTACCACAGTTGACAGTACCAACATATACTGTGTACCACAGTTGACAGTACCAACATATACTGTGTACCATAGTTGACATTACCAACGTATATTGTGTACCACAGTTGACAGTACCAACATACACCGTGTACAAGAGTTGACAGTACCAACATATACTGTGTACCACAGTTGCGAGTACCAACATAAACTGTGTACCACAGTTGACAGTACCAACATATACTGTGTACCACAGTTGACAGTACCAACATATACTGTGTACGACAGTTGACAGTACCAACATATACTGTATACCACAGTTGACAGTACCAACACATACTGTGTACCACAGTTGACAGTACCAACATATACTGTGTACCACAGTTGACAGTACCAACATATACTGTGTACCACAGTTGACAGTACCAACATATACTGTGTACCACAGTTGACAGTACTAACATATACTGTGTACTACAGTTGACAGTACCAACATATACTGTGTACCACAGTTGACAGTACCAACATGTACTGTGTACCACAGTTGACAGTACCAACATATACTGTGTACCACAGTTGGCAGTACCAACATATACAGTGTACCACAGTTGACAGTACCAACATATACTGTGTACCACAGTTGACAGTACCAACATGTACCGTGAACCACAGTTGACAGTACCAACGTATACTGTGTACCACAGTTGAGAGTACCAACGTATAGTGTGTACCACAGTTGACAGTACCAACATATACTGTGTACCACAGTTGACAGTACCAACATATACTGTGTACCACAGTTCACAGTACCAACGTATACTGTGTACCACATTTGACAGTACCAACATATACTGTGTACCACAGTTGACAGTACCAACATATACTGTGTACCACTGTTGACAGTACCAACATATACCGTGTACCACATTTGACAGTACCAACATGTACCGTGAACCACAGTAGACAGTACCAACATATACTGTTTACCACTGTTGACAGTACCAACATATACCGTGTAACACAGTTGACAGTACCAACATATACTGTGTACCACTGTTGACAGTACCAACATATACCGTGTACCACAGTTCACAGTACCAACGTATACTGTTTATGTTACCACAGTTGACAGTACCAACATATACTGTGTACCACAGTTGAGACTACCAACATATACTGGGTACGACTGTTGACAGTAACAACATATACTATGTACCACAGTTGACAGTACCAACATATACTGTGTACCACAGTTGACAGTACCAACGTATACTGTGTACGACAGTTGACAGTACCAACGTATACTGGGTACCACATTTGACACTACCAACATATACTGTGTACCACAGTTGACAGTACCAACGTCTACTGTGTACCACAGTTGACGATACCAACATATACTGTGTACCACAGTTGACAGTACCAACATATACTGTATACCACAATTGACAGTACCGACATATACTGTGTACCACAGTTGACAATACCAACATATACTTTGTACCACGGTTGACAGTACCAACGTATACTGTGTACCACTGTTGACAATATCAACATATACTGTTTACCACAGTTGACAGTACCAACATATACTGTGTACCACAGTTGACAGTACCAACATATACTGTGTACCACAGTTGACAGTACCAACATATACTGTGTACCACAGTTGGCAGTACCAACATATAATGTGTACCACAGTTGACAGTACCAACATATACTGTGTACCACAGTTGACATTACCAACATATACTGTGAACCACAGTTGACAGTACTAACATATACTGTGTACTACAGTTGACAGTACCAACATATACTGTGTACCACAGTTGACAGTACCAACATATACTGTGTACCACAGTTGACAGTACCAACATATACTGTGTACCACAGTTGAGAGTACCAACATACACCGTGTACGACAGTTGACAGTAAAAACATATACTGTGTACCACAGTTGAGAGTACCAACAAACTGTGTACCACAGTTGACAGTACCAACATATACTGTGTACCACAGTTGACAGTACCAACATATACTGTGTACCACAGTTGACAGTACCAACATATACTGTATACCACAGTTGACAGTACCAACATATACTGTGTACCACAGTTGACAGTACCAACATATACTGTGTACCACAGTTGACAGTACCAACATATACTGTGTACCACAGTTGACAGTACTAACATATACTGTGTACTACAGTTGACAGTACCAACATATATTGTGTACCACAGTTGACAGTACCAACATATACTGTGTACCACAGTTGGCAGTACCAACATATAATGTGTACCTCAGTTGACAGTACCAACATATACTGTGTACCACAGTTGAAAGTACCAACGTATACTGTGTACCACAGTTGACAGTACCAACGTATACTATGTACCACAGTTGACAGTACCAATATATACTGTGTAACACAGTTGACAATACCAACATATAATGTGTACCACAGTTGACAGTACCAACGTATACTTTGAACCACTGTTGGCAATACCAACATATACTGTGTACTACAGTTGACAGAACCAACATATACAGTGTACCACAGTTGACAGTACCAACATATACTGTGTACCACAGTTGACAGTACCAACATATACTGTGTACCACAGTTGACAGAACCAACATGTACCGTGAACCACAGTTGACAGTACCAACGTATACTGTGTACCACAGTTGAGAGTACCAAAGTATAGTGTGTACCACAGTTGACAGTACCAACATATACTGTGTACCACAGTTGACAGTACCAACATATATAGTGTACCACAGTTCACAGTACCAACGTATACTGTGTACCACATTTGACAGTACCAACATATACTGTGTACCACAGTTGACAGTACCAACATATACTGTGTACCACTTTTGACAGTACCAACATATACCGTGTATCACATTTGACAGTACCAACATATACTGTGTACCACTGTTGACAGTACCAACATATACTGTGTACCACAGTTGACAGTACCAACATGTACCGTGTACCACAGTTGACAGTACCAACGTATACTGTGTACCACAGTTGACAATACCAACATATACTGTGTACCACAGTTGACAGTACCAACATATACTGTGTACCACAGTTGAAAGTACCAACGTATAATGTGTACCACAGTTGACAACACCAACATATACTGTGTACCACAGTTGACAGTACCAACATATACTGTATACCACAGTTGACAGTACCAACATATACTGTGTACCACAGTTGACAGTACCAACAAATACTGTGTACCACAGTTGACAGTACCAATGTATACTGTGTACCACAGTTGACATTACCAACATATACTGTGTACCACAGTTGACAGTACCAACATATACTGTGTACCATAGTTGACATTACCAACGTATATTGTGTTCCACAGTTGACAGTACCAACATGTACTGTGTACCACAGTTCACAGTACCAACGTATACTGTGTACCACAGTTGACAGTACCAACGTATACTGTGTACCACAGTTGACAGTACCAACATATACTGTGTACCACAGTTGACAGTACCATCATATACTGTGTACCACAGTTGACAGTACCAACATATATTGTGTACCACAGTTGACAATACCAACATATACTGTGTACCATAGTTGACATTACCAACGTATATTGTGTACCACAGTTGACATTACCAACATATCCTGTGTACCTCAGTTGACAGTACCAACATATACTGTATACCACAGTTGACAGTACCAACATATACTGTGTACCACTGTTGACAGTACCAATATATACCGTGTACCACAGTTGACAGTACCAACATATACTGTGTACCACAGCTGACACTACCAACATATACTTGTACCTCAGTTGACAGTACTACCATATATTGTGTACCACCGTTGACAATACCAACGTATACTGTGTACCACAGTTGACAATACCAACACATATAGTGTACCACAGTTGACTGTACCAACGTATATTGTGTACCACAGTTGCCAATGCCAACATATACTGTGTACCACAGTTGAGAGTACCAACATGTACCGTGTACCACAGTTGACAGTACCAACGTATACTGTGTACCACAGTTGACAATACCAACATATACTGTGTACCACAGTTGACAGTACCAACATATACTGTGTACCCTAGTTGAAAGTACCAACGTATACTGTGTACCACAGTTGACAACACCAACATATACTGTGTATCACAGTTGACAGTACCAACATATACTGTATACCACAGTTGACAGTACCAACATATACTGTGTACCACAGTTGACAGTACCAACATATACTGTGTACCACAGTTGACAGTACCAACATATACTGTATACCACAGTTGACAGTACCAACATATACTGTGTACCACTGTTGACAGTACCAACATATACCGTGTACCACAGTTGACAGTACCAACATATACTGTGTACCACAGCTGACACTACCAACATATACTTGTACCTCAGTTGACAGTACTACCATATATTGTGTACCACCGTTGACAATACCAACGTATACTGTGTACCACAGTTGACAGTACCAACGTATACTGTGCACCACAGTTGACAGTACCAACATATACTGTGTACAACAGTTGGCAGTACCAACATATAATGTGTACCTCAGTTGACAGTACCAACATATACTGTGTACCACAGTTGACAGTACCAACGTATACTGTGTACCACAGTTGACAGTACCAACGTATACTGTGTACCACAGTTGACAGTACCAATATATACTGTGTAACACAGTTGACAATACCAACATATAATGTGTACCACAGTTGACAGTACCAACGTATACTGTGAACCACTGTTGGCAATACCAACATGTACTGTGTACTACAGTTGACAGAACCAACATATACAGTGTACCACAGTTGACAGTACCAACATATACTGTGTACCACAGTTGACAGTACCAACATATACTGTGTACCACAGTTGACAGAACCAACATGTACCGTGAACCACAGTTGACAGTACCAACGTATACTGTGTACCACAGTTGAGAGTACCAACGTATAGTGTGTACCACAGTTGACAGTACCAACATATACTGTGTACCACAGTTGACAGTACCAACATATACTGTGTACCACAGTTCACAGTACCAACGTATACTGTGTACCACATTTGACAGTACCAACATATACTGTGTACCACAGTTGACAGTACCAACATATACTGTGTACCACTTTTGACAGTACCAACATATACCGTGTATCACATTTGACAGTACCAACATATACTGTGTACCACTGTTGACAGTACCAACATATACTGTGTACCACAGTTGACAGTACCAACATGTACCGTGTACCACAGTTGACAGTACCAACGTATACTGTGTACCACAGTTGACAATACCAACATATACTGTGTACCACAGTTGACAGTACCAACATATACTGTGTACCACAGTTGAAAGTACCAACGTATACTGTGTACCACAGTTGACAACACCAACATATACTGTGTACCACAGTTGACAGTACCAACATATACTGTATACCACAGTTGACAGTACCAACATATACTGTGTACCACAGTTGACAGTACCAACATATACTGTGTACCACAGTTGACAGTACCAACATATACTGTATACCAGAGTTGACAGTACCAACATATACTGTGTACCACTGTTGACAGTACCAACATATACAGTGTACCACAGTTGACATTACCAACATATACTGTGTACCACAGCTGACAATACCAACATATACTTGTACCTCAGTTGAGAGTACTACCATATATTGTGTACCACCGTTGACAATACCAACGTATACTGTGTACCACAGTTGACAGTACCAACGTATACTGTGCACCACAGTTGACAGTACCAACATATACTGTGTACCACAGTTGACAATACCAACATATACTGTGTACCACAGTTGACAATACCAACACATATAGTGTACCACAGTTGACAATACGAACACATATAGTGTACCACAGTTGACAGTACCAACGTATACTGTGTAACACAGTTGCCAATGCCAACATATACTGTGTACCACAGTTGAGAGTACCAACGTATACTGTGTACCACAGTTGACAGTACCAACGTATACTGTTTACCACAGTTGACAATACCAACATATACTGTGTACCACAGTTGACAGTACCCACATATACTGTGTACCACAGTTGACAGTTCCAACATATAAGGTGTACCACTGTTGATACTACCGACATATACTGTGTAGCACAGTTGACAGTACTAACATATACTGTGTACCACAGTTGAGAGTACCACCATATACTGGGTACCACTGTTGACAGTACCAACATATACTGTGTACCACAGTTGACAGTACCAACATATACTGTGTACCATAGTTGACAGTACCAACATATCCTGTGTACCTCAGTTGTCAGTACCAACATATACTGTATACCACAGTTGACAATACCAACATATACTGTGTACCACTGTTGACAGTACCAACATATACCGTGTACCACAGTTGACAGTACCAACATATACTGTGTACCACAGCTGACACTACCAACATATACTTGTACCTCAATTGACAGTACTACCATATATTGTGTACCACCGTTGACAATACCAACGTAAACTGTGTACCACAGTTGACAGTACCAACGTATACTGTGCACCACAGTTGACAGTACCAACATATACTGTGTACCACAGTTGACAATACCAACATATACTGTGTACCACAGTTGACAATACCAACACATATAGTGTACCACAGTTGACAGTACCAACGTATACTGTGTACCACAGTTGACAATACCAACATATACTGTGTACCACAGTTGACAGTACCAACATATACTGTGTACCACAGTTGAAAGTACCAACGTATACTGTGTACCACAGTTGACAACACCAACATATACTGTGTACCACAGTTGACAGTACCAACATATACTGTATACCACAGTTGACAGTACAAACATATACTGTGTACCACAGTTGACAGTACCAACATATACTGTGTACCACAGTTGACAGTACCAACATATACTGTATACCACAGTTGACAGTACCAACATATACTGTGTACCACTGTTGACAATACCAACATATACCGTGTACCACAGTTGACAGTACCAACATATACTGTGTACCACAGCTGACACTACCAACATATACTTGTACCTCAGTTGACAGTATTACCATATATTGTGTACCACCGTTGACAATACCAACGTATATTGTGTACCACAGTTGACAGTACCAACGTATACTGTGCACCACAGTTGACAGTACCAAAATATACTGTGTACCACAGTTGACAATACCAACATATACTGTGTACCACAGTTGACAATACCAACACATATAGTGTACCACAGTTGACAGTACCAACGTATACTGTGTACCACAGTTGCCAATGCCAACATATACTGTGTACCACAGTTGAGAGTACCAACATATACGGTGTACCACAGTTGACAGTACCAACATATACTGTGTACCACAGTTGACAGTACCAACATATACTGTGTACCACAGTTGACAGTACCAATGTATACTGTGTACCACAGTTGACAGTACCAACATATACTGTGTACCACAGTTGACAGTACCAACATATACTGTGTACCATAGTTGACATTACCAACGTATATTGTGTTCCACAGTTGACAGTACCAACATGTACTGTGTACCACAGTTGACAGTACCAACGTATACTGTGTACCACAGTTGACAGTACCAACGTATACTGTGTACCACAGTTGACAGTACCAACATATAATGTGTACCACAGTTGACAGTACCATCATATACTGTGTACGACAGTTGACAGTACCAACATATATTGTGTACCACAGTTGACAGTACCAACATATACTGTGTACCATAGTTGACATTACCAACGTATATTGTGTACCACAGTTGACAGTACCAACATATCCTGTGTACCTCAGTTGACAGTACCATCATATACTGTATACCACAGTTGACAGTACCAACATATACTGTGTACCACTGTTGACAGTACCAATATATACCGTGTACCACAGTTGACAGTACCAACATATACTGTGTACCACAGCTGACACTACCAACATATACTTGTACCTCAGTTGACAGTACTACCATATATTGTGTACCACCGTTGACAATACCAACGTATACTGTGTACCACAGTTGACTGTACCAAGGTATACTGTGCACCACAGTTGACAGTACCAACATATACTGTGTACCACAGTTGACAATACCAACATATACTGTGTACCACAGTTGACAATACCAACACATATAGTGTACCACAGTTGACAGTACCAACGTATATTGTGTACCACAGTTGCCAATGCCAACATATACTGTGTACCACAGTTGAGAGTACCAACAAGTACCGTGTACCACAGTTGACAGTACCAACGTATACTGTGTACCACAGTTGACAATACCAACATATACTGTGTACCACAGTTGACAGTACCAACATATACTGTGTACCACAGTTGAAAGTACCAACGTATACTGTGTACCACAGTTGACAACACCAACATATACTGTGTATCACAGTTGACAGTACCAACATATACTGTATACCACAGTTGACAGTACCAACATATACTGTGTACCACAGTTGACAGTACCAACATATACTGTGTACCACAGTTGACAGTACCAACATATACTGTATACCACAGTTGACAGTACCAACATATACTGTGTACCACTGTTGACAGTACCAACATATACTGTGTACCCTAGTTGACATTCCCAACGTATATTGTGTACCACAGTTGACAGTACCAACATGTACTGTGTACCACAGTTGACAGTACCAACGTATACTGTGTACCACAGTTGACAGTACCAACGTATACTGTGTACCACAGTTGACAGTACCAACGTATACTGTGCACCACAGTTGACAGTACCAACATATACTGTGTACCACAGTTGACAATACCAACATATACTGTGTACCACAGTTGACAATACCAACACATATAGTGTACCACAGTTGACAGTACCAACGTATACTGTGTACCACAGTTGCCAATGCCATCATATACTGTGTACCACAGTTGAGAGTAACAACATATACTGTGTACCACAGTTGACAGTACCAACATATACTGTGTACCACAGTTGACAGTACCAACATATACTGTGTACCACAGTTGACAGTACCAATGTATACTGTGTACCACAGTTGACAGTACCAACATATACTGTGTACCATAGTTGACATTACCAATGTATATTGTGTACCACAGTTGACATTACCAACATATCCTGTGTACCTCAGTTGACAGTACCAACATATACTGTATACCACAGTTGACAGTACCAACATATACTGTGTACCACTGTTGACAGTACCAATATATACCGTGTAACACAGTTGACAGTACCAACATATACTGTGTACCACAGCTGACACTACCAACATATACTTGTACCTCAGTTGACAGTACTACCATATATTGTGTACCACCGTTGACAATACCAACGTATACTGTGTACCACAGTTGACAGTACCAACGTATATTGTGCACCACAGTTGACAGTACCAACATATACTGTGTACCACAGTTGACAATACCAACATATACTGTGTACCACAGTTGACAATACCAACACATATAGTGTACCATAGTTGACTGTACCAACGTATATTGTGTACCACAGTTGCCAATGCCAACATATACTGTGTACCACAGTTGAGAGTACCAACATGTACCGTGTACCACAGTTGACAGTGCCAACGTATACTGTGTACCACAGTTGACAATACCAACATATACTGTGTACCACAGTTGACAGTACCAACATATACTGTGTACCCTAGTTGAAAGTACCAACGTATACTGTGTACCACAGTTGACAACACCAACATATACTGTGTATCACAGTTGACAGTACCAACATATACTGTATACCACAGTTGACAGTACCAACATATACTGTGTACCACAGTTGACAGTACCAACATATACTGTGTACCACAGTTGACAGTACCAACATATACTGTATACCACAGTTGACAGTACCAACATATACTGTTTACCACTGTTGACAGTACCAACATATACCGTGTACCACAGTTGACAGTACCAACATATACTGTGTACCACAGCTGACACTACCAACATATACTTGTACCTCAGTTGACAGTACTACCATATATTGTGTACCACCGTTGACAATACCAACGTATACTGTGTACCACAGTTGACAGTACCAACGTATACTGTGCACCACAGTTGACAGTACCAACATATACTGTGTACCACAGTTGGCAGTACCAACATATAATGTGTACCTCAGTTGACAGTACCAACATATACTGTGTACCACAGTTGACAGTACCAACGTATACTGTGTACCACAGTTGACAGTACCAACGTATACTGTGTACCACAGTTAACAGTACCAATATATACTGTGTAACACAGTTGACAATACCAACATATAATGTGTACCACAGTTGACAGTACCAACGTATACTGTGAATCACTGTTGGCAATACCAACATATACTGTGTACTACAGTTGACAGAACCAACATATACAGTGTACCACAGTTGACAGTACCAACATATACTGTGTACCACAGTTGACAGTACCAACATATACTGTGTACCACAGTTGACAGAACCAACATGTACCGTGAACCACAGTTGACAGTACCAACGTATACTGTGTACCACAGTTGAGAGTACCAACGTATAGTGTGTACCACAGTTGACAGTACCAACATATACTGTGTACCACAGTTGACAGTACCAACATATACTGTGTACCACAGTTCACAGTACCAACGTATACTGTGTACCACATTTGACAGTACCAACATATACTGTGTACCACAGTTGACAGTACCAACATATACTGTGTACCACTTTTGACAGTACCAACATATACCGTGTATCACATTTGACAGTACCAACATGTACCGTGTACCACAGTTGACAGTACCAACGTATACTGTGTACCACAGTTGACAATACCAACATATACTGTGTACCACAGTTGACAGTACCAACATATACTGTATACCACAGTTGAAAGTACCAACATATACTGTGTACCACAGTTCACAGTACCAACGTATACTGTGTACCACATTTGACAGTACCAACATATACTGTGTACCACAGTTGACAGTACCAACATATACTGTGTACCACTTTTGACAGTACCAACATATACCGTGTATCACATTTGACAGTACCAACATATACTGTGTACCACTGTTGACAGTACCAATATATACCGTGTAACACAGTTGACAGTACCAACATATACTGTGTACCACAGCTGACACTACCAACATATACTTGTACCTCAGTTGACAGTACTACCATATATTGTGTACCACCGTTGACAATACCAACGTATACTGTGTACCACAGTTGACAGTACCAACGTATATTGTGCACCACAGTTGACAGTACCAACATATACTGTGTACCACAGTTGACAATACCAACATATACTGTGTACCACAGTTGACAATACCAACACATATAGTGTACCATAGTTGACTGTACCAACGTATATTGTGTACCACAGTTGCCAATGCCAACATATACTGTGTACCACAGTTGAGAGTACCAACATGTACCGTGTACCACAGTTGACAGTGCCAACGTATACTGTGTACCACAGTTGACAATACCAACATATACTGTGTACCACAGTTGACAGTACCAACATATACTGTGTACCCTAGTTGAAAGTACCAACGTATACTGTGTACCACAGTTGACAACACCAACATATACTGTGTATCACAGTTGACAGTACCAACATATACTGTATACCACAGTTGACAGTACCAACATATACTGTGTACCACAGTTGACAGTACCAACATATACTGTGTACCACAGTTGACAGTACCAACATATACTGTATACCACAGTTGACAGTACCAACATATACTGTTTACCACTGTTGACAGTACCAACATATACCGTGTACCACAGTTGACAGTACCAACATATACTGTGTACCACAGCTGACACTACCAACATATACTTGTACCTCAGTTGACAGTACTACCATATATTGTGTACCACCGTTGACAATACCAACGTATACTGTGTACCACAGTTGACAGTACCAACGTATACTGTGCACCACAGTTGACAGTACCAACATATACTGTGTACCACAGTTGGCAGTACCAACATATAATGTGTACCTCAGTTGACAGTACCAACATATACTGTGTACCACAGTTGACAGTACCAACGTATACTGTGTACCACAGTTGACAGTACCAACGTATACTGTGTACCACAGTTAACAGTACCAATATATACTGTGTAACACAGTTGACAATACCAACATATAATGTGTACCACAGTTGACAGTACCAACGTATACTGTGAATCACTGTTGGCAATACCAACATATACTGTGTACTACAGTTGACAGAACCAACATATACAGTGTACCACAGTTGACAGTACCAACATATACTGTGTACCACAGTTGACAGTACCAACATATACTGTGTACCACAGTTGACAGAACCAACATGTACCGTGAACCACAGTTGACAGTACCAACGTATACTGTGTACCACAGTTGAGAGTACCAACGTATAGTGTGTACCACAGTTGACAGTACCAACATATACTGTGTACCACAGTTGACAGTACCAACATATACTGTGTACCACAGTTCACAGTACCAACGTATACTGTGTACCACATTTGACAGTACCAACATATACTGTGTACCACAGTTGACAGTACCAACATATACTGTGTACCACTTTTGACAGTACCAACATATACCGTGTATCACATTTGACAGTACCAACATGTACCGTGTACCACAGTTGACAGTACCAACGTATACTGTGTACCACAGTTGACAATACCAACATATACTGTGTACCACAGTTGACAGTACCAACATATACTGTATACCACAGTTGAAAGTACCAACGTATACTGTGTACCACAGTTGACAACACCAACATATACTGTGTACCACAGTTGACAGTACCAACATATACTGTATACCACAGTTGACAGTACCAACATATACTGTGTACCACAGTTGACAGTACCAACATATACTGTGTACCACAGTTGACAGTACCAACATATACTGTATACCAGAGTTGACAGTACCAACATATACTGTGTACCACTGTTGACAGTACCAACATATACAGTGTACCACAGTTGACATTACCAACATATACTGTGTACCACAGCTGACAATACCAACATATACTTGTACCTCAGTTGAGAGTACTACCATATATTTGTGTACCACCGTTGACAATACCAACGTATACTGTGTACCACAGTTGACAGTACCAACGTATACTGTGCACCACAGTTGACAGTACCAACATATACTGTGTACCACAGTTGACAATACCAACATATACTGTGTACCACAGTTGACAATACCAACACATATAGTGTACCACAGTTGACAATACCAACACATATAGTGTACCACAGTTGACAGTACCAACGTATACTGTTTACCACAGTTGACAATACCAACATATACTGTGTACCAGAGTTGACAGTACCCACATATACTGTGTACCACAGTTGACAGTTCCAACATATAAGGTGTACCACTGTTGATACTACCGACATATACTGTGTAACACAGTTGACAGTACTAACATATACTGTGTACCACAGTTGAGAGTACCACCATATACTGGGTACCACTGTTGACAGTACCAACATATACTGTGTACCATAGTTGACAGTACCAACATATCCTGTGTACCTCAGTTGTCAGTACCAACATATAGTGTATACCACAGTTGACAGTACCAACATATACTGTGTACCACTGTTGAGAGTACCAACATATACCGTGTACCACAGTTGACAGTACCAACATATACTGTGTACCACAGCTGACACTACCAACATATACTTGTACCTCAATTGACAGTACTACCATATATTGTGTACCACCGTTGACAATACCAACGTATACTGTGTACCACAGTTGACAGTACCAACGTATACTGTGCACCACTGTTGACAGTACCAACATATACTGTGTACCACAGTTGACAATACCAACATATACTGTGTACCACAGTTGACAATACCAACACATATAGTGTACCACAGTTGACAGTACCAACGTATACTGTGTACCACAGTTGCGAATGCCAACATATACTGTGTACCACAGTTGAGAGTACCAACATGTACCGTGTACCACAGTTGACACTACCAACGTATACTGTGTACCACAGTTGACAATACCAACATATACTGTGTACCACAGTTGACAGTACCAACATATATTGTGTACCACAGTTGAAAGTACCAACGTATACTGTGTACCACAGTTGACAACACCAACATATACTGTGTACCACAGTTGACAGTACCAACATATACTGTATACCACAGTTGACAGTACCAACATATACTGTGTACCACAGTTGACAGTACCAACATATACTGTGTACCACAGTTGACAGTACCAACATATACTGTATACCACAGTTGACAGTACCAACATATACTGTGTACCACTGTTGACAGTACCAACATATACCGTGTACCACAGTTGACAGTACCAACAGATACTGTGTACCACAACTGACACTACCAACATATACTTGTACCTCAGTTGACAGTATTACCATATATTGTGTACCACCGTTGACAATACCAACGTATACTGTGTACCACAGTTGACAGTACCAACGTATACTGTGCACCACTTTTGAGAGTACCAAAATATACTGTGTACCACATTTGACAATACCAACATATACTGTGTACCACAGTTGACAATACCAACACATATAGTGTACCACAGTTGACAGTACCAACGAATACTGTGTACCATAGTTGACAGTACCAAAATATACTGTGTGCCACAGTTGACAGTACTAAGGGTATACTGTGTACCACACTTGACAGTACCAACATATAACGTGTACCACAGTTGGCAGTACCATCATATACTGTGTACCACAGTTGACAGTACCAACATATACTGTGTACCACAGTTGACAGTACCAACATATACTGTGTACCATAGTTGACAGTACCAACGTATATTGTGTACCACAGTTGACAGTACCAACATACACCGTGTACGACAGTTGACAGTACCAACATATACTGTGTACCACAGTTGAGAGTACCAACATAAACTGTGTACCATAGTTGACAGTACCAACATATACTGTGTACCACAGTTGACAGTACCAACATATACTGTGTACCACAGTTGACAGTACCAACATATACTGTATACCACAGTTGACAGTACCAACATATACTGTGTACCACAGTTGACAGTACCAACATATACTGTGTACCACAGTTGACAGTACCAACATATACTGTGTACCACAGTTGACAGTACTAACATATACTGTTTACTACAGTTGACAGTACCATCATATACTGTGTACCACAGTTGACAGTACCAACATGTACTGTGTACCACAGTTGACAGTACCAACATATACTGTGTACCACAGTTGGCAGTACCAACATATAATGTGTACCTCAGTTGTCAGTACCAACATATACTGTGTACCACAGTTGACAGTACCAACGTATACTGTGTACCACAGTTGACAGTACCAACGTATACTGTGTACCACCGCTGACAGTACCAATATGTACTGTGTAACAAAGTTGACAATACCAACATATAATGTGTACCACAGTTGACAGTACCAACGTATACTGTGTACCACTGTTGACAATACCAACATATACTGTGTACCACAGTTGACAGTACCAACATATACAGTGTACCACAGTTGACAGTACCAACATATACTGTGTACCACAGTTCACAGTACCAACGTATACTGTGTACCACATTTGAAAGTACCAACATATACTGTGTACCACAGTTGACAGTAGCAACATATACTGTGTACCACTGTTCACAGTACCAACATATACCGTGTACCACAGTTGACAGTACCAACATATACTGTGTACCACTGTTGACAGTACCAACATATACTGTGTACCACAGTTCACAGTACCAACATGTACCTTGTACCACAGTTGACAGTACCAACATATACTGTGTACCACAGTTGACAATACCAACATATACTGTGTACCACAGTTGAAAGTACCAACTTATACATAGTACCACAGTTGACAGTACCAACATATACTGTGTACCACAGTTGACAGTACCAACGTATACTGTGTACCACAGTTGACAATACCAACATGTACTGTGTACCACAGTTGACAGTACCAACATATACTGTATACCACAGTTGATAGAACCAACATATACTGTGTACCACAGTTGACAGTACCAACATATACTGTATACCACAGTTGACAGTACCAACATATACTGTGTACCACAGCTGACACTACCAACATATACTTGTACCTCAGTTGACAGTACTACCATATATTGTGTAC
Organism: Eledone cirrhosa; assembly: GCA_964016885.1. Lineage (NCBI taxonomy): Eukaryota > Metazoa > Mollusca > Cephalopoda > Octopoda > Eledonidae > Eledone > Eledone cirrhosa. Next base: position 44,084,439 of record OZ024755.1, read on the forward strand.
CACCGTTGACAATACCAACGTATACTGTGTACCACAGTTGACAGTACCAACACATATAGTGTACCACAGTTGACAGTACCAACGTATACTGTGTACCACAGTTGCCAATGCCAACATATACTGTGTACCACAGTTGAGAGTACCAACATATACTGTGTACCACAGTTGACAGTACCAACATATACTGTGTACCACAGTTGACAGTACCAATGTATACTGTGTACCACTGTTGACAGTACCAAAATATACTGTGTACCACAGTTGACAGTACCAACGTATACTGTGTACCACTGGTGACAGTACCAACATATAACGTGTACCACAGTTGGCAGTACCATCATATACTGTGTACCACAGTTGACAGTACCAACATATACTGTGTACCACAGTTGACAGTACCAACATATACTGTGTACCATAGCTGACATTACCAACGTATATTGTGTACCACAGTTGACAGTACCAACATACACCGTGTACGACAGTTGACAGTACCAACATATACTGTGTACCACATTTGAGAGTACCAACATAAACTGTGTACCACAGTTGACAGTACCAACATATACTGTGTACCACAGTTGACAGTACCAACATATACTGTATACCACAGTTGACAGTACCAACACATACTGTGTACCACAGTTGACAGTACCAACATATACTGTGTACCACAGTTGACAGTACCAACATATACTGTGTACCAGAGTTGACAGTACCAACATATACTGTGTACCACAGTTGACAGTACTAACATATACTCTGTACTACTGTTGACAGTACCAACATATACTGTGTACCATAGTTGACAGTACCAACGTATATTGTGTACCACAGTTGACAGTACCAACATACACCGTGTACGACAGTTGACAGTACCAACATATACTGTGTACCACAGTTGTGAGTACCAACATAAACTGTGTACCATAGTTGACAGTACCAACATATACTGTGTACCACAGTTGACAGTACCAACATATACTGTGTACCACAGTTGACAGTACCAACATATACTGTATACCACAGTTGACAGTACCAACATATACTGTGTACCACAGTTGACAGTACCAACATATACTGTGTACCACAGTTGACAGTACCAACATATACTGTGTACCACAGTTGACAGTACTAACATATACTGTGTACTACAGTTGACAGTACCAACATATACTGTGTACCACAGTTGACAGTACCAACATGTACTGTGTACCACAGTTGACAGTACCAACATATACTGTGTACCACAGTTGGCAGTACCAACATATAATGTGTACCTCAGTTGTCAGTACCAACATATACTGTGTACCACAGTTGACAGTACCAACGTATACTGTGTACCACAGTTGACAGTACCAACGTATACTGTGTACCAGCGCTGACAGTACCAATATATACTGTGTAACACAGTTGACAATACCAACATATAATGTGTACCACAGTTGACAGTACCAACGTATACTGTGTACCACTGTTGACAATACTAACATATACTGTGTACCACAGTTGACAGTACCAACATATACAGTGTACCACAGTTGACAGTACCAACATATACTGTGTACCACAGTTCACAGTACCAACGTATACTGTGTACCACTTTTGACAGTACCAACATATACTGTGTACCACAGTTGACAGTACCAACATATACTGTGTACCACTGTTGACATTACCAACATATAGCGTTTCCCACAGTTGACAGTACCAACATATACAATGTACCTCTGTTGACAGTACCAACATATACTGTGTACCACAGTTGACAGTACCAACATGTACCGTGTACCACAGTTGAAAGTGCCAACGTATACTGTGTACCACAGTTGACAATACCAACATATACTGTGTACCACAGTTGAAAGTACCAACGGATACTTTGTACCACAGTTGACAGTACCAACATATACTGTGTACCACATTTGACAGTACCAACGTATACTGTATACCAGAGTTGACAATACCAACATATACTGTGTACCACAGTTGACAGTACCAACATATACTGTATACCACAGTTGACAGAACCAACATATACTGTGTACCACAGTTGACAGTACCAACATATACTGTGTACCACAGTTGACAGTACCAACATATACTGTATACCACAGTTGACAGTACCAACATATACTGTGTACCACTGTTGACAGTACCAACATATACCGTGTACCACAGTTGACAGTACCAACATATACTGTGTACCACAGCTGACACTACCAACATATACTTGTACCTCAGTTGACAGTACTACCATATATTGTGTACCACCGTTGACAATACCAACGTATACTGTGTACCACAGTTGACAGTACCAACACATATAGTGTACCACAGTTGACAGTACCAACGTATACTGTGTACCACAGTTGCCAATGCCAACATATACTGTGTACCACAGTTGAGAGTACCAACATATACTGTGTACCACAGTTGACAGTACCAACATATACTGTGTACCACAGTTGACAGTACCAACATATACTGTGTACCACAGTTGACAGTACCAACATATACTGTGTACCACAGTTGACAGTACCAACGTATACTGTGTACCACTGGTGACAGTACCAACATATAACGTGTACCACAGTTGGCAGTACCATCATATACTGTGTACCACAGTTGACAGTACCAACATATACTGTGTACCACAGTTGACAGTACCAACATATACTGTGTACCATAGCTGACATTACCAACGTATATTGTGTACCACAGTTGACAGTACCAACATACACCGTGTACGACAGTTGACAGTACCAACATATACTGTGTACCACAGTTGAGAGTACCAACATAAACTGTGTACCACAGTTGACAGTACCAACATATACTGTGTACCACAGTTGACAGTACCAACATATACTGTATACCACAGTTGACAGTACCAACACATACAGTGTACCACAGTTGACAGTACCAACATATACTGTGTACCACAGTTGACAGTACCAACATATACTGTGTACCAGAGTTGACAGTACCAACATATACTGTGTACCACAGTTGACAGTACTAACATATACTGTGTACCACAGTTGACAGTACCAACATGTACTGTGTACCACAGTTGACAGTACCAACATATACTGTGTACCACAGTTGGCAGTACCGACATATACTGTGTACCTCAGTTGACAGTACCAACATATACTGTGTACCACAGTTGACAGTACCAACGTATACTGTGTACCACAGTTGACCGTACCAACATAAACTGTGTAACACAGTTGACAATACCAACATTATAATGTGTACCACAGTTGACAGTACCAACGTATACTGTGTACCACTGTTGACAATACCAACATATACTGTGTACCACAGTTCACAGTACCAACGTATACTGTGTACCACATTTGACAGTACCAACATATACTGTGTACCACAGTTCACAGTACCAACATATACTGTGTACCACTGTTGACAGTACCAACATATACCGTGTACCACAGTTGTCAGTACCAACATATACTGTGTACCACTGTTGACAGTACCAACATATACTGTATACCACAGTTGACAGGACCAACATATACTGTGTACCACTGTTGACAGTACCAACATATACTGTGTACCACAGTTGACACTACCAACATAAACTGTATACCACAGTTGACAGTACCAACATATACTGGGTACCACAGTTGACAGTACCAACATATACTGTGTACCATAGTTGACAGTACCAACGTATATTGTGTACCACAGTTGAGAGTACCAACATAAACCGTGTACGACAGTTGACAGTACCAACATATACTGTGTACCAGAGTTGAGAGTACCAACATATACTGTGTACCACAGTTGACAGTACCAACATATACTGTGTACCACAGTTGACAGTACCAACATATACTGTGTACCACAGTTGACAGTACCAACATATACTGTATACCACAGTTAACAGTACCAACATATACTGTTTACCACAGTTGACAGTACCAACATATACTGTGTACCACAGTTGACAATACTAACATATACTGTGTACCACAGTTGGCAGTACCAACATATACTGTGTACCTCAGTTGACAGTACCAACATATAGTGTGTACCACAGTTGACAATACCAACATATACTGTGTACCACAGTTGACAGTACCAACATATACTGTGTACCACAGTTGACAGTACCAACATATACTGTGTACCTCAGTTAACAGTACCCACATATTCTGTGTATCAGAGTTGACAGTACCAACATATACTGTGTACCACAGTTGACAGTACCAACATATACTGTGTACCTCAGTTAACAGTACCCACATATACTGTGTATCAGAGTTGACAGTACCAACATATACTGTGTATCACAGTTGACAGTACCAACATATACTGTGTACCACAGTGTACACTAACAACATATACTGTGTACCACAGTTGACAGTACCAACATATACTGTGTACCACAGTTGACAGTACCATCATATACTGTGTACCACATTTGACAGTACCAACGTATACTGTGTACCACAGTTGACAGTACCATCGTATACTGTGTACCACAGTTGATAGTACCAACGTATACTGTGTATCAGAGTTGACAGTACCAACATATACTCTGTACCACAGTTGACAGTACCAAAATATACTGTGTACCACAGCTGACACTACCAACATATACTTGTAACTCTGTTGACGGTACTAACATATACTGTGTACCACAGTTGACGGTACCAACGTATACTGTGTACCACAGTTGAAAGTACCAACGTATCCTGTGTACCACAGTTGACAGTACCAGTATATACTGTGTACCACAGTTGACAATACCAACATATACTGTGTACCACAGTTGACAGTACCAACGTATACTGTGTACCATTGTTGACAGTACCAACATATACTGTGTACCACAGTTGACAGTACCAACATATACAGTGTACCACAGTTGACAGTACCAACATATACTGTGTACCACAGTTGACAGTACCAACATATACTGGGTGCCACTTTTCACAGTACCAACATATACTGTGTACCACAGTTGACAATGCCATCATATAGTGTGTACCACAATTGACAGTACCAACATATACTGTGTACCACAGTTGACAGTACCATCTTATACTGTGTACCACAGTTGACAGTACCAACGTATACTGTGTACCACAGTTGACAATACTAACATATACTGTGTACCACAGTTGAAAGTACCAACGTATACTGTGTACCACAGTTGACAGTACCAACATATACTGTGTACCACAGTTGACAGTACCAACGTATACTGTGTACCACAGTTGACAATACCAACATATACTATGTACCACAGTTGACAGTAACAACATATACTGTATACCACAGTTGACAGTACCAACATATACTGTGTACCAGAGTTGACAGTACCAACATATACTGTGTACCACAGTTGACAGTACCAACATATACTGTATACAACAGTTAACAGTACCAACATATACTGTGTACCACTGTTGACAGTACCAACACATACCGTGTACCACAGTTGACAGTACCAACATATACTGTGTACCACAGCTGACACTACCAACATATACTTGTACCTCAGTTGACAGTACTACCATATATTGTGTACCACCGTTGACAATACCAACGTATACTGTGTACCACAGTTGACAGTACCAACGTATACTGTGTACCACAGTTGACAGTACCAACATATACTGTGTACCACAGCTGACAATACCAGCATATACTGTTTACCACAGTTGACAGTACCAACGTATACTGTGTACCACAGTTGCCAATGCCAACATATACTGTGTACCACAGTTGACAGTACCAACATATACTGTGTACCACAGTTGACAGTACCAACATATACTGTGTACCACAGTTGACAGTACCAATGTATACTGTGTACCACTGTTGACAGTACCAAAATATGCTGTGTACCACAGTTGACAGTACCAACGTATACTGTGTACCACAGTTGACAGTACCAACGTATATTGTGTACCACAGTTGACAGTACAAACATACACTGTGTACGACAGTTGACAGTACCAACATATACTGTGTACCACAGTTGAGAGTACCAACATAAACTGTGTACCACAGTTGACAGTACCAACATATACTGTGTACCACAGTTGATAGTACCAACATATACTGTGTACCACAGTTGACAGTACCAACATATACTGTATACCACAGTTGACAGTACCAACATATACTGTGTACCACAGTTGACAGTACCAACATATACTGTGTACCACAGTTGACAGTACCAACATATACTGTATACCACAGTTGACAGTACCAACATATACTGTGTACCACAGTTGACAGTACTAACATATACTGTCTACTACAGTTGACAGTACCAACATATACTGTGTACCACAGTTGACAGTACCAACATGGACTGTGTACCACAGTTGACAGTACCAACATATACTGTGTACCACATTTGGCAGTACCAACATATACTGTGTACCTCAGTTGACAGTACCAACATATATTGTGTACCAAAGTTGACAGTACCAACGTATACTGTGTACCACAGTTGAGAGTACCAACGTATATTGTGTACCACAGTTGAGAGTACCAACATATACAGTGTACCACAGTTGACAGTACCAACATATACTGTGTACCACAGTTGACAGTACCAACATATACTGTGTACCACAGTTGACAGTACCAACATGTACCGTGAACTACAGTTGACAGTACCAACGTATACTGTGTACCACAGTTGAGAGTAACAACCTATAGTGTGTACCACAGTTGACAGTACCAACATATACTGTGTACCACAGTTGACAGTACCAACATATACTGTGTACCGCAGTTCACAGGACCAACGTATACTGTGTACCACATTTGACAGTACCAACATATACTGTGTACCACAGTTGACAGTACCAACATATACTGTGTACCACTGTTGACAGTACCAACATATACCGTGTACCACAGTTGACAGTACCAACATATACTGTGTACCACTGTTGACAGTACCAACATATACTGTGTACCACAGCTGACAGTACCAACATATACTGTATACCACAGTTGACAGTACCAACATATACTGTGTACCACAGTTGACAGTACCAACATATACTGTGTACCACAGTTGACTGTACCAACATATACTGTGTACCACAGTTGACAGTACCAATGTATACTGTGTACCACTGTTGACAGTACCAACATATACTGTGTACCACAGTTGACAGTAGCAACGTATACTGTGTACCACAGTTGACAGTTCCAACATATAACGTGTACCACAGTTGGCAGTACCATCATATACTGTGTACCACAGTTGACAGTACCAACATATACTGGGTACCACAGTTGACAGTACCAACGTATATTGTGTACCACAGTTGACAGTAGCAACGTATACTGTGTACCACAGTTGACAGTTCCAACATATAACGTGTACCACAGTTGGCAGTACCATCATATACTGTGTACCAGAGTTAACAGTACCAACATATACTGTGTACCATAATTGACAGTACCAACGTATATTGTGTACCACACTTGACAGTACCAACATACACCGTGTACGACAGTTGACAGTACCAACATATACTGTGTACCACAGTTGAGAGTACCAACATATACTGTGTACCTCAGTTGACAGTACTAACATATACTGTGTACCATAGTTGACAGTACCAACGTATATTGTGTACCACAGTTGACAGTACCAACATACACCGTGTACGACAGTTGACAGTACCAACATATACTGTGTACCACAGTTGAGAGTACCAACATAAACTGTGTACCATAGTTGACAGTACCAACATATACTGCGTACCACAGTTGACAGTACCAACATATACTGTGTACCACAGTTGACAGTACCAACATATACTGTATACCACAGTTGACAGTACCAACATATACTGTGTACCACTGTTGACAGTACCAACATATACTGTGTACCACAGTTGACAGTACCAACATATACTGTGTACCACAGTTGACAGTACTAAGATATACTGTGTACTACAGTTGACAGTACCATCATATACTGTGTACCACAGTTGACAGTACCAACATGTACTGTGTACCACAGTTGACAGTACCAACATATACTGTGTACCACAGTTGGCAGTACCAACATATAATGTGTACCTCAGTTGTCAGTACCAACATATACTGTGTACCACAGTTGACAGTACCAACGTATACTGTGTACCACAGTTGACAGTACCAACGTATACTGTGTACCACCGCTGACAGTACCAATATGTACTGTGTAACAAAGTTGACAATACCAACATATAATGTGTACCACAGTTGACAGTACCAACGTATACTGTGTACCACTGTTGACAATACCAACATATACTGTGTACCACAGTTGACAGTACCAACATATACAGTGTACCACAGTTGACAGTACCAACATATACTGTGTACCACAGTTCACAGTACCAACGTATACTGTGTACCACATTAGAAAGTACCAACATATACTGTGTACCACAGTTGACAGTACCAACATATACTGTGTACCACTGTTGACAGTACCAACATATACCGTGTACCACAGTTGACAGTACCAACATATACTGTGTACCACTGTTGACAGTACCAACATATACTGTGTACCACAGTTCACAGTACCAACATGTACCTTGTACCACAGTTGACAGTACCAACATATACTGTGTACCACAGTTGACAATACCAACATATACTGTGTACCACAGCTGACAATACCAGCATATACTGTTTACCACAGTTGACAGTACCAACGTATACTGTGTACCAGAGTTGCCAATGCCAACATATACTGTGTACCACAGTTGACAGTACCAACATATACTGTGTACCACAGTTGACAGTACCAACATATACTGTGTACCACAGTTGACAGTACCAATGTATACTGTGTACCACTGTTGACAGTACCAAAATATGCTGTGTACCACAGTTGACAGTACCAACGTATACTGTGTACCACAGTTGACAGTACCAACGTATATTGTGTACCACAGTTGACAGTACAAACATACACTGTGTACGACAGTTGACAGTACCAACATATACTGTGTACCACAGTTGAGAGTACCAACATAAACTGTGTACCACAGTTGACAGTACCAACATATACTGTGTACCACAGTTGATAGTACCAACATATACTGTGTACCACAGTTGACAGTACCAACATATACTGTATACCACAGTTGACAGTACCAACATATACTGTGTACCACAGTTGACAGTACCAACATATACTGTGTACCACAGTTGAGAGTACCAACATGTAACGTGTACCACAGTTGACAGTACCAACGTATACTGTGTACCACAGTTGACAGTACTAACATATACTGTCTACTACAGTTGACAGTACCAACATATACTGTGTACCACAGTTGACAGTACCAACATGGACTGTGTACCACAGTTGACAGTGCCAACATATACTGTGTACCACATTTGGCAGTACCAACATATACTGTGTACCTCAGTTGACAGTACCAACATATATTGTGTACCAAAGTTGACAGTACCAACGTATACTGTGTACCACAGTTGACAGTACCAACTTATATTGTGTACCACAGTTGAGAGTACCAACATATACAGTGTACCACAGTTGACAGTACCAACATATACTGTGTACCACAGTTGACAGTACCAACATATACTGTGTACCACAGTTGACAGTACCAACATGTACCGTGAACCACAGTTGACAGTACCAACGTATACTGTGTACCACAGTTGAGAGTAACAACGTATAGTGTGTACCACAGTTGACAGTACCAACATATACTGTGTACCACAGTTGACAGTACCAACATATACTGTGTACCGCAGTTCACAGGACCAACGTATAATGTGTACCAGATTTGACAGTACCAACATATACTGTGTACCACAGTTGACAGTACCAACATATACTGTGTACCACTGTTGACAGTACCAACATATACCGTGTACCACAGTTGACAGTACCAACATATACTGTGTACCACTGTTGACAGTACCAACATATACTGTGTACCACAGCTGACAGTACCAACATATACTGTATACCACAGTTGACAGTACCAACATATACTGTGTACCACAGTTGACAGTACCAACATATACTGTGTACCACAGTTGACTGTACCAACATATACTGTGTACCACAGTTGACAGTACCAATGTATACTGTGTACCACTGTTGACAGTACCAACATATACTGTGTACCACAGTTGACAGTAGCAACGTATACTGTGTACCACAGTTGACAGTTCCAACATATAACCTGTACCACAGTTGGCAGTACCATCATATACTGTGTACCACAGTTGACAGTACCAACATATACTGGGTACCACAGTTGACAGTACCAACGTATATTGTGTACCACAGTTGACAGTAGCAACGTATACTGTGTACCACAGTTGACAGTTCCAACATATAACGTGTACCACAGTTGGCAGTACCATCATATACTGTGTACCACAGTTAACAGTACCAACATATACTGTGTACCATAATTGACAGTACCAACGTATATTGTGTACCACACTTGACAGTACCAACATACACCGTGTACGACAGTTGACAGTACCAACATATACTGTGTACCACAGTTGAGAGTACCAACATATACTGTGTACCACAGTTGACAGTACCAACATATACTGTGTACCACAGTTGAGAGTACCAACATATACTGTGTACCTCAGTTGACAGTACTAACATATACTGTGTACCATAGTTGACAGTACCAACGTATATTGTGTACCACAGTTGACAGTACCAACATACACCGTGTACGACAGTTGACAGTACCAACATATACTGTGTACCACAGTTGAGAGTACCAACATAAACTGTGTACCATAGTTGACAGTACCAACATATACTGTGTACCACAGTTGACAGTACCAACATATACTGTGTACCACAGTTGACAGTACCAACATATACTGTATACCACAGTTGACAGTACCAACATATACTGTGTACCACTGTTGACAGTACCAACATATACTGTGTACCACAGTTGACAGTACCAACATATACTGTGTACCACAGTTGACAGTACTAACATATACTGTGTACTACAGTTGACAGTACCATCATATACTGTGTACCACAGTTGACAGTACCAACATGTACTGTGTACCACAGTTGACAGTACCAACATATACTGTGTACCACAGTTGGCAGTACCAACATATAATGTGGCATCAGTTGTCAGTACCAACATATACTGTGTACCACAGTTGACAGTACCAACGTATACTGTGTACCACAGTTGACAGTACCAACGTATACTGTGTACCACCGCTGACAGTACCAATATGTACTGTGTAACAAAGTTGACAATACCAACATATAATGTGTACCACAGTTGACAGTACCAACGTATACTGTGTACCACTGTTGACAATACCAACATATACTGTGTACCACAGTTGACAGTACCAACATATACAGTGTACCACAGTTGACAGTACCAACATATACTGTGTACCACAGTTCACAGTACCAACGTATACTGTGTACCACATTAGAAAGTACCAACATATACTGTGTACCACAGTTGACAGTACCAACATATACTGTGTACCACTGTTGACAGTACCAACATATACCGTGTACCACAGTTGACAGTACCAACATATACTGTGTACCACTGTTGACAGTACCAACATATACTGTGTACCACAGTTCACAGTACCAACATGTACCTTGTACCACAGTTGACAGTACCAACATATACTGTGTACCACAGTTGACAATACCAACATATACTGTGTACCACAGTTGAAAGTACCAACTTATACATAGTACCACAGTTGACAGTACCAACATATACTGTGTACCACAGTTGACAGTACCAACGTATACTGTGTACCACAGTTGACAATACCAACATGTACTGTGTACCACAGTTGACAGTACCAACATATACTGTATACCACAGTTGACAGAACCAACATATACTGTGTACCACAGTTGGCAGTACCAACATATACTGTATACCACAGTTGACAGTACCAACATATACTGTGTACCACAGCTGACACTACCAACATATACTTGTACCTCAGTTGACAGTACTACCATATATTGTGCACCACCGTTGACAATACCAACGTATACTGTGTACCACAGTTGACAGTACCAACACATATAGTGTACCACAGTTGACAGTACCAACGTATACTGTGTACCACAGTTGCCAATGCCAACATATACTGTGTACCACAGTTGAGAGTACCAACATATACTGTGTACCACAGTTGACAGTACCAACATATACTGTGTACCACAGTTGACAGTACCAATGTATACTGTGTACCACTGTTGACAGTACCAAAATATACTGTGTACCACAGTTGACAGTACCAACGTATACTGTGTACCACTGGTGACAGTACCAACATATAACGTGTACCACAGTTGGCAGTACCATCATATACTGTGTACCACAGTTGACAGTACCAACATATACTGTGTACCACAGTTGACAGTACCAACATATACTGTGTACCATAGCTGACATTACCAACGTATATTGTGTACCACAGTTGACAGTACCAACATACACCGTGTACGACAGTTGACAGTACCAACATATACTGTGTACCACATTTGAGAGTACCAACATAAACTGTGTACCACAGTTGACAGTACCAACATATACTGTGTACCACAGTTGACAGTACCAACATATACTGTATACCACAGTTGACAGTACCAACACATACTGTGTACCACAGTTGACAGTACCAACATATACTGTGTACCACAGTTGACAGTACCAACATATACTGTGTACCAGAGTTGACAGTACCAACATATACTGTGTACCACAGTTGACAGTACTAACATATACTCTGTACTACAGTTGACAGTACCAACATATACTGTGTACCACAGTTGACAGTACCAACATGTACTGTGTACCACAGTTGACAGTACCAACATATACTGTGTACCACAGTTGGCAGTACCAACATATACTGTGTACCTCAGTTGACAGTACGAACATATACTGTGTACCACAGTTGACAGTACCAACGTATATTGTGTACCACAGTTGACAGTACCAACGTATACTGTGTACCACAGTTGACCGTACCAACATATACTGTGTAACACAGTTGACAATACCAACATTATACTGTGTACCACAGTTGACAGTACCAACGTATAATGTGTACCACTGTTGACTGTACCAAGGGTATACTGTGTACCACACTTGACAGTACCAACATATAACGTGTACCACAGTTGGCAGTACCATCATATACTGTGTACCACAGTTGACAGTACCAACATATACTGTGTACCACAGTTGACAGTACCAACATATACTGTGTACCATAGTTGACAGTACCAACGTATATTGTGTACCACAGTTGACAGTACCAACATACACCGTGTACGACAGTTGACAGTACCAACATATACTGTGTACCACAGTTGAGAGTACCAACATAAACTGTGTACCATAGTTGACAGTACCAACATATACTGTGTACCACAGTTGACAGTACCAACATATACTGTGTACCACAGTTGACAGTACCAACATATACTGTATACCACAGTTGACAGTACCAACATATACTGTGTACCACAGTTGACAGTACCAACATATACTGTGTACCACAGTTGACAGTACCAACATATACTGTGTACCACAGTTGACAGTACTAACATATACTGTGTACTACAGTTGACAGTACCAACATATACTGTGTACCACAGTTGACAGTACCAACATGTACTGTGTACCACAGTTGACAGTACCAACATATACTGTGTACCACAGTTGGCAGTACCAACATATAATGTGTACCTCAGTTGTCAGTACCAACATATACTGTGTACCACAGTTGACAGTACCAACGTATACTGTGTACCACAGTTGACAGTACCAACGTATACTGTGTACCACCGCTGACAGTACCAATATATACTGTGTAACACAGTTGACAATACCAACATATAATGTGTACCACAGTTGACAGTACCAACGTATACTGTGTACCACTGTTGACAATACTAACATATACTGTGTACCACAGTTGACAGTACCAACATATACAGTGTACCACAGTTGACAGTACCAACATATAATGTGTACCACAGTTGACAGTACCAACGTATACTGTGTACCACTTTTGACAGTACCAACATATACTGTGTACCACAGTTGACAGTACCAACATATACTGTGTGCCACTGTTGACATTACCAACATATAGCGTTTCCCACAGTTGACAGTACCAACATATACAATGTACCTCTGTTGACAGTACCAACATATACTGTGTACCAGAGTTGACAGTACCAACATGTACCGTGTACCACAGTTGACAGTACCAACGTATACTGTGTACCACAGTTGACAATACCAACATATACTGTGTACCACAGTTGAAAGTACCAACGGATACTTTGTACCACAGTTGACAGAAACAACATATACTGTGTACCACAGTTGACAGTACCAACGTATACTGTGTACCAGAGTTGACAATACCAACATATACTGTGTACCACAGTTGACAGTACCAACATATACTGTATACCACAGTTGACAGAACCAACATATACTGTGTACCACAGTTGACAGTACCAACATATACTGTGTACCACAGTTCACAGTACCAACATATACTGTATACCACAGTTGACAGTACCAACATATACTGTGTACCACTGTTGACAGTACCAACATATACCGTGTACCACAGTTGACAGTACCAACATATACTGTGTACCACAGCTGACACTACCAACATATACTTGTACCTCAGTTGACAGTACTACCATATATTGTGTACCACCGTTGACAATACCAACGTATACTGTGTACCACAGTTGACGGTACCAACACATATAGTGTACCACAGTTGACAGTACCAACGTATACTGTGTACCACAGTTGCCAATGCCAACATATACTGTGTACCACAGTTGAGAGTACCAACATATACTGTGTAACACAGTTGACAGTACCAACATATACTGTGTACCACAGTTGACAGTACCAACATATACTGTGTACCACAGTTGACACTACCAATGTATACTGTGTACCACTGTTGACAGTAGCAAAATATACTGTGTACCACAGTTGACAGTACCAACGTATACTGTGTACCACTGGTGACAGTACCAACATATAACGTGTACCACAGTTGGCAGTACCATCATATACTGTGTACCACAGTTGACAGTACCAACATATACTGTGTACCACAGTTGACAGTACCAACATATACTGTGTACCATAGCTGACATTACCAACGTATATTGTGTACCACAGTTGACAGTACCAACATACACCGTGTACGACAGTTGACAGTACCAACATATACTGTGTACCACAGTTGAGAGTACCAACATAAACTGTGTACCACAGTTGACAGTACCAACATATACTGTGTACCACAGTTGACAGTACCAACATATACTGTATACCACAGTTGACAGTACCAACACATACAGTGTACCACAGTTGACAGTACCAACATATACTGTGTACCACAGTTGACAGTACCAACATATACTGTGTACCAGAGTTGACAGTACCAACATATACTGTGTACCACAGTTGACAGTACTAACATATACTGTGTACCACAGTTGACAGTACCAACATGTACTGTGTACCACAGTTGACAGTACCAACATATACTGTGTACCACAGTTGGCAGTACCGACATATACTGTGTACCTCAGTTGACAGTACCAACATATACTGTGTACCACAGTTGACAGTACCAACGTATATTGTGTACCACAGTTGACAGTACCAACGTATACTGTGTACCACAGTTGACCGTACCAACATATACTGTGTAACACAGTTGACAATACCAACATTATAATGTGTACCACAGTTGACAGTACCAACGTATACTGTGTACCACTGTTGACAATACCAACATATACTGTGTACCACAGTTCACAGTACCAACGTATACTGTGTACCACATTTGACAGTACCAACATATACTGTGTACCACAGTTCATAGTACCAACATATACTGTGTACCACTGTTGACAGTACCAACATATACCGTGTACCACAGTTGTCAGTACCAACATATACTGTGTAGCACTGTTGACAGTACCAACATATACTGTATACCACAGTTGACAGGACCAACATATACTGTGTACCACTGTTGACAGTACCAACATATACTGTGTACCACAGTTGACAGTACCAACATATACCGTATACCACAGTTGACAGTACCAACATATACTGGGTACCACAGTTGACAGTACCAACATATACTGTGTACCATAGTTGACAGTACCAACGTATATTGTGTACCACAGTTGAGAGTACCAACATACACCGTGTACGACAGTTGACAGTACCAACATATACTGTGTACCACAGTTGAGAGTACCAACATATACTGTGTACCACAGTTGACAGTACCAACATATACTGTGTACCACAGTTGACAGTACCAACATATACTGTGTACCACAGTTGACAGTACCAACATATACTGTATACCACAGTTAACAGTACCAACATATACTGTGTACCACAGTTGACAGTACCAACATATACTGCGTACCACAGTTGACAGGACTAACATATACTGTGTACTACAGTTGACAGTACCAACATATACTGTGTACCACAGTTGACAGTACCAACATATACTGTGTACCACAGTTGACAATACTAACATATACTGTGTACCACAGTTGGCAGTACCAACATATACTGTGTACCTCAGTTGACAGTACCAACATATAGTGTGTACCACAGTTGACAATACCAACATAAACTGTGTACCACAGTTGACAGTACCAACATATACTGTGTACCACAGTTGACAGTACCAACATATACTGTGTAACTCAGTTAACAGTACCCACATATTCTGTGTATCAGAGTTGACAGTACCAACATATACTGTGTACCACAGTTGACAGTACCAACATATACTGTGTACCTCAGTTAACAGTACCCACATATACTGTGTATCAGAGTTGACAGTACCAACATATACTGTGTATCACAGTTGACAGTACCAACATATACTGTGTACCAAAGTGTACACTAACAACATATACTGTGTACCACAGTTGACAGTACCAACATATACTGTGTACCACAGTTGACAGTACCATCATATACTGTGTACCACATTTGACAGTACCAACGTATACTGTGTACCACAGTTGACAGTACCATCGTATACTGTGTACCACAGTTGATAGTACCAACGTATACTGTGTATCAGAGTTGACAGTACCAACATATACTCTGTACCACAGTTGACAGTACCAAAATATACTGTGTACCACAGCTGACACTACCAACATATACTTGTAACTCTGTTGACGGTACTAACATATACTGTGTACCACAGTTGACGGTACCAACGTATACTGTGTACCACAGTTGAAAGTACCAACGTATCCTGTGTACCACAGTTGACAGTACCAACATATACTGTGTACCACAGTTGACAATACCAACATATACTGTGTACCACAGTTGACAGTACCAACGTATACTGTGTACCATTGTTGACAATACCAACATATACTGTGTACCACAGTTGACAGTACCAACATATACAGTGTACCACAGTTGACAGTACCAACATATACTGTGTACCACAGTTGACAGTACCAACATATACTGTGTACCACAGTTGACAGTACCAACATATACTGGGTGCCACTTTTCACAGTACCAACATATACTGTGTACCACAGTTGACAATGCCATCATATAGTGTGTACCACAGTTGACAGTACCAACATATACTGTGTACCACAGTTGACAGTACCATCTTATACTGTGTACCACAGTTGACAGTACCAACGTATACTGTGTACCACAGTTGACAGTACTAACATATACTGTGTACCATAGTTGAAAGTACCAACGTATACTGTGTACCACAGTTGACAGTACCAACATATACTGTGTACCACAGTTGACAGTACCAACGTATACTGTGTACCACAGTTGACAATACCAACATATACTATGTACCGCAGTTGACAGTACCAACATATACTGTATACCACAGTTGACAGTACCAACATATACTGTGTACCAGAGTTGACAGTACCAACATATACTGTGTACCACAGTTGACAGTACCAACATATACAGTATACCACAGTTAACAGTACCAACATATACTGTGTACCACTGTTGACAGTACCAACACATACCGTGTACCACAGTTGACAGTACCAACATATACTGTGTACCACAGCTGACACTACCAACATATAGTTGTACCTCAGTTGACAGTACTACCATATATTGTGTACCACCGTTGACAATACCAACGTATACTGTGTACCACAGTTGACAGTACCAACGTATACTGTGTACCACAGTTGACAGTACCAACATATACTGTGTACCACAGCTGACAATACCAGCATATACTGTTTACCACAGTTGACAGTACCAACGTATACTGTGTACCACAGTTGCCAATGCCAAAATATACTGTGTACCACAGTTGACAGTACCAACGTATACTGTGTACCACAGTTGACAGTACCAACGTATATTGTGTACCACAGTTGACAGTACAAACATACACTGTGTAGGACAGTTGACAGTACCAACATATACTGTGTACCACAGTTGAGAGTACCAACATAAACTGTGTACCACAGTTGACAGTACCAACATATACTGTGTACCACAGTTGATAGTACCAACATATACTGTGTACCACAGTTGACAGTACCAACATATACTGTATACCACAGTTGACAGTACCAACATATACTGTGTACCACAGTTGACAGTACCAACATATACTGTGTACCACAGTTGACAGTACCAACATATACTGTGTACCACAGTTGACAGTACCAACATATAATGTGTACCACAGTTGACAGTACTAACATATACTGTCTACTACAGTTGACAGTACCAACATATACTGTGTACCACAGTTGACAGTACCAACATGGACTGTGTACCACAGTTGACAGTGCCAACATATACTGTGTACCACATTTGGCAGTACCAACATATACTGTGTACCTCAGTTGACAGTACCAACATATATTGTGTACCAAAGTTGACAGTACCAACGTATACTGTGTACCACAGTTGACAGTACCAACGTATATTGTGTACCACAGTTGACAGTACCAACATATACAGTGTACCACAGTTGACAGTACCAACATATACTGTGTACCACAGTTGACAGTACCAACATATACTGTGTACCACAGTTGACAGTACCAACATGTAACGTGAACCACAGTTGACAGTACCAACGTATACTGTGTACCACAGTTGAGAGTAACAACGTATAGTGTGTACCACAGTTGACAGTACCAACATATACTGTGTACCACAGTTGACAGTACCAACATATACTGTGTACCGCAGTTCACAGGACCAACGTATACTGTGTACCACATTTGACAGTACCAACATATACTGTGTACCACAGTTGACAGTACCAACATATACTGTGTACCACTGTTGACAGTACCAACATATACCGTGTACCACAGTTGACAGTACCAACATATACTGTGTACCACTGTTGACAGTACCAACATGTACTGTGTACCACAGCTGACAGTACCAACATATACTGTATACCACAGTTGACAGTACCAACATATACTGTGTACCACAGTTGACAGTACCAACATATACTGTGTACCACAGTTGACAGTACCAATGTATACTGTGTACCACTGTTGACAGTACCAACATATACTGTGTACCACAGTTGACAGTAGCAACGTATACTGTGTACCACAGTTGACAGTTCCAACATATAACGTGTACCACAGTTGGCAGTACCATCATATACTGTGTACCACAGTTGACAGTACCAACATATACTGGGTACCACAGTTGACAGTACCAACGTATATTGTGTACCACAGTTGACAGTAGCAACGTATACTGTGTACCACAGTTGACAGTTCCAACATATAACGTGTACCACAGTTGGCAGTACCATCATATACTGTGTACCACAGTTAACAGTACCAACATATACTGTGTACCATAATTGACAGTACCAACGTATATTGTGTACCACAGTTGACAGTACCAACATACACCGTGTACGACAGTTGACAGTACCAACATATACTGTGTACCACAGTTGAGAGTACCAACATATACTGTGTACCACAGTTGACAGTACCAACATATACTGTGTACCACAGTTGAGAGTACCAACATATACTGTGTACCTCAGTTGACAGTACCAACATATACTGTGTACCACAGTTGACAGTACCAACGTATACTGTGTACCACAGTTGAAAGTATCTATATATACTGTGTACCACAGTTGACAGTACCAACATATACAGTGTACCACAGTTGACAATACCAACATATACTGTGTACCACAGTTGACAGTACCAACGTATACTGTGTACCATTGTTGACAATACCAACATATACTGTGTACCACAGTTGACAGTACCAACATATACAGTGTACCACAGTTGACAGTACCAACATATACTGTGTACCACAGTTGACAGTACCAACATATACTGTGTACCACAGTTGACAGTACCAACATATACTGTGTACCACAGTTGAGAGTACCAACATATACTGTGTACCACAGTTGACAGTACCAACATATACTGTGTACCACAGTTGAGAGTACCAACATATACTGTGTACCTCAGTTGACAGTACCAACATATACTGTGTACCACAGTTGACGGTACCAACGTATACTGTGTACCACAGTTGAAAGTACCAACGTATCCTGTGTACCACAGTTGACAGTACCAACATATACTGTGTACCACAGTTGACAATACCAACATATACTGTGTACCACAGTTGACAGTACCAACGTATACTGTGTACCATTGTTGACAATACCAACATATACTGTGTACCACAGTTGACAGTACCAACATATACAGTGTACCACAGTTGACAGTACCAACATATACTGTGTACCACAGTTGACAGTACCAACATATACTGTGTACCACAGTTGACAGTACCAACATATACTGGGTGCCACTTTTCACAGTACCAACATATACTGTGTACCACAGTTGACAATGCCATCATATAGTGTGTACCACAGTTGACAGTACCAACATATACTGTGTACCACAGTTGACAGTACCATCTTATACTGTGTACCACAGTTGACAGTACCAACGTATACTGTGTACCACAGTTGACAGTACTAACATATACTGTGTACCATAGTTGAAAGTACCAACGTATACTGTGTACCACAGTTGACAGTACCAACATATACTGTGTACCACAGTTGACAGTACCAACGTATACTGTGTACCACAGTTGACAATACCAACATATACTATGTACCGCAGTTGACAGTACCAACATATACTGTATACCACAGTTGACAGTACCAACATATACTGTGTACCAGAGTTGACAGTACCAACATATACTGTGTACCACAGTTGACAGTACCAACATATACTGTATACCACAGTTAACAGTACCAACATATACTGTGTACCACTGTTGACAGTACCAACACATACCGTGTACCACAGTTGACAGTACCAACATATACTGTGTACCACAGCTGACACTACCAACATATAGTTGTACCTCAGTTGACAGTACTACCATATATTGTGTACCACCGTTGACAATACCAACGTATACTGTGTACCACAGTTGACAGTACCAACGTATACTGTGTACCACAGTTGACAGTACCAACATATACTGTGTACCACAGCTGACAATACCAGCATATACTGTTTACCACAGTTGACAGTACCAACGTATACTGTGTACCACAGTTGCCAATGCCAAAATATACTGTGTACCACAGTTGACAGTACCAACGTATACTGTGTACCACAGTTGACAGTACCAACGTATATTGTGTACCACAGTTGACAGTACAAACATACACTGTGTAGGACAGTTGACAGTACCAACATATACTGTGTACCACAGTTGAGAGTACCAACATAAACTGTGTACCACAGTTGACAGTACCAACATATACTGTGTACCACAGTTGATAGTACCAACATATACTGTGTACCACAGTTGACAGTACCAACATATACTGTATACCACAGTTGACAGTACCAACATATACTGTGTACCACAGTTGACAGTACCAACATATACTGTGTACCACAGTTGACAGTACCAACATATACTGTGTACCACAGTTGACAGTACCAACATATAATGTGTACCACAGTTGACAGTACTAACATATACTGTCTACTACAGTTGACAGTACCAACATATACTGTGTACCACAGTTGACAGTACCAACATGGACTGTGTACCACAGTTGACAGTGCCAACATATACTGTGTACCACATTTGGCAGTACCAACATATACTGTGTACCTCAGTTGACAGTACCAACATATATTGTGTACCAAAGTTGACAGTACCAACGTATACTGTGTACCACAGTTGACAGTACCAACGTATATTGTGTACCACAGTTGACAGTACCAACATATACAGTGTACCACAGTTGACAGTACCAACATATACTGTGTACCACAGTTGACAGTACCAACATATACTGTGTACCACAGTTGACAGTACCAACATGTAACGTGAACCACAGTTGACAGTACCAACGTATACTGTGTACCACAGTTGAGAGTAACAACGTATAGTGTGTACCACAGTTGACAGTACCAACATATACTGTGTACCACAGTTGACAGTACCAACATATACTGTGTACCGCAGTTCACAGGACCAACGTATACTGTGTACCACATTTGACAGTACCAACATATACTGTGTACCACAGTTGACAGTACCAACATATACTGTGTACCACTGTTGACAGTACCAACATATACCGTGTACCACAGTTGACAGTACCAACATATACTGTGTACCACTGTTGACAGTACCAACATATACTGTGTACCACAGCTGACAGTACCAACATATACTGTATACCACAGTTGACAGTACCAACATATACTGTGTACCACAGTTGACAGTACCAACATATACTGTGTACCACAGTTGACTGTACCAACATATACTGTGTACCACAGTTGACAGTACCAATGTATACTGTGTACCACTGTTGACAGTACCAACATATACTGTGTACCACAGTTGACAGTAGCAACGTATACTGTGTACCACAGTTGACAGTTCCAACATATAACGTGTACCACAGTTGGCAGTACCATCATATACTGTGTACCACAGTTGACAGTACCAACATATACTGG
This sequence comes from Eledone cirrhosa, assembly GCA_964016885.1. Taxonomy (NCBI): domain Eukaryota; kingdom Metazoa; phylum Mollusca; class Cephalopoda; order Octopoda; family Eledonidae; genus Eledone; species Eledone cirrhosa. The sequence continues at coordinate 44,107,630 of OZ024755.1, forward strand.
GTACCACAGTTGACAGTACCAACGTATATTGTGTACCACAGTTGACAGTAGCAACGTATACTGTGTACCACAGTTGACAGTTCCAACATATAACGTGTACCACAGTTGGCAGTACCATCATATACTGTGTACCACAGTTGACAGTACCAACATATACTGTGTACCATAATTGACAGTACCAACGTATATTGTGTACCACAGTTGACAGTACCAACATACACCGTGTACGACAGTTGACAGTACCAACATATACTGTGTACCACAGTTGAGAGTACCAACATATACTGTGTACCACAGTTGACAGTACCAACATATACTGTGTACCACAGTTGAGAGTACCAACATATACTGTGTACCTCAGTTGACAGTACCAACATATACTGTGTACCACAGTTGACAGTACCAACGTATACTGTGTACCACAGTTGAAAGTATCTATATATACTGTGTACCACAGTTGACAGTACCAACATATACAGTGTACCACAGTTGACAGTACCATCATATACTGTGTACCACAGTTGACAGTACCAACATATACTGTGTACCACAGTTGACAGTACCAACGTATACTGTGTACCACAGTTGACAGTACCAACGTATATTGTGTACCACAGTTGACAGTACCAACATATACTGTGTACGGCAGTTGACAATACCAACATATACTGTGTACCACAGTTGACAGTACCAACGTATACTGTGTACCACTGTTGACAATACCAACATATAATGTGTACCACAGTTCACAGTACCAACATATACAATGTACCACAATTGACAGTACCAACATATACTCTGTACCACAGTTGACAGTACCAACATATAATGTGTACCACAATTGACAGTACCAACATGTACCGTGTACGACAGTTGACAGTACCAATGTATACTGTGTACCACTGTTGACAGTACCAACATATACTGTGTACCACAGTTGACAATACCAACATATACTGTGTACCACAGTTGAAAGTACCAACGTATACTGTGTACCACAGTTGACAGTACCAACATATACTGTGTACCACAGTTGACAGTACAAACGTATACTGTGTACCACAGTTGACAATACCAACATATACTGTGTACCACAGTTGACAGTACCAACATATACTGTATACCACAGTTGACAGTACCAACATATACTGTGTACCACAGTTGACAGTACCAACATATACTGTATACCACATTTGACAGTACCAACAAATACTGTGTACCACATTTGACAATACCAACATATACTGTTTACCACAGTTGACAGTACCAACGTATACTGTGTACCACAGTTGACAGTACCAACATATACTGTGTACCACAGTTGACAGTACCAACATATACTGTGTACCACAGTTCACAGTACCAACATATACTGTGTACCACAGTTGACAGTACCGACATATACTGTGTACCACAGTTGACAGTACCAATGTATACTGTGTACCACAGTTGACAGTACCAACGTATACTGTGTACCACAGTTGACAGTACCAACATATAACGTGTACCACAGTTGGCAGTACCATCATATAACGTGTACGACAGTTGACAGTACCAAGATATAGTGTGTACCACAGTTGAGTGTACCAACATAAACTGTGTACCACAGTTGACCGTACCAACATATACTGTATACCACAGTTGACAGTACCAACATATACTGTGTACCACAGTTGACAGTACCAACATATACTGTGTACCACAGTTGACAGTACCAACATATACTGTGTACCACAGTTGATAGTACTAACATATACTGTGTACTACAGTTAACAGTACCAACATATACTGTGTACCACAGTTGACAGTACCAACATATACTGTGTACCACAGTTGACAGTACCAACATGTACCGTGAACCACAGTTGATAGTACCAACGTATACTGTGTACCACAGTTGACAGTGCCAACATATACTGTGTACCACATTTGGCAGTACCAACATACACTGTGTACCTCAGTTACAGTACCAACATATATTGTGTACCAAAGTTGACAGTACCAACGTATACTGTGTACCACAGTTGACAGTACCAACGTATATTGTGTACCACAGTTGACAGTACCAACATATACAGTGTACCACAGTTGACAGTACCAACATATACTGTGTACCACAGTTGACAGTACCAACATATACTGTGTACCACAGTTGACAGTACCAACATGTACCGTGAACCACAGTTGACAGTACCAACATATACTGTGTACCACTGTTGACAGTACCAACATATACCGTGTACCACAGATGACAGTACCAACATATACTGTGTACCACTGTTGACAGTACCAACATATACTGTGTACCACAGTTGACAGTACCAACATATACTGTATATCACAGTTGACAGTACCAACATATACTGTGTACCACAGTTGACAGTACCAACATATACTGTGTACCATATTTGACTGTACCAACATATAGTGTATACCACAGTTGACAGTACCAACATATACTGTGCACCACTGTTGACAGTACCAACATATACCGTGTACCACAGTTGACAGTACCAACATATACTGTGTACCACAGCTGACACTACCAAAATATACTTGTACCTCAGTTGACAGTACTAACGTATTGTGTACCACCGTTGACAGTACCAACGTATACTGTGTACCACATTTGACAGTACCAACGTATATTGTGTACCACAGTTGACAGTACCAACATATACTGTGTACAACAGTTGACAGTACCAACATATACTGTGTACCACAGTTGACAGTACCAACATATACTGTGTACCACAGTTGACAGTAGCAACTTATACTGTGTACCACAGTTGACAGTACCAACATATAACGTGTACTACAGTTGGCAGTACCATCATATACTGTGTACCACAGTTGACAGTACCAACATATACTGGGTACCACAGTTGACAGTACCAACATATACTGTGTACCATAGTTGACAGTACCAACGTATATTGTGTACCACAGTTGACAGTACAAACATACACCGTGTACGACAGTTGACAGTACCAACATATACTGTGTACCACATTTGAGAGTACCAACATATACTGTGTACCACAGTTGACAGTACCAACATATACTGTGTACCACAGTTGACAGTACCAACATATACTGTGTACCACAGTTGACAGTACCAACATATACTGTATACCACAGTTGACAGTACCAACATATACTGTGTACCACAGTTGACAGTACCAACATATACTGTGTACCACAGTTGACAGTAGTAATATATACTGTGTACTACAGTTGACAGTACTAACATATACTGTGTACCACAGTTGACAGTACCAACATATACTGTGTACCACAGTTGACAGTACCAACATATACTGTGTACCTCAGTTAACAGTACCCACATATACTGTGTACCACAGTTGACAGTACCAACATATACTGTGTACCACAGTTGACAGTACCAACATATACTGTGTACCACAGTTGACAGTACCAACATATACTGTGTACCACAGTTAACAGTACCAACATATACTGTGTACCATATTTGACAGTACCAACGTATACTGTGTACCACAGTTGACAGTACCAACGTATACTGTGTACCAGAGTTGACAGTACCAACATATACTGTGTACCACAGTTGGCAGTACCAAAATATACTGTGTACCACAGCTGACACTACCAACATATACTTGTAACTCTGTTGACAGTACTAACATATACTGTGTACCACAGTTGACAGTACCAACGTATACTGTGTACCACAGTTGAAAGTACCAACGTATACTGTGTACCACAGTTGACAGTACCAACATATACTGTGTACCACAGTTGACAGTACCAACGTATACTGTGTACCACTGTTGACAGTACCAACATATACTGTATACCACAGTTGACAGTACCAACATATACAGTTTACCACAGTTGACAGTACCAACATATACTGTGTACCACAGTTGACAGTACCAACATATACTGTGTACCACAGCTGACACTACCAACATATACTTGTACCTCAGTTGACAGTACTAACATATACTGTTTACCACAGTTGACAGTACCAACGTATACTGTGTTCCACAGTTGACAGTACCAACATATACAATGTACCACATTTGACAGTACCAACATATACTGTGTACCACAGTTGACAGTACCAACATATACTGTGTACCACAGTTGACAGTACCAACATATACAATGTACCACATTTGACAGTACCAACATATACTGTGTACCACAGTTGACAGTACCAACATATACTGTGTACCACAGTTGAGAGTACCAACGTATACTGTGTACCACAGTTGACAGTACCAGCGTATACTGTGTACCACAGTTGACAATACCAACATATACTGTGTACCACAGTTGACAGTACCAACGTATACTGTGTACCACAGTTGACAATACCAACATATACTGTGTACCACAGTTGACAGTACCAACATATACTGTGTACCACAGTTGACAGTACCAACATATACTGTGTACCACAGTTGACAGTACCAACATATACTGTGTACCACAGTTGATAGTACCAACATATACTGTGTACCACAGTTGACAGTACCAACATATACTGTGTACCACAGTTGACAGTACCAACATATACAGTTTACCACAGTTGACAGTACCAACATATACTGTGTACCACAGTTGACAGTACCAACATATACTGTGTACCACAGCTGACACTACCAACATAAACCGTGTACGACAGTTGACAGTACCAACATATACTGTGTACCACAGTTGAGAGTACGAACATAAACTGTGTACCACAGTTGACAGTACCAACATATACTGTGTACCACAGTTGACAGTACCAACATATACTGTGTACCACAGTTGACCGTAGCAACATATACTGTATACCACAGTTGACAGTACTAACATATACTGTGTACCACAGTTGACAGTACCAACATATACTGTGTACCACAGTTGACAGTACCAACATATACTGTGTACCACAGTTGACAGTACTAACATATACTGTGTACTACAGTTGACATTACCAACATATACTGTGTACCACAGTTGACAGTACCAACATATACTGTGTACCACAGTTGACAGTACAAACGTATACTGTGTACCACAGTTGACAATACCAACATATACTGTGTACCACAGTTGACAGTACCAACATATACTGTATACCACAGTTGAGAGTACGAACATAAACTGTGTACCACAGTTGACAGTACCAACATATACTGTGTACCACAGTTGACAGTACCAACATATACTGTGTACCACAGTTGACCGTAGCAACATATACTGTATACCACAGTTGACAGTACCAACATGTACCGTGTACGACAGTTGACAGTACCAATGTATACTGTGTACCACTGTTGACAGTACCAACATATACTGTGTACCACAGTTGACAATACCAACATATACTGTGTACCACAGTTGAAAGTACCAACGTATACTGTGTACCACAGTTGACAGTACCAACATATACTGTGTACCACAGTTGACAGTACAAACGTATACTGTGTACCACAGTTGACAATACCAACATATACTGTGTACCACAGTTGACAGTACCAACATATACTGTATACCACAGTTGACAGTACCAACATATACTGTGTACCACAGTTGACAGTACCAACATATACTGTATACCACATTTGACAGTACCAACAAATACTGTGTACCACATTTGACAATACCAACATATACTGTTTACCACAGTTGACAGTACCAACGTATACTGTGTACCACAGTTGACAGTACCAACATATACTGTGTACCACAGTTGACAGTACCAACATATACTGTGTACCACAGTTCACAGTACCAACATATACTGTGTACCACAGTTGACAGTACCGACATATACTGTGTACCACAGTGGACAGTACCAATGTATACTGTGTACCACAGTTGACAGTACCAACGTATACTGTGTACCACAGTTGACAGTACCAACATATAACGTGTACCACAGTTGGCAGTACCATCATATAACGTGTACGACAGTTGACAGTACCAAGATATAGTGTGTACCACAGTTGAGTGTACCAACATAAACTGTGTACCACAGTTGACCGTACCAACATATACTGTATACCACAGTTGACAGTACCAACATATACTGTGTACCACAGTTGACAGTACCAACATATACTGTGTACCACAGTTGACAGTACCAACATATACTGTGTACCACAGTTGATAGTACTAACATATACTGTGTACTACAGTTAACAGTACCAACATATACTGTGTACCACAGTTGACAGTACCAACATATACTGTGTACCACAGTTGACAGTACCAACATGTACCGTGAACCACAGTTGATAGTACCAACGTATACTGTGTACCACAGTTGACAGTGCCAACATATACTGTGTACCACATTTGGCAGTACCAACATACACTGTGTACCTCAGTTGACAGTACCAACATATATTGTGTACCAAAGTTGACAGTACCAACGTATACTGTGTACCACAGTTGACAGTACCAACGTATATTGTGTACCACAGTTGACAGTACCAACATATACAGTGTACCACAGTTGACAGTACCAACATATACTGTGTACCACAGTTGACAGTACCAACATATACTGTGTACCACAGTTGACAGTACCAACATGTACCGTGAACCACAGTTGACAGTACCAACATATACTGTGTACCACTGTTGACAGTACCAACATATACCGTGTACCACAGATGACAGTACCAACATATACTGTGTACCACTGTTGACAGTACCAACATATACTGTGTACCACAGTTGACAGTACCAACATATACTGTATATCACAGTTGACAGTACCAACATATACTGTGTACCACAGTTGACAGTACCAACATATACTGTGTACCACATTTGACTGTACCAACATATAGTGTATACCACAGTTGACAGTACCAACATATACTGTGCACCACTGTTGACAGTACCAACATATACCGTGTACCACAGTTGACAGTACCAACATATACTGTGTACCACAGCTGACACTACCAAAATATACTTGTACCTCAGTTGACAGTACTAACGTATTGTGTACCACCGTTGACAGTACCAACGTATACTGTGTACCACATTTGACAGTACCAACGTATATTGTGTACCACAGTTGACAGTACCAACATATACTGTGTACAACAGTTGACAGTACCAACATATACTGTGTACCACAGTTGACAGTACCAACATATACTGTGTACCACAGTTGACAGTAGCAACTTATACTGTGTACCACAGTTGACAGTACCAACATATAACGTGTACTACAGTTGGCAGTACCATCATATACTGTGTACCACAGTTGACAGTACCAACATATACTGGGTACCACAGTTGACAGTACCAACATATACTGTGTACCATAGTTGACAGTACCAACGTATATTGTGTACCACAGTTGACAGTACAAACATACACCGTGTACGACAGTTGACAGTACCAACATATACTGTGTACCACATTTGAGAGTACCAACATATACTGTGTACCACAGTTGACAGTACCAACATATACTGTGTACCACAGTTGACAGTACCAACATATACTGTGTACCACAGTTGACAGTACCAACATATACTGTATACCACAGTTGACAGTACCAACATATACTGTGTACCACAGTTGACAGTACCAACATATACTGTGTACCACAGTTGACAGTAGTAATATATACTGTGTACTACAGTTGACAGTACTAACATATACTGTGTACCACAGTTGACAGTACCAACATATACTGTGTACCACAGTTGACAGTACCAACATATACTGTGTACCTCAGTTAACAGTACCCACATATACTGTGTACCACAGTTGACAGTACCAACATATACTGTGTACCACAGTTGACAGTACCAACATATACTGTGTACCACAGTTGACAGTACCAACATATACTGTGTACCACAGTTAACAGTACCAACATATACTGTGTACCATATTTGACAGTACCAACGTATACTGTGTACCACAGTTGACAGTACCAACGTATACTGTGTACCAGAGTTGACAGTACCAACATATACTGTGTACCACAGTTGACAGTACCAAAATATACTGTGTACCACAGCTGACACTACCAACATATACTTGTAACTCTGTTGACAGTACTAACATATACTGTGTACCACAGTTGACAGTACCAACGTATACTGTGTACCACAGTTGAAAGTACCAACGTATACTGTGTACCACAGTTGACAGTACCAACATATACTGTGTACCACAGTTGACAGTACCAACGTATACTGTGTACCACTGTTGACAGTACCAACATATACTGTATACCACAGTTGACAGTACCAACATATACAGTTTACCACAGTTGACAGTACCAACATATACTGTGTACCACAGTTGACAGTACCAACATATACTGTGTACCACAGCTGACACTACCAACATATACTTGTACCTCAGTTGACAGTACTAACATATACTGTTTACCACAGTTGACAGTACCAACGTATACTGTGTTCCACAGTTGACAGTACCAACATATACAATGTACCACATTTGACAGTACCAACATATACTGTGTACCACAGTTGACAGTACCAACATATACTGTGTACCACAGTTGACAGTACCAACATATACAATGTACCACATTTGACAGTACCAACATATACTGTGTACCACAGTTGACAGTACCAACATATACTGTGTACCACAGTTGATAGTACCAACATATACTGTGTACCACAGTTGACAGTACCAACATATACTGTGTACCACAGTTGACAGTACCAACATATACAGTTTACCACAGTTGACAGTACCAACATATACTGTGTACCACAGTTGACAGTACCAACATATACTGTGTACCACAGCTGACACTACCAACATAAACCGTGTACGACAGTTGACAGTACCAACATATACTGTGTACCACAGTTGAGAGTACGAACATAAACTGTGTACCACAGTTGACAGTACCAACATATACTGTGTACCACAGTTGACAGTACCAACATATACTGTGTACCACAGTTGACCGTAGCAACATATACTGTATACCACAGTTGACAGTACTAACATATACTGTGTACCACAGTTGACAGTACCAACATATACTGTGTACCACAGTTGACAGTACCAACATATACTGTGTACCACAGTTGACAGTACTAACATATACTGTGTACTACAGTTGACATTACCAACATATACTGTGTACCACAGTTGACAGTACCAACATATACTGTGTACCACAGTTGACAGTACCAACATGTACCGTGAACCACAGTTGACAGTACCAACGTATACTGTGTACCACAGTTGACAGTGCCAACATATACTGTGTACCACATTTGGCAGTACCAACATATACTGTGTACCACAGTTGACAGTACCAACATATACTGGGTACCACAGTTGACAGTACCAACATATACTGTGTACCATAGTTGACAGTACCAACGTATATTGTGTACCACAGTTGACAGTACAAACATACACCGTGTACGACAGTTGACAGTACCAACATATACTCTGTACAACAGTTGACAGTACCAACATATACTGTGTACCACAGTTGACAGTACCAACATATACTGTGTACCACAGTTGACAGTACCAATGTATACTGTGTACCACTGTTGATAGTACCAACATATACTGTGTACCACAGTTGACAGTAACAACGTATACTGTGTACCACAGTTGACAGTTACAACATATAACGTGTACTACAGTTGGCAGTACCATCATATACTGTGTACCACAGTTGACAGTACCAACATATACTGGGTACCACAGTTGACAGTACCAACATATACTGTGTACCATAGTTGACAGTACCAACGTATATTGTGTACCACAGTTGACAGTACAAACATACACCGTGTTCGACAGTTGACAGTACCAACATATACTGTGTACCACAGTTGAGAGTACCAACATATACTGTGTACCACAGTTGACAGTACCAACATATACTGTGTACCACAGTTGACAGTACCAACATATACTGTGTACCACAGTTGACAGTACCAACATATACTGTGTACCACAGTTGACAGTACCAACATATACTGTGTACCACAGTTGACAGTAGTAATATATACTGTGTACTACAGTTGACAGTACCAACATATACTGTGTACCACAGTTGACAGTACCAACATATACTGTGTACCACAGTTGAGAGTACCAACATATACTGTGTACCTCAGTTAACAGTACCCACATATACTGTGTACCACAGTTGACAGTACCAACATATACTTGTACCACAGTTGACAGTACCAACATATACTGTGTACCACAGTTGACAGTACCAACATATACTGTGTACCACAGTTGACAGTACCAACATATACTGTGTACCACAGCTGACACTACCAACATAAACCGTGTACGACAGTTGACAGTACCAACATATACTGTGTACCACAGTTGAGAGTACGAACATAAACTGTGTACCACAGTTGACAGTACCAACATATACTGTGTACCACAGTTGACAGTACCAACATATACTGTGTACCACAGTTGACCGTAGCAACATATACTGTATACCACAGTTGACAGTACTAACATATACTGTGTACCACAGTTGACAGTACCAACATATACTGTGTACCACAGTTGACAGTACCAACATATACTGTGTACCACAGTTGACAGTACTAACATATACTGTGTACTACAGTTGACATTACCAACATATACTGTGTACCACAGTTGACAGTACCAACATATACTGTGTACCACAGTTGACAGTACAAACGTATACTGTGTACCACAGTTGACAATACCAACATATACTGTGTACCACAGTTGACAGTACCAACATATACTGTATACCACAGTTGAGAGTACGAACATAAACTGTGTACCACAGTTGACAGTACCAACATATACTGTGTACCACAGTTGACAGTACCAACATATACTGTGTACCACAGTTGACCGTAGCAACATATACTGTATACCACAGTTGACAGTACCAACATGTACCGTGTACGACAGTTGACAGTACCAATGTATACTGTGTACCACTGTTGACAGTACCAACATATACTGTGTACCACAGTTGACAATACCAACATATACTGTGTACCACAGTTGAAAGTACCAACGTATACTGTGTACCACAGTTGACAGTACCAACATATACTGTGTACCACAGTTGACAGTACAAACGTATACTGTGTACCACAGTTGACAATACCAACATATACTGTGTACCACAGTTGACAGTACCAACATATACTGTATACCACAGTTGACAGTACCAACATATACTGTGTACCACAGTTGACAGTACCAACATATACTGTATACCACATTTGACAGTACCAACAAATACTGTGTACCACATTTGACAATACCAACATATACTGTTTACCACAGTTGACAGTACCAACGTATACTGTGTACCACAGTTGACAGTACCAACATATACTGTGTACCACAGTTGACAGTACCAACATATACTGTGTACCACAGTTCACAGTACCAACATATACTGTGTACCACAGTTGACAGTACCGACATATACTGTGTACCACAGTGGACAGTACCAATGTATACTGTGTACCACAGTTGACAGTACCAACGTATACTGTGTACCACAGTTGACAGTACCAACATATAACGTGTACCACAGTTGGCAGTACCATCATATAACGTGTACGACAGTTGACAGTACCAAGATATAGTGTGTACCACAGTTGAGTGTACCAACATAAACTGTGTACCACAGTTGACCGTACCAACATATACTGTATACCACAGTTGACAGTACCAACATATACTGTGTACCACAGTTGACAGTACCAACATATACTGTGTACCACAGTTGACAGTACCAACATATACTGTGTACCACAGTTGATAGTACTAACATATACTGTGTACTACAGTTAACAGTACCAACATATACTGTGTACCACAGTTGACAGTACCAACATATACTGTGTACCACAGTTGACAGTACCAACATGTACCGTGAACCACAGTTGATAGTACCAACGTATACTGTGTACCACAGTTGACAGTGCCAACATATACTGTGTACCACATTTGGCAGTACCAACATACACTGTGTACCTCAGTTGACAGTACCAACATATATTGTGTACCAAAGTTGACAGTACCAACGTATACTGTGTACCACAGTTGACAGTACCAACGTATATTGTGTACCACAGTTGACAGTACCAACATATACAGTGTACCACAGTTGACAGTACCAACATATACTGTGTACCACAGTTGACAGTACCAACATATACTGTGTACCACAGTTGACAGTACCAACATGTACCGTGAACCACAGTTGACAGTACCAACATATACTGTGTACCACTGTTGACAGTACCAACATATACCGTGTACCACAGATGACAGTACCAACATATACTGTGTACCACTGTTGACAGTACCAACATATACTGTGTACCACAGTTGACAGTACCAACATATACTGTATATCACAGTTGACAGTACCAACATATACTGTGTACCACAGTTGACAGTACCAACATATACTGTGTACCACATTTGACTGTACCAACATATAGTGTATACCACAGTTGACAGTACCAACATATACTGTGCACCACTGTTGACAGTACCAACATATACCGTGTACCACAGTTGACAGTACCAACATATACTGTGTACCACAGCTGACACTACCAAAATATACTTGTACCTCAGTTGACAGTACTAACGTATTGTGTACCACCGTTGACAGTACCAACGTATACTGTGTACCACATTTGACAGTACCAACGTATATTGTGTACCACAGTTGACAGTACCAACATATACTGTGTACAACAGTTGACAGTACCAACATATACTGTGTACCACAGTTGACAGTACCAACATATACTGTGTACCACAGTTGACAGTAGCAACTTATACTGTGTACCACAGTTGACAGTACCAACATATAACGTGTACTACAGTTGGCAGTACCATCATATACTGTGTACCACAGTTGACAGTACCAACATATACTGGGTACCACAGTTGACAGTACCAACATATACTGTGTACCATAGTTGACAGTACCAACGTATATTGTGTACCACAGTTGACAGTACAAACATACACCGTGTACGACAGTTGACAGTACCAACATATACTGTGTACCACATTTGAGAGTACCAACATATACTGTGTACCACAGTTGACAGTACCAACATATACTGTGTACCACAGTTGACAGTACCAACATATACTGTGTACCACAGTTGACAGTACCAACATATACTGTATACCACAGTTGACAGTACCAACATATACTGTGTACCACAGTTGACAGTACCAACATATACTGTGTACCACAGTTGACAGTAGTAATATATACTGTGTACTACAGTTGACAGTACTAACATATACTGTGTACCACAGTTGACAGTACCAACATATACTGTGTACCACAGTTGACAGTACCAACATATACTGTGTACCTCAGTTAACAGTACCCACATATACTGTGTACCACAGTTGACAGTACCAACATATACTGTGTACCACAGTTGACAGTACCAACATATACTGTGTACCACAGTTGACAGTACCAACATATACTGTGTACCACAGTTAACAGTACCAACATATACTGTGTACCATATTTGACAGTACCAACGTATACTGTGTACCACAGTTGACAGTACCAACGTATACTGTGTACCAGAGTTGACAGTACCAACATATACTGTGTACCACAGTTGACAGTACCAAAATATACTGTGTACCACAGCTGACACTACCAACATATACTTGTAACTCTGTTGACAGTACTAACATATACTGTGTACCACAGTTGACAGTACCAACGTATACTGTGTACCACAGTTGAAAGTACCAACGTATACTGTGTACCACAGTTGACAGTACCAACATATACTGTGTACCACAGTTGACAGTACCAACGTATACTGTGTACCACTGTTGACAGTACCAACATATACTGTATACCACAGTTGACAGTACCAACATATACAGTTTACCACAGTTGACAGTACCAACATATACTGTGTACCACAGTTGACAGTACCAACATATACTGTGTACCACAGCTGACACTACCAACATATACTTGTACCTCAGTTGACAGTACTAACATATACTGTTTACCACAGTTGACAGTACCAACGTATACTGTGTTCCACAGTTGACAGTACCAACATATACAATGTACCACATTTGACAGTACCAACATATACTGTGTACCACAGTTGACAGTACCAACATATACTGTGTACCACAGTTGACAGTACCAACATATACAATGTACCACATTTGACAGTACCAACATATACTGTGTACCACAGTTGACAGTACCAACATATACTGTGTACCACAGTTGATAGTACCAACATATACTGTGTACCACAGTTGACAGTACCAACATATACTGTGTACCACAGTTGACAGTACCAACATATACAGTTTACCACAGTTGACAGTACCAACATATACTGTGTACCACAGTTGACAGTACCAACATATACTGTGTACCACAGCTGACACTACCAACATAAACCGTGTACGACAGTTGACAGTACCAACATATACTGTGTACCACAGTTGAGAGTACGAACATAAACTGTGTACCACAGTTGACAGTACCAACATATACTGTGTACCACAGTTGACAGTACCAACATATACTGTGTACCACAGTTGACCGTAGCAACATATACTGTATACCACAGTTGACAGTACTAACATATACTGTGTACCACAGTTGACAGTACCAACATATACTGTGTACCACAGTTGACAGTACCAACATATACTGTGTACCACAGTTGACAGTACTAACATATACTGTGTACTACAGTTGACATTACCAACATATACTGTGTACCACAGTTGACAGTACCAACATATACTGTGTACCACAGTTGACAGTACCAACATGTACCGTGAACCACAGTTGACAGTACCAACGTATACTGTGTACCACAGTTGACAGTGCCAACATATACTGTGTACCACATTTGGCAGTACCAACATATACTGTGTACCACAGTTGACAGTACCAACATATACTGGGTACCACAGTTGACAGTACCAACATATACTGTGTACCATAGTTGACAGTACCAACGTATATTGTGTACCACAGTTGACAGTACAAACATACACCGTGTACGACAGTTGACAGTACCAACATATACTCTGTACAACAGTTGACAGTACCAACATATACTGTGTACCACAGTTGACAGTACCAACATATACTGTGTACCACAGTTGACAGTACCAATGTATACTGTGTACCACTGTTGATAGTACCAACATATACTGTGTACCACAGTTGACAGTAACAACGTATACTGTGTACCACAGTTGACAGTTACAACATATAACGTGTACTACAGTTGGCAGTACCATCATATACTGTGTACCACAGTTGACAGTACCAACATATACTGGGTACCACAGTTGACAGTACCAACATATACTGTGTACCATAGTTGACAGTACCAACGTATATTGTGTACCACAGTTGACAGTACAAACATACACCGTGTTCGACAGTTGACAGTACCAACATATACTGTGTACCACAGTTGAGAGTACCAACATATACTGTGTACCACAGTTGACAGTACCAACATATACTGTGTACCACAGTTGACAGTACCAACATATACTGTGTACCACAGTTGACAGTACCAACATATACTGTGTACCACAGTTGACAGTACCAACATATACTGTGTACCACAGTTGACAGTAGTAATATATACTGTGTACTACAGTTGACAGTACCAACATATACTGTGTACCACAGTTGACAGTACCAACATATACTGTGTACCACAGTTGAGAGTACCAACATATACTGTGTACCTCAGTTAACAGTACCCACATATACTGTGTACCACAGTTGACAGTACCAACATATACTTGTACCACAGTTGACAGTACCAACATATACTGTGTACCACAGTTGACAGTACCAACATATACTGTGTACCACAGTTAACAGAACCAACATATACTGTGTACCATATTTGACAGTACCAACGTATACTGTGTACCACAGTTGACAGTACCAACGTATACTGTGTACCAGAGTTGACAGTACCAACATATACTGTGTACCACAGTTGACAGTACCAAAATATACTGTGTACCACAGCTGACATTACCAACATATACTTGTAACTCTGTTGACAGTACTAACATATACTGTGTACCACAGTTGACAGTACCAACGTATACTGTGTACCACAGTTGAAAGTACCAACGTATACTGTGTACCACAGTTGACAGTACCAACATATACTGTGTACCACAGTTGACAGTACCAACGTATACTGTGTACCACTGTTGACAGTACCAGCATATACTGTATACCACAGTTGACAGTACCAACATATACAGTTTACCACAGTTGACAGTACCAACATATACTGTGTACCACAGTTGACAGTACCAACATATACTGTGTACCACAGCTGACACTACCAACATATACTTGTACCTCAGTTGACAGTACTAACATATACTGTATACCACAGTTGACAGTACCAACGTATATTGTGTTCCACAGTTGACAGTACCAACATATACAATGTACCACATTTGACAGTACCAACATATACTGTGTACCACAGTTGACAGTACCAACATATACTGTGTACCACAGTTGACAGTACCAACATATACAATGTACCACATTTGACAGTACCAACATATACTGTATACCACAGTTGACAGTACCAACATATACTTGTACCACAGTTGACAGTACCAACATATACTGTGTACCACAGTTGACAATACCAACATATACTGTGTACCACAGTTGAAAGTACCAACTTATACTTTGTACCACAGTTGACAGTACCAACATATACTGTGTACCACAGTTGACAGTACCAACATATACTGTGTACGACAGTTGACAGTACCAACATATACTGTATACCACAGTTGACAGTACCAACATATACTGTGTACCACAGCTGACACTACCAACATATACTTGTACCTCAGTTGACAGTACTACCATATATTGTGTACCACCGTTGACAATACCAACGTATACTGTGTACCACAGTTGACAGTACCAACACATATAGTGTACCACAGTTGACAGTACCAACGTATACTGTGTACCACAGTTGCCAATGCCAACATATACTGTGTACCACAGTTGAGAGTACCAACATATACTGTGTACCACAGTTGACAGTACCAACATATACTGTGTACCACAGTTGACAGTACCAATGTATACTGTGTACCACTGTTGACAGTACCAAAATATACTGTGTACCACAGTTGACAGTACCAACGTATACTGTGTACCACTGGTGACAGTACCAACATATAACGTGTACCACAGTTGGCAGTACCATCATATACTGTGTACCACAGTTGACAGTACCAACATATACTGTGTACCACAGTTGACAGTACCAACATATACTCTGTACCATAGCTGACATTACCAACGTATATTGTGTACCACAGTTGACAGTACCAACATACACCGTGTACGACAGTTGACAGTACCAACATATACTGTGTACCACATTTGAGAGTACCAACATAAACTGTGTACCACAGTTGACAGTACCAACATATACTGTGTACCACAGTTGACAGTACCAACATATACTGTATACCACAGTTGACAGTACCAACACATACTGTGTACCACAGTTGACAGTACCAACATATACTGTGTACCACAGTTGACAGTACCAACATATACTGTGTACCAGAGTTGACAGTACCAACATATACTGTGTACCACAGTTGACAGCACTAACATATACTCTGTACTACAGTTGACAGTACCAACATATACTGTGTACCACAGTTGACAGTACCAACATGTACTGTGTACCACAGTTGACAGTACCAACATATACTGTGTACCACAGTTGGCAGTACCAACATATACTGTGTACCTCAGTTGACACTACGAACATATACTGTGCACCACAGTGTACAGTACCAACGTATATTGTGTACCACAGTTGACAGTACCAACGTATGCTGTGTACCACAGTTGACCGTACCAACATATACTGTGTAAGACAGTTGACAATACCAACATTATACTGTGTACCACAGTTGACAGTACCAACGTATACTGTGTACCACACTTGACAGTACCAACATATAACGTGTACCACAGTTGGCAGTACCATCATATACTGTGTACCACAGTTGACAGTACCAACATATACTGTGTAGCACAGTTGACAGTACCAACATATACTGTGTACCATAGTTGACAGTACCAACGTATATTGTGTACCACAGTTGACAGTACCAACATACACCGTGTACGACAGTTGACAGTACCAACATATACTGTGTACCACAGTTGAGAGTACCAACATAAACTGTGTACCATAGTTGACAGTAACAACATATACTGTGTACCACAGTTGACAGTACCAACATATACTGTGTACCACAGTTGACAGTACCAACATATACTGTATACCACAGTTGACAGTACCAACATATACTGTGTACCACAGTTGACAGTACTAACATATACTGTGTACCACAGTTGACAGTACCAACATATACTGTGTACCACAGTTGACAGTACTAACATATACTGTGTACTACAGTTGACAGTACCAACATATACTGTGTACCACAGTTGACAGTACCAACATGTACTGTGTACCACAGTTGACAGTACCAACATATACTGTGTACCACAGTTGGCAGTACCAACATATAATGTGTACCTCAGTTGTCAGTACCAACATATACTGTGTACCACAGTTGACAGTACCAACGTATACTGTGTACCACAGTTGACAGTACCAACGTATACTGTGTACCACCGCTGACAGTACCAATATATACTGTGTAACACAGTTGACAATACCAACATATAATGTGTACCACAGTTGACAGTACCAACGTATACTGTGTACCACTGTTGACAATACTAACATATACTGTGTACCACAGTTGACAGTACCAACATATACAGTGTACCACAGTTGACAGTACCAACATATACTGTGTACCACAGTTCACAGTACCAACGTATACTGTGTACCACTTTTGACAGTACCAACATATACTGTGTACCACAGTTCACAGTACCAACATATACTGTGTACCACTGTTGACATTATCAACATATAGCGTTTCCCACAGTTGACAGTACCAACATATACTGTGTACCACAGTTGACAGTACCAACGTATACTGTGTACCACAGTTGACAGTACCAACGTATACTGTGTACCACCGCTGACAGTACCAATATATACTGTGTAACACAGTTGACAATACTAACATATACTGTGTACCACAGTTGACAGTACCAACATGTACTGTGTACCACAGTTGACAGTACCAACATGTACCGTGTACCACAGTTGACAGTACCAACGTATACTGTGTACCACAGTTGACAATACCAACATATACTGTGTACCACAGTTGAAAGTACCAACGTATACTTTGTACCACAGTTGACAGTACCAACATATACTGTGTACCACAGTTGACAGTACCAACGTATACTGTGTACCAGAGTTGACAATACCAACATATACTGTGTACCACAGTTGACAGTACCAACATATACTGTATACCACAGTTGACAGAACCAACATATACAGTGTACCACAGTTGACAGTACCAACATATACTGTGTACCACAGTTGACAGTACCAACATATACTGTATACAACAGTTGACAGTACCAACATATACTGTGTACCACTGTTGACAGTACCAACATATACCGTGTACCACAGTTGACAGTACCAACATATACTGTGTACCACAGCTGACACTACCAACATATACTTGTACCTCAGTTGACAGTACTACCATATATTGTGTACCACCGTTGACAATACCAACGTATACTGTGTACCACAGTTGACAGTACCAACACATATAGTGTACCACAGTTGACAGTACCAACGTATACTGTGTACCACAGTTGCCAATGCCAACATATACTGTGTACCACAGTTGAGAGTACCAACATATACTGTGTACCACAGTTGACAGTACCAACATATACTGTGTACCACAGTTGACAGTACCAACATATACTGTGTACCACAGTTGACAGTACCAATGTATACTGTGTACCACTGTTGACAGTACCAAAATATACTGTGTACCACAGTTGACAGTACCAATGTATACTGTGTACCACACTTGACAGTTCCAACATATAACGTGTACCACAGTTGGCAGTACCATCATATACTGTGTACCACAGTTGACAATACCAACATATACTGTGTACCACAGTTGACAGTACCAACATATACTGTGTACCATAGCTGACATTACCAACGTATATTGTGTACCACAGTTGAGAGTACCAACATACACCGTGTACGACAGTTGACAGTACCAACATTTACTGTGTACCACAGTTGAGAGTACCAACATAAACTGTGTACCACAGTTGACAGTACCAACATATACTGTGTACCACAGTTGACAGTACCAACATACACTGTATACCACAGTTGACAGTACCAACACATACAGTGTACCACAGTTGACAGTACCAACATATACTGTGTACCACAGTTGACAGTACCAACATATACTGTGTACCAGAGTTGACAGTACCAACATATACTGTGTACCACAGTTGACAGTACTAACATATACTGTGTACCACAGTTGTCAGTACCAACATGTACTGTGTACCACAGTTGACAGTACCAACATATACTGTGTACCACAGTTGGCAGTACCAACATATACTGTGTACCTCAGTTGACAGTACCAACATATACTGTGTACCACAGTTGACAGTACCAACGTATACTGTGTACCACAGTTGACCGTACCAACATATACTGTGTAACACAGTTGACAATACCAACATTATAATGTGTACCACAGTTGACAGTACCAACGTATACTGTGTACCACTGTTGACAATACCAACATATACTGTGTACCACAGTCGACAGAACCAACATATACTGTGTACCACAGTTGACAGTACCAACATATTCTGTGTACCACAGTTGACAGTACCAACATGTACCGTGAACCACAGTAGACAGTACCAACGTATACTGTGTACCACAGTTGAGAGTACCAACGTATAGTGTGTACCACAGTTGACAGTACCAACATATACTATGTACCACAGTTCACAGTACCAACGTATACTGTGTACCACATTTGACAGTACCAACATATACTGTGTACCACTGTTGACAGTACCAACATATACCGTGTAACACAGTTGACAGTACCAACATATACTGTGTACCACTGTTGACAGTACCAACATATACCTTGTACCACAGTTCACAGTACCAACGTATACTGTTTATGTTACCACAGTTGACAGTACCAACATATACTGTGTACCACAGTTGAGACTACCAACATATACTGGGTACCACTGTTGACAGTAACAACATATACTATGTACCACAGCTGACAGTACCAACATATACTGTGTACCACAGTTGACAGTACCAACGTATACTGTGTACCACAGTTGACAGTACCAACGTATACAGGGTACCACATTTGACACTACCAACATATACTGTGTACCACAGTTGACAGTACCAACATATACTGTATACCACAGTTGACAGTACCGACATATACTGTGTACCACAGTTGACAATACCAACATATACTTTGTACCACGGTTGACAGTACCAACGTATACTGTGTACCACTGTTGACAATATCATCATATACTGTGTACCACAGTTGACATTACCAACATATACAGTGTACCACAGTTGACAGTACCAACATATACTGTGTACCACAGTTGACAGTACCAACATATACTGTGTACCACAGTTGACAGTACCAACAGGTACCGTGAACCATAGTTGACAGTACCAACGTATACTGTGTACCACAGTTGAGAGTACCAGCGTATAGTGTGTATCACACTTGACAGTACCAACATATACTGTGTACCACAGTTGACAGTATCAACATATACTGTGTACCATAGTTGACAGTACCAACGTATATTGTGTACCACAGTTGACAGTACCAACATACACCGTGTACGACAGTTGACAGTACCAACATATACTGTGTACCACATTTGAGAGTACCAACATAAACTGTGTACCACAGTTGACAGTACCAACATATACTGTGTACCACAGTTGACAGTACCAACATATACTGTGTACCACAGTTGACAGTACCAACATATACTGTATACCACAGTTGACAGTACCAACATATACTGTGTACCACAGTTGACAGTACCAACATATACTGTGTACCACAGTTGACAGTACCAACATATACTGTGTACCACAGTTGACAGTACTAACATATACTGTGTGCTATAGTTGACAGTACCAACATATACTGTGTAACAGAGTTGACAGTACCAACATGTACTGTGTACCACAGTTGACAGTACCAAATATATACTGTGTACCACAGTTGGCAGTACCAACATATAATGCGTACCTCAGTTGACAGAACCAACATATACTGTGTAACACAGTTGACAGTACCAACGTATACTGTGTACCACAGTTGACAGTACCAACGTTTACTGTGTACCACAGTTGACAGTACCAATATATACTGTGTAACACAGTTGACAATACCAACATATAATGTGTACCATAGTTGACAGTACCAACGTATACTGTGAACCACTGTTGGCAATACCAACATATACTGTGTACCACAGTTGACAGTACCAACATATACAGTGTACCACAGTTGACAGTACCAACATATACTGTGTACCACAGTTGACAGTACCAACATATACTGTATACCACAGTTGACAGTACCAACATGTACCGTGAACCACAGTTGACAGTACCAACGTATACTGTGTACCACAGTTGAGAGTACCAACGTATAGTGTGTACCACAGTTGACAGTACCAACATATACTGTGTACCACAGTTGACAGTACCAACATATAGTGTGTACCACAGTTCACAGTACCAACGTATACTGTGTACCACATTTGACAGTACCAACATATAATGTGTACCACAGTTGACAGTACCAACATATACGGTGTACCACTGTTGACAGTACCAACATATACCGTGTACCAGATTTGACAGTACCAACATATTCTGTGTACCACTGTTCACAGTACCAACATATACTGTGTACCACAGTTGAAAGTACCAACGTATACTGTGTACCACAGTTGACAACACCAACATATACTGTGTACCACAGTTGACAGTACCAACATATACTGTATACCACAGTTGACAGTACCAACATAGACTGTGTACCACAGTTGACAGTACCAACATTTACTGTGTACCACAGTTGACAGTACCAACATATACTGTATACCACAGTTGAAAGTACCAACATATACTGTGTACCACTGTTGAAAGTACCAACATATACTGTGTACCACAGTTGACAGTACCAACATATACTGTGTACCACAGCTGACACTACCAACATATACTTGTACCTCAGTTAACAGTACTACCATATATTGTGTACCACCGTTGACAATACCAACGTATACTGTGAACCACAGTTGACAATACCAACATATACTGTGTACCACAGTTGACAATACCAGCACATATAGTGTACCACAGTTGACAGTACCAACGTATACTGTGTACCACAGTTGCCAATGCCAACATATACTGTGTACCACAGTTGAGAGTACCAACATATACTGTGTACCACAGTTGACAGTACCAACATATACTGTGTACCACAGTTGACAGTACCAACATATACTGTGTACCACGGTTGACAGTACCAACATATACTGTGTACCACAGTTGACAGTACCAACATATACTGTGTACCATAGTTGACATTACCAACGTATATTGTGTACCACAGTTGACAGTACCTACATGTACTGTGTACCACAGTTGACAGTACCAACATATACTGTGTATCACAGTTGACAGTACCAACGTATACTGTGTACCACAGTTGACAGTACCAACATATAACGTGTACCACAGTTGGCAGTACCATCATATACTTTGTACCACAGTTGACAGTACCAACATATACTGTGTACCACAGTTGACAGTACCAACATATACTGTGTACCATAGTTGACATTACCAACGTATATTGTGTACCACAGTTGACAGTACCAACATACACCGTGTACAAGAGTTGACAGTACCAACATATACTGTGTACCACAGTTGCGAGTACCAACATAAACTGTGTACCACAGTTGACAGTACCAACATATACTGTGTACCACAGTTGACAGTACCAACATATACTGTGTACGACAGTTGACAGTACCAACATATACTGTATACCACAGTTGACAGTACCAACACATACTGTGTACCACAGTTGACAGTACCAACATATACTGTGTACCACAGTTGACAGTACCAACATATACTGTGTACCACAGTTGACAGTACCAACATATATAGTGTACCACAGTTGACAGTACTAACATATACTGTGTACTACAGTTGACAGTACCAACATATACTGTGTACCACAGTTGAGAGTACCAACATGTACTGTGTACCACAGTTGACAGTACCAACATATACTGTGTACCACAGTTGGCAGTACCAACATATACAGTGTACCACAATTGACAGTACCAACATATACTGTGTACCACAGTTGACAGTACCAACATGTACCGTGAACCACAGTTGACAGTACCAACTATACTGTGTACCACAGTTGAGAGTACCAACGTATACTGTGTACCACAGTTGACAGTACCAACATATACTGTGTACCACAGTTGACAGTACCAACATATACTGTGTACCACAGTTGACAGTACCAACATATACTGTGTACCATAGTTGACAGTACCAACGTATATTGTGTACCACAGTTGAGAGTACCAACATACAACGTGTACGACAGTTGACAGTAAAAACATATACTGTGTACCACAGTTGAGAGTACCAACATAAACTGTGTACCACAGTTGACAGTACCAACATATACTGTGTACCACAGTTGACAGTACCAACATATACAGTGTACCACAGTTGACAGTACCAACATATACTGTATACCACAGTTGACAGTACCAACATATACTGTGTACCACAGTTGACAGTACCAACATATACTGTGTACCACAGTTGACAGTACCAACATATACTGTGTACCACAGTTGACAGTACTAACATATACTGTGTACTAGAGTTGACAGTACCAACATATACTGTGTACCACAGTTGACAGTACCAACATATACTGTGTACCACAGTTGGCAGTACCAACATATAATGTGTACCTCAGTTGACGGTACCAACATATACTGTGTACCACAGTTGACAGTACCAACGTATACTGTGTACCACAGTTGACAGTACCAACGTATACTATGTACCACAGTTGGCAGTACCAATATATAATGTGTACCTCAGTTGACAGTACCAATATATACTGTGTAACACAGTTGACAATACCAACATATAATGTGTACCACAGTTGACAGTACCAACGTATACTGTGAACCACTGTTGGCAACACCAACATATACTGTGTACCACAGTTGACAGAACCAACATATACAGTGTACCACAGTTGACAGTACCAACATATACTGTGTACCACAGTTGACAGTACCAACATATACTGTGTACCACAGTTGACAGTACCAACATGTACCGTGAACCACAGTTGACAGTACCAACGTATACTGTGTACCACAGTTGAAAGTACCAACGTATAGTGTGTACCATAGTTGACAGTACCAACATATACTGTGTACCACAGTTGACAGTACCAACATATACTGTGTACCACAGTTCACAGTACGAACGTATACTGTGTACCACATTTGACAGTACGAACATATACTGTGTACCACAGTTGACAGTACCAACATATACTGTGTACCACTTTTGACAGTACCAACATATACCGTGTATCACATTTGACAGTACCAACATGTACTGTGTACCACTGTTGACAGTACCAACATATACTGTGTACCACAGTTGACAGTACCAACATGTACCGTGTACCACAGTTGACAGTACCAACGTATACTGTGTACCACAGTTGACAATACCAACATATACTGTGTACCACATTTGACAGTACCAACATATACTGTGTACCACAGTTGAAAGTACCAACGTATACTGTGTACCACAGTTGACAACACCAACATATACTGTGTACCACAGTTGACAGTACCAACATATACTGTATACCACAGTTGACACTACCAACATATACTGTGTACCAGAGTTGACAGTACCAACATATACTGTGTACCACAGTTGACAGTACCAACATATACTGTATACCACAGTTGACAGTACCAACATATACTGTGTACCACTGTTGACAGTACCAACATATACAGTGTACCACAGTTGACAGCACCAACATATACTGTGTACCACAGCTGACACTACCAACATATACTTGTACCTCAGTTGACAGTACTACCATATATTGTGTACCACCGTTGACAATACCAACGTATACTGTGTACCACAGTTGACAGTACCAAAGTATACTGTGCACCACAGTTGACAGTACCAACATATACTGTGTACCACAGTTGACAATACCAACATATACTGTGTACCAAAGTTGACAATACCAACACATATAGTGTACCACAGTTGACAATACCAACACATATAGTGTACCACAGTTGACAGTACCAACGTATACTGTGTACCACAGTTGCCAATGCCAACATATACTGTGTACCACAGTTGAGAGTACCAACATGTACCGTGTACCACAGTTGACAGTACCAACGTATACTGTGTACCACAGTTGACAGTACCAACGTATACTGTTTACCACAGTTGACAGTACCAACATATACTGTGTACCACAGTTGACAGTACCAACATATACTGTGTACCACAGTTGACAGTACTAACATATACTGTGTACTACAGTTGACAGTACCAACATATACTGTGTAACAGAGTTGACAGTACCAACATGTACTGTGTACCACAGTTGACAGTACCAACATATACTGTGTACCACAGTTGGCAGTACCAACATATAATGTGTACCTCAGTTGACAGTACCAACACATACTGTGTACCACAGTTGACAGTACCAACGTATACTGTGTACCACAGTTGACAGTACCAACGTTTACTGTGTACCACAGTTGACAGTACCAATATATACTGTGTAACACAGTTGACAATACCAACATATAATGTGTACCACAGTTGACAGTACCAACGTATACTGTGAACCACTGTTGGCAATACCAACATATACTGTGTACCACAGTTGACAGTACCAACATATACAGTGTACCACAGTTGACAGTACCAACATATACTGTGTACCACAGTTGACAGTACCAACATATACTGTATACCACAGTTGACAGTACCAACATGTAACGTGAACCACAGTTGACAGTACCAACGTATACTGTGTACCACAGTTGAGAGTACCAACGTATAGTGTGTACCACAGTTGACAGTACCAACATACACTGTGTACCACAGTTGACAGTACCAACATATACTGTGTACCACAGTTCACAGTACCAACGTATACTGTGTACCACATTTGACAGTACCAACATATACTGTGTACCACAGTTGACAGTACCAACATATACGGTGTACCACTGTTGACAGTACCAACATATACCGTGTACCACATTTGACAGTACCAACATATTCTGTGTACCACTGTTGACAGTACCAACATATACTGTGTACCACAGTTGACAGTACCAACATGCACAGTGTACCACAGTTGACAGTACCAACGTATACTGTGTACCACAGTTGACAATACCAACATATACTGTGTACCACAGTTGACAGTACCAACATATACTGTGTACCACAGTTGAAAGTACCAACGTATACTGTGTACCACAGTTGACAACACCAACATATACTGTGTACCACAGTTGACAGTACCAACATATACTGTATACCACAGTTGACAGTACCAACATAGACTGTGTACCAGAGTTGACAGTACCAACATATACTGTGTACCACAGTTGACAGTACCAACATATACTGTATACCACAGTTGAAAGTACCAACATATACTGTGTACCATTGTTGAAAGTACCAACATATACCGTGTACCACAGTTGACAGTACCAACATATACTGTGTACCACAGCTGACACTACCAACATATACTTGTACCTCAGTTAACAGTACTACCATATATTGTGTACCACCGTTGACAATACCAACGTATACTGTGCACCACAGTTGACAATACCAACATATACTGTGTAGCACAGTTGACAATACCAGCACATATAGTGTACCACAGTTGACAGTACCAACGTATACTGTGTAGCACAGTTGCCAATGCCAACATATACTGTGTACCACAGTTGAGAGTACCAACATATACTGTGTAACACAGTTGACAGTACCAACATAGACTGTGTACCACAGTTGACAGTACCAACATATATTGTGTACCACGGTTGACAGTACCAACATATACTGTGTACCACAGTTGACAGTACCAACATATACTGTGTACCATAGTTGACATTACCAACGTATATTGTGTACCACAGTTGACAGTACCTACATGTACTGTGTACCACAGTTGACAGTACCAACATATACTGTGTACCACAGTTGACAGTACCAACGTATACTGTGTACCACAGTTGACAGTACCAACATATAACGTGTACCACAGTTGGCAGTACCATCATATACTGTGTACCACAGTTGACAGTACCAACATATACTGTGTACCACAGTTGACAGTACCAACATATACTGTGTACCATAGTTGACATTACCAACGTATATTGTGTACCACAGTTGACAGTACCAACATACACCGTGTACAAGAGTTGACAGTACCAACATATACTGTGTACCACAGTTGCGAGTACCAACATAAACTGTGTACCACAGTTGACAGTACCAACATATACTGTGTACCACAGTTGACAGTACCAACATATACTGTGTACGACAGTTGACAGTACCAACATATACTGTATACCACAGTTGACAGTACCAACACATACTGTGTACCACAGTTGACAGTACCAACATATACTGTGTACCACAGTTGACCGTACCAACATATACTGTGTACCACAGTTGACAGTACCAACATATACTGTGTACCACTTTTGACAGTACCAACATATACTGTGTACCACAGTTCACAGTACCAACATATACTGTGTACCACTGTTGACATTATCAACATATAGCGTTTCCCACAGTTGACAGTACCAACATATACAATGTACCTCTGTTGACAGTACCAACATATACTGTGTACCACAGTTGACAGTACCAACATGTACCGTGTACCACAGTTGACAGTACCAACGTATACTGTGTACCACAGTTGACAATACCAACATATACTGTGTACCACAGTTGAAAGTACCAACGTATACTTTGTACCACAGTTGACAGTACCAACATATACTGTGTACCACAGTTGACAGTACCAACGTATACTGTGTACCAGAGTTGACAATACCAACATATACTGTGTACCACAGTTGACAGTACCAACATATACTGTATACCACAGTTGACAGAACCAACATATACAGTGTACCACAGTTGACAGTACCAACATATACTGTGTACCACAGTTGACAGTACCAACATATACTGTATACAACAGTTGACAGTACCAACATATACTGTGTACCACTGTTGACAGTACCAACATATACCGTGTACCACAGTTGACAGTACCAACATATACTGTGTACCACAGCTGACACTACCAACATATACTTGTACCTCAGTTGACAGTACTACCATATATTGTGTACCACCGTTGACAATACCAACGTATACTGTGTACCACAGTTGACAGTACCAACACATATAGTGTACCACAGTTGACAGTACCAACGTATACTGTGTACCACAGTTGCCAATGCCAACATATACTGTGTACCACAGTTGAGAGTACCAACATATACTGTGTACCACAGTTGACAGTACCAACATATACTGTGTACCACAGTTGACAGTACCAACATATACTGTGTACCACAGTTGACAGTACCAATGTATACTGTGTACCACTGTTGACAGTACCAAAATATACTGTGTACCACAGTTGACAGTACCAATGTATACTGTGTACCACACTTGACAGTTCCAACATATAACGTGTACCACAGTTGGCAGTACCATCATATACTGTGTACCACAGTTGACAATACCAACATATACTGTGTACCACAGTTGACAGTACCAACATATACTGTGTACCATAGCTGACATTACCAACGTATATTGTGTACCACAGTTGAGAGTACCAACATACACCGTGTACGACAGTTGACAGTACCAACATTTACTGTGTACCACAGTTGAGAGTACCAACATAAACTGTGTACCACAGTTGACAGTACCAACATATACTGTGTACCACAGTTGACAGTACCAACATATACTGTATACCACAGTTGACAGTACCAACACATACAGTGTACCACAGTTGACAGTACCAACATATACTGTGTACCACAGTTGACAGTACCAACATATACTGTGTACCAGAGTTGACAGTACCAACATATACTGTGTACCACAGTTGACAGTACTAACATATACTGTGTACCACAGTTGTCAGTACCAACATGTACTGTGTACCACAGTTGACAGTACCAACATATACTGTGTACCACAGTTGGCAGTACCAACATATACTGTGTACCTCAGTTGACAGTACCAACATATACTGTGTACCACAGTTGACAGTACCAACGTATATTGTGTACCACAGTTGACAGTACCAACGTATACTGTGTACCACAGTTGACCGTACCAACATATACTGTGTAACACAGTTGACAATACCAACATTATAATGTGTACCACAGTTGACAGTACCAACGTATACTGTGTACCACTGTTGACAATACCAACATATACTGTGTACCACAGTCGACAGAACCAACATATACTGTGTACCACAGTTGACAGTACCAACATATTCTGTGTACCACAGTTGACAGTACCAACATGTACCGTGAACCACAGTAGACAGTACCAACGTATACTGTGTACCACAGTTGAGAGTACCAACGTATAGTGTGTACCACAGTTGACAGTACCAACATATACTGTGTACCACAGTTCACAGTACCAACGTATACTGTGTACCACATTTGACAGTACCAACATATACTGTGTACCACTGTTGACAGTACCAACATATACCGTGTAACACAGTTGACAGTACCAACATATACTGTGTACCACTGTTGACAGTACCAACATATACCTTGTACCACAGTTCACAGTACCAACGTATACTGTTTATGTTACCACAGTTGACAGTACCAACATATACTGTGTACCACAGTTGAGACTACCAACATATACTGGGTACCACTGTTGACAGTAACAACATATACTATGTACCACAGCTGACAGTACCAACATATACTGTGTACCACAGTTGACAGTACCAACGTATACTGTGTACCACAGTTGACAGTACCAACGTATACAGGGTACCACATTTGACACTACCAACATATACTGTGTACCACAGTTGACAGTACCAACATATACTGTATACCACAGTTGACAGTACCGACATATACTGTGTACCACAGTTGACAATACCAACATATACTTTGTACCACGGTTGACAGTACCAACGTATACTGTGTACCACTGTTGACAATATCATCATATACTGTGTACCACAGTTGACATTACCAACATATACAGTGTACCACAGTTGACAGTACCAACATATACTGTGTACCACAGTTGACAGTACCAACATATACTGTGTACCACAGTTGACAGTACCAACAGGTACCGTGAACCATAGTTGACAGTACCAACGTATACTGTGTACCACAGTTGAGAGTACCAGCGTATAGTGTGTATCACACTTGACAGTACCAACATATACTGTGTACCACAGATGACAGTATCAACATATACTGTGTACCATAGTTGACAGTACCAACGTATATTGTGTACCACAGTTGACAGTACCAACATACACCGTGTACGACAGTTGACAGTACCAACATATACTGTGTACCACATTTGAGAGTACCAACATAAACTGTGTACCACAGTTGACAGTACCAACATATACTGTGTACCACAGTTGACAGTACCAACATATACTGTGTACCACAGTTGACAGTACCAACATATACTGTATACCACAGTTGACAGTACCAACATATACTGTGTACCACAGTTGACAGTACCAACATATACTGTGTACCACAGTTGACAGTACCAACATATACTGTGTACCACAGTTGACAGTACTAACATATACTGTGTGCTATAGTTGACAGTACCAACATATACTGTGTAACAGAGTTGACAGTACCAACATGTACTGTGTACCACAGTTGACAGTACCAAATATATACTGTGTACCACAGTTGGCAGTACCAACATATAATGCGTACCTCAGTTGACAGAACCAACATATACTGTGTACCACAGTTGACAGTACCAACGTATACTGTGTACCACAGTTGACAGTACCAACGTTTACTGTGTACCACAGTTGACAGTACCAATATATACTGTGTAACACAGTTGACAATACCAACATATAATGTGTACCATAGTTGACAGTACCAACGTATACTGTGAACCACTGTTGGCAATACCAACATATACTGTGTACCACAGTTGACAGTACCAACATATACAGTGTACCACAGTTGACAGTACCAACATATACTGTGTACCACAGTTGACAGTACCAACATATACTGTATACCACAGTTGACAGTACCAACATGTACCGTGAACCACAGTTGACAGTACCAACGTATACTGTGTACCACAGTTGAGAGTACCAACGTATAGTGTGTACCACAGTTGACAGTACCAACATATACTGTGTACCACAGTTGACAGTACCAACATATAGTGTGTACCACAGTTCACAGTACCAACGTATACTGTGTACCACATTTGACAGTACCAACATATAATGTGTACCACAGTTGACAGTACCAACATATACGGTGTACCACTGTTGACAGTACCAACATATACCGTGTACCAGATTTGACAGTACCAACATATTCTGTGTACCACTGTTCACAGTACCAACATATACTGTGTACCACAGTTGAAAGTACCAACGTATACTGTGTACCACAGTTGACAACACCAACATATACTGTGTACCACATTGACAGTACCAACATATACTGTATACCACAGTTGACAGTACCAACATAGACTGTGTACCACAGTTGACAGTACCAACATTTACTGTGTACCACAGTTGACAGTACCAACATATACTGTATACCACAGTTGAAAGTACCAACATATACTGTGTACCACTGTTGAAAGTACCAACATATACTGTGTACCACAGTTGACAGTACCAACATATACTGTGTACCACAGCTGACACTACCAACATATACTTGTACCTCAGTTAACAGTACTACCATATATTGTGTACCACCGTTGACAATACCAACGTATACTGTGAACCACAGTTGACAATACCAACATATACTGTGTACCACAGTTGACAATACCAGCACATATAGTGTACCACAGTTGACAGTACCAACGTATACTGTGTACCACAGTTGCCAATGCCAACATATACTGTGTACCACAGTTGAGAGTACCAACATATACTGTGTACCACAGTTGACAGTACCAACATATACTGTGTACCACAGTTGACAGTACCAACATATACTGTGTACCACGGTTGACAGTACCAACATATACTGTGTACCACAGTTGACAGTACCAACATATACTGTGTACCATAGTTGACATTACCAACGTATATTGTGTACCACAGTTGACAGTACCTACATGTACTGTGTACCACAGTTGACAGTACCAACATATACTGTGTATCACAGTTGACAGTACCAACGTATACTGTGTACCACAGTTGACAGTACCAACATATAACGTGTACCACAGTTGGCAGTACCATCATATACTTTGTACCACAGTTGACAGTACCAACATATACTGTGTACCACAGTTGACAGTACCAACATATACTGTGTACCATAGTTGACATTACCAACGTATATTGTGTACCACAGTTGACAGTACCAACATACACCGTGTACAAGAGTTGACAGTACCAACATATACTGTGTACCACAGTTGCGAGTACCAACATAAACTGTGTACCACAGTTGACAGTACCAACATATACTGTGTACCACAGTTGACAGTACCAACATATACTGTGTACGACAGTTGACAGTACCAACATATACTGTATACCATAGTTGACAGTACCAACACATACTGTGTACCACAGTTGACAGTACCAACATATACTGTGTACCACAGTTGACAGTACCAACATATACTGTGTACCACAGTTGACAGTACCAACATATATAGTGTACCACAGTTGACAGTACTAACATATACTGTGTACTACAGTTGACAGTACCAACATATACTGTGTACCACAGTTGACAGTACCAACATGTACTGTGTACCACAGTTGACAGTACCAACATATACTGTGTACCACAGTTGGCAGTACCAACATATACAGTGTACCACAGTTGACAGTACCAACATATACTGTGTACCACAGTTGACAGTACCAACATGTACCGTGAACCACAGTTGACAGTACCAACGTATACTGTGTACCACAGTTGAGAGTACCAACGTATAGTGTGTACCACAGTTGACAGTACCAACATATACTGTGTACCACAGTTGACAGTACCAACATATACTGTGTACCACAGTTCACAGTACCAACGTATACTGTGTACCACATTTGACAGTACCAACATATACTGTGTACCACAGTTGACAGTACCAACATATACTGTGTACCACTGTTGACAGTACCAACATATACCGTGTACCACATTTGACAGTACCAACATGTACCGTGAACCACAGTAGACAGTACCAACATATACTGTTTACCACTGTTGACAGTACCAACATATACCGTGTAACACAGTTGACAGTACCAACATATACTGTGTACCACTGTTGACAGTACCAACATATACCGTGTACCACAGTTCACAGTACCAACGTATACTGTTTATGTTACCACAGTTGACAGTACCAACATATACTGTGTACCACAGTTGAGACTACCAACATATACTGGGTACGACTGTTGACAGTAACAACATATACTATGTACCACAGTTGACAGTACCAACATATACTGTGTACCACAGTTGACAGTACCAACGTATACTGTGTACGACAGTTGACAGTACCAACGTATACTGGGTACCACATTTGACACTACCAACATATACTGTGTACCACAGTTGACAGTACCAACGTATACTGTGTACCACAGTTGACGATACCAACATATACTGTGTACCACAGTTGACAGTACCAACATATACTGTATACCACAGTTGACAGTACCGACATATACTGTGTACCACAGTTGACAATACCAACATATACTTTGTACCACGGTTGACAGTACCAACGTATACTGTGTACCACTGTTGACAATATCAACATATACTGTTTACCACAGTTGACAGTACCAACATATACTGTGTACCACAGTTGACAGTACCAACATATACTGTGTACCACAGTTGACAGTACCAACATATACTGTGTACCACAGTTGGCAGTACCAACATATAATGTGTACCACAGTTGACAGTACCAACATATACTGTGTACCACAGTTGACATTACCAACATATACTGTGTACCACAGTTGACAGTACTAACATATACTGTGTACTACAGTTGACAGTACCAACATATACTGTGTACCACAGTTGACAGTACCAACATATACTGTGTACCACAGTTGACAGTACCAACATATACTGTGTACCACAGTTGAGAGTACCAACATACACCGTGTACGACAGTTGACAGTAAAAACATATACTGTGTACCACAGTTGAGAGTACCAACAAACTGTGTACCACAGTTGACAGTACCAACATATACTGTGTACCACAGTTGACAGTACCAACATATACTGTGTACCACAGTTGACAGTACCAACATATACTGTATACCACAGTTGACAGTACCAACATATACTGTGTACCACAGTTGACAGTACCAACATATACTGTGTACCACAGTTGACAGTACCAACATATACTGTGTACCACAGTTGACAGTACTAACATATACTGTGTACTACAGTTGACAGTACCAACATATATTGTGTACCACAGTTGACAGTACCAACATATACTGTGTACCACAGTTGGCAGTACCAACATATAATGTGTACCTCAGTTGACAGTACCAACATATACTGTGTACCACAGTTGAAAGTACCAACGTATACTGTGTACCACAGTTGACAGTACCAACGTATACTATGTACCACAGTTGACAGTACCAATATATACTGTGTAACACAGTTGACAATACCAACATATAATGTGTACCACAGTTGACAGTACCAACGTATACTTTGAACCACTGTTGGCAATACCAACATATACTGTGTACTACAGTTGACAGAACCAACATATACAGTGTACCACAGTTGACAGTACCAACATATACTGTGTACCACAGTTGACAGTACCAACATATACTGTGTACCACAGTTGACAGAACCAACATGTACCGTGAACCACAGTTGACAGTACCAACGTATACTGTGTACCACAGTTGAGAGTACCAAAGTATAGTGTGTACCACAGTTGACAGTACCAACATATACTGTGTACCACAGTTGACAGTACCAACATATACTGTGTACCACAGTTCACAGTACCAACGTATACTGTGTACCACATTTGACAGTACCAACATATACTGTGTACCACAGTTGACAGTACCAACATATACTGTGTACCACTTTTGACAGTACCAACATATACCGTGTATCACATTTGACAGTACCAACATATACTGTGTACCACTGTTGACAGTACCAACATATACTGTGTACCACAGTTGACAGTACCAACATGTACCGTGTACCACAGTTGACAGTACCAACGTATACTGTGTACCACAGTTGACAATACCAACATATACTGTGTACCACAGTTGACAGTACCAACATATACTGTGTACCACAGTTGAAAGTACCAACGTATAATGTGTACCACAGTTGACAACACCAACATATACTGTGTACCACAGTTGACAGTACCAACATATACTGTATACCACAGTTGACAGTACCAACATATACTGTGTACCACAGTTGACAGTACCAACATATACTGTGTACCACAGTTGACAGTACCAACATATACTGTATACCACAGTTGACAGTACCAACATATACTGTGTACCACTGTTGACAGTACCAACATATACAGTGTACCACAGTTGACATTACCAACATATACTGTGTACCACAGCTGACACTACCAACATATACTTGTACCTCAGTTGACAATACTACCATATATTGTGTACCACCGTTGACAATACCAACGTATACTGTGTACCACAGTTGACAGTACCAACGTATACTGTGCACCACAGTTGACAGTACCAACATATACTGTGTACCACATTTGACAATACCAACATATACTGTGTACCACAGTTGACAATACCAACACATATAGTGTACCACAGTTGACAATACCAACACATATAGTGTACCACAGTTGACAGTACCAACGTATACTGTGTACCACAGTTGCCAATGCCAACATATACTGAGTACCACAGTTGAGAGTACCAACATGTACCGTGTACCACAGTTGAGAGTACCAACGTATACTGTGTACCACAGTTGACAGTACCAACGTATACTGTTTACCACAGTTGACAATACCAACATATACTGTGTACCAGAGTTGACAGTACCACATATACTGTGTACCACAGTTGACAGTTCCAACATATATGGTGTACCACTGTTGATACTACCGACATATACTGTGTAGCACAGTTGACAGTACTAACATATACTGTGTACCACAGTTGAGAGTACCACCATATACTGGGTACCACTGTTGACAGTACCAACATATACTGTGTACCACAGTTGACAGTACCAACATATACTGTGTACCATAGTTGACAGTACCAACATATCCTGTGTACCTCAGTTGTCAGTATCAACATATACTGTATACCACAGTTGACAGTACCAACATATACTGTGTACCACTGTTGACAGTACCAACATATACCGTGTACCACAGTTGACAGTACCAACATATACTGTGTACCACAGCTGACACTACCAACATATACTTGTACCTCATTTGACAGTACTACCATATATTGTGTACCACCGTTGACAATACCAACGTATACTGTGTACCACAGTTGACAGTACCAACGTATACTGTGCACCACAGTTGACAGTACCAACATATAATGTGTACCACAGTTGACAATACCAACATATACTGTGTACCACAGTTGACAATATCAACACATATAGTGTACCACAGTTGACAGTACCAACGTATACTGTGTACCACAGTTGCCAATGCCAACATATACTGTGTACCACAGTTGAGAGTACCAACATGTACCGTGTACCACAGTTGAAACTACCAACGTATACTGTGTACCACAGTTGACAATACCAACATATACTGTGTACCACAGTTGACAGTACCAACATATACTGTGTACCACAGTTGAAAGTACCAACGTATACTGTGTACCACAGTTGACAACACCAACATATACTGTGTACCACAGTTGACAGTACCAACATATACTGTATACCACAGTTGACAGTACCAACATATACTGTGTACCACAGTTGACAGTACCGACATATACTGTGTACCACAGTTGACAGTACCAACATATACTGTATACCACAGTTGACAGTACCAACATATACTGTGTACCACTGTTGACAGTACCAACATATACCGTGTACCACAGTTGACAGTACCAACATATACTGTGTACCACAGCTGACACTACCAACATATACTTGTACCTCAGTTGACAGTACTACCATATATTGTGTACCACCGTTGATAATACCAACGTATACTGTGTACCACAGTTGACAGTACCAACGTATACTGTGCACCACAGTTTACAGTACCAAAATATACTGTGTACCACAGTTGACAATACCAACATATACTGTGTACCACAGTTGACAATACCAACACATATAGTGTACCACAGTTGACAGTACCAACGTATACTGTGTACCACAGTTGCCAATGCCAACATATACTGTGTACCACAGTTGAGAGTACCAACATATACTGTGTACCACAGTTGACAGTACCAACATATACAGTGTACAACAGTTGACAGTACCAACATATACTGTGTACCACAGTTGACAGTACCAATGTATACTGTGTACCACAGTTGACAGTACCAACATATACTGTGTACCACAGTTGACAGTACCAACATATACTGTGTACCATGGTTGACATTACCAACGTATATTGTGTTCCACAGTTGACAGTACCAACATGTACTGTGTACCACAGTTGACAGTACCAACGTATACTGTGTACCACAGTTGACAGTACCAACGTATACTGTGTACCACAGTTGACAGTACCAACATATAACGTGTACCACAGTTGGCAGTACCATCATATACTGTGTACCACAGTTGACAGTACCAACATATATTGTGTACCACAGTTGACAGTACCAACATATACTGTGTACCATAGTTGACATTACCAACGTATATTGTGTACCACAGTTGACAATACCAACACATATAGTGTACCACAGTTGACAGTACCAACGTATATTGTGTACCACAGTTGCCAATGCCAACATATACTGTGTACCACCGTTGAGAGTACCAACATGTACCGTGTACCACAGTTGACAGTACCAACGTATACTGTGTACCACAGTTGACAATACCAACATATACTGTGTAACACAGTTGACAGTACCAACATATACTGTGTACCACAGTTGAAAGTACCAACGTATACTGTGTACCGCAGTTGACAACACCAACATATACTGTGTACCACAGTTGACAGTACCAACATATACTGTATACCACAGTTGACAGTACCAACATATACTGTGTACCACAGTTGACAGTACCAACATATACTGTATACCACAGTTGACAGTACCAACATATACTGTGTACCACTGTTGACAGTACCAACATATACCGTGTACCACAGTTGAAAGTACCAACATATACTGTGTACCACAGCTGACACTACCAACATATACTTGTACCTCAGTTGACAGTACTACCATATATTGTGTACCACCGTTGACAATACCAACGTATACTGTGTACCACAGTTGACAGTACCAACGTATACTGTGCACCACAGTTGACAGTACCAACATATACTGTGTACCACAGTTGACAATACCAACATATACTGTGTACCACAGTTGACAATACCAACACATATAGTGTACCACAGTTGACAGTACCAACGTATACTGTGTACCACAGTTACCAATGCCAACATATACTGTGTACCACAGTTGAGAGTACCAACATATACTGTGTACCACAGTTGACAGTACCAACATATACTGTGTACCACAGTTGACAATACCAACATATACTGTGTACCACAGTTGACAGTACCAACATATACTGTGTACCCTAGTTGACATTACCAACGTATATTGTGTACCACAGTTGACAGTACCAACATGTACTGTGTACCACAGTTGACAGTACCAACGTATACTGTGTACCACAGTTGACAGTACCAACGTATACTGTGTACCACAGTTGACAGTACCAACATATAACGTGTACCACAGTTGGCAGTACCATCATATACTGTGTACCACAGTTGACAGTACCAACATATATTGTGTACCACAGTTGACAGTACCAACATATACTGTGTACCATAGTTGACATTACCAACGTATATTGTGTACCACAGTTGACAGTACCAACATACACCGTGTACAACAGTTGCAGGACCAACATATACTGTGTACCACAGTTGCGAGTACCAACATAAACTGTGTACCACAGTTGACAGTACCAACATATACTGTGTACCACAGTTGACAGTACCAACATATACTGTATACCACAGTTGACAGTACCAACATATACTGTGTACCACAGTTGACAGTACCAACATATACTGTGTACCACAGTTGACAGTACCAACATATACTGTGTACCACAGTTGACAGTACTAACATATACT
Organism: Eledone cirrhosa; assembly: GCA_964016885.1. Classification (NCBI taxonomy): domain Eukaryota; kingdom Metazoa; phylum Mollusca; class Cephalopoda; order Octopoda; family Eledonidae; genus Eledone; species Eledone cirrhosa. The sequence continues at coordinate 44,148,602 of OZ024755.1, forward strand.
GTGTACTACAGTTGACAGTACCAACATATACTGTGTACCACAGTTGACAGTACCAACATGTACTGTGTACCACAGTTGACAGTACCAACATATACTGTGTACCACAGTTGGCAGTACCAACATATACAGTGTACCACAGTTGACAGTACCAACATATACTGTGTACCACATTTGACAGTACCAACATATACTGTGTACCACAGTTGACAGTACCAACATGTACCGTGAACCACATTTGACAGTACCAACATATACTGTGTACCACAGTTGAGAGTACCAACGTATAGTGTGTACCGCAGTTGACAGTACCATCATATACTGTGTACCACAGTTGACAGTACCAACATATATTGTGTACCACAGTTGACAGTACCAACATATACTGTGTACCATAGTTGACATTACCAACGTATATTGTGTACCACAGTTGACAATACCAACACATATAGTGTACCACAGTTGACAGTACCAACGTATATTGTGTACCACAGTTGCCAATGCCAACATATACTGTGTACCACAGTTGAGAGTACCAACATGTACCGTGTACCACAGTTGACAGTACCAACGTATACTGTGTACCACAGTTGACAATACCAACATATACTGTGTACCACAGTTGACAGTACCAACATATACTGTGTACCACAGTTGAAAGTACCAACGTATACTGTGTACCACAGTTGACAACACCAACATATACTGTGTACCACAGTTGACAGTACCAACATATACTGTATACCACAGTTGACAGTACCAACATATACTGTGTACCACAGTTTACAGTACCAACATATACTTTGTACCACGGTTGACAGTACCAACGTATACTGTGTACCACTGTTGACAATATCAACATATACTGTGTACCACAGTTGACAGTACCAACATGTACCGTGAACCACAGTAGACAGTACCAACATATACTGTGTACCACTGTTGACAGTACCAACATATACCGTGTAACACAGTTGACAGTACCAACATATACTGTGTACCACTGTTGACAGTACCAACATATACCGTGTACCACAGTTCACAGTACCAACGTATACTGTTTATGTTACCACAGTTGACAGTACCAACATATACTGTGTACCACAGTTGAGACTACCAACATATACTGGGTACGACTGTTGACAGTAACAACATATACTATGTACCACAGTTGACAGTACCAACATATACTGTGTACCACAGTTGACAGTACCAACGTATACTGTGTACCACAGTTGACAGTACCAACGTATACTGGGTACCACATTTGAGACTACCAACATATACTGTGTACCACAGTTGACAGTACCAACGTATACTGTGTACCACAGTTGACGATACCAACATATACTGTGTACCACAGTTGACAGTACCAACATATACTGTATACCACAGTTGACAATACCAACATATACTTTGTACCACGGTTGACAGTACCAACGTATACTGTGTACCACTGTTGACAATATCAACATATACTGTGTACCACAGTTGACAGTACCAACATATACTGTGTACCACAGTTGACAGTACCAACATATACTGTGTACCATAGTTGACAGTACCAACGTATATTGTGTACCACAGTTGAGAGTACCAACATACACCGTGTACGACAGTTGACAGTAAAAACATATACTGTGTACCACAGTTGAGAGTACCAACAAACTGTGTACCACAGTTGACAGTACCAACATATACTGTGTACCACAGTTGACAGTACCAACATATACTGTGTACCACAGTTGACAGTACCAACATATACTGTATACCACAGTTGACAGTACCAACATATACTGTGTACCACAGTTGACAGTACCAACATATACTGTGTACCACAGTTGACAGTACCAACATATACTGTGTACCACAGTTGACAGTACTAACATATACTGTGTACTACAGTTGACAGTACCAACATATATTGTGTACCACAGTTGACATTACCAACATATACTGTGTACCACAGTTGGTAGTACCAACATATAATGTGTACCTCAGTTGACAGTACCAACATATACTGTGTACCACAGTTGAAATTACCAACGTATACTGTGTACCACAGTTGACAGTACCAACGTATACTATGTACCACAGTTGACAGTACCAATATATACTGTGTAATACAGTTGACTATACCAACATATAATGTGTACCACAGTTGACAGTACCAACGTATAATTTGAACCACTGTTGGCAATACCAACATATACTGTGTACTACAGTTGACAGAACCAACATATACAGTGTACCACAGTTGACAGTACCAACATATACTGTGTACCACAGTTGACAGTACCAACATATACTGTGTACCACAGTTGACAGAACCAACATGTACCGTGAACCACAGTTGACAGTACCAACGTATACTGTGTACCACAGTTGAGAGTACCAAAGTATAGTGTGTACCACAGTTGACAGTACCAACATATACTGTGTACCACAGTTGACAGTACCAACATATACTGTGTACCACAGTTCACAGTACCAACGTATACTGTGTACCACATTTGACAGTACCAACATATACTGTGTACCACAGTTGACAGTACCAACATATACTGTGTACCACTTTTGACAGTACCAACATATACCGTGTATCACATTTGACAGTACCAACATATACTGTGTACCACTGTTGACAGTACCAACATATACTGTGTACCACAGTTGACAGTACCAACATGTACCGTGTACCACAGTTGACAGTACCAACGTATACTGTGTACCACAGTTGACAATACCAACATATACTGTGTACCACAGTTGACAGTACCAACATATACTGTGTACCACAGTTGAAAGTACCAACGTATAATGTGTACCACAGTTGACAACACCAATATATACTGTGTACCACAGTTGACAGTACCAACATATACTGTATACCACAGTTGAAAGTACCAACATATACTGTGTACCACAGTTGACAGTACCAACATATACTGTGTACCACAGTTGACAGTACCAACATATACTGTATACCACAGTTGACAGTACCAACATATACTGTGTACCACTGTTGACAGTACCAACATATACAGTGTACCACAGTTGACATTACCAACATATACTGTGTACCACAGCTGACACTACCAAGATATACTTGTACCTCAGTTGACAATACTACCATATATTGTGTACCACCGTTGACAATACCAACGTATACTGTGTACCACAGTTGACAGTACCAACGTATACTGTGCACCACAGTTGACAGTACCAACATATACTGTGTACCACAGTTGACAATACCAACATATACTGTGTACCACAGTTGACAATACCAACACATATAGTGTACCACAGTTGACAATACCAACACATATAGTGTACCACAGTTGACAGTACCAACGTATACTGTGTACCACAGTTGCCAATGCCAACATATACTGAGTACCACAGTTGAGAGTACCAACATGTACCGTGTACCACAGTTGACAGTACCAACGTATACTGTGTACCACAGTTGACAGTACCAACGTATACTGTTTACCACAGTTGACAATACCAACATATACTGTGTACCAGAGTTGACAGTACCACATATACTGTGTACCACAGTTGACAGTTCCAACATATATGGTGTACCACTGTTGATACTACCGACATATACTGTGTAGCACAGTTGACAGTACTAACATATACTGTGTACCACAGTTGAGAGTACCACCATATACTGGGTACCACTGTTGACAGTACCAACATATACTGTGTACCACAGTTGACAGTACCAACATATACTGTGTACCATAGTTGACAGTACCAACATATCCTGTGTACCTCAGTTGTCAGTACCAACATATACTGTATACCACAGTTGACAGTACCAACATATACAGTGTACCACTGTTGACAGTACCAACATATACCGTGTACCACAGTTGACAGTACCAACATATACTGTGTACCACAGCTGACACTACCAACATATACTTGTACCTCAATTGACAGTACTACCATATATTGTGTACCACCGTTGACAATACCAACGTATACTGTGTACCACAGTTGACAGTACCAACGTATACTGTGCACCACAGTTGACAGTACCAACATATAATGTGTACCACAGTTGACAATACCAACATATACTGTGTACCACAGTTGACAATATCAACACATATAGTGTACCACAGTTGACAGTACCAACGTATACTGTGTACCACAGTTGCCAATGCCAACATATACTGTGTACCACAGTTGAGAGTACCAACATGTACCGTGTACCACAGTTGACACTACCAACGTATACTGTGTACCACAGTTGACAATACCAACATATACTGTGTACCACAGTTGACAGTACCAACATATACTGTGTACCACAGTTGAAGGTACCAACGTATACTGTGTACCACAGTTGACAACACCAACATATACTGTGTACCACAGTTGACAGTACCAATATATACTGTATACCACAGTTGACAGTACCAACATATACTGTGTACCACAGTTGACAGTACCGACATATACTGTGTACCACAGTTGACAGTACCAACATATACTGTATACCACAGTTGACAGTACCAACATATACTGTGTACCACTGTTGACAGTACCAACATATACCGTGTACCACAGTTGACAGTACCAACATATACTGTGTACCACAGCTGACACTACCAACATATACTTGTACCTCAGTTGACAGTACTACCATATATTGTGTACCACCGTTGACAATACCAACGTATACTGTGTACCACAGTTGACAGTACCAACGTATACTGTGCACCAAAGTTTACAGTACCAAAATATACTGTGTACCACAGTTGACAATACCAACATATACTGTGTACCACAGTTGACAATACCAACACATATAGTGTACCACAGTTGACAGTACCAACGTATACTGTGTACCACAGTTGCCAATGCCAACATATACTGTGTACCACAGTTGAGAGTACCAACATATACTGTGTACCACAGTTGACAGTACCAACATATACAGTGTACCACAGTTGACAGTACCAACATATACTGTGTACCACAGTTGACAGTACCAATGTATACTGTGTACCACAGTTGACAGTACCAACATATACTGTGTACCACAGTTGACAGTACCAACATATACTGTGTACCATGGTTGACATTACCAACTATATTGTGTTCCACAGTTGACAGTACCAACATGTACTGTGTACCACAGTTGACAGTACCAACGTATACTGTGTACCACAGTTGACAGTACCAACGTATACTGTGTACCACAGTTGACAGTACCAACATATAACGTGTACCACAGTTGGCAGTACCATCATATACTGTGTACCACAGTTGACAGTACCAACATATATTGTGTACCACAGTTGACAGTACCAACATATACTGTGTACCATAGTTGACATTACCAACGTATATTGTGTACCACAGTTGACAATACCAACACATATAGTGTACCACAGTTGACAGTACCAACGTATATTGTGTACCACAGTTGCCAATGCCAACATATACTGTGTACCACAGTTGAGAGTACCAACATGTACCGTGTACCACAGTTGACAGTACCAACGTATACTGTGTACCACAGTTGACAATACCAACATATACTGTGTACCACAGTTGACAGTACCAACATATACTGTGTACCACAGTTGAAAGTACCAACGTATACTGTGTACCACAGTTGACAACACCAACATATACTGTGTACCACAGTTGACAGTACCAACATATACTGTATACCACAGTTGACAGTACCAACATATACTGTGTACCACAGTTGACAGTACCAACATATACTGTATACCACAGTTGACAGTACCAACATATACTGTGTACCACTGTTGACAGTACCAACATATACCGTGTACCACAGTTGACAGTACCAACATATACTGTGTACCACAGCTGACACTACCAACATATACTTGTACCTCAGTTGACAGTACTACCATATATTGTGTACCACCGTTGACAATACCAACGTATACTGTGTACCACAGTTGACAGTACCAACGTATACTGTGCACCACAGTTGACAGTACCAACATATACTGTGTACCACAGTTGACAATACCAACATATACTGTGTACCACAGTTGACAATACCAACACATATAGTGTACCACAGTTGACAGTACCAACGTATACTGTGTACCACAGTTGCCAATGCCAACATATACTGTGTACCACAGTTGAGAGTACCAACATATACTGTGTACCACAGTTGACAGTACCAACATATACTGTGTACCACAGTTGACAATACCAACATATACTGTGTACCACAGTTGACAGTACCAACATATACTGTGTACCCTAGTTGACATTACCAACGTATATTGTGTACCACAGTTGACAGTACCAACATGTACTGTGTACCACAGTTGACAGTACCAACGTATACTGTGTACCACAGTTGACAGTACCAACGTATACTGTGTACCACAGTTGACAGTACCAACATATAACGTGTACCACAGTTGGCAGTACCATCATATACTGTGTACCACAGTTGACAGTACCAACATATATTGTGTACCACAGTTGACAGTACCAACATATACTGTGTACCATAGTTGACATTACCAACGTATATTGTGTACCACAGTTGACAGTACCAACATACACCGTGTACAACAGTTGCAGGACCAACATATACTGTGTACCACAGTTGCGAGTACCAACATAAACTGTGTACCACAGCTGACAGTACCAACATATACTGTGTACCACAGTTGACAGTACCAACATATACTGTATACCACAGTTGACAGTACCAACATATACTGTGTACCACAGTTGACAGTACCAACATATACTGTGTACCACAGTTGACAGTACCAACATGTACTGTGTACCACAGTTGACAGTACCAACATATACTGTGTACCACAGTTGGCAGTACCAACATATACAGTGTACCACAGTTGACAGTACCAACATATACTGTGTACCACATTTGACGGTACCAACATATACTGTGTACCACAGTTGACAGTACCAACATGTACCGTGAACCACATTTGACAGTACCAACATATACTGTGTACCACAGTTGAGAGTACCAACGTATAGTGTGTACCACAGTTGACAGTACCATCATATACTGTGTACCACAGTTGACAGTACCAACATATATTGTGTACCACAGTTGACAGTACCAACATATACTGTGTACCATAGTTGACATTACCAACGTATATTGTGTACCACAGTTGACAATACCAACACATATAGTGTACCACAGTTGACAGTACCAACGTATATTGTGTACCACAGTTGCCAATGCCAACATATACTGTGTACCACAGTTGAGAGTACCAACATGTACCGTGTACCACAGTTGACAGTACCAACGTATACTGTGTACCACAGTTGACAATACCAACATATACTGTGTACCACAGTTGACAGTACCAACATATACTGTGTACCACAGTTGAAAGTACCAACGTATACTGTGTACCACAGTTGACAACACCAACATATACTGTGTACCACAGTTGACAGTACCAACATATACTGTATACCACAGTTGACAGTACCAACATATACTGTGTACCACAGTTGACAGTACCAACATATACTGTATACCACAGTTGACAGTACCAACATATACTGTGTACCACAGTTGACAGTACTAACATATACTGTGTACTACAGTTGACAGTACCAACATATATTGTGTACCACAGTTGACAGTACCAACATATACTGTGTACCACAGTTGGCAGTACCAACATATAATGTGTACCTCAGTTGACAGTACCAACATATACTGTGTACCACAGTTGACAGTTCCAACGTATACTGTGTACCACAGTTGACAGTACCAACGTATACTGTGTACCACAGTTGACAGTACCAATATATACTGTGTAACACAGTTGACAATACCAACATATAATGTGTACCACAGTTGACAGTACCAACGTATACTGTGAACCACTGTTGGCAATACCAACATATACTGTGTACTACAGTTGACAGAACCAACATATACAGTGTACCACAGTTGACAGTACCAACATATACTGTGTACCACAGTTGACAGTACCAACATATACTGTGTACCACAGTTGACAGTACCAACATATACTGTGTACCACAGTTCACAGTACCAACGTATACTGTGTACCACATTTGACATTACCAACATATACTGTGTACCACAGTTGACAGTACCAACATATACTGTGTACCACTTTTGACAGTACCAACATATACCGTGTATCACATTTGACAGTACCAACATATACTGTGTACCACTGTTGACAGTACCAACATATACTGTGTACCACAGTTGACAGTACCAACATGTACCGTGTACCACAGTTGACAGTACCAACGTATACTGTGTACCACAGTTGACAATACCAACATATACTGTGTACCACAGTTGACAGTACCAACATATACTGTGTACCACAGTTGAAAGTACCAACGTATACTGTGTACCACAGTTGACAACACCAACATATACTGTGTACCACAGTTGACAGTACCAACATATACTGTATACCACAGTTGACAGTACCAACATATACTGTGTACCACAGTTGACAGTACCAACATATACTGTGTACCACAGTTGACAGTACCAACATATACTGTATACCAGAGTTGACAGTACCAACATATACTGTGTACCACTGTTGACAGTACCAACATATACAGTGTACCACAGTTGACATTACCAACATATACTGTGTACCACAGCTGACAATACCAACATATACTTGTACCTCAGTTGACAGTACTACCATATATTGTGTACCACCGTTGACAATACCAACGTATACTGTGTACGACAGTTGACAGTACCAACGTATACTGTGCACCACAGTTGACAGTACCAACATATACTGTGTACCACAGTTGACAATACCAACATATACTGTGTACCACAGTTGACAATACCAACACATATAGTGTACCAGAGTTGACAATACCAACACATATAGTGTACCACAGTTGACAGTACCAACGTATACTGTGTACCACAGTTGCCAATGCCAACATATACTGTGTACCACAGTTGAGAGTACCAACATGTACCGTGTACCACAGTTGACAGTACCAACGTATACTGTGTACCACAGTTGACAGTACCAACGTATACTGTTTACCACAGTTGACAATACCAACATATACTGTGTACCTCAGTTGACAGTACCCACATATACTGTGTACCACAGTTGACAGTTCCAACATATAAGGTGTACCACTGTTGATACTACCGACATATACTGTGTAGCACAGTTGACAGTACTAACATATACTGTGTACCACAGTTGAGAGTACCACCATATACTGGGTACCACTGTTGACAGTACCAACATATACTGTGTACCACAGTTGACAGTACCAACATATACTGTGTACCATAGTTGACAGTACCAACATATCCTGTGTACCTCAGTTGTCAGTACCAACATATACTGTATACCACAGTTGACAGTACCAACATATACTGTGTACCTCTGTTGACAGTACCAACATATACCGTGTACCACAGTTGACAGTACCAACATATACTGTGTACCACAGCTGACACTACCAACATATACTTGTACCTCAATTGACAGTACTACCATATATTGTGTACCACCGTTGACAATACCAACGTATACTGTGTACCACAGTTGACAGTACCAACGTATACTGTGCACCACAGTTGACAGTACCAACATATACTGTGTACCACAGTTGACAATACCAACATATACTGTGTACCACAGTTGACAATACCAACACATATAGTGTACCACAGTTGACAGTACCAACGTATACTGTGTACCACATTTGCCAATGCCAACATATACTGTGTACCACAGTTGAGAGTACCAACATGTAACGTGTACCACAGTTGACACTACCAACGTATACTGTGTACCACAGTTGACAATACCAACATATACTGTGTACCACAGTTGACAGTACCAACATATACTGTGTACCACAGTTGAAAGTACCAACGTATACTGTGTACCACAGTTGACAACACCAACATATACTGTGTACCACAGTTGACAGTACCAACATATACTGTATACCACAGTTGACAGTACCAACATATACTGTGTACCACAGTTGACAGTACCAACATATACTGTGTACCACAGTTGAAAGTACCAACATATACTGTATACCACAGTTGACAGTACCAACATATACTGTGTACCACTGTTGACAGTACCAACATATACCGTGTACCACAGTTGACAGTACCAACATATACTGTGTACCACAGCTGACACTACCAACATATACTTGTACCTCAGTTGACAGTATTACCATATATTGTGTACCACCGTTGACAATACCAACGTATACTGTGTACCACAGTTGACAGTACCAACGTATACTGTGCACCACAGTTGACAGTACCAAAATATACTGTGTACCACAGTTGACAATACCAACATATACTGTGTACCACAGTTGACAATACCAACACATATAGTGTACCACAGTTGACAGTACCAACGTATACTGTGTACCACAGTTGCCAATGCCAACATATACTGTGTACCACAGTTGAGAGTACCAACATATACTGTGTACCACAGTTGACAGTACCAACATATACTGTGTACCACAGTTGACAGTACCAACATATACTGTGTACCACAGTTGACAGTACCAATGTATACTGTGTACCACAGTTGACAGTACCAACATATACTGTGTACCACAGTTGACAGTACCAACATATACTGTGTACCATAGTTGACATTACCAACGTATATTGTGTTCCACAGTTGACAGTACCAACATGTACTGTGTACCATAGTTGACAGTACCAACGTATACTGTGTACCACAGTTGACAGTACCAACGTATACTGTGTACCACAGTTGACAGTACCAACATATAATGTGTACCACAGTTGACAGTACCATCATATACTGTGTACCACAGTTGACAGTACCAACATATATTGTGTACCACAGTTGACAGTACCAACATATACTGTGTACCATAGTTGACATTACCAACGTATATTGTGTACCACAGTTGACAGTACCATCATATACTGTATACCACAGTTGACAGTACCAACATATACTGTGTACCACTGTTGACAGTACCAATATATACCGTGTACCACAGTTGACAGTACCAACATATACTGTGTACCACAGCTGACACTACCAACATATACTTGTACCTCAGTTGACAGTACTACCATATATTGTGTACCACCGTTGACAATACCAACGTATACTGTGTACCACAGTTGACAGTACCAACGTATACTGTGCACCACAGTTGACAGTACCAACATATACTGTGTACCACAGTTGACAATACCAACATATACTGTGTACCACAGTTGACAATACCAACACATATAGTGTACCACAGTTGACAGTACCAACGTATATTGTGCACCACAGTTGCCAATGCCAACATATACTGTGTACCACAGTTGAGAGTACCAACATATACTGTGTACCACAGTTGAAAGTACCAACGTATACTGTGTACCACAGTTGACAACACCAACATATACTGTGTATCACAGTTGACAGTACCAACATATACTGTATACCACAGTTGACAGTACCAACATATACTGTGTACCACAGTTGACAGTACCAACATATACTGTGTACCACAGTTGACAGTACCAACATATACTGTATACCACAGTTGACAGTACCAACATATACTGTGTACCACTGTTGACTGTACCAACATATACTGTGTACCCTAGTTGACATTACCAACGTATATTGTGTACCATAGTTGACAGTAGCAACATGTACTGTGTACCACAGTTGACAGTAACAACGTATACTGTGTACCACAGTTGACAGTACCAACGTATACTGTGTACCACAGTTGACAGTACCAACGTATACTGTGCACCACAGTTGACAGTACCAACATATACTGTGTACCACAGTTGACAATACCAACATATACTGTGTACCACAGTTGACAATACCAACACATATGGTGTACCACAGTTGACAGTACCAACGTATACTGTGTACCACAGTTGCCAATGCCATCATATACTGTGTACCACAGTTGAGAGTAACAACATATACTGTGTACCACAGTTGACAGTATCAACATATACTGTGTACCACAGTTGACAGTACCAACATATACTGTGTACCACAGTTGACAGTACCAATGTATACTGTGTACCACAGTTGACAGTACCAACATATAGTGTGTACCACAGTTGACAGTACCAACATATACTGTGTACCCTAGTTGACAGTACCAACATATCCTGTGTACCACTGTTGACAGTACCAACATATACTGTGTACCACAGTTGACAGTACCAACATATACTGTGTACCATAGTTGACAGTACCAACATATCCTGTGTACCTCAGTTGTCAGTACCAACATATACTGTATACCACAGTTGACAGTACCAACATATACTGTGTACCACTGTTGACAGTACCAACATATACCGTGTACCACAGTTGACAGTACCAACATATACTGTGTACCACAGCTGACACTACCAACATATACTTGTACCTCAATTGACAGTACTACCATATATTGTGTACCACCGTTGACAATACCAACGTATACTGTGTACCACAGTTGACAGTACCAACGTATACTGTGCACCACAGTTGACAGTACCAACATATACTGTGTACCACAGTTGACAATACCAACATATACTGTGTACCACAGTTGACAATACCAACACATATAGTGTACCACAGTTGACAGTACCAACGTATACTGTGTACCACAGTTGCGAATGCCAACATATACTGTGTACCACAGTTGAGAGTACCAACATGTACCGTGTACCACAGTTGACACTACCAACGTATACTGTGTACCACAGTTGACAATACCAACATATACTGTGTACAACAGTTGACAGTACCAACATATACTGTGTACCACAGTTGAAAGTACCAACGTATACTGTGTACCACAGTTGACAACACCAACATATACTGTGTACCACAGTTGACAGTACCAACATATACTGTATACCACAGTTGACAGTACCAACATATACTGTGTACCACAGTTGACAGTACCAACATATACTGTGTACCACAGTTGACAGTACCAACATATACTGTATACCACAGTTGACAGTACCAACATATACTGTGTACCACTGTTGACAGTACCAACATATACCGTGTACCACAGTTGACAGTACCAACATATACTGTGTACCACAGCTGACACTACCAACATATACTTGTACCTCAGTTGACAGTATTACCATATATTGTGTACCACCGTTGACAATACCAACGTATACTGTGTACCACAGTTGACAGTACCAACGTATACTGTGCACCACAGTTGACAGTACCAAAATATACTGTGTACCACAGTTGACAATACCAACATATACTGTGTACCACAGTTGACAATACCAACACATATAGTGTACCACAGTTGACAGTACCAACGTATACTGTGTACCACAGTTGCCAATGCCAACATATACTGTGTACCACAGTTGAGAGTACCAACATATACTGTGTACCACAGTTGACAGTACCAACATATACTGTGTACCACAGTTGACAGTACCAACATATACTGTGTACCACAGTTGACAGTACCAATGTATACTGTGTACCACAGTTGACAGTACCAACATATACTGTGTACCACAGTTGACAGTACCAACATATACTGTGTACCATAGTTGACATTACCAACGTATATTGTGTTCCACAGTTGACAGTACCAACATGTACTGTGTACCACAGTTGACAGTACCAACGTATACTGTGTACCACAGTTGACAGTACCAACGTATACTGTGTACCACAGTTGACAGTACCAACATATAATGTGTACCACAGTTGACAGTACCATCATATACTGTGTACCACAGTTGACAGTACCAACATATATTGTGTACCACAGTTGACAGTACCAACATATACTGTGTACCATAGTTGACATTACCAACGTATATTGTGTACCACAGTTGACAGTACCAACATATCCTGTGTACCTCAGTTGACAGTACCATCATATACTGTATACCACAGTTGACAGTACCAACATATACTGTGTACCACTGTTGACAGTACCAATATATACCGTGTACCACAGTTGACAGTACCAACATATACTGTGTACCACAGCTGACACTACCAACATATACTTGTACCTCAGTTGACAGTACTACCATATATTGTGTACCATCGTTGACAATACCAACGTATACTGTGTACCACAGTTGACAGTACCAACGTATACTGTGCACCACAGTTGACAGTACCAACATATACTGTGTACCACAGTTGACAATACCAACATATACTGTGTACCACATTTGACAATACCAACACATATAGTGTACCACAGTTGACAGTACCAACGTATATTGTGTACCACAGTTGCCAATGCCAACATATACTTTGTACCACAGTTGAGAGTACCAACATGTAACGTGTACCACAGTTGACAGTACCAACGTATACTGTGTACCACAGTTGACAATACCAACATATACTGTGTACCACAGTTGACAGTACCAACATATACTGTGTACCACAGTTGAAAGTACCAACGTATACTGTGTACCACAGTTGACAACACCAACATATACTGTGTATCACAGTTGACAGTACCAACATATACTGTATACCACAGTTGACAGTACCAACATATACTGTGTACCACAGTTGACAGTACCAACATATACTGTGTACCACAGTTGATAGTACCAACATATACTGTATACCACAGTTGACAGTACCAACATATACTGTGTACCACTGTTGACAGTACCAACATATACTGTGTACCCTAGTTGACATTACCAACGTATATTGTGTACCACAGTTGACAGTACCAACATGTACTGTGTACCACAGTTGACAGTACCAACGTATACTGTGTACCACAGTTGACAGTACCAACGTATACTGTGTACCACAGTTGACAGTACCAACGTATACTGTGTACCACAGTTGACAGTACCAACGTATACTGTGCACCACAGTTGAGAGTACCAACATATACTGTGTAACACAGTTGACAATACCAACATATACTGTGTACCACAGTTGACAATACCAACACATATAGTGTACCACAGTTGACAGTACCAACGTATACTGTGTACCACAGTTGCCAATGCCATCATATACTGTGTACCGCAGTTGAGAGTAACAACATATACTGTGTACCACAGTTGACAGTACCAACATATACTGTGTACCACAGTTGACAGTACCAACATATACTGTGTACCACAGTTGACAGTACCAATGTATACTGTGTACCACAGTTGACAGTACCAACATATACTGTGTACCACAGTTGACAGTACCAACATATACTGTGTACCCTAGTTGACATTACCAACGTATATTGTGTACCACAGTTGACAGTACCAACATGTACTGTGTACCACAGTTGACAGTACCAACGTATACTGTGTACCACAGTTGACAGTACCAACGTATACTGTGTACCACAGTTGACAGTACCAACATATAACGTGTACCACAGTTGGCAGTACCATCATATACTCTGTACCACAGTTGACAGTACCAACATATATCGTGTACCACAGTTAACAGTACCAACATATACTGTGTACCATAGTTGACATTACCAACGTATATTGTGTACCACAGTTGACAGTACCAACATACACCGTGTACAACAGTTGACAGTACCAACATATACTGTGTACCACAGTTGCGAGTACCAACATAAACTGTGTACCACAGTTGACAGTACCAACATATACTGTGTACCACAGTTGACAGTACCAACATATACTGTGTACCACTGTTGACAGTACCAACATATACCGTGTACCACAGTTGACAGTACCAACATATACTGTGTACCTCAGTTAACAGTACCCACATATACTGTGTACCACAGTTGACAGTATAAACATATACTGTGTACCACAGTTGACAGTACCATCATATACTTTGTACCACAGTTAACAGTACCAACATATACTGTGTACCACAGTTGACAGTACCAACGTATACTGTCTACCACAGTTGACAGTACCAACATATACTGTGTACCACAGTTGACAGTACCATCATATACATTGTACCTCAGTTGACAGTACCAACATATACTGTGTACCACAGTTGACAGTACCAACATATACTGTGTACAACAGCTGACACTACCAACATATACTTGTACCTCAGTTGACAGTACTAACATATACTATGTACCACAGTTGACAGTACCAACATATACTGTGTACCACAGTTGACAGTACCAACATATACTGTGTACCACAGTTGACAGTACCAACATATACTCGGTGCCACTTTTCACAGTACCAACATATACTGTGTACCACAGTTGACAATACCAACGTATACTGTGTACCACATTTGACAGTACCAACGTATACTGTGTACCACAGTTGACAGTACCAACATATACTGTGTACCACAGTTGACAGTACCAACATATACTGTGTACCACAGTTGACAGTACTAACATATACTGTGTACTACAGTTGACAGTACCAACATATACTGTGTACCACAGTTGACAGTACCAACATGTACTGTGTACCACAGTTGACAGTACCAACATATACTGTGTACCACAGTTGGCAGTACCAACATATACAGTGTACCACAGTTGACAGTACCAACATATACTGTGTACCACATTTGACAGTACCAACATATACTGTGTACCACAGTTGACAGTACCAACATGTACCGTGAACCACAGTTGACAGTACCAACATATACTGTGTACCACAGTTGAGAGTACCAACGTATAGTGTGTACCACAGTTGACAGTACCAACATATACTGTGTACCACAGTTGACAGTACCAACATATACTGTGTACCACAGTTCACAGTACCAAAGTATACTGTGTACCACATTTGACAGTACCAACATATACTGTGTACCACAGTTGACAGTACCAACATATACTGTGTACCACTGTTGACTATACCAACATATACTGTGTACCACATTTGACTGTACCAACATATACTGTGTACCACTGTTGACAGTACCAACATATACTGTGTACCACAGTTGACAGTACCAACGTATACTGTGTATCACAGTTGACAATACAAACATATACTGTGTACCACAGTTGACAGTACCAACATATACTGTGTACCACAGTTGACAGTACCAACGTATACTGTGTACCACAGTTAACAGTACCAACGTATACTGGGTACCACATTTGACAGTACCAACATATACTGTGTACCACAGTTGACAGTACCAACGTATAGTGTGTACCACAATTGACGATACCAACATATACTGTGTACCACAGTTGACAGTACCAACATATACTGTATACCACAGTTGACAGTACCGACATATACTGTGTACCACAGTTGACAATACCAACATATACTTTGTACCACGGTTGACAGTACCAACGTATACTTTGTACCACTGTTGACAATATCAACATATACTGTGTACCACAGTTGTCATTACCAACATATACAGTGTACCACAGTTGACAGTACCAACATATACTGGTTACCACAGTTGACAGTACCAACATATACTGTGTACCACAGTTGACAGTACCAACATGTACCGTGAACCACAGTTGACAGTACCAACGTATACTGTGTACCACAGTTGAATGTACCAGAGTATAGTGTGTACCACACTTGACAGTCCCAACATATTCTGTATACCACAGTTGACAGTACCAACATATACTGTGTACCACTGTTGACAGTACCAACATATACAGTGTACCACTGTTGACAGTACCAACATATACCGTGTACCACAGTTGACAGTACCAACATATACTGTGTACCACAGTTGAGACTACCAACATATACTGGGTACGACTGTTGACAGTAACAACATATACTATGTACCACAGTTGACAGTACCAACATATACTGTGTACCACAGTTGACAGTACCAACGTATACTGTGTACCACAGTTGACAGTACCAACGTATACTGGGTACCACATTTGACACTACCAACATATACTGTGTACCACAGTTGACAGTACCAACGTATACTGTGTACCACAGTTGACGATACCAACATATACTGTGTACCACAGTTGACAGTACCAACATATACTGTATACCACAGTTGACAGTACCGACATATACTGTGTACCACAGTTGACAATACCAACATATACTTTGTACCACGGTTGACAGTACCAACGTATACTGTGTACCACTGTTGACAATATCAACATATACTGTGTACCACAGTTGACATTACCAACATATACAGTGTACCACAGTTGACAGTAGCAACATATACTGTGTACCACAGTTGACAGTACCAACATATACTGTGTACCACAGTTGACAGTACCAACATATACTGTGTACCATAGTTGATAGTACCAACGTATATTGTGTACCACAGTTGAGAGTACCAACATACACCGTGTACGACAGTTGACAGTAAAAACATATACCGTGTACCACAGTTGAGAGTACCAACATAAACTGTGTACCACAGTTGACAGTACCAACATATACTGTGTACCACAGTTGACAGTACCAACATATACTGTGTACCACAGTTGACAGTACCAACATATACTGTATACCACAGTTGACAGTACCAACATATACTGTGTACCACAGTTGACAGTACCAACATATACTGTGTACCACAGTTGACAGTACCAACATATACTGTGTACCACAGTTGACAGTACTAACATATACTGTGTACTACAGTTGACAGTACCAACATATATTGTGTACCACAGTTGACAGTACCAACATATACTGTGTACCACAGTTGGCAGTACCAACATATAATGTGTACCTCAGTTGACAGTACCAACATATACTGTGTACCACAGTTGACAGTACCAACGTATACTGTGTACCACAGTTGACAGTACCAACGTATACTGTGTACCACAGTTGACAGTACCAATATATACTGTGTAACACAGTTGACAATACCAACATATAATGTGTACCACAGTTGACAGTACCAACGTATACTGTGAACCACTGTTGGCAATACCAACATATACTGTGTACTACAGTTGACAGAACCAACATACACAGTGTACCACGGTTGACAGTACCAACATATACTGTGTACCACAGTTGACAGTACCAACATATACTGTGTACCACAGTTGACAGAACCAACATGTACCGTGAACCACAGTTGACAGTACCAACGTATACTGTGTACCACAGTTGAGAGTACCAACGTATAGTGTGCACCACAGTTGACAGTACCAACATATACTGTGTACCACAGTTGACAGTACCAACATATACTGTGTACCACAGTTCACAGTACCAACGTATACTGTGTACCACATTTGACAGTACCAACATATACTGTGTACCACAGTTGACAGTACCAACATATACTGTGTACCACTTTTGACAGTACCAACATATACCGTGTATCACATTTGACAGTACCAACATATACTGTGTACCACTGTTGACAGTACCAACGTATACTGTGTACCACAGTTGACAATACCAACATATACTGTGTACCACAGTTGACAGTACCAACATATACTGTGTACCACAGTTGAAAGTACCAACGTATACTGTGTACCACAGTTGACAACACCAACATATACTGTGTACCACAGTTGACAGTACCAACACATACTGTATACCACAGTTGACAGTACCAACATATACTGTGTACCACAGTTGACAGTACCAACATATACTGTGTACCACAGTTGACAGTACCAACATATACTGTATACCAGAGTTGACAGTACCAACATATACTGTGTACCACTGTTGACAGTACCAACATATACAGTGTACCACAGTTGACATTACCAACATATACTGTGTACCACAGCTGACAATACCAACATATACTTGTACCTCAGTTGACAGTACTACCATATATTGTGTACCACCTTTGACAATACCAACGGATACTGTGTACCACAGTTGACAGTACCAACGTATACTGTGCACCACAGTTGACAGTACCAACATATACTGTGTACCACAGTTGACAATACCAACATATACTGTGTACCACAGTTGACAATACCAACACATATAGTGTACCACAGTTGACAATACCAACACATATAGTGTACCACAGTTGACAGTACCAACGTATACTGTGTACCACAGTTGCCAATGCCAACATATACTGTGTGCCTCAGTTGAGAGTACCAACATGTACCGTGTACCACAGTTAAGAGTACCAACGTATACTGTGTACCACAGTTGACAGTACCAACGTATACTGTTTACCACAGTTGACAATACCAACATATACTCTGTACCAGAGTTGACAGTACCCACATATACTGTGTACCACAGTTGACAGTTCCAACATTTAAGGTGTACCACTGTTGATACTACCGACATATACTGTGTAGCACAGTTGACAGTACTAACATATACTGTGTACCACAGTTGAGAGTACCACCATATACTGGGTACCACTGTTGACAGTACCAACATATACTGTGTACCACAGCTGACACTACCAACATATACTTGTACCTCAGTTGACAGTATTACCATATATTGTGTACCACCGTTGACAATACCAACGTATACTGTGTACCACAGTTGACAGTACCAACGTATACTGTGCACCACAGTTGACAGTACCAAAATATACTGTGTACCACAGTTGACAATACCAACATATACTGTGTACCACAGTTGACAATACCAACACATATAGTGTACCACAGTTGACAGTACAAACGTATACTGTGTACCACAGTTGCCAATGCCAACATATACTGTGTACCACAGTTGAGAGTACCAACATATACTGTGTACCACAGTTGACAGTACCAACATATACTGTGTACCACAGTTGACAGTACCAACATATACTGTGTACCACAGTTGACAGTACCAATGTATACTGTGTACCACAGTTGACAGTACCAACATATACTGTGTACCACAATTGACAGTACCAACATATACTGTGTACCATAGTTGACATTACCAACGTATATTGTGTTCCACAGTTGACAGTACCAACATGTACTGTGTACCACAGTTGACAGTACCAACGTATACTGTGTACCACAGTTGACAGTACCAACGTATACTGTGTACCACAGTTGACAGTACCAACATATACTGTGTACCACAGTTGACAGTACCATCATATACTGTGTACCACAGTTGACAGTACCAACATATCCTGTGTACCTCAGTTGACAGTACCAACATATACTGTATACCACAGTTGACAGTACCAACATATACTGTGTACCACTGTTGAGAGTACCAATATATACCGTGTACCACAGTTGACAGTACCAACATATACTGTGTACCACAGCTGACACTACCAACATATACTTGTACCTCAGTTGACAGTACTACCATATATTGTGTACCACCGTTGACAATACCAACGTATACTGTGTACCACAGTTGACAGTACCAACGTATACTGTGCACCACAGTTGACAGTACCAACATATACTGTGTACCACAGTTGACAATACCAACATATATTGTGTACCACAGTTGACAATACCAACACATATAGTGTACCACAGTTGACAGTACCAACGTATATTGTGTACCACAGTTGCCAATGCCAACATATACTGTGTACCACAGTTGAGAGTACCAACATGTACCGTGTACCACAGTTGACAGTACCAACGTATACTGTGTACAACAGTTGACAATACCAACATATACTGTGTACCACAGTTGACAGTACCAACATATACTGTGTACCCTAGTTGAAAGTACCAACGTATACTGTGTACCACAGTTGACAACACCAACATATACTGTGTATCACAGTTGACAGTACCAACATATACTGTATACCACATTTGACAGTACCAACATATACTGTGTACCACAGTTGACAGTACCAACGTATACTGTGTACCACAGTTGCGAATGCCAACATATACTGTGTACCACAGTTGAGAGTACCAACATGTACCGTGTACCACAGTTGACACTACCAACGTATACTGTGTACCACAGTTGACAATACCAACATATACTGTGTACCACAGTTGACAGTACCAACATATACTGTGTACCACAGTTGAAAGTACCAACGTATACTGTGTACCACAGTTGACAACACCAACATATACTGTGTACCACAGTTGACAGTACCAACATATACTGTATACCACAGTTGACAGTACCAACATATACTGTGTACCACAGTTGACAGTACCAACATATACTGTGTACCACAGTTGACAGTACCAACATATACTGTATACCACAGTTGACAGTACCAACATATACTGTGTACCACTGTTGACAGTACCAACATATACCATGTACCACAGTTGACAGTACCAACATATACTGTGTACCACAGCTGACACTACCAACATATACTTGTACCTCAGTTGACAGTATTACCATATATTGTGTACCACCGTTGACAATACCAACGTATACTGTGTACCACAGTTGACAGTACCAACGTATACTGTGCACCACAGTTGACAGTACCAAAATATACTGTGTACCACAGTTGACAATACCAACATATACTGTGTACCACAGTTGACAATACCAACACATATAGTGTACCACAGTTGACAGTACCAACATATACTGTGTACCACAGTTGCCAATGCCAACATATACTGTGTACCACAGTTGAGAGTACCAACATATACTGTGTACCACAGTTGACAGTACCAACATATACTGTGTACCACAGTTGACAGTACCAACATATACTGTGTACCACAGTTGACAGTACCAATGTATACTGTGTACCACAGTTGACAGTACCAACATATACTGTGTACCACAGTTGACAATATCAACATATACTGTGTACCATAGTTGACATTACCAACGTATATTGTGTTCCACAGTTGACAGTACCAACATGTACTGTGTACCATAGTTGACAGTACCAACGTATACTGTGTACCACAGTTGACAGTACCAACGTATACTGTGTACCACAGTTGACAGTACCAACATATAATGTGTACCACAGTTGACAGTACCATCATATACTGTGTACCACAGTTGACAGTACCAACATATATTGTGTACCACAGTTGACAGTACCAACATATACTGTGTACCATAGTTGACATTACCAACGTATAATGTGTACCACAGTTGACGGTACCAACATATCCTGTGTACCTCAGTTGACAGTACCATCATATACTGTATACCACAGTTGACAGTACCAACATATACTGTGTACCACTGTTGACAGTACCAATATATACCGTGTACCACAGTTGACAGTACCAACATATACTGTGTACCACAGCTGACACTACCAACATATACTTGTACCTCAGTTGACAGTACTACCATATATTGTGTACCACCGTTGACAATACCAACGTATACTGTGTACCACAGTTGACAGTACCAACGTATACTGTGCACCACAGTTGACAGTACCAACATATACTGTGTACCACAGTTGACAGTACCAACATATACTGTGTACCACAGTTGAGAGTACCAACATATACTGTATACCACAGTTGACAGTACCAACATATACTGTGTACCACTGTTGACAGTACCAACATATACTGTGTACCCTAGTTGACATTACCAACGTATATTGTGTACCATAGTTGACAGTAGCAACATCTACTGTGTACCACAGTTGACAGTAACAACGTATACTGTGTACCACAGTTGACAGTACCAACGTATACTGTGTACCACAGTTGACAGTACCAACGTATACTGTGCACCACAGTTGACAGTACCAACATATACTGTGTACCACAGTTGACAATACCAACATATACTGTGTACCACAGTTGACAATACCAACACATATAGTGTACCACAGTTGACAGTACCAACGTATACTGTGTACCACAGTTGCCAATGCCATCATATACTGTGTACCACAGTTGAGAGTAACAACATATACAGTGTACCACAGTTGACAGTACCAACATATACTGTGTACCACAGTTGACAGTACCAACATATACTGTGTGCCACAGTTGACAGTACCAATGTATACTGTGTACCACAGTTGACAGTACCAACATATACTGTGTACCACAGTTGACAGTACCAACATATACTGTGTACCCTAGTTGACATTACCAACGTATATTGTGTACCACAGTTGACAGTACCAACATGTACTGTGTACCACAGTTGACAGTACCAACGTATACTGTGTACCACAGTTGACAGTATCAACGTATACTGTGTACCACAGTTGACAGTACCAACATATAACGTGTACCACAGTTGGCAGTACCATCATATACTCTGTACCACAGTTGACAGTACCAACATATATCGTGTACCACAGTTGACAGTACCAACATATACTGTGTACCATAGTTGACATTACCAACGTATATTGTGTACCACAGTTGACAGTACCAACATACACCGTGTACAACAGTTGACAGTACCAACATATACTGTGTACCACAGTTGCGAGTACCAACATAAACTGTGTACCACAGTTGACAGTACCAACATATACTGTGTACCACAGTTGACAGTACCAACATATACTGTATACCACAGTTGACAGTACCAACATATACTGTGTACCACAGTTGACAGTACCAACATATACTGTGTACCTCAGTTAACAGTACCCACATATACTGTGTACCACAGTTGACAGTATAAACATATACTGTGTACCACAGTTGACAGTACCATCATATACTTTGTACCACAGTTAACAGTACCAACATATACTGTGTACCACAGTTGACAGTACCAACGTATACTGTCTACCACAGTTGACAGTACCAACGTATACTGTTTACCACAGTTGACAATACCAACATATACTGTGTACCAGAGTTGACAGTACCCACATATACTGTGTACCACAGTTGACAGTTCCAACATATAAGGTGTACCACTGTTGATACTACCGACATATACTGTGTAGCACAGTTGACAGTACTAACATATACTGTGTACCACGGTTGAGAGTACCACCATATACTGGGTACCACTGTTGACAGTACCAACATATACTGTGTACCACAGTTGACAGTACCAACATATACTGTGTACCATAGTTGACAGTACCAACATATCCTGTGTACCTCAGTTGTCAGTACCAACATATACTGTATACCACAGTTGACAGTACCAACATATACTGTGTACCACTGTTGACAGTACCAACATATACCGTGTACCACAGTTGACAGTACCAACATATACTGTGTACCACAGCTGACACTACCAACATATACTTGTACCTCAACTGACAGTACTACCATATATTGTGTACCACCGTTGACAATACCAACGTATACTGTGTACCACAGTTGACAATACCAACGTATACTGTGCACCAGAGTTGACAGTACCAACATATACTGTGTACCACAGTTGACAATACCAACATATACTGTGTACCACAGTTGACAATACCAACACATATAGTGTACCACAGTTGACAGTACCAACGTATACTGTGTACCACAGTTGCGAATGCCAACATATACTGTGTACCACAGTTGAGAGTACCAACATGTACCGTGTACCACAGTTGACACTACCAACGTATACTGTGTACCACAGTTGACAATACCAACATATACTGTGTACAACAGTTGACAGTACCAACATATACTGTGTACCACAGTTGAAAGTACCAACGTATACTGTGTACCACAGTTGACAACACCAACATATACTGTGTACCACAGTTGACAGTACCAACATATACTGTATACCACAGTTGACAGTACCAACATATACTGTGTACCACAGTTGACGGTACCAACATATACTGTGTACCACAGTTGACAGTACCAACATATACTGTATACCACAGTTGACAGTACCAACATATACTGTGTACCACTGTTGACAATACCAACATATACCGTGTACCACAGTTGACAGTACCAACATATACTGTGTACCACATCTGACACTACCAACATATACTTGTACCTCAGTTGACAGTATTACCATATATTGTGTACCACCGTTGACAATACCAACGTATACTGTGTGCCACAGTTGACAGTACCAACGTATACTGTGCACCACAGTTGACAGTACCAAAATATACTGTGTACCACAGTTGACAATACCAACATATACTGTGTACCACAGTTGACAATACCAACACATATAGTGTACCACAGTTGACAGTACCAACGTATACTGTGTACCACAGTTGCCAATGCCAACATATACTGTGTACCACAGTTGAGAGTACCAACATATACTGTGTACCACAGTTGACAGTACCAACATATACTGTGTACCACAGTTGACAGTACCAACATATACTGTGTACCACAGTTGACAGTACCAATGTATACTGTGTACCACAGTTGACAGTACCAACATATACTGTGTACCACAGTTGACAGTACCAACATATACTGTGTACCATAGTTGACATTACGAACGTATATTGTGTTCCACAGTTGACAGTACCAACATGTACTGTGTACCACAGTTGACAGTACCAACGTATACTGTGTACCACAGTTGACAGTACCAACGTATACTGTGTACCACAGTTGACAGTACCAACATATAATGTGTACCACAGTTGACAGTACCATCATATACTGTGTACCACAGTTGACAGTACCAACATATATTGTGTACCACAGTTGACAGTACCAACATATACTGTGTACCATAGTTGACATTACCAACGTATATTGTGTACCACAGTTGACAGTACCAACATATACTGTGTACCTCAGTTGACAGTACCATCATATACTGTATACCACAGTTGACAGTACCAACATATACTGTGTACCACTGTTGACAGTACCAATATATACCGTGTACCACAGTTGACAGTACCAACATATACTGTGTACCACAGCTGACACTACCAACATATACTTGTACCTCAGTTGACAGTACTACCATATATTGTGTACCACCGTTGACAATACCAACGTATACTGTGTACCACAGTTGACAGTACCAACGTATACTGTGCACCACAGTTGACAGTACCAACATATACTGTGTACCACAGTTGACAATACCAACATATACTGTGTACCACAGTTGACAATACCAACACATATAGTGTACCACAGTTGACAGTACCAACGTATATTGTGTACCACAGTTGCCAATGCCAACATATACTGTGTACCACAGTTGAGAGTACCAACATGTAACGTGTACCACAGTTGACAGTACCAACGTATACTGTGTACCACAGTTGACAATACCAACATATACTGTGTACCACAGTTGACAGTACCAACATATACTGTGTACCACAGTTGAAAGTACCAACGTATACTGTGTACCACAGTTGACAACACCAACATATACTGTGTATCACAGTTGACAGTACCAACATATACTGTATACCACAGTTGACAGTACCAACATATACTGTGTACCACAGTTGACAGTACCAACATATACTGTGTACCACAGTTGACAGTACCAACATATACTGTATACCACAGTTGACAGTACCAACATATACTGTGTACCACTGTTGACAGTACCAACATATACTGTGTACCACAGTTGACAGTACCAACGTATACTGTGTACCACAGTTGACAGTACCAACGTATACTGTGCACCACAGTTGACAGTACCAACATATACTGTGTACCACAGTTGACAATACCAACACATACTGTGTACCACAGTTGACAATACCAACACATATAGTGTACCACAGTTGACAGTACCAACGTATACTGTGTACCACAGTTGCCAATGCCAACATATACTGTGTACCACAGTTGAGAGTACCAACATGTACCGTGTACCACAGTTGACACTACCAACGTATACTGTGTACCACAGTTGACAATACCAACATATACTGTGTACCACAGTTGACAGTACCAACATATACTGTGTACCACAGTTGAAAGTACCAACGTATACTGTGTACCACAGTTGACAACACCAACATATACTGTGTACCACAGTTGACAGTACCAACATATACTGTATACCACAGTTGACAGTACCAACATATACTGTGTACCACAGTTGACAGTACCAACATATACTGTGTACCACAGTTGACAGTACCAACATATACTGTATACCACAGTTGACAGTACCAACATATACAGTGTACCACTGTTGACAGTACCAACATATACCGTGTACCACAGTTGACAGTACCAACATATACTGTGTACCACAGCTGACACTACCAACATATACTTGTACCTCAGTTGACAGTATTACCATATATTGTGTACCACCGTTGACAATACCAACGTATACTGTGTACCACAGTTGACAGTACCAACGTATACTGTGCACCACAGTTGACAGTACCAAAATATACTGTGTACCACAGTTGACAATACCAACATATACTGTGTACCACAGTTGACAATACCAACACATGTAGTGTACCACAGTTGACAGTACCAACGTATACTGTGTACCACAGTTGCCAATGCCAACATATACTGTGTACCACAGTTGAGAGTACCAACATATACTGTGTACCACAGTTGACAGTACCAACATATACTGTGTACCACAGTTGACAGTACCAACATATACTGTGTACCACAGTTGACAGTACCAACATATACTGTGTACCACAGTTGACAGTACCAATGTATATGTGTACCACAGTTGACAGTACCAACGTATACTGTGCACCACAGTTGACAGTACCAACATATACTGTGTACCACAGTTGACAATACCAACATATACTGTGTACCACAGTTGACAATACCAACACATATGGTGTACCACAGTTGACAGTACCAACGTATACTGTGTACCACAGTTGCCAATGCCATCATATACTGTGTACCACAGTTGAGAGTAACAACATATACTGTGTACCACAGTTGACAGTACCAACATATACTGTGTACCACAGTTGACAGTACCAACATATACTGTGTACCACAGTTGACAGTACCAATGTATACTGTGTACCACAGTTGACAGTACCAACATATAGTGTGTACCACAGTTGACAGTACCAACATATACTGTGTACCATAGTTGACATTACCAACGTATACTGTGTACCACAGTTGACAGTACCAACATATACTGTGTACCATAGTTGACATTACCAACGTATATTGTGTACCACAGTTGACAGTACCAACATATACTGTGTACCACAGTTGACAGTACCAACATATACTGTGTACCATAGTTGACAGTACCAACGTATACTGTGTACCACAGTTGACAGTACCAACATATACTGTGTACCACAGTTGACAGTACCATCATATACTGTGTACCACAGTTGACAGTACCAACATATATTGTGTACCACAGTTGACAATACCAACATATATTCTGTACCACGGTTGACAGTACCAATGTATACTGTGTACCACAGTTGACAGTACCAACATATACTGTGTACCACAGTTGACAGTACCAACATATACTGTGTACCATAGTTGACATTACCAACGTATATTGTGTTCCACAGTTGACAGTACCAACATGTACTGTGTACCACAGTTGACAGTACCAACGTATACTGTGTACCACAGTTGACAGTACCATCATATACTGTGTACCACAGTTGACAGTACCAACATATATTGTG
Source organism: Eledone cirrhosa (assembly GCA_964016885.1). Lineage (NCBI taxonomy): Eukaryota > Metazoa > Mollusca > Cephalopoda > Octopoda > Eledonidae > Eledone > Eledone cirrhosa. The sequence continues at coordinate 44,178,055 of OZ024755.1, forward strand.
TACCACAGTTGACAGTACCAACATATACTGTGTACCATAGTTGACATTACCAACGTATATTGTGTACCACAGTTGACAGTACCAACATATCCTGTGTACCTCAGTTGACAGTACCAACATATACTGTATACCACAGTTGACAGTACCAACATATAATGTGTACCACTGTTGACAGTACCAATATATACCGTGTACCACAGTTGACAGTACCAACATATACTCTGTACCACAGCTGACACTACCAACATATACTTGTACCTCAGTTGACAGTACTAGCATATATTGTGTACCACCGTTGACAATACCAACGTATACTGTGTACCACAGTTGACAGTACCAACGTATACTGTGCACCACAGTTGACAGTACCGACATATACTGTGTACCACAGTTGACAATACCAACATATACTTTGTACCACGGTTGACAGTACCAACGTATACTGTGTACCACTGTTGACAATATCAACATATACTGTGTACCACAGTTGACATTACCAACATATACAGTGTACCACAGTTGACAGTAGCAACATATACTGTGTACCACAGTTGACAGTACCAACATATACTGTGTATCACAGTTGACAGTACCAACATATACTGTGTACCATAGTTGATAGTACCAACGTATATTGTGTACCACAGTTAAGAGTACCAACATACACCGTGTACGACAGTAAAAACATATACTGTGTACCACAGTTGAATGTACCAGAGTATAGTGTGTACCACACTTGACAGTCCCAACATATTCTGTATACCACAGTTGACAGTACCAACATATACAGTGTACCACTGTTGACAGTACCAACATATACCGTGTACCACAGTTGACAGTACCAACATATACTGTGTACCACAGTTGAGACTACCAACATATACTGGGTACGACTGTTGACAGTAACAACATATACTATGTACCACAGTTGACAGTACCAACATATACTGTGTACCACAGTTGACAGTACCAACCTATACTGTGTACCACAGTTGACAGTACCAACGTATACTGGGTACCACATTTGACACTACCAACATATACTGTGTACCACAGTTGACAGTACCAACGTATACTGTGTACCACAGTTGACGATACCAACATATACTGTGTACCACAGTTGACAGTACCAACATATACTGTATACCACAGTTGACAGTACCGACATATACTGTGTACCACAGTTGACAATACCAACATATACTTTGTACCACGGTTGACAGTACCAACGTATACTGTGTACCACTGTTGACAATATCAACATATACTGTGTACCACAGTTGACATTACCAACATATACAGTGTACCACAGTTGACAGTAGCAACATATACTGTGTACCACAGTTGACAGTACCAACATATACTGTGTACCACAGTTGACAGTACCAACATATACTGTGTACCATAGTTGATAGTACCAACGTATATTGTGTACCACAGTTGAGAGTACCAACATACACCGTGTACGACAGTTGACAGTAAAAACATATACTGTGTACCACAGTTGAGAGTACCAACATAAACTGTGTACCACAGTTGACAGTACCAACATATACTGTGTACCACAGTTGACAATACCAACATATACTGTGTACCACAGTTGACAGTACCAACATATACTGTGTACCACAGTTGAAAGTACCAACGTATACTGTGTACCACAGTTGACAACACCAACATATACTGTGTACCACAGTTGACAGTACCAACATATACTGTATACCACAGTTGACAGTACCAACATATACTGTGTACCACAGTTGACAGTACCGACATATACTGTGTACCACAGTTGACAGTACCAACATATACTGTATACCACAGTTGACAGTACCAACATATACTGTGTACCACTGTTGACAGTACCAACATATACTGTGTACCACAGCTGACACTACCAACATATACTTGTACCTCAGTTGACAGTACTACCATATATTGTGTACCACCGTTGACAATACCAACGTATACTGTGTACCACAGTTGACAGTACCAACGTATACTGTGCGCCACAGTTTACAGTACCAAAATATACTGTGTACCACAGTTGACAATACCAACATATACTGTGTACCACAGTTGACAATACCAACACATATAGTGTACCACAGTTGACAGTACCAACGTATACTGTGTACCACAGTTGCCAATGCCAACATATACTGTGTGCCACAGTTGAGAGTACCAACATATACTGTGTACCACAGTTGACAGTACCAACATATACAGTGTACCACAGTTGACAGTACCAACATATACTGTGTACCACAGTTGACAGTACCAATGTATACTGTGTACCACAGTTGACAGTACCAACATATACTGTGTACCACAGTTGACAGTACCAACATATACTGTGTACCATGGTTGACATTACCAACGTATATTGTGTTCCACAGTTGACAGTACCAACATGTACTGTGTACCACAGTTGACAGTACCAACGTATACTGTGTACCACAGTTGACAGTACCAACGTATACTGTGTACCACAGTTGACAGTACCAACATATAACGTGTACCACAGTTGGCAGTACCATCATATACTGTGTACCACAGTTGACAGTACCAACATATATTGTGTACCACAGTTGACAGTACCAACATATACTGTGTACCATAGTTGACATTACCAACGTATATTGTGTACCACAGTTGACAATACCAACACATATAGTGTACCACAGTTGACAGTACCAACGTATATTGTGTACCACAGTTGCCAATGCCAACATATACTGTGTACCACAGTTGAGAGTACCAACATGTACCGTGTACCACAGTTGACAGTACCAACGTATACTGTGTACCACAGTTGACAATACCAACATATACTGTGTACCACAGTTGACAGTACCAACATATACTGTGTACCACAGTTGAAAGTACCAACGTATACTGTGTACCACAGTTGACAACACCAACATATACTGTGTACCACAGTTGACAGTACCAACATATACTGTATACCACAGTTGACAGTACCAACATATACTGTGTACCACAGTTGACAGTACCAACATATACTGTATACCACAGTTGACAGTACCAACATATACTGTGTACCACTGTTGACAGTACCAACATATACCGTGTACCACAGTTGACAGTACCAACATATACTGTGTACCACAGCTGACACTACCAACATATACTTGTACCTCAGTTGACAGTACTACCATATATTGTGTACCACCGTTGACAATACCAACGTATACTGTGTACCACAGTTGACAGTACCAACGTATACTGTGCACCACAGTTGACAGTACCAACATATACTGTGTACCACAGTTGACAATACCAACATATACTGTGTACCACAGCTGACAATACCAACACATATAGTGTGCCACAGTTGACAGTACCAACGTATACTGTGTACCACAGTTGCCAATGCCAACATATACTGTGTACCACAGTTGAGAGTACCAACATATACTGTGTACCACAGTTGACAGTACCAACATATACTGTGTACCACAGTTGACAATACCAACATATACTGTGTACCACAGTTTACAGTACCAACATATACTGTGTACCCTAGTTGACATTACCAACGTATATTGTGTACCACAGTTGACAGTACCAACATGTACTGTGTACCACAGTTGACAGTACCAACGTATACTGTGTACCACAGTTGACAGTACCAACGTATACTGTGTACCACAGTTGACAGTACCAACATATAACGTGTACCACAGTTGGCAGTACCATCATATACTGTGTACCACAGTTGACAGTACCAACATATATTGTGTACCACAGTTGACAGTACCAACATATACTGTGTACCATAGTTGACATTACCAACGTATATTGTGTACCACAGTTGACAGTACCAACATACACCGTGTACAACAGTTGCAGGACCAACATATACTGTGTACCACAGTTGCGAGTACCAACATAAACTGTGTACCACAGTTGACAGTACCAACATATACTGTATACCACAGTTGACAGTACCAACATATACTGTGTACCACAGTTGACAGTACCAACATATACTGTGTACCACAGTTGACAGTACCAACATATACTGTGTACCACAGTTGACAGTACTAACATATACTGTGTACTACAGTTGACAGTACCAACATATACTGTGTACCACAGTTGACAGTACCAACATGTACTGTGTACCACAGTTGACAGTACCAACATATACTGTGTACCACAGTTGGCAGTACCAACATATAACGTGTACCACAGTTGGCAGTACCATCATATACTCTGTACCACATTTGACAGTACCAACATATATCGTGTACCACAGTTGACAGTACCAACATATACTGTGTACCATAGTTGACATTACCAACGTATATTGTGTACCACAGTTGACAGTACCAACATACACCGTGTACAACAGTTGACAGTACCAACATATACTGTGTACCACAGTTGCGAGTACCAACATAAACTGTGTACCACAGTTGACAGTACCAACATATACTGTGTACCACAGTTGACAGTACCAACATATACTGTATACCACAGTTGACAGTACCAACATATACTGTGTACCACAGTTGACAGTACCAACATATACTGTGTACCTCAGTTAACAGTACCCACATATACTGTGTACCACAGTTGACAGTATAAACATATACTGTGTACCACAGTTGACAGTACCATCATATACTTTGTACCACAGTTAACAGTACCAACATATACTGTGTACCACAGTTGACAGTACCAACGTATACTGTCTACCACAGTTGACAGTACCAACGTATACTGTTTACCACAGTTGACAATACCAACATATACTGTGTACCAGAGTTGACAGTACCCACATATACTGTGTACCACAGTTGACAGTTCCAACATATAAGGTGTACCACTGTTGATACTACCGACATATACGGTGTAGCACAGTTGACAGTACTAACATATACTGTGTACCACGGTTGAGAGTACCACCATATACTGGGTACCACTGTTGACAGTACCAACATATACTGTGTACCACAGTTGACAGTACCAACATATACTGTGTACCATAGTTGACAGTACCAACATATCCTGTGTACCTCAGTTGTCAGTACCAACATATACTGTATACCACAGTTGACAGTACCAACATATACTGTGTACCACTGTTGACAGTACCAACATATACCGTGTACCACAGTTGACAGTACCAACATATACTGTGTACCACAGCTGACACTACCAACATATACTTGTACCTCAACTGACAGTACTACCATATATTGTGTACCACCGTTGACAATACCAACGTATACTGTGTACCACAGTTGACAGTACCAACGTATACTGTGCACCACAGTTGACAGTACCAACATATACTGTGTACCACAGTTGACAATACCAACATATACTGTGTACCACAGTTGACAATACCAACACATATAGTGTACCACAGTTGACAGTACCAACGTATACTGTGTACCACAGTTGCGAATGCCAACATATACTGTGTACCACAGTTGAGAGTACCAACATGTACCGTGTACCACAGTTGACACTACCAACGTATACTGTGTACCACAGTTGACAATACCAACATATACTGTGTACAACAGTTGACAGTGCCAACATATACTGTGTACCACAGTTGAAAGTACCAACGTATACTGTGTACCACAGTTGACAACACCAACATATACTGTGTACCACAGTTGACAGTACCAACATATACTGTATACCACAGTTGACAGTACCAACATATACTGTGTACCACAGTTGACGGTACCAACATATACTGTGTACCACAGTTGACAGTACCAACATATACTGTATACCACAGTTGACAGTACCAACATATACTGTGTACCACTGTTGACAATACCAACATATACCGTGTACCACAGTTGACAGTACCAACATATACTGTGTACCACAGCTGACACTACCAACATATACTTGTACCTCAGTTGACAGTATTACCATATATTGTGTACCACCGTTGACAATACCAACGTATACTGTGTGCCACAGTTGACAGTACCAACGTATACTGTGCACCACAGTTGACAGTACCAAAATATACTGTGTACCACAGTTGACAATACCAACATATACTGTGTACCACAGTTGCCAATGCCAACATATACTGTGTACCACAGTTGAGAGTACCAACATATACTGTGTACCACAGTTGACAGTACCAACATATACTGTGTACCACAGTTGACAGTACCAACATATACTGTGTACCACAGTTGACAGTACCAATGTATACTGTGTACCACAGTTGACAGTACCAACATATACTGTGTACCACAGTTGACAGTACCAACATATACTGTGTACCATAGTTGACATTACGAACGTATATTGTGTTCCACAGTTGACAGTACCAACATGTACTGTGTACCACAGTTGACAGTGCCAACGTATACTGTGTACCACAGTTGACAGTACCAACGTATACTGTGTACCACAGTTGACAGTACCAACATATAATGTGTACCACAGTTGACAGTACCATCATATACTGTGTACCACAGTTGACAGTACCAACATATATTGTGTACCACAGTTGACAGTACCAACATATACTGTGTACCATAGTTGACATTACCAACGTATATTGTGTACCACAGTTGACAGTACCAACATATCCTGTGTACCTCAGTTGACAGTACCATCATATACTGTATACCACAGTTGACAGTACCAACATATACTGTGTACCACTGTTGACAGTACCAATATATACCGTGTACCACAGTTGACAGTACCAACATATACTGTGTACCACAGCTGACACTACCAACATATACTTGTACCTCAGTTGACAGTACTACCATATATTGTGTACCACCGTTGACAATACCAACGTATACTGTGTACCACAGTTGACAGTACCAACGTATACTGTGCACCACAGTTGACAGTACCAACATATACTGTGTACCACAGTTGACAATACCAACATATACTGTGTACCACAGTTGACAATACCAACACATATAGTGTACCACAGTTGACAGTACCAACGTATATTGTGTACCACAGTTGCCAATGCCAACATATACTGTGTACCACAGTTGAGAGTACCAACATGTAACGTGTACCACAGTTGACAGTACCAACGTATACTGTGTACCACAGTTGACAATACCAACATATACTGTGTACCACAGTTGACAGTACCAACATATACTGTGTACCACAGTTGAAAGTACCAACGTATACTGTGTACCACAGTTGACAACACCAACATATACTGTGTATCACAGTTGACAGTACCAACATATACTGTATACCACAGTTGACAGTACCAACATATACTGTGTACCACAGTTGACAGTACCAACATATACTGTGTACCACAGTTGACAGTACCAACATATACTGTATACCACAGTTGACAGTACCAACATATACTGTGTACCACTGTTGACAGTACCAACATATACTGTGTACCACAGTTGACAGTACCAACGTATACTGTGTACCACAGTTGACAGTACCAACGTATACTGTGCACCACAGTTGACAGTACCAACATATACTGTGTACCACAGTTGACAATACCAACACATACTGTGTACCACAGTTGACAATACCAACACATATAGTGTACCACAGTTGACAGTACCAACGTATACTGTGTACCACAGTTGCCAATGCCAACATATACTGTGTACCACAGTTGAGAGTACCAACATGTACCGTGTACCACAGTTGACACTACCAACGTATACTGTGTACCACAGTTGACAATACCAACATATACTGTGTACCACAGTTGACAGTACCAACATATACTGTGTACCACAGTTGAAAGTACCAACGTATACTGTGTACCACAGTTGACAACACCAACATATACTGTGTACCACAGTTGACAGTACCAACATATACTGTATACCACAGTTGACAGTACCAACATATACTGTGTACCACAGTTGACAGTACCAACATATACTGTGTACCACAGTTGACAGTACCAACATATACTGTATACCACAGTTGACAGTACCAACATATACTGTGTACCACTGTTGACAGTACCAACATATACCGTGTACCACAGTTGACAGTACCGACATATACTGTGTACCACAGCTGACACTACCAACATATACTTGTACCTCAGTTGACAGTATTACCATATATTGTGTACCACCGTTGACAATACCAACGTATACTGTGTACCACAGTTGACAGTACCAACGTATACTGTGCACCACAGTTGACAGTACCAAAATATACTGTGTACCACAGTTGACAATACCAACATATACTGTGTACCACAGTTGACAATACCAACACATATAGTGTACCACAGTTGACAGTACCAACGTATACTGTGTACCACAGTTGCCAATGCCAACATATACTGTGTACCACAGTTGAGAGTACCAACATATACTGTGTACCACAGTTGACAGTACCAACATATACTGTGTACCACAGTTGACAGTACCAACATATACTGTGTACCACAGTTGACAGTACCAACATATACTGTGTACCACAGTTGACAGTACCAATGTATATGTGTACCACAGTTGACAGTACCAACATATACTGTGTACCACAGTTGACAGTACCAACATATACTGTGTACCATAGTTGACATTACCAACGTATACTGTGTACCACAGTTGACAGTACCAACATATACTGTGTACCATAGTTGACATTACCAACGTATATTGTGTACCACAGTTGACAGTACCAACATATACTGTGTACCACAGTTGACAGTACCAACATATACTGTGTACCATAGTTGACAGTACCAACGTATACTGTGTACCACAGTTGACAGTACCAACATATACTGTGTACCACAGTTGACAGTACCATCATATACTGTGTACCACAGTTGACAGTACCAACATATATTGTGTACCACAGTTGACAATACCAACATATATTGTGTACCACGGTTGACAGTACCAATGTATACTGTGTACCACAGTTGACAGTACCAACATATACTGTGTACCACAGTTGACAGTACCAACATATACTGTGTACCATAGTTGACATTACCAACGTATATTGTGTTCCACAGTTGACAGTACCAACATGTACTGTGTACCACAGTTGACAGTACCAACGTATACTGTGTACCACAGTTGACAGTACCATCATATACTGTGTACCACAGTTGACAGTACCAACATATATTGTGTACCACAGTTGACAGTACCAACATATACTGTGTACCATAGTTGACATTACCAACGTATATTGTGTACCACAGTTGACAGTACCAACATATCCTGTGTACCTCAGTTGACAGTACCAACATATACTGTATACCACAGTTGACAGTACCAACATATAATGTGTACCACTGTTGACAGTACCAATATATACCGTGTACCACAGTTGACAGTACCAACATATACTCTGTACCACAGCTGACACTACCAACATATACTTGTACCTCAGTTGACAGTACTAGCATATATTGTGTACCACCGTTGACAATACCAACGTATACTGTGTACCACAGTTGACAGTACCAACGTATACTGTGCACCACAGTTGACAGTACCGACATATACTGTGTACCACAGTTGACAATACCAACATATACTTTGTACCACGGTTGACAGTACCAACGTATACTGTGTACCACTGTTGACAATATCAACATATACTGTGTACCACAGTTGACATTACCAACATATACAGTGTACCACAGTTGACAGTAGCAACATATACTGTGTACCACAGTTGACAGTACCAACATATACTGTGTATCACAGTTGACAGTACCAACATATACTGTGTACCATAGTTGATAGTACCAACGTATATTGTGTACCACAGTTAAGAGTACCAACATACACCGTGTACGACAGTAAAAACATATACTGTGTACCACAGTTGAATGTACCAGAGTATAGTGTGTACCACACTTGACAGTCCCAACATATTCTGTATACCACAGTTGACAGTACCAACATATACAGTGTACCACTGTTGACAGTACCAACATATACCGTGTACCACAGTTGACAGTACCAACATATACTGTGTACCACAGTTGAGACTACCAACATATACTGGGTACGACTGTTGACAGTAACAACATATACTATGTACCACAGTTGACAGTACCAACATATACTGTGTACCACAGTTGACAGTACCAACCTATACTGTGTACCACAGTTGACAGTACCAACGTATACTGGGTACCACATTTGACACTACCAACATATACTGTGTACCACAGTTGACAGTACCAACGTATACTGTGTACCACAGTTGACGATACCAACATATACTGTGTACCACAGTTGACAGTACCAACATATACTGTATACCACAGTTGACAGTACCGACATATACTGTGTACCACAGTTGACAATACCAACATATACTTTGTACCACGGTTGACAGTACCAACGTATACTGTGTACCACTGTTGACAATATCAACATATACTGTGTACCACAGTTGACATTACCAACATATACAGTGTACCACAGTTGACAGTAGCAACATATACTGTGTACCACAGTTGACAGTACCAACATATACTGTGTACCACAGTTGACAGTACCAACATATACTGTGTACCATAGTTGATAGTACCAACGTATATTGTGTACCACAGTTGAGAGTACCAACATACACCGTGTACGACAGTTGACAGTAAAAACATATACTGTGTACCACAGTTGAGAGTACCAACATAAACTGTGTACCACAGTTGACAGTACCAACATATACTGTGTACCACAGTTGACAATACCAACATATACTGTGTACCACATTTGACAGTACCAACATATACTGTGTACCACAGTTGAAAGTACCAACGTATACTGTGTACCACAGTTGACAACACCAACATATACTGTGTACCACAGTTGACAGTACCAACATATACTGTATACCACAGTTAACAGTACCAACATATACTGTGTACCACAGTTGACAGTACCGACATATACTGTGTACCACAGTTGACAGTACCAACATATACTGTATACCACAGTTGACAGTACCAACATATACTGTGTACCACTGTTGACAGTACCAACATATACTGTGTACCACAGCTGACACTACCAACATATACTTGTACCTCAGTTGACAGTACTACCATATATTGTGTACCACCGTTGACAATACCAACGTATACTGTGTACCACAGTTGACAGTACCAACGTATACTGTGCACCACAGTTTACAGTACCAAAATATACTGTGTACCACAGTTGACAATACCAACATATACTGTGTACCACAGTTGACAATACCAACACATATAGTGTACCACAGTTGACAGTACCAACGTATACTGTGTACCACAGTTGCCAATGCCAACATATACTGTGTACCACAGTTGAGAGTACCAACATATACTGTGTACCACAGTTGACAGTACCAACATATACAGTGTACCACAGTTGACAGTACCAACATATACTGTGTACCACAGTTGACAGTACCAATGTATACTGTGTACCACAGTTGACAGTACCAACATATACTGTGTACCACAGTTGACAGTACCAACATATACTGTGTACCATGGTTGACATTACCAACGTATATTGTGTTCCACAGTTGACAGTACCAACATGTACTGTGTACCACAGTTGACAGTACCAACGTATACTGTGTACCACAGTTGACAGTACCAACGTATACTGTGTACCACAGTTGACAGTACCAACATATAACGTGTACCACAGTTGGCAGTACCATCATATACTGTGCACCACAGTTGACAGTACCAACATATATTGTGTACCACAGTTGACAGTACCAACATATACTGTGTACCATAGTTGACATTACCAACGTATATTGTGTACCACAGTTGACAATACCAACACATATAGTGTACCACAGTTGACAGTACCAACGTATATTGTGTACCACAGTTGCCAATGCGAACATATACTGTGTACCACAGTTGAGAGTACCAACATGTACCGTGTACCACAGTTGACAGTACCAACGTATACTGTGTACCACAGTTGACAATACCAACATATACTGTGTACCACAGTTGACAGTACCAACATATACTGTGTACCACAGTTGAAAGTACCAACGTATACTGTGTACCACAGTTGACAACACCAACATATACTGTGTACCACAGTTGACAGTACCAACATATACTGTATACCACAGTTGACAGTACCAACATATACTGTGTACCACAGTTGACAGTACCAACATATACTGTATACCACAGTTGACAGTACCAACATATACTGTGTACCACTGTTGACAGTACCAACATATACCGTGTACCACAGTTGACAGTACCAACATATACTGTGTACCACAGCTGACACTACCAACATATACTTGTACCTCAGTTGACAGTACTACCATATATTGTGTACCACCGTTGACAATACCAACGTATACTGTGTACCACAGTTGACAGTACCAACGTATACTGTGCACCACAGTTGACAGTACCAACATATACTGTGTACCACAGTTGACAATACCAACATATACTGTGTACCACAGTTGACAATACCAACACATATAGTGTGCCACAGTTGACAGTACCAACGTATACTGTGTACCACAGTTGCCAATGCCAACATATACTGTGTACCACAGTTGAGAGTACCAACATATACTGTGTACCACAGTTGACAGTACCAACATATACTGTGTACCACAGTTGACAATACCAACATATACTGTGTACCACAGTTGACAGTACCAACATATACTGTGTACCCTAGTTGACATTACCAACGTATATTGTGTACCACAGTTGACAGTACCAACATGTACTGTGTACCACAGTTGACAGTACCAACGTATACTGTGTACCACAGTTGACAGTACCAACGTATACTGTGTACCACAGTTGACAGTACCAACATATAACGTGTACCACAGTTGGCAGTACCATCATATACTGTGTACCACAGTTGACAGTACCAACATATATTGTGTACCACAGTTGACAGTACCAACATATACTGTGTACCATAGTTGACATTACCAACGTATATTGTGTACCACAGTTGACAGTACCAACATACACCGTGTACAACAGTTGCAGGACCAACATATACTGTGTACCACAGTTGCGAGTACCAACATAAACTGTGTACCACAGTTGACAGTACCAACATATACTGTATACCACAGTTGACAGTACCAACATATACTGTGTACCACAGTTGACAGTACCAACATATACTGTGTACCACAGTTGACAGTACCAACATATACTGTGTACCACAGTTGACAGTACTAACATATACTGTGTACTACAGTTGACAGTACCAACATATACTGTGTACCACAGTTGACAGTACCAACATGTACTGTGTACCACAGTTGACAGTACCAACATATACTGTGTACCACAGTTGGCAGTACCAACATATACAGTGTACCACAGTTGACAGTACCAACATATACTGTGTACCACATTTGACAGTACCAACATATACTGTGTACCACAGTTGACAGTACCAACATGTACCGTGAACCACATTTGACAGTACCAACATATACTGTGTACCACAGTTGAGAGTACCAACGTATAGTGTGTACCACAGTTGACAGTACCATCATATACTGTGTACCACAGTTGACAGTACCAACATATATTGTGTACCACAGTTGACAGTACCAACATATACTGTGTACCATAGTTGACATTACCAACGTATATTGTGTACCACAGTTGACAATACCAACACATATAGTGTACCACAGTTGACAGTACCAACGTATATTGTGTACCACAGTTGCCAATGCCAACATATACTGTGTACCACAGTTGAGAGTACCAACATGTACCGTGTACCACAGTTGACAGTACCAACGTATACTGTGTACCAGAGTTGACAATACCAACATATACTGTGTACCACAGTTGACAGTACCAACATATACTGTGTACCTCAGTTGAAAGTACCAACGTATACTGTGTACCACAGTTGACAACACCAACATATACTGTGTACCACAGTTGATAGTACCAACATATACTGTGTACCACAGTTGACAGTACCAACATATACTGTGTACCACAGTTGACAATACCAACATATACTGTGTACCACAGTTGACAGTACCAACATATACTGTGTACCCTAGTTGACATTACCAACGTATATTGTGTACCACAGTTGACAGTACCAACATGTACTGTGTACCACAGTTGACAGTACCAACGTATACTGTGTACCACAGTTGACAGTACCAACGTATACTGTGTACCACAGTTGACAGTACCAACATATAACGTGTACCACAGTTGGCAGTACCATCATATACTGTGTACCACAGTTGACAGTACCAACATATATTGTGTACCACAGTTGACAGTACCAACATATACTGTGTACCATAGTTGACATTACCAACGTATATCGTGTACCACAGTTGACAGTACCAACATACACCGTGTACAACAGTTGCAGGACCAACATATACTGTGTACCACAGTTGCGAGTACCAACATAAACTGTGTACCACAGTTGACAGTACCAACATATACTGTGTACCACAGTTGACAGTACCAACATATACTGTGTACCACAGTTGACAGTACTAACATATACTGTGTACTACAGTTGACAGTACCAACATATACTGTGTACCACAGTTGACAGTACCAACATGTACTGTGTACCACAGTTGACAGTACCAACATATACTGTGTACCACAGTTGGCAGTACCAACATATACAGTGTACCACAGTTGACAGTACCAACATATACTGTGTACCACATTTGACAGTACCAACATATACTGTGTACCACAGTTGACAGTACCAACATGTACCGTGAACCACATTTGACAGTACCAACATATACTGTGTACCACAGTTGAGAGTACCAACGTATAGTGTGTACCACAGTTGACAGTAACAACATATACTGTGTACCACAGTTGACAGTACCAACATATACTGTGTACCACAGTTCACAGTACCAAAGTATACAGTGTACCACATTTGACAGTACCAACATATTCTGTGTACCACAGTTGACAGTACCAACATATACTGTGTACCACTGTTGACAGTACCAACATATACCGTGTACCACATTTGACAGTACCAACATATACTGTGTACCACTGTTGACAGTACCAACATATACTGTGTACCACAGTTGACAGTACCAACATGTACCGTGTACCACAGTTGACAGTACCAACGTATACTGTGTACCACAGTTGACAATACCAACATATACTGTGTACCACAGTTGACAGTACCAACATATACTGTGTACCACAGTTGACAGTACCAACGTATACTGTTTATCACAGTTGACAGTACCAACGTATACTGGGTACCACATTTGACAGTACCAACATATACTGTGTACCACAGTTGACAGTACCAACGTATACTGTGTACCACAATTGACGATACCAACATATACTGTGTACCACAGTTGACAGTACCAACATATACTGTATACCACAGTTGACAGTACCGACATATACTGTGTACCACAGTTGACAATACCAACATATACTTTGTACCACGGTTGACAGTACCAATGTATACTGTGTACCACAGTTGACAGTACCAACATATACTGTGTACCACAGTTGACAGTACCAACATATACTGTGTACCATAGTTGACATTACCAACGTATATTGTGTTCCAGAGTTGACAGTACCAACATGTACTGTGTACCACATTTGACAGTACCAACGTATACTGTGTACCACAGTTGACAGTACCAACGTATACTGTGTACCACAGTTGACAGTACCAACATATACTGTGTACCACAGTTCACAGTACCAAAGTATACAGTGTACCACATTTGACAGTACCAACATATTCTGTGTACCACAGTTGACAGTACCAACATATACTGTGTACCACTGTTGACAGTACCAACATATACCGTGTACCACATTTGACAGTACCAACATATACTGTGTACCACTGTTGACAGTACCAACATATACTGTGTACCACAGTTGACAGTACCAACATGTACCGTGTACCACAGTTGACAGTACCAACGTATACTGTGTACCACAGTTGACAATACCAACATATACTGTGTACCACAGTTGACAGTACCAACATATACTGTGTACCACAGTTGACAGTACCAACGTATACTGTTTATCACAGTTGACAGTACCAACGTATACTGGGTACCACATTTGACAGTACCAACATATACTGTGTACCACAGTTGACAGTACCAACGTATACTGTGTACCACAATTGACGATACCAACATATACTGTGTACCACAGTTGACAGTACCAACATATACTGTATACCACAGTTGACAGTACCGACATATACTGTGTACCACAGTTGACAATACCAACATATACTTTGTACCACGGTTGACAGTACCAATGTATACTGTGTACCACAGTTGACAGTACCAACATATACTGTGTACCACAGTTGACAGTACCAACATATACTGTGTACCATAGTTGACATTACCAACGTATATTGTGTTCCACAGTTGACAGTACCAACATGTACTGTGTACCACATTTGACAGTACCAACGTATACTGTGTACCACAGTTGACAGTACCAACGTATACTGTGTACCACAGTTGACAGTACCAACATATAACGTGTACCACAGTTGGCAGTACCATCATATACTGTGTACCACAGTTGACAGTACCAACATATATTGTGTACCACAGTTGACAGTACCAACATATACTGTGTACCATAGTTGACATTACCAACGTATATTGTGTACCACAGTTGACAGTACCAACATATCCTGTGTACCTCAGTTGACAGTACCAACATATACTGTATACCACAGTTGACAGTACCAACATATACTGTGTACCACTGTTGACAGTACCAACATATACTCTGTACCACAGCTGACACTACCAACATATACTTGTACCTCAGTTGACAGTACTACCATATATTGTGTACCACCGTTGACAATACCAACGTATACTGTGTACCACAGTTGACAGTACCAACGTATACTGTGCACCACAGTTGACAGTACCGACATATACTGTGTACCACAGTTGACAATACCAACATATACTTTGTACCACGGTTGACAGTACCAACGTATACTGTGTACCACTGTTGACAATATCAACATATACTGTGTACCACAGTTGACATTACCAACATATACAGTGTACCACAGTTGACAGTAGCAACATATACTGTGTACCACAGTTGACAGTACCAACATATACTGTGTACCACAGTTGACAGTACCAACATATACTGTGTACCATAGTTGATAGTACCAACGTATATTGTGTACCACAGTAAAGAGTACCAACATACACCGTGTACGACAGTTGACAGTAAAAACATATACTGTGTACCACAGTTGAATGTACCAGAGTATAGTGTGTACCACACTTGACAGTCCCAACATATTCTGTATACCACAGTTGACAGTACCAACATATACAGTGTACCACTGTTGACAGTACCAACATATACCGTGTACCACAGTTGACAGTACCAACATATACTGTGTACCACAGTTGAGACTACCAACATATACTGGGTACGACTGTTGACAGTAACAACATATACTATGTACCACAGTTGACAGTACCAACATATACTGTGTACCACAGTTGACAGTACCAACCTATACTGTGTACCACAGTTGACAGTACCAACGTATACTGGGTACCACATTTGACACTACCAACATATACTGTGTACCACAGTTGACAGTACCAACGTATGCTGTGTACCACAGTTGACGATACCAACATATACTGTGTACCACAGTTGACAGTACCAACATATACTGTATACCACAGTTGACAGTACCGACATATACTGTGTACCACAGTTGACAATACCAACATATACTTTGTACCACGGTTGACAGTACCAACGTATACTGTGTACCACTGTTGACAATATCAACATATACTGTGTACCACAGTTGACATTACCAACATATACAGTGTACCACAGTTGACAGTAGCAACATATACTGTGTACCACAGTTGACAGTACCAACATATACTGTGTACCACAGTTGACAGTACCAACATATACTGTGTACCATAGTTGATAGTACCAACGTATATTGTGTACCACAGTTGAGAGTACCATCATACACCGTGTACGACAGTTGACAGTAAAAACATATACTGTGTACCACAGTTGAGAGTACCAACATAAACTGTGTACCACAGTTGACAGTACCAACATATACTGTGTACCACAGTTGACAGTACCAACATATACTGTGTACCACAGTTGACAGTACCAACATATACTGTATACCACAGTTGACAGTACCAACATATACTGTGTACCACAGTTGACAGTACCAACATATACTGTGTACCACAGTTGACAGTACCAACATATACTGTGTACCACAGTTGACAGTACTAACATATACTGTGTACTACAGTTGACAGTACCAACATATATTGTGTACCACAGTTGACAGTACCAACATATACTGTGTACCACAGTTGGCAGTACCAACATATAATGTGTACCTCAGTTGACAGTACCAACATATACTGTGTACCACAGTTGACAGTTCCAACGTATACTGTGTACCACAGTTGACAGTACCAACGTATACAGTGTACCACAGTTGACAGTACCAATATATACTGTGTAACACAGTTGACAATACCAACATATAATGTGTACCACAGTTGACAGTACCAACGTATACTGTGAACCACTGTTGGCAATACCAACATATACTGTGTACTACAGTTGACAGAACCAACATATACAGTGTACCACAGTTGACAGTACCAACATATACTGTGTACCACAGTTGACAGTACCAACATATACTGTGTACCACAGTTCACAGTACCAACATATACTGTGTACCACAGTTCACAGTACCAACGTATACTGTGTACCACATTTGACATTACCAACATATACTGTGTACCACAGTTGACAGTACCAACATATACTGTGTACCACTTTTGACAGTACCAACATATACCGTGTATCACATTTGACAGTACCAACATATACTGTGTACCACTGTTGACAGTACCAACATATACTGTGTACCACAGTTGACAGTACCAACATGTACCGTGTACCACAGTTGACAGTACCAACGTATACTGTGTACCACAGTTGACAATACCAACATATACTGTGTACCACAGTTGACAGTACCAACATATACTGTGTACCACAGTTGAAAGTACCAACGTATACTGTGTACCACAGTTGACAACACCAACATATACTGTGTACCACAGTTGACAGTACCAACATATACTGTATACCACAGTTGACAGTACCAACATATACTGTGTACCACAGTTGACAGTACCAACATATACTGTGTACCACAGTTGACAGTACCAACATATACTGTATACCAGAGTTGACAGTACCAACATATACTGTGTACCACTGTTGACAGTACCAACATATACAGTGTACCACAGTTGACATTACCAACTTATACTGTGTACCACAGCTGACAATACCAACATATACTTGTACCTCAGTTGACAGTACTACCATATATTGTGTACCACCGTTGACAATACCAACGTATACTGTGTACGACAGTTGACAGTACCAACGTATACTGTGCACCACAGTTGACAGTACCAACATATACTGTGTACCACAGTTGACAATACCAACATATACTGTGTACCACAGTTGACAATACCAACACATATAGTGTACCAGAGTTGACAATACCAACACATATAGTGTACCACAGTTGACAGTACCAACGTATACTGTGTACCACAGTTGCCAATGCCAACATATACTGTGTACCACAGTTGAGAGTACCAACATGTACCGTGTACCACAGTTGACAGTACCAACGTATACTGTGTACCACAGTTGACAGTACCAATGTATACTGTTTACCACAGTTGACAATACCAACATATACTGTGTACCAGAGTTGACAGTACCCACATATACTGTGTACCACAGTTGACAGTTCCAACATATAAGGTGTACCACTGTTGATACTACCGACATATACTGTGTAGCACAGTTGACAGTACTAACATATACTGTGTACCACAGTTGAGAGTACCACCATATACTGGGTACCACTGTTGACAGTACCAACATATACTGTGTACCACAGTTGACAGTACCAACATATACTGTGTACCATAGTTGACAGTACCAACATATCCTGTGTACCTCAGTTGTCAGTACCAACATATACTGTATACCACAGTTGACAGTACCAACATATACTGTGTACCTCTGTTGACAGTACCAACATATACCGTGTACCACAGTTGACAGTACCAACATATACTGTGTACCACAGCTGACACTACCAACATATACTTGTACCTCAATTGACAGTACTACCATATATTGTGTACCACCGTTGACAATACCAACGTATACTGTGTACCACAGTTGACAGTACCAACGTATACTGTGCACCACAGTTGACAGTACCAACATATACTGTGTACCACAGTTGACAATACCAACATATACTGTGTACCACAGTTGACAATACCAACACATATAGTGTACCACAGTTGACAGTACCAACGTATACTGTGTACCACAGTTGCCAATGCCAACATATACTGTGTACCACAGTTGAGAGTACCAACATGTACCGTGTACCACAGTTGACACTACCAACGTATACTGTGTACCACAGTTGACAATACCAACATATACTGTGTACCACAGTTGACAGTACCAACATATACTGTGTACCACAGTTGAAAGTACCAACGTATACTGTGTACCAGAGTTGACAACACCAACATATACTGTGTACCACAGTTGACAGTACCAACATATACTGTATACCACAGTTGACAGTACCAACATATACTGTGTACCACAGTTGACAGTACCAACATATACTGTGTACCACAGTTGACAGTACCAACATATACTGTATACCACAGTTGACAGTTCCAACATATACTGTGTACCACTGTTGACAGTACCAACATATACCGTGTACCACAGTTGACAGTACCAACATATACTGTGTACCACAGCTGACACTACCAACATATACTTGTACCTCAGTTGACAGTATTACCATATATTGTGTACCACCGTTGACAATACCAACGTATACTGTGTACCACAGTTGACAGTACCAACGTATACTGTGCACCACAGTTGACAGTACCAAAATATACTGTGTACCACAGTTGACAATACCAACATATACTGTGTACCACAGTTGACAATACCAACACATATAGTGTACCACAGTTGACAGTACCAACGTATACTGTGTACCACAGTTGCCAATGCCAACATATACTGTGTACCACAGTTGAGAGTACCAACATATACTGTGTACCACAGTTGACAGTACCAACATATACTGTGTACCACAGTTGACAGTACCAACATATACTGTGTACCACAGTTGACAGTACCAATGTATACTGTGTACCACAGTTGACAGTACCAACATATACTGTGTACCACAGTTGACAGTACCAACATATACTGTGTACCATAGTTGACATTACCAACGTATATTGTGTTCCACAGTTGACAGTACCAACATGTACTGTGTACCACAGTTGACAGTACCAACGTATACTGTGTACCACAGTTGACAGTACCAACGTATACTGTGTACCACAGTTGACAGTACCAACATATAACGTGTACCACAGTTGGCAGTACCATCATATACTGTGTACCACAGTTGACAGTACCAACATATATTGTGTACCACAGTTGACAGTACCAACATATACTGTGTACCATAGTTGACATTACCAACGTATATTGTGTACCACAGTTGACAGTACCAACATATCCTGTGTACCTCAGTTGACAGTACCAACATATACTGTATACCACAGTTGACAGTACCAACATATAATGTGTACCACTGTTGACAGTACCAATATATACCGTGTACCACAGTTGACAGTACCAACATATACTGTGTACCACAGCTGACACTACCAACATATACTTGTACCTCAGTTGACAGTACTACCATATATTGTGTACCACCGTTGACAATACCAACGTATACTGTGTACCACAGTTGACAGTACCAACGTATACTGTGCACCACAGTTGACAGTACCGACATATACTGTGTACCACAGTTGACAATACCAACATATACTTTGTACCACGGTTGACAGTACCAACGTATACTGTGTACCACTGTTGACAATATCAACATATACTGTGTACCACAGTTGACATTACCAACATATACAGTGTACCACAGTTGACAGTAGCAACATATACTGTGTACCACAGTTGACAGTACCAACATATACTGTGTACCAGAGTTGACAGTACCAACATATACTGTGTACCATAGTTGATAGTACCAACGTATATTGTGTACCACAGTTGAGAGTACCAACATACACCGTGTACGACAGTTGACAGTAAAAACATATACTGTGTACCACAGTTGAGAGTACCAACATAAACTGTGTACCACAGTTGACAGTACCAACATATACTGTGTACCACAGTTGACAGTACCAACATATACTGTGTAACACAGTTGACAGAACCAACATGTACCCTGAACCACAGTTGACAGTACCAACGTATACTGTGAACCACTGTTGGCAATACCAACATATACTGTGTACTACAGTTGACAGAACCAACATATACAGTGTACCACAGTTGACAGTACCAACATATACTGTGTACCACAGTTGACAGTACCAACATATACTGTGTAACACAGTTGACAGAACCAACATGTACCGTGAACCACAGTTGACAGTACCAACGTATACTGTTTACCACAGTTGAGAGTACCAACGTATAGTGTGTACCACAGTTGACAGTACCAACATATACTGTGTACCACAGTTGACAGTACCAACATATACTGTGTACCACAGTTCACAGTACCAACGTATACTGTGTACCACATTTGACAGTACCAACATATACTGTGTACCACAGTTGACAGTACCAACATATACTGTGTACCACTTTTGACAGTACCAACATATACCGTGTATCACATTTGACAGTACCAACATATACTGTGTACCACTGTTGACAGTACCAACATATACTGTGTACCACAGTTGATAGTACCAACATGTACCGTGTACCACAGTTGACAGTACCAACGTATACTGTGTACCACAGTTGACAATACCAACATATACTGTGTACCACAGTTGACAGTACCAACATATACTGTGTACCACAGTTGAAAGTACCAACGTATACTGTGTACCACAGTTGACAACACCAACATATACTGTGTACCACAGTTGACAGTACCAACATATACTGTATACCACAGTTGACAGTACCAACATATACTGTGTACCACAGTAGACAGTACCAACATATACTGTGTACCACAGTTGACAGTACCAACATATACTGTATACCAGAGTTGACAGTACCAACATATACTGTGTACCACTGTTGACAGTACCAACATATACAGTGTACCACAGTTGACATTACCAACATATACTGTGTACCATAGCTGACAATACCAACATATACTTGTACCTCAGTTGACAGTACTACCATATATTGTGTACCACCGTTGACAATACCAACGTATACTGTGTACCACAGTTGACAGTACCAACGTATACTGTGCACCACAGTTGACAGTACCAACATATACTGTGTACCACAGTTGACAATACCAACATATACTGTGTACCACAGTTGACAATACCAACACATATAGTGTACCACAGTTGACAATACCAACACATATAGTGTACCACAGTTGACAGTACCAACGTATACTGTGTACCACAGTTGCCAATGCCAACATATACTGTGTACCACAGTTGAGAGTACCAACATGTACCGTGTACCACAGTTGACAGTACCGACGTATACTGTGTACCACAGTTGACAGTACCAACGTATACTGATTACCACAGTTGACAATACCAACATATACTGTGTACCAGAGTTGACAGTACCCACATATACTGTGTACCACAGTTGACAGTTCCAACATATAAGGTGTACCACTGTTGATACTACCGACATATACTGTGTAGCACAGTTGACAGTACTAACATATACTGCGTACCACATTTGAGAGTACCACCATATACTGGGTACCACTGTTGACAGTACCAACATATACTGTGTACCACAGTTGACAGTACCAACATATACTGTGTACCATAGTTGACAGTACCAACATATCCTGTGTACCTCAGTTGACAGTACCAACATATACTGTGTACCACAGTTGACAATACCAACATATACTGTGTACCACAGTTGAAAATACCAACACATATAGTGTACCACAGTTGACAATACCAACACATATAGTGTACCACAGTTGACAGTACCAACGTATACTGTGTACCACAGTTGCCAATGCCAACATATACTGTGTACCACAGTTGAGAGTACCAACATGTACCGTGTACCACAGTTGACAGTACCGACGTATACTGTGTACCACAGTTGACAGTACCAACGTATATTGATTACCACAGTTGACAATACCAACATATACTGTGTAACAGAGTTGACAGTACCCACATATACTGTGTACCACAGTTGACAGTTCCAACATATAAGGTGTACCACTGTTGATACTACCGACATATACTGTGTAGCACAGTTGACAGTACTAACATATACTGTGTACCACATTTGAGAGTACCACCATATACTGGGTACCACTGTTGACAGTACCAACATATACTGTGTACCACAGTTGACAGTACCAACATATACTGTGTACCATATTTGACAGTACCAACATATCCTGTGTACCTCAGTTGTCAGTACCAACATATACTGTATACCACAGTTGACAGTACCAACATATACTGTGTACCACTGTTGACAGTACCAACATATACCGTGTACCACAGTTGACAGTACCAACATATACTGTGTACCACAGCTGACACTACCAACATATACTTGTACCTCAATTGACAGTACTACCATATATTGTGTACCACCGTTGACAATACCAACGTATACTGTGTACCACAGTTGACAGTACCAACGTATACTGTGCACCACAGTTGACAGTACCAACATATACTGTGTACCACAGTTGACAATACCAACATATACTGTGTACCACAGTTGACAATACCAACACATATAGTGTACCACAGTTGACAGTACCAACGTATACTGTGTACCACAGTTGCCAATGCCAACATATACTGTGTACCACAGTTGAGAGTACCAACATGTACCGTGTACCACAGTTGACACTACCAACGTATACTGTGTACCACAGTTGACAATACCAACATATACTGTGTACCACAGTTGACAGTACCGACGTATACTGTGTACCACAGTTGACAGTACCAACGTATACTGATTACCACAGTTGACAATACCAACATATACTGTGTACCAGAGTTGACAGTACCCACATATACTGTGTAGCACAGTTGACAGTTCCAACATATAAGGTGTACCACTGTTGATACTACCGACATATACTGTGTAGCACAGTTGACAGTACTAACATATACTGTGTACCACATTTGAGAGTACCACCATATACTGGGTACCACTGTTGACAGTACCAACATATACTGTGTACCACAGTTGACAGTACCAACATATACTGTGTACCATAGTTGACAGTACCAACATATCCTGTGTACCTCAGTTGTCAGTACCAACATATACTGTATACCACAGTTGACAGTACCAACATATACTGTGTACCTCTGTTGACAGTACCAACATATACCGTGTACCACAGTTGACAGTACCAACATATACTGTGTACCACAGCTGACACTACCAACATATACTTGTACCTCAATTGACAGTACTACCATATATTGTGTACCACCGTTGACAATACCAACCTATACTGTGTACCACAGTTGACAGTACCAACGTATACTGTGCACCACAGTTGACAGTACCAACATATACTGTGTACCACAGTTGACAATACCAACATATACTGTGTACCACAGTTGACAATACCAACACATATAGTGTACCACAGTTGACAGTACCAACGTATACTGTGTACCACAGTTGCCAATGCCAACATATACTGTGTACCACAGTTGAGAGTACCAACATGTACCGTGTACCACAGTTGACACTACCAACGTATACTGTGTACCACAGTTGACAATACCAACATATACTGTGTACCACAGTTGACAGTACCAACATATACTGTGTACCACAGTTGAAAGTACCAACGTATACTGTGTACCAGAGTTGACAACACCAACATATACTGTGTACCACAGTTGACAGTACCAACATATACTGTATACCACAGTTGACAGTACCAACATATACTGTGTACCACAGTTGACAGTACCAACATATACTGTGTACCACAGTTGACAGTACCAACATATACTGTATACCACAGTTGACAGTTCCAACATATACTGTGTACCACTGTTGACAGTACCAACATATACCGTGTACCACAGTTGACAGTACCAACATATACTGTGTACCACAGCTGACACTACCAACATATACTTGTACCTCAGTTGACAGTATTACCATATATTGTGTACCACCGTTGACAATACCAACGTATACTGTGTACCACAGTTGACAGTACCAACGTATACTGTGCACCACAGTTGACAGTACCAAAATATACTGTGTACCACAGTTGACAATACCAACATATACTGTGTACCACAGTTGACAATACCAACACATATAGTGTACCACAGTTGACAGTACCAACGTATACTGTGTACCACAGTTGCCAATGCCAACATATACTGTGTACCACAGTTGAGAGTACCAACATATACTGTGTACCACAGTTGACAGTACCAACATATACTGTGTACCACAGTTGACAGTACCAACATATACTGTGTACCACAGTTGACAGTACCAATGTATACTGTGTACCACAGTTGACAGTACCAACATATACTGTGTACCACAGTTGACAGTACCAACATATACTGTGTACCATAGTTGACATTACCAACGTATATTGTGTTCCACAGTTGACAGTACCAACATGTACTGTGTACCACAGTTGACAGTACCAACGTATACTGTGTACCACAGTTGACAGTACCAACGTATACTGTGTACCACAGTTGACAGTACCAACATATAACGTGTACCACAGTTGGCAGAACCATCATATACTGTGTACCACAGTTGACAGTACCAACATATATTGTGTACCACAGTTGACAGTACCAACATATACTGTGTACCATAGTTGACATTACCAACGTATATTGTGTACCACAGTTGACAGTACCAACATATCCTGTGTACCTCAGTTGACAGTACCAACATATACTGTATACCACAGTTGACAGTACCAACATATAATGTGTACCACTGTTGACAGTACCAATATATACCGTGTACCACAGTTGACAGTACCAACATATACTGTGTACCACAGCTGACACTACCAACATATACTTGTACCTCAGTTGACAGTACTACCATATATTGTGTACCACCGTTGACAATACCAACGTATACTGTGTACCACAGTTGACAGTACCAACGTATACTGTGCACCACAGTTGACAGTACCGACATATACTGTGTACCACAGTTGACAATACCAACATATACTTTGTACCACGGTTGACAGTACCAACGTATACTGTGTACCACTGTTGACAATATCAACATATACTGTGTACCACAGTTGACATTACCAACATATACAGTGTACCACAGTTGACAGTAGCAACATATACTGTGTACCACAGTTGACAGTACCAACATATACTGTGTACCAGAGTTGACAGTACCAACATATACTGTGTACCATAGTTGATAGTACCAACGTATATTGTGTACCACAGTTGAGAGTACCAACATACACCGTGTACGACAGTTGACAGTAAAAACATATACTGTGTACCACAGTTGAGAGTACCAACATAAACTGTGTACCACAGTTGACAGTACCAACATATACTGTGTACCACAGTTGACAGTACCAACATATACTGTGTAACACAGTTGACAGAACCAACATGTACCCTGAACCACAGTTGACAGTACCAACGTATACTGTGAACCACTGTTGGCAATACCAACATATACTGTGTACTACAGTTGACAGAACCAACATATACAGTGTACCACAGTTGACAGTACCAACATATACTGTGTACCACAGTTGACAGTACCAACATATACTGTGTAACACAGTTGACAGAACCAACATGTACCGTGAACCACAGTTGACAGTACCAACGTATACTGTTTACCACAGTTGAGAGTACCAACGTATAGTGTGTACCACAGTTGACAGTACCAACATATACTGTGTACCACAGTTGACAGTACCAACATATACTGTGTACCACAGTTCACAGTACCAACGTATACTGTGTACCACATTTGACAGTACCAACATATACTGTGTACCACAGTTGACAGTACCAACATATACTGTGTACCACTTTTGACAGTACCAACATATACCGTGTATCACATTTGACAGTACCAACATATACTGTGTACCACTGTTGACAGTACCAACATATACTGTGTACCACAGTTGATAGTACCAACATGTACCGTGTACCACAGTTGACAGTACCAACGTATACTGTGTACCACAGTTGACAATACCAACATATACTGTGTACCACAGTTGACAGTACCAACATATACTGTGTACCACAGTTGAAAGTACCAACGTATACTGTGTACCACAGTTGACAACACCAACATATACTGTGTACCACAGTTGACAGTACCAACATATACTGTATACCACAGTTGACAGTACCAACATATACTGTGTACCACAGTAGACAGTACCAACATATACTGTGTACCACAGTTGACAGTACCAACATATACTGTATACCAGAGTTGACAGTACCAACATATACTGTGTACCACTGTTGACAGTACCAACATATACAGTGTACCACAGTTGACATTACCAACATATACTGTGTACCATAGCTGACAATACCAACATATACTTGTACCTCAGTTGACAGTACTACCATATATTGTGTACCACCGTTGACAATACCAACGTATACTGTGTACCACAGTTGACAGTACCAACGTATACTGTGCACCACAGTTGACAGTACCAACATATACTGTGTACCACAGTTGACAATACCAACATATACTGTGTACCACAGTTGACAATACCAACACATATAGTGTACCACAGTTGACAATACCAACACATATAGTGTACCACAGTTGACAGTACCAACGTATACTGTGTACCACATTTGCCAATGCCAACATATACTGTGTACCACAGTTGAGAGTACCAACATGTACCGTGTACCACAGTTGACAGTACCGACGTATACTGTGTACCACAGTTGACAGTACCAACGTATACTGATTACCACAGTTGACAATACCAACATATACTGTGTACCAGAGTTGACAGTACCCACATATACTGTGTACCACAGTTGACAGTTCCAACATATAAGGTGTACCACTGTTGATACTACCGACATATACTGTGTAGCACAGTTGACAGTACTAACATATACTGCGTACCACATTTGAGAGTACCACCATATACTGGGTACCACTGTTGACAGTACCAACATATACTGTGTACCACAGTTGACAGTACCAACATATACTGTGTACCATAGTTGACAGTACCAACATATCCTGTGTACCTCAGTTGACAGTACCAACATATACTGTGTACCACAGTTGACAATACCAACATATACTGTGTACCACAGTTTAAAATACCAACACATATAGTGTACCACAGTTGACAATACCAACACATATAGTGTACCACAGTTGACAGTACCAACGTATACTGTGTACCACAGTTGCCAATGCCAACATATACTGTGTACCACAGTTGAGAGTACCAACATGTACCGTGTACCACAGTTGACAGTACCGACGTATACTGTGTACCACAGTTGACAGTACCAACGTATATTGATTACCACAGTTGACAATACCAACATATACTGTGTACCAGAGTTGACAGTACCCACATATACTGTGTACCACAGTTGACAGTTCCAACATATAAGGTGTACCACTGTTGATACTACCGACATATACTGTGTAGCACAGTTGACAGTACTAACATATACTGTGTACCACATTTGAGAGTACCACCATATACTGGGTACCACTGTTGACAGTACCAACATATACTGTGTACCACAGTTGACAGTACCAACATATACTGTGTACCATATTTGACAGTACCAACATATCCTGTGTACCTCAGTTGTCAGTACCAACATATACTGTATACCACAGTTGACAGTACCAACATATACTGTGTACCACTGTTGACAGTACCAACATATACCGTGTACCACAGTTGACAGTACCAACATATACTGTGTACCACAGCTGACACTACCAACATATACTTGTACCTCAATTGACAGTACTACCATATATTGTGTACCACCGTTGACAATACCAACGTATACTGTGTACCACAGTTGACAGTACCAACGTATACTGTGCACCACAGTTGACAGTACCAACATATACTGTGTACCACAGTTGACAATACCAACATATACTGTGTACCACAGTTGACAATACCAACACATATAGTGTACCACAGTTGACAGTACCAACGTATACTGTGTACCACAGTTGCCAATGCCAACATATACTGTGTACCACAGTTGAGAGTACCAACATGTACCGTGTACCACAGTTGACACTACCAACGTATACTGTGTACCACAGTTGACAATACCAACATATACTGTGTACCACAGTTGACAGTACCGACGTATACTGTGTACCACAGTTGACAGTACCAACGTATACTGATTACCACAGTTGACAATACCAACATATACTGTGTACCAGAGTTGACAGTACCCACATATACTGTGTAGCACAGTTGACAGTTCCAACATATAAGGTGTACCACTGTTGATACTACCGACATATACTGTGTAGCACAGTTGACAGTACTAACATATACTGTGTACCACATTTGAGAGTACCACCATATACTGGGTACCACTGTTGACAGTACCAACATATACTGTGTACCACAGTTGACAGTACCAACATATACTGTGTACCATAGTTGACAGTACCAACATATCCTGTGTACCTCAGTTGTCAGTACCAACATATACTGTATACCACAGTTGACAGTACCAACATATACTGTGTACCACTGTTGACAGTACCAACATATACCGTGTACCACAGTTGACAGTACCAACATATACTGTGTACCACAGCTGACACTACCAACATATACTTGTACCTCAATTGACAGTACTACCATATATTGTGTACCACCGTTGACAATACCAACGTATACTGTGTACCACAGTTGACAGTACCAACGTATACTGTGCACCACAGTTGACAGTACCAACATATACTGTGTACCACAGTTGACAATACCAACATATACTGTGTACCACAGTTGACAATACCAACACATATAGTGTACCACAGTTGACAGTACCAACGTATACTGTGTACCACAGTTGCCAATGCCAACATATACTGTGTACCACAGTTGAGAGTACCAACATGTACCGTGTACCACAGTTGACACCACCAACGTATACTGTGTACCACAGTTGACAATACCAACATATACTGTGTACCACAGTTGACAGTACCAACATATACTGTGTACCACAGTTGAAAGTACCAACGTATACTGTGTACCACAGTTGACAACACCAACATATACTGTGTACCACATTTGACAGTACCAACATATACTGTATACCACAGTTGACAGTACCAACATATACTGTGTACCACAGTTGACAGTACCAACATATACTGTGTACCACAGTTAACAGTACCAACATATACTGTATACCACAGTTGACAGTACCAACATATACTGTGTACCACTGTTGACAGTACCAACATATACCGTGTACCACAGTTGACAGTACCAACATATACTGTGTACCACAGCTGACACTACCAACATATACTTGTACCTCAGTTGACAGTATTACCATATATTGTGTACCACCGTTGACAATACCAACGTATACTGTGTACCACAGTTGACAGTACCAACGTATACTGTGCACCACAGTTGACAGTACCAAAATATACTGTGTACCACAGTTGACAATACCAACATATACTGTGTACCACAGTTGACAATACCAACACATATAGTGTACCACAGTTGACAGTACCAACGTATACTGTGTACCACAGTTGCCAATGCCAACATATACTGTGTACCACAGTTGAGAGTACCAACATATACTGTGTACCACAGTTGACAGTACCAACATATACTGTGTACCACAGTTGACAGTACCAACATATACTGTGTACCACAGTTGACAGTACCAATGTATACTGTGTACCACAGTTGACAGTACCAACATATACTGTGTACCACAGTTGACAGTACCAACATATACTGTGTACCATAGTTGACATTACCAACGTATATTGTGTTCCACAGTTGACAGTACCAACATGTACTGTGTACCACAGTTCACAGTACCAACGTATACTGTGTACCACAGTTGACAGTACCAACGTATACTGTGTACCACAGTTGACAGTACCAACATATACTGTGTACCACAGTTGACAGTACCATCATATACTGTGTACCACAGTTGACAGTACCAACATATATTGTGTACCACAGTTGACAATACCAACATATACTGTGTACCATAGTTGACATTACCAACGTATATTGTGTACCACAGTTGACATTACCAACATATCCTGTGTACCTCAGTTGACAGTACCAACATATACTGTATACCACAGTTGACAGTACCAACATATACTGTGTACCACTGTTGACAGTACCAATATATACCGTGTACCACAGTTGACAGTACCAACATATACTGTGTACCACAGCTGACACTACCAACATATACTTGTACCTCAGTTGACAGTACTACCATATATTGTGTACCACCGTTGACAATACCAACGTATACTGTGTACCACAGTTGACAATACCAACACATATAGTGTACCACAGTTGACTGTACCAACGTATATTGTGTACCACAGTTGCCAATGCCAACATATACTGTGTACCACAGTTGAGAGTACCAACATGTACCGTGTACCACAGTTGACAGTACCAACGTATACTGTGTACCACAGTTGACAATACCAACATATACTGTGTACCACAGTTGACAGTACCAACATATACTGTGTACCCTAGTTGAAAGTACCAACGTATACTGTGTACCACAGTTGACAACACCAACATATACTGTGTATCACAGTTGACAGTACCAACATATACTGTATACCACAGTTGACAGTACCAACATATACTGTGTACCACAGTTGACAGTACCAACATATACTGTGTACCACAGTTGACAGTACCAACATATACTGTATACCACAGTTGACAGTACCAACATATACTGTGTACCACTGTTGACAGTACCAACATATACCGTGTACCACAGTTGACAGTACCAACATATACTGTGTACCACAGCTGACACTACCAACATATACTTGTACCTCAGTTGACAGTACTACCATATATTGTGTACCACCGTTGACAATACCAACGTATACTGTGTACCACAGTTGACAGTACCAACGTATACTGTGCACCACAGTTGACAGTACCAACATATACTGTGTACCACAGTTGGCAGTACCAACATATAATGTGTACCTCAGTTGACAGTACCAACATATACTGTGTACCACAGTTGACAGTACCAACGTATACTGTGTACCACAGTTGACAGTACCAACGTATACTGTGTACCACAGTTGACAGTACCAATATATACTGTGTAACACAGTTGACAATACCAACATATAATGTGTACCACAGTTGACAGTACCAACGTATACTGTGAACCACTGTTGGCAATACCAACATGTACTGTGTACTACAGTTGACAGAACCAACATATACAGTGTACCACAGTTGACAGTACCAACATATACTGTGTACCACAGTTGACAGTACCAACATATACTGTGTACCACAGTTGACAGAACCAACATGTACCGTGAACCACAGTTGACAGTACCAACGTATACTGTGTACCACAGTTGAGAGTACCAACGTATAGTGTGTACCACAGTTGACAGTACCAACATATACTGTGTACCACAGTTGACAGTACCAACATATACTGTGTACCACAGTTCACAGTACCAACGTATACTGTGTACCACATTTGACAGTACCAACATATACTGTGTACCACAGTTGACAGTACCAACATATACTGTGTACCACTTTTGACAGTACCAACATATACCGTGTATCACATTTGACAGTACCAACATATACTGTGTACCACTGTTGACAGTACCAACATATACTGTGTACCACAGTTGACAGTACCAACATGTACCGTGTACCACAGTTGACAGTACCAACGTATACTGTGTACCACAGTTGACAATACCAACATATACTGTGTACCACAGTTGACAGTACCAACATATACTGTGTACCACAGTTGAAAGTACCAACGTATACTGTGTACCACAGTTGACAACACCAACATATACTGTGTACCACAGTTGACAGTACCAACATATACTGTATACCACAGTTGACAGTACCAACATATACTGTGTACCTCAGTTGACAGTACCAACATATACTGTGTACCACAGTTGACAGTACCAACATATACTGTATACCAGAGTTGACAGTACCAACATATACTGTGTACCACTGTTGACAGTACCAACATATACAGTGTACCACAGTTGACATTACCAACATATACTGTGTACCACAGCTGACAATACCAACATATACTTGTACCTCAGTTGAGAGTACTACCATATATTGTGTACCACCGTTGACAATACCAACGTATACTGTGTACCACAGTTGACAGTACCAACGTATACTGTGCACCACAGTTGACAGTACCAACATATACTGTGTACCACAGTTGACAATACCAACATATACTGTGTACCACAGTTGACAATACCAACACATATAGTGTACCACAGTTGACAATACGAACACATATAGTGTACCACAGTTGACAGTACCAACGTATACTGTGTAACACAGTTGCCAATGCCAACATATACTGTGTACCACAGTTGAGAGTACCAACGTATACTGTGTACCACAGTTGACAGTACCAACGTATACTGTTTACCACAGTTGACAATACCAACATATACTGTGTACCACAGTTGACAGTACCCACATATACTGTGTACCACAGTTGACAGTTCCAACATATAAGGTGTACCACTGTTGATACTACCTACATATACTGTGTAGCACAGTTGACAGTACTAACATATACTGTGTACCACAGTTGAGAGTACCACCATATACTGGGTACCACTGTTGACAGTACCAACATATACTGTGTACCACAGTTGACAGTACCAACATATACTGTGTACCATAGTTGACAGTACCAACATATCCTGTGTACCTCAGTTGTCAGTACCAACATATACTGTATACCACAGTTGACAGTACCAACATATACTGTGTACCACTGTTGACAGTACCAACATATACCGTGTACCACAGTTGACAGTACCAACATATACTGTGTACCACAGCTGACACTACCAACATATACTTGTACCTCAATTGACAGTACTACCATATATTGTGTACCACCGTTGACAATACCAACGTAAACTGTGTACCACAGTTGACAGTACCAACGTATACTGTGCACCACAGTTGACAGTACCAACATATACTGTGTACCACAGTTGACAATACCAACATATACTGTGTACCACAGTTGACAATACCAACACATATAGTGTACCACAGTTGACAGTACCAACGTATACTGTGTACTACAGTTGACAATACCAACATATACTGTGTACCACAGTTGACAGTACCAACATATACTGTGTACCACAGTTGAAAGTACCAACGTATACTGTGTACCACAGTTGACAACACCAACATATACTGTGTACCACAGTTGACAGTACCAACATATACTGTATACCACAGTTGACAGTACAAACATATACTGTGTACCACAGTTGACAGTACCAACATATACTGTGTACCACAGTTGACAGTACCAACATATACTGTATACCACAGTTGACAGTACCAACATATACTGTGTACCACAGCTGACACTACCAACATATACTTGTACCTCAGTTGACAGTATTACCATATATTGTGTACCACCGTTGACAATACCAACGTATATTGTGTACCACAGTTGACAGTACCAACGTATACTGTGCACCACAGTTGACAGTACGAAAATATACTGTGTACCACAGTTGACAATACCAACATATACTGTGTACCACAGTTGACAATACCAACACATATAGTGTACCACAGTTGACAGTACCAACGTATACTGTGTACCACAGTTGCCAATGCCAACATATACTGTGTACCACAGTTGAGAGTACCAACATATACGGTGTACCACAGTTGACAGTACCAACATATACTGTGTACCACAGTTGACAGTACCAACATATACTGTGTACCACAGTTGACAGTACCAATGTATACTGTGTACCACAGTTGACAGTACCAACATATACTGTGTACCACAGTTGACAGTACCAACATATACTGTGTACCATAGTTGACATTACCAACGTATATTGTGTTCCACAGTTGACAGTACCAACATGTACTGTGTACCACAGTTGACAGTACCAACGTATACTGTGTACCACAGTTGACAGTACCAACGTATACTGTGTACCACAGTTGACAGTACCAACATATAATGTGTACCACAGTTGACAGTACCATCATATACTGTGTACCACAGTTGACAGTACCAACATATATTGTGTACCACAGTTGACAGTACCAACATATACTGTGTACCATAGTTGACATTACCAACGTATATTGTGTACCACAGTTGACAGTACCAACATATCCTGTGTACCTCAGTTGACAGTACCATCATATACTGTATACCACAGTTGACAGTACCAACATATACTGTGTACCACTGTTGACAGTACCAATATATACCGTGTACCACAGTTGACAGTACCAACATATACTGTGTACCACAGCTGACACTACCAAATTATACTTGTACCTCAGTTGACAGTACTACCATATATTGTGTACCACCGTTGACAATACCAACGTATACTGTGTACCACAGTTGACTGTACCAACGTATACTGTGCACCACAGTTGACAGTACCAACATATACTGTGTACCACAGTTGACAATACCAACATATACTGTGTACCACAGTTGACAATACCAACACATATAGTGTACCACAGTTGACAGTACCAACGTATATTGTGTACCACAGTTGCCAATGCCAACATATACTGTGTACCACAGTTGAGAGTACCAACATGTACCGTGTACCACAGTTGACAGTACCAACGTATACTGTGTACCACAGTTGACAATACCAACATATACTGTGTACCACAGTTGACAGTACCAACATATACTGTGTACCACAGTTGAAAGTACCAACGTATACTGTGTACCACAGTTGACAACACCAACATATACTGTGTATCACAGTTGACAGTACCAACATATACTGTAACCACAGTTGACAGTACCAACATATACTGTGTACCACAGTTGACAGTACCAACATATACTGTGTACCACAGTTGACAGTACCAACATATACTGTATACCACAGTTGACAGTACCAACATATACTGTGTACCACTGTTGACAGTACCAACATATACTGTGTACCCTAGTTGACATTCCCAACGTATATTGTGTACCACAGTTGACAGTACCAACATGTACTGTGTACCACAGTTGACAGTACCAACGTATACTGTGTACCACAGTTGACAGTACCAACGTATACTGTGTACCACAGTTGACAGTACCAACGTATACTGTGCACCACAGTTGACAGTACCAACATATACTGTGTACCACAGTTGACAATACCAACATATACTGTGTACCACAGTTGACAATACCAACACATATAGTGTACCACAGTTGACAGTACCAACGTATACTGTGTACCACAGTTGCCAA
Organism: Eledone cirrhosa; assembly: GCA_964016885.1. Classification (NCBI taxonomy): domain Eukaryota; kingdom Metazoa; phylum Mollusca; class Cephalopoda; order Octopoda; family Eledonidae; genus Eledone; species Eledone cirrhosa. Next base: position 44,215,909 of record OZ024755.1, read on the forward strand.
TGCCATCATATACTGTGTACCACAGTTGAGAGTAACAACATATACTGTGTACCACAGTTGACAGTACCAACATATACTGTGTACCACAGTTGACAGTACCAACATATACTGTGTACCACAGTTGACAGTACCAATGTATTCTGTGTACCACAGTTGACAGTACCAACATATACTGTGTACCATAGTTGACATTACCAACGTATATTGTGTACCACAGTTGACATTACCAACATATCCTGTGTACCTCAGTTGACAGTACCAACATATACTGTATACCACAGTTGACAGTACCAACATATACTGTGTACCACTGTTGACAGTACCAATATATACCGTGTAACACAGTTGACAGTACCAACATATACTGTGTACCACAGCTGACACTACCAACATATACTTGTACCTCAGTTGACAGTACTACCATATATTGTGTACCACCGTTGACAATACCAACGTATACTGTGTACCACAGTTGACAGTACCAACGTATATTGTGCACCACAGTTGACAGTACCAACATATACTGTGTACCACAGTTGACAATACCAACATATACTGTGTACCACAGTTGACAATACCAACACATATAGTGTACCATAGTTGACTGTACCAACGTATATTGTGTACCACAGTTGCCAATGCCAACATATACTGTGTACCACAGTTGAGAGTACCAACATGTACCGTGTACCACAGTTGACAGTGCCAACGTATACTGTGTACCACAGTTGACAATACCAACATATACTGTGTACCACAGTTGACAGTACCAACATATACTGTGTACCCTAGTTGAAAGTACCAACGTATACTGTGTACCACAGTTGACAACACCAACATATACTGTGTATCACAGTTGACAGTACCAACATATACTGTATACCACAGTTGACAGTACCAACATATACTGTGTACCACAGTTGACAGTACCAACATATACTGTGTACCACAGTTGACAGTACCAACATATACTGTATACCACAGTTGACAGTACCAACATATACTGTGTACCACTGTTGGCAGTACCAACATATACCGTGTACCACAGTTGACAGTACCAACATATACTGTGTACCACAGCTGACACTACCAACATATACTTGTACCTCAGTTGACAGTACTACCATATATTGTGTACCACCGTTGACAATACCAACGTATACTGTGTACCACAGTTGACAGTACCAACGTATACTATGCACCACAGTTGACAGTACCAACATATACTGTGTACCACAGTTGGCAGTACCAACATATAATGTGTACCTCAGTTGACAGTACCAACATATACTGTGTACCACAGTTGACAGTACCAACGTATACTGTGTACCACAGTTGACAGTACCAACGTATACTGTGTACCACAGTTGACAGTACCAATATATACTGTGTAACACAGTTGACAATACCAACATATAATGTGTACCACAGTTGACAGTACCAACGTATACTGTGAATCACTGTTGGCAATACCAACATATACTGTGTACTACAGTTGACAGAACCAACATATACAGTGTACCACAGTTGACAGTACCAACATATACTGTGTACCACAGTTGACAGAACCAACATGTACCGTGAACCACAGTTGACAGTACCAACGTATACTGTGTACCACAGTTGAGAGTACCAACGTATAGTGTGTACCACAGTTGACAGTACCAACATATACTGTGTACCACAGTTGACAGTACCAACATATACTGTGTACCACAGTTCACAGTACCAACGTATACTGTGTACCACATTTGACAGTACCAACATATACTGTGTACCACAGTTGACAGTACCAACATATACTGTGTACCACTTTTGACAGTACCAACATATACCGTGTATCACATTTGACAGTACCAACATGTACCGTGTACCACAGTTGACAGTACCAACGTATACTGTGTACCACAGTTGACAATACCAACATATACTGTGTACCACAGTTGACAGTACCAACATATACTGTGTACCACAGTTGAAAGTACCAACGTATACTGTGTACCACAGTTGACAACACCAACATATACTGTGTACCACAGTTGACAGTACCAACATATACTGTATACCACAGTTGACAGTACCAACATATACTGTGTACCACAGTTGACAGTACCAACATATACTGTGTACCACAGTTGACAGTACCAACATATACTGTATACCAGAGTTGACAGTACCAACATATACTGTGTACCACTGTTGACAGTACCAACATATACAGTGTACCACAGTTGACATTACCAACATATACTGTGTACCACAGCTGACAATACCAACATATACTTGTACCTCAGTTGAGAGTACTACCATATATTGTGTACCACCGTTGACAATACCAACGTATACTGTGTACCACAGTTGACAGTACCAACGTATACTGTGCACCACAGTTGACAGTACCAACACATACTGTGTACCACAGTTGACAATACCAACATATACTGTGTACCACAGTTGACAATACCAACACATATAGTGTACCACAGTTGACAATACCAACACATATAGTGTACCACAGTTGACAGTACCAACGTATACTGTTTACCACAGTTGACAATACCAACATATACTGTGTACCAGAGTTGACAGTACCCACATATACTGTGTACCACAGTTGACAGTTCCAACATATAAGGTGTACCACTGTTGATACTACCGACATATACTGTGTAACACAGTTGACAGTACTAACATATACTGTGTACCACAGTTGAGAGTACCACCATATACTGGGTACCACTGTTGACAGTACCAACATATACTGTGTACCACAGTTGACAGTACCAACATATACTGTGTACCATAGTTGACAGTACCAACATATCCTGTGTACCTCAGTTGTCAGTACCAACATATAGTGTATACCACAGTTGACAGTACCAACATATACTGTGTACCACTGTTGAGAGTACCAACATATACCGTGTACCACAGTTGACAGTACCAACATATACTGTGTACCACAGCTGACACTACCAACATATACTTGTACCTCAATTGACAGTACTACCATATATTGTGTACCACCGTTGACAATACCAACGTATACTGTGTACCACAGTTGACAGTACCAACGTATACTGTGCACCACAGTTGACAGTACCAACATATACTGTGTACCACAGTTGACAATACCAACATATACTGTGTACCACAGTTGACAATACCAACACATATAGTGTACCACAGTTGACAGTACCAACGTATACTGTGTACCACAGTTGCGAATGCCAACATATACTGTGTACCACAGTTGAGAGTACCAACATGTACCGTGTACCACAGTTGACACTACCAACGTATACTGTGTACCACAGTTGACAATACCAACATATACTGTGTACCACAGTTGACAGTACCAACATATATTGTGTACCACAGTTGAAAGTACCAACGTATACTGTGTACCACAGTTGACAACACCAACATATACTGTGTACCACAGTTGACAGTACCAACATATACTGTATACCACAGTTGACAGTACCAACATATACTGTGTACCACAGTTGACAGTACCAACATATACTGTGTACCACAGTTGACAGTACCAACATATACTGTATACCACAGTTGACAGTACCAACATATACTGTGTACCACTGTTGACAGTACCAACATATACCGTGTACCACAGTTGACAGTACCAACATATACTGTGTACCACAGCTGACACTACCAACATATACTTGTACCTCAGTTGACAGTATTACCATATATTGTGTACCACCGTTGACAATACCAACGTATACTGTGTACCACAGTTGACAGTACCAACGTATACTGTGCACCACAGTTGAGAGTACCAAAATATACTGTGTACCACAGTTGACAATACCAACATATACTGTGTACCACAGTTGACAATACCAACACATATAGTGTACCACAGTTGACAGTACCAACGAATACTGTGTACCATAGTTGACAGTACCAACGTATATTGTGTACCACAGTTGACAGTACCAACATACACCGTGTACGACAGTTGACAGTACCAACATATACTGTGTACCACAGTTGAGAGTACCAACATAAACTGTGTACCATAGTTGACAGTACCAACATATACTGTGTACCACAGTTGACAGTACCAACATATACTGTGTACCACAGTTGACAGTACCAACATATACTGTATACCACAGTTGACAGTACCAACATATACTGTGTACCACAGTTGACAGTACCAACATATACTGTGTACCACAGTTGACAGTACCAACATATACTGTGTACCACAGTTGACAGTACTAACATATACTGTTTACTACAGTTGACAGTACCATCATATACTGTGTACCACAGTTGACAGTACCAACATGTACTGTGTACCACAGTTGACAGTACCAACATATACTGTGTACCACAGTTGGCAGTACCAACATATAATGTGTACCTCAGTTGTCAGTACCAACATATACTGTGTACCACAGTTGACAGTACCAACGTATACTGTGTACCACAGTTGACAGTACCAACGTATACTGTGTACCACCGCTGACAGTACCAATATGTACTGTGTAACAAAGTGGACAATACCAACATATAATGTGTACCACAGTTGACAGTACCAACGTATACTGTGTACCACTGTTGACAATACCAACATATACTGTGTACCACAGTTGACAGTACCAACATATACAGTGTACCACAGTTGACAGTACCAACATATACTGTGTACCACAGTTCACAGTACCAACGTATACTGTGTACCACATTTGAAAGTACCAACATATACTGTGTACCACAGTTGACAGTACCAACATATACTGTGTACCACTGTTCACAGTACCAACATATACCGTGTACCACAGTTGACAGTACCAACATATACTGTGTACCACTGTTGACAGTACCAACATATACTGTGTACCACAGTTCACAGTACCAACATGTACCTTGTACCACAGTTGACAGTACCAACATATACTGTGTACCACAGTTGACAATACCAACATATACTGTGTACCACAGTTGAAAGTACCAACTTATACATAGTACCACAGTTGACAGTACCAACATATACTGTGTACCACAGTTGACAGTACCAACGTATACTGTGTACCACAGTTGACAATACCAACATGTACTGTGTACCACAGTTGACAGTACCAACATATACTGTATACCACAGTTGACAGAACCAACATATACTGTGTACCACAGTTGACAGTACCAACATATACTGTATACCACAGTTGACAGTACCAACATATACTGTGTACCACAGCTGACACTACCAACATATACTTGTACCTCAGTTGACAGTACTACCATATATTGTGTACCACCGTTGACAATACCAACGTATACTGTGTACCACAGTTGACAGTACCAACACATATAGTGTACCACAGTTGACAGTACCAACGTATACTGTGTACCACAGTTGCCAATGCCAACATATACTGTGTACCACAGTTGAGAGTACCAACATATACTGTGTACCACAGTTGACAGTACCAACATATACTGTGTACCACAGTTGACAGTACCAATGTATACTGTGTACCACTGTTGACAGTACCAAAATATACTGTGTACCACAGTTGACAGTACCAACGTATACTGTGTACCACTGGTGACAGTACCAACATATAACGTGTACCACAGTTGGCAGTACCATCATATACTGTGTACCACAGTTGACAGTACCAACATATACTGTGTACCACAGTTGACAGTACCAACATATACTGTGTACCATAGCTGACATTACCAACGTATATTGTGTACCACAGTTGACAGTACCAACATACACCGTGTACGACAGTTGACAGTACCAACATATACTGTGTACCACATTTGAGAGTACCAACATAAACTGTGTACCACAGTTGACAGTACCAACATATACTGTGTACCACAGTTGACAGTACCAACATATACTGTATACCACAGTTGACAGTACCAACACATACTGTGTACCACAGTTGACAGTACCAACATATACTGTGTACCAGAGTTGACAGTACCAACATATACTGTGTACCAGAGTTGACAGTACCAACATATACTGTGTACCACAGTTGACAGTACTAACATATACTCTGTACTACAGTTGACAGTACCAACATATACTGTGTACCATAGTTGACAGTACCAACGTATATTGTGTACCACAGTTGACAGTACCAACATACACCGTGTACGACAGTTGACAGTACCAACATATACTGTGTACCACAGTTGAGAGTACCAACATAAACTGTGTACCATAGTTGACAGTACCAACATATACTGTGTACCACAGTTGACAGTACCAACATATACTGTGTACCACAGTTGACAGTACCAACATATACTGTATACCACAGTTGACAGTACCAACATATACTGTGTACCACAGTTGACAGTACCAACATATACTGTGTACCACAGTTGACAGTACCAACATATACTGTGTACCACAGTTGACAGTACTAACATATACTGTGTACTACAGTTGACAGTACCAACATATACTGTGTACCACAGTTGACAGTACCAACATGTACTGTGTACCACAGTTGACAGTACCAACATATACTGTGTACCACAGTTGGCAGTACCAACATATAATGTGTACCTCAGTTGTCAGTACCAACATATACTGTGTACCACAGTTGACAGTACCAACGTATACTGTGTACCACAGTTGACAGTACCAACGTATACTGTGTACCACCGCTGACAGTACCAATATATACTGTGTAACACAGTTGACAATACCAACATATAATGTGTACCACAGTTGACAGTACCAACGTATACTGTGTACCACTGTTGACAATACTAACATATACTGTGTACCACAGTTGACAGTACCAACATATACAGTGTACCACAGTTGACAGTACCAACATATACTGTGTACCACAGTTCACAGTACCAACGTATACTGTGTACCACTTTTGACAGTACCAACATATACTGTGTACCACAGTTGACAGTACCAACATATAGTGTGTACCACTGTTGACATTACCAACATATAGCGTTTCCCACAGTTGACAGTACCAACATATTCAATGTACCTCTGTTGACAGTACCAACATATACTGTGTACCACAGTTGACAGTACCAACATGTACCGTGTACCACAGTTGACAGTGCCAACGTATACTGTGTACCACAGTTGACAATACCAACATATACTGTGTACCACAGTTGAAAGTACCAACGGATACTTTGTACCACAGTTGACAGTACCAACATATACTGTGTACCACATTTGACAGTACCAACGTATACTGTATACCAGAGTTGACAATACCAACATATACTGTGTACCACAGTTGACAGTACCAACATATACTGTATACCACAGTTGACAGAACCAACATATACTGTGTACCACAGTTGACAGTACCAACATATACTGTGTACCACAGTTGACAGTACCAACATATACTGTATACCACAGTTGACAGTACCAACATATACTGTGTACCACTGTTGACAGTACCAACATATACCGTGTACCACAGTTGACAGTACCAACATATACTGTGTACCACAGCTGACACTACCAACATATACTTGTACCTCAGTTGACAGTACTACCATATATTGTGTACCACCGTTGACAATACCAACGTATACTGTGTACCACAGTTGACAGTACCAACACATATAGTGTACCACAGTTGACAGTACCAACGTATACTGTGTACCACAGTTGCCAATGCCAACATATACTGTGTACCACAGTTGAGAGTACCAACATATACTGTGTACCACAGTTGACAGTACCAACATATACTGTGTACCACAGTTGACAGTACCAACATATACTGTGTACCACAGTTGACAGTACCAATGTATACTGTGTACCACTGTTGACAGTAGCAAAATATACTGTGTACCACAGTTGACAGTACCAACGTATACTGTGTACCACTGGTGACAGTACCAACATATAACGTGTACCACAGTTGGCAGTACCATCATATACTGTGTACCACAGTTGACAGTACCAACATATACTGTGTACCACAGTTGACAGTACCAACATATACTGTGTACCATAGCTGACATTACCAACGTATATTGTGTACCACAGTTGACAGTACCAACATACACCGTGTACGACAGTTGACAGTACCAACATATACTGTGTACCACAGTTGAGAGTACCAACATAAACTGTGTACCACAGTTGACAGTACCAACATATACTGTGTACCACAGTTGACAGTACCAACATATACTGTATACCACAGTTGACAGTACCAACACATACAGTGTACCACAGTTGACAGTACCAACATATACTGTGTACCACAGTTGACAGTACCAACATATACTGTGTACCAGAGTTGACAGTACCAACATATACTGTGTACCACAGTTGACAGTACTAACATATACTGTGTACCACAGTTGACAGTACCAACATGTACTGTGTACCACAGTTGACAGTACCAACATATACTGTGTACCACAGTTGGCAGTACCGACATATACTGTGTACCTCAGTTGACAGTACCAACATATACTGTGTACCACAGTTGACAGTACCAACGTATATTGTGTACCACAGTTGACAGTACCAACGTATACTGTGTACCACAGTTGACCGTACCAACATAAACTGTGTAACACAGTTGACAATACCAACATTATAATGTGTACCACAGTTGACAGTACCAACGTATACTGTGTACCACTGTTGACAATACCAACATATACTGTGTACCACAGTTCACAGTACCAACGTATACTGTGTACCACATTTGACAGTACCAACATATACTGTGTACCACAGTTCACAGTACCAACATATACTGTGTACCACTGTTGACAGTACCAACATATACCTTGTACCACAGTTGTCAGTACCAACATATACTGTGTACCACTGTTGACAGTACCAACATATACTGTATACCACAGTTGACAGGACCAACATATACTGTGTACCACTGTTGACAGTACCAACATATACTGTGTACCACAGTTGACACTACCAACATAAACTGTATACCACAGTTGACAGTACCAACATATACTGGGTACCACAGTTGACAGTACCAACATATACTGTGTACCATAGTTGACAGTACCAACGTATATTGTGTACCACAGTTGAGAGTACCAACATACACCGTGTACGACAGTTGACAGTACCAACATATACTGTGTACCAGAGTTGAGAGTACCAACATATACTGTGTACCACATTTGACAGTACCAACATATACTGTGTACCACAGTTGACAGTACCAACATATACTGTGTACCACAGTTGACAGTACCAACATATACTGTATACCACAGTTAACAGTACCAACATATACTGTTTACCACAGTTGACAGTACCAACATATACTGCGTACCACAGTCGACAGGACTAACATATACTGTGTACTACAGTTGACAGTACCAACATATACTGTGTACCACAGTTGACAGTACCAACATATACTGTGTACCACAGTTGACAATACTAACATATACTGTGTACCACAGTTGGCAGTACCAACATATACTGTGTACCTCAGTTGACAGTACCAACATATAGTGTGTACCACAGTTGACAATACCAACATATACTGTGTACCACAGTTGACAGTACCAACATATACTGTGTACCACAGTTGACAGTACCAACATATACTGTGTACCTCAGTTAACAGTACCCACATATTCTGTGTATCAGAGTTGACAGTACCAACATATACTGTGTACCACAGTTGACAGTACCAACATATACTGTGTACCTCAGTTAACAGTACCCACATATACTGTGTATCAGAGTTGACAGTACCAACATATACTGTGTATCACAGTTGACAGTACCAACATATACTGTGTACCACAGTGTACACTAACAACATATACTGTGTACCACAGTTGACAGTACCAACATATACTGTGTACCACAGTTGACAGTACCATCATATACTGTGTACCACATTTGACAGTACCAACGTATACTGTGTACCACAGTTGACAGTACCATCGTATACTGTGTACCACAGTTGATAGTACCAACGTATACTGTGTATCAGAGTTGACAGTACCAACATATACACTGTACCACAGTTGACAGTACCAAAATATACTGTGTACCACAGCTGACACTACCAACATATACTTGTAACTCTGTTGACGGTACTAACATATACTGTGTACCACAGTTGACGGTACCAACGTATACTGTGTACCACAGTTGAAAGTACCAACGTATCCTGTGTACCACAGTTGACAGTACCAGTATATACTGTGTACCACAGTTGACAATACCAACATATACTGTGTACCACAGTTGACAGTACCAACGTATACTGTGTACCATTGTTGACAGTACCAACATATACTGTGTACCACAGTTGACAGTACCAACATATACAGTGTACCACAGTTGACAGTACCAACATATACTGTGTACCACAGTTGACAGTACCAACATATACTGGGTGCCACTTTTCACAGTACCAACATATACTGTGTACCACAGTTGACAATGCCATCATATAGTGTGTACCACAATTGACAGTACCAACATATACTGTGTACCACAGTTGACAGTACCATCTTATACTGTGTACCACAGTTGACAGTACCAACGTATACTGTGTACCACAGTTGACAATACTAACATATACTGTGTACCACAGTTGAAAGTACCAACGTATACTGTGTACCACAGTTGACAGTACCAACATATACTGTGTACCACAGTTGACAGTACCAACGTATACTGTGTACCACAGTTGACAATACCAACATATACTATGTACCACAGTTGACAGTAACAACATATACTGTATACCACAGTTGACAGTACCAACATATACTGTGTACCAGAGTTGACAGTACCAACATATACTGTGTACCACAGTTGACAGTACCAACATATACTGTATACAACAGTTAACAGTACCAACATATACTGTGTACCACTGTTGACAGTACCAACACATACCGTGTACCACAGTTGACAGTACCAACATATACTGTGTACCACAGCTGACACTACCAACATATACTTGTACCTCAGTTGACAGTACTACCATATATTGTGTACCACCGTTGACAATACCAACGTATACTGTGTACCACAGTTGACAGTACCAACGTATACTGTGTACCACAGTTGACAGTACCAACATATACTGTGTACCACAGCTGACAATACCAGCATATACTGTTTACCACAGTTGACAGTACCAACGTATACTGTGTACCACAGTTGCCAATGCCAACATATACTGTGTACCACAGTTGACAGTACCAACATATACTGTGTACCACAGTTGACAGTACCAACATATACTGTGTACCACAGTTGACAGTACCAATGTATACTGTGTACCACTGTTGACAGTACCAAAATATGCTGTGTACCACAGTTGACAGTACCAACGTATACTGTGTACCACAGTTGACAGTACCAACGTATATTGTGTACCACAGTTGACAGTACAAACATACACTGTGTACGACAGTTGACAGTACCAACATATACTGTGTACCACAGTTGAGAGTACCAACATAAACTGTGTACCACAGTTGACAGTACCAACATATACTGTGTACCACAGTTGATAGTACCAACATATACTGTGTACCACAGTTGACAGTACCAACATATACTGTATACCACAGTTGACAGTACCAACATATACTGTGTACCACAGTTGACAGTACCAACATATACTGTGTACCACAGTTGACAGTACCAACATATACTGTATACCACAGTTGACAGTACCAACATATACTGTGTACCACAGTTGACAGTACTAACATATACTGTCTACTACAGTTGACAGTACCAACATATACTGTGTACCACAGTTGACAGTACCAACATGGACTGTGTACCACAGTTGACAGTGCCAACATATACTGTGTACCACATTTGGCAGTACCAACATATACTGTGTACCTCAGTTGACAGTACCAACATATATTGTGTACCAAAGTTGACAGTACCAACGTATACTGTGTACCACAGTTGAGAGTACCAACGTATATTGTGTACCACAGTTGAGAGTACCAACATATACAGTGTACCACAGTTGACAGTACCAACATATACTGTGTACCACAGTTGACAGTACCAACATATACTGTGTACCACAGTTGACAGTACCAACATGTACCGTGAACCACAGTTGACAGTACCAACGTATACTGTGTACCACAGTTGAGAGTAACAACCTATAGTGTGTACCACAGTTGACAGTACCAACATATACTGTGTACCACAGTTGACAGTACCAACATATACTGTGTACCGCAGTTCACAGGACCAACGTATACTGTGTACCACATTTGACAGTACCAACATATACTGTGTACCACAGTTGACAGTACCAACATATACTGTGTACCACTGTTGACAGTACCAACATATACCGTGTACCACAGTTGACAGTACCAACATATACTGTGTACCACTGTTGACAGTACCAACATATACTGTGTACCACAGCTGACAGTACCAACATATACTGTATACCACAGTTGACAGTACCAACATATACTGTGTACCACAGTTGACAGTACCAACATATACTGTGTACCACAGTTGACTGTACCAACATATACTGTGTACCACAGTTGACAGTACCAATGTATACTGTGTACCACTGTTGACAGTACCAACATATACTGTGTACCACAGTTGACAGTAGCAACGTATACTGTGTACCACAGTTGACAGTTCCAACATATAACGTGTACCACAGTTGGCAGTACCATCATATACTGTGTACCACAGTTGACAGTACCAACATATACTGGGTACCACAGTTGACAGTACCAACGTATATTGTGTACCACAGTTGACAGTAGCAACGTATACTGTGTACCACAGTTGACAGTTCCAACATATAACGTGTACCACAGTTGGCAGTACCATCATATACTGTGTACCACAGTTAACAGTACCAACATATACTGTGTACCATAATTGACAGTACCAACGTATATTGTGTACCACACTTGACAGTACCAACATACACCGTGTACGACAGTTGACAGTACCAACATATACTGTGTACCACATTTGAGAGTACCAACATATACTGTGTACCACAGTTGACAGTACCAACATATACTGTGTACCACAGTTGAGAGTACCAACATATACTGTGTACCTCAGTTGACAGTACTAACATATACTGTGTACCATAGTTGACAGTACCAACGTATATTGTGTACCACAGTTGACAGTACCAACATACACCGTGTACGACAGTTGACAGTACCAACATATACTGTGTACCACAGTTGAGAGTACCAACATAAACTGTGTACCATAGTTGACAGTACCAACATATACTGCGTACCACAGTTGACAGTACCAACATATACTGTGTACCACAGTTGACAGTACCAACATATACTGTATACCACAGTTGACAGTACCAACATATACTGTGTACCACTGTTGACAGTACCAACATATACTGTGTACCACAGTTGACAGTACCAACATATACTGTGTACCACAGTTGACAGTACTAACATATACTGTGTACTACAGTTGACAGTACCATCATATACTGTGTACCACAGTTGACAGTACCAACATGTACTGTGTACCACAGTTGACAGTACCAACATATACTGTGTACCACAGTTGGCAGTACCAACATATAATGTGTACCTCAGTTGTCAGTACCAACATATACTGTGTACCACAGTTGACAGTACCAACGTATACTGTGTACCACAGTTGACAGTACCAACGTATACTGTGTACCACCGCTGACAGTACCAATATGTACTGTGTAACAAAGTTGACAATACCAACATATAATGTGTACCACAGTTGACAGTACCAACGTATACTGTGTACCACTGTTGACAATACCAACATATACTGTGTACCACAGTTGACAGTACCAACATATACAGTGTACCACAGTTGACAGTACCAACATATACTGTGTACCACAGTTCACAGTACCAACGTATACTGTGTACCACATTAGAAAGTACCAACATATACTGTGTACCACAGTTGACAGTACCAACATATACTGTGTACCACTGTTGACAGTACCAACATATACCGTGTACCACAGTTGACAGTACCAACATATACTGTGTACCACTGTTGACAGTACCAACATATACTGTGTACCACAGTTCACAGTACCAACATGTACCTTGTACCACAGTTGACAGTACCAACATATACTGTGTACCACAGTTGACAATACCAACATATACTGTGTACCACAGCTGACAATACCAGCATATACTGTTTACCACAGTTGACAGTACCAACGTATACTGTGTACCAGAGTTGCCAATGCCAACATATACAGTGTACCACAGTTGACAGTACCAACATATACTGTGTACCACAGTTGACAGTACCAACATATACTGTGTACCACAGTTGACAGTACCAATGTATACTGTGTACCACTGTTGACAGTACCAAAATATGCTGTGTACCACAGTTGACAGTACCAACGTATACTGTGTACCACAGTTGACAGTACCAACGTATATTGTGTACCACAGTTGACAGTACAAACATACACTGTGTACGACAGTTGACAGTACCAACATATACTGTGTACCACAGTTGAGAGTACCAACATAAACTGTGTACCACAGTTGACAGTACCAACATATACTGTGTACCACAGTTGATAGTACCAACATATACTGTGTACCACAGTTGACAGTACCAACATATACTGTATACCACAGTTGACAGTACCAACATATACTGTGTACCACAGTTGACAGTACCAACATATACTGTGTACCACAGTTGACAGTACCAACATATACTGTATACCACAGTTGACAGTACCAACATATACTGTGTACCACAGTTGACAGTACTAACATATACTGTCTACTACAGTTGACAGTACCAACATATACTGTGTACCACAGTTGACAGTACCAACATGGACTGTGTACCACAGTTGACAGTGCCAACATATACTGTGTACCACATTTGGCAGTACCAACATATACTGTGTACCTCAGTTGACAGTACCAACATATATTGTGTACCAAAGTTGACAGTACCAACGTATACTGTGTACCACAGTTGACAGTACCAACTTATATTGTGTACCACAGTTGAGAGTACCAACATATACAGTGTACCACAGTTGACAGTACCAACATATACTGTGTACCACAGTTGACAGTACCAACATATACTGTGTACCACAGTTGACAGTACCAACATGTACCGTGAACCACAGTTGACAGTACCAACGTATACTGTGTACCACAGTTGAGAGTAACAACGTATAGTGTGTACCACAGTTGACAGTACCAACATATACTGTGTACCACAGTTGACAGTACCAACATATACTGTGTACCGCAGTTCACAGGACCAACGTATAATGTGTACCAGATTTGACAGTACCAACATATACTGTGTACCACAGTTGACAGTACCAACATATACTGTGTACCACTGTTGACAGTACCAACATATACCGTGTACCACAGTTGACAGTACCAACATATACTGTGTACCACTGTTGACAGTACCAACATATACTGTGTACCACAGCTGACAGTACCAACATATACTGTATACCACAGTTGACAGTACCAACATATACTGTGTACCACAGTTGACAGTACCAACATATACTGTGTACCACAGTTGACTGTACCAACATATACTGTGTACCACAGTTGACAGTACCAATGTATACTGTGTACCACTGTTGACAGTACCAACATATACTGTGTACCACAGTTGACAGTAGCAACGTATACTGTGTACCACAGTTGACAGTTCCAACATATAACCTGTACCACAGTTGGCAGTACCATCATATACTGTGTACCACATTTGACAGTACCAACATATACTGGGTACCACAGTTGACAGTACCAACGTATATTGTGTACCACAGTTGACAGTAGCAACGTATACTGTGTACCACAGTTGACAGTTCCAACATATAACGTGTACCACAGTTGGCAGTACCATCATATACTGTGTACCACAGTTAACAGTACCAACATATACTGTGTACCATAATTGACAGTACCAACGTATATTGTGTACCACACTTGACAGTACCAACATACACCGTGTACGACAGTTGACAGTACCAACATATACTGTGTACCACAGTTGAGAGTACCAACATATACTGTGTACCACAGTTGACAGTACCAACATATACTGTGTACCACAGTTGAGAGTACCAACATATACTGTGTACCTCAGTTGACAGTACTAACATATACTGTGTACCATAGTTGACAGTACCAACGTATATTGTGTACCACAGTTGACAGTACCAACATACACCGTGTACGACAGTTGACAGTACCAACATATACTGTGTACCACAGTTGAGAGTACCAACATAAACTGTGTACCATAGTTGACAGTACCAACATATACTGTGTACCACAGTTGACAGTACCAACATATACTGTGTACCACAGTTGACAGTACCAACATATACTGTATACCACAGTTGACAGTACCAACATATACTGTGTACCACTGTTGACAGTACCAACATATACTGTGTACCACAGTTGACAGTACCAACATATACTGTGTACCACAGTTGACAGTACTAACATATACTGTGTACTACAGTTGACAGTACCATCATATACTGTGTACCACAGTTGACAGTACCAACATGTACTGTGTACCACAGTTGACAGTACCAACATATACTGTGTACCACAGTTGGCAGTACCAACATATAATGTGGCATCAGTTGTCAGTACCAACATATACTGTGTACCACAGTTGACAGTACCAACGTATACTGTGTACCACAGTTGACAGTACCAACGTATACTGTGTACCACCGCTGACAGAACCAATATGTACTGTGTAACAAAGTTGACAATACCAACATATAATGTGTACCACAGTTGACAGTACCAACGTATACTGTGTACCACTGTTGACAATACCAACATATACTGTGTACCACAGTTGACAGTACCAACATATACAGTGTACCACAGTTGACAGTACCAACATATACTGTGTACCACAGTTCACAGTACCAACGTATACTGTGTACCACATTAGAAAGTACCAACATATACTGTGTACCACAGTTGACGGTACCAACATATACTGTGTACCACTGTTGACAGTACCAACATATACCGTGTACCACAGTTGACAGTACCAACATATACTGTGTACCACTGTTGACAGTACCAACATATACTGTGTACCACAGTTCACAGTACCAACATGTACCTTGTACCACAGTTGACAGTACCAACATATACTGTGTACCACAGTTGACAATACCAACATATACTGTGTACCACAGTTGAAAGTACCAACTTATACATAGTACCACAGTTGACAGTACCAACATATACTGTGTACCACAGTTGACAGTACCAACGTATACTGTGTACCACAGTTGACAATACCAACATGTACTGTGTACCACAGTTGACAGTACCAACATATACTGTATACCACAGTTGACAGAACCAACATATACTGTGTACCACAGTTGGCAGTACCAACATATACTGTATACCACAGTTGACAGTACCAACATATACTGTGTACCACAGCTGACACTACCAACATATACTTGTACCTCAGTTGACAGTACTACCATATATTGTGTACCACCGTTGACAATACCAACGTATACTGTGTACCACAGTTGACAGTACCAACACATATAGTGTACCACAGTTGACAGTACCAACGTATACTGTGTACCACAGTTGCCAATGACAACATATACTGTGTACCACAGTTGAGAGTACCAACATATACTGTGTACCACAGTTGACAGTACCAACATATACTGTGTACCACAGTTGACAGTACCAATGTATACTGTGTACCACTGTTGACAGTACCAAAATATACTGTGTACCACAGTTGACAGTACCAACGTATACTGTGTACCACTGGTGACAGTACCAACATATAACGTGTACCACAGTTGGCAGTACCATCATATACTGTGTACCACAGTTGACAGTACCAACATATACTGTGTACCACAGTTGACAGTACCAACATATACTGTGTACCATAGCTGACATTACCAACGTATATTGTGTACCACAGTTGACAGTACCAACATACACCGTGTACGACAGTTGACAGTACCAACATATACTGTGTACCACATTTGAGAGTACCAACATAAACTGTGTACCACAGTTGACAGTACCAACATATACTGTGTACCACAGTTGACAGTACCAACATATACTGTATACCACAGTTGACAGTACCAACACATACTGTGTACCACAGTTGACAGTACCAACATATACTGTGTACCACAGTTGACAGTACCAACATATACTGTGTACCAGAGTTGACAGTACCAACATATACTGTGTACCACAGTTGACAGTACTAACATATACTCTGTACTACAGTTGACAGTACCAACATATACTGTGTACCACAGTTGACAGTACCAACATGTACTGTGTACCACAGTTGACAGTACCAACATATACTGTGAACCACAGTTGGCAGTACCAACATATACTGTGTACCTCAGTTGACAGTACGAACATATACTGTGTACCACAGTTGACAGTACCAACGTATATTGTGTACCACAGTTGACAGTACCAACGTATACTGTGTACCACAGTTGACCGTACCAACATATACTGTGTAACACAGTTGACAATACCAACATTATACTGTGTACCACAGTTGACAGTACCAACGTATAATGTGTACCACTGTTGACTGTACCAAGGGTATACTGTGTACCACACTTGACAGTACCAACATATAACGTGTACCACAGTTGGCAGTACCATCATATACTGTGTACCACAGTTGACAGTACCAACATATACTGTGTACCACAGTTGACAGTACCAACATATACTGTGTACCATAGTTGACAGTACCAACGTATATTGTGTACCACAGTTGACAGTACCAACATACACCGTGTACGACAGTTGACAGTACCAACATATACTGTGTACCACAGTTGAGAGTACCAACATAAACTGTGTACCATAGTTGACAGTACCAACATATACTGTGTACCACAGTTGACAGTACCAACATATACTGTGTACCACAGTTGACAGTACCAACATATACTGTATACCACAGTTGACAGTACCAACATATACTGTGTACCACAGTTGACAGTACCAACATATACTGTGTACCACAGTTGACAGTACCAACATATACTGTGTACCACAGTTGACAGTACTAACATATACTGTGTACTACAGTTGACAGTACCAACATATACTGTGTACCACAGTTGACAGTACCAACATGTACTGTGTACCACAGTTGACAGTACCAACATATACTGTGTACCACAGTTGGCAGTACCAACATATAATGTGTACCTCAGTTGTCAGTACCAACATATACTGTGTACCACAGTTGACAGTACCAACGTATACTGTGTACCACAGTTGACAGTACCAACGTATACTGTGTACCACCGCTGACAGTACCAATATATACTGTGTAACACAGTTGACAATACCAACATATAATGTGTACCACAGTTGACAGTACCAACGTATACTGTGTACCACTGTTGACAATACTAACATATACTGTGTACCACAGTTGACAGTACCAACATATACAGTGTACCACAGTTGACAGTACCAACATATAATGTGTACCACAGTTGACAGTACCAACGTATACTGTGTACCACTTTTGACAGTACCAACATATACTGTGTACCACAGTTGACAGTACCAACATATACTGTGTGCCACTGTTGACATTACCAACATATAGCGTTTCCCACAGTTGACAGTACCAACATATACAATGTACCTCTGTTGACAGTACCAACATATACTGTGTACCAGAGTTGACAGTACCAACATGTACCGTGTACCACAGTTGACAGTACCAACGTATACTGTGTACCACAGTTGACAATACCAACATATACTGTGTACCACAGTTGAAAGTACCAACGGATACTTTGTACCACAGTTGACAGAAACAACATATACTGTGTACCACAGTTGACAGTACCAACGTATACTGTGTACCAGAGTTGACAATACCAACATATACTGTGTACCACAGTTGACAGTACCAACATATACTGTATACCACAGTTGACAGAACCAACATATACTGTGTACCACAGTTGACAGTACCAACATATACTGTGTACCACAGTTCACAGTACCAACATATACTGTATACCACAGTTGACAGTACCAACATATACTGTGTACCACTGTTGACAGTACCAACATATACCGTGTACCACAGTTGACAGTACCAACATATACTGTGTACCACAGCTGACACTACCAACATATACTTGTACCTCAGTTGACAGTACTACCATATATTGTGTACCACCGTTGACAATACCAACGTATACTGTGTACCACAGTTGACAGTACCAACACATATAGTGTACCACAGTTGACAGTACCAACGTATACTGTGTACCACAGTTGCCAATGCCAACATATACTGTGTACCACAGTTGAGAGTACCAACATATACTGTGTAACACAGTTGACAGTACCAACATATACTGTGTACCACAGTTGACAGTACCAACATATACTGTGTACCACAGTTGACAGTACCAATGTATACTGTGTACCACTGTTGACAGTAGCAAAATATACTGTGTACCACAGTTGACAGTACCAACGTATACTGTGTACCACTGGTGACAGTACCAACATATAACGTGTACCACAGTTGGCAGTACCATCATATACTGTGTACCACAGTTGACAGTACCAACATATACTGTGTACCACAGTTGACAGTACCAACATATACTGTGTACCATAGCTGACATTACCAACGTATATTGTGTACCACAGTTGACAGTACCAACATACACCGTGTACGACAGTTGACAGTACCAACATATACTGTGTACCACAGTTGAGAGTACCAACATAAACTGTGTACCACAGTTGACAGTACCAACATATACTGTGTACCACAGTTGACAGTACCAACATATACTGTATACCACAGTTGACAGTACCAACACATACAGTGTACCACAGTTGACAGTACCAACATATACTGTGTACCACAGTTGACAGTACCAACATATACTGTGTACCAGAGTTGACAGTACCAACATATACTGTGTACCACAGTTGACAGTACTAACATATACTGTGTACCACAGTTGACAGTACCAACATGTACTGTGTACCACAGTTGACAGTACCAACATATACTGTGTACCACAGTTGGCAGTACCGACATATACTGTGTACCTCAGTTGACAGTACCAACATATACTGTGTACCACAGTTGACAGTACCAACGTATATTGTGTACCACAGTTGACAGTACCAACGTATACTGTGTACCACTGTTGACAATACCAACATATACTGTGTACCACAGTTCACAGTACCAACGTATACTGTGTACCACATTTGACAGTACCAACATATACTGTGTACCACAGTTCACAGTACCAACATATACTGTGTACCACTGTTGACAGTACCAACATATACCGTGTACCACAGTTGTCAGTACCAACATATACTGTGTAGCACTGTTGACAGTACCAACATATACTGTATACCACAGTTGACAGGACCAACATATACTGTGTACCACTGTTGACAGTACCAACATATACTGTGTACCACAGTTGACAGTACCAACATATACTGTATACCACAGTTGACAGTACCAACATATACTGGGTACCACAGTTGACAGTACCAACATATACTGTGTACCATAGTTGACAGTACCAACGTATATTGTGTACCACAGTTGAGAGTACCAACATACACCGTGTACGACAGTTGACAGTACCAACATATACTGTGTACCACAGTTGAGAGTACCAACATATACTGTGTACCACAGTTGACAGTACCAACATATACTGTGTACCACAGTTGACAGTACCAACATATACTGTGTACCACACTTGACAGTACCAACATATACTGTATACCACAGTTAACAGTACCAACATATACTGTGTACCACAGTTGACAGTACCAACATATACTGCGTACCACAGTTGACAGGACTAACATATACTGTGTACTACAGTTGACAGTACCAACATATACTGTGTACCACAGTTGACAGTACCAACATATACTGTGTACCACAGTTGACAATACTAACATATACTGTGTACCACAGTTGGCAGTACCAACATATACTGTGTACCTCAGTTGACAGTACCAACATATAGTGTGTACCACAGTTGACAATACCAACATAAACTGTGTACCACAGTTGACAGTACCAACATATACTGTGTACCACAGTTGACAGTACCAACATATACTGTGTAACTCAGTTAACAGTACCCACATATTCTGTGTATCAGAGTTGACAGTACCAACATATACTGTGTACCACAGTTGACAGTACCAACATATACTGTGTACCTCAGTTAACAGTACCCACATATACTGTGTATCAGAGTTGACAGTACCAACATATACTGTGTATCACAGTTGACAGTACCAACATATACTGTGTACCAAAGTGTACACTAACAACATATACTGTGTACCACAGTTGACAGTACCAACATATACTGTGTACCACAGTTGACAGTACCATCATATACTGTGTACCACATTTGACAGTACCAACGTATACTGTGTACCACAGTTGACAGTACCATCGTATACTGTGTACCACAGTTGATAGTACCAACGTATACTGTGTATCAGAGTTGACAGTACCAACATATACTCTGTACCACAGTTGACAGTACCAAAATATACTGTGTACCACAGCTGACACTACCAACATATACTTGTAACTCTGTTGACGGTACTAACATATACTGTGTACCACAGTTGACGGTACCAACGTATACTGTGTACCACAGTTGAAAGTACCAACGTATCCTGTGTACCACAGTTGACAGTACCAACATATACTGTGTACCACAGTTGACAATACCAACATATACTGTGTACCACAGTTGACAGTACCAACGTATACTGTGTACCATTGTTGACAATACCAACATATACTGTGTACCACAGTTGACAGTACCAACATATACAGTGTACCACAGTTGACAGTACCAACATATACTGTGTACCACAGTTGACAGTACCAACATATACTGTGTACCACAGTTGACAGTACCAACATATACTGGGTGCCACTTTTCACAGTACCAACATATACTGTGTACCACAGTTGACAATGCCATCATATAGTGTGTACCACAGTTGACAGTACCAACATATACTGTGTACCACAGTTGACAGTACCAACATATACTGTGTACCACAGTTGACAGTACCAACGTATACTGTGTACCACAGTTGACAATACCAACATATACTATGTACCGCAGTTGACAGTACCAACATATACTGTATACCACAGTTGACAGTACCAACATATACTGTGTACCAGAGTTGACAGTACCAACATATACTGTGTACCACAGTTGACAGTACCAACATATACTGTATACCACAGTTAACAGTACCAACATATACTGTGTACCACTGTTGACAGTACCAACACATACCGTGTACCACAGTTGACAGTACCAACATATACTGTGTACCACAGCTGACACTACCAACATATAGTTGTACCTCAGTTGACAGTACTACCATATATTGTGTACCACCGTTGACAATACCAACGTATACTGTGTACCACAGTTGACAGTACCAACGTATACTGTGTACCACAGTTGACAGTACCAACATATACTGTGTACCACAGCTGACAATACCAGCATATACTGTTTACCACAGTTGACAGTACCAACGTATACTGTGTACCACAGTTGCCAATGCCAAAATATACTGTGTACCACAGTTGACAGTACCAACGTATACTGTGTACCACAGTTGACAGTACCAACGTATATTGTGTACCACAGTTGACAGTACAAACATACACTGTGTAGGACAGTTGACAGTACCAACATATACTGTGTACCACAGTTGAGAGTACCAACATAAACTGTGTACCACAGTTGACAGTACCAACATATACTGTGTACCACAGTTGATAGTACCAACATATACTGTGTACCACAGTTGACAGTACCAACATATACTGTATACCACAGTTGACAGTACCAACATATACTGTGTACCACAGTTGACAGTACCAACATATACTGTGTACCACAGTTGACAGTACCAACATATACTGTGTACCACAGTTGACAGTACCAACATATAATGTGTACCACAGTTGACAGTACTAACATATACTGTCTACTACAGTTGACAGTACCAACATATACTGTGTACCACAGTTGACAGTACCAACATGGACTGTGTACCACAGTTGACAGTGCCAACATATACTGTGTACCACATTTGGCAGTACCAACATATACTGTGTACCTCAGTTGACAGTACCAACATATATTGTGTACCAAAGTTGACAGTACCAACGTATACTGTGTACCACAGTTGACAGTACCAACGTATATTGTGTACCACAGTTGACAGTACCAACATATACAGTGTACCACAGTTGACAGTACCAACATATACTGTGTACCACAGTTGACAGTACCAACATATACTGTGTACCACAGTTGACAGTACCAACATGTAACGTGAACCACAGTTGACAGTACCAACGTATACTGTGTACCACAGTTGAGAGTAACAACGTATAGTGTGTACCACAGTTGACAGTACCAACATATACTGTGTACCACAGTTGACAGTACCAACATATACTGTGTACCGCAGTTCACAGGACCAACGTATACTGTGTACCACATTTGACAGTACCAACATATACTGTGTACCACAGTTGACAGTACCAACATATACTGTGTACCACCGTTGACAGTACCAACATATACCGTGTACCACAGTTGACAGTACCAACATATACTGTGTACCACTGTTGACAGTACCAACATATACTGTGTACCACAGCTGACAGTACCAACATATACTGTATACCACAGTTGACAGTACCAACATATACTGTGTACCACAGTTGACAGTACCAACATATACTGTGTACCACAGTTGACTGTACCAACATATACTGTGTACCACAGTTGACAGTACCAATGTATACTGTGTACCACTGTTGACAGTACCAACATATACTGTGTACCACAGTTGACAGTAGCAACGTATACTGTGTACCACAGTTGACAGTTCCAACATATAACGTGTACCACAGTTGGCAGTACCATCATATACTGTGTACCACAGTTGACAGTACCAACATATACTGGGTACCACAGTTGACAGTACCAACGTATATTGTGTACCACAGTTGACAGTAGCAACGTATACTGTGTACCACAGTTGACAGTTCCAACATATAACGTGTACCACAGTTGGCAGTACCATCATATACTGTGTACCACAGTTAACAGTACCAACATATACTGTGTACCATAATTGACAGTACCAACGTATATTGTGTACAACAGTTGTCAGTACCAACATACACCGTGTACGACAGTTGACAGTACCAACATATACTGTGTACCACAGTTGAGAGTACCAACATATACTGTGTACCACAGTTGACAGTACCAACATATACTGTGTACCACAGTTGAGAGTACCAACATATACTGTGTACCTCAGTTGACAGTACCAACATATACTGTGTACCACAGTTGACAGTACCAACGTATACTGTGTACCACAGTTGAAAGTATCTATATATACTGTGTACCACAGTTGACAGTACCAACATATACAGTGTACCACAGTTGACAGTACCATCATATACTGTGTACCACAGTTGACAGTACCAACATATACTGTGTACCACAGTTGACAGTACCAACGTATACTGTGTACCACAGTTGACAGTACCAACGTATATTGTGTACCACAGTTGACAGTACCAACATATACTGTGTACGACAGTTGACAATACCAACATATACTGTGTACCACAGTTGACAGTACCAAGGTATACTGTGTACCACTGTTGACAATACCAACATATAATGTGTACCACAGTTCACAGTACCAACATATACAATGTACCACAATTGACAGTACCAACATATACTCTGTACCACAGTTGACAGTACCAACATATAATGTGTACCACAATTGACAGTACCAACATGTACCGTGTACGACAGTTGACAGTACCAATGTATACTGTGTACCACTGTTGACAGTACCAACATATACTGTGTACCACAGTTGACAATACCAACATATACTGTGTACCACAGTTGAAAGTACCAACGTATACTGTGTACCACAGTTGACAGTACCAACATATACTGTGTACCACAGTTGACAGTACAAACGTATACTGTGTACCACAGTTGACAATACCAACATATACTGTGTACCACAGTTGACAGTACCAACATATACTGTATACCACAGTTGACAGTACCAACATATACTGTGTACCACAGTTGACAGTACCAACATATACTGTATACCACATTTGACAGTACCAACAAATACTGTGTACCACATTTGACAATACCAACATATACTGTTTACCACAGTTGACAGTACCAACGTATACAGTGTACCACAGTTGACAGTACCAACATATACTGTGTACCACAGTTGACAGTACCAACATATACTGTGTACCACAGTTGACAGTACCAACATATACTGTGTACCACAGTTGACAGTACCGACATATACTGTGTACCACAGTTGACAGTACCAATGTATACTGTGTACCACAGTTGACAGTACCAACGTATACTGTGTACCACAGTTGACAGTACCAACATATAACGTGTACCACAGTTGGCAGTACCATCATATAACGTGTACGACAGTTGACAGTACCAAGATATAGTGTGTACCACAGTTGAGTGTACCAACATAAACTGTGTACCACAGTTGACCGTACCAACATATACTGTATACCACAGTTGACAGTACCAACATATACTGTGTACCACAGTTGACAGTACCAACATATACTGTGTACCACAGTTGACAGTACCAACATATACTGTGTACCACAGTTGACAGTACCAACATATACTGTGTACCACAGTTGACAGTACCAACATGTACCGTGAACCACAGTTGATAGTACCAACGTATACTGTGTACCACAGTTGACAGTGCCAACATATACTGTGTACCACATTTGGCAGTACCAACATATACTGTGTACCTCAGTTGACAGTACCAACATATATTGTGTACCAAAGTTGACAGTACCAACGTATACTGTGTACCACAGTTGACAGTACCAACGTATATTGTGTACCACAGTTGACAGTACCAACATATACAGTGTACCACAGTTGACAGTACCAACATATACTGTGTACCACAGTTGACAGTACCAACATATACTGTGTACCACAGTTGACAGTACCAACATGTACCGTGAACCACAGTTGACAGTACCAACATATACTGTGTACCACTGTTGACAGTACCAACATATACCGTGTACCACAGATGACAGTACCAACATATACTGTGTACCACTGTTGACAGTACCAACATATACTGTGTACCACAGTTGACAGTACCAACATATACTGTATATCACAGTTGACAGTACCAACATATACTGTGTACCACAGTTGACAGTACCAACATATACTGTGTACCACATTTGACTGTACCAACATATAGTGTATACCACAGTTGACAGTACCAACATATACTGTGCACCACTGTTGACAGTACCAACATATACCGTGTACCACAGTTGACAGTACCAACATATACTGTGTACCACAGCTGACACTACCAAAATATACTTGTACCTCAGTTGACAGTACTAACGTATTGTGTACCACCGTTGACAGTACCAACGTATACTGTGTACCACATTTGACAGTACCAACGTATATTGTGTACCACAGTTGACAGTACCAACATATACTGTGTACAACAGTTGACAGTACCAACATATACTGTGTACCACAGTTGACAGTACCAACATATACTGTGTACCACAGTTGACAGTAGCAACTTATACTGTGTACCACAGTTGACAGTTCCAACATATAACGTGTACTACAGTTGGCAGTACCATCATATACTGTGTACCACAGTTGACAGTACCAACATATACTGGGTACCACAGTTGACAGTACCAACATATACTGTGTACCATAGTTGACAGTACCAACGTATATTGTGTACCACAGTTGACAGTACAAACATACACCGTGTACGACAGTTGACAGTACCAACATATACTGTGTACCACATTTGAGAGTACCAACATATACTGTGTACCACAGTTGACAGTACCAACATATACTGTGTACCACAGTTGACAGTACCAACATATACTGTGTACCACAGTTGACAGTACCAACATATACTGTATACCACAGTTGACAGTACCAACATATACTGTGTACCACAGTTGACAGTACCAACATATACTGTGTACCACAGTTGACAGTAGTAATATATACTGTGTACTACAGTTGACAGTACTAACATATACTGTGTACCACAGTTGACAGTACCAACATATACTGTGTACCACAGTTGACAGTACCAACATATACTGTGTACCTCAGTTAACAGTACCCACATATACTGTGTACCACAGTTGACAGTACCAACATATACTGTGTACCACAGTTGACAGTACCAACATATACTGTGTACCACAGTTGACAGTACCAACATATACTGTGTACCACAGTTAACAGTACCAACATATACTGTGTACCATATTTGACAGTACCAACGTATACTGTGTACCACAGTTGACAGTACCAACGTATACTGTGTACCAGAGTTGACAGTACCAACATATACTGTGTACCACAGTTGACAGTACCAAAATATACTGTGTACCACAGCTGACACTACCAACATATACTTGTAACTCTGTTGACAGTACTAACATATACTGTGTACCACAGTTGACAGTACCAACGTATACTGTGTACCACAGTTGAAAGTACCAACGTATACTGTGTACCACAGTTGACAGTACCAACATATACTGTGTACCACAGTTGACAGTACCAACGTATACTGTGTACCACTGTTGACAGTACCAACATGTACTGTATACCACAGTTGACAGTACCAACATATACAGTTTACCACAGTTGACAGTACCAACATATACTGTGTACCACAGTTGACAGTACCAACATATACTGTGTACCACAGCTGACACTACCAACATATACTTGTACCTCAGTTGACAGTACTAACATATACTGTTTACCACAGTTGACAGTACCAACGTATACTGTGTTCCACAGTTGACAGTACCAACATATACAATGTACCACATTTGACAGTACCAACATATACTGTGTACCACAGTTGACAGTACCAACATATACTGTGTACCACAGTTGACAGTACCAACATATACAATGTACCACATTTGACAGTACCAACATATACTGTGTACCACAGTTGACAGTACCAACATATACTGTGTACCACAGTTGAGAGTACCAACGTATACTGTGTACCACAGTTGACAGTACCAGCGTATACTGTGTACCACAGTTGACAATACCAACATATACTGTGTACCACAGTTGACAGTACCAACGTATACTGTGTACCACAGTTGACAATACCAACATATACTGTGTACCACAGTTGACAGTACCAACATATACTGTGTACCACAGTTGACAGTACCATCATATACTGTGTACCACAGTTGACAGTACCAACATATACTGTGTACCACAGTTGACAGTACCAACGTATACTGTGTACCACAGTTGACAGTACCAACGTATATTGTGTACCACAGTTGACAGTACCAACATATACTGTGTACGACAGTTGACAATACCAACATATACTGTGTACCACAGTTGACAGTACCAACGTATACTGTGTACCACTGTTGACAATACCAACATATAATGTGTACCACAGTTCACAGTACCAACATATACAATGTACCACAATTGACAGTACCAACATATACTGTGTACCACAGTTGACAGTACCAACATATAATGTGTACCACAATTGACAGTACCAACATGTACCGTGTACGACAGTTGACAGTACCAATGTATACTGTGTACCACTGTTGACAGTACCAACATATACTGTGTACCACAGTTGACAATACCAACATATACTGTGTACCACGGTTGAAAGTACCAACGTATACTGTGTACCACAGTTGACAGTACCAACATATACTGTGTACCACATTTGACAGTACAAACGTATACTGTGTACCACAGTTGACAATACCAACATATACTGTGTACCACAGTTGACAGTACCAACATATACTGTATACCACAGTTGACAGTACCAACATATACTGTGTACCACAGTTGACAGTACCAACATATACTGTATACCACATTTGACAGTACCAACAAATACTGTGTACCACATTTGACAATACCAACATATACTGTTTACCACAGTTGACAGTACCAACGTATACTGTGTACCACAGTTGACAGTACCAACATATACTGTGTACCACAGTTGACAGTACCAACATATACTGTGTACCACAGTTGACAGTACCGACATATACTGTGTACCACAGTTGACAGTACCAATGTATACTGTGTACCACAGTTGACAGTACCAACGTATACTGTGTAGCACAGTTGACAGTACCAACATATAACGTGTACCACAGTTGGCAGTACCATCATATAACGTGTACGACAGTTGACAGTACCAAGATATAGTGTGTACCACAGTTGAGTGTACCAACATAAACTGTGTACCACAGTTGACCGTACCAACATATACTGTATACCACAGTTGACAGTACCAACATATACTGTGTACCACAGTTGACAGTACCAACATATACTGTGTACCACAGTTGACAGTACCAACATATACTGTCTACCACAGTTGATAGTACTAACATATACTGTGTACTACAGTTAACAGTACCAACATATACTGTGTACCACAGTTGACAGTACCAACATATACTGTGTACCACAGTTGACAGTACCAACATGTACCGTGAACCACAGTTGATAGTACCAACGTATACTGTGTACCACAGTTGACAGTGCCAACATATACTGTGTACCAGATTTGGCAGTACCAACATATACTGTGTACCTCAGTTGACAGTACCAACATATATTGTGTACCAAAGTTGACAGTACCAACGTATACTGTGTACCACAGTTGACAGTACCAACGTATATTGTGTACCACAGTTGACAGTACCAACATATACAGTGTACCACAGTTGACAGTACCAACATATACTGTGTACCACAGTTGACAGTACCAACATATACTGTGTACCACAGTTGACAGTACCAACATGTACCGTGAACCACAGTTGACAGTACCAACATATACTGTGTACCACTGTTGACAGTACCAACATATACCGTGTACCACAGATGACAGTACCAACATATACTGTGTACCACTGTTGACAGTACCAACATATACTGTGTACCACAGTTGACAGTACCAACATATACTGTATATCACAGTTGACAGTACCAACATATACTGTGTACCACAGTTGACAGTACCAACATATACTGTGTACCACATTTGACTGTACCAACATATAGTGTATACCACAGTTGACAGTACCAACATATACTGTGCACCACTGTTGACAGTACCAACATATACCGTGTACCACAGTTGACAGTACCAACATATACTGTGTACCACAGCTGACACTACCAAAATATACTTGTACCTCAGTTGACAGTACTAACGTATTGTGTACCACCGTTGACAGTACCAACGTATACTGTGTACCACATTTGACAGTACCAACGTATATTGTGTACCACAGTTGACAGTACCAACATATACTGTGTACAACAGTTGACAGTACCAACATATACTGTGTACCACAGTTGACAGTACCAACATATACTGTGTACCACAGTTGACAGTAGCAACTTATACTGTGTACCACAGTTGACAGTTCCAACATATAACGTGTACTACAGTTGGCAGTACCATCATATACTGTGTACCACAGTTGACAGTACCAACATATACTGGGTACCACAGTTGACAGTACCAACATATACTGTGTACCATAGTTGACAGTACCAACGTATATTGTGTACCACAGTTGACAGTACAAACATACACCGTGTACGACAGTTGACAGTACCAACATATACTGTGTACCACATTTGAGAGTACCAACATATACTGTGTACCACAGTTGACAGTACCAACATATACTGTGTACCACAGTTGACAGTACCAACATATACTGTGTACCACAGTTGACAGTACCAACATATACTGTATACCACAGTTGACAGTACCAACATATACTGTGTACCACAGTTGACAGTACCAACATATACTGTGTACCACAGTTGACAGTAGTAATATATACTGTGTACTACAGTTGACAGTACTAACATATACTGTGTACCACAGTTGACAGTACCAACATATACTGTGTACCACAGTTGACAGTACCAACATATACTGTGTACCTCAGTTAACAGTACCCACATATACTGTGTACCACAGTTGACAGTACCAACATATACTGTGTACCACAGTTGACAGTACCAACATATACTGTGTACCACAGTTGACAGTACCAACATATACTGTGTACCACAGTTAACAGTACCAACATATACTGTGTACCATATTTGACAGTACCAACGTATACTGTGTACCACAGTTGACAGTACCAACGTATACTGTGTACCAGAGTTGACAGTACCAACATATACTGTGTACCACAGTTGACAGTACCAAAATATACTGTGTACCACAGCTGACACTACCAACATATACTTGTAACTCTGTTGACAGTACTAACATATACTGTGTACCACAGTTGACAGTACCAACGTATACTGTGTACCACAGTTGAAAGTACCAACGTATACTGTGTACCACAGTTGACAGTACCAACATATACTGTGTACCACAGTTGACAGTACCAACGTATACTGTGTACCACTGTTGACAGTACCAACATATACTGTATACCACAGTTGACAGTACCAACATATACAGTTTACCACAGTTGACAGTACCAACATATACTGTGTACCACAGTTGACAGTACCAACATATACTGTGTACCACAGCTGACACTACCAACATATACTTGTACCTCAGTTGACAGTACTAACATATACTGTTTACCACAGTTGACAGTACCAACGTATACTGTGTTCCACAGTTGACAGTACCAACATATACAATGTACCACATTTGACAGTACCAACATATACTGTGTACCACAGTTGACAGTACCAACATATACTGTGTACCACAGTTGACAGTACCAACATATACAATGTACCACATTTGACAGTACCAACATATACTGTGTACCACAGTTGACAGTACCAACATATACTGTGTACCACAGTTGAGAGTACCAACGTATACTGTGTACCACAGTTGACAGTACCAGCGTATACTGTGTACCACAGTTGACAATACCAACATATACTGTGTACCACAGTTGACAGTACCAACGTATACTGTGTACCACAGTTGACAATACCAACATATACTGTGTACCACAGTTGACAGTACCAACATATACTGTGTACCACAGTTGACAGTACCAACATATACTGTGTACCACAGTTGACAGTACCAACATATACTGTGTACCACAGTTGATAGTACCAACATATACTGTGTACCACAGTTGACAGTACCAACATATACTGTGTACCACAGTTGATAGTACCAACATATACTGTGTACCACAGTTGACAGTACCAACATATACTGTGTACCACAGTTGACAGTACCAACATATACTGTGTACCACAGCTGACACTACCAACATAAACCGTGTACGACAGTTGACAGTACCAACATATACTGTGTACCACAGTTGAAAGTACGAACATAAACTGTGTACCACAGTTGACAGTACCAACATATACTGTGTACCACAGTTGACAGTACCAACATATACTGTGTACCACAGTTGACCGTAGCAACATATACTGTATACCACAGTTGACAGTACTAACATATACTGTGTACCACAGTTGACAGTACCAACATATACTGTGTACCACAGTTGACAGTACCAACATATACTGTGTACCACAGTTGACAGTACTAACATATACTGTGTACTACAGTTGACAGTACCAACATATACTGTGTACCACAGTTGACAGTACCAACATATACTGTGTACCACAGTTGACAGTACCAACATGTACCGTGAACCACAGTTGACAGTACCAACGTATACTGTGTACCACAGTTGACAGTGCCAACATATACTGTGTACCACATTTGGCAGTACCAACATAGACTGTGTACCACAGTTGACAGTACCAACATATACTGGGTACCACAGTTGACAGTACCAACATATACTGTGTACCATAGTTGACAGTACCAACGTATATTGTGTACCACAGTTGACAGTACAAACATACACCGTGTACGACAGTTGACAGTACCAACATATACTCTGTACAACAGTTGACAGTACCAACATATACTGTGTACCACAGTTGACAGTACCAACATATACTGTGTACCACAGTTGACAGTACCAATGTATACTGTGTACCACTGTTGATAGTACCAACATATACTGTGTACCACAGTTGACAGTAGCAACGTATACTGTGTACCACAGTTGACAGTTACAACATATAACGTGTACTACAGTTGGCAGTACCATCATATACTGTGTACCACAGTTGACAGTACCAACATATACTGGGTACCACAGTTGACAGTACCAACATATACTGTGTACCATAGTTGACAGTACCAACGTATATTGTGTACCACAGTTGACAGTACAAACATACACCGTGTACGACAGTTGACAGTACCAACATATACTGTGTACCACAGTTGAGAGTACCAACATATACTGTGTACCACAGTTGACAGTACCAACATATACTGTGTACCACAGTTGACAGTACCAACATATACTGTGTACCACAGTTGACAGTACCAACATATACTGTATACCACAGTTGACAGTACCAACATATACTGTGTACCACAGTTGACAGTACCAACATATACTGTGTACCACAGTTGACAGTAGTAATATATACTGTGTACTACAGTTGACAGTACCAACATATACTGTGTACCACAGTTGACAGTACCAACATATACTGTGTACCACAGTTGACAGTACCAACATATACTGTGTACCTCAGTTAACAGTACCCACATATACTGTGTACCACAGTTGACAGTACCAACATATACTTGTACCACAGTTGACAGTACCAACATATACTGTGTACCACAGTTGACAGTACCAACATATACTGTGTACCACAGTTAACAGAACCAACATATACTGTGTACCATATTTGACAGTACCAACGTATACTGTGTACCACAGTTGACAGTACCAACGTATACTGTGTACCAGAGTTGACAGTACCAACATATACTGTGTACCACAGTTGACAGTACCAAAATATACTGTGTACCACAGCTGACATTACCAACATATACTTGTAACTCTGTTGACAGTACTAACATATACTGTGTACCACAGTTGACAGTACCAACGTATACTGTGTACCACAGTTGAAAGTACCAACGTATACTGTGTACCACAGTTGACAGTACCAACATATACTGTGTACCACAGTTGACAGTACCAACGTATACTGTGTACCATTGTTGACAGTACCAGCATATACTGTATACCACAGTTGACAGTACCAACATATACAGTTTACCACAGTTGACAGTACCAACATATACTGTGTACCACAGTTGACAGTACCAACATATACTGTGTACCACAGCTGACACTACCAACATATACTTGTACCTCAGTTGACAGTACTAACATATACTGTATACCACAGTTGACAGTACCAACGTATATTGTGTTCCACAGTTGACAGTACCAACATATACAATGTACCACATTTGACAGTACCAACATATACTGTGTACCACAGTTGACAGTACCAACATATACTGTGTACCACAGTTGACAGTACCAACATATACAATGTACCACATTTGACAGTACCAACATATACTGTGTACCACAGTTGACAGTACCAACATATACTTGTACCACAGTTGACAGTACCAACATATACTGTGTACCACAGTTGACAGTACCAACGTATACTGTGTACCACAGTTGACAGTACAAACGTATACTGTGTACCACAGTTGACAATACCAACATATACTGTGTACCACAGTTGACAGTACCAACGTATACTGTGTACCACAGTTGACAATACCAACATATACTGTGTACCACAGTTGACAGTACCAACATATACTGTATACCACAGTTGACAGTACCAACATATACTGTGTACCACAGTTGACAGAACCAACATATACTGTGTACCACAGTTGACATTACCAACATATACTGTATACCATAGTTGACAGTACCAACATATACTGTGTACCACTGTTGACAGTACCAACATATACCGTGTACCACAGTTGACAGTACCAACATATACTGTGTATCACAGCTGACACTACCAACATATACTTGTACCTCAGTTGACAGTACTACCATATATTGTGTACCACCGTTGACAATACCAACGTATACTGTGTACCACAGTTGACAGTACCAACGTATACTGTGTACCACAGTTGACAGTACCAACATATACTGTGTACCACAGTTGACAATACCAACATATACTGTGTACCACAGTTGACAATACCAACACATACTGTGTACCACAGTTGACAGTACCAACATATACTGTTTACCACAGTTGACAGTACCAATGTATACTGTGTACCACTGTTGACAGTACCAAAATATACTGTGTGCCACAGTTGACAGTACTAAGGGTATACTGTGTACCACACTTGACAGTACCAACATATGACGTGTACCACAGTTGGCAGTACCATCATATACTGTGTACCACAGTTGACAGTACCAACATATACTGTGTACCACAGTTGACAGTACCAACATATACTGTGTACCATAGTTGACAGTACCAACGTATATTGTGTACCACAGTTGACAGTACCAACATACACCGTGTACGACAGTTGACAGTACCAACATATACTGTGTACCACAGTTGAGAGTACCAACATAAACTGTGTACCATAGTTGACAGTACCAACATATACTGTGTACCACAGTTGACAGTACCAACATATACTGTGTACCACAGTTGACAGTACCAACATATACTGTGTACCACAGTTGACAGTACCAACATATACTGTGTACCACAGTTGACAGTACCAACATATACTGTGTACCACAGTTGACAGTACTAACATATACTGTGTACTAGAGTTGACAGTACCAACATATACTGTGTACCACAGTTGACAGTACCAACATGTACTGTGTACGTCAGTTGACAGTACCAACATATACTGTGTACCACAGTTGGCAGTACCAACATATAATGTGTACCTCAGTTGTCAGTACCAACATATACTGTGTACCACAGTTGAGAGTACCAACGTATACTGTGTACCACAGTTGACAGTACCAACGTATACTGTGTACCACCGCTGACAGTACCAATATATACTGTGTAACAAAGTTGACAATACCAACATATAATGTGTACCACAGTTGACAGTACCAACGTATACTGTGTACCACTGTTGACAATACCAACATATACTGTGTACCACAGTTGACAGTACCAACATATACAGTGTACCACAGTTGACAGTACCAACATATACTGTGTACCACAGTTCACAGTACCAACGTATACTGTGTACCACATTTGACAGTACCAACATATACTGTGTACCACAGTTGACAGTACCAACATATACTGTGTACCACTGTTGACAGTACCAACATATACCGTGTACCACAGTTGACAGTACCAACATATACTGTGTACCACTGTTGACAGTACCAACATATACTGTGTACCACAGTTGACAGTACCAACATGTACCTTGTACCACAGTTGACAGTACCAACATATACTGTGTACCACAGTTGACAATACCAACATATACTGTGTACCACAGTTGAAAGTACCAACTTATACTTTGTACCACAGTTGACAGTACCAACATATACTGTGTACCACAGTTGACAGTACCAACATATACTGTGTACGACAGTTGACAGTACCAACATATACTGTATACCACAGTTGACAGTACCAACATATACTGTGTACCACAGCTGACACTACCAACATATACTTGTACCTCAGTTGACAGTACTACCATATATTGTGTACCACCGTTGACAATACCAACGTATACTGTGTACCACAGTTGACAGTACCAACACATATAGTGTACCACAGTTGACAGTACCAACGTATACTGTGTACCACAGTTGCCAATGCCAACATATACTGTGTACCACAGTTGAGAGTACCAACATATACTGTGTACCACCGCTGACAGTACCAATATATACTGTGTAACAAAGTTGACAATACCAACATATAATGTGTACCACAGTTGACAGTACCAATGTATACTGTGTACCACTGTTGACAGTACCAAAATATACTGTGTACCACAGTTGACAGTACCAACGTATACTGTGTACCACTGGTGACAGTACCAACATATAACGTGTACCACAGTTGGCAGTACCATCATATACTGTGTACCACAGTTGACAGTACCAACATATACTGTGTACCACAGTTGACAGTACCAACATATACTCTGTACCATAGCTGACATTACCAACGTATATTGTGTACCACAGTTGACAGTACCAACATACACCGTGTACGACAGTTGACAGTACCAACATATACTGTGTACCACATTTGAGAGTACCAACATAAACTGTGTACCACAGTTGACAGTACCAACATATACTGTGTACCACAGTTGACAGTACCAACATATACTGTATACCACAGTTGACAGTACCAACACATACTGTGTACCACAGTTGACAGTACCAACATATACTGTGTACCACAGTTGACAGTACCAACATATACTGTGTACCAGAGTTGACAGTACCAACATATACTGTGTACCACAGTTGACAGTACTAACATATACTCTGTACTACAGTTGACAGTACCAACATATACTGTGTACCACAGTTGACAGTACCAACATGTACTGTGTACCACAGTTGACAGTACCAACATATACTGTGTACCACAGTTGGCAGTACCAACATATACTGTGTACCTCAGTTGACACTACGAACATATACTGTGCACCACAGTGTACAGTACCAACGTATATTGTGTACCACAGTTGACAGTACCAACGTATGCTGTGTACCACAGTTGACCGTACCAACATATACTGTGTAACACAGTTGACAATACCAACATTATACTGTGTACCACAGTTGACAGTACCAACGTATACTGTGTACCACTGTTGACAGTACCAAGGGTATACTGTGTACCACACTTGACAGTACCAACATATAACGTGTACCACAGTTGGCAGTACCATCATATACTGTGTACCACAGTTGACAGTACCAACATATACTGTGTAGCACAGTTGACAGTACCAACATATACTGTGTACCATAGTTGACAGTACCAACGTATATTGTGTACCACAGTTGACAGTACCAACATACACCGTGTACGACAGTTGACAGTACAAACATATACTGTGTACCACAGTTGAGAGTACCAACATAAACTGTGTACCATAGTTGACAGTACCAACATATACTGTGTACCACAGTTGACAGTACCAACATATACTGTGTACCACAGTTGACAGTACCAACATATACTGTATACCACAGTTGACAGTACCAACATATACTGTGTACCACAGTTGACAGTACTAACATATACTGTGTACCACAGTTGACAGTACCAACATATACTGTGTACCACAGTTGACAGTACTAACATATACTGTGTACTACAGTTGACAGTACCAACATATACTGTGTACCACAGTTAACAGTACCAACATGTACTGTGTACCACAGTTGACAGTACCAACATATACTGTGTACCACAGTTGGCAGTACCAACATATAATGTGTACCTCAGTTGTCAGTACCAACATATACTGTGTACCACAGTTGACAGTACCAACGTATACTGTGTACCACAGTTGACAGTACCAACGTATACTGTGTACCACCGCTGACAGTACCAATATATACTGTGTAACACAGTTGACAATACCAACATATAATGTGTACCACAGTTGACAGTACCAACGTATACTGTGTACCATTGTTGACAATACTAACATATACTGTGTACCACAGTTGACAGTACCAACATATACAGTGTACCACAGTTGACAGTACCAACATATACTGTGTACCACAGTTCACAGTACCAACGTATACTGTGTACCACTTTTGACAGTACCAACATATACTGTGTACCACAGTTCACAGTACCAACATATACTGTGTACCACTGTTGACATTATCAACATATAGCGTTTCCCACAGTTGACAGTACCAACATATACAATGTACCTCTGTTGACAGTACCAACATATACTGTGTACCACAGTTGACAGTACCAACATGTACCGTGTACCACAGTTGACAGTACCAACGTATACTGTGTACCACAGTTGACAATACCAACATATACTGTGTACCACAGTTGAAAGTACCAACGTATACTTTGTACCACAGTTGACAGTACCAACATAGACTGTGTACCACAGTTGACAGTACCAACGTATACTGTGTACCAGAGTTGACAATACCAACATATACTGTGTACCACAGTTGACAGTACCAACATATACTGTATACCACAGTTGACAGAACCAACATATACAGTGTACCACAGTTGACAGTACCAACATATACTGTGTACCACAGTTGACAGTACCAACATATACTGTATACAACAGTTGACAGTACCAACATATACTGTGTACCACTGTTGACAGTACCAACATATACCGTGTACCACAGTTGACAGTACCAACATATACTGTGTACCACAGCTGACACTACCAACATATACTTGTACCTCAGTTGACAGTACTACCATATATTGTGTACCACCGTTGACAATACCAACGTATACTGTGTACCACAGTTGACAGTACCAACACATATAGTGTACCACAGTTGACAGTACCAACGTATACTGTGTACCACAGTTGCCAATGCCAACATATACTGTGTACCACAGTTGAGAGTACCAACATATACTGTGTACCACAGTTGACAGTACCAACATATACTGTGTACCACAGTTGACAGTACCAACATATACTGTGTACCACAGTTGACAGTACCAATGTATACTGTGTACCACTGTTGACAGTACCAAAATATACTGTGTACCACAGTTGACAGTACCAATGTATACTGTGTACCACACTTGACAGTTCCAACATATAACGTGTACCACAGTTGGCAGTACCATCATATACTGTGTACCACAGTTGACAATACCAACATATACTGTGTACCACAGTTGACAGTACCAACATATACTGTGTACCATAGCTGACATTACCAACGTATATTGTGTACCACAGTTGAGAGTACCAACATACACCGTGTACGACAGTTGACAGTACCAACATTTACTGTGTACCACAGTTGAGAGTACCAACATAAACTGTGTACCACAGTTGACAGTACCAACATATACTGTGTACCACAGTTGACAGTACCAACATATACTGTATACCAGAGTTGACAGTACCAACACATACAGTGTACCACAGTTGACAGTACCAACATATACTGTGTACCACAGTTGACAGTACCAACATATACTGTGTACCAGAGTTGACAGTACCAACATATACTGTGTACCACAGTTGACAGTACTAACATATACTGTGTACCACAGTTGTCAGTACCAACATGTACTGTGTACCACAGTTGACAGTACCAACATATACTGTGTACCACAGTTGGCAGTACCAACATATACTGTGTACCTCAGTTGACAGTACCAACATATACTGTGTACCACAGTTGACAGTACCAACGTATATTGTGTACCACAGTTGACAGTACCAACGTATACTGTGTACCACAGTTGACCGTACCAACATATACTGTGTAACACAGTTGACAATACCAACATTATAATGTGTACCACAGTTGACAGTACCAACGTATACTGTGTACCACTGTTGACAATACCAACATATACTGTGTACCACAGTCGACAGAACCAACATATACTGTGTACCACAGTTGACAGTACCAACATATTCTGTGTACCACAGTTGACAGTACCAACATGTACCGTGAACCACAGTAGACAGTACCAACGTATACTGTGTACCACAGTTGAGAGTACCAACGTATAGTGTGTACCACAGTTGACAGTACCAACATATACTGTGTACCACAGTTCACAGTACCAACGTATACTGTGTACCACATTTGACAGTACCAACATATACTGTGTACCACTGTTGAAAGTACCAACATATACCGTGTAACACAGTTGACAGTACCAACATATACTGTGTACCACTGTTGACAGTACCAACATATACCTTGTACCAGAGTTCACAGTACCAACGTATACTGTTTATGTTACCACAGTTGACAGTACCAACATATACTGTGTACCACAGTTGAGACTACCAACATATACTGGGTACCACTGTTGACAGTAACAACATATACTATGTACCACAGCTGACAGTACCAACATATACTGTGTACCACAGTTGACAGTACCAACGTATACTGTGTACCACAGTTGACAGTACCAACGTATACAGGGTACCACATTTGACACTACCAACATATACTGTGTACCACAGTTGACAGTACCAACATATACTGTATACCACAGTTGACAGTACCGACATATACTGTGTACCACAGTTGACAATACCAACATATACTTTGTACCACGGTTGACAGTACCAACGTATACTGTGTACCACTGTTGACAATATCATCATATACTGTGTACCACAGTTGACATTACCAACATATACAGTGTACCACAGTTGACAGTACCAACATATACTGTGTACCACAGTTGACAGTACCAACATATACTGTGTACCACAGTTGACAGTACCAACAGGTACCGTGAACCATAGTTGACAGTACCAACGTATACTGTGTACCACAGTTGAGAGTACCAGCGTATAGTGTGTATCACACTTGACAGTACCAACATATACTGTGTACCACAGTTGACAGTATCAACATATACTGTGTACCATAGTTGACAGTACCAACGTATATTGTGTACCACAGTTGACAGTACCAACATACACCGTGTACGACAGTTGACAGTACCAACATATACTGTGTACCACATTTGAGAGTACCAACATAAACTGTGTACCACAGTTGACAGTACCAACATATACTGTGTACCACAGTTGACAGTACCAACATATACTGTGTACCACAGTTGACAGTACCAACATATACTGTATACCACAGTTGACAGTACCAACATATACTGTGTACCACAGTTGACAGTACCAACATATACTGTGTACCACAGTTGACAGTACCAACATATACTGTGTACCACAGTTGACAGTACTAACATATACTGTGTGCTATAGTTGACAGTACCAACATATACTGTGTAACAGAGTTGACAGTACCAACATGTACTGTGTACCACAGTTGACAGTACCAAATATATACTGTGTACCACAGTTGGCAGTACCAACATATAATGCGTACCTCAGTTGACAGAACCAACATATACTGTGTACCACAGTTGACAGTACCAACGTATACTGTGTACCACAGTTGACAGTACCAACGTTTACTGTGTACCACAGTTGACAGTACCAATATATACTGTGTAACACAGTTGACAATACCAACATATAATGTGTACCATAGTTGACAGTACCAACGTATACTGTGAACCACTGTTGGCAATACCAACATATACTGTGTACCACAGTTGACAGTACCAACATATACAGTGTACCACAGTTGACAGTACCAACATATACTGTGTACCACAGTTGACAGTACCAACATATACTGTATACCACAGTTGACAGTACCAACATGTACCGTGAACCACAGTTGACAGTACCAACGTATACTGTGTACCACAGTTGAGAGTACCAACGTATAGTGTGTACCACAGTTGACAGTACCAACATATACTGTGTACCACAGTTGACAGTACCAACATATAGTGTGTACCACAGTTCACAGTACCAACGTATACTGTGTACCACATTTGACAGTACCAACATATAATGTGTACCACAGTTGACAGTACCAACATATACGGTGTACCACTGTTGACAGTACCAACATATACCGTGTACCAGATTTGACAGTACCAACATATTCTGTGTACCACTGTTCACAGTACCAACATATACTGTGTACCACAGTTGAAAGTACCAACGTATACTGTGTACCACAGTTGACAACACCAACATATACTGTGTACCACAGTTGACAGTACCAACATATACTGTATACCACAGTTGACAGTACCAACATAGACTGTGTACCACAGTTGACAGTACCAACATTTACTGTGTACCACAGTTGACAGTACCAACATATACTGTATACCACAGTTGAAAGTACCAACATATACTGTGTACCACTGTTGAAAGAACCAACATATACTGTGTACCACAGTTGACAGTACCAACATATACTGTGTACCACAGCTGACACTACCAACATATACTTGTACCTCAGTTAACAGTACTACCATATATTGTGTACCACCGTTGACAATACCAACGTATACTGTGAACCACAGTTGACAATA
This sequence comes from Eledone cirrhosa, assembly GCA_964016885.1. Taxonomy (NCBI): domain Eukaryota; kingdom Metazoa; phylum Mollusca; class Cephalopoda; order Octopoda; family Eledonidae; genus Eledone; species Eledone cirrhosa. Next base: position 44,260,404 of record OZ024755.1, read on the forward strand.
CCAACATATACTGTGTACCACAGTTGACAATACCAGCACATATAGTGTACCACAGTTGACAGTACCAACGTATACTGTGTACCACAGTTGCCAATGCCAACATATACTGTGTACCACAGTTGAGAGTACCAACATATACTGTGTACCACAGTTGACAGTACCAACATATACTGTGTACCACAGTTGACAGTACCAACATATACTGTGTACCACGGTTGACAGTACCAACATATACTGTGTACCACAGTTGACAGTACCAACATATACTGTGTACCATAGTTGACATTACCAACGTATATTGTGTACCACAGTTGACAGTACCTACATGTACTGTGTACCACAGTTGACAGTACCAACATATACTGTGTATCACAGTTGACAGTACCAACGTATACTGTGTACCACAGTTGACAGTACCAACATATAACGTGTACCACAGTTGGCAGTACCATCATATACTTTGTACCACAGTTGACAGTACCAACATATACTGTGTACCACAGTTGACAGTACCAACATATACTGTGTACCATAGTTGACATTACCAACGTATATTGTGTACCACAGTTGACAGTACCAACATACACCGTGTACAAGAGTTGACAGTACCAACATATACTGCGTACCACAGTTGCGAGTACCAACATAAACTGTGTACCACAGTTGACAGTACCAACATATACTGTGTACCACAGTTGACAGTACCAACATATACTGTGTACGACAGTTGACAGTACCAACATATACTGTATACCACAGTTGACAGTACCAACACATACTGTGTACCACAGTTGACAGTACCAACATATACTGTGTACCACAGTTGACAGTACCAACATATACTGTGTACCACAGTTGACAGTACCAACATATATAGTGTACCACAGTTGACAGTACTAACATATACTGTGTACTACAGTTGACAGTACCAACATATACTGTGTACCACAGTTGAGAGTACCAACATGTACTGTGTACCACAGTTGACAGTACCAACATATACTGTGTACCACAGTTGGCAGTACCAACATATACAGTGTACCACAATTGACAGTACCAACATATACTGTGTACCACAGTTGAGAGTACCAACATGTACCGTGAACCACAGTTGACAGTACCAACTATACTGTGTACCACAGTTGAGAGTACCAACGTATACTGTGTACCACAGTTGACAGTACCAACATATACTGTGTACCACAGTTGACAGTACCAACATATACTGTGTACCACAGTTGACAGTACCAACATATACTGTGTACCATAGTTGACAGTACCAACGTATATAGTGTACCACAGTTGAGAGTACCAACATACAACGTGTACGACAGTTGACAGTAAAAACATATACTGTGTACCACAGTTGAGAGTACCAACATAAACTGTGTACCACAGTTGACAGTACCAACATATACTGTGTACCACAGTTGACAGTACCAACATATACTGTGTACCACAGTTGACAGTACCAACATATACTGTATACCACAGTTGACAGTACCAACATATACTGTGTACCACAGTTGACAGTACCAACATATACTGTGTACCACAGTTGACAGTACCAACATATACTGTGTACCACAGTTGACAGTACTAACATATACTGTGTACTAGAGTTGACAGTACCAACATATACTGTGTACCACAGTTGACAGTACCAACATATACTGTGTACCACAGTTGGCAGTACCAACATATAATGTGTACCTCAGTTGACAGTACCAACATATACTGTGTACCACAGTTGACAGTACCAACGTATACTGTGTACCACAGTTGACAGTACCAACGTATACTATGTACCACAGTTGGCAGTACCAATATATAATGTGTACCTCAGTTGACAGTACCAATATATACTGTGTAACACAGTTGACAATACCAACATATAATGTGTACCACAGTTGACAGTACCAACGTATACTGTGAACCACTGTTGGCAATACCAACATATACTGTGTACCACAGTTGACAGAACCAACATATACAGTGTACCACAGTTGACAGTACCAACATATACTGTGTACCACAGTTGACAGTACCAACATATACTGTGTACCACAGTTGACAGTACCAACATGTACCGTGAACCACAGTTGACAGTACCAACGTATACTGTGTACCACAGTTGAGAGTACCAACGTATAGTGTGTACCATAGTTGACAGTACCAACATATACTGTGTACCACAGTTGACAGTACCAACATATACTGTGTACCACAGTTCACAGTACCAACGTATACTGTGTACCACATTTGACAGTACGAACAACATATACTGTGTACCACAGTTGACAGTACCAACATATACTGTGTACCACTTTTGACAGTACCAACATATACCGTGTATCACATTTGACAGTACCAACATGTACTGTGTACCACTGTTGACAGTACCAACATATACTGTGTACCACAGTTGACAGTACCAACATGTACCGTGTACCACAGTTGACAGTACCAACGTATACTGTGTACCACAGTTGACAATACCAACATATACTGTGTACCACATTTGACAGTACCAACATATACTGTGTACCACAGTTGAAAGTACCAACGTATACTGTGTACCACAGTTGACAACACCAACATATACTGTGTACCACAGTTGACAGTACCAACATATACTGTATACCACAGTTGACAGTACCAACATATACTGTGTACCACTGTTGACAGTACCAACATATACAGTGTACCACAGTTGACAGTACCAACATATACTGTGTACCACAGCTGACACTACCAACATATACTTGTACCTCAGTTGACAGTACTACCATATATTGTGTACCACCGTTGACAATACCAACGTATACTGTGTACCACAGTTGACAGTACCAAAGTATACTGTGCACCACAGTTGACAGTACCAACATATACTGTGTACCACAGTTGACAATACCAACATATACTGTGTACCACAGTTGACAATACCAACACATATAGTGTACCACAGTTGACAATACCAACACATATAGTGTACCACAGTTGACAGTACCAACGTATACTGTGTACCACAGTTGCCAATGCCAACATATACTGTGTACCACAGTTGAGAGTACCAACATATACTGTGTACCACAGTTGACAGTACCAACATATACTGTGTACCACAGTTGACAATACCAACATATACTGTGTACCACAGTTGACAATACCAACACATATAGTGTACCACATTTGACAGTACCAACGTATACTGTGTACCACAGTTGCCAATGCCAACATATACTGTGTACCACAGTTGAGAGTACCAACATATACTGTGTACCACAGTTGACAGTACCAACATATACTGTGTACCACAGTTGACAATACCAACATATACTGTGTACCACAGTTGACAGTACCAACATATACTGTGTACCCTAGTTGACATTACCAACGTATATTGTGTACCACAGTTGACAGTACCAACATGTACTGTGTACCACAGTTGACAGTACCAACGTATACTGTGTACCACAGTTGACAGTACCAACGTATACTGTGTACCACAGTTGACAGTACCAACATATAACGTGTACCACAGTTGGCAGTACCATCATATACTGTGTACCACAGTTGACAGTACCAACATATATTGTGTACCACAGTTGACAGTACCAACATATACTGTGTACCATAGTTGACATTACCAACGTATATTGTGTACCACAGTTGACAGTACCAACATACACCGTGTACAACAGTTGCAGGACCAACATATACTGTGTACCACAGTTGCGAGTACCAACATAAACTGTGTACCACAGTTGACAGTACCAACATATACTGTGTACCACAGTTGACAGTACCAACATATACTGTATACCACAGTTGACAGTACCAACATATACTGTGTACCACAGTTGACAGTACCAACATATACTGTGTACCACAGTTGACAGTACCAACATATACTGTGTACCACAGTTGACAGTACTAACATATACTGTGTACTACAGTTGACAGTACCAACATATACTGTGTACCACAGTTGACAGTACCAACATGTACTGTGTACCACAGTTGACAGTACCAACATATACTGTGTACCACAGTTGGCAGTACCAACATATACAGTGTACCACAGTTGACAGTACCAACATATACTGTGTACCACATTTGACAGTACCAACATATACTGTGTACCACAGTTGACAGTACCAACATGTACCGTGAACCACATTTGACAGTACCAACATATACTGTGTACCACAGTTGAGAGTACCAACGTATAGTGTGTACCACAGTTGACAGTACCAACATATACTGTGTACCACAGTTGACAGTACCAACATATACTGTGTACCACAGTTCACAGTACCAAAGTATACAGTGTACCACATTTGACAGTACCAACGTATACTGTGTACCACAGTTGACAATACCAACATATACTGTGTACCACAGTTGACAGTACCAACATATACTGTGTACCACAGTTGACAGTACCAACGTATACTGTGTACCACAGTTGACAGTACCAACGTATACTGGGTACCACATTTGACAGTACCAACATATACTGTGTACCACAGTTGACAGTACCAACGTATACTGTGTACCACAATTGACGATACCAACATATACTGTGTACCACAGTTGACAGTACCAACATATACTGTATACCACAGTTGACAGTACCGACATATACTGTGTACCACAGTTGACAATACCAACATATACTTTGTACCACGGTTGACAGTACCAATGTATACTGTGTACCACAGTTGACAGTACCAACATATACTGTGTACCACAGTTGACAGTACCAACATATACTGTGTACCATAGTTGACATTACCAACGTATATTGTGTTCCACAGTTGACAGTACCAACATGTAGTGTGTACCACATTTGACAGTACCAACGTATACTGTGTACCACAGTTGACAGTACCAACGTATACTGTGTACCACAGTTGACAGTACCAACATATAACGTGTACCACAGTTGGCAGTACCATCATATACTGTGTACCACAGTTGACAGTACCAACATATATTGTGTACCACAGTTGACAGTACCAACATATACTGTGTACCATAGTTGACATTACCAACGTATATTGTGTACCACAGTTGACAGTACCAACATATCCTGTGTACCTCAGTTGACAGTACCAACATATACTGTATACCACAGTTGACAGTACCAACATATAATGTGTACCACTGTTGACAGTACCAATATATACCGTGTACCACAGTTGACAGTACCAACATATACTCTGTACCACAGCTGACACTACCAACATATACTTGTACCTCAATTGACAGTACTACCATATATTGTGTACCACCGTTGACAATACCAACGTATACTGTGTACCACAGTTGACAGTACCAACGTATACTGTGCACCACAGTTGACAGTACCGACATATACTGTGTACCACAGTTGACAATACCAACATATACTTTGTACCACGGTTGACAGTACCAGCGTATACTGTGTACCACTGTTGACAATATCAACATATACTGTGTACCACAGTTGACATTACCAACATATACAGTGTACCACAGTTGACAGTAGCAACATATACTGTGTACCACAGTTGACAGTACCAACATATACTGTGTACCACAGTTGACAGTACCAACATATACTGTGTACCATAGTTGATAGTACCAACGTATATTGTGTACCACAGTTAAGAGTACCAACATACACCGTGTACGACAGTTGACAGTAAAAACATATACTGTGTACCACAGTTGAATGTACCAGAGTATAGTGTGTACCACACTTGACAGTCCCAACATATTCTGTATACCACAGTTGACAGTACCAACATATACAGTGTACCACTGTTGACAGTACCAACATATACCGTGTACCACAGTTGACAGTACCAACATATACTGTGTACCACAGTTGAGACTACCAACATATACTGGGTACGACTGTTGACAGTAACAACATATACTATGTACCACAGTTGACAGTACCAACATATACTGTGTACCACAGTTGACAGTACCAACCTATACTGTGTACCACAGTTGACGATACCAACATATACTGTGTACCACAGTTGACAGTACCAACATATACTGTATACCACAGTTGACAGTACCGACATATACTGTGTACCACAGTTGACAATACCAACATATACTTTGTACCACGGTTGACAGTACCAACGTATACTGTGTACCACTGTTGACAATATCAACATATACTGTGTACCACAGTTGACATTACCAACATATACAGTGTACCACAGTTGACAGTAGCAACATATACTGTGTACCACAGTTGACAGTACCAACATATACTGTGTACCACAGTTGACAGTACCAACATATACTGTGTACCATAGTTGATAGTACCAACGTATATTGTGTACCACAGTTGAGAGTACCAACATACACCGTGTACGACAGTTGACAGTAAAAACATATACTGTGTACCACAGTTGAGAGTACCAACATAAACTGTGTACCACAGTTGACAGTACCAACATATACTGTGTACCACAGTTGACAGTACCAACATATACTGTGTACCACAGTTGACAGTACCAACATATACTGTGTACCACAGTTGACAGTACTAACATATACTGTGTACTACAGTTGACAGTACCAACATATATTGTGTACCACAGTTGACAGTACCAACATATACTGTGTACCACAGTTGGCAGTACCAACATATAATGTGTACCTCAGTTGACAGTACCAACATATACTGTGTACCACAGTTGACAGTTCCAACGTATACTGTGTACCACAGTTGACAGTACCAACGTATACTGTGTACCACAGTTGACAGTACCAATATATACTGTGTAACACAGTTGACAATACCAACATATAATGTGTACCACAGTTGACAGTACCAACGTATACTGTGAACCACTGTTGGCAATACCAACATATACTGTGTACTACAGTTGACAGAACCAACATATACAGTGTACCACAGTTGACAGTACCAACATATACTGTGTACCACAGTTGACAGTACCAACATATACTGTGTACCACAGTTGACAGTACCAACATATACTGTGTACCACAGTTCACAGTACCAACGTATACTGTGTACCACATTTGACATTACCAACATATACTGTGTACCACAGTTGACAGTACCAACATATACTGTGTACCACTTTTGACAGTACCAACATATACCGTGTATCACATTTGACAGTACCAACATATACTGTGTACCACTGTTGACAGTACCAACATATACTGTGTACCACAGTTGACAGTACCAACATGTACCGTGTACCACAGTTGACAGTACCAACGTATACTGTGTACCACAGTTGACAATACCAACATATACTGTGTACCACAGTTGACAGTACCAACATATACTGTGTACCACAGTTGAAAGTACCAACGTATACTGTGTACCACAGTTGACAACACCAACATATACTGTGTACCACAGTTGACAGTACCAACATATACTGTATACCACAGTTGACAGTACCAACATATACTGTGTACCACAGTTGACAGTACCAACATATACTGTGTACCACAGTTGACAGTACCAACATATACTGTATACCAGAGTTGACAGTACCAACATATACTGTGTACCACTGTTGACAGTACCAACATATACAGTGTACCACAGTTGACATTACCAACATATACTGTGTACCACAGCTGACAATACCAACATATACTTGTACCTCAGTTGACAGTACTACCATATATTGTGTACCACCGTTGACAATACCAACGTATACTGTGTACGACAGTTGACAGTACCAACGTATACTGTGCACCACAGTTGACAGTACCAACATATACTGTGTACCACAGTTGACAATACCAACATATACTGTGTACCACAGTTGACAATACCAACACATATAGTGTACCAGAGTTGACAATACCAACACATATAGTGTACCACAGTTGACAGTACCAACGTATACTGTGTACCACAGTTGCCAATGCCAACATATACTGTGTACCACAGTTGAGAGTACCAACATGTACCGTGTACCACAGTTGACAGTACCAACGTATACTGTGTACCACAGTTGACAGTACCAACGTATACTGTTTACCACAGTTGACAATACCAACATATACTGTGTACCTCAGTTGACAGTACCCACATATACTGTGTACCACAGTTGACAGTTCCAACATATAAGGTGTACCACTGTTGATACTACCGACATATACTGTGTAGCACAGTTGACAGTACTAACATATATTGTGTACCACAGTTGAGAGTACCACCATATACTGGGTACCACTGTTGACAGTACCAACATATACTGTGTACCACAGTTGACAGTACCAACATATACTGTGTACCATAGTTGACAGTACCAACATATCCTGTGTACCTCAGTTGTCAGTACCAACATATACTGTATACCACAGTTGACAGTACCAACATATACTGTGTACCTCTGTTGACAGTACCAACATATACCGTGTACCACAGTTGACAGTACCAACATATACTGTGTACCACAGCTGACACTACCAACATATACTTGTACCTCAATTGACAGTACTACCATATATTGTGTACCACCGTTGACAATACCAACGTATACTGTGTACCACAGTTGACAGTACCAACGTATACTGTGCACCACAGTTGACAGTACCAACATATACTGTGTACCACAGTTGACAATACCAACATATACTGTGTACCACAGTTGACAATACCAACACATATAGTGTACCACAGTTGACAGTACCAACGTATACTGTGTACCACAGTTGCCAATGCCAACATATACTGTGTACCACAGTTGAGAGTACCAACATGTAACGTGTACCACAGTTGACACTACCAACGTATACTGTGTACCACAGTTGACAATACCAACATATACTGTGTACCACAGTTGACAGTACCAACATATACTGTGTACCACAGTTGAAAGTACCAACGTATACTGTGTACCACAGTTGACAACACCAACATATACTGTGTACCACAGTTGACAGTACCAACATATACTGTATACCACAGTTGACAGTACCAACATATACTGTGTACCACAGTTGACAGTACCAACATATACTGTGTACCACAGTTGACAGTACCAACATATACTGTATACCACAGTTGACAGTACCAACATATACTGTGTACCACTGTTGACAGTACCAACATATACCGTGTACCACAGTTGACAGTACCAACATATACTGTGTACCACAGCTGACACTACCAACATATACTTGTACCTCAGTTGACAGTACTACCATATATTGTGTACCACCGTTGACAATACCAACGTATACTGTGTACCACAGTTGACAGTACCAACGTATACTGTGCACCACAGTTGACAGTACCAAAATATACTGTGTACCACAGTTGACAATACCAACATATACTGTGTACCACAGTTGACAATACCAACACATATAGTGTACCACAGTTGACAGTACCAACGTATACTGTGTACCACAGTTGCCAATGCCAACATATACTGTGTACCACAGTTGAGAGTACCAACATATACTGTGTACCACAGTTGACAGTACCAACATATACTGTGTACCACATTTGACAGTACCAACATATACTGTGTACCACAGTTGACAGTACCAATGTATACTGTGTACCACAGTTGACAGTACCAACATATACTGTGTACCACAGTTGACAGTACCAACATATACTGTGTACCATAGTTGACATTACCAACGTATATTGTGTTCCACAGTTGACAGTACCAACATGTACTGTGTACCATAGTTGACAGTACCAACGTATACTGTGTACCACAGTTGACAGTACCAACGTATACTGTGTACCACAGTTGACAGTACCAACATATAATGTGTACCACAGTTGACAGTACCATCATATACTGTGTACCACAGTTGACAGTACCAACATATATTGTGTACCACAGTTGACAGTACCAACATATACTGTGTACCATAGTTGATATTACCAACGTATATTGTGTACCACAGTTGACAGTACCATCATATACTGTATACCACAGTTGACAGTACCAACATATACTGTGTACCACTGTTGACAGTACCAATATATACCGTGTACCACAGTTGACAGTACCAACATATACTGTGTACCACAGCTGACACTACCAACATATACTTGTACCTCAGTTGACAGTACTACCATATATTGTGTACCACCGTTGACAATACCAACGTATACTGTGTACCACAGTTGACAGTACCAACGTATACTGTGCACCACAGTTGACAGTACCAACATATACTGTGTACCACAGTTGACAATACCAACATATACTGTGTACCACAGTTGACAATACCAACACATATAGTGTACCACATTTGACAGTACCAACGTATATTGTGCACCACAGTTGCCAATGCCAACATATACTGTGTACCACAGTTGAGAGTACCAACATATACTGTGTACCACAGTTGAAAGTACCAACGTATACTGTGTACCACAGTTGACAACACCAACATATACTGTGTATCACAGTTGACAGTACCAACATATACTGTATACCACAGTTGACAGTACCAACATATACTGTGTACCACAGTTGACAGTACCAACATATACTGTGTACCACAGTTGACAGTACCAACATATACTGTATACCACAGTTGACAGTACCAACATATACTGTGTACCACTGTTGACTGTACCAACATATACTGTGTACCCTAGTTGACATTACCAACGTATATTGTGTACCATAGTTGACAGTAGCAACATGTACTGTGTACCACAGTTGACAGTAACAACGTATACTGTGTACCACAGTTGACAGTACCAACGTATACTGTGTACCACAATTGACAGTACCAACGTATACTGTGCACCACAGTTGACAGTACCAACATATACTGTGTACCACAGTTGACAATACCAACATATACTGTGTACCACAGTTGACAATACCAACACATATGGTGTACCACAGTTGACAGTACCAACGTATACTGTGTACCACAGTTGCCAATGCCATCATATACTGTGTACCACAGTTGAGAGTAACAACATATACTGTGTACCACAGTTGACAGTACCAACATATACTGTGTACCACAGTTGACAGTACCAACATATACTGTGTACCACAGTTGACAGTACCAATGTATACTGTGTACCACAGTTGACAGTACCAACATATAGTGTGTACCACAGTTGACAGTACCAACATATACTGTGTACCCTAGTTGACATTACCAACGTATATTGTGTACCACAGTTGACAGTACCAACATGTACTGTGTACCACAGTTGACAGTACCAACGTATACTGTGTACCACAGTTGACAGTATCAACGTATACTGTGTACCACAGTTGACAGTACCAACATATAACGTGTACCACAGTTGGCAGTACCATCATATACTCTGTACCACAGTTGACAGTACCAACATATATCGTGTACCACAGTTGACAGTACCAACATATACTGTGTACCTCAGTTAACAGTACCCACATATACTGTGTACCACAGTTGACAGTACCAACATATACTGTGTACCACAGTTGACAGTACCAACATATACTGTATACCACAGTTGACAGTACCAACATATACTGTGTACCTCAGTTAACAGTACCCACATATACTGTGTACCACAGTTGACAGTATAAACATATACTGTGTACCACAGTTGACAGTACCATCATATACTTTGTACCACAGTTAACAGTACCAACATATAGTGTGTACCACAGTTGACAGTACCAACGTATACTGTCTACCACAGTTGACAGTACCAACGTATACTGTTTACCACAGTTGACAATACCAACATATACTGTGTACCAGAGTTGACAGTACCCACATATACTGTGTACCACAGTTGACAGTTCCAACATATAAGGTGTACCACTGTTGATACTACCGACATATACTGTGTAGCACAGTTGACAGTACTAACATATACTGTGTACCAAGGTTGAGAGTACCACCATATACTGGGTACCACTGTTGACAGTACCAACATATACTGTGTACCACAGTTGACAGTACCAACATATACTGTGTACCATAGTTGACAGTACCAACATATCCTGTGTACCTCAGTTGTCAGTACCAACATATACTGTATACCACAGTTGACAGTACCAACATATACTGTGTACCACTGTTGACAGTACCAACATATACCGTGTACCACAGTTGACAGTACCAACATATACTGTGTACCACAGCTGACACTACCAACATATACTTGTACCTCAATTGACAGTACTACCATATATTGTGTACCACCGTTGACAATACCAACGTATACTGTGTACCACAGTTGACAGTACCAACGTATACTGTGCACCACAGTTGACAGTACCAACATATACTGTGTACCACAGTTGACAATACCAACATATACTGTGTACCACAGTTGACAATACCAACACATATAGTGTACCACAGTTGACAGTACCAACGTATACTGTGTACCACAGTTGCGAATGCCAACATATACTGTGTACCACAGTTGAGAGTACCAACATGTACCGTGTACCACAGTTGACACTACCAACGTATACTGTGTACCACAGTTGACAATACCAACATATACTGTGTACAACAGTTGACAGTACCAACATATACTGTGTACCACAGTTGAAAGTACCAACGTATACTGTGTACCACAGTTGACAACACCAACATATACTGTGTACCACAGTTGACAGTACCAACATATACTGTATACCACAGTTGACAGTACCAACATATACTGTGTACCACAGTTGACAGTACCAACATATACTGTGTACCACAGTTGACAGTACCAACATATACTGTATACCACAGTTGACAGTACCAACATATACTGTGTACCACTGTTGACAGTACCAACATATACCGTGTACCACAGTTGACAGTACCAACATATACTGTGTACCACAGCTGACACTACCAACATATACTTGTACCTCAGTTGACAGTATTACCATATATTGTGTACCACCGTTGACAATACCAACGTATACTGTGTACCACAGTTGACAGTACCAACGTATACTGTGCACCACAGTTGACAGTACCAAAATATACTGTGTACCACAGTTGACAATACCAACATATACTGTGTACCACAGTTGACAATACCAACACATATAGTGTACCACAGTTGACAGTACCAACGTATACTGTGTACCACAGTTGCCAATGCCAACATATACTGTGTACCACAGTTGAGAGTACCAACATATACTGTGTACCACAGTTGACAGTACCAACATATACTGTGTACCACAGTTGACAGTACCAACATATACTGTGTACCACAGTTGACAGTACCAATGTATACTGTGTACCACAGTTGACAGTACCAACATATACTGTGTACCACAGTTGACAGTACCAACATATACTGTGTACCATAGTTGACATTACCAACGTATATTTTGTTCCACAGTTGACAGTACCAACATGTACTGTGTACCACAGTTGACAGTACCAACGTATACTGTGTACCACAGTTGACAGTACCAACGTATACTGTGTACCACAGTTGACAGTACCAACATATAATGTGTACCACAGTTGACAGTACCATCATATACTGTGTACCACAGTTGACAGTACCAACATATATTGTGTACCACAGTTGACAGTACCAACATATACTGTGTACCATAGTTGACATTACCAACGTATATTGTGTACCACAGTTGACAGTACCAACATATCCTGTGTACCTCAGTTGACAGTACCATCATATACTGTATACCACAGTTGACAGTACCAACATATATTGTGTACCACTGTTGACAGTACCAATATATACCGTGTACCACAGTTGACAGTACCAACATATACTGTGTACCACAGCTGACACTACCAACATATACTTGTACCTCAGTTGACAGTACTACCATATATTGTGTACCACCGTTGACATTACCAACGTATACTGTGTACCACAGTTGACAGTACCAACGTATACTGTGCACCACAGTTGACAGTACCAACATATACTGTGTACCACAGTTGACAATACCAACATATACTGTGTACCACAGTTGACAATACCAACACATATAGTGTACCACAGTTGACAGTACCAACGTATATTGTGTACCACAGTTGCCAATGCCAACATATACTGTGTACCACAGTTGAGAGTACCAACATGTAACGTGTACCACAGTTGACAGTACCAACGTATACTATTTACCACAGTTGACAATACCAACATATACTGTGTACCACAGTTGACAGTACCAACATATACTGTGTACCACAGTTGAAAGTACCAACGTATACTGTGTACCACAGTTGACAACACCAACATATACTGTGTATCACAGTTGACACTACCAACATATACTGTATACCACAGTTGACAGTACCAACATATACTGTGTACCACAGTTGACAGTACCAACATATACTGTGTACCACAGTTGACAGTACCAACATATACTGTATACCACAGTTGACAGTACCAACATATACTGTGTACCACTGTTGACAGTACCAACATATACTGTGTACCCTAGTTGACATTACCAACGTATATTGTGTACCACAGTTGACAGTACCAACATGTACTGTGTACCACAGTTGACAGTACCAACGTATACTGTGTACCACAGTTGACAGTACCAACGTATACTGTGTACCACAGTTGACAGTACCAACGTATACTGTGCACCACAGTTGAGAGTACCAACATATACTGTGTACCACAGTTGACAATACCAACATATACTGTGTACCACAGTTGACAATACCAACACATATAGTGTACCACAGTTGACAGTACCAACGTATACTGTGTACCACAGTTGCCAATGCCATCATATACTGTGTACCGCAGTTGAGAGTAACAACATATACTGTGTACCACAGTTGACAGTACCAACATATACTGTGTACCACAGTTGACAGTACCAACATATACTGTGTACCACAGTTGACAGTACCAATGTATACTGTGTACCACAGTTGACAGTACCAACATATACTGTGTACCACAGTTGACAGTACCAACATATACTGTGTACCCTAGTTGACACTACCAACGTATATTGTGTACCACAGTTGACAGTACCAACATGTACTGTGTACCACAGTTGTCAGTACCAACGTATACTGTGTACCACAGTTGACAGTACCAACGTATACTGTGTACCACAGTTGACAGTACCAACATATAACGTGTACCACAGTTGGCAGTACCATCATATACTCTGTACCACAGTTGACAGTACCAACATATATCGTGTACCACAGTTAACAGTACCAACATATACTGTGTACCATAGTTGACATTACCAACGTATATTGTGTACCACAGTTGACAGTACCAACATACACCGTGTACAACAGTTGACAGTACCAACATATACTGTGTACCACAGTTGCGAGTACCAACATAAACTGTGTACCACAGTTGACAGTACCAACATATACTGTGTACCACAGTTGACAGTACCAACATATACTGTGTACCACTGTTGACAGTACCAACATATACCGTGTACCACAGTTGACAGTACCAACATATACTGTGTACCTCAGTTAACAGTACCCACATATACTGTGTACCACAGTTGACAGTATAAACATATACTGTGTACCACAGTTGACAGTACCATCATATACTTTGTACCACAGTTAACAGTACCAACATATACTGTGTACCACAGTTGACAGTACCAACGTATACTGTCTACCACAGTTGACAGTACCAACATATACTGTGTACCACAGTTGACAGTACCATCATATACATTGTACCTCAGTTGACAGTACCAACATATACTGTGTACCACAGTTGACAGTACCAACATATACTGTGTACAACAGCTGACACTACCAACATATACTTGTACCTCAGTTGACAGTACTAACATATACTATGTACCACAGTTGACAGTACCAACATATACTGTGTACCACAGTTGACAGTACCAACATATACTGTGTACCACAGTTGACAGTACCAACATATACTCGGTGCCACTTTTCACAGTACCAACATATACTGTGTACCACAGTTGACAATACCAACGTATACTGTGTACCACATTTGACAGTACCAACGTATACTGTGTACCACAGTTGACAGTACCAACATATACTGTGTACCACAGTTGACAGTACCAACATATACTGTGTACCACAGTTGACAGTACTAACATATACTGTGTACTACAGTTGACAGTACCAACATATACTGTGTACCACAGTTGACAGTACCAACATGTACTGTGTACCACAGTTGACAGTACCAACATATACTGTGTACCACAGTTGGCAGTACCAACATATACAGTGTACCACAGTTGACAGTACCAACATATACTGTGTACCACATTTGACAGTACCAACATATACTGTGTACCACAGTTGACAGTACCAACATGTACCGTGAACCACAGTTGACAGTACCAACATATACTGTGTACCACAGTTGAGAGTACCAACGTATAGTGTGTACCACAGTTGACAGTACCAACATATACTGTGTACCACAGTTGACAGTACCAACATATACTGTGTACCACAGTTCACAGTACCAAAGTATACTGTGTACCACATTTGACAGTACCAACATATACTGTGTACCACAGTTGACAGTACCAACATATACTGTGTACCACTGTTGACTATACCAACATATACTGTGTACCACATTTGACTGTACCAACATATACTGTGTACCACTGTTGACAGCACCAACATATACTGTGTACCACAGTTGACAGTACCAACATGTACCGTGTACCACAGTTGACAGTACCAACGTATACTGTGTATCACAGTTGACAATACAAACATATACTGTGTACCACAGTTGACAGTACCAACATATACTGTGTACCACAGTTGACAGTACCAACGTATACTGTGTACCACAGTTAACAGTACCAACGTATACTGGGTACCACATTTGACAGTACCAACATATACTGTGTACCACAGTTGACAGTACCAACGTATAGTGTGTACCACAATTGACGATACCAACATATACTGTGTACCACAGTTGACAGTACCAACATATACTGTATACCACAGTTGACAGTACCGACATATACTGTGTACCACAGTTGACAATACCAACATATACTTTGTACCACGGTTGACAGTACCAACGTATACTGTGTACCACTGTTGACAATATCAACATATACTGTGTACCACAGTTGTCATTACCAACATATACAGTGTACCACAGTTGACAGTACCAACATATACTGTGTACCACAGTTGACAGTACCAACATATACTGTGTACCACAGTTGACAGTACCAACATGTACCGTGAACCACAGTTGACAGTACCAACGTATACTGTGTACCACAGTTGAATGTACCAGAGTATAGTGTGTACCACACTTGACAGTCCCAACATATTCTGTATACCACAGTTGACAGTACCAACATATACTGTGTACCACTGTTGACAGTACCAACATATACAGTGTACCACTGTTGACAGTACCAACATATACCGTGTACCACAGTTGACAGTACCAACATATACTGTGTACCACAGTTGAGACTACCAACATATACTGGGTACGACTGTTGACAGTAACAACATATACTATGTACCACAGTTGACAGTACCAACATATACTGTGTACCACAGTTGACAGTACCAACGTATACTGTGTACCACAGTTGACAGTACCAACGTATACTGGGTACCACATTTGACACTACCAACATATACTGTGTACCACAGTTGACAGTACCAACGTATACTGTGTACCACAGTTGACGATACCAACATATACTGTGTACCACAGTTGACAGTACCAACATATACTGTATACCACAGTTGACAGTACCGACATATACTGTGTACCACAGTTGACAATACCAACATATACTTTGTACCACGGTTGACAGTACCAACGTATACTGTGTACCACTGTTGACAATATCAACATATACTGTGTACCACAGTTGACATTACCAACATATACAGTGTACCACAGTTGACAGTAGCAACATATACTGTGTACCACAGTTGACAGTACCAACATATACTGTGTACCACAGTTGACAGTACCAACATATACTGTGTACCATAGTTGATAGTACCAACGTATATTGTGTACCACAGTTGAGAGTACCAACATACACCGTGTACGACAGTTGACAGTAAAAACATATACCGTGTACCACAGTTGAGAGTACCAACATAAACTGTGTACCACAGTTGACAGTACCAACATATACTGTGTACCACAGTTGACAGTACCAACATATACTGTGTACCACAGTTGACAGTACCAACATATACTGTATACCACAGTTGACAGTACCAACATATACTGTGTACCACAGTTGACAGTACCAACATATACTGTGTACCACAGTTGACAGTACCAACATATACTGTGTACCACAGTTGACAGTACTAACATATACTGTGTACTACAGTTGACAGTACCAACATATATTGTGTACCACAGTTGACAGTACCAACATATACTGTGTACCACAGTTGGCAGTACCAACATATAATGTGTACCTCAGTTGACAGTACCAACATATACTGTGTACCACAGTTGACAGTACCAACGTATACTGTGTACCACAGTTGACAGTACCAACGTATACTGTGTACCACAGTTGACAGTACCAATATATACTGTGTAACACAGTTGACAATACCAACATATAATGTGTACCACAGTTGACAGTACCAACGTATACTGTGAACCACTGTTGGCAATACCAACATATACTGTGTACTACAGTTGACAGAACCAACATATACAGTGTACCACGGTTGACAGTACCAACATATACTGTGTACCACAGTTGACAGTACCAACATATACTGTGTACCACAGTTGACAGAACCAACATGTACCGTGAACCACAGTTGACAGTACCAACGTATACTGTGTACCACAGTTGAGAGTACCAACGTATAGTGTGCACCACAGTTGACAGTACCAACATATACTGTGTACCACAGTTGACAGTACCAACATATACTGTGTACCACAGTTCACAGTACCAACGTATACTGTGTACCACATTTGACAGTACCAACATATACTGTGTACCACAGTTGACAGTACCAACATATACTGTGTACCACTTTTGACAGTACCAACATATACCGTGTATCACATTTGACAGTACCAACATATACTGTGTACCACTGTTGACAGTACCAACGTATACTGTGTACCACAGTTGACAATACCAACATATACTGTGTACCACAGTTGACAGTACCAACATATACTGTGTACCACAGTTGAAAGTACCAACGTATACTGTGTACCACAGTTGACAACACCAACATATACTGTGTACCACAGTTGACAGTACCAACATATACTGTATACCACAGTTGACAGTACCAACATATACTGTGTACCACAGTTGACAGTACCAACATATACTGTGTACCACAGTTGACAGTACCAACATATACTGTATACCAGAGTTGACAGTACCAACATATACTGTGTACCACTGTTGACAGTACCAACATATACAGTGTACCACAGTTGACATTACCAACATATACTGTGTACCACAGCTGACAATACCAACATATACTTGTACCTCAGTTGACAGTACTACCATATATTGTGTACCACCTTTGACAATACCAACGGATACTGTGTACCACAGTTGACAGTACCAACGTATACTGTGCACCACAGTTGACAGTACCAACATATACTGTGTACCACAGTTGACAATACCAACATATACTGTGTACCACAGTTGACAATACCAACACATATAGTGTACCACAGTTGACAATACCAACACATATAGTGTACCACAGTTGACAGTACCAACGTATACTGTGTACCACAGTTGCCAATGCCAACATATACTGTGTGCCTCAGTTGAGAGTACCAACATGTACCGTGTACCACAGTTAAGAGTACCAACGTATACTGTGTACCACAGTTGACAGTACCAACGTATACTGTTTACCACAGTTGACAATACCAACATATACTCTGTACCAGAGTTGACAGTACCCACATATACTGTGTACCACAGTTGACAGTTCCAACATATAAGGTGTACCACTGTTGATACTACCGACATATACTGTGTAGCACAGTTGACAGTACTAACATATACTGTGTACCACAGTTGAGAGTACCACCATATACTGGGTACCACTGTTGACAGTACCAACATATACTGTGTACCACAGCTGACACTACCAACATATACTTGTACCTCAGTTGACAGTATTACCATATATTGTGTACCACCGTTGACAATACCAACGTATACTGTGTACCACAGTTGACAGTACCAACGTATACTGTGCACCACAGTTGACAGTACCAAAATATACTGTGTACCACAGTTGACAATACCAACATATACTGTGTACCACAGTTGACAATACCAACACATATAGTGTACCACAGTTGACAGTACCAACGTATACTGTGTACCACAGTTGCCAATGCCAACATATACTGTGTACCACAGTTGAGAGTACCAACATATACTGTGTACCACAGTTGACAGTACCAACATATACTGTGTACCACAGTTGACAGTACCAACATATACTGTGTACCACAGTTGACAGTACCAATGTATACTGTGTACCACAGTTGACAGTACCAACATATACTGTGTACCACAATTGACAGTACCAACATATACTGTGTACCATAGTTGACATTACCAACGTATATTGTGTTCCACAGTTGACAGTACCAACATGTACTGTGTACCACAGTTGACAGTACCAACGTATACTGTGTACCACAGTTGACAGTACCAACGTATACTGTGTACCACAGTTGACAGTACCAACATATACTGTGTACCACAGTTGACAGTACCATCATATACTGTGTACCACAGTTGACAGTACCAACATATCCTGTGTACCTCAGTTGACAGTACCAACATATACTGTATACCACAGTTGACAGTACCAACATATACTGTGTACCACTGTTGAGAGTACCAATATATACCGTGTACCACAGTTGACAGTACCAACATATACTGTGTACCACAGCTGACACTACCAACATATACTTGTACGTCAGTTGACAGTACTACCATATATTGTGTACCACCGTTGACAATACCAACGTATACTGTGTACCACAGTTGACAGTACCAACGTATACTGTGCACCACAGTTGACAGTACCAACATATACTGTGTACCACAGTTGACAATACCAACATATATTGTGTACCACAGTTGACAATACCAACACATATAGTGTACCACAGTTGACAGTACCAACGTATATTGTGTACCACAGTTGCCAATGCCAACATATACTGTGTACCACAGTTGAGAGTACCAACATGTACCGTGTACCACAGTTGACAGTACCAACGTATACTGTGTACAACAGTTGACAATACCAACATATACTGTGTACCACAGTTGACAGTACCAACATATACTGTGTACCCTAGTTGAAAGTACCAACGTATACTGTGTACCACAGTTGACAACACCAACATATACTGTGTATCACAGTTGACAGTACCAACATATACTGTATACCACAGTTGACAGTACCAACATATACTGTGTACCACAGTTGACAGTACCAACGTATACTGTGTACCACAGTTGCGAATGCCAACATATACTGTGTACCACAGTTGAGAGTACCAACATGTACCGTGTACCACAGTTGACACTACCAACGTATACTGTGTACCACAGTTGACAATACCAACATATACTGTGTACCACAGTTGACAGTACCAACATATACTGTGTACCACAGTTGAAAGTACCAACGTATACTGTGTACCACAGTTGACAACACCAACATATACTGTGTACCACAGTTGACAGTACCAACATATACTGTATACCACAGTTGACAGTACCAACATATACTGTGTACCACAGTTGACAGTACCAACATATACTGTGTACCACAGTTGACAGTACCAACATATACTGTATACCACAGTTGACAGTACCAACATATACTGTGTACCACTGTTGACAGTACCAACATATACCGTGTACCACAGTTGACAGTACCAACATATACTGTGTACCACAGCTGACACTACCAACATATACTTGTACCTCAGTTGACAGTATTACCATATATTGTGTACCACCGTTGACAATACCAACGTATACTGTGTACCACAGTTGACAGTACCAACGTATACTGTGCACCACAGTTGACAGTACCAAAATATACTGTGTACCACAGTTGACAATACCAACATATACTGTGTACCACAGTTGACAATACCAACACATATAGTGTACCACAGTTGACAGTACCAACATATACTGTGTACCACAGTTGCCAATGCCAACATATACTGTGTACCACAGTTGAGAGTACCAACATATACTGTGTACCACAGTTGACAGTACCAACATATACTGTGTACCACAGTTGACAGTACCAACATATACTGTGTACCACAGTTGACAGTACCAATGTATACTGTGTACCACAGTTGACAGTACCAACATATACTGTGTACCACAGTTGACAATATCAACATATACTGTGTACCATAGTTGACATTACCAACGTATATTGTGTTCCACAGTTGACAGTACCAACATGTACTGTGTACCATAGTTGACAGTACCAACGTATACTGTGTACCACAGTTGACAGTACCAACGTATACTGTGTACCACAGTTGACAGTACCAACATATAATGTGTACCACAGTTGACAGTACCATCATATACTGTGTACCACAGTTGACAGTAACAACATATATTGTGTACCACAGTTGACAGTACCAACATATACTGTGTACCATAGTTGACATTACCAACGTATATTGTGTACCACAGTTGACGGTACCAACATATCCTGTGTACCTCAGTTGACAGTACCATCATATACTGTATACCACAGTTGACAGTACCAACATATACTGTGTACCACTGTTGACAGTACCAATATATACCGTGTACCACAGTTGACAGTACCAACATATACTGTGTACCACAGCTGACACTACCAACATATACTTGTACCTCAGTTGACAGTACTACCATATATTGTGTACCACCGTTGACAATACCAACGTATACTGTGTACCACAGTTGACAGTACCAACGTATACTGTGCACCACAGTTGACAGTACCAACATATACTGTGTACCACAGTTGACAGTACCAACATATACTGTGTACCACAGTTGACAGTACCAACATATACTGTATACCACAGTTGACAGTACCAACATATACTGTGTACCACTGTTGACAGTACCAACATATACTGTGTACCCTAGTTGACATTACCAACGTATATTGTGTACCATAGTTGACAGTAGCAACATCTACTGTGTACCACAGTTGACAGTAACAACGTATACTGTGTACCACAGTTGACAGTACCAACGTATACTGTGTACCACAGTTGACAGTACCAACGTATACTGTGCACCACAGTTGACAGTACCAACATATACTGTGTACCACAGTTGACAATACCAACATATACTGTGTACCACAGTTGACAATACCAACACATATAGTGTACCACAGTTGACAGTACCAACGTATACTGTGTACCACAGTTGCCAATGCCATCATATACTGTGTACCACAGTTGAGAGTAACAACATATACAGTGTACCACAGTTGACAGTACCAACATATACTGTGTACCACAGTTGACAGTACCAACATATACTGTGTACCACAGTTGACAGTACCAATGTATACTGTGTACCACAGTTGACAGTACCAACATATACTGTGTACCACAGTTGACAGTACCAACATATACTGTGTACCCTAGTTGACATTACCAACGTATATTGTGTACCACAGTTGACAGTACCAACATGTACTGTGTACCACAGTTGACAGTACCAACGTATACTGTGTACCACAGTTGACAGTATCAACGTATACTGTGTACCACAGTTGACAGTACCAACATATAACGTGTACCACAGTTGGCAGTACCATCATATACTCTGTACCACAGTTGACAGTACCAACATATATCGTGTACCACAGTTGACAGTACCAACATATACTGTGTACCATAGTTGACATTACCAACGTATATTGTGTACCACAGTTGACAGTACCAACATACACCGTGTACAACAGTTGACAGTACCAACATATACTGTGTACCACAGTTGCGAGTACCAACATAAACTGTGTACCACAGTTGACAGTACCAACATATACTGTGTACCACAGTTGACAGTACCAACATATACTGTATACCACAGTTGACAGTACCAACATATACTGTGTACCACAGTTGACAGTACCAACATATACTGTGTACCTCAGTTAACAGTACCCACATATACTGTGTACCACAGTTGACAGTATAAACATATACTGTGTACCACAGTTGACAGTACCATCATATACTTTGTACCACAGTTAACAGTACCAACATATACTGTGTACCACAGTTGACAGTACCAACGTATACTGTCTACCACAGTTGACAGTACCAACGTATACTGTTTACCACAGTTGACAATACCAACATATACTGTGTACCAGAGTTGACAGTACCCACATATACTGTGTACCACAGTTGACAGTTCCAACATATAAGGTGTACCACTGTTGATACTACCGACATATACTGTGTAGCACAGTTGACAGTACTAACATATACTGTGTACCACGGTTGAGAGTACCACCATATACTGGGTACCACTGTTGACAGTACCAACATATACTGTGTACCACAGTTGACAGTACCAACGTATACTGTGTACCATAGTTGACAGTACCAACATATCCTGTGTACCTCAGTTGTCAGTACCAACATATACTGTATACCACAGTTGACAGTACCAACATATACTGTGTACCACTGTTGACAGTACCAACATATACCGTGTACCACAGTTGACAGTACCAACATATACTGTGTACCACAGCTGACACTACCAACATATACTTGTACCTCAACTGACAGTACTACCATATATTGTGTACCACCGTTGACAATACCAACGTATACTGTGTACCACAGTTGACAGTACCAACGTATACTGTGCACCACAGTTGACAGTACCAACATATACTGTGTACCACAGTTGACAATACCAACATATACTGTGTACCACAGTTGACAATACCAACACATATAGTGTACCACAGTTGACAGTACCAACGTATACTGTGTACCACAGTTGCGAATGCCAACATATACTGTGTACCACAGTTGAGAGTACCAACATGTACCGTGTACCACAGTTGACACTACCAACGTATACTGTGTACCACAGTTGACAATACCAACATATACTGTGTACAACAGTTGACAGTACCAACATATACTGTGTACCACAGTTGAAAGTACCAACGTATACTGTGTACCACAGTTGACAACACCAACATATACTGTGTACCACAGTTGACAGTACCAACATATACTGTATACCACAGTTGACAGTACCAACATATACTGTGTACCACAGTTGACGGTACCAACATATACTGTGTACCACAGTTGACAGTACCAACATATACTGTATACCACAGTTGACAGTACCAACATATACTGTGTACCACTGTTGACAATACCAACATATACCGTGTACCACAGTTGACAGTACCAACATATACTGTGTACCACAGCTGACACTACCAACATATACTTGTACCTCAGTTGACAGTATTACCATATATTGTGTACCACCGTTGACAATACCAACGTATACTGTGTGCCACAGTTGACAGTACCAACGTATACTGTGCACCACAGTTGACAGTACCAAAATATACTGTGTACCACAGTTGACAATACCAACACATACTGTGTACCACAGTTGACAATACCAACACATATAGTGTACCACAGTTGACAGTACCAACGTATACTGTGTACCACAGTTGCCAATGCCAACATATACTGTGTACCACAGTTGAGAGTACCAACATATACTGTGTACCACAGTTGACAGTACCAACATATACTGTGTACCACAGTTGACAGTACCAACATATACTGTGTACCACAGTTGACAGTACCAATGTATACTGTGTACCACAGTTGACAGTACCAACATATACTGTGTACCACAGTTGACAGTACCAACATATACTGTGTACCATAGTTGACATTACGAACGTATATTGTGTTCCACAGTTGACAGTACCAACATGTACTGTGTACCACAGTTGACAGTACCAACGTATACTGTGTACCACAGTTGACAGTACCAACGTATACTGTGTACCACAGTTGACAGTACCAACATATAATGTGTACCACAGTTGACAGTACCATCATATACTGTGTACCACAGTTGACAGTACCAACATATATTGTGTACCACAGTTGACAGTACCAACATATACTGTGTACCATAGTTGAGATTACCAACGTATATTGTGTACCACAGTTGACAGTACCAACATATCCTGTGTACCTCAGTTGACAGTACCATCATATACTGTATACCACAGTTGACAGTACCAACATATACTGTGTACCACTGTTGACAGTACCAATATATACCGTGTACCACAGTTGACAGTACCAACATATACTGTGTACCACAGCTGACACTACCAACGTATACTGTGTACCACAGTTGACAGTACCAACGTATACTGTGCACCACAGTTGACAGTACCAACATATACTGTGTACCACAGTTGACAATACCAACATATACTGTGTACCACAGTTGACAATACCAACACATATAGTGTACCACAGTTGACAGTACCAACGTATATTGTGTACCACAGTTGCCAATGCCAACATATACTGTGTACCACAGTTGAGAGTACCAACATGTAACGTGTACCACAGTTGACAGTACCAACGTATACTGTGTACCACAGTTGACAATACCAACATATACTGTGTACCACAGTTGACAGTACCAACATATACTGTGTACCACAGTTGAAAGTACCAACGTATACTGTGTACCACAGTTGACAACACCAACATATACTGTGTATCACATTTGACAGTACCAACATATACTGTATACCACAGTTGACAGTACCAACATATACTGTGTACCACAGTTGACAGTACCAACATATACTGTGTACCACAGTTGACAGTACCAACATATACTGTATACCACAGTTGACAGTACCAACATATACTGTGTACCACTGTTGACAGTACCAACATATACTGTGTACCACAGTTGACAGTACCAACGTATACTGTGTACCACAGTTGACAGTACCAACGTATACTGTGCACCACAGTTGACAGTACCAACATATACTGTGTACCACAGTTGACAATACCAACACATACTGTGTACCACACTTGACAATACCAACACATATAGTGTACCACAGTTGACAGTACCAACGTATACTGTGTACCACAGTTGCCAATGCCAACATATACTGTGTACCACAGTTGAGAGTACCAACATGTACCGTGTACCACAGTTGACACTACCAACGTATACTGTGTACCACAGTTGACAATACCAACATATACTGTGTACCACAGTTGACAGTACCAACATATACTGTGTACCACAGTTGAAAGTACCAACGTATACTGTGTACCACAGTTGACAACACCAACATATACTGTGTACCACAGTTGACAGTACCAACATATACTGTATACCACAGTTGACAGTACCAACATATACTGTGTACCACAGTTGACAGTACCAACATATACTGTGTACCACAGTTGACAGTACCAACATATACTGTATACCACAGTTGACAGTACCAACATATACTGTGTACCACTGTTGACAGTACCAACATATACCGTGTACCACAGTTGACAGTACCAACATATACTGTGTACCACAGCTGACACTACCAACATATACTTGTACCTCAGTTGACAGTATTACCATATATTGTGTACCACCGTTGACAATACCAACGTATACTGTGTACCACAGTTGACAGTACCAACGTATACTGTGCACCACAGTTGACAGTACCAAAATATACTGTGTACCACAGTTGACAATACCAACATATACTGTGTACCACAGTTGACAATACCAACACATATAGTGTACCACAGTTGACAGTACCAACGTATACTGTGTACCACAGTTGCCAATGCCAACATATACTGTGTACCACAGTTGAGAGTACCAACATATACTGTGTACCACAGTTGACAGTACCAACATATACTGTGTACCACAGTTGACAGTACCAACATATACTGTGTACCACAGTTGACAGTACCAATGTATATGTGTACCACAGTTGACAGTACCAACATATACTGTGTACCACAGTTGACAGTACCAACATATACTGTGTACCATAGTTGACATTACCAACGTATACTGTGTACCACAGTTGACAGTACCAACATATACTGTGTACCATAGTTGACATTACCAACGTATATTGTGTACCACAGTTGACAGTACCAACATATACTGTGTACCACAGTTGACAGTACCAACATATACTGTGTACCATAGTTGACAGTACCAACGTATACTGTGTACCACAGTTGACAGTACCAACATATACTGTGTACCACAGTTGACAGTACCATCATATACTGTGTACCACAGTTGACAGTACCAACATATATTGTGTACCACAGTTGACAATACCAACATATATTGTGTACCACGGTTGACAGTACCAATGTATACTGTGTACCACAGTTGACAGTACCAACATATACTGTGTACCACAGTTGACAGTACCAACATATACTGTGTACCATAGTTGACATTACCAACGTATATTGTGTTCCACAGTTGACAGTACCAACATGTACTGTGTACCACAGTTGACAGTACCAACGTATACTGTGTACCACAGTTGACAGTACCATCATATACTGTGTACCACAGTTGACAGTACCAACATATATTGTGTACCACAGTTGACAGTACCAACATATACTGTGTACCATAGTTGACATTACCAACGTATATTGTGTACCACAGTTGACAGTACCAACATATCCTGTGTACCTCAGTTGACAGTACCAACATATACTGTATACCACAGTTGACAGTACCAACATATAATGTGTACCACTGTTGACAGTACCAATATATACCGTGTACCACAGTTGACAGTACCAACATATACTCTGTACCACAGCTGACACTACCAACATATACTTGTACCTCAGTTGACAGTACTAGCATATATTGTGTACCACCGTTGACAATACCAACGTATACTGTGTACCACAGTTGACAGTACCAACGTATACTGTGCACCACAGTTGACAGTACCGACATATACTGTGTACCACAGTTGACAATACCAACATATACTTTGTACCACGGTTGACAGTACCAACGTATACTGTGTACCACTGTTGACAATATCAACATATACTGTGTACCACAGTTGACATTACCAACATATACAGTGTACCACAGTTGACAGTACCAACATATCCTGTGTACCTCAGTTGACAGTACCAACATATACTGTATACCACAGTTGACAGTACCAACATATAATGTGTACCACTGTTGACAGTACCAATATATACCGTGTACCACAGTTGACAGTACCAACATATACTCTGTACCACAGCTGACACTACCAACATATACTTGTACCTCAGTTGACAGTACTAGCATATATTGTGTACCACCGTTGACAGTACCAACATATACCGTGTACCACAGTTGACAGTACCAACATATACTGTGTACCACATTTGAGACTACCAACATATACTGGGTACGACTGTTGACAGTAACAACATATACTATGTACCACAGTTGACAGTACCAACATATACTGTGTACCACAGTTGACAGTACCAACCTATACTGTGTACCACAGTTGACAGTACCAACGTATACTGGGTACCACATTTGACACTACCAACATATACTGTGTACCACAGTTGACAGTACCAACGTATACTGTGTACCACAGTTGACGATACCAACATATACTGTGTACCACAGTTGACAGTACCAACATATACTGTATACCACAGTTGACAGTACCGACATATACTGTGTACCACAGTTGACAATACCAACATATACTTTGTACCACGGTTGACAGTACCAACGTATACTGTGTACCACTGTTGACAATATCAACATATACTGTGTACCACAGCTGACATTACCAACATATACAGTGTACCACAGTTGACAGTAGCAACATATACTGTGTACCACAGTTGACAGTACCAACATATACTGTGTACCACAGTGGACAGTACCAACATATACTGTGTACCATAGTTGATAGTACCAACGTATATTGTGTACCACAGTTGAGAGTACCAACATACACCGTGTACGACAGTTGACAGTAAAAACATATACTGTGTACCACAGTTGAGAGTACCAACATAAACTGTGTACCACAGTTGACAGTACCAACATATACTGTGTACCACAGTTGACAATACCAACATATACTGTGTACCACAGTTGACAGTACCAACATATACTGTGTACCACAGTTGAAAGTACCAACGTATACTGTGTACCACAGTTGACAACACCAACATATACTGTGTACCACAGTTGACAGTACCAACATATACTGTATACCACAGTTGACAGTACCAACATATACTGTGTACCACAGTTGACAGTACCGACATATACTGTGTACCACAGTTGACAGTACCAACATATACTGTATACCACAGTTGACAGTACCAACATATACTGTGTACCACTGTTGACAGTACCAACATATACCGTGTACCACAGTTGACAGTACCAACATATACTGTGTACCACAGCTGACACTACCAACATATACTTGTACCTCAGTTGACAGTACTACCATATATTGTGTACCACCGTTGACAATACCAACGTATACTGTGTACCACAGTTGACAGTACCAACGTATACTGTGCACCACAGTTTACAGTACCAAAATATACTGTGTACCACAGTTGACAATACCAACATATACTGTGTACCACAGTTGACAATACCAACACATATAGTGTACCACAGTTGACAGTACCAACGTATACTGTGTACCACAGTTGCCAATGCCAACATATACTGTGTACCACAGTTGAGAGTACCAACATATACTGTGTACCACAGTTGACAGTACCAACATATACAGTGTACCACAGTTGACAGTACCAACATATACTGTGTACCACAGTTGACAGTACCAATGTATACTGTGTACCACAGTTGACAGTACCAACATATACTGTGTACCACAGTTGACAGTACCAACATATACTGTGTACCATGGTTGACATTACCAACGTATATTGTGTTCCACAGTTGACAGTACCAACATGTACTGTGTACCACAGTTGACAGTACCAACGTATACTGTGTACCACAGTTGACAGTACCAACGTATACTGTGTACCACAGTTGACAGTACCAACATATAACGTGTACCACAGTTGGCAGTACCATCATATACTGTGTACCACAGTTGACAGTACCAACATATATTGTGTACCACAGTTGACAGTACCAACATATACTGTGTACCATAGTTGAAATTACCAACGTATATTGTGTACCACAGTTGACAATACCAACACATATAGTGTACCACAGTTGACAGTACCAACGTATATTGTGTACCACAGTTGCCAATGCCAACATATACTGTGTACCACAGTTGAGAGTACCAACATGTACCGTGTACCACAGTTGACAGTACCAACGTATACTGTGTACCACAGTTGACAATACCAACATATACTGTGTACCACAGTTGACAGTACCAACATATACTGTGTACCACAGTTGAAAGTACCAACGTATACTGTGTACCACAGTTGACAACACCAACATATACTGTGTACCACAGTTGACAGTACCAACATATACTGTATACCACAGTTGACAGTACTAACATATACTGTGTACCACAGTTGACAGTACCAACATATACTGTATACCACAGTTGACAGTACCAACATATACTGTGTACCACTGTTGACAGTACCAACATATACCGTGTACCACAGTTGACAGTACCAACATATACTGTGTACCACAGCTGACACTACCAACATATACTTGTACCTCAGTTGACAGTACTACCATATATTGTGTACCACCGTTGACAATACCAACGTATACTGTGTACCACAGTTGACAGTACCAACGTATACTGTGCACCACAGTTGACAGTACCAACATATACTGTGTACCACAGTTGACAATACCAACATATACTGTGTACCACAGTTGACAATACCAACACATATAGTGTACCACAGTTGACAGTACCAACGTATACTGTGTACCACAGTTGCCAATGCCAACATATACTGTGTACCACAGTTGAGAGTACCAACATATACTGTGTACCACAGTTGACAGTACCAACATATACTGTGTACCACAGTTGACAATACCAACATATACTGTGTACCACAGTTGACAGTACCAACATATACTGTGTACCCTAGTTGACATTACCAACGTATATTGTGTACCACAGTTGACAGTACCAACATGTACTGTGTACCACAGTTGACAGTACCAACGTATACTGTGTACCACAGTTGACAGTACCAACGTATACTGTGTACCACAGTTGACAGTACCAACATATAACGTGTACCACAGTTGGCAGTACCATCATATACTGTGTACCACAGTTGACAGTACCAACATATATTGTGTACCACAGTTGACAGTACCAACATATACTGTGTACCATAGTTGACATTACCAACGTATATTGTGTACCACAGTTGACAGTACCAACATACACCGTGTACAACAGTTGCAGGACCAACATATACTGTGTACCACAGTTGCGAGTACCAACATAAACTGTGTACCACAGTTGACAGTACCAACATATACTGTATACCACAGTTGACAGTACCAACATATACTGTGTACCACAGTTGACAGTACCAACATATACTGTGTACCACAGTTGACAGTACCAACATATACTGTGTACCACAGTTGACAGTACTAACATATACTGTGTACTACAGTTGACAGTACCAACATATACTGTGTACCACAGTTGACAGTACCAACATGTACTGTGTACCACAGTTGACAGTACCAACATATACTGTGTACCACAGTTGGCAGTACCAACATATACAGTGTACCACAGTTGACAGTACCAACATATACTGTGTACCACATTTGACAGTACCAACATATACTGTGTACCACAGTTGACAGTACCAACATGTACCGTGAACCACATTTGACAGTACCAACATATACTGTGTACCACAGTTGAGAGTACCAACGTATAGTGTGTACCACAGTTGACAGTACCATCATATACTGTGTACCACAGTTGACAGTACCAACATATATTGTGTACCACAGTTGACAGTACCAACATATACTGTGTACCATAGTTGACATTACCAACGTATATTGTGTACCACAGTTGACAATACCAACACATATAGTGTACCACAGTTGACAGTACCAACGTATATTGTGTACCACAGTTGCCAATGCCAACATATACTGTGTACCACAGTTGAGAGTACCAACATGTACCGTGTACCACAGTTGACAGTACCAACGTATACTGTGTACCAGAGTTGACAATACCAACATATACTGTGTACCACAGTTGACAGTACCAACATATACTGTGTACCTCAGTTGAAAGTACCAACGTATACTGTGTACCACAGTTGACAACACCAACATATACTGTGTACCACAGTTGAGAGTACCAACATATACTGTGTACCACAGTTGACAGTACCAACATATACTGTGTACCACAGTTGACAATACCAACATATACTGTGTACCACAGTTGACAGTACCAACATATACTGTGTACCCTAGTTGACATTACCAACGTATATTGTGTACCACAGTTGACAGTACCAACATGTACTGTGTACCACAGTTGACAGTACCAACGTATACTGTGTACCACAGTTGACAGTACCAACGTATACTGTGTACCACAGTTGACAGTACCAACATATAACGTGTACCACAGTTGGCAGTACCATCATATACTGTGTACCACAGTTGACAGTACCAACATATATTGTGTACCACAGTTGACAGTACCAACATATACTGTGTACCATAGTTGACATTACCAACGTATATTGTGTACCACAGTTGACAGTACCAACATACACCGTGTACAACAGTTGCAGGACCAACATATACTGTGTACCACAGTTGCGAGTACCAACATAAACTGTGTACCACAGTTGACAGTACCAACATATACTGTGTACCACAGTTGACAGTACCAACATATACTGTGTACCACAGTTGACAGTACTAACATATACTGTGTACTACAGTTGACAGTACCAACATATACTGTGTACCACAGTTGACAGTACCAACATGTACTGTGTACCACAGTTGACAGTACCAACATATACTGTGTACCACAGTTGGCAGTACCAACATATACAGTGTACCACAGTTGACAGTACCAACATATACTGTGTACCACATTTGACAGTACCAACATATACTGTGTACCACAGTTGACAGTACCAACATGTACCGTGAACCACATTTGACAGTACCAACATATACTGTGTACCACAGTTGAGAGTACCAACGTATAGTGTGTACCACAGTTGACAGTACCAACATATACTGTGTACCACAGTTGACAGTACCAACATATACTGTGTACCACAGTTCACAGTACCAAAGTATACAGTGTACCACATTTGACAGTACCAACATATTCTGTGTACCACAGTTGACAGTACCAACATATACTGTGTACCACTGTTGACAGTACCAACATATACCGTGTACCACATTTGACAGTACCAACATATACTGTGTACCACTGTTGACAGTACCAACATATACTGTGTACCACAGTTGACAGTACCAACATGTACCGTGTACCACAGTTGACAGTACCAACGTATACTGTGTACCACAGTTGACAATACCAACATATACTGTGTACCACAGTTGACAGTACCAACATATACTGTGTACCACAGTTGACAGTACCAACGTATACTGTTTATCACAGTTGACAGTACCAACGTATACTGGGTACCACATTTGACAGTACCAACATATACTGTGTACCACAGTTGACAGTACCAACGTATACTGTGTACCACAATTGACGATACCAACATATACTGTGTACCACAGTTGACAGTACCAACATATACTGTATACCACAGTTGACAGTACCGACATATACTGTGTACCACAGTTGACAATACCAACATATACTTTGTACCACGGTTGACAGTACCAATGTATACTGTGTACCACAGTTGACAGTACCAACATATACTGTGTACCACAGTTGACAGTACCAACATATACTGTGTACTATAGTTGACATTACCAACGTATATTGTGTTCCACAGTTGACAGTACCAACATGTACTGTGTACCACATTTGACAGTACCAACGTATACTGTGTACCACAGTTGACAGTACCAACGTATACTGTGTACCACAGTTGACAGTACCAACATATACTGTGTACCACAGTTCACAGTACCAAAGTATACAGTGTACCACATTTGACAGTACCAACATATTCTGTGTACCACAGTTGACAGTACCAACATATACTGTGTACCACTGTTGACAGTACCAACATATACCGTGTACCACATTTGACAGTACCAACATATACTGTGTACCACTGTTGACAGTACCAACATATACTGTGTACCACAGTTGACAGTACCAACATGTACCGTGTACCACAGTTGACAGTACCAACGTATACTGTGTACCACAGTTGACAATACCAACATATACTGTGTACCACAGTTGACAGTACCAACATATACTGTGTACCACAGTTGACAGTACCAACGTATACTGTTTATCACAGTTGACAGTACCAACGTATACTGGGTACCACATTTGACAGTACCAACATATACTGTGTACCACAGTTGACAGTACCAACGTATACTGTGTACCACAATTGACGATACCAACATATACTGTGTACCACAGTTGACAGTACCAACATATACTGTATACCACAGTTGACAGTACCGACATATACTGTGTACCACAGTTGACAATACCAACATATACTTTGTACCACGGTTGACAGTACCAATGTATACTGTGTACCACAGTTGACAGTACCAACATATACTGTGTACCACAGTTGACAGTACCAACATATACTGTGTACCATAGTTGACATTACCAACGTATATTGTGTTCCACAGTTGACAGTACCAACATGTACTGTGTACCACATTTGACAGTACCAACGTATACTGTGTACCACAGTTGACAGTACCAACGTATACTGTGTACCACAGTTGACAGTACCAACATATAACGTGTACCACAGTTGGCAGTACCATCATATACTGTGTACCACAGTTGACAGTACCAACATATATTGTGTACCACAGTTGACAGTACCAACATATACTGTGTACCATAGTTGACATTACCAACGTATATTGTGTACCACAGTTGACAGTACCAACATATCCTGTGTACCTCAGTTGACAGTACCAACATATACTGTATACCACAGTTGACAGTACCAACATATACTGTGTACCACTGTTGACAGTACCAACATATACTCTGTACCACAGCTGACACTACCAACATATACAGTGTACCACAGTTGACAGTAGCAACATATACTGTGTACCACAGTTGACAGTACCAACATATACTGTGTACCACAGTTGACAGTACCAACATATACTGTGTACCATAGTTGATAGTACCAACGTATATTGTGTACCACAGTTAAGAGTACCAACATACACCGTGTACGACAGTTGACAGTAAAAACATATACTGTGTACCACAGTTGAATGTACCAGAGTATAGTGTGTACCACACTTGACAGTCCCAACATATTCTGTATACCACAGTTGACAGTACCAACATATACAGTGTACCACTGTTGACAGTACCAACATATACCGTGTACCACAGTTGACAGTACCAACATATACTGTGTACCACAGTTGAGACTACCAACATATACTGGGTACGACTGTTGACAGTAACAACATATACTATGTACCACAGTTGACAGTACCAACATATACTGTGTACCACAGTTGACAGTACCAACCTATACTGTGTACCACAGTTGACAGTACCAACGTATACTGGGTACCACATTTGACACTACCAACATATACTGTGTACCACAGTTGACAGTACCAACGTATGCTGTGTACCACAGTTGACGATACCAACATATACTGTGTACCACAGTTGACAGTACCAACATATACTGTATACCACAGTTGACAGTACCGACATATACTGTGTACCACAGTTGACAATACCAACATATACTTTGTACCACGGTTGACAGTACCAACGTATACTGTGTACCACTGTTGACAATATCAACATATACTGTGTACCACAGTTGACATTACCAACATATACAGTGTACCACAGTTGACAGTAGCAACATATACTGTGTACCACAGTTGACAGTACCAACATATACTGTGTACCACAGTTGACAGTACCAACATATACTGTGTACCATAGTTGATAGTACCAACGTATATTGTGTACCACAGTTGAGAGTACCATCATACACCGTGTACGACAGTTGACAGTAAAAACATATACTGTGTACCACAGTTGAGAGTACCAACATAAACTGTGTACCACAGTTGACAGTACCAACATATACTGTGTACCACAGTTGACAGTACCAACATATACTGTGTACCACAGTTGACAGTACCAACATATACTGTATACCACAGTTGACAGTACCAACATATACTGTGTACCACAGTTGACAGTACCAACATATACTGTGTACCACAGTTGACAGTACCAACATATACTGTGTACCACAGTTGACAGTACTAACATATACTGTGTACTACAGTTGACAGTACCAACATATATTGTGTACCACAGTTGACAGTACCAACATATACTGTGTACCACAGTTGGCAGTACCAACATATAATGTGTACCTCAGTTGACAGTACCAACATATACTGTGTACCACAGTTGACAGTTCCAACGTATACTGTGTACCACAGTTGACAGTACCAACGTATACAGTGTACCACAGTTGACAGTACCAATATATACTGTGTAACACAGTTGACAATACCAACATATAATGTGTACCACAGTTGACAGTACCAAAGTATACTGTGAACCACTGTTGGCAATACCAACATATACTGTGTACTACAGTTGACAGAACCAACATATACAGTGTACCACAGTTGACAGTACCAACATATACTGTGTACCACAGTTGACAGTACCAGCATATACTGTGTACCACAGTTGACAGTACCAACATATACTGTGTACCACAGTTCACAGTACCAACGTATACTGTGTACCACATTTGACATTACCAACATATACTGTGTACCACAGTTGACAGTACCAACATATACTGTGTACCACTTTTGACAGTACCAACATATACCGTGTATCACATTTGACAGTACCAACATATACTGTGTACCACTGTTGACAGTACCAACATATACTGTGTACCACAGTTGACAGTACCAACATGTACCGTGTACCACAGTTGACAGTACCAACGTATACTGTGTACCACAGTTGACAATACCAACATATACTGTGTACCACAGTTGACAGTACCAATATATACTGTGTACCACAGTTGAAAGTACCAACGTATACTGTGTACCACAGTTGACAACACCAACATATACTGTGTACCACAGTTGACAGTACCAACATATACTGTATACCACAGTTGACAGTACCAACATATACTGTGTACCACAGTTGACAGTACCAACATATACTGTGTACCACAGTTGACAGTACCAACATATACTGTATACCAGAGTTGACAGTACCAACATATACTGTGTACCACTGTTGACAGTACCAACATATACAGTGTACCACAGTTGACATTACCAACTTATACTGTGTACCACAGCTGACAATACCAACATATACTTGTACCTCAGTTGACAGTACTACCATATATTGTGTACCACCGTTGACAATACCAACGTATACTGTGTACGACAGTTGACAGTACCAACGTATACTGTGCACCACAGTTGACAGTACCAACATATACTGTGTACCACAGTTGACAATACCAACATATACTGTATACCACAGTTGACAATACCAACACATATAGTGTACCAGAGTTGACAATACCAACACATATAGTGTACCACAGTTGACAGTACCAACGTATACTGTGTACCACAGTTGCCAATGCCAACATATACTGTGTACCACAGTTGAGAGTACCAACATGTACCGTGTACCACAGTTGACAGTACCAACGTATACTGTGTACCACAGTTGACAGTACCAACGTATACTGTTTACCACAGTTGACAATACCAACATATACTGTGTACCAGAGTTGACAGTACCCACATATACTGTGTACCACAGTTGACAGTTCCAACATATAAGGTGTACCACTGTTGATACTACCGACATATCCTGTGTACCTCAGTTGTCAGTACCAACATATACTGTATACCACAGTTGACAGTACCAACATATACTGTGTACCTCTGTTGACAGTACCAACATATACCGTGTACCACAGTTGACAGTACCAACATATACTGTGTACCACAGCTGACACTACCAACATATACTTGTACCTCAATTGACAGTACTACCATATATTGTGTACCACCGTTGACAATACCAACGTATACTGTGTACCACAGTTGACAGTACCAACGTATACTGTGCACCACAGTTGACAGTACCAACATATACTGTGTACCACAGTTGACAATACCAACATATACTGTGTACCACAGTTGACAATACCAACACATATAGTGTACCACAGTTGACAGTACCAACGTATACTGTGTACCACAGTTGCCAATGCCAACATATACTGTGTACCACAGTTGAGAGTACCAACATGTACCGTGTACCACAGTTGACACTACCAACGTATACTGTGTACCACAGTTGACAATACCAACATATACTGTGTACCACAGTTGACAGTACCAACATATACTGTGTACCACAGTTGAAAGTACCAACGTATACTGTGTACCACAGTTGACAACACCAACATATACTGTGTACCACAGTTGACAGTACCAACATATACTGTATACCACAGTTGACAGTACCAACATATACTGTGTACCACAGTTGACAGTACCAACATATACTGTGTACCACAGTTGACAGTACCAACATATACTGTATACCACAGTTGACAGTTCCAACATATACTGTGTACCACTGTTGACAGTACCAACATATACCGTGTACCACAGTTGACAGTACCAACATATACTGTGTACCACAGCTGACACTACCAACATATACTTGTACCTCAGTTGACAGTATTACCATATATTGTGTACCACCGTTGACAATACCAACGTATACTGTGTACCACAGTTGACAGTACCAACGTATACTGTTTACCAAAGTTGACAATACCAACATATACTGTGTACCAGAGTTGACAGTACCCACATATACTGTGTACCACAGTTGACAGTTCCAACATATAAGGTGTACCACTGTTGATACTACCGACATATACTGTGTAGCACAGTTGACAGTACTAACATATACTGTGTACCACAGTTGAGAGTACCACCATATACTGGGTACCACTGTTGACAGTACCAACATATACTGTGTACCACAGTTGACAGTACCAACATATACTGTGTACCATAGTTGACAGTACCAACATATCCTGTGTACCTCAGTTGTCAGTACCAACATATACTGTATACCACAGTTGACAGTACCAACATATACTGTGTACCTCTGTTGACAGTACCAACATATACCGTGTACCACAGTTGACAGTACCAACATATACTGTGTACCACAGCTGACACTACCAACATATACTTGTACCTCAATTGACAGTACTACCATATATTGTGTACCACCGTTGACAATACCAACGTATACTATGTACCACAGTTGACAGTACCAACGTATACTGTGCACCACAGTTGACAGTACCAACATATACTGTGTACCACAGTTGACAATACCAACATATACTGTGTACCACAGTTGACAATACCAACACATATAGTGTACCACAGTTGACAGTACCAACGTATACTGTGTACCACAGTTGCCAATGCCAACATATACTGTGTACCACAGTTGAGAGTACCAACATGTACCGTGTACCACAGTTGACACTACCAACGTATACTGTGTACCACAGTTGACAATACCAACATATACTGTGTACCACAGTTGACAGTACCAACATATACTGTATACCACAGTTGACAGTACCAACATATACTGTGTACCACAGTTGACAGTACCAACATATACTGTGTACCACAGTTGACAGTACCAACATATACTGTATACCACAGTTGACAGTTCCAACATATACTGTGTACCACTGTTGACAGTACCAACATATACCGTGTACCACAGTTGACAGTACCAACATATACTGTGTACCACAGCTGACACTACCAACATATACTTGTACCTCAGTTGACAGTATTACCATATATTGTGTACCACCGTTGACAATACCAACGTATACTGTGTACCACAGTTGACAGTACCAACGTATACTGTGCACCACAGTTGACAGTACCAAAATATACTGTGTACCACAGTTGACAATACCAACATATACTGTGTACCACAGTTGACAATACCAACACATATAGTGTACCACAGTTGACAGTACCAACGTATACTGTGTACCACAGTTGCCAATGCCAACATATACTGTGTACCACAGTTGAGAGTACCAACATATACTGTGTACCACAGTTGACAGTACCAACATATACTGTGTACCACAGTTGACAGTACCAACATATACTGTGTACCACAGTTGACAGTACCAATGTATACTGTGTACCACAGTTGACAGTACCAACATATACTGTGTACCACAGTTGACAGTACCAACATATACTGTGTACCATAGTTGACATTACCAACGTATATTGTGTTCCACAGTTGACAGTACCAACATGTACTGTGTACCACAGTTGACAGTACCAACGTATACTGTGTACCACAGTTGACAGTACCAACGTATACTGTGTACCACAGTTGACAGTACCAACATATAACGTGTACCACAGTTGGCAGTACCATCATATACTGTGTACCACAATTGACAGTACCAACATATATTGTGTACCACAGTTGACAGTACCAACATATACTGTGTACCATAGTTGACATTACCAACGTATATTGTGTACCACAGTTGACAGTACCAACATATCCTGTGTACCTCAGTTGACAGTACCAACATATACTGTATACCACAGTTGACAGTACCAACATATAATGTGTACCACTGTTGACAGTACCAATATATACCGTGTACCACAGTTGACAGTACCAACATATACTGTGTACCACAGCTGACACTACCAACATATACTTGTACCTCAGTTGACAGTACTACCATATATTGTGTACCACCGTTGACAATACCAACGTATACTGTGTACCACAGTTGACAGTACCAACGTATACTGTTTACCAAAGTTGACAATACCAACATATACTGTGTACCAGAGTTGACAGTACCCACATATACTGTGTACCACAGTTGACAGTTCCAACATATAAGGTGTACCACTGTTGATACTACCGACATATACTGTGTAGCACAGTTGACAGTACTAACATATACTGTGTACCACAGTTGAGAGTACCACCATATACTGGGTACCACTGTTGACAGTACCAACATATACTGTGTACCACAGTTGACAGTACCAACATATACTGTGTACCATAGTTGACAGTACCAACATATCCTGTGTACCTCAGTTGTCAGTACCAACATATACTGTATACCACAGTTGACAGTACCAACATATACTGTGTACCTCTGTTGACAGTACCAACATATACCGTGTACCACAGTTGACAGTACCAACATATACTGTGTACCACAGCTGACACTACCAACATATACTTGTACCTCAATTGACAGTACTACCATATATTGTGTACCACCGTTGACAATACCAACGTATACTATGTACCACAGTTGACAGTACCAACGTATACTGTGCACCACAGTTGACAGTACCAACATATACTGTGTACCACAGTTGACAATACCAACATATACTGTGTACCACAGTTGACAATACCAACACATATAGTGTACCACAGTTGACAGTACCAACGTATACTGTGTACCACAGTTGCCAATGCCAACATATACTGTGTACCACAGTTGAGAGTACCAACATGTACCGTGTACCACAGTTGACACTACCAACGTATACTGTGTACCACAGTTGACAATACCAACATATACTGTGTACCACAGTTGACAGTACCAACATATACTGTATACCACAGTTGACAGTACCAACATATACTGTGTACCACAGTTGACAGTACCAACATATACTGTGTACCACAGTTGACAGTACCAACATATACTGTATACCACAGTTGACAGTTCCAACATATACTGTGTACCACTGTTGACAGTACCAACATATACCGTGTACCACAGTTGACAGTACCAACATATACTGTGTACCACAGCTGACACTACCAACATATACTTGTACCTCAGTTGACAGTATTACCATATATTGTGTACCACCGTTGACAATACCAACGTATACTGTGTACCACAGTTGACAGTACCAACGTATACTGTGCACCACAGTTGACAGTACCAAAATATACTGTGTACCACAGTTGACAATACCAACATATACTGTGTACCACAGTTGACAATACCAACACATATAGTGTACCACAGTTGACAGTACCAACGTATACTGTGTACCACAGTTGCCAATGCCAACATATACTGTGTACCACAGTTGAGAGTACCAACATATACTGTGTACCACAGTTGACAGTACCAACATATACTGTGTACCACAGTTGACAGTACCAACATATACTGTGTACCACAGTTGACAGTACCAATGTATACTGTGTACCACAGTTGACAGTACCAACATATACTGTGTACCACAGT
Organism: Eledone cirrhosa; assembly: GCA_964016885.1. Lineage (NCBI taxonomy): Eukaryota > Metazoa > Mollusca > Cephalopoda > Octopoda > Eledonidae > Eledone > Eledone cirrhosa. The sequence goes on from OZ024755.1 coordinate 44,304,172, forward strand.
TGACAGTACCAACATATACTGTGTACCATAGTTGACATTACCAACGTATATTGTGTTCCACAGTTGACAGTACCAACATGTACTGTGTACCACAGTTGACAGTACCAACGTATACTGTGTACCACAGTTGACAGTACCAACGTATACTGTGTACCACAGTTGACAGTACCAACATATAACGTGTACCACAGTTGGCAGTACCATCATATACTGTGTACCACAATTGACAGTACCAACATATATTGTGTACCACAGTTGACAGTACCAACATATACTGTGTACCATAGTTGACATTACCAACGTATATTGTGTACCACAGTTGACAGTACCAACATATCCTGTGTACCTCAGTTGACAGTACCAACATATACTGTATACCACAGTTGACAGTACCAACATATAATGTGTACCACTGTTGACAGTACCAATATATACCGTGTACCACAGTTGACAGTACCAACATATACTGTGTACCACAGCTGACACTACCAACATATACTTGTACCTCAGTTGACAGTACTACCATATATTGTGTACCACCGTTGACAATACCAACGTATACTGTGTACCACAGTTGACAGTACCAACGTATACTGTGCACCACAGTTGACAGTACCGACATATACTGTGTACCACAGTTGACAATACCAACATATACTTTGTACCACGGTTGACAGTACCAACGTATATTGTGTACCACTGTTGACAATATCAATATATACTGTGTACCACAGTTGACATTACCAACATATACAGTGTACCACAGTTGACAGTAGCAACATATACTGTGTACCACAGTTGACAGTACCAACATATACTGTGTACCACAGTTGACAGTACCAACATATACTGTGTACCATAGTTGATAGTACCAACGTATATTGTGTACCACAGTTGAGAGTACCAACATACACCGTGTACGACAGTTGACAGTAAAAACATATACTGTGTACCACAGTTGAGAGTACCAACATAAACTGTGTACCACAGTTGACAGTACCAACATATACTGTGTACCACAGTTGACAGTACCAACATATACTGTGTAACACAGTTGACAGAACCAACATGTACCGTGAACCACAGTTGACAGTACCAACGTATACTGTGAACCACTGTTGGCAATACCAACATATACTGTGTACTACAGTTGACAGAACCAACATATACAGTGTACCACAGTTGACAGTACCAACATATACTGTGTACCACAGTTGACAGTACCAACATATACTGTGTAACACAGTTGACAGAACCAACATGTACCGTGAACCACAGTTGACAGTACCAACGTATACTGTTTACCACAGTTGAGAGTACCAACGTATAGTGTGTACCACAGTTGACAGTACCAACATATACTGTGTACCACAGTTGACAGTACCAACATATACTGTGTACCACAGTTCACAGTACCAACGTATACTGTGTACCACATTTGACAGTACCAACATATACTGTGTACCACAGTTGACAGTACCAACATATACTGTGTACCACTTTTGACAGTACCAACATAAACCGTGTATCACATTTGACAGTACCAACATATACTGTGTACCACTGTTGACAGTACCAACATATACTGTGTACCACAGTTGATAGTACCAACATGTACCGTGTACCACAGTTGACAGTACCAACGTATACTGTGTACCACAGTTGACAATACCAACATATACTGTGTACCACAGTTGACAGTACCAACATATACTGTGTACCACAGTTGAAAGTACCAACGTATACTGTGTACCACAGTTGACAACACCAACATATACTGTGTACCACAGTTGACAGTACCAACATATACTGTATACCACAGTTGACAGTACCAACATATACTGTGTACCACAGTAGACAGTACCAACATATACTGTGTACCACAGTTGACAGTACCAACATATACTGTATACCAGAGTTGACAGTACCAACATATACTGTGTACCACTGTTGACAGTACCAACATATACAGTGTACCACAGTTGACATTACCAACATATACTGTGTACCATAGCTGACAATACCAACATATACTTGTACCTCAGTTGACAGTACTACCATATATTGTGTACCACCGTTGACAATACCAACGTATACTGTGTACCACAGTTGACAGTACCAACGTATACTGTGCACCACAGTTGACAGTACCAACATATACTGTGTACCACAGTTGACAATACCAACATATACTGTGTACCACAGTTGACAATACCAACACATATAGTGTACCACAGTTGACAATACCAACACATATAGTGTACCACAGTTGACAGTACCAACGTATACTGTGTACCACAGTTGCCAATGCCAACATATACTGTGTACCACAGTTGAGAGTACCAACATGTACCGTGTACCACAGTTGACAGTACCGACGTATACTGTGTACCACAGTTGACAGTACCAACGTATACTGATTACCACAGTTGACAATACCAACATATACTGTGTACCAGAGTTGACAGTACCCACATATACTGTGTACCACAGTTGACAGTTCCAACATATAAGGTGTACCACTGTTGATACTACCGACATATACTGTGTAGCACAGTTGACAGTACTAACATATACTGCGTACCACATTTGAGAGTACCACCATATACTGGGTACCACTGTTGACAGTACCAACATATACTGTGTACCACAGTTGACAGTACCAACATATACTGTGTACCATAGTTGACAGTACCAACATATCCTGTGTACCTCAGTTGACAGTACCAACATATACTGTGTACCACAGTTGACAATACCAACATATACTGTGTACCACAGTTGAAAATACCAACACATATAGTGTACCACAGTTGACAATACCAACACATATAGTGTACCACAGTTGACAGTACCAACGTATACTGTGTACCACAGTTGCCAATGCCAACATATACTGTGTACCACAGTTGAGAGTACCAACATGTACCGTGTACCACAGTTGACAGTACCGACGTATACTGTGTACCACAGTTGACAGTACCAACGTATACTGATTACCACAGTTGACAATACCAACATATACTGTGTACCAGAGTTGACAGTACCCACATATACTGTGTACCACAGTTGACAGTTCCAACATATAAGGTGTACCACTGTTGATACTACCGACATATACTGTGTAGCACAGTTGACAGTACTAACATATACTGTGTACCACATTTGAGAGTACCACCATATACTGGGTACCACTGTTGACAGTACCAACATATACTGTGTACCACAGTTGACAGTACCAACATATACTGTGTACCATATTTGACAGTACCAACATATCCTGTGTACCTCAGTTGTCAGTACCAACATATACTGTATACCACAGTTGACAGTACCAACATATACTGTGTACCACTGTTGACAGTACCAACATATACCGTGTACCACAGTTGACAGTACCAACATATACTGTGTACCACAGCTGACACTACCAACATATACTTGTACCTCAATTGACAGTACTACCATATATTGTGTACCACCGTTGACAATACCAACGTATACTGTGTACCACAGTTGACAGTACCAACGTATACTGTGCACCACAGTTGACAGTACCAACATATACTGTGTACCACAGTTGACAATACCAACATATACTGTGTACCACAGTTGACAATACCAACACATATAGTGTACCACAGTTGACAGTACCAACGTATACTGTGTACCACAGATGCCAATGCCAACATATACTGTGTACCACAGTTGAGAGTACCAACATGTACCGTGTACCACAGTTGACACTACCAACGTATACTGTGTACCACAGTTGACAATACCAACATATACTGTGTACCACAGTTGACAGTACCGACGTATACTGTGTACCACAGTTGACAGTACCAACGTATACTGATTACCACAGTTGACAATACCAACATATACTGTGTACCAGAGTTGACAGTACCCACATATACTGTGTACCACAGTTGACAGTTCCAACATATAAGGTGTACCACTGTTGATACTACCGACATATACTGTGTAGCACAGTTGACAGTACTAACATATACGGTGTACCACATTTGAGAGTACCACCATATACTGGGTACCACTGTTGACAGTACCAACATATACTGTGTACCACAGTTGACAGTACCAACATATACTGTGTACCATAGTTGACAGTACCAACATATCCTGTGTACCTCAGTTGTCAGTACCAACATATACTGTATACCACAGTTGACAGTACCAACATATACTGTGTACCACTGTTGACAGTACCAACATATACCGTGTACCACAGCTGACACTACCAACATATACTGTGTACCATAGTTGACATTACCAACGTATATTGTGTACCACAGTTGACATTACCAACATATCCTCTGTACGTCAGTTGACAGTACCAACATATACTGTATACCACAGTTGACAGTACCAACATATACTGTGTACCACTGTTGACAGTACCAATATATACCGTGTACCACAGTTGACAGTACCAACATATACTGTGTACCACAGCTGACACTACCAACATATACTTGTACCTCAGTTGACAGTACTACCATATATTGTGTACCACCGTTGACAATACCAACGTATACTGTGTACCACAGTTGACAGTACCAACGTATATTGTGCACCACAGTTGACAGTACCAACATATACTGTGTACCACAGTTGACAATACCAACATATACTGTGTACCACAGTTGACAATACCAACACATATAGTGTACCACAGTTGACTGTACCAACGTATATTGTGTACCACAGTTGCCAATGCCACCATATACTGTGTACCACAGTTGAGAGTACCAACATGTACTGTGTACCACAGTTGACAGTACCAACGTATACTGTGTACCACAGTTGACAATACCAACATATACTGTGTACCACAGTTGACAGTACCAACATATACTGTGTACCCTAGTTGAAAGTACCAACGTATACTGTGTACCACAGTTGACAACACCAACATATACTGTGTATCACAGTTGACAGTACCAACATATACTGTATACCACAGTTGACAGTACCAACATATACTGTGTACCACAGTTGACAGTACCAACATATACTGTGTACCACAGTTGACAGTACCAACATATACTGTATACCACAGCTGACACTACCAACATATACTTGTACCTCAGTTGACAGTACTACCATATATTGTGTACCACCGTTGACAATACCAACGTATACTGTGTACCACAGTTGACAGTACCAACGTATACTGTGCACCACAGTTGACAGTACCAACATATACTGTGTACCACAGTTGGCAGTACCAACATATAATGTGTACCTCAGTTGACAGTACCAACATATACTGTGTACCACAGTTGACAGTACCAACGTATACTGTGTACCACAGTTGACAGTACCAACGTATACTGTGTACCACAGTTGACAGTACCAATATATACTGTGTAACACAGTTGACAATACCAACATATAATGTGTACCACAGTTGACAGTACCAACGTATACTGTGAACCACTGTTGGCAATACCAACATGTACTGTGTACTACAGTTGACAGAACCAACATATACAGTGTACCACAGTTGACAGTACCAACATATACTGTGTACCACAGTTGACAGTACCAACATATACTGTGTACCACAGTTGACAGAACCAACATGTACCGTGAACCACAGTTGACAGTACCAACGTATACTGTGTACCACAGTTGAGAGTACCAACGTATAGTGTGTACCACAGTTGACAGTACCAACATATACTGTGTACCACAGTTGACAGTACCAACATATACTGTGTACCACAGTTCACAGTACCAACGTATACTGTGTACCACATTTGACAGTACCAACATATACTGTGTACCACAGTTGACAGTACCAACATATACTGTGTACCACTTTTGACAGTACCAACATATACCGTGTATCACATTTGACAGTACCAACATATACTGTGTACCACTGTTGACAGTACCAACATATACTGTGTACCACAGTTGACAGTACCAACATGTACCGTGTACCACAGTTGACAGTACCAACGTATACTGTGTACCACAGTTGACAATACCAACATATACTGTGTACCACAGTTGACAGTAACAACATATACTGTGTACCACAGTTGAAAGTACCAACGTATACTGTGTACCACAGTTGACAACACCAACATATACTGTGTACCACAGTTGACAGTACCAACATATACTGTATACCACAGTTGACAGTACCAACATATACTGTGTACCACAGTTGACAGTACCAACATATACTGTGTACCACAGTTGACAGTACCAACATATACTGTATACCAGAGTTGACAGTACCAACATATACTGTGTACCACTGTTTACAGTACCAACATATACAGTGTACCACAGTTGACATTACCAACATATACTGTGTACCACAGCTGACAATACCAACATATACTTGTACCTCAGTTGAGAGTACTACCATATATTGTGTACCACCGTTGACAATACCAACGTATACTGTGTACCACAGTTGACAGTACCAACGTATACTGTGCACCACAGTTGACAGTACCAACATATACTGTGTACCACAGTTGACAATACCAACATATACTGTGTACCACAGTTGACAATACCAACACATATAGTGTACCACAGTTGACAATACGAACACATATAGTGTACCACAGTTGACAGTACCAACGTATACTGTGTAACACAGTTGCCAATGCCAACATATACTGTGTACCACAGTTGAGAGTACCAACGTATACTGTGTACCACAGTTGACAGTACCAACGTATACTGTTTACCACAGTTGACAATACCAACATATACTGTGTACCACAGTTGACAGTACCCACATATACTGTGTACCACAGTTGACAGTTCCAACATATAAGGTGTACCACTGTTGATACTACCGACATATACTGTGTAGCACAGTTGACAGTACTAACATATACTGTGTACCACAGTTGAGAGTACCACCATATACTGGGTACCACTGTTGACAGTACCAACATATACTGTGTACCACAGTTGACAGTACCAACATATACTGTGTACCATAGTTGACAGTACCAACATATCCTGTGTACCTCAGTTGTCAGTACCAACATATACTGTATACCACAGTTGACAGTACCAACATATACTGTGTACCACTGTTGACAGTACCAACATATACCGTGTACCACAGTTGACAGTACCAACATATACTGTGTACCACAGCTGACACTACCAACATATACTTGTACCTCAATTGACAGTACTACCATATATTGTGTACCACCGTTGACAATACCAACGTAAACTGTGTACCACAGTTGACAGTACCAACGTATACTGTGCACCACAGTTGACAGTACCAACATATACTGTGTACCACAGTTGACAATACCAACATATACTGTGTACCACAGTTGACAATACCAACACATATAGTGTACCACAGTTGACAGTACCAACGTATACTGTGTACCACAGTTGACAATACCAACATATACTGTGTACCACAGTTGACAGTACCAACATATACTGTGTACCACAGTTGAAAGTACCAACGTATACTGTGTACCACAGTTGACAACACCAACATATACTGTGTACCACAGTTGACAGTACCAACATATACTGTATACCACAGTTGACAGTACAAACATATACTGTGTACCACAGTTGACAGTACCAACATATACTGTGTACCACAGTTGACAGTACCAACATATACTGTATACCACAGTTGACAGTACCAACATATACTGTGTACCACTGTTGACAATACCAACATATACCGTGTACCACAGTTGACAGTACCAACATATACTGTGTACCACAGCTGACACTACCAACATATACTTGTACCTCAGTTGACAGTATTACCATATATTGTGTACCACCGTTGACAATACCAACGTATATTGTGTACCACAGTTGACAGTACCAACGTATACTGTGTACCACAGTTGACAATACCAACATATACTGTGTACCACAGTTGACAATACCAACACATATAGTGTACCACAGTTGACAGTACCAACGTATACTGTGTACCACAGTTGCCAATGCCAACATATACTGTGTACCACAGTTGAGAGTACCAACATATACGGTGTACCACAGTTGACAGTACCAACATATACTGTGTACCACAGTTGACAGTACCAACATATACTGTGTACCACAGTTGACAGTACCAATGTATACTGTGTACCACAGTTGACAGTACCAACATATACTGTGTACCACAGTTGACAGTACCAACATATACTGTGTACCATAGTTGACATTACCAACGTATATTGTGTTCCACAGTTGACAGTACCAACATGTACTGTGTACCACAGTTGACAGTACCAACGTATACTGTGTACCACAGTTGACAGTACCAACGTATACTGTGTACCACAGTTGACAGTACCAACATATAATGTGTACCACAGTTGACAGTACCATCATATACTGTGTACCACAGTTGACCGTACCAACATATATTGTGTACCACAGTTGACAGTACCAGCATATACTGTGTACCATAGTTGACATTACCAACGTATATTGTGTACCACAGTTGACAGTACCAACATATCCTGTGTACCTCAGTTGACAGTACCATCATATACAGTATACCACAGTTGACAGTACCAACATATACTGTGTACCACTGTTGACAGTACCAATATATACCGTGTACCACAGTTGACAGTACCAACATATACTGTGTACCACAGCTGACACTACCAACATATACTTGTACCTCAGTTGACAGTACTACCATATATTGTGTACCACCGTTGACAATACCAACGTATACTGTGTACCACAGTTGACTGTACCAACGTATACTGTGCACCACAGTTGACAGTACCAACATATACTGTGTACCACAGTTGACAATACCAACATATACTGTGTACCACAGTTGACAATACCAACACATATAGTGTACCACAGTTGACAGTACCAACGTATATTGTGTACCACAGTTGCCAATGCCAACATATACTGTGTACCACAGTTGAGAGTACCAACATGTACCGTGTACCACAGTTGAGAGTACCAACGTATACTGTGTACCACAGTTGACAATACCAACATATACTGTGTACCACAGTTGACAGTACCAACATATACTGTGTACCACAGTTGAAAGTACCAACGTATACTGTGTACCACAGTTGACAACACCAACATATACTGTGTATCACAGTTGACAGTACCAACATATACTGTATACCACAGTTGACAGTACCAACATATACTGTGTACCACAGTTGACAGTACCAACATATACTGTGTACCACAGTTGACAGTACCAACATATACTGTATACCACAGTTGACAGTACCAACATATACTGTGTACCACTGTTGACAGTACCAACATATACTGTGTACCCTAGTTGACATTCCCAACGTATATTGTGTACCACAGTTGACAGTACCAACATGTACTGTGTACCACAGTTGACAGTACCAACGTATACTGTGTACCACAGTTGACAGTACCAACGTATACTGTGTACCACAGTTGACAGTACCAACGTATACTGTGCACCACAGTTGACAGTACCAACATATACTGTGTACCACAGTTGACAATACCAACATATACTGTGTACCACAGTTGACAATACCAACACATATAGTGTACCACAGTTGACAGTACCAACGTATACTGTGTACCACAGTTGCCAATGCCATCATATACTGTGTACCACAGTTGAGAGTAACAACATATACTGTGTACCACAGTTGACAGTACCAACATATACTGTGTACCACAGTTGACAGTACCAATGTATACTGTGTACCACAGTTGAAAGTACCAACATATACTGTGTACCATAGTTGACATTACCAACGTATATTGTGTACCACAGTTGACATTACCAACATATCCTGTGTACCTCAGTTGACAGTACCAACATATACTGTATACCACAGTTGACAGTACCAACATATACTGTGTACCACTGTTGACAGTACCAATATATACCGTGTAACACAGTTGACAGTACCAACATATACTGTGTACCACAGCTGACACTACCAACATATACTTGTACCTCAGTTGACAGTACTACCATATATTGTGTACCACCGTTGACAATACCAACGTATACTGTGTACCACAGTTGACAGTACCAACGTATATTGTGCACCACAGTTGACAGTACCAACATATACTGTGTACCACAGTTGACAATACCAACATATACTGTGTACCACAGTTGACAATACCAACACATATAGTGTACCATAGTTGACTGTACCAACGTATATTGTGTACCACAGTTGCCAATGCCAACATATACTGTGTACCACAGTTGAGAGTACCAACATGTACCGTGTACCACAGTTGACAGTGCCAACGTATACTGTGTACCACAGTTGATAATACCAACATATACTGTGTACCACAGTTGACAGTACCAACATATACTGTGTACCCTAGTTGAAAGTACCAACGTATACTGTGTACCACAGTTGACAACACCAACATATACTGTGTATCACAGTTGACAGTACCAACATATACTGTATACCACAGTTGACAGTACCAACATATACTGTGTACCACAGTTGACAGTACCAACATATACTGTGTACCACAGTTGACAGTACCAACATATACTGTATACCACAGTTGACAGTACCAACATATACTGTGTACCACTGTTGACAGTACCAACATATACCGTGTACCACAGTTGACAGTACCAACATATACTGTGTACCACAGCTGACACTACCAACATATACTTGTACCTCAGTTGACAGTACTACCATATATTGTGTACCACCGTTGACAATACCAACGTATACTGTGTACCACAGTTGACAGTACCAACGTATACTGTGCACCACAGTTGACAGTACCAACATATACTGTGTACCACAGTTGGCAGTACCAACATATAATGTGTACCTCAGTTGACAGTACCAACATATACTGTGTACCACAGTTGACAGTACCAACGTATACTGTGTACCACAGTTGACAGTACCAACGTATACTGTGTACCACAGTTGACAGTACCAATATATACTGTGTAACACAGTTGACAATACCAACATATAATGTGTACCACAGTTGACAGTACCAACGTATACTGTGAATCACTGTTGGCAATACCAACATATACTGTGTACTACAGTTGACAGAACCAACATATACAGTGTACCACAGTTGACAGTACCAACATATACTGTGTACCACAGTTGACAGTACCAACATATACTGTGTACCACAGTTGACAGAACCAACATGTACCGTGAACCACAGTTGACAGTACCAACGTATACTGTGTACCACAGTTGAGAGTACCAACGTATAGTGTGTACCACAGTTGACAGTACCAACATATACTGTGTACCACAGTTGACAGTACCAACATATACTGTGTACCACAGTTCACAGTACCAACGTATACTGTGTACCACATTTGACAGTACCAACATATACTGTGTACCACAGTTGACAGTACCAACATATACTGTGTACCACTTTTGACAGTACCAACATTTACCGTGTATCACATTTGACAGTACCAACATGTACCGTGTACCACAGTTGACAGTACCAACGTATACTGTGTACCACAGTTGACAATACCAACATATACTGTGTACCACAGTTGACAGTACCAACATATACTGTGTACCACAGTTGAAAGTACCAACGTATACTGTGTACCACAGTTGACAACACCAACATATACTGTGTACCACAGTTGACAGTACCAACATATACTGTATACCACAGTTGACAGTACCAACATATACTGTGTACCACAGTTGACAGTACCAACATATACTGTGTACCACAATTGACAGTACCAACATATACTGTATACCAGAGTTGACAGTACCAACATATACTGTGTACCACTGTTGACAGTACCAACATATACGGTGTACCACAGTTGACATTACCAACATATAATGTGTACCACAGCTGACAATACCAACATATACTTGTACCTCAGTTGAGAGTACTACCATATATTGTGTACCACCGTTGACAATACCAACGTATACTGTGTACCACAGTTGACAGTACCAACGTATACTGTGCACCACAGTTGACAGTACCAACATATACTGTGTACCACAGTTGACAATACCAACATATACTGTGTACCACAGTTGACAATACCAACACATATAGTGTACCACAGTTGACAATACCAACACATATAGTGTACCACAGTTGACAGTACCAACGTATACTGTTTACCACAGTTGACAATACCAACATATACTGTGTACCAGAGTTGACAGTACCCACATATACTGTGTACCACAGTTGACAGTTCCAACATATAAGGTGTACCACTGTTGATACTACCGACATATACTGTGTAACACAGTTGACAGTACTAACATATACTGTGTACCACAGTTGAGAGTACCACCATATACTGGGTACCACTGTTGACAGTACCAACATATACTGTGTACCACAGTTGACAGTACCAACATATACTGTGTACCATAGTTGACAGTACCAACATATCCTGTGTACCTCAGTTGTCAGTACCAACATATAGTGTATACCACAGTTGACAGTACCAACATATACTGTGTACCACTGTTGAGAGTACCAACATATACCGTGTACCACAGTTGACAGTACCAACATATACTGTGTACCACAGCTGACACTACCAACATATACTTGTACCTCAATTGACAGTACTACCATATATTGTGTACCACCGTTGACAATACCAACGTATACTGTGTACCACAGTTGACAGTACCAACGTATACTGTGCACCACAGTTGACAGTACCAACATATACTGTGTACCACAGTTGACAATACCAACATATACTGTGTACCACAGTTGACAATACCAACACATATAGTGTACCACAGTTGACAGTACCAACGTATACTGTGTACCACAGTTGCGAATGCCAACATATACTGTGTACCACAGTTGAGAGTACCAACATGTACCGTGTACCACAGTTGACACTACCAACGTATACTGTGTACCACAGTTGACAATACCAACATATACTGTGTACCACAGTTGACAGTACCAACATATATTGTGTACCACAGTTGAAAGTACCAACGTATACTGTGTACCACAGTTGACAGTACCAACATATACTGTATACCACAGTTGACAGTACCAACATATACTGTGTACCACAGTTGACAGTACCAACATATACTGTGTACCACAGTTGACAGTACCAACATATACTGTATACCACAGTTGACAGTACCAACATATACTGTGTACCACTGTTGACAGTACCAACATATACCGTGTACCACAGTTGACAGTACCAACATATACTGTGTACCACAGCTGACACTACCAACATATACTTGTACCTCAGTTGACAGTATTACCATATATTGTGTACCACCGTTGACAATACCAACGTATACTGTGTACCACAGTTGACAGTACCAACGTATACTGTGCACCACAGTTGAGAGTACCAAAATATACTGTGTACCACAGTTGACAATACCAACATATACTGTGTACCACAGTTGACAATACCAACACATATAGTGTACCACAGTTGACAGTACCAACGAATACTGTGTACCATAGTTGACAGTACCAAAATATACTGTGTGCCACAGTTGACAGTACTAAGGGTATACTGTGTACCACACTTGACAGTACCAACATATAACGTGTACCACAGTTGGCAGTACCATCATATACTGTGTACCACAGTTGACAGTACCAACATATACTGTGTACCACAGTTGACAGTACCAACATATACTGTGTACCATAGTTGACAGTACCAACGTATATTGTGTACCACAGTTGACAGTACCAACATACACCGTGTACCACAGTTGACAGTACCAACATATACTGTGTACCACAGTTGAGAGTACCAACATAAACTGTGTACCATAGTTGACAGTACCAACATATACTGTGTACCACAGTTGACAGTACCAACATATACTGTGTACCACAGTTGACAGTACCAACATATACTGTATACCACAGTTGACAGTACCAACATATACTGTGTACCACAGTTGACAGTACCAACATATACTGTGTACCACAGTTGACAGTACCAACATATACTGTGTACCACAGTTGACAGTACTAACATATACTGTGTACTACAGTTGACAGTACCATCATATACTGTGTACCACAGTTGACAGTACCAACATGTACTGTGTACCACAGTTGACAGTACCAACATATACTGTGTACCACAGTTGGCAGTACCAACATATAATGTGTACCTCAGTTGTCAGTACCAACATATACTGTGTACCACAGTTGACAGTACCAACGTATACTGTGTACCACAGTTGACAGTACCAACGTATACTGTGTACCACCGCTGACAGTACCAATATGTACTGTGTAACAAAGTTGACAATACCAACATATAATGTGTACCACAGTTGACAGTACCAACGTATACTGTGTACCACTGTTGACAATACCAACATATACTGTGTACCACAGTTGACAGTACCAACATATACAGTGTACCACAGTTGACAGTACCAACATATACTGTGTACCACAGTTCACAGTACCAACGTATACTGTGTACCACATTTGAAAGTACCAACATATACTGTGTACCACAGTTGACAGTACCAACATATACTGTGTACCACTGTTCACAGTACCAACATATACCGTGTACCACTGTTGACAGTACCAACATATACTGAGTACCACTGTTGACAGTACCAACATATACTGTGTACCACAGTTCACAGTACCAACATGTACCTTGTACCACAGTTGACAGTACCAACATATACTGTGTACCACAGTTGACAATACCAACATATACTGTGTACCACAGTTGAAAGTACCAACTTATACATAGTACCACAGTTGACAGTACCAACATATACTGTGTACCACAGTTGACAGTACCAACGTATACTGTGTACCACAGTTGACAATACCAACATGTACTGTGTACCACAGTTGACAGTACCAACATATACTGTATACCACAGTTGACAGAACCAACATATACTGTGTACCACAGTTGACAGTACCAACATATACTGTATACCACAGTTGACAGTACCAACATATACTGTGTACCACAGCTGACACTACCAACATATACTTGTACCTCAGTTGACAGTACTACCATATATTGCGTACCACCGTTGACAATACCAACGTATACTGTGTACCACAGTTGACAGTACCAACACATATAGTGTACCACAGTTGACAGTACCAACGTATACTGTGTACCACAGTTGCCAATGCCAACATATACTGTGTACCACAGTTGAAAGTACCAACATATACTGTGTACCACAGTTGACAGTACCAACATATACTGTGTACCACAGTTGACAGTACCAATGTATACTGTGTACCACTGTTGACAGTACCAAAATATACTGTGTACCACAGTTGACAGTACCAACGTATACTGTGTACCACTGGTGACAGTACCAACATATAACGTGTACCACAGTTGGCAGTACCATCATATACTGTGTACCACAGTTGACAGTACCAACATATACTGTGTACCACAGTTGACAGTACCAACATATACTGTGTACCATAGCTGACATTACCAACGTATATTGTGTACCACAGTTGACAGTACCAACATACACCGTGTACGACAGTTGACAGTACCAACATATACTGTGTACCACATTTGAGAGTACCAACATAAACTGTGTACCACATTTGACAGTACCAACATATACTGTGTACCACAGTTGACAGTACCAACATATACTGTATACCACAGTTGACAGTACCAACACATACTGTGTACCACAGTTGACAGTACCAACATATACTGTGTACCACAGTTGACAGTACCAACATATACTGTGTACCAGAGTTGACAGTACCAACATATACTGTGTACCACAGTTGACAGTACTAACATATACTCTGTACTACAGTTGACAGTACCAACATATACTGTGTACCATAGTTGACAGTACCAACGTATATTGTGTACCACAGTTGACAGTACCAACATACACCGTGTACGACAGTTGACAGTACCAACATATACTGTGTACCACAGTTGAGAGTACCAACATAAACTGTGTACCATAGTTGACAGTACCAACATATACTGTGTACCACAGTTGACAGTACCAACATATACTGTGTACCACAGTTGACAGTACCAACATATACTGTATACCACAGTTGACAGTACCAACATATACTGTGTACCACAGTTGACAGTACCAACATATACTGTGTACCACAGTTGACAGTACCAACATATACTGTGTACCACAGTTGACAGTACTAACATATACTGTGTACTACAGTTGACAGTACCAACATATACTGTGTACCACAGTTGACAGTACCAACATGTACTGTGTACCACAGTTGACAGTACCAACATATACTGTGTACCACAGTTGGCAGTACCAACATATAATGTGTACCTCAGTTGTCAGTACCAACATATACTGTGTACCACAGTTGACAGTACCAACGTATACTGTGTACCACAGTTGACAGTACCAACGTATACTGTGTACCACCGCTGACAGTACCAATATATACTGTGTAACACAGTTGACAATACCAACATATAATGTGTACCACAGTTGACAGTACCAACGTATACTGTGTACCACTGTTGACAATACTAACATATACTGTGTACCACAGTTGACAGTACCAACATATACAGTGTACCACAGTTGACAGTACCAACATATACTGTGTACCACAGTTCACAGTACCAACGTATACTGTGTACCACTTTTGACAGTACCAACATATACTGTGTACCACAGTTGACAGTACCAACATATACTGTGTACCACTGTTGACATTACCAACATATAGCGTTTCCCACAGTTGACAGTACCAACATATACAATGTACCTCTGTTGACAGTACCAACATATACTGTGTACCACAGTTGACAGTACCAACATGTACCGTGTACCACAGTTGACAGTGCCAACGTATACTGTGTACCACAGTTGACAATACCAACATATACTGTGTACCACAGTTGAAAGTACCAACGGATACTTTGTACCACAGTTGACAGTACCAACATATACTGTGTACCACATTTGACAGTACCAACGTATACTGTATACCAGAGTTGACAATACCAACATATACTGTGTACCACAGTTGACAGTACCAACATATACTGTATACCACAGTTGACAGAACCAACATATACTGTGTACCACAGTTGACAGTACCAACATATACTGTGTACCACAGTTGACAGTACCAACATATACTGTATACCACAGTTGACAGTACCAACATATACTGTGTACCACTGTTGACAGTACCAACATATACCGTGTACCACAGTTGACAGTACCAACATATACTGTGTACCACAGCTGACACTACCAACATATACTTGTACCTCAGTTGACAGTACTACCATATATTGTGTACCACCGTTGACAATACCAACGTATACTGTGTACCACAGTTGACAGTACCAACACATATAGTGTACCACAGTTGACAGTACCAACGTATACTGTGTACCACAGTTGCCAATGCCAACATATACTGTGTACCACAGTTGAGAGTACCAACATATACTGTGTACCACAGTTGACAGTACCAACATATACTGTGTACCACAGTTGACAGTACCAACATATACTGTGTACCACAGTTGACAGTACCAATGTATACTGTGTACCACTGTTGACAGTAGCAAAATATACTGTGTACCACAGTTGACAGTACCAACGTATACTGTGTACCACTGGTGACAGTACCAACATATAACGTGTACCACAGTTGGCAGTACCATCATATACTGTGTACCACAGTTGACAGTACCAACATATACTGTGTACCACAGTTGACAGTACCAACATATACTGTGTACCATAGCTGACATTACCAACGTATATTGTGTACCACAGTTGACAGTACCAACATACACCGTGTACGACAGTTGACAGTACCAACATATACTGTGTACCACAGTTGAGAGTACCAACATAAACTGTGTACCACAGTTGACAGTACCAACATATACTGTGTACCACAGTTGACAGTACCAACATATACTGTATACCACAGTTGACAGTACCAACACATACAGTGTACCACAGTTGACAGTACCAACATATACTGTGTACCACAGTTGACAGTACCAACATATACTGTGTACCAGAGTTGACAGTACCAACATATACTGTGTACCACAGTTGACAGTACTAACATATACTGTGTACCACAGTTGACAGTACCAACATGTACTGTGTACCACAGTTGACAGTACCAACATATACTGTGTACCACAGTTGGCAGTACCGACATATACTGTGTACCTCAGTTGACAGTACCAACATATACTGTGTACCACAGTTGACAGTACCAACGTATATTGTGTACCACAGTTGACAGTACCAACGTATACTGTGTACCACAGTTGACCGTACCAACATAAACTGTGTAACACAGTTGACAATACCAACATTATAATGTGTACCACAGTTGACAGTACCAACGTATACTGTGTACCACTGTTGACAATACCAACATATACTGTGTACCACAGTTCACAGTACCAACGTATACTGTGTACCACATTTGACAGTACCAACATATACTGTGTACCACAGTTCACAGTACCAACATATACTGTGTACCACTGTTGACAGTACCAACATATACCGTGTACCACAGTTGTCAGTACCAACATATACTGTGTACCACTGTTGACAGTACCAACATATACTGTATACCACAGTTGACAGGACCAACATATACTGTGTACCACTGTTGACAGTACCAACATATACTGTGTACCACAGTTGACACTACCAACATATACTGTATACCACAGTTGACAGTACCAACATATACTGGGTACCACAGTTGACAGTACCAACATATACTGTGTACCATAGTTGACAGTACCAACGTATATTGTGTACCACAGTTGAGAGTACCAACATACACCGTGTACGACAGTTGACAGTACCAACATATACTGTGTACCACAGTTGAGAGTACCAACATATACTGTGTACCACAGTTGACAGTACCAACATATACTGTGTACCACAGTTGACAGTACCAACATATACTGTGTACCACAGTTGACAGTACCAACATATACTGTATACCACAGTTAACAGTACCAACATATACTGTTTACCACAGTTGACAGTACCAACATATACTGCGTACCACAGTCGACAGGACTAACATATACTGTGTACTACAGTTGACAGTACCAACATATACTGTGTACCACAGTTGACAGTACCAACATATACTGTGTACCACAGTTGACAATACTAACATATACTGTGTACCACAGTTGGCAGTACCAACATATACTGTGTACCTCAGTTGACAGTACCAACATATAGTGTGTACCACAGTTGACAATACCAACATATACTGTGTACCACAGTTGACAGTACCAACATATACTGTGTACCACAGTTGACAGTACCAACATATACTGTGTACCTCAGTTAACAGTACCCACATATTCTGTGTATCAGAGTTGACAGTACCAACATATACTGTGTACCACAGTTGACAGTACCAACATATACTGTGTACCTCAGTTAACAGTACCCACATATACTGTGTATCAGAGTTGACAGTACCAACATATACTGTGTATCACAGTTGACAGTACCAACATATACTGTGTACCACAGTGTACACTAACAACATATACTGTGTACCACAGTTGACAGTACCAACATATACTGTGTACCACAGTTGACAGTACCATCATATACTGTGTACCACATTTGACAGTACCAACGTATACTGTGTACCACAGTTGACAGTACCATCGTATACTGTGTACCACAGTTGATAGTACCAACGTATACTGTGTATCAGAGTTGACAGTACCAACATATACTCTGTACCACAGTTGACAGTACCAAAATATACTGTGTACCACAGCTGACACTACCAACATATACTTGTAACTCTGTTGACGGTACTAACATATACTGTGTACCACAGTTGACGGTACCAACGTATACTGTGTACCACAGTTGAAAGTACCAACGTATCCTGTGTACCACAGTTGACAGTACCAGTATATACTGTGTACCACAGTTGACAATACCAACATATACTGTGTACCACAGTTGACAGTACCAACGTATACTGTGTACCATTGTTGACAGTACCAACATATACTGTGTACCACAGTTGACAGTACCAACATATACAGTGTACCACAGTTGACAGTACCAACATATACTGTGTACCACAGTTGACAGTACCAACATATACTGGGTGCCACTTTTCACAGTACCAACATATACTGTGTACCACAGTTGACAATGCCATCATATAGTGTGTACCACAATTGACAGTACCAACATATACTGTGTACCACAGTTGACAGTACCATCTTATACTGTGTACCACAGTTGACAGTACCAACGTATACTGTGTACCACAGTTGACAATACTAACATATACTGTGTACCACAGTTGAAAGTACCAACGTATACTGTGTACCACAGTTGACAGTACCAACATATACTGTGTACCACAGTTGACAGTACCAACGTATACTGTGTACCACAGTTGACAATACCAACATATACTATGTACCACAGTTGACAGTAACAACATATACTGTATACCACAGTTGACAGTACCAACATATACTGTGTACCAGAGTTGACAGTACCAACATATACTGTGTACCACAGTTGACAGTACCAACATATACTGTATACAACAGTTAACAGTACCAACATATACTGTGTACCACTGTTGACAGTACCAACACATACCGTGTACCACAGTTGACAGTACCAACATATACTGTGTACCACAGCTGACACTACCAACATATACTTGTACCTCAGTTGACAGTACTACCATATATTGTGTACCACCGTTGACAATACCAACGTATACTGTGTACCACAGTTGACAGTACCAACGTATACTGTGTACCACAGTTGACAGTACCAACATATACTGTGTACCACAGCTGACAATACCAGCATATACTGTTTACCACAGTTGACAGTACCAACGTATACTGTGTACCACAGTTGCCAATGCCAACATATACTGTGTACCACAGTTGACAGTACCAACATATACTGTGTACCACAGTTGACAGTACCAACATATACTGTGTACCACAGTTGACAGTACCAATGTATACTGTGTACCACTGTTGACAGTACCAAAATATGCTGTGTACCACAGTTGACAGTACCAACGTATACTGTGTACCACAGTTGACAGTACCAACGTATATTGTGTACCACAGTTGACAGTACAAACATACACTGTGTACGACAGTTGACAGTACCAACATATACTGTGTACCACAGTTGAGAGTACCAACATAAACTGTGTACCACAGTTGACAGTACCAACATATACTGTGTACCACAGTTGATAGTACCAACATATACTGTGTACCACAGTTGACAGTACCAACATATACTGTATACCACAGTTGACAGTACCAACATATACTGTGTACCACAGTTGACAGTACCAACATATACTGTGTACCACAGTTGACAGTACCAACATATACTGTATACCACAGTTGACAGTACCAACATATACTGTGTACCACAGTTGACAGTACTAACATATACTGTCTACTACAGTTGACAGTACCAACATATACTGTGTACCACAGTTGACAGTACCAACATAGACTGTGTACCACAGTTGACAGTGCCAACATATACTGTGTACCACATTTGGCAGTACCAACATATACTGTGTACCTCAGTTGACAGTACCAACATATATTGTGTACCAAAGTTGACAGTACCAACGTATACTGTGTACCACAGTTGAGAGTACCAACGTATATTGTGTACCACAGTTGACCGTACCAACATATACAGTGTACCACAGTTGACAGTACCAACATATACTGTGTACCACAGTTGACAGTACCAACATATACTGTGTACCACAGTTGACAGTACCAACATGTACCGTGAACCACAGTTGACAGTACCAACGTATACTGTGTACCACAGTTGAGAGTAACAACCTATAGTGTGTACCACAGTTGACAGTACCAACATATACTGTGTACCACAGTTGACAGTACCAACATATACTGTGTACCGCAGTTCACAGGTCCAACGTATACTGTGTACCACATTTGACAGTACCAACATATACTGTGTACCACAGTTGACAGTACCAACATATACTGTGTACCACTGTTGACAGTACCAACATATACCGTGTACCACAGTTGACAGTACCAACATATACTGTGTACCACTGTTGACAGTACCAACATATACTGTGTACCACAGCTGACAGTACCAACATATACTGTATACCACAGTTGACAGTACCAACATATACTGTGTACCACAGTTGAGAGTACCAACATATACTGTGTACCTCAGTTGACAGTACTAACATATACTGTGTACCATAGTTGACAGTACCAACGTATATTGTGTACCACAGTTGACAGTACCAACATACACCGTGTACGACAGTTGACAGTACCAACATATACTGTGTACCACAGTTGACAGTACCAACGTATACTGTGTACCACCGCTGACAGTACCAACGTATACTGTGTACCACCGCTGACAGTACCAATATGTACTGTGTAACAAAGTTGACAATACCAACATATAATGTGTACCACAGTTGGCAGTACCAACATATACTGTGTACCACAGTTGACAGTACCAACGTATACTGTGTACCACAGTTGACAGTACCAACGTATACTGTGTACCACCGCTGACAGTACCAACATATACTGTGTACCACAGTTGGCAGTACCAACATATAATGTGTACCTCAGTTGTCAGTACCAACATATACTGTGTACCACAGTTGACAGTACCAACGTATACTGTGTACCACAGTTGACAGTACCAACGTATACTGTGTACCACCGCTGACAGTACCAATATGTACTGTGTAACAAAGTTGACAATACCAACATATAATGTGTACCACAGTTGACAGTACCAACGTATACTGTGTACCACTGTTGACAATACCAACATATACTGTGTACCACAGTTGACAGTACCAACATATACAGTGTACCACAGTTGACAGTACCAACATATACTGTGTACCACAGTTCACAGTACCAACGTATACTGTGTACCACATTAGAAAGTACCAACATATACTGTGTACCACAGTTGACAGTACCAACATATACTGTGTACCACTGTTGACAGTACCAACATATACCGTGTACCACAGTTGACAGTACCAACATATACTGTGTACCACTGTTGACAGTACCAACATATACTGTGTACCACAGTTCACAGTACCAACATGTACCTTGTACCACAGTTGACAGTACCAACATATACTGTGTACCACAGTTGACAATACCAACATATACTGTGTACCACAGCTGACAATACCAGCATATACTGTTTACCACAGTTGACAGTACCAACGTATACTGTGTACCAGAGTTGCCAATGCCAACATATACTGTGTACCACAGTTGACAGTACCAACATATACTGTGTACCACAGTTGACAGTACCAACATATACTGTGTACCACAGTTGACAGTACCAATGTATACTGTGTACCACTGTTGACAGTACCAAAATATGCTGTGTACCACAGTTGACAGTACCAACGTATACTGTGTACCACAGTTGACAGTACCAACGTATATTGTGTACCACAGTTGACAGTACAAACATACACTGTGTACGACAGTTGACAGTACCAACATATACTGTGTACCACAGTTGAGAGTACCAACATAAACTGTGTACCACAGTTGACAGTACCAACATATACTGTGTACCACAGTTGATAGTACCAACATATACTGTGTACCACAGTTGACAGTACCAACATATACTGTATACCACAGTTGACAGTACCAACATATACCGTGTACCACAGTTGACAGTACCAACATATACTGTGTACCACAGTTGACAGTACCAACATATACTGTATACCACAGTTGACAGTACCAACATATACTGTGTACCACAGTTGACAGTACTAACATATACTGTCTACTACAGTTGACAGTACCAACATATACTGTGTACCACAGTTGACAGTACCAACATGGACTGTGTACCACAGTTGACAGTGCCAACATATACTGTGTACCACATTTGGCAGTACCAACATATACTGTGTACCTCAGTTGACAGTACCAACATATATTGTGTACCAAAGTTGACAGTACCAACGTATACTGTGTACCACAGTTGACAGTACCAACGTATATTGTGTACCACAGTTGAGAGTACCAACATATACAGTGTACCACAGTTGACAGTACCAACATATACTGTGTACCACAGTTGACAGTACCAACATATACTGTGTACCACAGTTGACAGTACCAACATGTACCGTGAACCACAGTTGACAGTACCAACGTATACTGTGTACCACAGTTGAGAGTAACAACGTATAGTGTGTACCACAGTTGACAGTACCAACATATACTGTGTACCACAGTTGACAGTACCAACATATACTGTGTACCGCAGTTCACAGGACCAACGTATAATGTGTACCAGATTTGACAGTACCAACATATACTGTGTACCACAGTTGACAGTACCAACATATACTGTGTACCACTGTTGACAGTACCAACATATACCGTGTACCACAGTTGACAGTACCAACATATACTGTGTACCACTGTTGACAGTACCAACATATACTGTGTACCACAGCTGACAGTACCAACATATACTGTATACCACAGTTGACAGTACCAACATATACTGTGTACCACAGTTGACAGTACCAACATATACTGTGTACCACAGTTGACTGTACCAACATATACTGTGTACCACAGTTGACAGTACCAATGTATACTGTGTACCACTGTTGACAGTACCAACATATACTGTGTACCACAGTTGACAGTAGCAACGTATACTGTGTACCACAGTTGACAGTTCCAACATATAACCTGTACCACAGTTGGCAGTACCATCATATACTGTGTACCACAGTTGACAGTACCAACATATACTGGGTACCACAGTTGACAGTACCAACGTATATTGTGTACCACAGTTGACAGTAGCAACGTATACTGTGTACCACAGTTGACAGTTCCAACATATAACGTGTACCACAGTTGGCAGTACCATCATATACTGTGTACCACAGTTAACAGTACCAACATATACTGTGTACCATAATTGACAGTACCAACGTATATTGTGTACCACACTTGACAGTACCAACATACACCGTGTACGACAGTTGACAGTACCAACATATACTGTGTACCACAGTTGAGAGTACCAACATATACTGTGTACCACAGTTGACAGTACCAACATATACTGTGTACCACAGTTGAGAGTACCAACATATACTGTGTACCTCAGTTGACAGTACTAACATATACTGTGTACCATAGTTGACAGTACCAACGTATATTGTGTACCACAGTTGACAGTACCAACATACACCGTGTACGACAGTTGACAGTACCAACATATACTGTGTACCACAGTTGAGAGTACCAACATAAACTGTGTACCATAGTTGACAGTACCAACATATACTGTGTACCACAGTTGACAGTACCAACATATACTGTGTACCACAGTTGACAGTACCAACATATACTGTATACCACAGTTGACAGTACCAACATATACTGTGTACCACTGTTGACAGTACCAACATATACTGTGTACCACAGTTGACAGTACCAACATATACTGTGTACCACAGTTGACAGTACTAACATATACTGTGTACTACAGTTGACAGTACCATCATATACTGTGTACCACAGTTGACAGTACCAACATGTACTGTGTACCACAGTTGACAGTACCAACATATACTGTGTACCACAGTTGGCAGTACCAACATATAATGTGGCATCAGTTGTCAGTACCAACATATACTGTGTACCACAGTTGACAGTACCAACGTATACTGTGTACCACAGTTGACAGTACCAACGTATACTGTGTACCACCGCTGACAGTACCAATATGTACTGTGTAACAAAGTTGACAATACCAACATATAATGTGTACCACAGTTGACAGTACCAACGTATACTGTGTACCACTGTTGACAATACCAACATATACTGTGTACCACAGTTGACAGTACCAGCATATACAGTGTACCACAGTTGACAGTACCAACATATACTGTGTACCACAGTTCACAGTACCAACGTATACTGTGTACCACATTAGAAAGTACCAAGATATACTGTGTACCACAGTTGACAGTACCAACATATACTGTGTACCACTGTTGACAGTACCAACATATACCGTGTACCACAGTTGACAGTACCAACATATACTGTGTACCACTGTTGACAGTACCAACATATACTGTGTGCCACAGTTCACAGTACCAACATGTACCTTGTACCACAGTTGACAGTACCAACATATACTGTGTACCACAGTTGACAATACCAACATATACTGTGTACCACAGTTGAAAGTACCAACTTATACATAGTACCACAGTTGACAGTACCAACATATACTGTGTACCACAGTTGACAGTACCAACGTATACTGTGTACCACAGTTGACAATACCAACATGTACTGTGTACCACAGTTGACAGTACCAACATATACTGTATACCACAGTTGACAGAACCAACATACACTGTGTACCACAGTTGGCAGTACCAACATATACTGTATACCACAGTTGACAGTACCAACATATACTGTGTACCACAGCTGACACTACCAACATATACTTGTACCTCAGTTGACAGTACTACCATATATTGTGTACCACCGTTGACAATACCAACGTATACTGTGTACCACAGTTGACAGTACCAACACATATAGTGTACCACAGTTGACAGTACCAACGTATACTGTGTACCACAGTTGCCAATGCCAACATATACTGTGTACCACAGTTGAGAGTACCAACATATACTGTGTACCACAGTTGACAGTACCAACATATACTGTGTACCACAGTTGACAGTACCAATGTATACTGTGTACCACTGTTGACAGTACCAAAATATACTGTGTACCACAGTTGACAGTACCAACGTATACTGTGTACCTCTGGTGACAGTACCAACATATAACGTGTACCACAGTTGGCAGTACCATCATATACTGTGTACCACAGTTGACAGTACCAACATATACTGTGTACCACAGTTGACAGTACCAACATATACTGTGTACCATAGCTGACATTACCAACGTATATTGTGTACCACAGTTGACAGTACCAACATACACCGTGTACGACAGTTGACAGTACCAACATATACTGTGTACCACATTTGAGAGTACCAACATAAACTGTGTACCACAGTTGACAGTACCAACATATACTGTGTACCACAGTTGACAGTACCAACATATACTGTATACCACAGTTGACAGTACCAACACATACTGTGTACCACAGTTGACAGTACCAACATATACTGTGTACCACAGTTGACAGTACCAACATATACTGTGTACCAGAGTTGACAGTACCAACATATACTGTGTACCACAGTTGACAGTACTAACATATACTCTGTACTACAGTTGACAGTACCAACATATACTGTGTACCACAGTTGACAGTACCAACATGTACTGTGTACCACAGTTGACAGTACCAACATATACTGTGTACCACAGTTGGCAGTACCAACATATACTGTGTACCTCAGTTGACAGTACGAACATATACTGTGTACCACAGTTGACAGTACCAACGTATATTGTGTACCACAGTTGACAGTACCAACGTATACTGTGTACCACAGTTTACCGTACCAACATATACTGTGTAACACAGTTGACAATACCAACATTATACTGTGTACCACAGTTGACAGTACCAACGTATAATGTGTACCACTGTTGACTGTACCAAGGGTATACTGTGTACCACACTTGACAGTACCAACATATAACGTGTACCACAGTTGGCAGTACCATCATATACTGTGTACCACAGTTGACAGTACCAACATATACTGTGTACCACAGTTGACAGTACCAACATATACTGTGTACCATAGTTGACAGTACCAACGTATATTGTGTACCACAGTTGACAGTACCAACATACACCGTGTACGACAGTTGACAGTACCAACATATACTGTGTACCACAGTTGAGAGTACCAACATAAACTGTGTACCATAGTTGACAGTACCAACATATACTGTGTACCACAGTTGACAGTACCAACATATACTGTGTACCACAGTTGACAGTACCAACATATACTGTATACCACAGTTGACAGTACCAACATATACTGTGTACCACAGTTGACAGTACCAACATATACTGTGTACCACAGTTGACAGTACCAACATATACTGTGTACCACAGTTGACAGTACTAACATATACTGGGTACTACAGTTGACAGTACCAACATATACTGTGTACCACAGTTGACAGTACCAACATGTACTGTGTACCACAGTTGACAGTACCAACATATACTGTGTACCACAGTTGGCAGTACCAACATATAATGTGTACCTCAGTTGTCAGTACCAACATATACTGTGTACCACAGTTGACAGTACCAACGTATACTGTGTACCACAGTTGACAGTACCAACGTATACCGTGTACCACCGCTGACAGTACCAATATATACTGTGTAACACAGTTGACAATACCAACATATAATGTGTACCACAGTTGACAGTACCAACGTATACTGTGTACCACTGTTGACAATACTAACATATACTGTGTACCACAGTTGACAGTACCAACATATACAGTGTACCACAGTTGACAGTACCAACATATAATGTGTACCACAGTTGACAGTACCAACGTATACTGTGTACCACTTTTGACAGTACCAACATATACTGTGTACCACAGTTGACAGTACCAACATATACTGTGTGCCACTGTTGACATTACCAACATATAGCGTTTCCCACAGTTGACAGTACCAACATATACAATGTACCTCTGTTGACAGTACCAACATATACTGTGTACCAGAGTTGACAGTACCAACATGTACCGTGTACCACAGTTGACAGTACCAACGTATCCTGTGTACCACAGTTGACAATACCAACATATACTGTGTACCACAGTTGAAAGTACCAACGGATACTTTGTACCACAGTTGACAGTACCAACATATACTGTGTACCACAGTTGACAGTACCAACGTATACTGTGTACCAGAGTTGACAATACCAACATATACTGTGTACCACAGTTGACAGTACCAACATATACTGTATACCACAGTTGACAGAACCAACATAAACTGTGTACCACAGTTGACAGTACCAACATATACTGTGTACCACAGTTCACAGTACCAACATATACTGTATACCACAGTTGACAGTACCAACATATACTGTGTACCACTGTTGACAGTACCAACATATACCGTGTACCACAGTTGACAGTACCAACATATACTGTGTACCACAGCTGACACTACCAACATATACTTGTACCTCAGTTGACAGTACTACCATATATTGTGTACCACCGTTGACAATACCAACGTATACTGTGTACCACAGTTGACAGTACCAACACATATAGTGTACCACAGTTGACAGTACCAACGTATACTGTGTACCACAGTTGCCAATGCCAACATATACTGTGTACCACAGTTGAGAGTACCAACATATACTGTGTAACACAGTTGACAGTACCAACATATACTGTGTACCACAGTTGACAGTACCAACATATACTGTGTACCACAGTTGACAGTACCAATGTATACTGTGTACCACTGTTGACAGTAGCAAAATATACTGTGTACCACAGTTGACAGTACCAACGTATACTGTGTACCACTGGTGACAGTACCAACATATAACGTGTACCACAGTTGGCAGTACCATCATATACTGTGTACCACAGTTGACAGTACCAACATATACTGTGTACCACAGTTGACAGTACCAACATATACTGTGTACCATAGCTGACATTACCAACGTATATTGTGTACCACAGTTGACAGTACCAACATACACCGTGTACGACAGTTGACAGTACCAACATATACTGTGTACCACAGTTGAGAGTACCAACATAAACTGTGTACCACAGTTGACAGTACCAACATATACTGTGTACCACAGTTGACAGTACCAACATATACTGTATACCACAGTTGACAGTACCAACACATACAGTGTACCACAGTTGACAGTACCAACATATACTGTGTACCACAGTTGACAGTACCAACATATACTGTGTACCAGAGTTGACAGTACCAACATATACTGTGTACCACAGTTGACAGTACTAACATATACTGTGTACCACAGTTGACAGTACCAACATGTACTGTGTACCACAGTTGACAGTACCAACATATACTGTGTACCACAGTTGGCAGTACCGACATATACTGTGTACCTCAGTTGACAGTACCAACATATACTGTGTACCACAGTTGACAGTACCGACGTATATTGTGTACCACAGTTGACAGTACCAACGTATACTGTGTACCACAGTTGACCGTACCAACATATACTGTGTAACACAGTTGACAATACCAACATTATAATGTGTACCACAGTTGACAGTACCAACGTATACTGTGTACCACTGTTGACAATACCAACATATACTGTGTACCACAGTTCACAGTACCAACGTATACTGTGTACCACATTTGACAGTACCAACATATACTGTGTACCACAGTTCACAGTACCAACATATACTGTGTACCACTGTTGACAGTACCAACATATACCGTGTACCACAGTTGTCAGTACCAACATATACTGTGTAGCACTGTTGACAGTACCAACATATACTGTATACCACAGTTGACAGGACCAACATATACTGTGTACCACTGTTGACAGTACCAACATATACTGTGTACCACAGTTGACAGTACCAACATATACTGTATACCACAGTTGACAGTACCAACATATACTGGGTACCACAGTTGACAGTACCAACATATACTGTGTACCACAGTTGACAGTACCAACATATACTGTGTACCACAGTTGACAGTACCAACATATACTGTGTACCACAGTTGACAGTACCAACATATACTGTATACCACAGTTAACAGTACCAACATATACTGTGTACCACAGTTGACAGTACCAACATATACTGCGTACCACAGTTGACAGGACTAACATATACTGTGTACTACAGTTGACAGTACCAACATATACTGTGTACCACAGTTGACAGTACCAACATATACTGTGTACCACAGTTGACAATACTAACATATACTGTGTACCACAGTTGGCAGTACCAACATATACTGTGTACCTCAGTTGACAGTACCAACATATAGTGTGTACCACAGTTGACAATACCAACATAAACTGTGTACCACAGTTGACAGTACCAACATATACTGTGTACCACAGTTGACAGTACCAACATATACTGTGTAACTCAGTTAACAGTACCCACATATTCTGTGTATCAGAGTTGACAGTACCAACATATACTGTGTACCACAGTTGACAGTACCAACATATACTGTGTACCTCAGTTAACAGTACCCACATATACTGTGTATCAGAGTTGACAGTACCAACATATACTGTGTATCACAGTTGACAGTACCAACATATACTGTGTACCAAAGTGTACACTAACAACATATACTGTGTACCACAGTTGACAGTACCAACATATACTGTGTACCACAGTTGACAGTACCATCATATACTGTGTACCACATTTGACAGTACCAACGTATACTGTGTACCACAGTTGACAGTACCATCGTATACTGTGTA
Organism: Eledone cirrhosa; assembly: GCA_964016885.1. Lineage (NCBI taxonomy): Eukaryota > Metazoa > Mollusca > Cephalopoda > Octopoda > Eledonidae > Eledone > Eledone cirrhosa. Next base: position 44,335,861 of record OZ024755.1, read on the forward strand.
CCACAGTTGATAGTACCAACGTATACTGTGTATCAGAGTTGACAGTACCAACATATACTCTGTACCACAGTTGACAGTACCAAAATATACTGTGTACCACAGCTGACACTACCAACATATACTTGTAACTCTGTTGACGGTACTAACATATACTGTGTACCACAGTTGACGGTACCAACGTATACTGTGTACCACAGTTGAAAGTACCAACGTATCCTGTGTACCACAGTTGACAGTACCAACATATACTGTGTACCACAGTTGACAATACCAACATATACTGTGTACCACAGTTGACAGTACCAACGTATACTGTGTACCATTGTTGACAATACCAACATATACTGTGTACCACAGTTGACAGTACCAACATATACAGTGTACCACAGTTGACAGTACCAACATATACTGTGTACCACAGTTGACAGTACCAACATATACTGTGTACCACAGTTGACAGTACCAACATATACTGGGTGCCACTTTTCACAGTACCAACATATACTGTGTACCACAGTTGACAATGCCATCATATAGTGTGTACCACAGTTGACAGTACCAACATATACTGTGTACCACAGTTGACAGTACCATCTTATACTGTGTACCACAGTTGACAGTACCAACGTATACTGTGTACCACAGATGACAGTACTAACATATACTGTGTACCATAGTTGAAAGTACCAACGTATACTGTGTACCACAGTTGACAGTACCAACATATACTGTGTACCACAGTTGACAGTACCAACGTATACTGTGTACCACAGTTGACAATACCAACATATACTATGTACCACAGTTGACAGTACCAACATATACTGTATACCACAGTTGACAGTACCAACATATACTGTGTACCAGAGTTGACAGTACCAACATATACTGTGTACCACAGTTGACAGTACCAACATATACTGTATACCACAGTTAACAGTACCAACATATACTGTGTACCACTGTTGACAGTACCAACACATACCGTGTACCACAGTTGACAGTACCAACATATACTGTGTACCACAGCTGACACTACCAACATATAGTTGTACCTCAGTTGACAGTACTACCATATATTGTGTACCACCGTTGACAATACCAACGTATACTGTGTACCACAGTTGACAGTACCAACGTATACTGTGTACCACAGTTGACAGTACCAACATATACTGTGTACCACAGCTGACAATACCAGCATATACTGTATACCACAGTTAACAGTACCAACATATACTGTGTACCACAGTTGACAGTACCAACATATACTGCGTACCACAGTTGACAGGACTAACATATACTGTGTACTACAGTTGACAGTACCAACATATACTGTGTACCACAGTTGACAGTACCAACATATACTGTGTACCACAGTTGACAATACTAACATATACTGTGTACCACAGTTGGCAGTACCAACATATACTGTGTACCTCAGTTGACAGTACCAACATATAGTGTGTACCACAGTTGACAATACCAACATAAACTGTGTACCACAGTTGACAGTACCAACATATACTGTGTACCACAGTTGACAGTACCAACATATACTGTGTAACTCAGTTAACAGTACCCACATATTCTGTGTATCAGAGTTGACAGTACCAACATATACTGTGTACCACAGTTGACAGTACCAACATATACTGTGTACCTCAGTTAACAGTACCCACATATACTGTGTATCAGAGTTGACAGTACCAACATATACTGTGTATCACAGTTGACAGTACCAACATATACTGTGTACCAAAGTGTACACTAACAACATATACTGTGTACCACAGTTGACAGTACCAACATATACTGTGTACCACAGTTGACAGTACCATCATATACTGTGTACCACATTTGACAGTACCAACGTATACTGTGTACCACAGTTGACAGTACCATCGTATACTGTGTACCACAGTTGATAGTACCAACGTATACTGTGTATCAGAGTTGACAGTACCAACATATACTGTGTACCACAGTTGACAGTACCAAAATATACTGTGTACCACAGCTGACACTACCAACATATACTTGTAACTCTGTTGACGGTACTAACATATACTGTGTACCACAGTTGACGGTACCAACGTATACTGTGTACCACAGTTGAAAGTACCAACGTATCCTGTGTACCACAGTTGACAGTACCAACATATACTGTGTACCACAGTTGACAATACCAACATATACTGTTTACCACAGTTGACAGTACCAACGTATACTGTGTACCATTGTTGACAATACCAACATATACTGTGTACCACAGTTGACAGTACCAACATATACAGTGTACCACAGTTGACAGTACCAACATATACTGTGTACCACAGTTGACAGTACCAACATATACTGTGTACCACAGTTGACAGTACCAACATATACTGGGTGCCACTTTTCACAGTACCAACATATACTGTGTACCACAGTTGACAATGCCATCATATAGTGTGTACCACAGTTGACAGTACCAACATATACTGTGTACCACAGTTGACAGTACCATCTTATACTGTGTACCACAGTTGACAGTACCAACGTATACTGTGTACCACAGTTGACAGTACTAACATATACTGTGTACCATAGTTGAAAGTACCAACGTATACTGTGTACCACAGTTGACAGTACCAACATATACTGTGTACCACAGTTGACAGTACCAACGTATACTGTGTACCACAGTTGACAATACCAACATATACTATGTACCACAGTTGACAGTACCAACATATACTGTATACCACAGTTGACAGTACCAACATATACTGTGTACCAGAGTTGACAGTACCAACATATACTGTGTACCACAGTTGACAGTACCAACATATACTGTATACCACAGTTAACAGTACCAACATATACTGTGTACCACTGTTGACAGTACCAACACATACCGTGTACCACAGTTGACAGTACCAACATATACTGTGTACCACAGCTGACACTACCAACATATAGTTGTACCTCAGTTGACAGTACTACCATATATTGTGTACCACCGTTGACAATACCAACGTATACTGTGTACCACAGTTGACAGTACCAACGTATACTGTGTACCACAGTTGACAGTACCAACATATACTGTGTACCACAGCTGACAATACCAGCATATACTGTTTACCACAGTTGACAGTACCAACGTATACTGTGTACCACAGTTGCCAATGCCAAAATATACTGTGTACCACAGTTGACAGTACCAACGTATACTGTGTACCACAGTTGACAGTACCAACGTATATTGTGTATCACAGTTGACAGTACAAACATACACTGTGTACGACAGTTGACAGTACCAACATATACTGTGTACCACAGTTGAGAGTACCAACATAAACTGTGTACCACAGTTGACAGTACCAACATATACTGTGTACCACAGTTGATAGTACCAACATATACTGTGTACCACAGTTGACAGTACCAACATATACTGTATACCACAGTTGACAGTACCAACATATACTGTGTACCACAGTTGACAGTACCAACATATACTGTGTACCACAGTTGACAGTACCAACATATACTGTGTACCACAGTTGACAGTACCAACATATAATGTGTACCACAGTTGACAGTACTAACATATACTGTCTACTACAGTTGACAGTACCAACATATACTGTGTACCACAGTTGACAGTACCAACATGGACTGTGTACCACAGTTGACAGTGCCAACATATACTGTGTACCACATTTGGCAGTACCAACATATACTGTGTACCTCAGTTGACAGTACCAACATATATTGTGTACCAAAGTTGACAGTACCAACGTATACTGTGTACCACAGTTGACAGTACCAACGTATATTGTGTACCACAGTTGACAGTACCAACATATACAGTGTACCACAGTTGACAGTACCAACATATACTGTGTACCACAGTTGACAGTACCAACATATACTGTGTACCACAGTTGACAGTACCAACATGTACCGTGAACCACAGTTGACAGTACCAACGTATACTGTGTACCACAGTTGAGAGTAACAACGTATAGTGTGTACCACAGTTGACAGTACCAACATATACTGTGTATCACAGTTGACAGTACCAACATATACTGTGTACCAAAGTGTACACTAACAACATATACTGTGTACCACAGTTGACAGTACCAACATATACTGTGTACCACAGTTGACAGTACCATCATATACTGTGTACCACATTTGACAGTACCAACGTATACTGTGTACCACAGTTGACAGTACCATCGTATACTGTGTACCACAGTTGATAGTACCAACGTATACTGTGTATCAGAGTTGACAGTACCAACATATACTCTGTACCACAGTTGACAGTACCAAAATATACTGTGTACCACAGCTGACACTACCAACATATACTTGTAACTCTGTTGACGGTACTAACATATACTGTGTACCACAGTTGACGGTACCAACGTATACTGTGTACCACAGTTGAAAGTACCAACGTATCCTGTGTACCACAGTTGACAGTACCAACATATACTGTGTACCACAGTTGACAATACCAACATATACTGTGTACCACAGTTGACAGTACCAACGTATACTGTGTACCATTGTTGACAATACCAACATATACTGTGTACCACAGTTGACAGTACCAACATATACAGTGTACCACAGTTGACAGTACCAACATATACTGTGTACCACAGTTGACAGTACCAACATATACTGTGTACCACAGTTGACAGTACCAACATATACTGGGTGCCACTTTTCACAGTACCAACATATACTGTGTACCACAGTTGACAATGCCATCATATAGTGTGTACCACAGTTGACAGTACCAACATATACTGTGTACCACAGTTGACAGTACCATCTTATACTGTGTACCACAGTTGACAGTACCAACGTATACTGTGTACCACAGATGACAGTACTAACATATACTGTGTACCATAGTTGAAAGTACCAACGTATACTGTGTACCACAGTTGACAGTACCAACATATACTGTGTACCACAGTTGACAGTACCAACGTATACTGTGTACCACAGTTGACAATACCAACATATACTATGTACCACAGTTGACAGTACCAACATATACTGTATACCACAGTTGACAGTACCAACATATACTGTGTACCAGAGTTGACAGTACCAACATATACTGTGTACCACAGTTGACAGTACCAACATATACTGTATACCACAGTTAACAGTACCAACATATACTGTGTACCACTGTTGACAGTACCAACACATACCGTGTACCACAGTTGACAGTACCAACATATACTGTGTACCACAGCTGACACTACCAACATATAGTTGTACCTCAGTTGACAGTACTACCATATATTGTGTACCACCGTTGACAATACCAACGTATACTGTGTACCACAGTTGACAGTACCAACGTATACTGTGTACCACAGTTGACAGTACCAACATATACTGTGTACCACAGCTGACAATACCAGCATATACTGTATACCACAGTTAACAGTACCAACATATACTGTGTACCACAGTTGACAGTACCAACATATACTGCGTACCACAGTTGACAGGACTAACATATACTGTGTACTACAGTTGACAGTACCAACATATACTGTGTACCACAGTTGACAGTACCAACATATACTGTGTACCACAGTTGACAATACTAACATATACTGTGTACCACAGTTGGCAGTACCAACATATACTGTGTACCTCAGTTGACAGTACCAACATATAGTGTGTACCACAGTTGACAATACCAACATAAACTGTGTACCACAGTTGACAGTACCAACATATACTGTGTACCACAGTTGACAGTACCAACATATACTGTGTAACTCAGTTAACAGTACCCACATATTCTGTGTATCAGAGTTGACAGTACCAACATATACTGTGTACCACAGTTGACAGTACCAACATATACTGTGTACCTCAGTTAACAGTACCCACATATACTGTGTATCAGAGTTGACAGTACCAACATATACTGTGTATCACAGTTGACAGTACCAACATATACTGTGTACCAAAGTGTACACTAACAACATATACTGTGTACCACAGTTGACAGTACCAACATATACTGTGTACCACAGTTGACAGTACCATCATATACTGTGTACCACATTTGACAGTACCAACGTATACTGTGTACCACAGTTGACAGTACCATCGTATACTGTGTACCACAGTTGATAGTACCAACGTATACTGTGTATCAGAGTTGACAGTACCAACATATACTGTGTACCACAGTTGACAGTACCAAAATATACTGTGTACCACAGCTGACACTACCAACATATACTTGTAACTCTGTTGACGGTACTAACATATACTGTGTACCACAGTTGACGGTACCAACGTATACTGTGTACCACAGTTGAAAGTACCAACGTATCCTGTGTACCACAGTTGACAGTACCAACATATACTGTGTACCACAGTTGACAATACCAACATATACTGTTTACCACAGTTGACAGTACCAACGTATACTGTGTACCATTGTTGACAATACCAACATATACTGTGTACCACAGTTGACAGTACCAACATATACAGTGTACCACAGTTGACAGTACCAACATATACTGTGTACCACAGTTGACAGTACCAACATATACTGTGTACCACAGTTGACAGTACCAACATATACTGGGTGCCACTTTTCACAGTACCAACATATACTGTGTACCACAGTTGACAATGCCATCATATAGTGTGTACCACAGTTGACAGTACCAACATATACTGTGTACCACAGTTGACAGTACCATCTTATACTGTGTACCACAGTTGACAGTACCAACGTATACTGTGTACCACAGTTGACAGTACTAACATATACTGTGTACCATAGTTGAAAGTACCAACGTATACTGTGTACCACAGTTGACAGTACCAACATATACTGTGTACCACAGTTGACAGTACCAACGTATACTGTGTACCACAGTTGACAATACCAACATATACTATGTACCACAGTTGACAGTACCAACATATACTGTATACCACAGTTGACAGTACCAACATATACTGTGTACCAGAGTTGACAGTACCAACATATACTGTGTACCACAGTTGACAGTACCAACATATACTGTATACCACAGTTAACAGTACCAACATATACTGTGTACCACTGTTGACAGTACCAACACATACCGTGTACCACAGTTGACAGTACCAACATATACTGTGTACCACAGCTGACACTACCAACATATAGTTGTACCTCAGTTGACAGTACTACCATATATTGTGTACCACCGTTGACAATACCAACGTATACTGTGTACCACAGTTGACAGTACCAACGTATACTGTGTACCACAGTTGACAGTACCAACATATACTGTGTACCACAGCTGACAATACCAGCATATACTGTTTACCACAGTTGACAGTACCAACGTATACTGTGTACCACAGTTGCCAATGCCAAAATATACTGTGTACCACAGTTGACAGTACCAACGTATACTGTGTACCACAGTTGACAGTACCAACGTATATTGTGTATCACAGTTGACAGTACAAACATACACTGTGTACGACAGTTGACAGTACCAACATATACTGTGTACCACAGTTGAGAGTACCAACATAAACTGTGTACCACAGTTGACAGTACCAACATATACTGTGTACCACAGTTGATAGTACCAACATATACTGTGTACCACAGTTGACAGTACCAACATATACTGTATACCACAGTTGACAGTACCAACATATACTGTGTACCACAGTTGACAGTACCAACATATACTGTGTACCACAGTTGACAGTACCAACATATACTGTGTACCACAGTTGACAGTACCAACATATAATGTGTACCACAGTTGACAGTACTAACATATACTGTCTACTACAGTTGACAGTACCAACATATACTGTGTACCACAGTTGACAGTACCAACATGGACTGTGTACCACAGTTGACAGTGCCAACATATACTGTGTACCACATTTGGCAGTACCAACATATACTGTGTACCTCAGTTGACAGTACCAACATATATTGTGTACCAAAGTTGACAGTACCAACGTATACTGTGTACCACAGTTGACAGTACCAACGTATATTGTGTACCACAGTTGACAGTACCAACATATACAGTGTACCACAGTTGACAGTACCAACATATACTGTGTACCACAGTTGACAGTACCAACATATACTGTGTACCACAGTTGACAGTACCAACATGTACCGTGAACCACAGTTGACAGTACCAACGTATACTGTGTACCACAGTTGAGAGTAACAACGTATAGTGTGTACCACAGTTGACAGTACCAACATATACTGTGTACCACAGTTGACAGTACCAACATATACTGTGTACCGCAGTTCACAGGACCAACGTATACTGTGTACCACATTTGACAGTACCAACATATACTGTGTACCACAGTTGACAGTACCAACATATACTGTGTACCACTGTTGACAGTACCAACATATACCGTGTACCACAGTTGACAGTACCAACATATACTGTGTACCACTGTTGACAGTACCAACATATACTGTGTACCACAGCTGACAGTACCAACATATACTGTATACCACAGTTGACAGTACCAACATATACTGTGTACCACAGTTGACAGTACCAACATATACTGTGTACCACAGTTGACTGTACCAACATATACTGTGTACCACAGTTGACAGTACCAATGTATACTGTGTACCACTGTTGACAGTACCAACATATACTGTGTACCACAGTTGACAGTAGCAACGTATACTGTGTACCACAGTTGACAGTTCCAACATATAACGTGTACCACAGTTGGCAGTACCATCATATACTGTGTACCACAGTTGACAGTACCAACATATACTGGGTACCACAGTTGACAGTACCAACGTATATTGTGTACCACAGTTGACAGTAGCAACGTATACTGTGTACCACAGTTGACAGTTCCAACATATAACGTGTACCACAGTTGGCAGTACCATCATATACTGTGTACCACAGTTAACAGTACCAACATATACTGTGTACCATAATTGACAGTACCAACGTATATTGTGTACCACAGTTGACAGTACCAACATACACCGTGTACGACAGTTGACAGTACCAACATATACTGTGTACCACAGTTGAGAGTACCAACATATACTGTGTACCACAGTTGACAGTACCAACATATACTGTGTACCACAGTTGAGAGTACCAACATATACTGTGTACCTCAGTTGACAGTACCAACATATACTGTGTACCACAGTTGACAGTACCAACGTATACTGTGTACCACAGTTGAAAGTATCTATATATACTGTGTACCACAGTTGACAGTACCAACATATACAGTGTACCACAGTTGACAGTACCATCATATACTGTGTACCACAGTTGACAGTACCAACATATACTGTGTACCACAGTTGACAGTACCAACGTATACTGTGTACCACAGTTGACAGTACCAACGTATATTGTGTACCACAGTTGACAGTACCAACATATACTGTGTACGACAGTTGACAATACCAACATATACTGTGTACCACAGTTGACAGTACCAACGTATACTGTGTACCACTGTTGACAATACCAACATATAATGTGTACCACAGTTCACAGTACCAACATATACAATGTACCACAATTGACAGTACCAACATATACTGTGTACCACAGTTGACAGTACCAACATATAATGTGTACCACAATTGACAGTACCAACATGTACCGTGTACGACAGTTGACAGTACCAATGTATACTGTGTACCACTGTTGACAGTACCAACATATACTGTGTACCACAGTTGACAATACCAACATATACTGTGTACCACAGTTGAAAGTACCAACGTATACTGTGTACCACAGTTGACAGTACCAACATATACTGTGTACCACAGTTGACAGTACAAACGTATACTGTGTACCACAGTTGACAATACCAACATATACTGTGTACCACAGTTGACAGTACCAACATATACTGTATACCACAGTTGACAGTACCAACATATACTGTGTACCACAGTTGACAGTACCAACATATACTGTATACCACATTTGACAGTACCAACAAATACTGTGTACCACATTTGACAATACCAACATATACTGTTTACCACAGTTGACAGTACCAACGTATACTGTGTACCACAGTTGACAGTACCAACATATACTGTGTACCACAGTTGACAGTACCAACATATACTGTGTACCACAGTTGACAGTACCAACATATACTGTGTACCACAGTTGACAGTACCGACATATACTGTGTACCACAGTTGACAGTACCAATGTATACTGTGTACCACAGTTGACAGTACCAACGTATACTGTGTACCACAGTTGACAGTACCAACATATAACGTGTACCACAGTTGGCAGTACCATCATATAACGTGTACGACAGTTGACAGTACCAAGATATAGTGTGTACCACAGTTGAGTGTACCAACATAAACTGTGTACCACAGTTGACCGTACCAACATATACTGTATACCACAGTTGACAGTACCAACATATACTGTGTACCACAGTTGACAGTACCAACATATACTGTGTACCACAGTTGACAGTACCAACATATACTGTGTACCACAGTTGATAGTACTAACATATACTGTGTACTACAGTTAACAGTACCAACATATACTGTGTACCACAGTTGACAGTACCAACATATACTGTGTACCACAGTTGACAGTACCAACATGTACCGTGAACCACAGTTGATAGTACCAACGTATACTGTGTACCACAGTTGACAGTGCCAACATATACTGTGTACCACATTTGGCAGTACCAACATATACTGTGTACCTCAGTTGACAGTACCAACATATATTGTGTACCAAAGTTGACAGTACCAACGTATACTGTGTACCACAGTTGACAGTACCAACGTATATTGTGTACCACAGTTGACAGTACCAACATATACAGTGTACCACAGTTGACAGTACCAACATATACTGTGTACCACAGTTGACAGTACCAACATATACTGTGTACCACAGTTGACAGTACCAACATGTACCGTGAACCACAGTTGACAGTACCAACATATACTGTGTACCACTGTTGACAGTACCAACATATACCGTGTACCACAGATGACAGTACCAACATATACTGTGTACCACTGTTGACAGTACCAACATATACTGTGTACCACAGTTGACAGTACCAACATATACTGTATATCACAGTTGACAGTACCAACATATACTGTGTACCACAGTTGACAGTACCAACATATAGTGTGTACCACATTTGACTGTACCAACATATAGTGTATACCACAGTTGACAGTACCAACATATACTGTGCACCACTGTTGACAGTACCAACATATACCGTGTACCACAGTTGACAGTACCAACATATACTGTGTACCACAGCTGACACTACCAAAATATACTTGTACCTCAGTTGACAGTACTAACATGTATTGTGTACCACCGTTGACAGTACCAACGTATACTGTGTACCACATTTGACAGTACCAACGTATATTGTGTACCACAGTTGACAGTACCAACATATACTGTGTACAACAGTTGACAGTACCAACATATACTGTGTACCACAGTTGACAGTACCAACATATACTGTGTACCACAGTTGACAGTAGCAACTTATACTGTGTACCACAGTTGACAGTTCCAACATATAACGTGTACTACAGTTGGCAGTACCATCATATACTGTGTACCACAGTTGACAGTACCAACATATACTGGGTACCACAGTTGACAGTACCAACATATACTGTGTACCATAGTTGACAGTACCAACGTATATTGTGTACCACAGTTGACAGTACAAACATACACCGTGTACGACAGTTGACAGTACCAACATATACTGTGTACCACATTTGAGAGTACCAACATATACTGTGTACCACAGTTGACAGTACCAACATATACTGTGTACCACAGTTGACAGTACCAACATATACTGTGTACCACAGTTGACAGTACCAACATATACTGTATACCACAGTTGACAGTACCAACATATACTGTGTACCACAGTTGACAGTACCAACATATACTGTGTACCACAGTTGACAGTAGTAATATATACTGTGTACTACAGTTGACAGTACTAACATATACTGTGTACCACAGTTGACAGTACCAACATATACTGTGTACCACAGTTGACAGTACCAACATATACTGTGTACCTCAGTTAACAGTACCCACATATACTGTGTACCACAGTTGACAGTACCAACATATACTGTGTACCACAGTTGACAGTACCAACATATACTGTGTACCACAGTTGACAGTACCAACATATACTGTGTACCACAGTTAACAGTACCAACATATACTGTGTACCATATTTGACAGTACCAACGTATACTGTGTACCACAGTTGACAGTACCAACGTATACTGTGTACCAGAGTTGACAGTACCAACATATACTGTGTACCACAGTTGACAGTACCAACATATACTGTGTACCACAGTTGATAGTACTAACATATACTGTGTACTACAGTTAACAGTACCAACATATACTGTGTACCACAGTTGACAGTACCAACGTATACTGTGTACCACAGTTGAAAGTACCAACGTATACTGTGTACCACAGTTGACAGTACCAACATATACTGTGTACCACAGTTGACAGTACCAACGTATACTGTGTACCACTGTTGACAGTACCAACATATACTGTATACCACAGTTGACAGTACCAACATATACAGTTTACCACAGTTGACAGTACCAACATATACTGTGTACCACAGTTGACAGTACCAACATATACTGTGTACCACAGCTGACACTACCAACATATACTTGTACCTCAGTTGACAGTACTAACATATACTGTTTACCACAGTTGACAGTACCAACGTATACTGTGTTCCACAGTTGACAGTACCAACATATACAATGTACCACATTTGACAGTACCAACATATACTGTGTACCACAGTTGACAGTACCAACATATACTGTGTACCACAGTTGACAGTACCAACATATACTGTGTACCACAGTTGAGAGTACCAACGTATACTGTGTACCACAGTTGACAGTACCAGCGTATACTGTGTACCACAGTTGACAATACCAACATATACTGTGTACCACAGTTGACAGTACCAACGTATACTGTGTACCACAGTTGACAATACCAACATATACTGTGTACCACAGTTGACAGTACCAACATATACTGTGTACCACAGTTGACAGTACCAACATATACTGTGTACCACAGTTGACAGTACCAACATATACTGTGTACCACAGTTGATAGTACCAACATATACTGTGTACCACAGTTGACAGTACCAACATATACTGTGTACCACAGTTGACAGTACCAACATATACAGTTTACCACAGTTGACAGTACCAACATATACTGTGTACCACAGTTGACAGTACCAACATATACTGTGTACCACAGCTGACACTACCAACATAAACCGTGTACGACAGTTGACAGTACCAACATATACTGTGTACCACAGTTGAGAGTACGAACATAAACTGTGTACCACAGTTGACAGTACCAACATATACTGTGTACCACAGTTGACAGTACCAACATATACTGTGTACCACAGTTGACCGTAGCAACATATACTGTATACCACAGTTGACAGTACTAACATATACTGTGTACCACAGTTGACAGTACCAACATATACTGTGTACCACAGTTGACAGTACCAACATATACTGTGTACCACAGTTGACAGTACTAACATATACTGTGTACTACAGTTGACAGTACCAACATATACTGTGTACCACAGTTGACAGTACCAACATATACTGTGTACCACAGTTGACAGTACCAACATGTACCGTGAACCACAGTTGACAGTACCAACTTATACTGTGTACCACAGTTGACAGTGCCAACATATACTGTGTACCACATTTGGCAGTACCAACATATACTGTGTACCTCAGTTGACAGTACCAACATATATTGTGTACCAAAGTTGACAGTACCAACGTATACTGTGTACCACAGTTGACAGTACCAACGTATATTGTGTACCACAGTTGACAGTACCAACATCTACAGTGTACCACATTTGACAGTACCAACATATACTGTGTACCACAGTTGACAGTACCAACATATACTGTGTACCACAGTTGACAGTACCAACATATACTGTGTACCACTGTTGACAGTACCAACATATACCGTGTACCACAGTTGACAGTACCAACATATACTGTGTACCACTGTTGACAGTACCAACATATACTGTGTACCACAGTTGACAGTACCAACATATACTGTGTACCACAGTTGACTTTACCAACATATAGTGTATACCACAGTTGACAGTACCAACATATACTGTGTACCACTGTTGACAGTACCAACATATACCGTGTACCACAGTTGACAGTACCAACATATACTGTGTACCACAGCTGACACTACCAAAATATACTTGTACCTCAGTTGACAGTACTAACATATATTGTGTACCACCATTGACAGTACCAACGTATACTGTGTACCACAGTTGACAGTACCAACGTATATTGTGTACCACAGTTGACAGTACCAACATATACTCTGTACAACAGTTGACAGTACCAACATATACTGTGTACCACAGTTGACAGTACCAACATATACTGTGTACCACAGTTGACAGTACCAATGTATACTGTGTACCACTGTTGATAGTACCAACATATACTGTGTACCACAGTTGACAGTAGCAACGTATACTGTGTACCACAGTTGACAGTTACAACATATAACGTGTACTACAGTTGGCAGTACCATCATATACTGTGTACCACAGTTGACAGTACCAACATATACTGGGTACCACAGTTGACAGTACCAACATATACTGTGTACCATAGTTGACAGTACCAACGTATATTGTGTACCACAGTTGACAGTACAAACATACACCGTGTACGACAGTTGACAGTACCAACATATACTGTGTACCACAGTTGAGAGTACCAACATATACTGTGTACCACAGTTGACAGTAGTAATATATACTGTGTACTACAGTTGACAGTACCAACATATACTGTGTACCACAGTTGACAGTACCAACATATACTGTGTACCACAGTTGACAGTACCAACATATACTGTGTACCTCAGTTAACAGTACCCACATATACTGTGTACCACAGTTGACAGTACCAACATATACTTGTACCACAGTTGACAGTACCAACATATACTGTGTACCACAGTTGACAGTACCAACATATACTGTGTACCACAGTTAACAGAACCAACATATACTGTGTACCATATTTGACAGTACCAACGTATACTGTGTACCACAGTTGACAGTACCAACGTATACTGTGTACCAGAGTTGACAGTACCAACATATACTGTGTACCACAGTTGACAGTACCAAAATATACTGTGTACCACAGCTGACATTACCAACATATACTTGTAACTCTGTTGACAGTACTAACATATACTGTGTACCACAGTTGACAGTACCAACGTATACTGTGTACCACAGTTGAAAGTACCAACGTATACTGTGTACCACAGTTGACAGTACCAACATATACTGTGTACCACAGTTGACAGTACCAACGTATACTGTGTACCACTGTTGACAGTACCAGCATATACTGTATAACACAGTTGACAGTACCAACATATACAGTTTACCACAGTTGACAGTACCAACATATACTGTGTACCACAGTTGACAGTACCAACATATACTGTGTACCACAGCTGACACTACCAACATATACTTGTACCTCAGTTGACAGTACTAACATATACTGTATACCACAGTTGACAGTACCAACGTATATTGTGTTCCACAGTTGACAGTACCAACATATACAATGTACCACATTTGACAGTACCAACATATACTGTGTACCACAGTTGACAGTACCAACATATACTGTGTACCACAGTTGACAGTACCAACATATACAATGTACCACATTTGACAGTACCAACATATACTGTGTACCACAGTTGACAGTACCAACATATACTTGTACCACAGTTGACAGTACCAACATATACTGTGTACCACAGTTGACAGTACCAACGTATACTGTGTACCACAGTTGACAGTACAAACGTATACTGTGTACCACAGTTGACAATACCAACATATACTGTGTACCACAGTTGACAGTACCAACGTATACTGTGTACCACAGTTGACAATACCAACATATACTGTGTACCACAGTTGACAGTACCAACATATACTGTATACCACAGTTGACAGTACCAACATATACTGTGTACCACAGTTGACAGAACCAACATATACTGTGTACCACAGTTGACATTACCAACATATACTGTATACCATAGTTGACAGTACCAACATATACTGTGTACCACTGTTGACAGTACCAACATATACCGTGTACCACAGTTGACAGTACCAACATATACTGTGTATCACAGCTGACACTACCAACATATACTTGTACCTCAGTTGACAGTACTACCATATATTGTGTACCACCGTTGACAATACCAACGTATACTGTGTACCACAGTTGACAGTACCAACGTATACTGTGTACCACAGTTGACAGTACCAACATATACTGTGTACCACAGTTGACAATACCAACATATACTGTGTACCACAGTTGACAGTACCAACATATACTGTGTACCACAGTTGACAGTACCAATGTATACTGTGTACCACTGTTGACAGTACCAAAATATACTGTGTGCCACAGTTGACAGTACTAAGGGTATACTGTGTACCACACTTGACAGTACCAACATATGACGTGTACCACAGTTGGCAGTACCATCATATACTGTGTACCACAGTTGACAGTACCAACATATACTGTGTACCACAGTTGACAGTACCAACATATACTGTGTACCATAGTTGACAGTACCAACGTATATTGTGTACCACAGTTGACAGTACCAACATACACCGTCTACGACAGTTGACAGTACCAACATATACTGTGTACCACAGTTGAGAGTACCAACATAAACTGTGTACCATAGTTGACAGTACCAACATATACTGTGTACCACAGTTGACAGTACCAACATATACTGTGTACCACAGTTGACAGTACCAACATATACTGTATACCACAGTTGACAGTACCAACATATACTGTGTACCACAGTTGACAGTACCAACATATACTGTGTACCACAGTTGACAGTACCAACATATACTGTGTACCACAGTTGACAGTACTAACATATACTGTGTACTACAGTTGACAGTACCAACATATACTGTGTACCACAGTTGACAGTACCAACATGTACTGTGTACGTCAGTTGACAGTACCAACATATACTGTGTACCACAGTTGGCAGTACCAACATATAATGTGTACCTCAGTTGTCAGTACCAACATATACTGTGTACCACAGTTGAGAGTACCAACGTATACTGTGTACCACAGTTGACAGTACCAACGTATACTGTGTACCACCGCTGACAGTACCAATATATACTGTGTAACAAAGTTGACAATACCAACATATAATGTGTACCACAGTTGACAGTACCAACGTATACTGTGTACCACTGTTGACAATACCAACATATACTGTGTACCACAGTTGACAGTACCAACATATACAGTGTACCACAGTTGACAGTACCAACATATACTGTGTACCACAGTTCACAGTACCAACGTATACTGTGTACCACATTTGACAGTACCAACATATACTGTGTACCACAGTTGACAGTACCAACATATACTGTGTACCACTGTTGACAGTACCAACATATACCGTGTACCACAGTTGACAGTACCAACATATACTGTGTACCACTGTTGACAGTACCAACATATACTGTGTACCACAGTTGACAGTACCAACATGTACCTTGTACCACAGTTGACAGTACCAACATATACTGTGTACCACAGTTGACAATACCAACATATACTGTGTACCACAGTTGAAAGTACCAACTTATACTTTGTACCACAGTTGACAGTACCAACATATACTGTGTACCACAGTTGACAGTACCATCATATACTGTGTACGACAGTTGACAGTACCAACATATACTGTATACCACAGTTGACAGTACCAACATATACTGTGTACCACAGCTGACACTACCAACATATACTTGTACCTCAGTTGACAGTACTACCATATATTGTGTACCACCGTTGACAATACCAACGTATACTGTGTACCACAGTTGACAGTACCAACACATATAGTGTACCACAGTTGACAGTACCAACGTATACTGTGTACCACAGTTGCCAATGCCAACATATACTGTGTACCACAGTTGAGAGTACCAACATATACTGTGTACCACAGTTGACAGTACCAACATATACTGTGTTCCACAGTTGACAGTACCAATGTATACTGTGTACCACTGTTGACAGTACCAAAATATACTGTGTACCACAGTTGACAGTACCAACGTATACTGTGTACCACTGGTGACAGTACCAACATATAACGCGTACCACAGTTGGCAGTACCATCATATACTGTGTACCACAGTTGACAGTACCAACATATACTGTGTACCACAGTTGACAGTACCAACATATACTCTGTACCATAGCTGACATTACCAACGTATATTGTGTACCACAGTTGACAGTACCAACATACACCGTGTACGACAGTTGACAGTACCAACATATACTGTGTACCACATTTGAGAGTACCAACATAAACTGTGTACCACAGTTGACAGTACCAACATATACTGTGTACCACAGTTGACAGTACCAACATATACTGTATACCACAGTTGACAGTACCAACACATACTGTGTACCACAGTTGACAGTACCAACATATACTGTGTACCACAGTTGACAGTACCAACATATACTGTGTACCAGAGTTGACAGTACCAACATATACTGTGTACCACAGTTGACAGTACTAACATATACTCTGTACTACAGTTGACAGTACCAACATATACTGTGTACCACAGTTGACAGTACCAACATGTACTGTGTACCACAGTTGACAGTACCAACATATACTGTGTACCACAGTTGGCAGTACCAACATATACTGTGTACCTCAGTTGACACTACGAACATATACTGTGCACCACAGTGTACAGTACCAACGTATATTGTGTACCACAGTTGACAGTACCAACGTATGCTGTGTACCACAGTTGACCGTACCAACATATACTGTGTAACACAGTTGACAATACCAACATTATACTGTGTACCACAGTTGACAGTACCAACGTATACTGTGTACCACTGTTGACAGTACCAAGGGTATACTGTGTACCACACTTGACAGTACCAACATATAACGTGTACCACAGTTGGCAGTACCATCATATACTGTGTACCACAGTTGACAGTACCAACATATACTGTGTAGCACAGTTGACAGTACCAACATATACTGTGTACCATAGTTGACAGTACCAACGTATATTGTGTACCACAGTTGACAGTACCAACATACACCGTGTACGACAGTTGACAGTACCAACATATACTGTGTACCACAGTTGAGAGTACCAACATAAACTGTGTACCATAGTTGACAGTACCAACATATACTGTGTACCACAGTTGACAGTACCAACATATACTGTGTACCACAGTTGACAGTACCAACATATACTGTGTACCACAGTTGACAGTACTAACATATACTGTGTACCACAGTTGACAGTACCAACATATACTGTGTACCACAGTTGACAGTACCAATGTATACTGTGTACCACTGTTGACAGTAGCAAAATATACTGTGTACCACAGTTGACAGTACCAACGTATACTGTGTACCACTGGTGACAGTACCAACATATAACGTGTACCACAGTTGGCAGTACCATCATATACTGTGTACCACAGTTGACAGTACCAACATATACTGTGTACCACAGTTGACAGTACCAACATATACTGTGTACCATAGCTGACATTACCAACGTATATTGTGTACCACAGTTGACAGTACCAACATACACCGTGTACGACAGTTGACAGTACCAACATATACTGTGTACCACAGTTGAGAGTACCAACATAAACTGTGTACCACAGTTGACAGTACCAACATATACTGTGTACCACAGTTGACAGTACCAACATATACTGTATACCACAGTTGACAGTACCAACACATACAGTGTACCACAGTTGACAGTACCAACATATACTGTGTACCACAGTTGACAGTACCAACATATACTGTGTACCAGAGTTGACAGTACCAACATATACTGTGTACCACAGTTGACAGTACTAACATATACTGTGTACCACAGTTGACAGTACCAACATGTACTGTGTACCACAGTTGACAGTACCAACATATACTGTGTACCACAGTTGGCAGTACCGACATATACTGTGTACCTCAGTTGACAGTACCAACATATACTGTGTACCACAGTTGACAGTACCGACGTATATTGTGTACCACAGTTGACAGTACCAACGTATACTGTGTACCACAGTTGACCGTACCAACATATACTGTGTAACACAGTTGACAATACCAACATTATAATGTGTACCACAGTTGACAGTACCAACGTATACTGTGTACCACTGTTGACAATACCAACATATACTGTGTACCACAGTTCACAGTACCAACGTATACTGTGTACCACATTTGACAGTACCAACATATACTGTGTACCACAGTTCACAGTACCAACATATACTGTGTACCACTGTTGACAGTACCAACATATACCGTGTACCACAGTTGTCAGTACCAACATATACTGTGTAGCACTGTTGACAGTACCAACATATACTGTATACCACAGTTGACAGGACCAACATATACTGTGTACCACTGTTGACAGTACCAACATATACTGTGTACCACAGTTGACAGTACCAACATATACTGTATACCACAGTTGACAGTACCAACATATACTGGGTACCACAGTTGACAGTACCAACATATACTGTGTACCACAGTTGACAGTACCAACATATACTGTGTACCACAGTTGACAGTACCAACATATACTGTGTACCACAGTTGACAGTACCAACATATACT
This sequence comes from Eledone cirrhosa, assembly GCA_964016885.1. Classification (NCBI taxonomy): domain Eukaryota; kingdom Metazoa; phylum Mollusca; class Cephalopoda; order Octopoda; family Eledonidae; genus Eledone; species Eledone cirrhosa. The sequence goes on from OZ024755.1 coordinate 44,356,899, forward strand.
GTATACCACAGTTAACAGTACCAACATATACTGTGTACCACAGTTGACAGTACCAACATATACTGCGTACCACAGTTGACAGGACTAACATATACTGTGTACTACAGTTGACAGTACCAACATATACTGTGTACCACAGTTGACAGTACCAACATATACTGTGTACCACAGTTGACAATACTAACATATACTGTGTACCACAGTTGGCAGTACCAACATATACTGTGTACCTCAGTTGACAGTACCAACATATAGTGTGTACCACAGTTGACAATACCAACATAAACTGTGTACCACAGTTGACAGTACCAACATATACTGTGTACCACAGTTGACAGTACCAACATATACTGTGTAACTCAGTTAACAGTACCCACATATTCTGTGTATCAGAGTTGACAGTACCAACATATACTGTGTACCACAGTTGACAGTACCAACATATACTGTGTACCTCAGTTAACAGTACCCACATATACTGTGTATCAGAGTTGACAGTACCAACATATACTGTGTATCACAGTTGACAGTACCAACATATACTGTGTACCAAAGTGTACACTAACAACATATACTGTGTACCACAGTTGACAGTACCAACATATACTGTGTACCACAGTTGACAGTACCATCATATACTGTGTACCACATTTGACAGTACCAACGTATACTGTGTACCACAGTTGACAGTACCATCGTATACTGTGTACCACAGTTGATAGTACCAACGTATACTGTGTATCAGAGTTGACAGTACCAACATATACTCTGTACCACAGTTGACAGTACCAAAATATACTGTGTACCACAGCTGACACTACCAACATATACTTGTAACTCTGTTGACGGTACTAACATATACTGTGTACCACAGTTGACGGTACCAACGTATACTGTGTACCACAGTTGAAAGTACCAACGTATCCTGTGTACCACAGTTGACAGTACCAACATATACTGTGTACCACAGTTGACAATACCAACATATACTGTGTACCACAGTTGACAGTACCAACGTATACTGTGTACCATTGTTGACAATACCAACATATACTGTGTACCACAGTTGACAGTACCAACATATACAGTGTACCACAGTTGACAGTACCAACATATACTGTGTACCACAGTTGACAGTACCAACATATACTGTGTACCACAGTTGACAGTACCAACATATACTGGGTGCCACTTTTCACAGTACCAACATATACTGTGTACCACAGTTGACAATGCCATCATATAGTGTGTACCACAGTTGACAGTACCAACATATACTGTGTACCACAGTTGACAGTACCATCTTATACTGTGTACCACAGTTGACAGTACCAACGTATACTGTGTACCACAGATGACAGTACTAACATATACTGTGTACCATAGTTGAAAGTACCAACGTATACTGTGTACCACAGTTGACAGTACCAACATATACTGTGTACCACAGTTGACAGTACCAACGTATACTGTGTACCACAGTTGACAATACCAACATATACTATGTACCACAGTTGACAGTACCAACATATACTGTATACCACAGTTGACAGTACCAACATATACTGTGTACCAGAGTTGACAGTACCAACATATACTGTGTACCACAGTTGACAGTACCAACATATACTGTATACCACAGTTAACAGTACCAACATATACTGTGTACCACTGTTGACAGTACCAACACATACCGTGTACCACAGTTGACAGTACCAACATATACTGTGTACCACAGCTGACACTACCAACATATAGTTGTACCTCAGTTGACAGTACTACCATATATTGTGTACCACCGTTGACAATACCAACGTATACTGTGTACCACAGTTGACAGTACCAACGTATACTGTGTACCACAGTTGACAGTACCAACATATACTGTGTACCACAGCTGACAATACCAGCATATACTGTATACCACAGTTAACAGTACCAACATATACTGTGTACCACAGTTGACAGTACCAACATATACTGCGTACCACAGTTGACAGGACTAACATATACTGTGTACTACAGTTGACAGTACCAACATATACTGTGTACCACAGTTGACAGTACCAACATATACTGTGTACCACAGTTGACAATACTAACATATACTGTGTACCACAGTTGGCAGTACCAACATATACTGTGTACCTCAGTTGACAGTACCAACATATAGTGTGTACCACAGTTGACAATACCAACATAAACTGTGTACCACAGTTGACAGTACCAACATATACTGTGTACCACAGTTGACAGTACCAACATATACTGTGTAACTCAGTTAACAGTACCCACATATTCTGTGTATCAGAGTTGACAGTACCAACATATACTGTGTACCACAGTTGACAGTACCAACATATACTGTGTACCTCAGTTAACAGTACCCACATATACTGTGTATCAGAGTTGACAGTACCAACATATACTGTGTATCACAGTTGACAGTACCAACATATACTGTGTACCAAAGTGTACACTAACAACATATACTGTGTACCACAGTTGACAGTACCAACATATACTGTGTACCACAGTTGACAGTACCATCATATACTGTGTACCACATTTGACAGTACCAACGTATACTGTGTACCACAGTTGACAGTACCATCGTATACTGTGTACCACAGTTGATAGTACCAACGTATACTGTGTATCAGAGTTGACAGTACCAACATATACTCTGTACCACAGTTGACAGTACCAAAATATACTGTGTACCACAGCTGACACTACCAACATATACTTGTAACTCTGTTGACGGTACTAACATATACTGTGTACCACAGTTGACGGTACCAACGTATACTGTGTACCACAGTTGAAAGTACCAACGTATCCTGTGTACCACAGTTGACAGTACCAACATATACTGTGTACCACAGTTGACAATACCAACATATACTGTTTACCACAGTTGACAGTACCAACGTATACTGTGTACCATTGTTGACAATACCAACATATACTGTGTACCACAGTTGACAGTACCAACATATACAGTGTACCACAGTTGACAGTACCAACATATACTGTGTACCACAGTTGACAGTACCAACATATACTGTGTACCACAGTTGACAGTACCAACATATACTGGGTGCCACTTTTCACAGTACCAACATATACTGTGTACCACAGTTGACAATGCCATCATATAGTGTGTACCACAGTTGACAGTACCAACATATACTGTGTACCACAGTTGACAGTACCATCTTATACTGTGTACCACAGTTGACAGTACCAACGTATACTGTGTACCACAGTTGACAGTACTAACATATACTGTGTACCATAGTTGAAAGTACCAACGTATACTGTGTACCACAGTTGACTGTACCAACATATACTGTGTACCACAGTTGACAGTACCAACGTATACTGTGTACCACAGTTGACAATACCAACATATACTATGTACCACAGTTGACAGTACCAACATATACTGTATACCACAGTTGACAGTACCAACATATACTGTGTACCAGAGTTGACAGTACCAACATATACTGTGTACCACAGTTGACAGTACCAACATATACTGTATACCACAGTTAACAGTACCAACATATACTGTGTACCACTGTTGACAGTACCAACACATACCGTGTACCACAGTTGACAGTACCAACATATACTGTGTACCACAGCTGACACTACCAACATATAGTTGTACCTCAGTTGACAGTACTACCATATATTGTGTACCACCGTTGACAATACCAACGTATACTGTGTACCACAGTTGACAGTACCAACGTATACTGTGTACCACAGTTGACAGTACCAACATATACTGTGTACCACAGCTGACAATACCAGCATATACTGTTTACCACAGTTGACAGTACCAACGTATACTGTGTACCACAGTTGCCAATGCCAAAATATACTGTGTACCACAGTTGACAGTACCAACGTATACTGTGTACCACAGTTGACAGTACCAACGTATATTGTGTACCACAGTTGACAGTACAAACATACACTGTGTACGACAGTTGACAGTACCAACATATACTGTGTACCACAGTTGAGAGTACCAACATAAACTGTGTACCACAGTTGACAGTACCAACATATACTGTGTACCACAGTTGATAGTACCAACATATACTGTGTACCACAGTTGACAGTACCAACATATACTGTATACCACAGTTGACAGTACCAACATATACTGTATACCACAGTTGACAGTACCAACATATACTGTGTACCACAGTTGACAGTACCAACATATACTGTGTACCACAGTTGACAGTACCAACATATAATGTGTACCACAGTTGACAGTACTAACATATACTGTCTACTACAGTTGACAGTACCAACATATACTGTGTACCACAGTTGACAGTACCAACATGGACTGTGTACCACAGTTGACAGTGCCAACATATACTGTGTACCACATTTGGCAGTACCAACATATACTGTGTACCTCAGTTGACAGTACCAACATATATTGTGTACCAAAGTTGACAGTACCAACGTATACTGTGTACCACAGTTGACAGTACCAACGTATATTGTGTACCACAGTTGACAGTACCAACATATACAGTGTACCACAGTTGACAGTACCAACATATACTGTGTACCACAGTTGACAGTACCAACATATACTGTGTACCACAGTTGACAGTACCAACATGTACCGTGAACCACAGTTGACAGTACCAACGTATACTGTGTACCACAGTTGAGAGTAACAACGTATAGTGTGTACCACAGTTGACAGTACCAACATATACTGTGTACCACAGTTGACAGTACCAACATATACTGTGTACCGCAGTTCACAGGACCAACGTATACTGTGTACCACATTTGACAGTACCAACATATACTGTGTACCACAGTTGACAGTACCAACATATACTGTGTACCACTGTTGACAGTACCAACATATACCGTGTACCACAGTTGACAGTACCAACATATACTGTGTACCACTGTTGACAGTACCAACATATACTGTGTACCACAGCTGACAGTACCAACATATACTGTATACCACAGTTGACAGTACCAACATATACTGTGTACCACAGTTGACAGTACCAACATATACTGTGTACCACAGTTGACTGTACCAACATATACTGTGTACCACAGTTGACAGTACCAATGTATACTGTGTACCACTGTTGACAGTACCAACATATACTGTGTACCACAGTTGACAGTAGCAACGTATACTGTGTACCACAGTTGACAGTTCCAACATATAACGTGTACCACAGTTGGCAGTACCATCATATACTGTGTACCACAGTTGACAGTACCAACATATACTGGGTACCACAGTTGACAGTACCAACGTATATTGTGTACCACAGTTGACAGTAGCAACGTATACTGTGTACCACAGTTGACAGTTCCAACATATAACGTGTACCACAGTTGGCAGTACCATCATATACTGTGTACCACAGTTAACAGTACCAACATATACTGTGTACCATAATTGACAGTACCAACGTATATTGTGTACCACAGTTGACAGTACCAACATACACCGTGTACGACAGTTGACAGTACCAACATATACTGTGTACCACAGTTGAGAGTACCAACATATACTGTGTACCACAGTTGACAGTACCAACATATACTGTGTACCACAGTTGAGAGTACCAACATATACTGTGTACCTCAGTTGACAGTACCAACATATACTGTGTACCACAGTTGACAGTACCAACGTATACTGTGTACCACAGTTGAAAGTATCTATATATACTGTGTACCACAGTTGACAGTACCAACATATACAGTGTACCACAGTTGACAGTACCATCATATACTGTGTACCACAGTTGACAGTACCAACATATACTGTGTACCACAGTTGACAGTACCAACGTATACTGTGTACCACAGTTGACAGTACCAACGTATATTGTGTACCACAGTTGACAGTACCAACATATACTGTGTACGACAGTTGACAATACCAACATATACTGTGTACCACAGTTGACAGTACCAACGTATACTGTGTACCACTGTTGACAATACCAACATATAATGTGTACCACAGTTCACAGTACCAACATATACAATGTACCACAATTGACAGTACCAACATATACTGTGTACCACAGTTGACAGTACCAACATATAATGTGTACCACAATTGACAGTACCAACATGTACCGTGTACGACAGTTGACAGTACCAATGTATACTGTGTACCACTGTTGACAGTACCAACATATACTGTGTACCACAGTTGACAATACCAACATATACTGTGTACCACAGTTGAAAGTACCAACGTATACTGTGTACCACAGTTGACAGTACCAACATATACTGTGTACCACAGTTGACAGTACAAACGTATACTGTGTACCACAGTTGACAATACCAACATATACTGTGTACCACAGTTGACAGTACCAACATATACTGTATACCACAGTTGACAGTACCAACATATACTGTGTACCACAGTTGACAGTACCAACATATACTGTATACCACATTTGACAGTACCAACAAATACTGTGTACCACATTTGACAATACCAACATATACTGTTTACCACAGTTGACAGTACCAACGTATACTGTGTACCACAGTTGACAGTACCGACATATACTGTGTACCACAGTTGACAGTACCAATGTATACTGTGTACCACAGTTGACAGTACCAACGTATACTGTGTACCACAGTTGACAGTACCAACATATAACGTGTACCACAGTTGGCAGTACCATCATATAACGTGTACGACAGTTGACAGTACCAAGATATAGTGTGTACCACAGTTGAGTGTACCAACATAAACTGTGTACCACAGTTGACCGTACCAACATATACTGTATACCACAGTTGACAGTACCAACATATACTGTGTACCACAGTTGACAGTACCAACATATACTGTGTACCACAGTTGACAGTACCAACATATACTGTGTACCACAGTTGATAGTACTAACATATACTGTGTACTACAGTTAACAGTACCAACATATACTGTGTACCACAGTTGACAGTACCAACATATACTGTGTACCACAGTTGACAGTACCAACATGTACCGTGAACCACAGTTGATAGTACCAACGTATACTGTGTACCACAGTTGACAGTGCCAACATATACTGTGTACCACATTTGGCAGTACCAACATATACTGTGTACCTCAGTTGACAGTACCAACATATATTGTGTACCAAAGTTGACAGTACCAACGTATACTGTGTACCACAGTTGACAGTACCAACGTATATTGTGTACCACAGTTGACAGTACCAACATATACAGTGTACCACAGTTGACAGTACCAACATATACTGTGTACCACAGTTGACAGTACCAACATATACTGTGTACCACAGTTGACAGTACCAACATGTACCGTGAACCACAGTTGACAGTACCAACATATACTGTGTACCACTGTTGACAGTACCAACATATACCGTGTACCACAGATGACAGTACCAACATATACTGTGTAACACTGTTGACAGTACCAACATATACTGTGTACCACAGTTGACAGTACCAACATATACTGTATATCACAGTTGACAGTACCAACATATACTGTGTACCACAGTTGACAGTACCAACATATACTGTGTACCACATTTGACTGTACCAACATATAGTGTATACCACAGTTGACAGTACCAACATATACTGTGCACCACTGTTGACAGTACCAACATATACCGTGTACCACAGTTGACAGTACCAACATATACTGTGTACCACAGCTGACACTACCAAAATATACTTGTACCTCAGTTGACAGTACTAACATGTATTGTGTACCACCGTTGACAGTACCAACGTATACTGTGTACCACATTTGACAGTACCAACGTATATTGTGTACCACAGTTGACAGTACCAACATATACTGTGTACAACAGTTGACAGTACCAACATATACTGTGTACCACAGTTGACAGTACCAACATATACTGTGTACCACAGTTGACAGTAGCAACTTATACTGTGTACCACAGTTGACAGTTCCAACATATAACGTGTACTACAGTTGGCAGTACCATCATATACTGTGTACCACAGTTGACAGTACCAACATATACTGGGTACCACAGTTGACAGTACCAACATATACTGTGTACCATAGTTGACAGTACCAACGTATATTGTGTACCACAGTTGACAGTACAAACATACACCGTGTACGACAGTTGACAGTACCAACATATACTGTGTACCACATTTGAGAGTACCAACATATACTGTGTACCACAGTTGACAGTACCAACATATACTGTGTACCACAGTTGACAGTACCAACATATACTGTGTACCACAGTTGACAGTACCAACATATACTGTATACCACAGTTGACAGTACCAACATATACTGTGTACCACAGTTGACAGTACCAACATATACTGTGTACCACAGTTGACAGTAGTAATATATACTGTGTACTACAGTTGACAGTACTAACATATACTGTGTACCACAGTTGACAGTACCAACATATACTGTGTACCACAGTTGACAGTACCAACATATACTGTGTACCTCAGTTAACAGTACCCACATATACTGTGTACCACAGTTGACAGTACCAACATATACTGTGTACCACAGTTGACAGTACCAACATATACTGTGTACCACAGTTGACAGTACCAACATATACTGTGTACCACAGTTAACAGTACCAACATATACTGTGTACCATATTTGACAGTACCAACGTATACTGTGTACCACAGTTGACAGTACCAACGTATACTGTGTACCAGAGTTGACAGTACCAACATATACTGTGTACCACAGTTGACAGTACCAAAATATACTGTGTACCACAGCTGACACTACCAACATATACTTGTAACTCTGTTGACAGTACTAACATATACTGTGTACCACAGTTGACAGTACCAACATATACTGTGTACCACAGTTGACAGTACCAACATATACTGTGTACCACAGTTGACAGTACCAACATATACTGTGTACCACAGTTGATAGTACTAACATATACTGTGTACTACAGTTAACAGTACCAACATATACTGTGTACCACAGTTGACAGTACCAACATATACTGTGTACCACAGTTGACAGTACCAACATGTACCGTGAACCACAGTTGATAGTACCAACGTATACTGTGTACCACAGTTGACAGTGCCAACATATACTGTGTACCACATTTGGCAGTACCAACATATACTGTGTACCTCAGTTGACAGTACCAACATATATTGTGTACCAAAGTTGACAGTACCAACGTATACTGTGTACCACAGTTGACAGTACCAACGTATATTGTGTACCACAGTTGACAGTACCAACATATACAGTGTACCACAGTTGACAGTACCAACATATACTGTGTACCACAGTTGACAGTACCAACATATACTGTGTACCACAGTTGACAGTACCAACATGTACCGTGAACCACAGTTGACAGTACCAACATATACTGTGTACCACTGTTGACAGTACCAACATATACCGTGTACCACAGATGACAGTACCAACATATACTGTGTACCACTGTTGACAGTACCAACATATACTGTGTACCACAGTTGACAGTACCAACATATACTGTATATCACAGTTGACAGTACCAACATATACTGTGTACCACAGTTGACAGTACCAACATATACTGTGTACCACATTTGACTGTACCAACATATAGTGTATACCACAGTTGACAGTACCAACATATACTGTGCACCACTGTTGACAGTACCAACATATACCGTGTACCACAGTTGACAGTACCAACATATACTGTGTACCACAGCTGACACTACCAAAATATACTTGTACCTCAGTTGACAGTACTAACATGTATTGTGTACCACCGTTGACAGTACCAACGTATACTGTGTACCACATTTGACAGTACCAACGTATATTGTGTACCACAGTTGACAGTACCAACATATACTGTGTACAACAGTTGACAGTACCAACATATACTGTGTACCACAGTTGACAGTACCAACATATACTGTGTACCACAGTTGACAGTAGCAACTTATACTGTGTACCACAGTTGACAGTTCCAACATATAAAGTGTACTACAGTTGGCAGTACCATCATATACTGTGTACCACAGTTGACAGTACCAACATATACTGGGTACCACAGTTGACAGTACCAACATATACTGTGTACCATAGTTGACAGTACCAACGTATATTGTGTACCACAGTTGACAGTACAAACATACACCGTGTACGACAGTTGACAGTACCAACATATACTGTGTACCACATTTGAGAGTACCAACATATACTGTGTACCACAGTTGACAGTACCAACATATACTGTGTACCACAGTTGACAGTACCAACATATACTGTGTACCACAGTTGACAGTACCAACATATACTGTATACCACAGTTGACAGTACCAACATATACTGTGTACCACAGTTGACAGTACCAACATATACTGTGTACCACAGTTGACAGTAGTAATATATACTGTGTACTACAGTTGACAGTACTAACATATACTGTGTACCACAGTTGACAGTACCAACATATACTGTGTACCACAGTTGACAGTACCAACATATACTGTGTACCTCAGTTAACAGTACCCACATATACTGTGTACCACAGTTGACAGTACCAACATATACTGTGTACCACAGTTGACAGTACCAACATATACTGTGTACCACAGTTGACAGTACCAACATATACTGTGTACCACAGTTAACAGTACCAACATATACTGTGTACCATATTTGACAGTACCAACGTATACTGTGTACCACAGTTGACAGTACCAACGTATACTGTGTACCAGAGTTGACAGTACCAACATATACTGTGTACCACAGTTGACAGTACCAAAATATACTGTGTACCACAGCTGACACTACCAACATATACTTGTAACTCTGTTGACAGTACTAACATATACTGTGTACCACAGTTGACAGTACCAACGTATACTGTGTACCACAGTTGAAAGTACCAACGTATACTGTGTACCACAGTTGACAGTACCAACATATACTGTGTACCACAGTTGACAGTACCAACGTATACTGTGTACCACTGTTGACAGTACCAACATATACTGTATACCACAGTTGACAGTACCAACATATACAGTTTACCACAGTTGACAGTACCAACATATACTGTGTACCACAGTTGACAGTACCAACATATACTGTGTACCACAGCTGACACTACCAACATATACTTGTACCTCAGTTGACAGTACTAACATATACTGTTTACCACAGTTGACAGTACCAACGTATACTGTGTTCCACAGTTGACAGTACCAACATATACAATGTACCACATTTGACAGTACCAACATATACTGTGTACCACAGTTGACAGTACCAACATATACTGTGTACCACAGTTGACAGTACCAACATATACTGTGTACCACAGTTGAGAGTACCAACGTATACTGTGTACCACAGTTGACAGTACCAGCGTATACTGTGTACCACAGTTGACAATACCAACATATACTGTGTACCACAGTTGACAGTACCAACGTATACTGTGTACCACAGTTGACAATGCCAACATATACTGTGTACCACAGTTGACAGTACCAACATATACTGTGTACCACAGTTGACAGTACCAACATATACTGTGTACCACAGTTGACAGTACCAACATATACTGTGTACCACAGTTGATAGTACCAACATATACTGTGTACCACAGTTGACAGTACCAACATATACTGTGTACCACAGTTGACAGTACCAACATATACAGTTTACCACAGTTGACAGTACCAACATATACTGTGTACCACAGTTGACAGTACCAACATATACTGTGTACCACAGCTGACACTACCAACATAAACCGTGTACGACAGTTGACAGTACCAACATATACTGTGTACCACAGTTGAGAGTACGAACATAAACTGTGTACCACAGTTGACAGTACCAACATATACTGTGTACCACAGTTGACAGTACCAACATATACTGTGTACCACAGTTGACCGTAGCAACATATACTGTATACCACAGTTGACAGTACTAACATATACTGTGTACCACAGTTGACAGTACCAACATATACTGTGTACCACAGTTGACAGTACCAACATATACTGTGTACCACAGTTGACAGTACTAACATATACTGTGTACTACAGTTGACAGTACCAACATATACTGTGTACCACAGTTGACAGTACCAACATATACTGTGTACCACAGTTGACAGTACCAACATGTACCGTGAACCACAGTTGACAGTACCAACGTATACTGTGTACGACAGTTGACAGTGCCAACATATACTGTGTACCACATTTGGCAGTACCAACATATACTGTGTACCTCAGTTGACAGTACCAACATATATTGTGTACCAAAGTTGACAGTACCAACGTATACTGTGTACCACAGTTGACAGTACCAACGTATATTGTGTACCACAGTTGACAGTAACAACATCTACAGTGTACCACATTTGACAGTACCAACATATACTGTGTACCACAGTTGACAGTACCAACATATACTGTGTACCACAGTTGACAGTACCAACATATACTGTGTACCACTGTTGACAGTACCAACATATACTGTGTACCACAGTTGACAGTACCAACATATACTGTGTACCACTGTTGACAGTACCAACATATACTGTGTACCACAGTTGACAGTACCAACATATACTGTGTACCACAGTTGACTTTACCAACATATAGTGTATACCACAGTTGACAGTACCAACATATACTGTGTACCACTGTTGACAGTACCAACATATACCGTGTACCACAGTTGACAGTACCAACATATACTGTGTACCACAGCTGACACTACCAAAATATACTTGTACCTCAGTTGACAGTACTAACATATATTGTGTACCACCATTGACAGTACCAACGTATACTGTGTACCACAGTTGACAGTACCAACGTATATTGTGTACCACAGTTGACAGTACCAACATATACTCTGTACAACAGTTGACAGTACCAACATATACTGTGTACCACAGTTGACAGTACCAACATATACTGTGTACCACAGTTGACAGTACCAATGTATACTGTGTACCACTGTTGATAGTACCAACATATACTGTGTACCACAGTTGACAGTAGCAACGTATACTGTGTACCACAGTTGACAGTTACAACATATAACGTGTACTACAGTTGGCAGTACCATCATATACTGTGTACCACAGTTGACAGTACCAACATATACTGGGTACCACAGTTGACAGTACCAACATATACTGTGTACCATAGTTGACAGTACCAACGTATATTGTGTACCACAGTTGACAGTACAAACATACACCGTGTACGACAGTTGACAGTACCAACATATACTGTGTACCACAGTTGAGAGTACCAACATATACTGTGTACCACAGTTGACAGTACCAACATATACTGTGAACCACAGTTGACAGTACCAACATATACTGTGTACCACAGTTGACAGTACCAACATATACTGTATACCACAGTTGACAGTACCAACATATACTGTGTACCACAGTTGACAGTACCAACATATACTGTGTACCACAGTTGACAGTAGTAATATATACTGTGTACTACAGTTGACAGTACCAACATATACTGTGTACCACAGTTGACAGTACCAACATATACTGTGTACCACAGTTGACAGTACCAACATATACTGTGTACCTCAGTTAACAGTACCCACATATACTGTGTACCACAGTTGACAGTACCAACATATACTTGTACCACAGTTGACAGTACCAACATATACTGTGTACCACAGTTGACAGTACCAACATATACTGTGTACCACAGTTAACAGAACCAACATATACTGTGTACCATATTTGACAGTACCAACGTATACTGTGTACCACAGTTGACAGTACCAACGTATACTGTGTACCAGAGTTGACAGTACCAACATATACTGTGTACCACAGTTGACAGTACCAAAATATACTGTGTACCACAGCTGACATTACCAACATATACTTGTAACTCTGTTGACAGTACTAACATATACTGTGTACCACAGTTGACAGTACCAACGTATACTGTGTACCACAGTTGAAAGTACCAACGTATACTGTGTACCACAGTTGACAGTACCAACATATACTGTGTACCACAGTTGACAGTACCAACGTATACTGTGTACCACTGTTGACAGTACCAGCATATACTGTATAACACAGTTGACAGTACCAACATATACAGTTTACCACAGTTGACAGTACCAACATATACTGTGTACCACAGTTGACAGTACCAACATATACTGTGTACCACAGCTGACACTACCAACATATACTTGTACCTCAGTTGACAGTACTAACATATACTGTATACCACAGTTGACAGTACCAACGTATATTGTGTTCCACAGTTGACAGTACCAACATATACAATGTACCACATTTGACAGTACCAACATATACTGTGTACCACAGTTGACAGTACCAACATATACTGTGTACCACAGTTGACAGTACCAACATATACAATGTACCACATTTGACAGTACCAACATATACTGTGTACCACAGTTGACAGTACCAACATATACTTGTACCACAGTTGACAGTACCAACATATACTGTGTACCACAGTTGACAGTACCAACGTATACTGTGTACCACAGTTGACAGTACAAACGTATACTGTGTACCACAGTTGACAATACCAACATATACTGTGTACCACAGTTGACAGTACCAACGTATATTGTGTACCACAGTTGACAATACCAACATATACTGTGTACCACAGTTGACAGTACCAACATATACTGTATACCACAGTTGACAGTACCAACATATACTGTGTACCACAGTTGACAGAACCAACATATACTGTGTACCACAGTTGACATTACCAACATATACTGTATACCATAGTTGACAGTACCAACATATACTGTGTACCACTGTTGACAGTACCAACATATACCGTGTACCACAGTTGACAGTACCAACATATACTGTGTATCACAGCTGACACTACCAACATATACTTGTACCTCAGTTGACAGTACTACCATATATTGTGTACCACCGTTGACAATACCAACGTATACTGTGTACCACAGTTGACAGTACCAACGTATACTGTGTACCACAGTTGACAGTACCAACATATACTGTGTACCACAGTTGACAATACCAACATATACTGTGTACCACAGTTGACAGTACCAACATATACTGTGTACCACAGTTGACAGTACCAATGTATACTGTGTACCACTGTTGACAGTACCAAAATATACTGTGTGCCACAGTTGACAGTACTAAGGGTATACTGTGTACCACACTTGACAGTACCAACATATGACGTGTACCACAGTTGGCAGTACCATCATATACTGTGTACAACAGTTGACAGTACCAACATATACTGTGTACCACAGTTGACAGTACCAACATATACTGTGTACCATAGTTGACAGTACCAACGTATATTGTGTACCACAGTTGACAGTACCAACATACACCGTGTACGACAGTTGACAGTACCAACATATACTGTGTACCACAGTTGAGAGTACCAACATAAACTGTGTACCATAGTTGACAGTACCAACATATACTGTGTACCACAGTTGACAGTACCAACATATACTGTGTACCACAGTTGACAGTACCAACATATACTGTATACCACAGTTGACAGTACCAACATATACTGTGTACCACAGTTGACAGTACCAACATATACTGTGTACCACAGTTGACAGTACTAACATATACTGTGTACTACAGTTGACAGTACCAACATATACTGTGTACCACAGTTGACAGTACCAACATGTACTGTGTACGTCAGTTGACAGTACCAACATATACTGTGTACCACAGTTGGCAGTACCAACATATAATGTGTACCTCAGTTGTCAGTACCAACATATACTGTGTACCACAGTTGAGAGTACCAACGTATACTGTGTACCACAGTTGACAGTACCAACGTATACTGTGTACCACCGCTGACAGTACCAATATATACTGTGTAACAAAGTTGACAATACCAACATATAATGTGTACCACAGTTGACAGTACCAACGTATACTGTGTACCACTGTTGACAATACCAACATATACTGTGTACCACAGTTGACAGTACCAACATATACAGTGTACCACAGTTGACAGTACCAACATATACTGTGTACCACAGTTCACAGTACCAACGTATACTGTGTACCACATTTGACAGTACCAACATATACTGTGTACCACAGTTGACAGTACCAACATATACTGTGTACCACTGTTGACAGTACCAACATATACCGTGTACCACAGTTGACAGTACCAACATATACTGTGTACCACTGTTGACAGTACCAACATATACTGTGTACCACAGTTGACAGTACCAACATGTACCTTGTACCACAGTTGACAGTACCAACATATACTGTGTACCACAGTTGACAATACCAACATATACTGTGTACCACAGTTGAAAGTACCAACTTATACTTTGTACCACAGTTGACAGTACCAACATATACTGTGTACCACAGTTGACAGTACCATCATATACTGTGTACGACAGTTGACAGTACCAACATATACTGTATACCACAGTTGACAGTACCAACATATACTGTGTACCACAGCTGACACTACCAACATATACTTGTACCTCAGTTGACAGTACTACCATATATTGTGTACCACCGTTGACAATACCAACGTATACTGTGTACCACAGTTGACAGTACCAACACATATAGTGTACCACAGTTGACAGTACCAACGTATACTGTGTACCACAGTTGCCAATGCCAACATATACTGTGTACCACAGTTGAGAGTACCAACATATACTGTGTACCACAGTTGACAGTACCAACATATACTGTGTACCACAGTTGACAGTACCAATGTATACTGTGTACCACTGTTGACAGTACCAAAATATACTGTGTACCACAGTTGACAGTACCAACGTATACTGTGTACCACTGGTGACAGTACCAACATATAACGCGTACCACAGTTGGCAGTACCATCATATACTGTGTACCACAGTTGACAGTACCAACATATACTGTGTACCACAGTTGACAGTACCAACATATACTCTGTACCATAGCTGACATTACCAACGTATATTGTGTACCACAGTTGACAGTACCAACATACACCGTGTACGACAGTTGACAGTACCAACATATACTGTGTACCACATTTGAGAGTACCAACATAAACTGTGTACCACAGTTGACAGTACCAACATATACTGTGTACCACAGTTGACAGTACCAACATATACTGTATACCACAGTTGACAGTACCAACACATACTGTGTACCACAGTTGACAGTACCAACATATACTGTGTACCACAGTTGACAGTACCAACATATACTGTGTACCAGAGTTGACAGTACCAACATATACTGTGTACCACAGTTGACAGTACTAACATATACTCTGTACTACAGTGGACAGTACCAACATATACTGTGTACCACAGTTGACAGTACCAACATGTACTGTGTACCACAGTTGACAGTACCAACATATACTGTGTACCTCAGTTGACACTACGAACATATACTGTGCACCACAGTGTACAGTACCAACGTATATTGTGTACCACAGTTGACAGTACCAACGTATGCTGTGTACCACAGTTGACCGTACCAACATATACTGTGTAACACAGTTGACAATACCAACATTATACTGTGTACCACAGTTGACAGTACCAACGTATACTGTGTACCACTGTTGACAGTACCAAGGGTATACTGTGTACCACACTTGACAGTACCAACATATAACGTGTACCACAGTTGGCAGTACCATCATATACTGTGTACCACAGTTGACAGTACCAACATATACTGTGTAGCACAGTTGACAGTACCAACATATACTGTGTACCATAGTTGACAGTACCAACGTATATTGTGTACCACAGTTGACAGTACCAACATACACCGTGTACGACAGTTGACAGTACCAACATATACTGTGTACCACAGTTGAGAGTACCAACATAAAGTGTGTACCATAGTTGACAGTACCAACATATACTGTGTACCACAGTTGACAGTACCAACATATACTGTGTACCACAGTTGACAGTACCAACATATACTGTATACCACAGTTGACAGTACCAACATATACTGTGTACCACAGTTGACAGTACTAACATATACTGTGTACCACAGTTGACAGTACCAACATATACTGTGTACCACAGTTGACAGTACTAACATATACTGTGTACTACAGTTGACAGTACCAACATATACTGTGTACCACAGTTGACAGTACCAACATGTACTGTGTACCACAGTTGACAGTACCAACATATACTGTGTACCACAGTTGGCAGTACCAACATATAATGTGTACCTCAGTTGTCAGTACCAACATATACTGTGTACCACAGTTGACAGTACCAACGTATACTGTGTACCACAGTTGACAGTACCAACGTATACTGTGTACCACCGCTGACAGTACCAATATATACTGTGTAACACAGTTGACAATACCAACATATAATGTGTACCACAGTTGACAGTACCAACGTATACTGTGTACCACTGTTGACAATACTAACATATACTGTGTACCACAGTTGACAGTACCAACATATACAGTGTACCACAGTTGACAGTACCAACATATACTGTGTACCACAGTTCACAGTACCAACGTATACTGTGTACCACTTTTGACAGTACCAACATATACTGTGTACCACAGTTCACAGTACCAACATATACTGTGTACCACTGTTGACATTATCAACATATAGCGTTTCCCACAGTTGACAGTACCAACATATACAATGTACCTCTGTTGACAGTACCAACATATACTGTGTACCACAGTTGACAGTACCAACATGTGCCGTGTACCACAGTTGACAGTACCAACGTATACTGTGTACCACAGTTGACAATACCAACATATACTGTGTACCACAGTTGAAAGTACCAACGTATACTTTGTACCACAGTTGACAGTACCAACATATACTGTGTACCACAGTTGACAGTACCAACGTATACTGTGTACCAGAGTTGACAATACCAACATATACTGTGTACCACAGTTGACAGTACCAACATATACTGTATACCACAGTTGACAGAACCAACATATACAGTGTACCACAGTTGACAGTACCAACATATACTGTGTACCACAGTTGACAGTACCAACATATACTGTATACAACAGTTGACAGTACCAACATATACTGTGTACCACTGTTGACAGTACCAACATATACCGTGTACCACAGTTGACAGTACCAACATATACTGTGTACCACAGCTGACACTACCAACATATACTTGTACCTCAGTTGACAGTACTACCATATATTGTGTACCACCGTTGACAATACCAACGTATACTGTGTACCACAGTTGACAGTACCAACACATATAGTGTACCACAGTTGACAGTACCAACGTATACTGTGTACCACAGTTGCCAATGCCAACATATACTGTGTACCACAGTTGAGAGTACCAACATATACTGTGTACCACAGTTGACAGTACCAACATATACTGTGTACCACAGTTGACAGTACCAACATATACTGTGTACCACAGTTGACAGTACCAATGTATACTGTGTACCACTGTTGACAGTACCAAAATATACTGTGTACCACAGTTGACAGTACCAATGTATACTGTGTACCACACTTGACAGTTCCAACATATAACGTGTACCACAGTTGGCAGTACCATCATATACTGTGTACCACAGTTGACAATACCAACATATACTGTGTACCACAGTTGACAGTACCAACATATACTGTGTACCATAGCTGACATTACCAACGTATATTGTGTACCACAGTTGAGAGTACCAACATACACCGTGTACGACAGTTGACAGTACCAACATTTACTGTGTACCACAGTTGAGAGTACCAACATAAACTGTGTACCACAGTTGACAGTACCAACATATACTGTGTACCACAGTTGACAGTACCAACATATACTGTATACCACAGTTGACAGTACCAACACATACAGTGTACCACAGTTGACAGTACCAACATATACTGTGTACCACAGTTGACAGTACCAACATATACTGTGTACCAGAGTTGACAGTACCAACATATACTGTGTACCACAGTTGACAGTACTAACATATACTGTGTACCACAGTTGTCAGTACCAACATGTACTGTGTACCACAGTTGACAGTACCAACATATACTGTGTACCACAGTTGGCAGTACCAACATATACTGTGTACCTCAGTTGACAGTACCAACATATACAGTGTACCACAGTTGACAGTACCAACGTATATTGTGTACCACAGTTGACAGTACCAACGTATACTGTGTACCACAGTTGACCGTACCAACATATACTGTGTAACACAGTTGACAATACCAACATTATAATGTGTACCACAGTTGACAGTACCAACGTATACTGTGTACCACTGTTGACAATACCAACATATACTGTGTACCACAGTCGACAGAACCAACATATACTGTGTACCACAGTCGACAGTACCAACATATTCTGTGTACCACAGTTGACAGTACCAACATGTACCGTGAACCACAGTAGACAGTACCAACGTATACTGTGTACCACAGTTGAGAGTACCAACGTATAGTGTGTACCACAGTTGACAGTACCAACATATACTGTGTACCACAGTTCACAGTACCAACGTATACTGTGTACCACATTTGACAGTACCAACATATACTGTGTACCACTGTTGACAGTACCAACATATACCGTGTAACACAGTTGACAGTACCAACATATACTGTGTACCACTGTTGACAGTACCAACATATACCTTGTACCACAGTTCACAGTACCAACGTATACTGTTTATGTTACCACAGTTGACAGTACCAACATATACTGTGTACCACAGTTGAGACTACCAACATATACTGGGTACCACTGTTGACAGTAACAACATATACTATGTACCACAGCTGACAGTACCAACATATACTGTGTACCACAGTTGACAGTACCAACGTATACTGTGTACCACAGTTGACAGTACCAACGTATACAGGGTACCACATTTGACACTACCAACATATACTGTGTAACACAGTTGACAGTACCAACATATACTGTATACCACAGTTGACAGTACCGACATATACTGTGTACCACAGTTGACAATACCAACATATACTTTGTACCACGGTTGACAGTACCAACGTATACTGTGTACCACTGTTGACAATATCATCATATACTGTGTACCACAGTTGACATTACCAACATATACTGTGTACCACAGTTGACAGTACCAACAGGTACCGTGAACCATAGTTGACAGTACCAACGTATACTGTGTACCACAGTTGAGAGTACCAGCGTATAGTGTGTATCACACTTGACAGTACCAACATATACTGTGTACCACAGTTGACAGTATCAACATATACTGTGTACCATAGTTGACAGTACCAACGTATATTGTGTACCACAGTTGACAGTACCAACATACACCGTGTACGACAGTTGACAGTACCAACATATACTGTGTACCACATTTGAGAGTACCAACATAAACTGTGTACCACAGTTGACAGTACCAACATATACTGTGTACCACAGTTGACAGTACCAACATATACTGTGTACCACAGTTGACAGTACCAACATATACTGTATACCACAGTTGACAGTACCAACATATACTGTGTACCACAGTTGACAGTACCAACATATACTGTGTACCACAGTTGACAGTACCAACATATACTGTGTACCACAGTTGACAGTACTAACATATACTGTGTACTATAGTTGACAGTACCAACATATACTGTGTAACAGAGTTGACAGTACCAACATGTACTGTGTACCACAGTTGACAGTACCAAATATATACTGTGTACCACAGTTGGCAGTACCAACATATAATGCGTACCTCAGTTGACAGAACCAACATATACTGTGTACCACAGTTGACAGTACCAACGTATACTGTGTACCACAGTTGACAGTACCAACGTTTACTGTGTACCACAGTTGACAGTACCAATATATACTGTGTAACACAGTTGACAATACCAACATATAATGTGTACCATAGTTGACAGTACCAACGTATACTGTGAACCACTGTTGGCAATACCAACATATACTGTGTACCACAGTTGACAGTACCAACATATACAGTGTACCACAGTTGACAGTACCAACATATACTGTGTACCACAGTTGACAGTACCAACATATACTGTATACCACAGTTGAAAGTACCAACATGTACCGTGAACCACAGTTGACAGTACCAACGTATACTGTGTACCACAGTTGAGAGTACCAACGTATAGTGTGTACCACAGTTGACAGTACCAACATATACTGTGTACCACAGTTGACAGTACCAACATATAGTGTGTACCACAGTTCACAGTACCAACGTATACTGTGTACCACATTTGACAGTACCAACATATAATGTGTACCACAGTTGACAGTACCAACATATACGGTGTACCACTGTTGACAGTACCAACATATACCGTGTACCAGATTTGACAGTACCAACATATTCTGTGTACCACTGTTCACAGTACCAACATATACTGTGTACCACAGTTGAAAGTACCAACGTATACTGTGTACCACAGTTGACAACACCAACATATACTGTGTACCACAGTTGACAGTACCAACATATACTGTATACCACAGTTGACAGTACCAACATAGACTGTGTACCACAGTTGAGAGTACCAACATTTACTGTGTACCACAGTTGACAGTACCAACATATACTGTATACCACAGTTGAAAGTACCAACATATACTGTGTACCACTGTTGAAAGTACCAACATATACTGTGTACCACAGTTGACAGTACCAACATATACTGTGTACCACAGCTGACACTACCAACATATACTTGTACCTCAGTTAACAGTACTACCATATATTGTGTACCACCGTTGACAATACCAACGTATACTGTGAACCACAGTTGACAATACCAACATATACTGTGTACCACAGTTGACAATACCAGCACATATAGTGTACCACAGTTGACAGTACCAACGTATACTGTGTACCACAGTTGCCAATGCCAACATATACTGTGTACCACAGTTGAGAGTACCAACATATACTGTGTACCACAGTTGACAGTACCAACATATACTGTGTACCACAGTTGACAGTACCAACATATACTGTGTACCACGGTTGACAGTACCAACATATACTGTGTACCACAGTTGACAGTACCAACATATACTGTGTACCATAGTTGACATTACCAACGTATATTGTGTACCACAGTTGACAGTACCTACATGTACTGTGTACCACAGTTGACAGTACCAACATATACTGTGTACCACAGTTGACAGTACCAACGTATACTGTGTACCACAGTTGACAGTACCAACATATAACGTGTACCACAGTTGGCAGTACCATCATATACTTTGTACCACAGTTGACAGTACCAACATATACTGTGTACCACAGTTGACAGTACTAACATATACTGTGTACCATAGTTGACATTACCAACGTATATTGTGTACCACAGTTGACAGTACCAACATACACCGTGTACAAGAGTTGACAGTACCAACATATACTGTGTACCACAGTTGCGAGTACCAACATAAACTGTGTACCACAGTTGACAGTACCAACATATACTGTGTACCACAGTTGACAGTACCAACATATATTGTGTACGACAGTTGACAGTACCAACATATACTGTATACCACAGTTGACAGTACCAACACATACTGTGTACCACAGTTGACAGTACCAACATATACTGTGTACCACAGTTGACAGTACCAACATATACTGTGTACCACAGTTGACAGTACCAACATATATAGTGTACCACAGTTGACAGTACTAACATATACTGTGTACTACAGTTGACAGTACCAACATATACTGTGTACCACAGTTGAGAGTACCAACATGTACTGTGTACCACAGTTGACAGTACCAACATATACTGTGTACCACAGTTGGCAGTACCAACATATACAGTGTACCACAATTGACAGTACCAACATATACTGTGTACCACAGTTGACAGTACCAACATGTACCGTGAACCACAGTTGACAGTACCAACTATACTGTGTACCACAGTTGATAGTACCAACGTATACTGTGTACCACAGTTGACAGTACCAACATATACTGTGTACCACAGTTGACAGTACCAACATATACTGTGTACCACAGTTGACAGTACCAACATATACTGTGTACCATAGTTGACAGTACCAACGTATATTGTGTACCACAGTTGAGAGTACCAACATACAACGTGTACGACAGTTGACAGTAAAAACATATACTGTGTACCACAGTTGAGAGTACCAACATAAACTGTGTACCACAGTTGACAGTACCAACATATACTGTGTACCACAGTTGACAGTACCAACATATACTGTGTACCACAGTTGACAGTACCAACATATACTGTGTACCACAGTTGACAGTACCAACATATACTGTGTACCACAGTTGACAGTACCAACATATACTGTGTACCACAGTTGACAGTACTAACATATACTGTGTACTAGAGTTGACAGTACCAACATATACTGTGTACCACAGTTGACAGTACCAACATATACTGTGTACCACAGTTGGCAGTACCAACATATAATGTGTACCTCAGTTGACAGTACCAACATATACTGTGTACCACAGTTGACAGTACCAACGTATACTGTGTACCACAGTTGACAGTACCAACGTATACTATGTACCACAGTTGGCAGTACCAATATATAATGTGTACCTCAGTTGACAGTACCAATATATACTGTGTAACACAGTTGACAATACCAACATATAATGTGTACCACAGTTGACAGTACCAACGTATACTGTGAACCACTGTTGGCAATACCAACATATACTGTGTACCACAGTTGACAGAACCAACATATACAGTGTACCACAGTTGACAGTACCAACATATACTGTGTACCACAGTTGACAGTACCAACATATACTGTGTACCACAGTTGACAGTACCAACATGTACCGTGAACCACAGTTGACAGTACCAACGTATACTGTGTACCACAGTTGAGAGTACCAACGTATAGTGTGTACCAAAGTTGACAGTACCAACATATACTGTGTACCACAGTTGACAGTACCAACATATACTGTGTACCACAGTTCACAGTACCAACGTATACTGTGTACCACATTTGACAGTACGAACATATACTGTGTACCACAGTTGACAGTACCAACATATACTGTGTACCACTTTTGACAGTACCAACATATACCGTGTATCACATTTGACAGTACCAACATGTACTGTGTACCACTGTTGACAGTACCAACATATACTGTGTACCACAGTTGACAGTACCAACATGTACCGTGTACCACAGTTGACAGTACCAACGTATACTGTGTACCACAGTTGACAATACCAACATATACTGTGTACCACATTTGACAGTACCAACATATACTGTGTACCACAGTTGAAAGTACCAACGTATACTGTGTACCACAGTTGACAACACCAACATATACTGTGTACCACAGTTGACAGTACCAACATATACTGTATACCACAGTTGACAGTACCAACATATACTGTGTACCAGAGTTGACAGTACCAACATATACTGTGTACCACAGTTGACAGTACCAACATATACTGTATACCACAGTTGACAGTACCAACATATACTGTGTACCACTGTTGACAGTACCAACATATACAGTGTACCACAGTTGACAGTACCAACATATACTGTGTACCACAGCTGACACTACCAACATATACTTGTACCTCAGTTGACAGTACTACCATATATTGTGTACCACCGTTGACAATACCAACGTATACTGTGTACCACAGTTGACAGTACCAAAGTATACTGTGCACCACAGTTGACAGTACCAACATATACTGTGTACCACAGTTGACAATACCAACATATACTGTGTACCACAGTTGACAATACCAACACATATAGTGTACCACAGTTGACAATACCAACACATATAGTGTACCACAGTTGACAGTACCAACGTATACTGTGTACCACAGTTGCCAATGCCAACATATACTGTGTACCACAGTTGAGAGTACCAACATGTACCGTGTACCACAGTTGACAGTACCAACGTATACTGTGTACCACAGTTGACAGTACCAACGTATACTGTTTACCACAGTTGACAATACCAACATATACTGTGTACCAGAGTTGACAGTACCCACGTACACAGTGTACCACAGTTGACAGTTCCAACATATATGGTGTACCACTGTTGATACTACCGACATATACTGTGTAGCACAGTTGACAGTACTAACATATACTGTGTACCACAGTTGAGAGTACCACCATATACTGGGTACCACTGTTGACAGTACCAACATATACTGTGTACCACAGTTGACAGTACCAACATATACTGTGTACCACAGTTGACAGTACCAACATATACTGTGTACCACAGTTGACAGTACTAACATATACTGTGTACTACAGTTGACAGTACCAACATATACTGTGTAACAGAGTTGACAGTACCAACATGTACTGTGTACCACAGTTGACAGTACCAACATATACTGTGTACCACAGTTGGCAGTACCAACATATAATGTGTACCTCAGTTGACAGTACCAACACATACTGTGTACCACAGTTGACAGTACCAACGTATACTGTGTACCACAGTTGACAGTACCAACGTTTACTGTGTACCACAGTTGACAGTACCAATATATACTGTGTAACACAGTTGACAATACCAACATATAATGTGTACCACAGTTGACAGTACCAACGTATACTGTGAACCACTGTTGGCAATACCAACATATACTGTGTACCACAGTTGACAGTACCAACATATACAGTGTACCACAGTTGACAGTACCAACATATACTGTGTACCACAGTTGACAGTACCAACATATACTGTATACCACAGTTGACAGTACCAACATGTAACGTGAACCACAGTTGACAGTACCAACGTATACTGTGTACCACAGTTGAGAGTACCAACGTATAGTGTGTACCACAGTTGACAGTACCAACATACACTGTGTACCACAGTTGACAGTACCAACATATACTGTGTACCACAGTTCACAGTACCAACGTATACTGTGTACCACATTTGACAGTACCAACATATACTGTGTACCACAGTTGACAGTACCAACATATACGGTGTACCACTGTTGACAGTACCAACATATACCGTGTACCAGATTTGACAGTACCAACATATTCTGTGTACCACTGTTCACAGTACCAACATATACTGTGTACCACAGTTGAAAGTACCAACGTATACTGTGTACCACAGTTGACAACACCAACATATACTGTGTACCACAGTTGACAGTACCAACATATACTGTATACCACAGTTGACAGTACCAACATAGACTGTGTACCACAGTTGAGAGTACCAACATTTACTGTGTACCACAGTTGACAGTACCAACATATACTGTATACCACAGTTGAAAGTACCAACATATACTGTGTACCACTGTTGAAAGTACCAACATATACTGTGTACCACAGTTGACAGTACCAACATATACTGTGTACCACAGCTGACACTACCAACATATACTTGTACCTCAGTTAACAGTACTACCATATATTGTGTACCACCGTTGACAATACCAACGTATACTGTGAACCACAGTTGACAATACCAACATATACTGTGTACCACAGTTGACAATACCAGCACATATAGTGTACCACAGTTGACAGTACCAACGTATACTGTGTACCACAGTTGCCAATGCCAACATATACTGTGTACCACAGTTGAGAGTACCAACATATACTGTGTACCACAGTTGACAGTACCAACATATACTGTGTACCACAGTTGACAGTACCAACATATACTGTGTACCACGGTTGACAGTACCAACATATACTGTGTACCACAGTTGACAGTACCAACATATACTGTGTACCATAGTTGACATTACCAACGTATATTGTGTACCACAGTTGACAGTACCTACATGTACTGTGTACCACAGTTGACAGTACCAACATATACTGTGTACCACAGTTGACAGTACCAACGTATACTGTGTACCACAGTTGACAGTACCAACATATAACGTGTACCACAGTTGGCAGTACCATCATATACTTTGTACCACAGTTGACAGTACCAACATATACTGTGTACCACAGTTGACAGTACTAACATATACTGTGTACCATAGTTGACATTACCAACGTATATTGTGTACCACAGTTGACAGTACCAACATACACCGTGTACAAGAGTTGACAGTACCAACATATACTGTGTACCACAGTTGCGAGTACCAACATAAACTGTGTACCACAGTTGACAGTACCAACATATACTGTGTACCACAGTTGACAGTACCAACATATACTGTGTACGACAGTTGACAGTACCAACATATACTGTGTACCACAGTTGAGAGTACCAACATAAACTGTGTACCATAGTTGACAGTACCAACATATACTGTGTACCACAGTTGACAGTACCAACATATACTGTGTACCACAGTTGACAGTACCAACATATACTGTATACCACAGTTGACAGTACCAACATATACTGTGTACCACAGTTGACAGTACCAACATATACTGTGTACCACAGTTGACAGTACCAACATATACTGTGTACCACAGTTGACAGTACTAACATATACTGTGTACTACAGTTGACAGTACCAACATATACTGTGTACCACAGTTGACAGTACCAACATGTACTGTGTACGTCAGTTGACAGTACCAACATATACTGTGTACCACAGTTGGCAGTACCAACATATAATGTGTACCTCAGTTGTCAGTACCAACATATACTGTGTACCACAGTTGAGAGTACCAACGTATACTGTGTACCACAGTTGACAGTACCAACGTATACTGTGTACCACCGCTGACAGTACCAATATATACTGTGTAACAAAGTTGACAATACCAACATATAATGTGTACCACAGTTGACAGTACCAACGTATACTGTGTACCACTGTTGACAATACCAACATATACTGTGTACCACAGTTGACAGTACCAACATATACAGTGTACCACAGTTGACAGTACCAACATATACTGTGTACCACAGTTCACAGTACCAACGTATACTGTGTACCACATTTGACAGTACCAACATATACTGTGTACCACAGTTGACAGTACCAACATATACTGTGTACCACTGTTGACAGTACCAACATATACCGTGTACCACAGTTGACAGTACCAACATATACTGTGTACCACTGTTGACAGTACCAACATATACTGTGTACCACAGTTGACAGTACCAACATGTACCTTGTACCACAGTTGACAGTACCAACATATACTGTGTACCACAGTTGACAATACCAACATATACTGTGTACCACAGTTGAAAGTACCAACTTATACTTTGTACCACAGTTGACAGTACCAACATATACTGTGTACCACAGTTGACAGTACCATCATATACTGTGTACGACAGTTGACAGTACCAACATATACTGTGTACCACAGCTGACACTACCAACATATACTTGTACCTCAGTTGACAGTACTACCATATATTGTGTACCACCGTTGACAATACCAACGTATACTGTGTACCACAGTTGACAGTACCAACACATATAGTGTACCACAGTTGACAGTACCAACGTATACTGTGTACCACAGTTGCCAATGCCAACATATACTGTGTACCACAGTTGAGAGTACCAACATATACTGTGTACCACAGTTGACAGTACCAACATATACTGTGTACCACAGTTGACAGTACCAATGTATACTGTGTACCACTGTTGACAGTACCAAAATATACTGTGTACCACAGTTGACAGTACCAACGTATACTGTGTACCACTGGTGACAGTACCAACATATAACGCGTACCACAGTTGGCAGTACCATCATATACTGTGTACCACAGTTGACAGTACCAACATATACTGTGTACCACAGTTGACAGTACCAACATATACTCTGTACCATAGCTGACATTACCAACGTATATTGTGTACCACAGTTGACAGTACCAACATACACCGTGTACGACAGTTGACAGTACCAACATATACTGTGTACCACATTTGAGAGTACCAACATAAACTGTGTACCACAGTTGACAGTACCAACATATACTGTGTACCACAGTTGACAGTACCAACATATACTGTATACCACAGTTGACAGTACCAACACATACTGTGTACCACAGTTGACAGTACCAACATATACTGTGTACCACAGTTGACAGTACCAACATATACTGTGTACCAGAGTTGACAGTACCAACATATACTGTGTACCACAGTTGACAGTACTAACATATACTCTGTACTACAGTTGACAGTACCAACATATACTGTGTACCACAGTTGACAGTACCAACATGTACTGTGTACCACAGTTGACAGTACCAACATATACTGTGTACCTCAGTTGACACTACGAACATATACTGTGCACCACAGTGTACAGTACCAACGTATATTGTGTACCACAGTTGACAGTACCAACGTATGCTGTGTACCACAGTTGACCGTACCAACATATACTGTGTAACACAGTTGACAATACCAACATTATACTGTGTACCACAGTTGACAGTACCAACGTATACTGTGTACCACTGTTGACAGTACCAAGGGTATACTGTGTACCACACTTGACAGTACCAACATATAACGTGTACCACAGTTGGCAGTACCATCATATACTGTGTACCACAGTTGACAGTACCAACATATACTGTGTAGCACAGTTGACAGTACCAACATATACTGTGTACCATAGTTGACAGTACCAACGTATATTGTGTACCACAGTTGACAGTACCAACATACACCGTGTACGACAGTTGACAGTACCAACATATACTGTGTACCACAGTTGAGAGTACCAACATAAACTGTGTACCATAGTTGACAGTACCAACATATACTGTGTACCACAGTTGACAGTACCAACATATACTGTGTACCACAGTTGACAGTACCAACATATACTGTATACCACAGTTGACAGTACCAACATATACTGTGTACCACAGTTGACAGTACTAACATATACTGTGTACCACAGTTGACAGTACCAACATATACTGTGTACCACAGTTGACAGTACTAACATATACTGTGTACTACAGTTGACAGTACCAACATATACTGTGTACCACAGTTGACAGTACCAACATGTACTGTGTACCACAGTTGACAGTACCAACATATACTGTGTACCACAGTTGGCAGTACCAACATATAATGTGTACCTCAGTTGTCAGTACCAACATATACTGTGTACCACAGTTGACAGTACCAACGTATACTGTGTACCACAGTTGACAGTACCAACGTATACTGTGTACCACCGCTGACAGTACCAATATATACTGTGTAACACAGTTGACAATACCAACATATAATGTGTACCACAGTTGACAGTACCAACGTATACTGTGTACCACTGTTGACAATACTAACATATACTGTGTACCACAGTTGACAGTACCAACATATACAGTGTACCACAGTTGACAGTACCAACATATACTGTGTACCACAGTTCACAGTACCAACGTATACTGTGTACCACTTTTGACAGTACCAACATATACTGTGTACCACAGTTCACAGTACCAACATATACTGTGTACCACTGTTGACATTATCAACATATAGCGTTTCCCACAGTTGACAGTACCAACATATACAATGTACCTCTGTTGACAGTACCAACATATACTGTGTACCACAGTTGACAGTACCAACATGTGCCGTGTACCACAGTTGACAGTACCAACGTATACTGTGTACCACAGTTGACAATACCAACATATACTGTGTACCACAGTTGAAAGTACCAACGTATACTTTGTACCACAGTTGACAGTACCAACATATACTGTGTACCACAGTTGACAGTACCAACGTATACTGTGTACCAGAGTTGACAATACCAACATATACTGTGTACCACAGTTGACAGTACCAACATATACTGTATACCACAGTTGACAGAACCAACATATACAGTGTACCACAGTTGACAGTACCAACATATACTGTGTACCACAGTTGACAGTACCAACATATACTGTATACAACAGTTGACAGTACCAACATATACTGTGTACCACTGTTGACAGTACCAACATATACCGTGTACCACAGTTGACAGTACCAACATATACTGTGTACCACAGCTGACACTACCAACATATACTTGTACCTCAGTTGACAGTACTACCATATATTGTGTACCACCGTTGACAATACCAACGTATACTGTGTACCACAGTTGACAGTACCAACACATATAGTGTACCACAGTTGACAGTACCAACGTATACTGTGTACCACAGTTGCCAATGCCAACATATACTGTGTACCACAGTTGAGAGTACCAACATATACTGTGTACCACAGTTGACAGTACCAACATATACTGTGTACCACAGTTGACAGTACCAACATATACTGTGTACCACAGTTGACAGTACCAATGTATACTGTGTACCACTGTTGACAGTACCAAAATATACTGTGTACCACAGTTGACAGTACCAATGTATACTGTGTACCACACTTGACAGTTCCAACATATAACGTGTACCACAGTTGGCAGTACCATCATATACTGTGTACCACAGTTGACAATACCAACATATACTGTGTACCACAGTTGACAGTACCAACATATACTGTGTACCATAGCTGACATTACCAACGTATATTGTGTACCACAGTTGAGAGTACCAACATACACCGTGTACGACAGTAGACAGTACCAACATTTACTGTGTACCACAGTTGAGAGTACCAACATAAACTGTGTACCACAGTTGACAGTACCAACATATACTGTGTACCACAGTTGACAGTACCAACATATACTGTATACCACAGTTGACAGTACCAACACATACAGTGTACCACAGTTGACAGTACCAACATATACTGTGTACCACAGTTGACAGTACCAACATATACTGTGTACCAGAGTTGACAGTACCAACATATACTGTGTACCACAGTTGACAGTACTAACATATACTGTGTTTCACAGTTGTCAGTACCAACATGTACTGTGTACCACAGTTGACAGTACCAACATATACTGTGTACCACAGTTGGCAGTACCAACATATACTGTGTACCTCAGTTGACAATACCAACATATACAGTGTACCACAGTTGACAGTACCAACGTATATTGTGTACCACAGTTGACAGTACCAACGTATACTGTGTACCACAGTTGACCGTACCAACATATACTCTGTAACACAGTTGACAATACCAACATTATAATGTGTACCACAGTTGACAGTACCAACGTATACTGTGTACCACTGTTGACAATACCAACATATACTGTGTACCACAGTCGACAGAACCAACATATACTGTGTACCACAGTTGACAGTACCAACATATTCTGTGTACCACAGTTGACAGTACCAACATGTACCGTGAACCACAGTAGACAGTACCAACGTATACTGTGTACCACAGTTGAGAGTACCAACGTATAGTGTGTACCACAGTTGACAGTACCAACATATACTGTGTACCACAGTTCACAGTACCAACGTATACTGTGTACCACATTTGACAGTACCAACATATACTGTGTACCACTGTTGACAGTACCAACATATACCGTGTAACACAGTTGACAGTACCAACATATACTGTGTACCACTGTTGACAGTACCAACATATACCTTGTACCACAGTTCACAGTACCAACGTATACTGTTTATGTTACCACAGTTGACAGTACCAACATATACTGTGTACCACAGTTGAGACTACCAACATATACTGGGTACCACTGTTGACAGTAACAACATATACTATGTACCACAGCTGACAGTACCAACATATACTGTGTACCACAGTTGACAGTACCAACGTATACAGGGTACCACATTTGACACTACCAACATATACTGTGTAACACAGTTGACAGTACCAACATATACTGTATACCACAGTTGACAGTACCGACATATACTGTGTACCACAGTTGACAATACCAACATATACTTTGTACCACGGTTGACAGTACCAACGTATACTGTGTACCACTGTTGACAATATCATCATATACTGTGTACCACAGTTGACATTACCAACATATACAGTGTACCACAGTTGACAGTACCAACATATACTGTGTACCACAGTTGACAGTACCAACATATACTGTGTACCACAGTTGACAGTACCAACAGGTACCGTGAACCATAGTTGACAGTACCAACGTATACTGTGTACCACAATTGAGAGTACCAGCGTATAGTGTGTATCACACTTGACAGTACCAACATATACTGTGTACCACAGTTGACAGTATCAACATATACTGTGTACCATAGTTGACAGTACCAACGTATATTGTGTACCACAGTTGACAGTACCAACATACACCGTGTACGACAGTTGACAGTACCAACATATACTGTGTACCACATTTGAGAGTACCAACATAAACTGTGTACCACAGTTGACAGTACCAACATATACTGTGTACCACAGTTGACAGTACCAACATATACTGTGTACCACAGTTGACAGTACCAACATATACTGTATACCACAGTTGACAGTACCAACATATACTGTGTACCACAGTTGACAGTACCAACATATACTGTGTACCACAGTTGACAGTACCAACATATACTGTGTACCACAGTTGACAGTACTAACATATACTGTGTACTATAGTTGACAGTACCAACATATACTGTGTAACAGAGTTGACAGTACCAACATGTACTGTGTACCACAGTTGACAGTACCAAATATATACTGTGTACCACAGTTGGCAGTACCAACATATAATGCGTACCTCAGTTGACAGAACCAACATATACTGTGTACCACAGTTGACAGTACCAACGTATACTGTGTACCACAGTTGACAGTACCAACGTTTACTGTGTACCACAGTTGACAGTACCAATATATACTGTGTAACACAGTTGACAATACCAACATATAATGTGTACCATAGTTGACAGTACCAACGTATACTGTGAACCACTGTTGGCAATACCAACATATACTGTGTACCACAGTTGACAGTACCAACATATACAGTGTACCACAGTTGACAGTACCAACATATACTGTGTACCACAGTTGACAGTACCAACATATACTGTATACCACAGTTGAAAGTACCAACATGTACCGTGAACCACAGTTGACAGTACCAACGTATACTGTGTACCACAGTTGAGAGTACCAACGTATAGTGTGTACCACAGTTGACAGTACCAACATATACTGTGTACCACAGTTGACAGTACCAACATATAGTGTGTACCACAGTTCACAGTACCAACGTATACTGTGTACCACATTTGACAGTACCAACATATAATGTGTACCACAGTTGACAGTACCAACATATACGGTGTACCACTGTTGACAGTACCAACATATACCGTGTACCAGATTTGACAGTACCAACATATTCTGTGTACCACTGTTCACAGTACCAACATATACTGTGTACCACAGTTGAAAGTACCAACGTATACTGTGTACCACAGTTGACAACACCAACATATACTGTGTACCACAGTTGACAGTACCAACATATACTGTATACCACAGTTGACAGTACCAACATAGACTGTGTACCACAGTTGAGAGTACCAACATTTACTGTGTACCACAGTTGACAGTACCAACATATACTGTATACCACAGTTGAAAGTACCAACATATACTGTGTACCACTGTTGAAAGTACCAACATATACTGTGTACCACAGTTGACAGTACCAACATATACTGTGTACTACAGCTGACACTACCAACATATACTTGTACCTCAGTTAACAGTACTACCATATATTGTGTACCACCGTTGACAATACCAACGTATACTGTGAACCACAGTTGACAATACCAACATATACTGTGTACCACAGTTGACAATACCAGCACATATAGTGTACCACAGTTGACAGTACCAACGTATACTGTGTACCACAGTTGCCAATGCCAACATATACTGTGTACCACAGTTGAGAGTACCAACATATACTGTGTACCACAGTTGACAGTACCAACATATACTGTGTACCACAGTTGACAGTACCAACATATACTGTGTACCACGGTTGACAGTACCAACATATACTGTGTACCACAGTTGACAGTACCAACATATACTGTGTACCATAGTTGACATTACCAACGTATATTGTGTACCACAGTTGACAGTACCTACATGTACTGTGTACCACAGTTGACAGTACCAACATATACTGTGTACCACAGTTGACAGTACCAACGTATACTGTGTACCACAGTTGACAGTACCAACATATAACGTGTACCACAGTTGGCAGTACCATCATATACTTTGTACCACAGTTGACAGTACCAACATATACTGTGTACCACAGTTGACAGTACTAACATATACTGTGTACCATAGTTGACATTACCAACGTATATTGTGTACCACAGTTGACAGTACCAACATACACCGTGTACAAGAGTTGACAGTACCAACATATACTGTGTACCACAGTTGCGAGTACCAACATAAACTGTGTACCACAGTTGACAGTACCAACATATACTGTGTACCACAGTTGACAGTACCAACATATACTGTGTACGACAGTTGACAGTACCAACATATACTGTATACCACAGTTGACAGTACCAACACATACTGTGTACCACAGTTGACAGTACCAACATATACTGTGTACCACAGTTGACAGTACCAACATATACTGTGTACCACAGTTGACAGTACCAACATATATAGTGTACCACAGTTGACAGTACTAACATATACTGTGTACTACAGTTGACAGTACCAACATATACTGTGTACCACAGTTGAGAGTACCAACATGTACTGTGTACCACAGTTGACAGTACCAACATATACTGTGTACCACAGTTGGCAGTACCAACATATACAGTGTACCACAATTGACAGTACCAACATATACTGTGTACCACAGTTGACAGTACCAACATGTACCGTGAACCACAGTTGACAGTACCAACTATACTGTGTACCACAGTTGAGAGTACCAACGTATACTGTGTACCACAGTTGACAGTACCAACATATACTGTGTACCACACTTGACAGTACCAACATATACTGTGTACCACAGTTGACAGTACCAACATATACTGTGTACCATAGTTGACAGTACCAACGTATATTGTGTACCACAGTTGAGAGTACCAACATACAACGTGTACGACAGTTGACAGTAAAAACATATACTGTGTACCACAGTTGAGAGTACCAACATAAACTGTGTACCACAGTTGACAGTACCAACATATACTGTGTACCACAGTTGACAGTACCAACATATACTGTGTACCACAGTTGACAGTACCAACATATACTGTGTACCACAGTTGACAGTACCAACATATACTGTGTACCACAGTTGACAGTACCAACATATACTGTGTACCACAGTTGACAGTACTAACATATACTGTGTACTAGAGTTGACAGTACCATCATATACTGTGTACCACAGTTGACAGTACCAACATATACTGTGTACCACAGTTGGCAGTACCAACATATAATGTGTACCTCAGTTGACAGTACCAACATATACTGTGTACCACAGTTGACAGTACCAACGTATACTCTGTACCACAGTTGACAGTACCAACGTATACTATGTACCACAGTTGGCAGTACCAATATATAATGTGTACCTCAGTTGACAGTACCAATATATACTGTGTAACACAGTTGACAATACCAACATATAATGTGTACCACAGTTGACAGTACCAACGTATACTGTGAACCACTGTTGGCAATACCAACATATACTGTGTACCACAGTTGACAGAACCAACATATACAGTGTACCACAGTTGACAGTACCAACATATACTGTGTACCACAGTTGACAGTACCAACATATACTGTGTACCACAGTTGACAGTACCAACATGTACCGTGAACCACAGTTGACAGTACCAACGTATACTGTGTACCACAGTTGAGAGTACCAACGTATAGTGTGTACCATAGTTGACAGTACCAACATATACTGTGTACCACAGTTGACAGTACCAACATATACTGTGTACCACAGTTCACAGTACCAACGTATACTGTGTACCACATTTGACAGTACGAACATATACTGTGTACCACAGTTGACAGTACCAACATATACTGTGTACCACTTTTGACAGTACCAACATATACCGTGTATCACATTTGACAGTACCAACATGTACTGTGTACCACTGTTGACAGTACCAACATATACTGTGTACCACAGTTGACAGTACCAACATGTACCGTGTACCACAGTTGACAGTACCAACGTATACTGTGTACCACAGTTGACAATACCAACATATACTGTGTACCACATTTGACAGTACCAACATATACTGTGTACCACAGTTGAAAGTACCAACGTATACTGTGTACCACAGTTGACAACACCAACATATACTGTGTACCACAGTTGACAGTACCAACATATACTGTATACCACAGTTGACAGTACCAACATATACTGTGTACCAGAGTTGACAGTACCAACATATACTGTGTACCACAGTTGACAGTACCAACATATACTGTATACCACAGTTGACAGTACCAACATATACTGTGTACCACTGTTGACAGTACCAACATATACAGTGTACCACAGTTGACAGTACCAACATATACTGTGTACCACAGCTGACACTACCAACATATACTTGTACCTCAGTTGACAGTACTACCATATATTGTGTACCACCGTTGACAATACCAACGTATACTGTGTACCACAGTTGACAGTACCAAAGTATACTGTGCACCACAGTTGACAGTACCAACATATACTGTGTACCACAGTTGACAATACCAACATATACTGTGTACCACAGTTGACAATACCAACACATATAGTGTACCACAGTTGACAATACCAACACATATAGTGTACCACAGTTGACAGTACCAACGTATACTGTGTACCACAGTTGCCAATGCCAACATATACTGTGTACCACAGTTGAGAGTACCAACATGTACCGTGTACCACAGTTGACAGTACCAACGTATACTGTGTACCACAGTTGACAGTACCAACGTATACTGTTTACCACAGTTGACAATACCAACATATACTGTGTACCAGAGTTGACAGTACCCACGTACACAGTGTACCACAGTTGACAGTTCCAACATATATGGTGTACCACTGTTGATACTACCGACATATACTGTGTAGCACAGTTGACAGTACTAACATATACTGTGTACCACAGTTGAGAGTACCACCATATACTGGGTACCACTGTTGACAGTACCAACATATACTGTGTACCACAGTTGACAGTACCAACATATACTGTGTACCACAGTTGACAGTACCAACATATACTGTGTACCACAGTTGACAGTACTAACATATACTGTGTACTACAGTTGACAGTACCAACATATACTGTGTAACAGAGTTGACAGTACCAACATGTACTGTGTACCACAGTTGACAGTACCAACATATACTGTGTACCACAGTTGGCAGTACCAACATATAATGTGTACCTCAGTTGACAGTACCAACACATACTGTGTACCACAGTTGACAGTACCAACGTATACTGTGTACCACAGTTGACAGTACCAACGTTTACTGTGTACCACAGTTGACAGTACCAATATATACTGTGTAACACAGTTGACAATACCAACATATAATGTGTACCACAGTTGACAGTACCAACGTATACTGTGAACCACTGTTGGCAATACCAACATATACTGTGTACCACAGTTGACAGTACCAACATATACAGTGTACCACAGTTGACAGTACCAACATATACTGTGTACCACAGTTGACAGTACCAACATATACTGTATACCACAGTTGACAGTACCAACATGTAACGTGAACCACAGTTGACAGTACCAACGTATACTGTGTACCACAGTTGAGAGTACCAACGTATAGTGTGTACCACAGTTGACAGTACCAACATACACTGTGTACCACAGTTGACAGTACCAACATATACTGTGTACCACAGTTCACAGTACCAACGTATACTGTGTACCACATTTGACAGTACCAACATATACTGTGTACCACAGTTGACAGTACCAACATATACGGTGTACCACTGTTGACAGTACCAACATATACCGTGTACCAGATTTGACAGTACCAACATATTCTGTGTACCACTGTTGACAGTACCAACATATACCTTGTACCACAGTTCACAGTACCAACGTATACTGTTTATGTTACCACAGTTGACAGTACCAACATATACTGTGTACCACAGTTGAGACTACCAACATATACTGGGTACCACTGTTGACAGTAACAACATATACTATGTACCACAGCTGACAGTACCAACATATACTGTGTACCACAGTTGACAGTACCAACGTATACAGGGTACCACATTTGACACTACCAACATATACTGTGTAACACAGTTGACAGTACCAACATATACTGTATACCACAGTTGACAGTACCGACATATACTGTGTACCACAGTTGACAATACCAACATATACTTTGTACCACGGTTGACAGTACCAACGTATACTGTGTACCACTGTTGACAATATCATCATATACTGTGTACCACAGTTGACATTACCAACATATACAGTGTACCACAGTTGACAGTACCAACATATACTGTGTACCACAGTTGACAGTACCAACATATACTGTGTACCACAGTTGACAGTACCAACAGGTACCGTGAACCATAGTTGACAGTACCAACGTATACTGTGTACCACAATTGAGAGTACCAGCGTATAGTGTGTATCACACTTGACAGTACCAACATATACTGTGTACCACAGTTGACAGTATCAACATATACTGTGTACCATAGTTGACAGTACCAACGTATATTGTGTACCACAGTTGACAGTACCAACATACACCGTGTACGACAGTTGACAGTACCAACATATACTGTGTACCACATTTGAGAGTACCAACATAAACTGTGTACCACAGTTGACAGTACCAACATATACTGTGTACCACAGTTGACAGTACCAACATATACTGTGTACCACAGTTGACAGTACCAACATATACTGTATACCACAGTTGACAGTACCAACATATACTGTGTACCACAGTTGACAGTACCAACATATACTGTGTACCACAGTTGACAGTACCAACATATACTGTGTACCACAGTTGACAGTACTAACATATACTGTGTACTATAGTTGACAGTACCAACATATACTGTGTAACAGAGTTGACAGTACCAACATGTACTGTGTACCACAGTTGACAGTACCAAATATATACTGTGTACCACAGTTGGCAGTACCAACATATAATGCGTACCTCAGTTGACAGAACCAACATATACTGTGTACCACAGTTGACAGTACCAACGTATACTGTGTACCACAGTTGACAGTACCAACGTTTACTGTGTACCACAGTTGACAGTACCAATATATACTGTGTAACACAGTTGACAATACCAACATATAATGTGTACCATAGTTGACAGTACCAACGTATACTGTGAACCACTGTTGGCAATACCAACATATACTGTGTACCACAGTTGACAGTACCAACATATACAGTGTACCACAGTTGACAGTACCAACATATACTGTGTACCACAGTTGACAGTACCAACATATACTGTATACCACAGTTGAAAGTACCAACAT
This sequence comes from Eledone cirrhosa, assembly GCA_964016885.1. NCBI lineage: Eukaryota > Metazoa > Mollusca > Cephalopoda > Octopoda > Eledonidae > Eledone > Eledone cirrhosa. The sequence goes on from OZ024755.1 coordinate 44,398,717, forward strand.
GTACCGTGAACCACAGTTGACAGTACCAACGTATACTGTGTACCACAGTTGAGAGTACCAACGTATAGTGTGTACCACAGTTGACAGTACCAACATATACTGTGTACCACAGTTGACAGTACCAACATATAGTGTGTACCACAGTTCACAGTACCAACGTATACTGTGTACCACATTTGACAGTACCAACATATAATGTGTACCACAGTTGACAGTACCAACATATACGGTGTACCACTGTTGACAGTACCAACATATACCGTGTACCAGATTTGACAGTACCAACATATTCTGTGTACCACTGTTCACAGTACCAACATATACTGTGTACCACAGTTGAAAGTACCAACGTATACTGTGTACCACAGTTGACAACACCAACATATACTGTGTACCACAGTTGACAGTACCAACATATACTGTATACCACAGTTGACAGTACCAACATAGACTGTGTACCACAGTTGAGAGTACCAACATTTACTGTGTACCACAGTTGACAGTACCAACATATACTGTATACCACAGTTGAAAGTACCAACATATACTGTGTACCACTGTTGAAAGTACCAACATATACTGTGTACCACAGTTGACAGTACCAACATATACTGTGTACTACAGCTGACACTACCAACATATACTTGTACCTCAGTTAACAGTACTACCATATATTGTGTACCACCGTTGACAATACCAACGTATACTGTGAACCACAGTTGACAATACCAACATATACTGTGTACCACAGTTGACAATACCAGCACATATAGTGTACCACAGTTGACAGTACCAACGTATACTGTGTACCACAGTTGCCAATGCCAACATATACTGTGTACCACAGTTGAGAGTACCAACATATACTGTGTACCACAGTTGACAGTACCAACATATACTGTGTACCACAGTTGACAGTACCAACATATACTGTGTACCACGGTTGACAGTACCAACATATACTGTGTACCACAGTTGACAGTACCAACATATACTGTGTACCATAGTTGACATTACCAACGTATATTGTGTACCACAGTTGACAGTACCTACATGTACTGTGTACCACAGTTGACAGTACCAACATATACTGTGTACCACAGTTGACAGTACCAACGTATACTGTGTACCACAGTTGACAGTACCAACATATAACGTGTACCACAGTTGGCAGTACCATCATATACTTTGTACCACAGTTGACAGTACCAACATATACTGTGTACCACAGTTGACAGTACTAACATATACTGTGTACCATAGTTGACATTACCAACGTATATTGTGTACCACAGTTGACAGTACCAACATACACCGTGTACAAGAGTTGACAGTACCAACATATACTGTGTACCACAGTTGCGAGTACCAACATAAACTGTGTACCACAGTTGACAGTACCAACATATACTGTGTACCACAGTTGACAGTACCAACATATACTGTGTACGACAGTTGACAGTACCAACATATACTGTATACCACAGTTGACAGTACCAACACATACTGTGTACCACAGTTGACAGTACCAACATATACTGTGTACCACAGTTGACAGTACCAACATATACTGTGTACCACAGTTGACAGTACCAACATATATAGTGTACCACAGTTGACAGTACTAACATATACTGTGTACTACAGTTGACAGTACCAACATATACTGTGTACCACAGTTGAGAGTACCAACATGTACTGTGTACCACAGTTGACAGTACCAACATATACTGTGTACCACAGTTGGCAGTACCAACATATACAGTGTACCACAATTGACAGTACCAACATATACTGTGTACCACAGTTGACAGTACCAACATGTACCGTGAACCACAGTTGACAGTACCAACTATACTGTGTACCACAGTTGAGAGTACCAACGTATACTGTGTACCACAGTTGACAGTACCAACATATACTGTGTACCACACTTGACAGTACCAACATATACTGTGTACCACAGTTGACAGTACCAACATATACTGTGTACCATAGTTGACAGTACCAACGTATATTGTGTACCACAGTTGAGAGTACCAACATACAACGTGTACGACAGTTGACAGTAAAAACATATACTGTGTACCACAGTTGAGAGTACCAACATAAACTGTGTACCACAGTTGACAGTACCAACATATACTGTGTACCACAGTTGACAGTACCAACATATACTGTGTACCACAGTTGACAGTACCAACATATACTGTGTACCACAGTTGACAGTACCAACATATACTGTGTACCACAGTTGACAGTACCAACATATACTGTGTACCACAGTTGACAGTACTAACATATACTGTGTACTAGAGTTGACAGTACCATCATATACTGTGTACCACAGTTGACAGTACCAACATATACTGTGTACCACAGTTGGCAGTACCAACATATAATGTGTACCTCAGTTGACAGTACCAACATATACTGTGTACCACAGTTGACAGTACCAACGTATACTCTGTACCACAGTTGACAGTACCAACGTATACTATGTACCACAGTTGGCAGTACCAATATATAATGTGTACCTCAGTTGACAGTACCAATATATACTGTGTAACACAGTTGACAATACCAACATATAATGTGTACCACAGTTGACAGTACCAACGTATACTGTGAACCACTGTTGGCAATACCAACATATACTGTGTACCACAGTTGACAGAACCAACATATACAGTGTACCACAGTTGACAGTACCAACATATACTGTGTACCACAGTTGACAGTACCAACATATACTGTGTACCACAGTTGACAGTACCAACATGTACCGTGAACCACAGTTGACAGTACCAACGTATACTGTGTACCACAGTTGAGAGTACCAACGTATAGTGTGTACCATAGTTGACAGTACCAACATATACTGTGTACCACAGTTGACAGTACCAACATATACTGTGTACCACAGTTCACAGTACCAACGTATACTGTGTACCACATTTGACAGTACGAACATATACTGTGTACCACAGTTGACAGTACCAACATATACTGTGTACCACTTTTGACAGTACCAACATATACCGTGTATCACATTTGACAGTACCAACATGTACTGTGTACCACTGTTGACAGTACCAACATATACTGTGTACCACAGTTGACAGTACCAACATGTACCGTGTACCACAGTTGACAGTACCAACGTATACTGTGTACCACAGTTGACAATACCAACATATACTGTGTACCACATTTGACAGTACCAACATATACTGTGTACCACAGTTGAAAGTACCAACGTATACTGTGTACCACAGTTGACAACACCAACATATACTGTGTACCACAGTTGACAGTACCAACATATACTGTATACCACAGTTGACAGTACCAACATATACTGTGTACCAGAGTTGACAGTACCAACATATACTGTGTACCACAGTTGACAGTACCAACATATACTGTATACCACAGTTGACAGTACCAACATATACTGTGTACCACTGTTGACAGTACCAACATATACAGTGTACCACAGTTGACAGTACCAACATATACTGTGTACCACAGCTGACACTACCAACATATACTTGTACCTCAGTTGACAGTACTACCATATATTGTGTACCACCGTTGACAATACCAACGTATACTGTGTACCACAGTTGACAGTACCAAAGTATACTGTGCACCACAGTTGACAGTACCAACATATACTGTGTACCACAGTTGACAATACCAACATATACTGTGTACCACAGTTGACAATACCAACACATATAGTGTACCACAGTTGACAATACCAACACATATAGTGTACCACAGTTGACAGTACCAACGTATACTGTGTACCACAGTTGCCAATGCCAACATATACTGTGTACCACAGTTGAGAGTACCAACATGTACCGTGTACCACAGTTGACAGTACCAACGTATACTGTGTACCACAGTTGACAGTACCAACGTATACTGTTTACCACAGTTGACAATACCAACATATACTGTGTACCAGAGTTGACAGTACCCACGTACACAGTGTACCACAGTTGACAGTTCCAACATATATGGTGTACCACTGTTGATACTACCGACATATACTGTGTAGCACAGTTGACAGTACTAACATATACTGTGTACCACAGTTGAGAGTACCACCATATACTGGGTACCACTGTTGACAGTACCAACATATACTGTGTACCACAGTTGACAGTACCAACATATACTGTGTACCACAGTTGACAGTACCAACATATACTGTGTACCACAGTTGACAGTACTAACATATACTGTGTACTACAGTTGACAGTACCAACATATACTGTGTAACAGAGTTGACAGTACCAACATGTACTGTGTACCACAGTTGACAGTACCAACATATACTGTGTACCACAGTTGGCAGTACCAACATATAATGTGTACCTCAGTTGACAGTACCAACACATACTGTGTACCACAGTTGACAGTACCAACGTATACTGTGTACCACAGTTGACAGTACCAACGTTTACTGTGTACCACAGTTGACAGTACCAATATATACTGTGTAACACAGTTGACAATACCAACATATAATGTGTACCACAGTTGACAGTACCAACGTATACTGTGAACCACTGTTGGCAATACCAACATATACTGTGTACCACAGTTGACAGTACCAACATATACAGTGTACCACAGTTGACAGTACCAACATATACTGTGTACCACAGTTGACAGTACCAACATATACTGTATACCACAGTTGACAGTACCAACATGTAACGTGAACCACAGTTGACAGTACCAACGTATACTGTGTACCACAGTTGAGAGTACCAACGTATAGTGTGTACCACAGTTGACAGTACCAACATACACTGTGTACCACAGTTGACAGTACCAACATATACTGTGTACCACAGTTCACAGTACCAACGTATACTGTGTACCACATTTGACAGTACCAACATATACTGTGTACCACAGTTGACAGTACCAACATATACGGTGTACCACTGTTGACAGTACCAACATATACCGTGTACCAGATTTGACAGTACCAACATATTCTGTGTACCACTGTTCACAGTACCAACATATACTGTGTACCACAGTTGAAAGTACCAACGTATACTGTGTACCACAGTTGACAACACCAACATATACTGTGTACCACAGTTGACAGTACCAACATATACTGTATACCACAGTTGACAGTACCAACATAGACTGTGTACCACAGTTGAGAGTACCAACATTTACTGTGTACCACAGTTGACAGTACCAACATATACGGTATACCACAGTTGAAAGTACCAACATATACTGTGTACCACTGTTGAAAGTACCAACATATACTGTGTACCACAGTTGACAGTACCAACATATACTGTGTACCACAGCTGACACTACCAACATATACTTGTACCTCAGTTAACAGTACTACCATATATTGTGTACCACCGTTGACAATACCAACGTATACTGTGAACCACAGTTGACAATACCAACATATACTGTGTACCACAGTTGACAATACCAGCACATATAGTGTACCACAGTTGACAGTACCAACGTATACTGTGTACCACAGTTGCCAATGCCAACATATACTGTGTACCACAGTTGAGAGTACCAACATATACTGTGTACCACAGTTGACAGTACCAACATATACTGTGTACCACAGTTGACAGTACCAACATATACTGTGTACCACGGTTGACAGTACCAACATATACTGTGTACCACAGTTGACAGTACCAACATATACTGTGTACCATAGTTGACATTACCAACGTATATTGTGTACCACAGTTGACAGTACCTACATGTACTGTGTACCACAGTTGACAGTACCAACATATACTGTGTACCACAGTTGACAGTACCAACGTATACTGTGTACCACAGTTGACAGTACCAACATATAACGTGTACCACAGTTGGCAGTACCATCATATACTTTGTACCACAGTTGACAGTACCAACATATACTGTGTACCACAGTTGACAGTACTAACATATACTGTGTACCATAGTTGACATTACCAACGTATATTGTGTACCACAGTTGACAGTACCAACATACACCGTGTACAAGAGTTGACAGTACCAACATATACTGTGTACCACAGTTGCGAGTACCAACATAAACTGTGTACCACAGTTGACAGTACCAACATATACTGTGTACCACAGTTGACAGTACCAACATATACTGTGTACGACAGTTGACAGTACCAACATATACTGTATACCACAGTTGACAGTACCAACACATACTGTGTACCACAGTTGACAGTACCAACATATACTGTGTACCACAGTTGACAGTACCAACATATACTGTGTACCACAGTTGACAGTACCAACATATATAGTGTACCACAGTTGACAGTACTAACATATACTGTGTACTACAGTTGACAGTACCAACATATACTGTGTACCACAGTTGAGAGTACCAACATGTACTGTGTACCACAGTTGACAGTACCAACATATACTGTGTACCACAGTTGGCAGTACCAACATATACAGTGTACCACAATTGACAGTACCAACATATACTGTGTACCACAGTTGACAGTACCAACATGTACCGTGAACCACAGTTGACAGTACCAACTATACTGTGTACCACAGTTGAGAGTACCAACGTATACTGTGTACCACAGTTGACAGTACCAACATATACTGTGTACCACAGTTGACAGTACCAACATATACTGTGTACCACAGTTGACAGTACCAACATATACTGTGTACCATAGTTGACAGTACCAACGTATATTGTGTACCACAGTTGAGAGTACCAACATACAACGTGTACGACAGTTGACAGTAAAAACATATACTGTGTACCACAGTTGAGAGTACCAACATAAACTGTGTACCACAGTTGACAGTACCAACATATACTGTGTACCACAGTTGACAGTACCAACATATACTGTGTACCACAGTTGACAGTACCAACATATACTGTGTACCACAGTTGACAGTACCAACATATACTGTGTACCACAGTTGACAGTACCAACATATACTGTGTACCACAGTTGACAGTACTAACATATACTGTGTACTAGAGTTGACAGTACCAACATATACTGTGTACCACAGTTGACAGTACCAACATATACTGTGTACCACAGTTGGCAGTACCAACATATAATGTGTACCTCAGTTGACAGTACCAACATATACTGTGTACCACAGTTGACAGTACCAACGTATACTGTGTACCACAGTTGACAGTACCAACGTATACTATGTACCACAGTTGGCAGTACCAATATATAATGTGTACCTCAGTTGACAGTACCAATATATACTGTGTAACACAGTTGACAATACCAACATATAATGTGTACCACAGTTGACAGTACCAACGTATACTGTGAACCACTGTTGGCAATACCAACATATACTGTGTACCACAGTTGACAGAACCAACATATACAGTGTACCACAGTTGACAGTACCAACATATACTGTGTACCACAGTTGACAGTACCAACATATACTGTGTACCACAGTTGACAGTACCAACATGTACCGTGAACCACAGTTGACAGTACCAACGTATACTGTGTACCACAGTTGAGAGTACCAACGTATAGTGTGTACCATAGTTGACAGTACCAACATATACTGTGTACCACAGTTGACAGTACCAACATATACTGTGTACCACGGTTCACAGTACCAACGTATACTGTGTACCACATTTGACAGTACGAACATATACTGTGTACCACAGTTGACAGTACCAACATATACTGTGTACCACTTTTGACAGTACCAACATATACCGTGTATCACATTTGACAGTACCAACATGTACTGTGTACCACTGTTGACAGTACCAACATATACTGTGTACCACAGTTGACAGTACCAACATGTACCGTGTACCACAGTTGACAGTACCAACGTATACTGTGTACCACAGTTGACAATACCAACATATACTGTGTACCACATTTGACAGTACCAACATATACTGTGTACCACAGTTGAAAGTACCAACGTATACTGTGTACCACAGTTGACAACACCAACATATACTGTGTACCACAGTTGACAGTACCAACATATACTGTATACCACAGTTGACAGTACCAACATATACTGTGTACCAGAGTTGACAGTACCAACATATACTGTGTACCACAGTTGACAGTACCAACATATACTGTATACCACAGTTGACAGTACCAACATATACTGTGTACCACTGTTGACAGTACCAACATATACAGTGTACCACAGTTGACAGTACCAACATATACTGTGTACCACAGCTGACACTACCAACATATACTTGTACCTCAGTTGACAGTACTACCATATATTGTGTACCACCGTTGACAATACCAACGTATACTGTGTACCACAGTTGACAGTACCAAAGTATACTGTGCACCACAGTTGACAGTACCAACATATACTGTGTACCACAGTTGACAATACCAACATATACTGTGTACCACAGTTGACAATACCAACACATATAGTGTACCACAGTTGACAATACCAACACATATAGTGTACCACAGTTGACAGTACCAACGTATACTGTGTACCACAGTTGCCAATGCCAACATATACTGTGTACCACAGTTGAGAGTACCAACATGTACCGTGTACCACAGTTGACAGTACCAACGTATACTGTGTACCACAGTTGACAGTACCAACGTATACTGTTTACCACAGTTGACAATACCAACATATACTGTGTACCAGAGTTGACAGTACCCACGTACACAGTGTACCACAGTTGACAGTTCCAACATATATGGTGTACCACTGTTGATACTACCGACATATACTGTGTAGCACAGTTGACAGTACTAACATATACTGTGTACCACAGTTGAGAGTACCACCATATACTGGGTACCACTGTTGACAGTACCAACATATACTGTGTACCACAGTTGACAGTACCAACATATACTGTGTACCACAGTTGACAGTACCAACATATACTGTGTACCACAGTTGACAGTACTAACATATACTGTGTACTACAGTTGACAGTACCAACATATACTGTGTAACAGAGTTGACAGTACCAACATGTACTGTGTACCACAGTTGACAGTACCAACATATACTGTGTACCACAGTTGGCAGTACCAACATATAATGTGTACCTCAGTTGACAGTACCAACACATACTGTGTACCACAGTTGACAGTACCAACGTATACTGTGTACCACAGTTGACAGTACCAACGTTTACTGTGTACCACAGTTGACAGTACCAATATATACTGTGTAACACAGTTGACAATACCAACATATAATGTGTACCACAGTTGACAGTACCAACGTATACTGTGAACCACTGTTGGCAATACCAACATATACTGTGTACCACAGTTGACAGTACCAACATATACAGTGTACCACAGTTGACAGTACCAACATATACTGTGTACCACAGTTGACAGTACCAACATATACTGTATACCACAGTTGACAGTACCAACATGTAACGTGAACCACAGTTGACAATACCAACGTATACTGTGTACCACAGTTGAGAGTACCAACGTATAGTGTGTACCACAGTTGACAGTACCAACATACACTGTGTACCACAGTTGACAGTACCAACATATACTGTGTACCACAGTTCACAGTACCAACGTATACTGTGTACCACATTTGACAGTACCAACATATACTGTGTACCACAGTTGACAGTACCAACATATACGGTGTACCACTGTTGACAGTACCAACATATACCGTGTACCACATTTGACAGTACCAACATATTCTGTGTACCACTGTTGACAGTACCAACATATACTGTGTACCACAGTTGACAGTACCAACATGCACAGTGTACCACAGTTGACAGTACCAACGTATACTGTGTACCACAGTTGACAATACCAACATATACTGTGTACCACAGTTGACAGTACCAACATATACTGTGTACCACAGTTGAAAGTACCAACGTATACTGCGTACCACAGTTGACAACACCAACATATACTGTGTACCACAGTTGACAGTACCAACATATACTGTATACCACAGTTGACAGTACCAACATAGACTGTGTACCACAGTTGACAGTACCAACATATACTGTGTACCACAGTTGACAGTACCAACATATACTGTATACCACAGTTGAAAGTACCAACATATACTGTGTACCATTGTTGAAAGTACCAACATATACCGTGTACCACAGTTGACAGTACCAACATATACTGTGTACCACAGCTGACACTACCAACATATACTTGTACCTCAGTTAACAGTACTACCATATATTGTGTACCACCGTTGACAATACCAACGTATACTGTGCACCACAGTTGACAATACCAACATATACTGTGTAGCACAGTTGACAATACCAGCACATATAGTGTACCACAGTTGACAGTACCAACGTATACTGTGTACCACAGTTGCCAATGCCAACATATACTGTGTACCACAGTTGAGAGTACCAACATATACTGTGTAACACAGTTGACAGTACCAACATAGACTGTGTACCACAGTTGACAGTACCAACATATATTGTGTACCACGGTTGACAGTACCAACATATACTGTGTACCACAGTTGACAGTACCAACATATACTGTGTACCATAGTTGACATTACCAACGTATATTGTGTACCACAGTTGACAGTACCTACATGTACTGTGTACCACAGTTGACAGTACCAACATATACTGTGTACCACAGTTGACAGTACCAACGTATACTGTGTACCACAGTTGACAGTACCAACATATAACGTGTACCACAGTTGGCAGTACCATCATATACTGTGTACCACAGTTGACAGTACCAACATATACTGTGTACCACAGTTGACAGTACCAACATATACTGTGTACCATAGTTGACATTACCAACGTATATTGTGTACCACAGTTGACAGTACCAACATACACCGTGTACAAGAGTTGACAGTACCAACATATACTGTGTACCACAGTGGCGAGTACCAACATAAACTGTGTACCACAGTTGACAGTACCAACATATACTGTGTACCACAGTTGACAGTACCAACATATACTGTGTACGACAGTTGACAGTACCAACATATACTGTATACCACAGTTGACAGTACCAACACATACTGTGTACCACAGTTGACAGTACCAACATATACTGTGTACCACAGTTGACAGTACCAACATATACTGTGTACCACAGTTGACAGTACCAACATATACTGTGTACCACAGTTGACAGTACTAACATATACTGTGTACTACAGTTGACAGTACCAACATATACTGTGTACCACAGTTGACAGTACCAACATGTACTGTGTACCACAGTTGACAGTACCAACATATACTGTGTACCACAGTTGGCAGTACCAACATATACAGTGTACCACAGTTGACAGTACCAACATATACTGTGTACCACAGTTGACAGTACCAACATGTACCGTGAACCACAGTTGACAGTACCAACGTATACTGTGTACCACAGTTGAGAGTACCAACGTATAGTGTGTACCACAGTTGACAGTACCAACATATACTGTGTACCACAGTTGACAGTACCAACATATACTGTGTACCACAGTTCACAGTACCAACGTATACTGTGTACCACATTTGACAGTACCAACATATACTGTGTACCACAGTTGACAGTACCAACATATACTGTGTACCACTGTTGACAGTACCAACATATACCGTGTACCACATTTGACAGTACCAACATCTACCGTGAACCACAGTAGACAGTACCAACATATACTGTTTACCACTGTTGACAGTACCAACATATACCGTGTAACACAGTTGACAGTACCAACATATACTGTGTACCACTGTTGACAGTACCAACATATACCGTGTACCACAGTTCACAGTACCAACGTATACTGTTTATGTTACCACAGTTGACAGTACCAACATATACTGTGTACCACAGTTGAGACTACCAACATATACTGGGTACGACTGTTGACAGTAACAACATATACTATGTACCACAGTTGACAGTACCAACATATACTGTGTACCACAGTTGACAGTACCAACGTATACTGTGTACGACAGTTGACAGTACCAACGTATACTGGGTACCACATTTGACACTACCAACATATACTGTGTACCACAGTTGACAGTACCAACGTATACTGTGTACCACAGTTGACGATACCAACATATACTGTGTACCACAGTTGACAGTACCAACATATACTGTATACCACAGTTGACAGTACCGACATATACTGTGTACCACAGTTGACAATACCAACATATACTTTGTACCACGGTTGACAGTACCAACGTATACTGTGTACCACTGTTGACAATATCAACATATACTGTTTACCACAGTTGACAGTACCAACATATACTGTGTACCACAGTTGACAGTACCAACATATACTGTGTACCACAGTTGACAGTACCAACATATACTGTGTACCACAGTTGGCAGTACCAACATATAATGTGTACCACAGTTGACAGTACCAACATATACTGTGTACCACAGTTGACATTACCAACATATACTGTGTACCACAGTTGACAGTACTAACATATACTGTGTACTACAGTTGACAGTACCAACATATACTGTGTACCACAGTTGACAGTACCAACATATACTGTGTACCACAGTTGACAGTACCAACATATACTGTGTACCACAGTTGAGAGTACCAACATACACCGTGTACGACAGTTGACAGTAAAAACATATACTGTGTACCACAGTTGAGAGTACCAACAAACTGTGTACCACAGTTGACAGTACCAACATATACTGTGTACCACAGTTGACAGTACCAACATATACTGTGTACCACAGTTGACAGTACCAACATATACTGTATACCACAGTTGACAGTACCAACATATACTGTGTACCACAGTTGACAGTACCAACATATACTGTGTACCACAGTTGACAGTACCAACATATACTGTGTACCACAGTTGACAGTACTAACATATACTGTGTACTACAGTTGACAGTACCAACATATATTGTGTACCACAGTTGACAGTACCAACATATACTGTGTACCACAGTTGGCAGTACCAACATATAATGTGTACCTCAGTTGACAGTACCAACATATACTGTGTACCACAGTTGAAAGTACCAACGTATACTGTGTACCACAGTTGACAGTACCAACGTATACTATGTACCACAGTTGACAGTACCAATATATACTGTGTAACACAGTTGACAATACCAACATATAATGTGTACCACAGTTGACAGTACCAACGTATACTTTGAACCACTGTTGGCAATACCAACATATACTGTGTACTACAGTTGACAGAACCAACATATACAGTGTACCACAGTTGACAGTACCAACATATACTGTGTACCACAGTTGACAGTACCAACATATACTGTGTACCACAGTTGACAGAACCAACATGTACCGTGAACCACAGTTGACAGTACCAACGTATACTGTGTACCACAGTTGAGAGTACCAAAGTATAGTGTGTACCACAGTTGACAGTACCAACATATACTGTGTACCACAGTTGACAGTACCAACATATACTGTGTACCACAGTTCACAGTACCAACGTATACTGTGTACCACATTTGACAGTACCAACATATACTGTGTACCACAGTTGACAGTACCAACATATACTGTGTACCACTTTTGACAGTACCAACATATACCGTGTATCACATTTGACAGTACCAACATATACTGTGTACCACTGTTGACAGTACCAACATATACTGTGTACCACAGTTGACAGTACCAACATGTACCGTGTACCACAGTTGACAGTACCAACGTATACTGTGTACCACAGTTGACAATACCAACATATACTGTGTACCACAGTTGACAGTACCAACATATACTGTGTACCACAGTTGAAAGTACCAACGTATAATGTGTACCACAGTTGACAACACCAACATATACTGTGTACCACAGTTGACAGTACCAACATATACTGTATACCACAGTTGACAGTACCAACATATACTGTGTACCACAGTTGACAGTACCAACATATACTGTGTACCACAGTTGACAGTACCAACATATACTGTATACCACAGTTGACAGTACCAACATATACTGTGTACCACTGTTGACAGTACCAACATATACAGTGTACCACAGTTGACATTACCAACATATACTGTGTACCACAGCTGACACTACCAACATATACTTGTACCTCAGTTGACAATACTACCATATATTGTGTACCACCGTTGACAATACCAACGTATACTGTGTACCACAGTTGACAGTACCAACGTATACTGTGCACCACAGTTGACAGTACCAACATATACTGTGTACCACATTTGACAATACCAACATATACTGTGTACCACAGTTGACAATACCAACACATATAGTGTACGACAGTTGACAATACCAACACATATAGTGTACCACAGTTGACAGTACCAACGTATACTGTGTACCACAGTTGCCAATGCCAACATATACTGAGTACCACAGTTGAGAGTACCAACATGTACCGTGTACCAAATTTGACAGTACCAACGTATACTGTGCACCACAGTTGACAGTACCAACGTATACTGTTTACCACAGTTGACAATACCAACATATACTGTGTACCAGAGTTGACAGTACCACATATACTGTGTACCACAGTTGACAGTTCCAACATATATGGTGTACCACTGTTGATACTACCGACATATACTGTGTAGCACAGTTGACAGTACTAACATATACTGTGTACCACAGTTGAGAGTACCACCATATACTGGGTACCACTGTTGACAGTACCAACATATACTGTGTACCACAGTTGACAGTACCAACATATACTGTGTACCATAGTTGACAGTACCAACATATCCTGTGTACCTCAGTTGTCAGTATCAACATATACTGTATACCACAGTTGACAGTACCAACATATACTGTGTACCACTGTTGACAGTACCAACATATACCGTGTACCACAGTTGACAGTACCAACATATACTGTGTACCACAGCTGACACTACCAACATATACTTGTACCTCAATTGACAGTACTACCATATATTGTGTACCACCGTTGACAATACCAACGTATACTGTGTACCACAGTTGACAGTACCAACGTATACTGTGCACCACAGTTGACAGTACCAACATATAATGTGTACCACAGTTGACAATACCAACATATACTGTGTACCACAGTTGACAATATCAACACATATAGTGTACCACAGTTGACAGTACCAACGTATACTGTGTACCACAGTTGCCAATGCCAACATATACTGTGTACCACAGTTGAGAGTACCAACATGTACCGTGTACCACAGTTGAAACTACCAACGTATACTGTGTACCACAGTTGACAATACCAACATATACTGTGTACCACAGTTGACAGTACCAACATATACTGTGTACCACAGTTGAAAGTACCAACGTATACTGTGTACCACAGTTGACAACACCAACATATACTGTGTACCACAGTTGACAGTACCAACATATACTGTATACCACAGTTGACAGTACCAACATATACTGTGTACCACAGTTGACAGTACCGACATATACTGTGTACCACAGTTGACAGTACCAACATATACTGTATACCACAGTTGACAGTACCAACATATACTGTGTACCACTGTTGACAGTACCAACATATACCGTGTACCACAGTTGACAGTACCAACATATACTGTGTACCACAGCTGACACTACCAACATATACTTGTACCTCAGTTGACAGTACTACCATATATTGTGTACCACCGTTGACAATACCAACGTATACTGTGTACCACAGTTGACAGTACCAACGTATACTGTGCACCACAGTTTACAGTACCAAAATATACTGTGTACCACAGTTGACAATACCAACATATACTGTGTACCACAGTTGACAATACCAACACATATAGTGTACCACAGTTGACAGTACCAACGTATACTGTGTACCACAGTTGCCAATGCCAACATATACTGTGTTCCACAGTTGAGAGTACCAACATATACTGTGTACCACAGTTGACAGTACCAACATATACAGTGTACAACAGTTGACAGTACCAACATATACTGTGTACCACAGTTGACAGTACCAATGTATACTGTGTACCACAGTTGACAGTACCAACATATACTGTGTACCACAGTTGACAGTACCAACATATACTGTGTACCATGGTTGACATTACCAACGTATATTGTGTTCCACAGTTGACAGTACCAACATGTACTGTGTACCACAGTTGACAGTACCAACGTATACTGTGTACCACAGTTGACAGTACCAACGTATACTGTGTACCACAGTTGACAGTACCAACATATAACGTGTACCACAGTTGGCAGTACCATCATATACTGTGTACCACAGTTGACAGTACCAACATATATTGTGTACCACAGTTGACAGTACCAACATATACTGTGTACCATAGTTGACATTACCAACGTATATTGTGTACCTCAGTTGACAATACCAACACATATAGTGTACCACAGTTGACAGTACCAACGTATATTGTGTACCACAGTTGCCAATGCCAACATATACTGTGTACCACCGTTGAGAGTACCAACATGTACCGTGTACCACAGTTGACAGTACCAACGTATACTGTGTACCACAGTTGACAATACCAACATATACTGTGTACCACAGTTGACAGTACCAACATATACTGTGTACCACAGTTGAAAGTACCAACGTATACTGTGTACCGCAGTTGACAACACCAACATATACTGTGTACCACAGTTGACAGTACCAACATATACTGTATACCACAGTTGACAGTACCAACATATACTGTGTACCACAGTTGACAGTACCAACATATACTGTATACCACAGTTGACAGTACCAACATATACTGTGTACCACTGTTGACAGTACCAACATATACCGTGTACCACAGTTGACAGTACCAACATATACTGTGTACCACAGCTGACACTACCAACATATACTTGTACCTCAGTTGACAGTACTACCATATATTGTGTACCACCGTTGACAATACCAACGTATACTGTGTACCACAGTTGACAGTACCAACGTATACTGTGCACCACAGTTGACAGTACCAACATATACTGTGTACCACAGTTGACAACACCAACATATACTGTGTACCACAGTTGACAATACCAACACATATAGTGTACCACAGTTGACAGTACCAACGTATACTGTGTACCACAGTTGCCAATGCCAACATATACTGTGTACCACAGTTGAGAGTACCAACATATACTGTGTACCACAGTTGACAGTACCAACATATACTGTGTACCACAGTTGACAATACCAACATATACTGTGTACCACAGTTGACAGTACCAACGTATACTGTGTACCACAGTTGACAGTACCAACATATAACGTGTACCACAGTTGGCAGTACCATCATATACTTTGTACCACAGTTGACAGTACCAACATATACTGTGTACCACAGTTGACAGTACCAACATATACTGTGTACCATAGTTGACATTACCAACGTATATTGTGTACCACAGTTGACAGTACCAACATACACCGTGTACAAGAGTTGACAGTACCAACATATACTGTGTACCACAGTTGCGAGTACCAACATAAACTGTGTACCACAGTTGACAGTACCAACATATACTGTGTACCACAGTTGACAGTACCAACATATACTGTGTACGACAGTTGACAGTACCAACATATACTGTATACCACAGTTGACAGTACCAACACATACTGTGTACCACAGTTGACAGTACCAACATATACTGTGTACCACAGTTGACAGTACCAACATATACTGTGTACCACAGTTGACAGTACCAACATATATAGTGTACCACAGTTGACAGTACTAACATATACTGTGTACTACAGTTGACAGTACCAACATATACTGTGTACCACAGTTGAGAGTACCAACATGTACTGTGTACCACAGTTGACAGTACCAACATATACTGTGTACCACAGTTGGCAGTACCAACATATACAGTGTACCACAATTGACAGTACCAACATATACTGTGTACCACAGTTGACAGTACCAACATGTACCGTGAACCACAGTTGACAGTACCAACTATACTGTGTACCACAGTTGAGAGTACCAACGTATACTGTGTACCACAGTTGACAGTACCAACATATACTGTGTACCACAGTTGACAGTACCAACATATACTGTGTACCACAGTTGACAGTACCAACATATACTGTGTACCATAGTTGACAGTACCAACGTATATTGTGTACCACAGTTGAGAGTACCAACATACAACGTGTACGACAGTTGACAGTAAAAACATATACTGTGTACCACAGTTGAGAGTACCAACATAAACTGTGTACCACAGTTGACAGTACCAACATATACTGTGTACCACAGTTGACAGTACCAACATATACTGTGTACCACAGTTGACAGTACCAACATATACTGTATACCACAGTTGACAGTACCAACATATACTGTGTACCACAGTTGACAGTACCAACATATACTGTGTACCACAGTTGACAGTACCAACATATACTGTGTACCACAGTTGACAGTACTAACATATACTGTGTACTAGAGTTGACAGTACCAACATATACTGTGTACCACAGTTGACAGTACCAACATATACTGTGTACCACAGTTGGCAGTACCAACATATAATGTGTACCTCAGTTGACAGTACCAACATATACTGTGTACCACAGTTGACAGTACCAACGTATACTGTGTACCACAGTTGACAGTACCAACGTATACTATGTACCACAGTTGGCAGTACCAATATATAATGTGTACCTCAGTTGACAGTACCAATATATACTGTGTAACACAGTTGACAATACCAACATATAATGTGTACCACAGTTGACAGTACCAACGTATACTGTGAACCACTGTTGGCAATACCAACATATACTGTGTACCACAGTTGACAGAACCAACATATACAGTGTACCACAGTTGACAGTACCAACATATACTGTGTACCACAGTTGACAGTACCAACATATACTGTGTACCACAGTTGACAGTACCAACATGTACCGTGAACCACAGTTGACAGTACCAACGTATACTGTGTACCACAGTTGAGAGTACCAACGTATAGTGTGTACCATAGTTGACAGTACCAACATATACTGTGTACCACAGTTGACAGTACCAACATATACTGTGTACCACAGTTCACAGTACCAACGTATACTGTGTACCACATTTGACAGTACGAACATATACTGTGTACCACAGTTGACAGTACCAACATATACTGTGTACCACTTTTGACAGTACCAACATATACCGTGTATCACATTTGACAGTACCAACATGTACTGTGTACCACTGTTGACAGTACCAACATATACTGTGTACCACAGTTGACAGTACCAACATGTACCGTGTACCACAGTTGACAGTACCAACGTATACTGTGTACCACAGTTGACAATACCAACATATACTGTGTACCACATTTGACAGTACCAACATATACTGTGTACCACAGTTGAAAGTACCAACGTATACTGTGTACCACAGTTGACAACACCAACATATACTGTGTACCACAGTTGACAGTACCAACATATACTGTATACCACAGTTGACAGTACCAACATATACTGTGTACCAGAGTTGACAGTACCAACATATACTGTGTACCACAGTTGACAGTACCAACATATACTGTATACCACAGTTGACAGTACCAACATATACTGTGTACCACTGTTGACAGTACCAACATATACAGTGTACCACAGTTGACAGTAGCAACATATACTGTGTACCACAGCTGACACTACCAACATATACTTGTACCTCAGTTGACAGTACTACCATATATTGTGTACCACCGTTGACAATACCAACGTATACTGTGTACCACAGTTGACAGTACCAAAGTATACTGTGCACCACAGTTGACAGTACCAACATATACTGTGTACCACAGTTGACAATACCAACATATACTGTGTACCACAGTTGACAATACCAACACATATAGTGTACCACAGTTCACAATACCAACACATATAGTGTACCACAGTTGACAGTACCAACGTATACTGTGTACCACAGTTGCCAATGCCAACATATACTGTGTACCACAGTTGAGAGTACCAACATGTACCGTGTACCACAGTTGACAGTACCAACGTATACTGTGTACCACAGTTGACAGTACCAACATATACTGTGTACCAGAGTTGACAGTACCCACGTACACTGTGTACCACAGTTGACAGTTCCAACATATATGGTGTACCACTGTTGATACTACCGACATATACTGTGTAGCACAGTTGACAGTATTAACATATACTGTGTACCACAGTTGAGAGTACCACCATATACTGGGTACCACTGTTGACAGTACCAACATATACTGTGTACCACAGTTGACAGTACCAACATATACTGTGTACCACAGTTGACAGTACCAACATATACTGTGTACCACAGTTGACAGTACTAACATATACTGTGTACTACAGTTGACAGTACCAACATATACTGTGTAACAGAGTTGACAGTACCAACATGTACTGTGTACCACAGTTGACAGTACCAACATATACTGTGTACCACAGTTGGCAGTACCAACATATAATGTGTACCTCAGTTGACAGTACCAACACATACTGTGTACCACAGTTGACAGTACCAACGTATACTGTGTACCACAGTTGACAGTACCAACGTTTACTGTGTACCACAGTTGACAGTACCAATATATACTGTGTAACACAGTTGACAATACCAACATATAATGTGTACCACAGTTGACAGTACCAACGTATACTGTGAACCACTGTTGGCAATACCAACATATACTGTGTACCACAGTTGACAGTACCAACATATACAGTGTACCACAGTTGACAGTACCAACATATACTGTGTACCACAGTTGACAGTACCAACATATACTGTATACCACAGTTGACAGTACCAACATGTAACGTGAACCACAGTTGACAGTACCAACGTATACTGTGTACCACAGTTGAGAGTACCAACGTATAGTGTGTACCACAGTTGACAGTACCAACAAACACTGTGTACCACAGTTGACAGTACCAACATATACTGTGTACCACAGTTCACAGTACCAACGTATACTGTGTACCACATTTGACAGTACCAACATATACTGTGTACCACAGTTGACAGTACCAACATATACGGTGTACCACTGTTGACAGTACCAACATATACCGTGTACCACATTTGACAGTACCAACATATTCTGTGTACCACTGTTGACAGTACCAACATATACTGTGTACCACAGTTGACAGTACCAACATGCACAGTGTACCACAGTTGACAGTACCAACGTATACTGTGTACCACAGTTGACAATACCAACATATACTGTGTACCACAGTTGACAGTACCAACATATACTGTGTACCACAGTTGAAAGTACCAACGTATACTGTGTACCACAGTTGACAACACCAACATATACTGTGTACCACAGTTGACAGTACCAACATATACTGTATACCACAGTTGACAGTACCAACATAGACTGTGTACCACAGTTGACAGTACCAACATATACTGTGTACCACAGTTGACAGTACCAACATATACTGTATACCACAGTTGAAAGTACCAACATATACTGTGTACCATTGTTGAAAGTACCAACATATACCGTGTACCACAGTTGACAGTACCAACATATACTGTGTACCACAGCTGACACTACCAACATATACTTGTACCTCAGTTAACAGTACTACCATATATTGTGTACCACCGTTGACAATACCAACGTATACTGTGCACCACAGTTGACAATACCAACATATACTGTGTAGCACAGTTGACAATACCAGCACATATAGTGTACCACAGTTGACAGTACCAACGTATACTGTGTACCACAGTTGCCAATGCCAACATATACTGTGTACCACAGTTGAGAGTACCAACATATACTGTGTAACACAGTTGACAGTACCAACATAGACTGTGTACCACAGTTGACAGTACCAACATATATTGTGTACCACGGTTGACAGTACCAACATATACTGTGTACCACAGTTGACAGTACCAACATATACTGTGTACCATAGTTGACATTACCAACGTATATTGTGTACCACAGTTGACAGTACCTACATGTACTGTGTACCACAGTTGACAGTACCAACATATACTGTGTACCACAGTTGACAGTACCAACGTATACTGTGTACCACAGTTGACAGTACCAACATATAACGTGTACCACAGTTGGCAGTAACATCACATACTGTGTACCACAGTTGACAGTACCAACATATACTGTGTACCACAGTTGACAGTACCAACATATACTGTGTACCATAGTTGACATTACCAACGTATATTGTGTACCACAGTTGACAGTACCAACATACACCGTGTACAAGAGTTGACAGTACCAACATATACTGTGTACCACAGTTGCGAGTACCAACATAAACTGTGTACCACAGTTGACAGTACCAAAATATACTGTGTACCACAGTTGACAGTACCAACATATACTGTGTACGACAGTTGACAGTACCAACATATACTGTATACCACAGTTGACAGTACCAACACATACTGTGTACCACAGTTGACAGTACCAACATATACTGTGTACCACAGTTGACAGTACCAACATATACTGTGTACCACAGTTGACAGTACCAACATATACTGTGTACCACAGTTGACAGTACTAACATATACTGTGTACTACAGTTGACAGTACCAACATATACTGTGTACCACAGTTGACAGTACCAACATGTACTGTGTACCACAGTTGACAGTACCAACATATACTGTGTACCACAGTTGGCAGTACCAACATATACAGTGTACCACAGTTGACAGTACCAACATATACTGTGTACCACAGTTGACAGTACCAACATGTACCGTGAACCACAGTTGACAGTACCAACGTATACTGTGTACCACAGTTGAGAGTACCGACGTATAGTGTGTACCACAGTTGACAGTACCAACATATACTGTGTACCACAGTTGACAGTACCAACATATACTGTGTACCACAGTTCACAGTACCAACGTATACTGTGTACCACATTTGACAGTACCAACATATACTGTGTACCACAGTTGACAGTACCAACATATACTGTGTACCACTGTTGACAGTACCAACATATACCGTGTACCACATTTGACAGTACCAACATGTACCGTGAACCACAGTAGACAGTACCAACATATACTGTTTACCACTGTTGACAGTACCAACATATACCGTGTAACACAGTTGACAGTACCAACATATACTGTGTACCACTGTTGACAGTACCAACATATACCGTGTACCACAGTTCACAGTACCAACGTATACTGTTTATGTTACCACAGTTGACAGTACCAACATATACTGTGTACCACAGTTGAGACTACCAACATATACTGGGTACGACTGTTGACAGTAACAACATATACTATGTACCACAGTTGACAGTACCAACATATACTGTGTACCACAGTTGACAGTACCAACGTATACTGTGTACGACAGTTGACAGTACCAACGTATACTGGGTACCACATTTGACACTACCAACATATACTGTGTACCACAGTTGACAGTACCAACGTATACTGTGTACCACAGTTAACGATACCAACATATACTGTGTACCACAGTTGACAGTACCAACATATACTGTATACCACAGTTGACAGTACCGACATATACTGTGTACCACAGTTGACAATACCAACATATACTTTGTACCACGGTTGACAGTACCAACGTATACTGTGTACCACTGTTGACAATATCAACATATACTGTTTACCACAGTTGACAGTACCAACATATACTGTGTACCACAGTTGACAGTACCAACATATACTGTGTACCACAGTTGACAGTACCAACATATACTGTGTACCACAGTTGGCAGTACCAACATATAATGTGTACCACAGTTGACAGTACCAACATATACTGTGTACCACAGTTGACATTACCAACATATACTGTGTACCACAGTTGACAGTACTAACATATACTGTGTACTACAGTTGACAGTACCAACATATACTGTGTACCACAGTTGACAGTACCAACATATACTGTGTACCACAGTTGACAGTACCAACATATACTGTGTACCACAGTTGAGAGTACCAACATACACCGTGTACGACAGTTGACAGTAAAAACATATACTGTGTACCACAGTTGAGAGTACCAACAAACTGTGTACCACAGTTGACAGTACCAACATATACTGTGTACCACAGTTGACAGTACCAACATATACTGTGTACCACAGTTGACAGTACCAACCTATACTGTATACCACAGTTGACAGTACCAACATATACTGTGTACCACAGTTGACAGTACCAACATATACTGTGTACCACAGTTGACAGTACCAACATATACTGTGTACCACAGTTGACAGTACTAACATATACTGTGTACTACAGTTGACAGTACCAACATATATTGTGTACCACAGTTGACAGTACCAACATATACTGTGTACCACAGTTGGCAGTACCAACATATAATGTGTACCTCAGTTGACAGTACCAACATATACTGTGTACCACAGTTGAAAGTACCAACGTATACTGTGTACCACAGTTGACAGTACCAACGTATACTATGTACCACAGTTGACAGTACCAATATATACTGTGTAACACAGTTGACAATACCAACATATAATGTGTACCACAGTTGACAGTACCAACGTATACTTTGAACCACTGTTGGCAATACCAACATATACTGTGTACTACAGTTGACAGAACCAACATATACAGTGTACCACAGTTGACAGTACCAACATATACTGTGTACCACAGTTGACAGTACCAACATATACTGTGTACCACAGTTGACAGAACCAACATGTACCGTGAACCACAGTTGACAGTACCAACGTATACTGTGTACCACAGTTGAGAGTACCAAAGTATAGTGTGTACCACAGTTGACAGTACCAACATATACTGTGTACCACAGTTGACAGTACCAACATATACTGTGTACCACAGTTCACAGTACCAACGTATACTGTGTACCACATTTGACAGTACCAACATATACTATGTACCACAGTTGACAGTACCAACATATACTGTGTACCACTTTTGACAGTACCAACATATACCGTGTATCACATTTGACAGTACCAACATATACTGTGTACCACTGTTGACAGTACCAACATATACTGTGTACCACAGTTGACAGTACCAACATGTACCGTGTACCACAGTTGACAGTACCAACGTATACTGTGTACCACAGTTGACAATACCAACATATACTGTGTACCACAGTTGACAGTACCAACATATACTGTGTACCACAGTTGAAAGTACCAACGTATAATGTGTACCACAGTTGACAACACCAACATATACTGTGTACCACAGTTGACAGTACCAACATATACTGTATACCACAGTTGACAGTACCAACATATACTGTGTACCACAGTTGACAGTACCAACATATACTGTGTACCACAGTTGACAGTACCAACATATACTGTATACCACAGTTGACAGTACCAACATATACTGTGTACCACTGTTGACAGTACCAACATATACAGTGTACCACAGTTGACATTACCAACATATACTGTGTACCACAGCTGACACTACCAACATATACTTGTACCTCAGTTGACAATACTACCATATATTGTGTACCACCGTTGACAATACCAACGTATACTGTGTACCACAGTTGACAGTACCAACGTATACTGTGCACCACAGTTGACAGTACCAACATATACTGTGTACCACATTTGACAATACCAACATATACTGTGTACCACAGTTGACAATACCAACACATATAGTGTACCACAGTTGACAATACCAACACATATAGTGTACCACAGTTGACAGTACCAACGTATACTGTGTACCACAGTTGCCAATGCCAACATATACTGAGTACCACAGTTGAGAGTACCAACATGTACCGTGTACCACAGTTGACAGTACCAACGTATACTGTGCACCACAGTTGACAGTACCAACGTATACTGTTTACCACAGTTGACAATACCAACATATACTGTGTACCAGAGTTGACAGTACCACATATACTGTGTACCACAGTTGACAGTTCCAACATATATGGTGTACCACTGTTGATACTACCGACATATACTGTGTAGCACAGTTGACAGTACTAACATATACTGTGTACCACAGTTGAGAGTACCACCATATACTGGGTACCACTGTTGACAGTACCAACATATACTGTGTACCACAGTTGACAGTACCAACATATACTGTGTACCATAGTTGACAGTACCAACATATCCTGTGTACCTCAGTTGTCAGTATCAACATATACTGTATACCACAGTTGACAGTACCAACATATACTGTGTACCACTGTTGACAGTACCAACATATACCGTGTACCACAGTTGACAGTACCAACATATACTGTGTACCACAGCTGACACTACCAACATATACTTGTACCTCACTTGACAGTACTACCATATATTGTGTACCACCGTTGACAATACCAACGTATACTGTGTACCACAGTTGACAGTACCAACGTATACTGTGTACCACAGTTGCCAATGCCAACATATACTGTGTACCACAGTTGAGAGTACCAACATGTACCGTGTACCACAGTTGAAACTACCAACGTATACTGTGTACCACAGTTGACAATACCAACATATACTGTGTACCACAGTTGACAGTACCAACATATACTGTGTACCACAGTTGAAAGTACCAACGTATACTGTGTACCACAGTTGACAACACCAACATATACTGTGTACCACATTTGACAGTACCAACATATACTGTATACCACAGTTGACAGTACCAACATATACTGTGTACCACAGTTGACAGTACCGACATATACTGTGTACCACAGTTGACAGTACCAACATATACTGTATACCACAGTTGACAGTACCAACATATACTGTGTACCACTGTTGACAGTACCAACATATACCGTGTACCACAGTTGACAGTACCAACATATACTGTGTACCACAGCTGACACTACCAACATATACTTGTACCTCAGTTGACAGTACTACCATATATTGTGTACCACCGTTGACAATACCAACGTATACCGTGTACCACAGTTGACAGTACCAACGTATACTGTGCACCACAGTTTACAGTACCAAAATATACTGTGTACCACAGTTGACAATACCAACATATACTGTGTACCACAGTTGACATTACCAACACATATAGTGTACCACAGTTGACAGTACCAACGTATACTGTGTACCACAGTTGCCAATGCCAACATATACTGTGTACCACAGTTGAGAGTACCAACATATACTGTGTACCACAGTTGACAGTACCAACATATACAGTGTACAACAGTTGACAGTACCAACATATACTGTGTACCACAGTTGACAGTACCAATGTATACTGTGTACCACAGTTGACAGTACCAACATATACTGTGTACCATGGTTGACATTACCAACGTATATTGTGTTCCACAGTTGACAGTACCAACATGTACTGTGTACCACAGTTGACAGTACCAACGTATACTGTGTACCACAGTTGACAGTACCAACGTATACTGTGTACCACAGTTGACAGTACCAACATATAACGTGTACCACAGTTGGCAGTACCATCATATACTGTGTACCACAGTTGACAGTACCAACATATATTGTGTACCACAGTTGACAGTACCAACATATACTGTGTACCATAGTTGACATTACCAACGTATATTGTGTACCACAGTTGACAATACCAACACATATAGTGTACCACAGTTGACAGTACCAACGTATATTGTGTACCACAGTTGCCAATGCCAACATATACTGTGTACCACCGTTGAGAGTACCAACATGTACCGTGTACCACAGTTGACAGTACCAACGTATACTGTGTACCACAGTTGACAATACCAACATATACTGTGTACCACAGTTGACAGTACCAACATATACTGTGTACCACAGTTGAAAGTACCAACGTATACTGTGTACCGCAGTTGACAACACCAACATATACTGTGTACCACAGTTGACAGTACCAACATATACTGTATACCACAGTTGACAGTACCAACATATACTGTGTACCACAGTTGACAGTACCAACATATACTGTATACCACAGTTGACAGTACCAACATATACTGTGTACCACTGTTGACAGTACCAACATATACCGTGTACCACAGTTGACAGTACCAACATATACTGTGTACCACAGCTGACACTACCAACATATACTTGTACCTCAGTTGACAGTACTACCATATATTGTGTACCACCGTTGACAATACCAACGTATACTGTGTACCACAGTTGACAGTACCAACGTATACTGTGCACCACAGTTGACAGTACCAACATATACTGTGTACCACAGTTGACAACACCAACATATACTGTGTACCACAGTTGACAATACCAACACATATAGTGTACCACAGTTGACAGTACCAACGTATACTGTGTACCACAGTTGCCAATGCCAACATATACTGTGTACCACAGTTGAGAGTACCAACATATACTGTGTACCACAGTTGACAGTACCAACATATACTGTGTACCACAGTTGACAATACCAACATATACTGTGTACCACAGTTGACAGTACCAACATATACTGTGTACCCTAGTTGACATTACCAACGTATATTGTGTACCACAGTTGACAGTACCAACATGTACTGTGTACCACAGTTGACAGTACCAACGTATACTGTGTACCACAGTTGACAGTACCAACGTATACTGTGTACCACAGTTGACAGTACCAACATATAACGTGTACCACAGTTGGCAGTACCATCATATACTGTGTACCACAGTTGACAGTACCAACATATATTGTGTACCACAGTTGACAGTACCAACATATACTGTGTACCATAGTTGACATTACCAACGTATATTGTGTACCACAGTTGACAGTACCAACATACACCGTGTACAACAGTTGCAGGACCAACATATACTGTGTACCACAGTTGCGAGTACCAACATAAACTGTGTACCACAGTTGACAGTACCAACATATACTGTGTACCACAGTCGACAGTACCAACATATACTGTATACCACAGTTGACAGTACCAACATATACTGTGTACCACAGTTGACAGTACCAACATATACTGTGTACCACAGTTGACAGTACCAACATATACTGTGTACCACAGTTGACAGTACTAACATATACTGTGTACTACAGTTGACAGTACCAACATATACTGTGTACCACAGTTGACAGTACCAACATGTACTGTGTACCACAGTTGACAGTACCAACATATACTGTGTACCACAGTTGGCAGTACCAACATATACAGTGTACCACAGTTGACAGTACCAACATATACTGTGTACCACATTTGACAGTACCAACATATACTGTGTACCACAGTTGACAGTACCAACATGTACCGTGAACCACATTTGACAGTACCAACATATACTGTGTACCACAGTTGAGAGTACCAACGTATAGTGTGTACCACAGTTGACAGTACCATCATATACTGTGTACCACAGTTGACAGTACCAACATATATTGTGTACCACAGTTGACAGTACCAACATATACTGTGTACCATAGTTGACATTACCAACGTATATTGTGTACCACAGTTGACAATACCAACACATATAGTGTACCACAGTTGACAGTACCAACGTATATTGTGTACCACAGTTGCCAATGCCAACATATACTGTGTACCACAGTTGAGAGTACCAACATGTACCGTGTACCACAGTTGACAGTACCAACGTATACTGTGTACCACAGTTGACAATACCAACATATACTGTGTACCACAGTTGACAGTACCAACATATACTGTGTACCACAGTTGAAAGTACCAACGTATACTGTGTACCACAGTTGACAACACCAACATATACTGTGTACCACAGTTGACAGTACCAACATATACTGTATACCACAGTTGACAGTACCAACATATACTGTGTACCACAGTTGACAGTACCAACATATACTTTGTACCACGGTTGACAGTACCAACGTATACTGTGTACCACTGTTGACAATATCAACATATACTGTGTACCACAGTTGACAGTACCAACATGTACCGTGAACCACAGTAGACAGTACCAACATATACTGTGTACCACTGTTGACAGTACCAACATATACCGTGTAACACAGTTGACAGTACCAACATATACTGTGTACCACTGTTGACAGTACCAACATATACCGTGTACCACAGTTCACAGTACCAACGTATACTGTTTATGTTACCACAGTTGACAGTACCAACATATACTGTGTACCACAGTTGAGACTACCAACATATACTGGGTACGACTGTTGACAGTAACAACATATACTATGTACCACAGTTGACAGTACTAACATATACTGTGTACCACAGTTGACAGTACCAACGTATACTGTGTACCACAGTTGACAGTACCAACGTATACTGGGTACCACATTTGAGACTACCAACATATACTGTATACCACAGTTGACAGTACCAACGTATACTGTGTACCACAGTTGACGATACCAACATATACTGTGTACCACAGTTGACAGTACCAACATATACTGTATACCACAGTTGACAATACCAACATATACTTTGTACCACGGTTGACAGTACCAACGTATACTGTGTACCACTGTTGACAATATCAACATATACTGTGTACCACAGTTGACAGTACCAACATATACTGTGTACCACAGTTGACAGTACCAACATATACTGTGTACCATAGTTGACAGTACCAACGTATATTGTGTACCACAGTTGAGAGTACCAACATACACCGTGTACGACAGTTGACAGTAAAAACATATACTGTGTACCACAGTTGAGAGTACCAACAAACTGTGTACCACAGTTGACAGTACCAACATATACTGTGTACCACAGTTGACAGTACCAACATATACTGTGTACCACAGTTGACAGTACCAACATATACTGTATACCACAGTTGACAGTACCAACATATACTGTGTACCACAGTTGACAGTACCAACATATACTGTGTACCACAGTTGACAGTACCAACATATACTGTGTACCACAGTTGACAGTACTAACATATACTGTGTACTACAGTTGACAGTACCAACATATATTGTGTACCACAGTTGACATTACCAACATATACTGTGTACCACAGTTGGTAGTACCAACATATAATGTGTACCTCAGTTGACAGTACCAACATATACTGTGTACCACAGTTGAAATTACCAACGTATACTGTGTACCACAGTTGACAGTACCAACGTATACTATGTACCACAGTTGACAGTACCAATATATACTGTGTAATACAGTTGACAATACCAACATATAATGTGTACCACAGTTGACAGTACCAACGTATACTTTGAACCACTGTTGGCAATACCAACATATACTGTGTACTACAGTTGACAGAACCAACATATACAGTGTACCACAGTTGACAGTACCAACATATACTGTGTACCACAGTTGACAGTACCAACATATACTGTGTACCACAGTTGACAGAACCAACATGTACCGTGAACCACAGTTGACAGTACCAACGTATACTGTGTACCACAGTTGAGAGTACCAAAGTATAGTGTGTACCACAGTTGACAGTACCAACATATACTGTGTACCACAGTTGACAGTACCAACATATACTGTGTACCACAGTTCACAGTACCAACGTATACTGTGTACCACATTTGACAGTACCAACATATACTGTGTACCACAGTTGACAGTACCAACATATACTGTGTACCACTTTTGACAGTACCAACATATACCGTGTATCACATTTGACAGTACCAACATATACTGTGTACCACTGTTGACAGTACCAACATATACTGTGTACCACAGTTGACAGTACCAACATGTACCGTGTACCACAGTTGACAGTACCAACGTATACTGTGTACCACAGTTGACAATACCAACATATACTGTGTACCACAGTTGACAGTACCAACATATACTGTGTACCACAGTTGAAAGTACCAACGTATAATGTGTACCACAGTTGACAACACCAACATATACTGTGTACCACAGTTGACAGTACCAACATATACTGTATACCACAGTTGAAAGTACCAACATATACTGTGTACCACAGTTGACAGTACCAACATATACTGTGTACCACAGTTGACAGTACCAACATATACTGTATACCACAGTTGACAGTACCAACATATACTGTGTACCACTGTTGACAGTACCAACATATACAGTGTACCACAGTTGACATTACCAACATATACTGTGTACCACAGCTGACACTACCAAGATATACTTGTACCTCAGTTGACAATACTACCATATATTGTGTACCACCGTTGACAATACCAACGTATACTGTGTACCACAGTTGACAGTACCAACGTATACTGTGCACCACAGTTGACAGTACCAACATATACTGTGTACCACAGTTGACAATACCAACATATACTGTGTACCACAGTTGACAATACCAACACATATAGTGTACCACAGTTGACAATACCAACACATATAGTGTACCACAGTTGACAGTACCAACGTATACTGTGTACCACAGTTGCCAATGCCAACATATACAGAGTACCACAGTTGAGAGTACCAACATGTACCGTGTACCACAGTTGACAGTACCAACGTATACTGTGTACCACAGTTGACAGTACCAACGTATACTGTTTACCACAGTTGACAATACCAACATATACTGTGTACCAGAGTTGACAGTACCACATATACTGTGTACCACAGTTGACAGTTCCAACATATATGGTGTACCACTGTTGATACTACCGACATATACTGTGTAGCACAGTTGACAGTACTAACATATACTGTGTTCCACAGTTGAGAGTACCACCATATACTGGGTACCACTGTTGACAGTACCAACATATACTGTGTACCACAGTTGACAGTACCAACATATACTGTGTACCATAGTTGACAGTACCAACATATCCTGTGTACCTCAGTTGTCAGTACCAACATATACTGTATACCACAGTTGACAGTACCAACATATACAGTGTACCACTGTTGACAGTACCAACATATACCGTGTACCACAGTTGACAGTACCAACATATACTGTGTACCACAGCTGACACTACCAACATATACTTGTACCTCAATTGACAGTACTACCATATATTGTGTACCACCGTTGACAATACCAACGTATACTGTGTACCACAGTTGACAGTACCAACGTATACT
Organism: Eledone cirrhosa; assembly: GCA_964016885.1. NCBI lineage: Eukaryota > Metazoa > Mollusca > Cephalopoda > Octopoda > Eledonidae > Eledone > Eledone cirrhosa. The sequence continues at coordinate 44,431,987 of OZ024755.1, forward strand.
GTGCACCACAGTTGACAGTACCAACATATAATGTGTACCACAGTTGACAATACCAACATATACTGTGTACCACAGTTGACAATATCAACACATATAGTGTACCACAGTTGACAGTACCAACGTATACTGTGTACCACAGTTGCCAATGCCAACATATACTGTGTACCACAGTTGAGAGTACCAACATGTACCGTGTACCACAGTTGACACTACCAACGTATACTGTGTACCACAGTTGACAATACCAACATATACTGTGTACCACAGTTGACAGTACCAACATATACTGTGTACCACAGTTGAAGGTACCAACGTATACTGTGTACCACAGTTGACAACACCAACATATACTGTGTACCACAGTTGACAGTACCAACATATACTGTATACCACAGTTGACAGTACCAACATATACTGTGTACCAAAGTTGACAGTACCGACATATACTGTGTACCACAGTTGACAGTACCAACATATACTGTATACCACAGTTGACAGTACCAACATATACTGTGTACCACTGTTGACAGTACCAACATATACCGTGTACCACAGTTGACAGTACCAACATATACTGTGTACCACAGCTGACACTACCAACATATACATGTACCTCAGTTGACAGTACTACCATATATTGTGTACCACCGTTGACAATACCAACGTATACTGTGTACCACAGTTGACAGTACCAACGTATACTGTGCACCACAGTTTACAGAACCAAAATATACTGTGTACCACAGTTGACAATACCAACATATACTGTGTACCACAGTTGACAATACCAACACATATAGTGTACCACAGTTGACAGTACCAACGTATACTGTGTACCACAGTTGCCAATGCCAACATATACTGTGTACCACAGTTGAGAGTACCAACATATACTGTGTACCACAGTTGACAGTACCAACATATACAGTGTACTACAGTTGACAGTACCAACATATACTGTGTACCACAGTTGACAGTACCAATGTATACTGTGTACCACAGTTGACAGTACCAACATATACTGTGTACCACAGTTGACAGTACCAACATATACTGTGTACCATGGTTGACATTACCAACGTATATTGTGTACCACAGTTGACAATACCAACACATATAGTGTACCACAGTTGACAGTACCAACGTATATTGTGTACCACAGTTGCCAATGCCAACATATACTGTGTAACACAGTTGAGAGTACCAACATGTACCGTGTACCACAGTTGACAGTACCAACGTATACTGTGTACCACAGTTGACAATACCAACATATACTGTGTACCACAGTTGACAGTACCAACATATACTGTGTACCACAGTTGAAAGTACCAACGTATACTGTGTACCACAGTTGACAACACCAACATATACTGTGTACCACAGTTGACAGTACCAACATATACTGTATACCACAGTTGACAGTACCAACATATACTGTGTACCACAGTTGACAGTACCAACATATACTGTATACCACAGTTGACAGTACCAACATATACTGTGTACCACTGTTGACAGTACCAACATATACCGTGTACCACAGTTGACAGTACCAACATATACTGTGTACCACAGCTGACACTACCAACATATACTTGTACCTCAGTTGACAGTACTACCATATATTGTGTACCACCGTTGACAATACCAACGTATACTGTGTACCACAGTTGACAGTACCAACGTATACTGTGCACCACAGTTGACAGTACCAACATATACTGTGTACCACAGTTGACAATACCAACATATACTGTGTACCACAGTTGACAATACCAACACATATAGTGTACCACAGTTGACAGTACCAACGTATACTGTGTACCACAGTTGCCAATGCCAACATATACTGTGTACCACAGTTGAGAGTACCAACATATACTGTGTACCACATTTGACAGTACCAACATATACTGTGTACCACAGTTGACAATACCAACATATACTGTGTACCACAGTTGACAGTACCAACATATACTGTGTACCCTAGTTGACATTACCAACGTATATTGTGTACCACAGTTGACAGTACCAACATGTACTGTGTACCACAGTTGACAGTACCAACGTATACTGTGTACCACAGTTGACAGTACCAACGTATACTGTGTACCACAGTTGACAGTACCAACATATAACGTGTACCACAGTTGGCAGTACCATCATATACTGTGTACCACAGTTGACAGTACCAACATATATTGTGTACCACAGTTGACAGTACCAACATATACTGTGTACCATAGTTGACATTACCAACGTATATTGTGTACCACAGTTGACAGTACCAACATACACCGTGTACAACAGTTGCAGGACCAACATATACTGTGTACCACAGTTGCGAGTACCAACATAAACTGTGTACCACAGTTGACAGTACCAGCATATACTGTGTACCACAGTTGACAGTACCAACATATACTGTATACCACAGTTGACAGTACCAACATATACTGTGTACCACAGTTGACAGTACCAACATATACTGTGTACCACAGTTGACAGTACCAACATATACTGTGTACCACAGTTGACAGTACTAACATATACTGTGTACTACAGTTGACAGTACCAACATATACTGTGTACCACAGTTGACAGTACCAACATGTACTGTGTACCACAGTTGACAGTACCAACATATACTGTGTACCACAGTTGGCAGTACCAACATATACAGTGTACCACAGTTGAGAGTACCAACATATACTGTGTACCACATTTGACAGTACCAACATATACTGTGTACCACAGTTGACAGTACCAACATGTACCGTGAACCACATTTGACAGTACCAACATATACTGTGTACCACAGTTGAGAGTACCAACGTATAGTATGTACCACAGTTGACAGTACCATCATATACTGTGTACCACAGTTGACAGTACCAACATATATTGTGTACCACAGTTGACAGTACCAACATATACTGTGTACCATAGTTGACATTACCAACGTATATTGTGTACCACAGTTGACAATACCAACACATATAGTGTACCACAGTTGACAGTACCAACGTATATTGTGTACCACAGTTGCCAATGCCAACATATACTGTGTACCACAGTTGAGAGTACCAACATGTACCGTGTACCACAGTTGACAGTACCAACGTATACTGTGTACCACAGTTGACAATACCAACATATACTGTGTACCACAGTTGACAGTACCAACATATACTGTGTACCACAGTTGAAAGTACCAACGTATACTGTGTACCACAGTTGACAACACCAACATATACTGTGTACCACAGTTGACAGTACCAACATATACTGTATACCACAGTTGACAGTACCAACATATACTGTGTACCACAGTTGACAGTACCAACATATACTGTATACCACAGTTGACAGTACCAACATATACTGTGTACCACTGTTGACAGTACCAACATATACCGTGTACCACAGTTGACAGTACCAACATATACTGTGTACCACAGCTGACAGTACCAACGTATACTGTGCACCACAGTTGACAGTACCAACATATACTGTGTACCACAGTTGACAATACCAACATATACTGTGTACCACAGTTGACAATACCAACACATATAGTGTACCACAGTTGACAGTACCAACGTATACTGTGTACCACAGTTGCGAATGCCAACATATACTGTGTACCACAGTTGAGAGTACAAACATGTACCGTGTACCACAGTTGACACTACCAACGTATACTGTGTACCACAGTTGCCAATGCCAACATATACTGTGTACCACAGTTGAGAATACCAACATATACTGTGTACCACAGTTGACAGTACCAACATATACTGTGTATCACAGTTGACAATACCAACATATACTGTGTACCACAGTTGACAGTACCAACATATACTGTGTACCCTAGTTGACATTACCAACGTATATTGTGTACCACAGTTGACAGTACCAACATGTACTGTGTACCACAGTTGACAGTACCAACGTATACTGTGTACCACAGTTGACAGTACCAACGTATACTGTGTACCACAGTTGACAGTACCAACATATAACGTGTACCACAGTTGGCAGTACCATCATATACTGTGTACCACAGTTGACAGTACCAACATATATTGTGTACCACAGTTGACAGTACCAACATATACTGTGTACCATAGTTGACATTACCAACGTATATTGTGTACCACAGTTGACAGTACCAACATACACCGTGTACAACAGTTGCAGGACCAACATATACTGCGTACCACAGTTGCGAGTACCAACATAAACTGTGTACCACAGTTGACAGTACCAACATATACTGTGTACCACAGTTGACAGTACCAACATATACTGTATACCACAGTTGACAGTACCAACATATACTGTGTACCACAGTTGACAGTACCAACATATACTGTGTACCACAGTTGACAGTACCAACATATACTGTGTACCACAGTTGACAGTACTAACATATACTGTGTACTACAGTTGACAGTACCAACATATACTGTGTACCACAGCTGACACTACCAACATATACTTGTACCTCAGTTGACAGTACTACCATATATTGTGTACCACCGTTGACAATACCAACGTATACTGTGTACCACAGTTGACAGTACCAACGTATACTGTGCACCACAGTTTACAGTACCAAAATATACTGTGTACCACAGTTGACAATACCAACATATACTGTGTACCACAGTTGACAATACCAACACATATAGTGTACCACAGTTGACAGTACCAACGTATACTGTGTACCACAGTTGCCAATGCCAACATATACTGTGTACCACAGTTGAGAGTACCAACATATACTGTGTACCACAGTTGACAGTACCAACATATACAGTGTACCACAGTTGACAGTACCAACATATACTGTGTACCACAGTTGACAGTACCAATGTATACTGTGTACCACAGTTGACAGTACCAACATATACTGTGTACCACAGTTGACAGTACCAACATATACTGTGTACCATGGTTGACATTACCAACTATATTGTGTTCCACAGTTGACAGTACCAACATGTACTGTGTACCACAGTTGACAGTACCAACGTATACTGTGTACCACAGTTGACAGTACCAACGTATACTGTGTACCACAGTTGACAGTACCAACATATAACGTGTACCACAGTTGGCAGTACCATCATATACTGTGTACCACAGTTGACAGTACCAACATATATTGTGTACCACAGTTGACAGTACCAACATATACTGTGTACCATAGTTGACATTACCAACGTATATTGTGTACCACAGTTGACAATACCAACACATATAGTGTACCACAGTTGACAGTACCAACGTATATTGTGTACCACAGTTGCCAATGCCAACATATACTGTGTACCACAGTTGAGAGTACCAACATGTACCGTGTACCACAGTTGACAGTACCAACGTATACTGTGTACCACAGTTGACAATACCAACATATACTGTGTACCACAGTTGACAGTACCAACATATACTGTGTACCACAGTTGAAAGTACCAACGTATACTGTGTACCACAGTTGACAACACCAACATATACTGTGTACCACAGTTGACAGTACCAACATATACTGTATACCACAGTTGACAGTACCAACATATACTGTGTACCACAGTTGACAGTACCAACATATACTGTATACCACAGTTGACAGTACCAACATATACTGTGTACCACTGTTGACAGTACCAACATATACCGTGTACCACAGTTGACAGTACCAACATATACTGTGTACCACAGCTGACACTACCAACATATACTTGTACCTCAGTTGACAGTACTACCATATATTGTGTACCACCGTTGACAATACCAACGTATACTGTGTACCACAGTTGACAGTACCAACGTATACGGTGCACCACAGTTGACAGTATCAACATATACTGTGTACCACAGTTGACAATACCAACATATACTGTGTACCACAGTCGACAATACCAACACATATAGTGTACCACAGTTGACAGTACCAACGTATACTGTGTACCACAGTTGCCAATGCCAACATATACTGTGTACCACAGTTGAGAGTACCAACATATACTGTGTACCACAGTTGACAGTACCAACATATACTGTGTACCACAGTTGACAATACCAACATATACTGTGTACCACAGTTGACAGTACCAACATATACTGTGTACCCTAGTTGACATTACCAACGTATATTGTGTACCACAGTTGACAGTACCAACATGTACTGTGTACCACAGTTGACAGTACCAACGTATACTGTGTACCACAGTTGACAGTACCAACGTATACTGTGTACCACAGTTGACAGTACCAACATATAACGTGTACCACAGTTGGCAGTACCATCATATACTGTGTACCACAGTTGACAGTACCAACATATATTGTGTACCACAGTTGACAGTACCAACATATACTGTGTACCATAGTTGACATTACCAACGTATATTGTGTACCACAGTTGACAGTACCAACATACACCGTGTACAACAGTTGCAGGACCAACATATACTGTGTACCACAGTTGCGAGTACCAACATAAACTGTGTACCACAGTTGACAGTACCAACATATACTGTGTACCACAGTTGACAGTACCAACATATACTGTATACCACAGTTGACAGTACCAACATATACTGTGTACCACAGTTGACAGTACCAACATATACTGTGTACCACAGTTGACAGTACCAACATATACTGTGTACCACAGTTGACAGTACTAACATATACTGTGTACTACAGTTGACAGTACCAACATATACTGTGTACCACAGTTGACAGTACCAACATGTACTGTGTACCACAGTTGACAGTACCAACATATACTGTGTACCACAGTTGGCAGTACCAACATATACAGTGTACCACAGTTGACAGTACCAACATATACTGTGTACCACATTTGACAGTACCAACATATACTGTGTACCACAGTTGACAGTACCAACATGTACCGTGAACCACATTTGACAGTACCAACATATACTGTGTACCACAGTTGAGAGTACCAACGTATAGTGTGTACCACAGTTGACAGTACCATCATATACTGTGTACCACAGTTGACAGTACCAACATATATTGTGTACCACAGTTGACAGTACCAACATATACTGTGTACCATAGTTGACATTACCAACGTATATTTTGTACCACAGTTGACAATACCAACACATATAGTGTACCACAGTTGACAGTACCAACGTATATTGTGTACCACAGTTGCCAATGCCAACATATACTGTGTACCACAGTTGAGAGTACCAACATGTACCGTGTACCACAGTTGACAGTACCAACGTATACTGTGTACCACAGTTGACAATACCAACATATACTGTGTACCACAGTTGACAGTACCAACATATACTGTGTACCACAGTTGAAAGTACCAACGTATACTGTGTACCACAGTTGACAACACCAACATATACTGTGTACCACAGTTGACAGTACCAACATATACTGTATACCACAGTTGACAGTACCAACATATACTGTGTACCACAGTTGACAGTACCAACATATACTGTATACCACAGTTGACAGTACCAACATATACTGTGTACCACTGTTGACAGTACCAACATATACCGTGTACCACAGTTGACAGTACCAACATATACTGTGTACCACAGCTGACAGTACCAACGTATACTGTGCACCACAGTTGACAGTACCAACATATACTGTGTACCACAGTTGACAATACCAACATATACTGTGTACCACAGTTGACAATACCAACACATATAGTGTACCACAGTTGACAGTACCAACGTATACTGTGTACCACAGTTGCGAATGCCAACATATACTGTGTACCACAGTTGAGAGTACAAACATGTACCGTGTACCACAGTTGACACTACCAACGTATACTGTGTACCACAGTTGCCAATGCCAACATATACTGTGTACCACAGTTGAGAATACCAACATATACTGTGTACCACAGTTGACAGTACCAACGTATACTGTGTACCACAGTTGACAATACCAACATATACTGTGTACCACAGTTGACAGTACCAACATATACTGTGTACCCTAGTTGACATTACCAACGTATATTGTGTACCACAGTTGACAGTACCAACATGTACTGTGTACCACAGTTGACAGTACCAACGTATACTGTGTACCACAGTTGACAGTACCAACGTATACTGTGTACCACAGTTGACAGTACCAACATTTAACGTGTACCACAGTTGGCAGTACCATCATATACTGTGTACCACAGTTGACAGTACCAACATATATTGTGTACCACAGTTGACAGTACCAACATATACTGTGTACCATAGTTGACAGTACCAACGTATATTGTGTACCACAGTTGACAGTACCAACATACACCGTGTACAACAGTTGCAGGACCAACATATACTGTGTACCACAGTTGCGAGTACCAACATAAACTGTGTACCACAGTTGACAGTACCAACATATACTGTGTACCACAGTTGACAGTACCAACATATACTGTATACCACAGTTGACAGTACCAACATATACTGTGTACCACAGTTGACAGTACCAACATATACTGTGTACCACAGTTGACAGTACCAACATATACTGTGTACCACAGTTGACAGTACTAACATATACTGTGTACTACAGTTGACAGTACCAACATATACTGTGTACCACAGTTGACAGTACCAACATGTACTGTGTACCACAGTTGACAGTACCAACATATACAGTGTACCACAGTTGGCAGTACCAACATATACAGTGTACCACAGTTGACAGTACCAACATATACTGTGTACCACATTTGACAGTACCAACATATACTGTGTACCACAGTTGACAGTACCAACATGTACCGTGAACCACATTTGACAGTACCAACATATACTGTGTACCACAGTTGAGAGTACCAACGTATAGTGTGTACCACAGTTGACAGTACAATCATATACTGTGTACCACAGTTGACAGTACCAACATATATTGTGTACCACAGTTGACAGTACCAACATATACTGTGTACCATAGTTGACATTACCAACGTATATTGTGTACCACAGTTGACAATACCAACACATATAGTGTACCACAGTTGACAGTACCAACGTATATTGTGTACCACAGTTGCCAATGCCAACATATACTGTGTACCACAGTTGAGAGTACCAACATGTACCGTGTACCACAGTTGACAGTACCAACGTATACTGTGTACCAGAGTTGACAATACCAACATATACTGTGTACCACAGTTGACAGTACCAACATATACTGTGTACCACAGTTGAAAGTACCAACGTATACTGTGTACCACAGTTGACAACACCAACATATACTGTGTACCACAGTTGACAGTACCAACATATACTGTATACCACAGTTGACAGTACCAACATATACTGTGTACCACAGTTGACAGTACCAACATATACTGTATACCACAGTTGACAGTACCAACATATACTGTGTACCACAGTTGCGAGTACCAACATAAACTGTGTACCACAGTTGACAGTACCAACATATACTGTGTACCACAGCTGACACTACCAACATATACTTGTACCTCAGTTGACAGTACTACCATATATTGTGTACCACCGTTGACAATACCAACGTATACTGTGTACCACAGTTGACAGTACCAACGTATACTGTGCACCACAGTTGACAGTACCAACATATACTGTGTACCACAGTTGACAATACCAACATATACTGTGTACCACAGTTGACAATACCAACACATATAGTGTACCACAGTTGACAGTACCAACGTATACTGTGTACCACAGTTGCCAATGCCAACATATACTGTGTACCACAGTTGAGAGTACCAACATATACTGTGTACCACATTTGACAGTACCAACATATACTGTGTACCACAGTTGACAATACCAACATATACTGTGTACCACAGTTGACAGTACCAACATATACTGTGTACCCTAGTTGACATTACCAACGTATATTGTGTACCACAGTTGACAGTACCAACATGTACTGTGTACCACAGTTGACAGTACCAACGTATACTGTGTACCACAGTTGACAGTACCAACGTATACTGTGTACCACAGTTGACAGTACCAACATATAACGTGTACCACAGTTGGCAGTACCATCATATACTGTGTACCACAGTTGACAGTACCAACATATATTGTGTACCACAGTTGACAGTACCAACATATACTGTGTACCATAGTTGACATTACCAACGTATATTGTGTACCACAGTTGACAGTACCAACATACACCGTGTACAACAGTTGCAGGACCAACATATACTGTGTACCACAGTTGCGAGTACCAACATAAACTGTGTACCACAGTTGACAGTACCAACATATACTGTGTACCACAGTTGACAGTACCAACATATACTGTATACCACAGTTGACAGTACCAACATATACTGTGTACCACAGTTGACAGTACCAACATATACTGTGTACCAGAGTTGACAGTACCAACATATACTGTGTACCACAGTTGACAGTACTAACATATACTGTGTACTACAGTTGACAGTACCAACATATACTGTGTACCACAGTTGACAGTACCAACATGTACTGTGTACCACAGTTGACAGTACCAACATATACTGTGTACCACAGTTGGCAGTACCAACATATACAGTGTACCACAGTTGACAGTACCAACATATACTGTGTACCACATTTGACAGTACCAACATATACTGTGTACCACAGTTGACAGTACCAACATGTACCGTGAACCACATTTGACAGTACCAACATATACTGTGTACCACAGTTGAGAGTACCAACGTATAGTATGTACCACAGTTGACAGTACCATCATATACTGTGTACCACAGTTGACAGTACCAACATATATTGTGTACCACAGTTGACAGTACCAACATATACTGTGTACCATAGTTGACATTACCAACGTATATTGTGTACCACAGTTGACAATACCAACACATATAGTGTACCACAGTTGACAGTACCAACGTATATTGTGTACCACAGTTGCCAATGCCAACATATACTGTGTACCACAGTTGAGAGTACCAACATGTACCGTGTACCACAGTTGACAGTACCAACGTATACTGTGTACCACAGTTGACAATACCAACATATACTGTGTACCACAGTTGACAGTACCAACATATACTGTGTACCACAGTTGAAAGTACCAACGTATACTGTGTACCACAGTTGACAACACCAACATATACTGTGTACCACAGTTGACAGTACCAACATATACTGTATACCACAGTTGACAGTACCAACATATACTGTGTACCACAGTTGACAGTACCAACATATACTGTATACCACAGTTGACAGTACCAACATATACTGTGTACCACTGTTGACAGTACCAACATATACCGTGTACCACAGTTGACAGTACCAACATATACTGTGTACCACAGCTGACAGTACCAACGTATACTGTGCACCACAGTTGACAGTACCAACATATACTGTGTACCACAGTTGACAATACCAACATATACTGTGTACCACAGTTGACAATACCAACACATATAGTGTACCACAGTTGACAGTACCAACGTATACTGTGTACCACAGTTGCGAATGCCAACATATACTGTGTACCACAGTTGAGAGTACAAACATGTACCGTGTACCACAGTTGACACTACCAACGTATACTGTGTACCACAGTTGCCAATGCCAACATATACTGTGTACCACAGTTGAGAATACCAACATATACTGTGTACCACAGTTGACAGTACCAACATATACTGTGTATCACAGTTGACAATACCAACATATACTGTGTACCACAGTTGACAGTACCAACATATACTGTGTACCCTAGTTGACATTACCAACGTATATTGTGTACCACAGTTGACAGTACCAACATGTACTGTGTACCACAGTTGACAGTACCAACGTATACTGTGTACCACAGTTGACAGTACCAACGTATACTGTGTACCACAGTTGACAGTACCAACATATAACGTGTACCACAGTTGGCAGTACCATCATATACTGTGTACCACAGTTGACAGTACCAACATATATTGTGTACCACAGTTGACAGTACCAACATATACTGTGTACCATAGTTGACATTACCAACGTATATTGTGTACCACAGTTGACAGTACCAACATACACCGTGTACAACAGTTGCAGGACCAACATATACTGCGTACCACAGTTGCGAGTACCAACATAAACTGTGTACCACAGTTGACAGTACCAACATATACTGTGTACCACAGTTGACAGTACCAACATATACTGTATACCACAGTTGACAGTACCAACATATACTGTGTACCACAGTTGACAGTACCAACATATACTGTGTACCACAGTTGACAGTACCAACATATACTGTGTACCACAGTTGACAGTACTAACATATACTGTGTACTACAGTTGACAGTACCAACATATACTGTGTACCACAGCTGACACTACCAACATATACTTGTACCTCAGTTGACAGTACTACCATATATTGTGTACCACCGTTGACAATACCAACGTATACTGTGTACCACAGTTGACAGTACCAACGTATACTGTGCACCACAGTTTACAGTACCAAAATATACTGTGTACCACAGTTGACAATACCAACATATACTGTGTACCACAGTTGACAATACCAACACATATAGTGTACCACAGTTGACAGTACCAACGTATACTGTGTACCACAGTTGCCAATGCCAACATATACTGTGTACCACAGTTGAGAGTACCAACATATACTGTGTACCACAGTTGACAGTACCAACATATACAGTGTACCACAGTTGACAGTACCAACATATACTGTGTACCACAGTTGACAGTACCAATGTATACTGTGTACCACAGTTGACAGTACCAACATATACTGTGTACCACAGTTGACAGTACCAACATATACTGTGTACCATGGTTGACATTACCAACTATATTGTGTTCCACAGTTGACAGTACCAACATGTACTGTGTACCACAGTTGACAGTACCAACGTATACTGTGTACCACAGTTGACAGTACCAACGTATACTGTGTACCACAGTTGACAGTACCAACATATAACGTGTACCACAGTTGGCAGTACCATCATATACTGTGTACCACAGTTGACAGTACCAACATATATTGTGTACCACAGTTGACAGTACCAACATATACTGTGTACCATAGTTGACATTACCAACGTATATTGTGTACCACAGTTGACAATACCAACACATATAGTGTACCACAGTTGACAGTACCAACGTATATTGTGTACCACAGTTGCCAATGCCAACATATACTGTGTACCACAGTTGAGAGTACCAACATGTACCGTGTACCACAGTTGACAGTACCAACGTATACTGTGTACCACAGTTGACAATACCAACATATACTGTGTACCACAGTTGACAGTACCAACATATACTGTGTACCACAGTTGAAAGTACCAACGTATACTGTGTACCACAGTTGACAACACCAACATATACTGTGTACCACAGTTGACAGTACCAACATATACTGTATACCACAGTTGACAGTACCAACATATACTGTGTACCACAGTTGACAGTACCAACATATACTGTATACCACAGTTGACAGTACCAACATATACTGTGTACCACTGTTGACAGTACCAACATATACCGTGTACCACAGTTGACAGTACCAACATATACTGTGTACCACAGCTGACACTACCAACATATACTTGTACCTCAGTTGACAGTACTACCATATATTGTGTACCACCGTTGACAATACCAACGTATACTGTGTACCACAGTTGACAGTACCAACGTATACGGTGCACCACAGTTGACAGTATCAACATATACTGTGTACCACAGTTGACAATACCAACATATACTGTGTACCACAGTCGACAATACCAACACATATAGTGTACCACAGTTGACAGTACCAACGTATACTGTGTACCACAGTTGCCAATGCCAACATATACTGTGTACCACAGTTGAGAGTACCAACATATACTGTGTACCACAGTTGACAGTACCAACATATACTGTGTACCACAGTTGACAATACCAACATATACTGTGTACCACAGTTGACAGTACCAACATATACTGTGTACCCTAGTTGACATTACCAACGTATATTGTGTACCACAGTTGACAGTACCAACATGTACTGTGTACCACAGTTGACAGTACCAACGTATACTGTGTACCACAGTTGACAGTACCAACGTATACTGTGTACCACAGTTGACAGTACCAACATATAACGTGTACCACAGTTGGCAGTACCATCATATACTGTGTACCACAGTTGACAGTACCAACATATATTGTGTACCACAGTTGACAGTACCAACATATACTGTGTACCATAGTTGACATTACCAACGTATATTGTGTACCACAGTTGACAGTACCAACATACACCGTGTACAACAGTTGCAGGACCAACATATACTGTGTACCACAGTTGCGAGTACCAACATAAACTGTGTACCACAGTTGACAGTACCAACATATACTGTGTACCACAGTTGACAGTACCAACATATACTGTATACCACAGTTGACAGTACCAACATATACTGTGTACCACAGTTGACAGTACCAACATATACTGTGTACCACAGTTGACAGTACCAACATATACTGTGTACCACAGTTGACAGTACTAACATATACTGTGTACTACAGTTGACAGTACCAACATATACTGTGTACCACAGTTGACAGTACCAACATGTACTGTGTACCACAGTTGACAGTACCAACATATACTGTGTACCACAGTTGGCAGTACCAACATATACAGTGTACCACAGTTGACAGTACCAACATATACTGTGTACCACATTTGACAGTACCAACATATACTGTGTACCACAGTTGACAGTACCAACATGTACCGTGAACCACATTTGACAGTACCAACATATACTGTGTACCACAGTTGAGAGTACCAACGTATAGTGTGTACCACAGTTGACAGTACCATCATATACTGTGTACCACAGTTGACAGTACCAACATATATTGTGTACCACAGTTGACAGTACCAACATATACTGTGTACCATAGTTGACATTACCAACGTATATTTTGTACCACAGTTGACAATACCAACACATATAGTGTACCACAGTTGACAGTACCAACGTATATTGTGTACCACAGTTGCCAATGCCAACATATACTGTGTACCACAGTTGAGAGTACCAACATGTACCGTGTACCACAGTTGACAGTACCAACGTATACTGTGTACCACAGTTGACAATACCAACATATACTGTGTACCACAGTTGACAGTACCAACATATACTGTGTACCACAGTTGAAAGTACCAACGTATACTGTGTACCACAGTTGACAACACCAACATATACTGTGTACCACAGTTGACAGTACCAACATATACTGTATACCACAGTTGACAGTACCAACATATACTGTGTACCACAGTTGACAGTACCAACATATACTGTATACCACAGTTGACAGTACCAACATATACTGTGTACCACTGTTGACAGTACCAACATATACCGTGTACCACAGTTGACAGTACCAACATATACTGTGTACCACAGCTGACAGTACCAACGTATACTGTGCACCACAGTTGACAGTACCAACATATACTGTGTACCACAGTTGACAATACCAACATATACTGTGTACCACAGTTGACAATACCAACACATATAGTGTACCACAGTTGACAGTACCAACGTATACTGTGTACCACAGTTGCGAATGCCAACATATACTGTGTACCACAGTTGAGAGTACAAACATGTACCGTGTACCACAGTTGACACTACCAACGTATACTGTGTACCACAGTTGCCAATGCCAACATATACTGTGTACCACAGTTGAGAATACCAACATATACTGTGTACCACAGTTGACAGTACCAACGTATACTGTGTACCACAGTTGACAATACCAACATATACTGTGTACCACAGTTGACAGTACCAACATATACTGTGTACCCTAGTTGACATTACCAACGTATATTGTGTACCACAGTTGACAGTACCAACATGTACTGTGTACCACAGTTGACAGTACCAACGTATACTGTGTACCACAGTTGACAGTACCAACGTATACTGTGTACCACAGTTGACAGTACCAACATATAACGTGTACCACAGTTGGCAGTACCATCATATACTGTGTACCACAGTTGACAGTACCAACATATATTGTGTACCACAGTTGACAGTACCAACATATACTGTGTACCATAGTTGACATTACCAACGTATATTGTGTACCACAGTTGACAGTACCAACATACACCGTGTACAACAGTTGCAGGACCAACATATACTGTGTACCACAGTTGCGAGTACCAACATAAACTGTGTACCACAGTTGACAGTACCAACATATACTGTGTACCACAGTTGACAGTACCAACATATACTGTATACCACAGTTGACAGTACCAACATATACTGTGTACCACAGTTGACAGTACCAACATATACTGTGTACCACAGTTGACAGTACCAACATATACTGTGTACCACAGTTGACAGTACTAACATATACTGTGTACTACAGTTGACAGTACCAACATATACTGTGTACCACAGTTGACAGTACCAACATGTACTGTGTACCACAGTTGACAGTACCAACATATACAGTGTACCACAGTTGGCAGTACCAACATATACAGTGTACCACAGTTGACAGTACCAACATATACTGTGTACCACATTTGACAGTACCAACATATACTGTGTACCACAGTTGACAGTACCAACATGTACCGTGAACCACATTTGACAGTACCAACATATACTGTGTACCACAGTTGAGAGTACCAACGTATAGTGTGTACCACAGTTGACAGTACAATCATATACTGTGTACCACAGTTGACAGTACCAACATATATTGTGTACCACAGTTGACAGTACCAACATATACTGTGTACCATAGTTGACATTACCAACGTATATTGTGTACCACAGTTGACAATACCAACACATATAGTGTACCACAGTTGACAGTACCAACGTATATTGTGTACCACAGTTGCCAATGCCAACATATACTGTGTACCACAGTTGAGAGTACCAACATGTACCGTGTACCACAGTTGACAGTACCAACGTATACTGTGTACCAGAGTTGACAATACCAACATATACTGTGTACCACAGTTGACAGTACCAACATATACTGTGTACCACAGTTGAAAGTACCAACGTATACTGTGTACCACAGTTGACAACACCAACATATACTGTGTACCACAGTTGACAGTACCAACATATACTGTATACCACAGTTGACAGTACCAACATATACTGTGTACCACAGTTGACAGTACCAACATATACTGTATACCACAGTTGACAGTACCAACATATACTGTGTACCACTGTTGACAGTACCAACATATACCGTGTACCACAGTTGACAGTACCAACATATACTGTGTACCACAGCTGACACTACCAACATATACTTGTACCTCAGTTGACAGTACTACCATATATTGTGTACCACCGTTGACAATACCAACGTATACTGTGTACCACAGTTGACAGTACCAACGTATACTGTGCACCACAGTTGACAGTACCAACATATACTGTGTACCACAGTTGACAATACCAACATATACTGTGTACCACAGTTGACAATACCAACACATATAGTGTACCACATTTGACAGTACCAACGTATACTGTGTACCACAGTTGCCAATGCCAACATATACTGTGTACCACAGTTGAGAGTACCAACATATACTGTGTACCACAGTTGACAGTACCAACATATACTGTGTACCGCAGTTGACAATACCAACATATACTGTGTACCACAGTTGACAGTACCAACATATACTGTGTACCCTAGTTGACATTACCAACGTATATTGTGTACCACAGTTGACAGTACCAACATGTACTGTGTACCACAGTTGACAGTACCAACGTATACTGTGTACCACAGTTGACAGTACCAACGTATACTGTGTACCACAGTTGACAGTACCAACATATAACGTGTACCACAGTTGGCAGTACCATCATATACTGTGTACCACAGTTGACAGTACCAACATATATTGTGTACCACAGTTGACAGTACCAACATATACTGTGTACCATTGTTGACATTACCAACGTATATTGTGTACCACAGTTGACAGTACCAACATACACCGTGTACAACAGTTGCAGGACCAACATATACTGTGTACCACAGTTGCGAGTACCAACATAAACTGTGTACCACAGTTGACAGTACCAACATATACTGTGTACCACAGTTGACAGTACCAACATATACTGTATACCACAGTTGACAGTACCAACATATACTGTGTACCACAGTTGACAGTACCAACATATACTGTGTACCACAGTTGTTAGTACCAACATATACTGTGTACCACAGTTGACAGTACTAACATATACTGTGTACTACAGTTGACAGTACCAACATATACTGTGTACCACAGTTGACAGTACCAACATGTACTGTGTACCACAGTTGACAGTACCAACATATACTGTGTACCACAGTTGGCAGTACCAACATATACAGTGTACCACAGTTGACAGTACCAACATATACTGTGTACCACATTTGACAGTACCAACATATACTGTGTACCACAGTTGACAGTACCAACATGTACCGTGAACCACATTTGACAGTACCAACATATACTGTGTACCACAGTTGAGAGTACCAACGTATAGTGTGTACCACAGTTGACAGTACCAACATATACTGTGTACCACAGTTGACAGTACCAACATATACTGTGTACCACAGTTCACAGTACCAAAGTATACAGTGTACCACATTTGACAGTACCAACGTATACTGTGTACCACAGTTGACAATACCAACATATACTGTGTACCACAGTTGACAGTACCAACATATACTGTGTACCACAGTTGACAGTACCAACGTATACTGTGTACCACAGTTGACAGTACCAACGTATACTGGGTACCACATTTGACAGTACCAACATATACTGTGTACCACAGTTGACAGTACCAACGTATACTGTGTACCACAATTGACGATACCAACATATACTGTGTACCACAGTTGACAGTACCAACATATACTGTATACCACAGTTGACAGTACCGACATATACTGTGTACCACAGTTGACAATACCAACATATACTTTGTACCACGGTTGACAGTACCAATGTATACTGTGTACCACAGTTGACAGTACCAACATATACTGTGTACCACAGTTGACAGTACCAACATATACTGTGTACCATAGTTGACATTACCAACGTATATTGTGTTCCACAGTTGACAGTACCAACATGTAGTGTGTACCACATTTGACAGTACCAACGTATACTGTGTACCACAGTTGACAGTACCAACGTATACTGTGTACCACAGTTGACAGTACCAACATATAACGTGTACCACAGTTGGCAGTACCATCATATACTGTGTACCACAGTTGACAGTACCAACATATATTGTGTACCACAGTTGACAGTACCAACATATACTGTGTACCATAGTTGACATTACCAACGTATATTGTGTACCACAGTTGACAGTACCAACATATGCTGTGTACCTCAGTTGACAGTACCAACATATACTGTATACCACAGTTGACAGTACCAACATATAATGTGTACCACTGTTGACAGTACCAATATATACCGTGTACCACAGTTGACAGTACCAACATATACTCTGTACCACAGCTGACACTACCAACATATACTTGTACCTCAGTTGACAGTACTACCATATATTGTGTACCACCGTTGACAATACCAACGTATACTGTGTACCACAGTTGACAGTACCAACGTATACTGTGCACCACAGTTGACAGTACCGACATATACTGTGTACCACAGTTGACAATACCAACATATACTTTGTACCACGGTTGACAGTACCAACGTATACTGTGTACCACTGTTGACAATATCAACATATACTGTGTACCACAGTTGACATTACCAACATATACAGTGTACCACAGTTGACAGTAGCAACATATACTGTGTACCACAGTTGACAGTACCAACATATACTGTGTACCACAGTTGACAGTACCAACATATACTGTGTACCATAGTTGATAGTACCAACGTATATTGTGTACCACAGTTAAGAGTACCAACATACACCGTGTACGACAGTTGACAGTAAAAACATATACTGTGTACCACAGTTGAATGTACCAGAGTATAGTGTGTACCACACTTGACAGTCCCAACATATTCTGTATACCACAGTTGACAGTACCAACATATACAGTGTACCACTGTTGACAGTACCAACATATACCGTGTACCACAGTTGACAGTACCAACATATACTGTGTACCACAGTTGAGACTACCAACATATACTGGGTACGACTGTTGACAGTAACAACATATACTATGTACCACAGTTGACAGTACCAACATATACTGTGTACCACAGTTGACAGTACCAACCTATACTGTGTACCACAGTTGACGATACCAACATATACTGTGTACCACAGTTGACAGTACCAACATATACTGTATACCACAGTTGAAAGTACCGACATATACTGTGTACCACAGTTGACAATACCAACATATACTTTGTACCACGGTTGACAGTACCAACGTATACTGTGTACCACTGTTGACAATATCAACATATACTGTGTACCACAGTTGACATTACCAACATATACAGTGTACCACAGTTGACAGTAGCAACATATACTGTGTACCACAGTTGACAGTACCAACATATACTGTGTACCACAGTTGACAGTACCAACATATACTGTGTACCATAGTTGATAGTACCAACGTATATTGTGTACCACAGTTGAGAGTACCAACATACACCGTGTACGACAGTTGACAGTAAAAACATATACTGTGTACCACAGTTGAGAGTACCAACATAAACTGTGTACCACAGTTGACAGTACCAACATATACTGTGTACCACAGTTGACAGTACCAACATATACTGTGTACCACAGTTGACAGTACCAACATATACTGTGTACCACAGTTGACAGTACTAACATATACTGTGTACTACAGTTGACAGTACCAACATATATTGTGTACCACAGTTGACAGTACCAACATATACTGTGTACCACAGTTGGCAGTACCAACATATAATGTGTACCTCAGTTGACAGTACCAACATATACTGTGTACCACAGTTGACAGTTCCAACGTATACTGTGTACCACAGTTGACAGTACCAACGTATACTGTGTACCACAGTTGACAGTACCAATATATACTGTGTAACACAGTTGACAATACCAACATATAATGTGTACCACAGTTGACAGTACCAACGTATACTGTGAACCACTGTTGGCAATACCAACATATACTGTGTACTACAGTTGACAGAACCAACATATACAGTGTACCACAGTTGACAGTACCAACATATACTGTGTACCACAGTTGACAGTACCAACATATACTGTGTACCACAGTTGACAGTACCAACATATACTGTGTACCACAGTTCACAGTACCAACGTATACTGTGTACCACATTTGACATTACCAACATATACTGTGTACCACAGTTGACAGTACCAACATATACTGTGTACCACTTTTGACAGTACCAACATATACCGTGTATCACATTTGACAGTACCAACATATACTGTGTACCACTGTTGACAGTACCAACATATACTGTGTACCACAGTTGACAGTACCAACATGTACCGTGTACCACAGTTGACAGTACCAACGTATACTGTGTACGACAGTTGACAGTACCAACGTATACTGTGCACCACAGTTGACAGTACCAACATATACTGTGTACCACAGTTGACAATACCAACATATACTGTGTACCACAGTTGACAATACCAACACATATAGTGTACCAGAGTTGACAATACCAACACATATAGTGTACCACAGTTGACAGTACCAACGTATACTGTGTACCACAGTTGCCAATGCCAACATATACTGTGTACCACAGTTGAGAGGACCAACATGTACCGTGTACCACAATTGACAGTACCAACGTATACTGTGTACCACAGTTGACAGTACCAACGTATACTGTTTACCACAGTTGACAATACCAACATATACTGTGTACCTCAGTTGACAGTACCCACATATACTGTGTACCACAGTTGACAGTTCCAACATATAAGGTGTACCACTGTTGATACTACCGACATATACTGTGTAGCACAGTTGACAGTACTAACATATACTGTGTACCACAGTTGAGAGTACCACCATATACTGGGTACCACTGTTGACAGTACCAACATATACTGTGTACCACAGTTGACAGTACCAACATATACTGTGTACCATAGTTGACAGTACCAACATATCCTGTGTACCTCAGTTGTCAGTACCAACATATACTGTATACCACAGTTGACAGTACCAACATATACTGTGTACCTCTGTTGACAGTACCAACATATACCGTGTACCACAGTTGACAGTACCAACATATACTGTGTACCACAGCTGACACTACCAACATATACTTGTACCTCAATTGACAGTACTACCATATATTGTGTACCACCGTTGACAATACCAACGTATACTGTGTACCACAGTTGACAGTACCAACGTATACTGTGCACCACAGTTGACAGTACCAACATATACTGTGTACCACAGTTGACAATACCAACATATACTGTGTACCACAGTTGACAATACCAACACATATAGTGTACCACAGTTGACAGTACCAACGTATACTGTGTACCACAGTTGCCAATGCCAACATATACTGTGTACCACAGTTGAGAGTACCAACATGTAACGTGTACCACAGTTGACACTACCAACGTATACTGTGTACCACAGTTGACAATACCAACATATACTGTGTACCACAGTTGACAGTACCCACATATACTGTGTACCACAGTTGAAAGTACCAACGTATACTGTGTACCACAGTTGACAACACCAACATATACTGTGTACCACAGTTGACAGTACCAACATATACTGTATACCACAGTTGACAGTACCAACATATACTGTGTACCACAGTTGACAGTACCAACATATACTGTGTACCACAGTTGACAGTACCAACATATACTGTATACCACAGTTGACAGTACCAACATATACTGTGTACCACTGTTGACAGTACCAACATATACCGTGTACCACAGTTGACAGTACCAACATATACTGTGTACCACAGCTGACACTACCAACATATACTTGTACCTCAGTTGACAGTATTACCATATATTGTGTACCACCGTTGACAATACCAACGTATACTGTGTACCACAGTTGACAGTACCAACGTATACTGTGCACCACAGTTGACAGTACCAAAATATACTGTGTACCACAGTTGACAATACCAACATATACTGTGTACCACAGTTGACAATACCAACACATATAGTGTACCACAGTTGACAGTACCAACGTATACTGTGTACCACAGTTGCCAATGCCAACATATACTGTGTACCACAGTTGAGAGTACCAACATATACTGTGTACCACAGTTGACAGTACCAACATATACTGTGTACCACAGTTGACAGTACCAACATATACTGTGTACCACAGTTGACAGTACCAATGTATACTGTGTACCACAGTTGACAGTACCAACATATACTGTGTACCACAGTTGACAGTACCAACATATACTGTGTACCATAGTTGACATTACCAACGTATATTGTGTTCCACAGTTGACAGTACCAACATGTACTGTGTACCATAGTTGACAGTACCAACGTATACTGTGTACCACAGTTGACAGTACCAACGTATACTGTGTACCACAGTTGACAGTACCAACATATAATGTGTACCACAGTTGACAGTATCATCATATACTGTGTACCACAGCTGACACTACCAACATATACTTGTACCTCAGTTGACAGTATTACCATATATTGTGTACCACCGTTGACAATACCAACGTATACTGTGTACCACAGTTGACAGTACCAACGTATACTGTGCACCACAGTTGACAGTACCAAAATATACTGTGTACCACAGTTGACAATACCAACATATACTGTGTACCACAGTTGACAATACCAACACATATAGTGTACCACAGTTGACAGTACCAACGTATACTGTGTACCACAGTTGCCAATGCCAACATATACTGTGTACCACAGTTGAGAGTACCAACATATACTGTGTACCACAGTTGACAGTACCAACATATACTGTGTACCACAGTTGACAGTACCAACATATACTGTGTACCACAGTTGACAGTACCAATGTATACTGTGTACCACAGTTGACAGTACCAACATATACTGTGTACCACAGTTGACAGTACCAACATATACTGTGTACCATAGTTGACATTACCAACGTATATTGTGTTCCACAGTTGACAGTACCAACATGTACTGTGTACCATAGTTGACAGTACCAACGTATACTGTGTACCACAGTTGACAGTACCAACGTATACTGTGTACCACAGTTGACAGTACCAACGTATACTGTGTACCACAGTTGACAGTACCAACATATACTGTGTACCACAGTTGACAATACCAACACATATAGTGTACCACAGTTGACAGTACCAACGTATATTGTGTACCACAGTTGCCAATGCCAACATATACTGTGTACCACAGTTGAGAGTACCAACATGTAACGTGTACCACAGTTGACAGTACCAACGTATACTGTGTACCACAGTTGACAATACCAACATATACTGTGTACCACAGTTGACAGTACCAACATATACTGTGTACCACAGTTGAAAGTACCAACGTATACTGTGTACCACAGTTGACAACACCAACATATACTGTGTATCACAGTTGACAGTACCAACATATACTGTATACCACAGTTGACAGTACCAACATATACTGTGTACCACAGTTGACAGTACCAACATATACTGTGTACCACAGTTGACAGTACCAACATATACTGTATACCACAGTTGACAGTACCAACATATACTGTGTACCACTGTTGACAGTACCCACATATACTGTGTACCCTAGTTGACATTACCAACGTATATTGTGTACCACAGTTGACAGTACCAACATGTACTGTGTACCACAGTTGACAGTACCAACGTATACTGTGTACCACAGTTGACAGTACCAACGTATACTGTGTACCACAGTTGACAGTACCAACGTATACTGTGCACCACAGTTGACAGTACCAACATATACTGTGTACCACAGTTGACAATACCAACATATACTGTGTACCACAGTTGACAATACCAACACATATAGTGTACCACAGTTGACAGTACCAACGTATACTGTGTACCACAGTTGCCAATGCCATCATATACTGTGTACCACAGTTGAGAGTAACAACATATACTGTGTACCACAGTTGACAGTACCAACATATACTGTGTACCACAGTTGACAGTAGCAACATATACTGTGTACCACAGTTGACAGTACCAATGTATACTGTGTACCACAGTTGACAGTACCAACATATACTGTATACCACAGTTGACAGTACCAACATATACTGTGAACCCTAGTTGACATTACCAACGTATATTGTGTACCACAGTTGACAGTACCAACATGTACTGTGTACCACAGTTGACACTACCAACGTATACTGTGTACCACAGTTGACAGTACCAACATATAACGTGTACCACAGTTGGCAGTACCATCATATACTCTGTACCACAGTTGACAGTACCAACATATATCGTGTACCACAGTTAACAGTACCAACATATACTGTGTACCATAGTTGACATTACCAACGTATATTGTGTACCACAGTTGACAGTACCAACATACACCGTGTACAACAGTTGACAGTACCAACATATACTGTGTACCACAGTTGCGAGTACCAACATAAACTGTGTACCACAGTTGACAGTACCAACATATACTGTGTACCACAGTTGACAGTACCAACATATACTGTGTACCACTGTTGACAGTACCAACATATACCGTGTACCACAGTTGACAGTACCAACATATACTGTGTACCTCAGTTAACAGTACCCACATATACTGTGTACCACAGTTGACAGTATAAACATATACTGTGTACCACAGTTGACAGTACCATCATATACTTTGTACCACAGTTAACAGTACCAACATATACTGTGTACCACAGTTGTCAGTACCAACGTATACTGTCTACCACAGTTGACAGTACCAACATATACTGTGTACCACAGTTGACACTACCAACATATACATTGTACCTCAGTTGACAGTACCAACATATACTGTGTACCACAGTTGACAGTACCAACATATACTGTGTACAACAGCTGACACTACCAACATATACTTGTACCTCAGTTGACAGTACTAACATATACTATGTACCACAGTTGACAGTACCAACATATACTGTGTACCACAGTTGACAGTACCAACATATACTGTGTACCACAGTTGACAGTACCAACATATACTCGGTGCCACTTTTCACAGTACCAACATATACTGTGTACCACAGTTGACAATACCAACGTATACTGTGTACCACATTTGACAGTACCAACGTATACTGTGTACCACAGTTGACAGTACCAACATATACTGTGTACCACAGTTGACAGTACCAACATATACTGTGTACCACAGTTGACAGTACTAACATATACTTTGTACTACAGTTGACAGTACCAACATATACTGTGTACCACAGTTGACAGTACCAACATGTACTGTGTACCACAGTTGACAGTACCAACATATACTGTGTACCACAGTTGGCAGTACCAACATATACAGTGTACCACAGTTGACAGTACCAACATATACTGTGTACCACATTTGACAGTACCAACATATACTGTGTACCACAGTTGACAGTACCAACATGTACCGTGAACCAAAGTTGACAGTACCAACATATACTGTGTACCACAGTTGAGAGTACCAACGTATAGTGTGTACCACAGTTGACAGTACCAACATATACTGTGTACCACAGTTGACAGTACCAACATATACTGGGTACCACAGTTCACAGTACCAAAGTATACTGTGTACCACATTTGACAGTACCAACATATACTGTGTACCACAGTTGACAGTACCAACATATACTGTGTACCACTGTTGACTATACCAACATATACCGTGTACCACATTTGACTGTACCAACATATACTGTGTACCACTGTTGACAGTACCAACATATACTGTGTACCACAGTTGACAGTACCAACATGTACCGTGTACCACAGTTGACAGTACCAACGTATACTGTGTATCACAGTTGACAATACAAACATATACTGTGTACCACAGTTGACAGTACCAACATATACTGTGTACCACAGTTGACAGTACCAACGTATACTGTGTACCACAGTTGACAGTACCAACGTATACTGGGTACCACATTTGACAGTACCAACATATACTGTGTACCACAGTTGACAGTACCAACGTATAGTGTGTACCACAATTGACGATACCAACATATACTGTGTACCACAGTTGACAGTACCAACATATACTGTATACCACAGTTGACAGTACCGACATATACTGTGTACCACAGTTGACAATACCAACATATACTTTGTACCACGGTTGACAGTACCAACGTATACTGTGTACCACTGTTGACAATGTCAACATATACTGTGTACCACAGTTGTCATTACCAACATATACAGTGTACCACAGTTGACAGTACCAACATATACTGTGTACCACAGTTGACAGTACCAACATATACTGTGTACCACAGTTGACAGTACCAACATGTACCGTGAACCACAGTTGACAGTACCAACGTATACTGTGTACCACAGTTGAATGTACCAGAGTATAGTGTGTACCACACTTGACAGTCCCAACATATTCTGTATACCACAGTTGACAGTACCAACATATACTGTGTACCACTGTTGACAGTACCAACATATACAGTGTACCACTGTTGACAGTACCAACATATACCGTGTACCACAGT
This sequence comes from Eledone cirrhosa, assembly GCA_964016885.1. Lineage (NCBI taxonomy): Eukaryota > Metazoa > Mollusca > Cephalopoda > Octopoda > Eledonidae > Eledone > Eledone cirrhosa. Next base: position 44,459,943 of record OZ024755.1, read on the forward strand.
TGACAGTACCAACATATACTGTGTACCACAGTTGAGACTACCAACATATACTGGGTACGACTGTTGACAGTAACAACATATACTATGTACTACAGTTGACAGTACCAACATATACTGTGTACCACAGTTGACAGTACCAACGTATACTGTGTACCACAGTTGACAGTACCAACGTATACTGGTTACCAAATTTGACACTACCAACATATACTGTGTACCACAGTTGACAGTACCAACGTATACTGTGTACCACAGTTGACGATACCAACATATACTGTGTACCACAGTTGACAGTACCAACATATACTGTATACCACAGTTGACAGTACCGACATATACTGTGTACCACAGTTGACAATACCAACATATACTTTGTACCACGGTTGACAGTACCAACGTATACTGTGTACCACTGTTGACAATATCAACATATACTGTGTACCACAGTTGACATTACCAACATATACAGTGTACCACAGTTGACAGTAGCAACATATACTGTGTACCACAGTTGACAGTACCAACATATACTGTGTACCACAGTTGACAGTACCAACATATACTGTGAACCCTAGTTGACATTACCAACGTATATTGTGTACCACAGTTGACAGTACCAACATGTACTGTGTACCACAGTTGACACTACCAACGTATACTGTGTACCACAGTTGACAGTACCAACATATAACGTGTACCACAGTTGGCAGTACCATCATATACTCTGTACCACAGTTGACAGTACCAACATATATCGTGTACCACAGTTAACAGTACCAACATATACTGTGTACCATAGTTGACATTACCAACGTATATTGTGTACCACAGTTGACAGTACCAACATACACCGTGTACAACAGTTGACAGTACCAACATATACTGTGTACCACAGTTGCGAGTACCAACATAAACTGTGTACCACAGTTGACAGTACCAACATATACTGTGTACCACAGTTGACAGTACCAACATATACTGTGTACCACTGTTGACAGTACCAACATATACCGTGTACCACAGTTGACAGTACCAACATATACTGTGTACCTCAGTTAACAGTACCCACATATACTGTGTACCACAGTTGACAGTATAAACATATACTGTGTACCACAGTTGACAGTACCATCATATACTTTGTACCACAGTTAACAGTACCAACATATACTGTGTACCACAGTTGTCAGTACCAACGTATACTGTCTACCACAGTTGACAGTACCAACATATACTGTGTACCACAGTTGACACTACCAACATATACATTGTACCTCAGTTGACAGTACCAACATATACTGTGTACCACAGTTGACAGTACCAACATATACTGTGTACAACAGCTGACACTACCAACATATACTTGTACCTCAGTTGACAGTACTAACATATACTATGTACCACAGTTGACAGTACCAACATATACTGTGTACCACAGTTGACAGTACCAACATATACTGTGTACCACAGTTGACAGTACCAACATATACTCGGTGCCACTTTTCACAGTACCAACATATACTGTGTACCACAGTTGACAATACCAACGTATACTGTGTACCACATTTGACAGTACCAACGTATACTGTGTACCACAGTTGACAGTACCAACATATACTGTGTACCACAGTTGACAGTACCAACATATACTGTGTACCACAGTTGACAGTACTAACATATACTTTGTACTACAGTTGACAGTACCAACATATACTGTGTACCACAGTTGACAGTACCAACATGTACTGTGTACCACAGTTGACAGTACCAACATATACTGTGTACCACAGTTGGCAGTACCAACATATACAGTGTACCACAGTTGACAGTACCAACATATACTGTGTACCACATTTGACAGTACCAACATATACTGTGTACCACAGTTGACAGTACCAACATGTACCGTGAACCAAAGTTGACAGTACCAACATATACTGTGTACCACAGTTGAGAGTACCAACGTATAGTGTGTACCACAGTTGACAGTACCAACATATACTGTGTACCACAGTTGACAGTACCAACATATACTGGGTACCACAGTTCACAGTACCAAAGTATACTGTGTACCACATTTGACAGTACCAACATATACTGTGTACCACAGTTGACAGTACCAACATATACTGTGTACCACTGTTGACTATACCAACATATACCGTGTACCACATTTGACTGTACCAACATATACTGTGTACCACTGTTGACAGTACCAACATATACTGTGTACCACAGTTGACAGTACCAACATGTACCGTGTACCACATTTGACAGTACCAACGTATACTGTGTATCACAGTTGACAATAGAAACATATACTGTGTACCACAGTTGACAGTACCAACATATACTGTGTACCACAGTTGACAGTACCAACGTATACTGTGTACCACAGTTGACAGTACCAACGTATACTGGGTACCACATTTGACAGTACCAACATATACTGTGTACCACAGTTGACAGTACCAACGTATAGTGTGTACCACAATTGACGATACCAACATATACTGTGTACCACAGTTGACAGTACCAACATATACTGTATACCACAGTTGACAGTACCGACATATACTGTGTACCACAGTTGACAATACCAACATATACTTTGTACCACGGTTGACAGTACCAACGTATACTGTGTACCACTGTTGACAATGTCAACATATACTGTGTACCACAGTTGTCATTACCAACATATACAGTGTACCACAGTTGACAGTACCAACATATACTGTGTACCACAGTTGACAGTACCAACATATACTGTGTACCACAGTTGACAGTACCAACATGTACCGTGAACCACAGTTGACAGTACCAACGTATACTGTGTACCACAGTTGAATGTACCAGAGTATAGTGTGTACCACACTTGACAGTCCCAACATATTCTGTATACCACAGTTGACAGTACCAACATATACTGTGTACCACTGTTGACAGTACCAACATATACAGTGTACCACTGTTGACAGTACCAACATATACCGTGTACCACAGTTGACAGTACCAACATATACTGTGTACCACAGTTGAGACTACCAACATATACTGGGTACGACTGTTGACAGTAACAACATATACTATGTACTACAGTTGACAGTACCAACATATACTGTGTACCACAGTTGACAGTACCAACGTATACTGTGTACCACAGTTGACAGTACCAACGTATACTGGTTACCAAATTTGACACTACCAACATATACTGTGTACCACAGTTGACAGTACCAACGTATACTGTGTACCACAGTTGACGATACCAACATATACTGTGTACCACAGTTGACAGTACCAACATATACTGTATACCACAGTTGACAGTACCGACATATACTGTGTACCACAGTTGACAATACCAACATATACTTTGTACCACGGTTGACAGTACCAACGTATACTGTGTACCACTGTTGACAATATCAACATATACTGTGTACCACAGTTGACATTACCAACATATACAGTGTACCACAGTTGACAGTAGCAACATATACTGTGTACCACAGTTGACAGTACCAACATATACTGTGTACCACAGTTGACAGTACCAACATATACTGTGTACCATAGTTGATAGTACCAACGTATATTGTGTACCACAGTTGAGAGTACCAACATACACCGTGTACGACAATTGACAGTAAAAACATATACCGTGTACCACAGTTGAGAGTACCAACATAAACTGTGTACCACAGTTGACAGTACCAACATATACTGTGTACCACAGTTGACAGTACCAACATATACTGTGTACCACAGTTGACAGTACCAACATATACTGTATACCACAGTTGACAGTACCAACATATACTGTGTACCACAGTTGACAGTACCAACATATACTGTGTACCACAGTTGACAGTACCAACATATACTGTGTACCACAGTTGACAGTACTAACATATACTGTGTACTACAGTTGACAGTACCAACATATATTGTGTACCACAGTTGACAGTACCAACATATACTGTGTACCACAGTTGGCAGTACCAACATATAATGTGTACCTCAGTTGACAGTACCAACATATACTGTGTACCACAGTTGACAGTACCAACGTATACTGTGTACCACAGTTGACAGTACCAACGTATACTGTGTACCACAGTTGACAGTACCAATATATACTGTGTAACACAGTTGACAATACCAACATATAATGTGTACCACAGTTGACAGTACCAACGTATACTGTGAACCACTGTTGTCAATACCAACATATACTGTGTACTACAGTTGACAGAACCAACATATACAGTGTACCACGGTTGACAGTACCAACATATACTGTGTACCACAGTTGACAGTACCAACATATACTGTGTACCACAGTTGACAGAGCCAACATGTACCGTGAACCACAGTTGACAGTACCAACGTATACTGTGTACCACAGTTGAGAGTACCAACGTATAGTGTGTACCACAGTTGACAGTACCAACATATACTGTGTACCACAGTTGACAGTACCAACATATACTGTGTACCACAGTTCACAGTACCAACGTATACTGTGTACCACATTTGACAGTACCAACATATACTGTGTACCACAGTTGACAGTACCAACATATACTGTGTACCACTTTTGACAGTACCAACATATACCGTGTATCACATTTGACAGTACTAACATATACTGTGTACCACTGTTGACAGTACCAACGTATACTGTGTACCACAGTTGACAATACCAACATATACTGTGTACCACAGTTGACAGTACCAACATATACTGTGTACCACAGTTGAAAGTACCAACGTATACTGTGTACCACAGTTGACAACACCAACATATACTGTGTACCTCAGTTGACAGTACCAACATATACTGTATACCACAGTTGACAGTACCAACATATACTGTGTACCACAGTTGACAGTACCAACATATACTGTGTACCACAGTTGACAGTACCAACATATACTGTATACCAGAGTTGACAGTACCAACATATACTGTGTACCACTGTTGACAGTACCAACATATACAGTGTACCACAGTTGACATTACCAACATATACTGTGTACCACAGCTGACAATACCAACATATACTTGTACCTCAGTTGACAGTACTACCATATATTGTGTACCACCGTTGACAATACCAACGGATACTGTGTACCACAGTTGACAGTACCAACGTATACTGTGCACCACAGTTGACAGTACCAACATATACTGTGTACCACAGTTGACAATACCAACATATACTGTGTACCACAGTTGACAATACCAACACATATAGTGTACCACAGTTGACAATACCAACACATATAGTGTACCACAGTTGACAGTACCAACGTATACTGTGTACCACAGTTGCCAATGCCAACATATACTGTGTACCTCAGTTGAGAGTACCAACATGTACCGTGTACCACAGTTGACAGTACCAACGTATACTGTGTACCACAGTTGACAGTACCAACGTATACTGTTTACCACAGTTGACAATACCAACATATACTCTGTACCAGAGTTGACAGTACCCACATATACTGTGTACCACAGTTGACAGTTCCAACATATAAGGTGTACCACTGTTGATACTACCGACATATACTGTGTAGCACAGTTGACAGTACTAACATATACTGTGTACCACAGTTGAGAGTACCACCATATACTGGGTACCACTGTTGACAGTACCAACATATACTGTGTACCACAGCTGACACTACCAACATATACTTGTACCTCAGTTGACAGTATTACCATATATTGTGTACCACCGTTGACAATACCAACGTATACTGTGTACCACAGTTGACAGTACCAACGTATACTGTGCACCACAGTTGACAGTACCAAAATATACCGTGTACCACAGTTGACATTACCAACATATACTGTGTACCACAGCTGACAATACCAACATATACTTGTACCTCAGTTGACAGTACTACCATATATTGTGTACCACCGTTGACAATACCAACGGATACTGTGTACCACAGTTGACAGTACCAACGTATACTGTGCACCACAGTTGACAGTACCAACATATACTGTGTACCACAGTTGACAATACCAACATATACTGTGTACCACAGTTGACAATACCAACACATATAGTGTACCACAGTTGACAATACCAACACATATAGTGTACCACAGTTGACAGTACCAACGTATACTGTGTACCACAGTTGCCAATGCCAACATATACTGTGTACCTCAGTTGAGAGTACCAACATGTACCGTGTACCACAGTTGACAGTACCAACGTATACTGTGTACCACAGTTGACAGTACCAACGTATACTGTTTACCACAGTTGACAATACCAACATATACTCTGTACCAGAGTTGACAGTACCCACATATACTGTGTACCACAGTTGACAGTTCCAACATATAAGGTGTACCACTGTTGATACTACCGACATATACTGTGTAGCACAGTTGACAGTACTAACATATACTGTGTACCACAGTTGAGAGTACCACCATATACTGGGTACCACTGTTGACAGTACCAACATATACTGTGTACCACAGCTGACACTACCAACATATACTTGTACCTCAGTTGACAGTATTACCATATATTGTGTACCACCGTTGACAATACCAACGTATACTGTGTACCACAGTTGACAGTACCAACGTATACTGTGCACCACAGTTGACAGTACCAAAATATACCGTGTACCACAGTTGACAATACCAACATATACTGTGTACCACAGTTGACAATACCAACACATATAGTGTACCACAGTTGACAGTACCAACGTATACTGTGTACCACAGTTGCCAATGCCAACATATACTGTGTACCACAGTTGAGAGTACCAACATATACTGTGTACCACAGTTGACAGTACCAACATATACTGTGTACCACAGTTGACAGTACCAACATATACTGTGTACCACAGTTGACAGTACCAATGTATACTGTGTACCACAGTTGACAGTACCAACATATACTGTGTACCACAATTGACAGTACCAACATATACTGTGTACCATAGTTGACATTACCAACGTATATTGTGTTCCACAGTTGACAGTACCAACATGTACTGTGTACCACAGTTGACAGTACCAACGTATACTGTGTACCACAGTTGACAGTACCAACATATACTGTGTACCACAGTTGACAGTACCATCATATACTGTGTACCACAGTTGACAGTACCAACATATCCTGTGTACCTCAGTTGACAGCACCAACATATACTGTATACCACAGTTGACAGTACCAACATATACTGTGTACCACTGTTGACAGTACCAATATATACCGTGTACCACAGTTGACAGTACCAACATATACTGTGTACCACAGCTGACACTACCAACATATACTTGTACCTCAGTTGACAGTACTACCATATATTGTGTACCACTGTTGACAATACCAACGTATACTGTGTACCACAGTTGACAGTACCAACGTATACTGTGCACCACAGTTGACAGTACCAACATATACTGTGTACCACAGTTGACAATACCAACATATATTGTGTACCACAGTTGACAATACCAACACATATAGTGTACCACAGTTGACAGTACCAACATATACTGTGTACCACAGTTGAGAGTACCAACATGTAGCGTGTACCACAGTTGACAGTACCAACGTATACTGTGTACAACAGTTGACAATACCAACATATACTGTGTACCACAGTTGACAGTACCAACATATACTGTGTACCCTAGTTGAAAGTACCAACGTATACTGTGTACCACAGTTGACAACACCAACAAATACTGTGTATCACAGTTGACAGTACCAACATATACTGTATACCACAGTTGACAGTACCAACATATACTGTGTACCACAGTTGACAGTACCAACATATACTGTGTACCACAGTTGACAGTACCAACATATACTGTATACCACAGTTGACAGTACCAACATATACTGTGTACCACTGTTGACAGTACCAACATATACCGTGTACCACAGTTGACAGTACCAACATATACTGTGTACCACAGCTGACACTACCAACATATACTTGTACCTCAGTTGACAGTACTACCATATATTGTGTACCACCGTTGACAATACCAACGTATACTGTGTACCACAGTTGACAGTACCAACGTATACTGTGCACCACAGTTGACAGTACCAACATATACTGTGTACCACTGTTGGCAGTACCAACATATAATGTGTACCTCAGTTGAGAGTACCAACATATACTGTGTACCACAGTTGACAGTACCAACGTATACTGTGTACCACAGTTTACAGTACCAACGTATACTGTGTACCACAGTTGCCAATGCCAACATATACTGTGTACCACAGTTGAGAGTACCAACATGTACCGTGTACCACAGTTGACAGTACCGACGTATACTGTGTACCACAGTTGACAGTACCAACGTATACTGTTTACCACAGTTGACAATACCAACATATACTGTGTACCAGAGTTGACAGTACCCACATATACTGTGTACCACAGTTGACAGTTCCAACATATAAGGTGTACCACTGTTGATACTACCGACATATACTGTGTAGCACAGTTGACAGTACTAACATATACTGTGTACCACAGTTGAGAGTACCACCATATACTGGGTACCACTGTTGACAGTACCAACATATACTGTGTACCACAGTTGACAGTACCAACATATACTGTGTACCATAGTTGACAGTACCAACATATCCTGTGTACCTCAGTTGTCAGTACCAACATATACAGTATACCACAGTTGACAGTACCAACATATACTGTGTACCACTGTTGACAGTACCAACATATACCGTGTACCACAGTTGACAGTACCAACATATACTGTGTACCACAGCTGACACTACCAACATATACTTGTACCTCAATTGACAGTACTACCATATATTGTGTACCACCGTTGACAATACCAACGTATACTGTGTACCACAGTTGACAGTACCAACGTATACTGTGCACCACAGTTGACAGTACCAACATATACTGTGTACCACAGTTGACAATACCAACATATACTGTGTACCACAGTTGACAATACCAACACATATAGTGTACCACAGTTGACAGTACCAACGTATACTGTGTACCACAGTTGCCAATGCCAACATATACTGTGTACCACAGTTGAGAGTACCAACATGTACCGTGTACCACAGTTGACACTACCAACGTATACTGTGTACCACAGATGACAATACCAACATATACTGTGTACCACAGTTGACAGTACCAACATATACTGTGTACCACAGTTGAAAGTACCAACGTATACTGTGTACCACAGTTGACAACACCAACATATACTGTGTACCACAGTTGACAGTACCAACATATACTGTATACCACAGTTGACAGTACCAACATATACTGTGTACCACAGTTGACAGTACCAACATATAATGTGTACCACAGTTGACAGTACCAACATATACTGTATACCACAGTTGACAGTACCAACATATACTGTGTACCACTGTTGACAGTACCAACATATACCGTGTACCACAGTTTACAGTACCAACATATACTGTGTACCACAGCTGACACTACCAACATATACTTGTACCTCAGTTGACAGTATTACCATATATTGTGTACCACCGTTGACAATACCAACGTATACTGTGTACCACAGTTGACAGTACCAACGTATACTGTGCACCACAGTTGACAGTACCAAAATATACTGTGTACCACAGTTGACAATACCAACATATACTGTGTACCACAGTTGACAATACCAACACATATAGTGTACCACAGTTGACAGTACCAACGTATACTGTGTACCACAGTTGCCAATGCCAACATATACTGTGTACCACAGTTGAGAGTACCAACATATACTGTGTACCACAGTTGACAGTACCAACATATACTGTGTACCACAGTTGACAGTACCAACATATACTGTGTACCACAGTTGACAGTACCAATGTATACTGTGTACCACAGTTGACAGTACCAACATATACTGTGTACCACAGTTGACAGTACCAACATATACTGTGTACCATAGTTGACATTACCAACGTATATTGTGTTCCACAGTTGACAGTACCAACATGTACTGTGTACCACAGTTGACAGTACCAACGTATACTGTGTACCACAGTTGACAGTACCAACGTATACTGTGTACCACAGTTGACAGTACCAACATATACTGTGTACCACAGTTGACAGTACCATCATATACTGTGTACCACAGTTGACAGTACCAATATATATTGTGTACCACAGTTGACAGTACCAACATATACTGTGTACCATAGTTGACATTACCAACGTATATTGTGTACCACAGTTGACATTACCAACATATCCTGTGTACCTCAGTTGACAGTACCAACATATACTGTATACCACAGTTGACAGTACCAACATATACTGTGTACCACTGTTGACAGTACCAATATATACCGTGTACCACAGTTGACAGTACCAACATATACTGTGTACCACAGCTGACACTACCAACATATACTTGTACCTCAGTTGACAGTACTACCATATATTGTGTACCACCGTTGACAATACCAACGTATACTGTGTACCACAGTTGACAGTACCAACGTATATTGTGCACCACAGTTGACAGTACCAACATATACTGTGTACCACAGTTGACAATACCAACATATACTGTGTACCACAGTTGACAATACCAACACATATAGTGTACCACAGTTGACTGTACCAACGTATATTGTGTACCACAGTTGCCAATGCCAACATATACTGTGTACCACAGTTGAGAGTACCAACATGTACCGTGTACCACAGTTGACAGTACCAACGTATACTGTGTACCACAGTTGACAATACCAACATATACTGTGTACCACAGTTGACAGTACCAACATATACTGTGTACCCTAGTTGAAAGTACCAACGTATACTGTGTACCACAGTTGACAACACCAACATACACTGTGTATCACAGTTGACAGTACCAACATATACTGTATACCACAGTTGACAGTACCAACATATACTGTGTACCACAGTTGACAGTACCAACATATACTGTGTACCACAGTTGACAGTACCAACATATACTGTATACCACAGTTGACAGTACCAACATATACTATGTACCACTGTTGACAGTACCAACATATACCGTGTACCACAGTTGACAGTACCAACATATACTGTGTACCACAGCTGACACTACCAACATATACTTGTACCTCAGTTGACAGTACTACCATATATTGTGTACCACCTGTGACAATACCAACGTATACTGTGTACCACAGTTGACAGTACCAACGTATACTGTGCACCACAGTTGACAGTACCAACATATACTCTGTACCACAGTTGGCAGTACCAACATATAATGTGTACCTCAGTTGACAGTACCAACATATACTGTGTACCACAGTTGACAGTACCAACGTATACTGTGTACCACAGTTGACAGTACCAACGTATACTGTGTACCACAGATGACAGTACCAATATATACTGTGTAACACAGTTGACAATACCAACATATAATGTGTACCACAGTTGACAGTACCAACGTATACTGTGAACCACTGTTGGCAATACCAACATATACTGTGTACTACAGTTGACAGAACCAACATATACAGTGTACCACAGTTGACAGTACCAACATATACTGTGTACCACAGTTGACAGTACCAACATATACTGTGTACCACAGTTGACAGAACCAACATGTACCGTGAACCACAGTTGACAGTACCAACGTATACTGTGTACCGCAGTTGAGAGTACCAACGTATAGTGTGTACCACAGTTGACAGTACCAACATAAACTGTGTACCACAGTTGACAGTACCAACATATACTGTGTACCACAGTTCACAGTACCAACGTATACTGTGTACCACATTTGACAGTACCAACATATACTGTGTACCACAGTTGACAGTACCAACATATACTGTGTACCACTTTTGACAGTACCAACATATACCGTGTATCACATTTGACAGTACCAACATATACTGTGTACCAATGTTGACAGTACCAACATATACTGTGTACCACAGTTGACAGTACCAACATGTACCGTGTACCACAGTTGACAGTACCAACGTATACTGTGTACCACAGTTGACAATACCAACATATACTGTGTACCACAGTTGACATTACCAACATATACTGTGTACCACAGTTGAAAGTACCAACGTATACTGTGTACCACAGTTGACAACACCAACATATACTGTGTACCACAGTTGACAGTACCAACATATACTGTATACCACAGTTGACAGTACCAACATATACTGTGTACCACAGTTGACAGTACCAACATATACTGTGTACCACAGTTGACAGTACCAACATATACTGTATACCAGAGTTGACAGTACCAACATATACTGTGTACCACTGTTGACAGTACCAACATATACAGTGTACCACAGTTGACATTACCAACATATACTGTGTACCACAGCTGACAATACCAACATATACTTGTACCTCAGTTGAGAGTACTACCATATATTGTGTACCACCGTTGACAATACCAACGTATACTGTGTACCACAGTTGACAGTACCAACGTATACTGTGCACCACAGTTGACAGTACCAACATATACTGTGTACCACAGTTGACAATACCAACATATACTGTGTACCACAGTTGACAATACCAACACATATAGTGTACCACAGTTGACAATACCAACACATATAGTGTACCACAGTTGACAGTACCAACGTATACTGTGTACCACAGATGCCAATGCCAACATATACTGTGTACCACAGTTGAGAGTACGAACATGTACCGTGTACCACAGTTGACAGTACCAACGTATACTGTTTACCACAGTTGACAATACCAACATATACTGTGTACCAGAGTTGACAGTACCCACATATACTGTGTACCACAGTTGACAGTTCCAACATATAAGGTGTACCACTGTTGATACTACCGACATATACTGTGTAGCACAGTTGACAGTACTAACATATACTGTGTACCACAGTTGAGAGTACCACCATATACTGGGTACCACTGTTGACAGTACCAACATATACTGTGTACCACAGTTGACAGTACCAACATATCCTGTGTACCTCAGTTGTCAGTACCAACATATACTGTATACCACAGTTGACAGTACCAACATATACTGTGTACCACTGTTGACAGTACCAACATATACCGTGTACCACAGTTGACAGTACCAACATATACTGTGTACCACAGCTGACACTACCAACATATACTTGTACCTCAATTGACAGTACTACCATATATTGTGTACCACCGTTGACAATACCAACGTATACTGTGTACCACAGTTGACAGTACCAACGTATACTGTGCACCACAGTTGACAGTACCAACATATACTGTGTACCACAGTTGACAATACCAACATATACTGTGTACCACAGTTGACAATACCAACACATATAGTGTACCACAGTTGACAGTACCAACGTATACTGTGTACCACAGTTGCGAATGCCAACATATACTGTGTACCACAGTTGAGAGTACCAACATGTACCGTGTACCACAGTTGACAGTACCAACGTATACTGTGTACCACAGTTGACAATACCAACATATACTGTGTACCACAGTTGACAGTACCAACATATACTGTGTACCACAGTTGAAAGTACCAACGTATACTGTGTACCACAGTTGACAGTACCAACATATACTGTGTACCACTTTTGACAGTACCAACATATACCGTGTATCACATTTGACAGTACCAACATATACTGTGTACCACTGTTGACAGTACCAACATATACTGTGTACCACAGTTGACAGTACCAACATGTACCGTGTACCACAGTTGACAGTACCAACGTATACTGTGTACGACAGTTGACAGTACCAACGTATACTGTGCACCACAGTTGACAGTACCAACATATACTGTGTACCACAGTTGACAATACCAACATATACTGTGTACCACAGTTGACAATACCAACACATATAGTGTACCAGAGTTGACAATACCAACACATATAGTGTACCACAGTTGACAGTACCAACGTATACTGTGTACCACAGTTGCCAATGCCAACATATACTGTGTACCACAGTTGAGAGGACCAACATGTACCGTGTACCACAATTGACAGTACCAACGTATACTGTGTACCACAGTTGACAGTACCAACGTATACTGTTTACCACAGTTGACAATACCAACATATACTGTGTACCTCAGTTGACAGTACCCACATATACTGTGTACCACAGTTGACAGTTCCAACATATAAGGTGTACCACTGTTGATACTACCGACATATACTGTGTAGCACAGTTGACAGTACTAACATATACTGTGTACCACAGTTGAGAGTACCACCATATACTGGGTACCACTGTTGACAGTACCAACATATACTGTGTACCACAGTTGACAGTACCAACATATACTGTGTACCATAGTTGACAGTACCAACATATCCTGTGTACCTCAGTTGTCAGTACCAACATATACTGTATACCACAGTTGACAGTACCAACATATACTGTGTACCTCTGTTGACAGTACCAACATATACCGTGTACCACAGTTGACAGTACCAACATATACTGTGTACCACAGCTGACACTACCAACATATACTTGTACCTCAATTGACAGTACTACCATATATTGTGTACCACCGTTGACAATACCAACGTATACTGTGTACCACAGTTGACAGTACCAACGTATACTGTGCACCACAGTTGACAGTACCAACATATACTGTGTACCACAGTTGACAATACCAACATATACTGTGTACCACAGTTGACAATACCAACACATATAGTGTACCACAGTTGACAGTACCAACGTATACTGTGTACCACAGTTGCCAATGCCAACATATACTGTGTACCACAGTTGAGAGTACCAACATGTAACGTGTACCACAGTTGACACTACCAACGTATACTGTGTACCACAGTTGACAATACCAACATATACTGTGTACCACAGTTGACAGTACCCACATATACTGTGTACCACAGTTGAAAGTACCAACGTATACTGTGTACCACAGTTGACAACACCAACATATACTGTGTACCACAGTTGACAGTACCAACATATACTGTATACCACAGTTGACAGTACCAACATATACTGTGTACCACAGTTGACAGTACCAACATATACTGTGTACCACAGTTGACAGTACCAACATATACTGTATACCACAGTTGACAGTACCAACATATACTGTGTACCACTGTTGACAGTACCAACATATACCGTGTACCACAGTTGACAGTACCAACATATACTGTGTACCACAGCTGACACTACCAACATATACTTGTACCTCAGTTGACAGTATTACCATATATTGTGTACCACCGTTGACAATACCAACGTATACTGTGTACCACAGTTGACAGTACCAACGTATACTGTGCACCACAGTTGACAGTACCAAAATATACTGTGTACCACAGTTGACAATACCAACATATACTGTGTACCACAGTTGACAATACCAACACATATAGTGTACCACAGTTGACAGTACCAACGTATACTGTGTACCACAGTTGCCAATGCCAACATATACTGTGTACCACAGTTGAGAGTACCAACATATACTGTGTACCACAGTTGACAGTACCAACATATACTGTGTACCACAGTTGACAGTACCAACATATACTGTGTACCACAGTTGACAGTACCAATGTATACTGTGTACCACAGTTGACAGTACCAACATATACTGTGTACCACAGTTGACAGTACCAACATATACTGTGTACCATAGTTGACATTACCAACGTATATTGTGTTCCACAGTTGACAGTACCAACATGTACTGTGTACCATAGTTGACAGTACCAACGTATACTGTGTACCACAGTTGACAGTACCAACGTATACTGTGTACCACAGTTGACAGTACCAACATATAATGTGTACCACAGTTGACAGTACCATCATATACTGTGTACCACAGCTGACACTACCAACATATACTTGTACCTCAGTTGACAGTATTACCATATATTGTGTACCACCGTTGACAATACCAACGTATACTGTGTACCACAGTTGACAGTACCAACGTATACTGTGCACCACAGTTGACAGAACCAAAATATACTGTGTACCACAGTTGACAATACCAACATATACTGTGTACCACAGTTGACAATACCAACACATATAGTGTACCACAGTTGACAGTACCAACGTATACTGTGTACCACAGTTGCCAATGCCAACATATACTGTGTACCACAGTTGAGAGTACCAACATATACTGTGTACCACAGTTGACAGTACCAACATATACTGTGTACCACAGTTGACAGTACCAACATATACTGTGTACCACAGTTGACAGTACCAATGTATACTGTGTACCACAGTTGACAGTACCAACATATACTGTGTACCACAGTTGACAGTACCAACATATACTGTGTACCATAGTTGACATTACCAACGTATATTGTGTTCCACAGTTGACAGTACCAACATGTACTGTGTACCATAGTTGACAGTACCAACGTATACTGTGTACCACAGTTGACAGTACCAACGTATACTGTGTACCACAGTTGACAGTACCAACGTATACTGTGTACCACAGTTGACAGTACCAACATATACTGTGTACCACAGTTGACAATACCAACACATATAGTGTACCACAGTTGACAGTACCAACGTATATTGTGTACCACAGTTGCCAATGCCAACATATACTGTGTACCACAGTTGAGAGTACCAACATGTAACGTGTACCACAGTTGACAGTACCAACGTATACTGTGTACCACAGTTGACAATACCAACATATACTGTGTACCACAGTTGACAGTACCAACATATACTGTGTACCACAGTTGAAAGTACCAACGTATACTGTGTACCACAGTTGACAACACCAACATATACTGTGTATCACAGTTGACAGTACCAACATATACTGTATACCACAGTTGACAGTACCAACATATACTGTGTACCACAGTTGACAGTACCAACATATACTGTGTACCACAGTTGACAGTACCAACATATACTGTATACCACAGTTGACAGTACCAACATATACTGTGTACCACTGTTGACAGTACCCACATATACTGTGTACCCTAGTTGACATTACCAACGTATATTGTGTACCACAGTTGACAGTACCAACATGTACTGTGTACCACAGTTGACAGTACCAACGTATACTGTGTACCACAGTTGACAGTACCAACGTATACTGTGTACCACAGTTGACAGTACCAACGTATACTGTGCACCACAGTTGACAGTACCAACATATACTGTGTACCACAGTTGACAATACCAACATATACTGTGTACCACAGTTGACAATACCAACACATATAGTGTACCACAGTTGACAGTACCAACGTATACTGTGTACCACAGTTGCCAATGCCATCATATACTGTGTACCACAGTTGAGAGTAACAACATATACTGTGTACCACAGTTGACAGTACCAACATATACTGTGTACCACAGTTGACAGTAGCAACATATACTGTGTACCACAGTTGACAGTACCAATGTATACTGTGTACCACAGTTGACAGTACCAACATATACTGTATACCACAGTTGACAGTACCAACATATACTGTGAACCCTAGTTGACATTACCAACGTATATTGTGTACCACAGTTGACAGTACCAACATGTACTGTGTACCACAGTTGACACTACCAACGTATACTGTGTACCACAGTTGACAGTACCAACATATAACGTGTACCACAGTTGGCAGTACCATCATATACTCTGTACCACAGTTGACAGTACCAACATATATCGTGTACCACAGTTAACAGTACCAACATATACTGTGTACCATAGTTGACATTACCAACGTATATTGTGTACCACAGTTGACAGTACCAACATACACCGTGTACAACAGTTGACAGTACCAACATATACTGTGTACCACAGTTGCGAGTACCAACATAAACTGTGTACCACAGTTGACAGTACCAACATATACTGTGTACCACAGTTGACAGTACCAACATATACTGTGTACCACTGTTGACAGTACCAACATATACCGTGTACCACAGTTGACAGTACCAACATATACTGTGTACCTCAGTTAACAGTACCCACATATACTGTGTACCACAGTTGACAGTATAAACATATACTGTGTACCACAGTTGACAGTACCATCATATACTTTGTACCACAGTTAACAGTACCAACATATACTGTGTACCACAGTTGTCAGTACCAACGTATACTGTCTACCACAGTTGACAGTACCAACATATACTGTGTACCACAGTTGACACTACCAACATATACATTGTACCTCAGTTGACAGTACCAACATATACTGTGTACCACAGTTGACAGTACCAACATATACTGTGTACAACAGCTGACACTACCAACATATACTTGTACCTCAGTTGACAGTACTAACATATACTATGTACCACAGTTGACAGTACCAACATATACTGTGTACCACAGTTGACAGTACCAACATATACTGTGTACCACAGTTGACAGTACCAACATATACTCGGTGCCACTTTTCACAGTACCAACATATACTGTGTACCACAGTTGACAATACCAACGTATACTGTGTACCACATTTGACAGTACCAACGTATACTGTGTACCACAGTTGACAGTACCAACATATACTGTGTACCACAGTTGACAGTACCAACATATACTGTGTACCACAGTTGACAGTACTAACATATACTTTGTACTACAGTTGACAGTACCAACATATACTGTGTACCACAGTTGACAGTACCAACATGTACTGTGTACCACAGTTGACAGTACCAACATATACTGTGTACCACAGTTGGCAGTACCAACATATACAGTGTACCACAGTTGACAGTACCAACATATACTGTGTACCACATTTGACAGTACCAACATATACTGTGTACCACAGTTGACAGTACCAACATGTACCGTGAACCAAAGTTGACAGTACCAACATATACTGTGTACCACAGTTGAGAGTACCAACGTATAGTGTGTACCACAGTTGACAGTACCAACATATACTGTGTACCACAGTTGACAGTACCAACATATACTGGGTACCACAGTTCACAGTACCAAAGTATACTGTGTACCACATTTGACAGTACCAACATATACTGTGTACCACAGTTGACAGTACCAACATATACTGTGTACCACTGTTGACTATACCAACATATACCGTGTACCACATTTGACTGTACCAACATATACTGTGTACCACTGTTGACAGTACCAACATATACTGTGTACCACAGTTGACAGTACCAACATGTACCGTGTACCACAGTTGACAGTACCAACGTATACTGTGTATCACAGTTGACAATACAAACATATACTGTGTACCACAGTTGACAGTACCAACATATACTGTTTACCACAGTTGACAGTACCAACGTATACTGTGTACCACAGTTGACAGTACCAACGTATACTGGGTACCACATTTGACAGTACCAACATATACTGTGTACCACAGTTGACAGTACCAACGTATAGTGTGTACCACAATTGACGATACCAACATATACTGTGTACCACAGTTGACAGTACCAACATATACTGTATACCACAGTTGACAGTACCGACATATACTGTGTACCACAGTTGACAATACCAACATATACTTTGTACCACGGTTGACAGTACCAACGTATACTGTGTACCACTGTTGACAATGTCAACATATACTGTGTACCACAGTTGTCATTACCAACATATACAGTGTACCACAGTTGACAGTACCAACATATACTGTGTACCACAGTTGACAGTACCAACATATACTGTGTACCACAGTTGACAGTACCAACATGTACCGTGAACCACAGTTGACAGTACCAACGTATACTGTGTACCACAGTTGAATGTACCAGAGTATAGTGTGTACCACACTTGACAGTCCCAACATATTCTGTATACCACAGTTGACAGTACCAACATATACTGTGTACCACTGTTGACAGTACCAACATATACAGTGTACCACTGTTGACAGTACCAACATATACCGTGTACCACAGTTGACAGTACCAACATATACTGTGTACCACAGTTGAGACTACCAACATATACTGGGTACGACTGTTGACAGTAACAACATATACTATGTACTACAGTTGACAGTACCAACATATACTGTGTACCACAGTTGACAGTACCAACGTATACTGTGTACCACAGTTGACAGTACCAACGTATACTGGTTACCAAATTTGACACTACCAACATATACTGTGTACCACAGTTGACAGTACCAACGTATACTGTGTACCACAGTTGACGATACCAACATATACTGTGTACCACAGTTGACAGTACCAACATATACTGTATACCACAGTTGACAGTACCGACATATACTGTGTACCACAGTTGACAATACCAACATATACTTTGTACCACGGTTGACAGTACCAACGTATACTGTGTACCACTGTTGACAATATCAACATATACTGTGTACCACAGTTGACATTACCAACATATACAGTGTACCACAGTTGACAGTAGCAACATATACTGTGTACCACAGTTGACAGTACCAACATATACTGTGTACCACAGTTGACAGTACCAACATATACTGTGTACCATAGTTGATAGTACCAACGTATATTGTGTACCACAGTTGAGAGTACCAACATACACCGTGTACGACAATTGACAGTAAAAACATATACCGTGTACCACAGTTGAGAGTACCAACATAAACTGTGTACCACAGTTGACAGTACCAACATATACTGTGTACCACAGTTGACAGTACCAACATATACTGTGTACCACAGTTGACAGTACCAACATATACTGTATACCACAGTTGACAGTACCAACATATACTGTGTACCACAGTTGACAGTACCAACATATACTGTGTACCACAGTTGACAGTACCAACATATACTGTGTACCACAGTTGACAGTACTAACATATACTGTGTACTACAGTTGACAGTACCAACATATATTGTGTACCACAGTTGACAGTACCAACATATACTGTGTACCACAGTTGGCAGTACCAACATATAATGTGTACCTCAGTTGACAGTACCAACATATACTGTGTACCACAGTTGACAGTACCAACGTATACTGTGTACCACAGTTGACAGTACCAACGTATACTGTGTACCACAGTTGACAGTACCAATATATACTGTGTAACACAGTTGACAATACCAACATATAATGTGTACCACAGTTGACAGTACCAACGTATACTGTGAACCACTGTTGTCAATACCAACATATACTGTGTACTACAGTTGACAGAACCAACATATACAGTGTACCACGGTTGACAGTACCAACATATACTGTGTACCACAGTTGACAGTACCAACATATACTGTGTACCACAGTTGACAGAGCCAACATGTACCGTGAACCACAGTTGACAGTACCAACGTATACTGTGTACCACAGTTGAGAGTACCAACGTATAGTGTGTACCACAGTTGACAGTACCAACATATACTGTGTACCACAGTTGACAGTACCAACATATACTGTGTACCACAGTTCACAGTACCAACGTATACTGTGTACCACATTTGACAGTACCAACATATACTGTGTACCACAGTTGACAGTACCAACATATACTGTGTACCACTTTTGACAGTACCAACATATACCGTGTATCACATTTGACAGTACCAACATATACTGTGTACCACTGTTGACAGTACCAACGTATACTGTGTACCACAGTTGACAATACCAACATATACTGTGTACCACAGTTGACAGTACCAACATATACTGTGTACCACAGTTGAAAGTACCAACGTATACTGTGTACCACAGTTGACAACACCAACATATACTGTGTACCTCAGTTGACAGTACCAACATATACTGTATACCACAGTTGACAGTACCAACATATACTGTGTACCACAGTTGACAGTACCAACATATACTGTGTACCACAGTTGACAGTACCAACATATACTGTATACCAGAGTTGACAGTACCAACATATACTGTGTACCACTGTTGACAGTACCAACATATACAGTGTACCACAGTTGACATTACCAACATATACTGTGTACCACAGCTGACAATACCAACATATACTTGTACCTCAGTTGACAGTACTACCATATATTGTGTACCACCGTTGACAATACCAACGGATACTGTGTACCACAGTTGACAGTACCAACGTATACTGTGCACCACAGTTGACAGTACCAACATATACTGTGTACCACAGTTGACAATACCAACATATACTGTGTACCACAGTTGACAATACCAACACATATAGTGTACCACAGTTGACAATACCAACACATATAGTGTACCACAGTTGACAGTACCAACGTATACTGTGTACCACAGTTGCCAATGCCAACATATACTGTGTACCTCAGTTGAGAGTACCAACATGTACCGTGTACCACAGTTGACAGTACCAACGTATACTGTGTACCACAGTTGACAGTACCAACGTATACTGTTTACCACAGTTGACAATACCAACATATACTCTGTACCAGAGTTGACAGTACCCACATATACTGTGTACCACAGTTGACAGTTCCAACATATAAGGTGTACCACTGTTGATACTACCGACATATACTGTGTAGCACAGTTGACAGTACTAACATATACTGTGTACCACAGTTGAGAGTACCACCATATACTGGGTACCACTGTTGACAGTACCAACATATACTGTGTACCACAGCTGACACTACCAACATATACTTGTACCTCAGTTGACAGTATTACCATATATTGTGTACCACCGTTGACAATACCAACGTATACTGTGTACCACAGTTGACAGTACCAACGTATACTGTGCACCACAGTTGACAGTACCAAAATATACCGTGTACCACAGTTGACAATACCAACATATACTGTGTACCACAGTTGACAATACCAACACATATAGTGTACCACAGTTGACAGTACCAACGTATACTGTGTACCACAGTTGCCAATGCCAACATATACTGTGTACCACAGTTGAGAGTACCAACATATACTGTGTACCACAGTTGACAGTACCAACATATACTGTGTACCACAGTTGACAGTACCAACATATACTGTGTACCACAGTTGACAGTACCAATGTATACTGTGTACCACAGTTGACAGTACCAACATATACTGTGTACCACAATTGACAGTACCAACATATACTGTGTACCATAGTTGACATTACCAACGTATATTGTGTTCCACAGTTGACAGTACCAACATGTACTGTGTACCACAGTTGACAGTACCAACGTATACTGTGTACCACAGTTGACAGTACCAACATATACTGTGTACCACAGTTGACAGTACCATCATATACTGTGTACCACAGTTGACAGTACCAACATATCCTGTGTACCTCAGTTGACAGCACCAACATATACTGTATACCACAGTTGACAGTACCAACATATACTGTGTACCACTGTTGACAGTACCAATATATACCGTGTACCACAGTTGACAGTACCAACATATACTGTGTACCACAGCTGACACTACCAACATATACTTGTACCTCAGTTGACAGTACTACCATATATTGTGTACCACTGTTGACAATACCAACGTATACTGTGTACCACAGTTGACAGTACCAACGTATACTGTGCACCACAGTTGACAGTACCAACATATACTGTGTACCACAGTTGACAATACCAACATATATCGTGTACCACAGTTGACAATACCAACACATATAGTGTACCACAGTTGACAGTACCAACGTATATTGTGTACCACAGTTGCCAATGCCAACATATACTGTGTACCACAGTTGAGAGTACCAACATGTAGCGTGTACCACAGTTGACAGTACCAACGTATACTGTGTACAACAGTTGACAATACCAACATATACTGTGTACCACAGTTGACAGTACCAACATATACTGTGTACCCTAGTTGAAAGTACCAACGTATACTGTGTACCACAGTTGACAACACCAACATATACTGTGTATCACAGTTGACAGTACCAACATATACTGTATACCACAGTTGACAGTACCAACATATACTGTGTACCACAGTTGACAGTACCAACATATACTGTGTACCACAGTTGACAGTACCAACATATACTGTATACCACAGTTGACAGTACCAACATATACTGTGTACCACTGTTGACAGTACCAACATATACCGTGTACCACAGTTGACAGTACCAACATATACTGTGTACCACAGCTGACACTACCAACATATACTTGTACCTCAGTTGACAGTACTACCATATATTGTGTACCACCGTTGACAATACCAACGTATACTGTGTACCACAGTTGACAGTACCAACGTATACTGTGCACCACAGTTGACAGTACCAACATATACTGTGTACCACTGTTGGCAGTACCAACATATAATGTGTACCTCAGTTGAGAGTACCAACATATACTGTGTACCACAGTTGACAGTACCAACGTATACTGTGTACCACAGTTTACAGTACCAACGTATACTGTGTACCACAGTTGCCAATGCCAACATATACTGTGTACCACAGTTGAGAGTACCAACATGTACCGTGTACCACAGTTGACAGTACCGACGTATACTGTGTACCACAGTTGACAGTACCAACGTATACTGTTTACCACAGTTGACAATACCAACATATACTGTGTACCAGAGTTGACAGTACCCACATATACTGTGTACCACAGTTGACAGTTCCAACATATAAGGTGTACCACTGTTGATACTACCGACATATACTGTGTAGCACAGTTGACAGTACTAACATATACTGTGTACCACAGTTGAGAGTACCACCATATACTGGGTACCACTGTTGACAGTACCAACATATACTGTGTACCACAGTTGACAGTACCAACATATACTGTGTACCATAGTTGACAGTACCAACATATCCTGTGTACCTCAGTTGTCAGTACCAACATATACAGTATACCACAGTTGACAGTACCAACATATACTGTGTACCACTGTTGACAGTACCAACATATACCGTGTACCACAGTTGACAGTACCAACATATACTGTGTACCACAGCTGACACTACCAACATATACTTGTACCTCAATTGACAGTACTACCATATATTGTGTACCACCGTTGACAATACCAACGTATACTGTGTACCACAGTTGACAGTACCAACGTATACTGTGCACCACAGTTGACAGTACCAACATATACTGTGTACCACAGTTGACAATACCAACATATACTGTGTACCACAGTTGACAATACCAACACATATAGTGTACCACAGTTGACAGTACCAACGTATACTGTGTACCACAGTTGCCAATGCCAACATATACTGTGTACCACAGTTGAGAGTACCAACATGTACCGTGTACCACAGTTGACACTACCAACGTATACTGTGTACCACAGATGACAATACCAACATATACTGTGTACCACAGTTGACAGTACCAACATATACTGTGTACCACAGTTGAAAGTACCAACGTATACTGTGTACCACAGTTGACAACACCAACATATACTGTGTACCACAGTTGACAGTACCAACATATACTGTATACCACAGTTGACAGTACCAACATATACTGTGTACCACAGTTGACAGTACCAACATATACTGTGTACCACAGTTGACAGTACCAACATATACTGTATACCACAGTTGACAGTACCAACATATACTGTGTACCACTGTTGACAGTACCAACATATACCGTGTACCACAGTTGACAGTACCAACATATACTGTGTACCACAGCTGACACTACCAACATATACTTGTACCTCAGTTGACAGTATTACCATATATTGTGTACCACCGTTGACAATACCAACGTATACTGTGTACCACAGTTGACAGTACCAACGTATACTGTGCACCACAGTTGACAGTACCAAAATATACTGTGTACCACAGTTGACAATACCAACATATACTGTGTACCACAGTTGACAATACCAACACATATAGTGTACCACAGTTGACAGTACCAACGTATACTGTGTACCACAGTTGCCAATGCCAACATATACTGTGTACCACAGTTGAGAGTACCAACATATACTGTGTACCACAGTTGACAGTACCAACATATACTGTGTACCACAGTTGACAGTACCAACATATACTGTGTACCACAGTTGACAGTACCAATGTATACTGTGTACCACAGTTGACAGTACCAACATATACTGTGTACCACAGTTGACAGTACCAACATATACTGTGTACCATAGTTGACATTACCAACGTATATTGTGTTCCACAGTTGACAGTACCAACATGTACTGTGTACCACAGTTGACAGTACCAACGTATACTGTGTACCACAGTTGACAGTACCAACGTATACTGTGTACCACAGTTGACAGTACCAACATATACTGTGTACCACAGTTGACAGTACCATCATATACTGTGTACCACAGTTGACAGTACCAATATATATTGTGTACCACAGTTGACAGTACCAACATATACTGTGTACCATAGTTGACATTACCAACGTATATTGTGTACCACAGTTGACATTACCAACATATCCTGTGTACCTCAGTTGACAGTACCAACATATACTGTATACCACAGTTGACAGTACCAACATATACTGTGTACCACTGTTGACAGTACCAATATATACCGTGTACCACAGTTGACAGTACCAACATATACTGTGTACCACAGCTGACACTACCAACATATACTTGTACCTCAGTTGACAGTACTACCATATATTGTGTACCACCGTTGACAATACCAACGTATACTGTGTACCACAGTTGACAGTACCAACGTATATTGTGCACCACAGTTGACAGTACCAACATATACTGTGTACCACAGTTGACAATACCAACATATACTGTGTACCACAGTTGACAATACCAACACATATAGTGTACCACAGTTGACTGTACCAACGTATATTGTGTACCACAGTTGCCAATGCCAACATATACTGTGTACCACAGTTGAGAGTACCAACATGTACCGTGTACCACAGTTGACAGTACCAACGTATACTGTGTACCACAGTTGACAATACCAACATATACTGTGTACCACAGTTGACAGTACCAACATATACTGTGTACCCTAGTTGAAAGTACCAACGTATACTGTGTACCACAGTTGACAACACCAACATACACTGTGTATCACAGTTGACAGTACCAACATATACTGTATACCACAGTTGACAGTACCAACATATACTGTGTACCACAGTTGACAGTACCAACATATACTGTGTACCACAGTTGACAGTACCAACATATACTGTATACCACAGTTGACAGTACCAACATATACTATGTACCACTGTTGACAGTACCAACATATACCGTGTACCACAGTTGACAGTACCAACATATACTGTGTACCACAGCTGACACTACCAACATATACTTGTACCTCAGTTGACAGTACTACCATATATTGTGTACCACCTGTGACAATACCAACGTATACTGTGTACCACAGTTGACAGTACCAACGTATACTGTGCACCACAGTTGACAGTACCAACATATACTCTGTACCACAGTTGGCAGTACCAACATATAATGTGTACCTCAGTTGACAGTACCAACATATACTGTGTACCACAGTTGACAGTACCAACGTATACTGTGTACCACAGTTGACAGTACCAACGTATACTGTGTACCACAGATGACAGTACCAATATATACTGTGTAACACAGTTGACAATACCAACATATAATGTGTACCACAGTTGACAGTACCAACGTATACTGTGAACCACTGTTGGCAATACCAACATATACTGTGTACTACAGTTGACAGAACCAACATATACAGTGTACCACAGTTGACAGTACCAACATATACTGTGTACCACAGTTGACAGTACCAACATATACTGTGTACCACAGTTGACAGAACCAACATGTACCGTGAACCACAGTTGACAGTACCAACGTATACTGTGTACCGCAGTTGAGAGTACCAACGTATAGTGTGTACCACAGTTGACAGTACCAACATAAACTGTGTACCACAGTTGACAGTACCAACATATACTGTGTACCACAGTTCACAGTACCAACGTATACTGTGTACCACATTTGACAGTACCAACATATACTGTGTACCACAGTTGACAGTACCAACATATACTGTGTACCACTTTTGACAGTACCAACATATACCGTGTATCACATTTGACAGTACCAACATATACTGTGTACCACTGTTGACAGTACCAACATATACTGTGTACCACAGTTGACAGTACCAACATGTACCGTGTACCACAGTTGACAGTACCAACGTATACTGTGTACCACAGTTGACAATACCAACATATACTGTGTACCACAGTTGACATTACCAACATATACTGTGTACAACAGTTGAAAGTACCAACGTATACTGTGTACCACAGTTGACAACACCAACATATACTGTGTACCACAGTTGACAGTACCAACATATACTGTATACCACAGTTGACAGTACCAACATATACTGTGTACCACAGTTGACAGTACCAACATATACTGTGTACCACAGTTGACAGTACCAACATATACTGTATACCAGAGTTGACAGTACCAACATATACTGTGTACCACTGTTGACAGTACCAACATATACAGTGTACCACAGTTGACATTACCAACATATACTGTGTACCACAGCTGACAATACCAACATATACTTGTACCTCAGTTGAGAGTACTACCATATATTGTGTACCACCGTTGACAATACCAACGTATACTGTGTACCACAGTTGACAGTACCAACGTATACTGTGCACCACAGTTGACAGTACCAACATATACTGTGTACCACAGTTGACAATACCAACATATACTGTGTACCACAGTTGACAATACCAACACATATAGTGTACCACAGTTGACAATACCAACACATATAGTGTACCACAGTTGACAGTACCAACGTATACTGTGTACCACAGATGCCAATGCCAACATATACTGTGTACCACAGTTGAGAGTACGAACATGTACCGTGTACCACAGTTGACAGTACCAACGTATACTGTTTACCACAGTTGACAATACCAACATATACTGTGTACCAGAGTTGACAGTACCCACATATACTGTGTACCACAGTTGACAGTTCCAACATATAAGGTGTACCACTGTTGATACTACCGACATATACTGTGTAGCACAGTTGACAGTACTAACATATACTGTGTACCACAGTTGAGAGTACCACCATATACTGGGTACCACTGTTGACAGTACCAACATATACTGTGTACCACAGTTGACAGTACCAACATATCCTGTGTACCTCAGTTGTCAGTACCAACATATACTGTATACCACAGTTGACAGTACCAACATATACTGTGTACCACTGTTGACAGTACCAACATATACCGTGTACCACAGTTGACAGTACCAACATATACTGTGTACCACAGCTGACACTACCAACATATACTTGTACCTCAATTGACAGTACTACCATATATTGTGTACCACCGTTGACAATACCAACGTATACTGTGTACCACAGTTGACAGTACCAACGTATACTGTGCACCACAGTTGACAGTACCAACATATACTGTGTACCACAGTTGACAATACCAACATATACTGTGTACCACAGTTGACAATACCAACACATATAGTGTACCACAGTTGACAGTACCAACGTATACTGTGTACCACAGTTGCGAATGCCAACATATACTGTGTACCACAGTTGAGAGTACCAACATGTACCGTGTACCACAGTTGACAGTACCAACGTATACTGTGTACCACAGTTGACAATACCAACATATACTGTGTACCACAGTTGACAGTACCAACATATACTGTGTACCACAGTTGAAAGTACCAACGTATACTGTGTACCACAGTTGACAACACCAACATATACTGTGTACCACAGTTGACAGTACCAACATATACTGTATACCACAGTTGACAGTAACAACATATACTGTGTACCACAGTTGACAGTACCAACATATACTGTGTACCACAGTTGACAGTACCAACATATACTGTATACCACAGTTGACAGTACCAACATATACTGTGTACCACTGTTGACAGTACCAATATATACCGTGTACCACAGTTGAGAGTACCAACATATACTGTGTACCACAGCTGACACTACCAACATATACTTGTACCTCAGTTGACAGTACTACCATATATTGTGTACCACCGTTGACAATACCAACGTATACTGTGTACCACAGTTGACAGTACCAACGTATATTGTGCACCACAGTTGACAGTACCAACATATACTGTGTACCACAGTTGACAATACCAACATATACTGTGTACCACAGTTGACAATACCAACACATATAGTGTACCACAGTTGACTGTACCAACGTATATTGTGTACCACAGTTGCCAATGCCAACATATACTGTGTACCACAGTTGAGAGTACCAACATGTACCGTGTACCACAGTTGACAGTACCAACGTATACTGTGTACCACAGTTGACAATACCAACATATACTGTGTACCACAGTTGACAGTACCAACATATACTGTGTACCCTAGTTGAAAGTACCAACGTATACTGTGTACCACAGTTGACAACACCAACATACACTGTGTATCACAGTTGACAGTACCAACATATACTGTATACCACAGTTGACAGTACCAACATATACTGTGTACCACAGTTGACAGTACCAACATATACTGTGTACCACAGTTGACAGTACCAACATATACTGTATACCACAGTTGACAGTACCAACATATACTATGTACCACTGTTGACAGTACCAACATATACCGTGTACCACAGTTGACAGTACCAACATATACTGTGTACCACAGCTGACACTACCAACATATACTTGTACCTCAGTTGACAGTACTACCATATATTGTGTACCACCGTTGACAATACCAACGTATACTGTGTACCACAGTTTACAGTACCAACGTATACTGTGCACCACAGTTGACAGTACCAACATATACTCTGTACCACAGTTGGCAGTACCAACATATAATGTGTACCTCAGTTGACAGTACCAACATATACTGTGTACCACAGTTGACAGTACCAACGTATACTGTGTACCACAGTTGACAGTACCAACGTATACTGTGTACCACAGATGACAGTACCAATATATACTGTGTAACACAGTTGACAATACCAACATATAATGTGTACCACAGTTGACAGTACCAACGTATACTGTGAACCACTGTTGGCAATACCAACATATACTGTGTACTACAGTTGACAGAACCAACATATACAGTGTACCACAGTTGACAGTACCAACATATACTGTGTACCACAGTTGACAGTACCAACATATACTGTGTACCACAGTTGACAGAACCAACATGTACCGTGAACCACAGTTGACAGTACCAACGTATACTGTGTACCGCAGTTGAGAGTATCAACGTATAGTGTGTACCACAGTTGACAGTACCAACATAAACTGTGTACCACAGTTGACAGTACCAACATATACTGTGTACCACAGTTCACAGTACCAACGTATACTGTGTACCACATTTGACAGTACCAACATATACTGTGTACCACAGTTGACAGTACCAACATATACTGTGTACCACTTTTGACAGTACCAACATATACCGTGTATCACATTTGACAGTACCAACATATACTGTGTACCACTGTTGACAGTACCAACATATACTGTGTACCACAGTTGACAGTACCAACATGTACCGTGTACCACAGTTGACAGTACCAACGTATACTGTGTACCACAGTTGACAATACCAACATATACTGTGTACCACAGTTGACATTACCAACATATACTGTGTACCACAGTTGAAAGTACCAACGTATACTGTGTACCACAGTTGACAACACCAACATATACTGTGTACCACAGTTGACAGTACCAACATATACTGTATACCACAGTTGACAGTACCAACATATACTGTGTACCACAGTTGACAGTACCAACATATACTGTGTACCACAGTTGACAGTACCAACATATACTGTATACCAGAGTTGACAGTACCAACATATACTGTGTACCACTGTTGACAGTACCAACATATACAGTGTACCACAGTTGACATTACCAACATATACTGTGTACCACAGCTGACAATACCAACATATACTTGTACCTCAGTTGAGAGTACTACCATATATTGTGTACCACCGTTGACAATACCAACGTATACTGTGTACCACAGTTGACAGTACCAACGTATACTGTGCACCACAGTTGACAGTACCAACATATACTGTGTACCACAGTTGACAATACCAACATATACTGTGTACCACAGTTGACAATACCAACACATATAGTGTACCACAGTTGACAATACCAACACATATAGTGTACCACAGTTGACAGTACCAACGTATACTGTGTACCACAGATGCCAATGCCAACATATACTGTGTACCACAGTTGAGAGTACGAACATGTACCGTGTACCACAGTTGACAGTACCAACGTATACTGTTTACCACAGTTGACAATACCAACATATACTGTGTACCAGAGTTGACAGTACCCACATATACTGTGTACCACAGTTGACAGTTCCAACATA
Source organism: Eledone cirrhosa (assembly GCA_964016885.1). Taxonomy (NCBI): domain Eukaryota; kingdom Metazoa; phylum Mollusca; class Cephalopoda; order Octopoda; family Eledonidae; genus Eledone; species Eledone cirrhosa. The sequence continues at coordinate 44,492,537 of OZ024755.1, forward strand.
TAAGGTGTACCACTGTTGATACTACCGACATATACTGTGTAGCACAGTTGACAGTACTAACATATACTGTGTACCACAGTTGAGAGTACCACCATATACTGGGTACCACTGTTGACAGTACCAACATATACTGTGTACCACAGTTGACAGTACCAACATATCCTGTGTACCTCAGTTGTCAGTACCAACATATACTGTATACCACAGTTGACAGTACCAACATATACTGTGTACCACTGTTGACAGTACCAACATATACCGTGTACCACAGTTGACAGTACCAACATATACTGTGTACCACAGCTGACACTACCAACATATACTTGTACCTCAATTGACAGTACTACCATATATTGTGTACCACCGTTGACAATACCAACGTATACTGTGTACCACAGTTGACAGTACCAACGTATACTGTGCACCACAGTTGACAGTACCAACATATACTGTGTACCACAGTTGACAATACCAACATATACTGTGTACCACAGTTGACAATACCAACACATATAGTGTACCACAGTTGACAGTACCAACGTATACTGTGTACCACAGTTGCGAATGCCAACATATACTGTGTACCACAGTTGAGAGTACCAACATGTACCGTGTACCACAGTTGACAGTACCAACGTATACCGTGTACCACAGTTGACAATACCAACATATACTGTGTACCACAGTTGACAGTACCAACATATACTGTGTACCACAGTTGAAAGTACCAACGTATACTGTGTACCACAGTTGACAACACCAACATATACTGTGTACCACAGTTGACAGTACCAACATATACTGTATACCACAGTTGACAGTACCAACATATACTGTGTACCACAGTTGACAGTACCAACATATACTGTGTACCACAGTTGACAGTACCAACATATACTGTATACCACAGTTGACAGTACCAACATATACTGTGTACCACTGTTGACAGTACCAACATATACCGTGTACCACAGTTGACAGTACCAACATATACTGTGTACCACAGCTGACACTACCAACATATACTTGTACCTCAGTTGACAGTATTACCATATATTGTGTACCACCGTTGACAATACCAACGTATACTGTGTACCACAGTTGACAGTACCAACGTATACTGTGCACCACAGTTGACAGTACCAAAATATACTGTGTACCACAGTTGACAATACCAACATATACTGTGTACCACAGTTGACAATACCAACACATATAGTGTACCACAGTTGACAGTACCAACGTATACTGTGTACCACAGTTGCCAATGCCAACATATACTGTGTACCACAGTTGAGAGTACCAACATATACTGTGTACCACAGTTGACAGTACCAACATATACTGTGTACCACAGTTGACAGTACCAACATATACTGTGTACCACAGTTGACAGTACCAATGTATACTGTGTACCACAGTTGACAGTACCAACATATACTGTGTACCACAGTTGACAGTACCAACATATACTGTGTACCATAGTTGACATTACCAACGTATATTGTGTTCCACAGTTGACAGTACCAACATGTACTGTGTACCACAGTTGACAGTACCAACGTATACTGTGTACCACAGTTGACAGTACCAACGTATACTGTGTACCACAGTTGACAGTACCAACATATAATGTGTACCACAGTTGACAGTACCATCATATACTGTGTACCACAGTTGACAGTACCAACATATATTGTGTACCACAGTTGACAGTACCAACATATACTTTTACCATAGTTGACATTACCAACGTATATTGTGTATCACAATTGACAGTACCAACATATCCTGTGTACCTCAGTTGACAGTACCATCATATACTGTATACCACCGTTGACAGTACCAACATATACTGTGTACCACTGTTGACAGTACCAATATATACTGTGTACCACAGTTGACAGTACCAACATATACTGTGTACCACAGCTGACACTACCAACATATACTTGTACCTCAGTTGACAGTACTACCATATATTGTGTACCACCGTTGACAATACCAACGTATACTGTGTACCACAGTTGACAGTACCAACGTATACTGTGCACCACAGTTGACAGTACCAACATATACTGTGTACCACAGTTGACAATACCAACATATACTGTGTACCACAGTTGACAATACCAACACATATAGTGTACCACAGTTGACAGTACCAACGTATATTGTGTACCACAGTTGCCAATGCCAACATAAACTGTGTACCACAGTTGAGAGTACCAACATGTACCGTGTACCACAGTTGACAGTACCAACGTATACTGTGTACCACAGTTGACAATACCAACATATACTGTGTACCACAGTTGACAGTACCAACATATACTGTGTACCACAGTTGAAAGTACCAACGTATACTGTGTACCACAGTTGACAACACCAACATATACAGTGTATCACAGTTGACAGTACCAACATATACTGTATACCACAGTTGACAGTACCAACATATACTGTGTACCACAGTTGACAGTACCAACATATACTGTGTACCACAGTTGACAGTACCAACATATACTGTATACCACAGTTGACAGTACCAACATATACTGTGTACCACTGTTGACAGTACCAACATATACTGTGTACCCTAGTTGACATTACCAACGTATATTGTGTACCACAGTTGACAGTACCAACATGTACTGTGTACCACAGTTGACAGTACCAACGTATACTGTGTACCACAGTTGACAGTACCAACGTATACTGTGTACCACAGTTGACAGTACCAACGTATACTGTGCACCACAGTTGACAGTACCAACATATACTGTGTACCACAGTTGACAATACCAACATATACTGTGTACCACAGTTGACAATACCAACACATATAGTGTACCACAGTTGACAGTACCAACGTATACTGTGTACCACAGTTGCCAATGCCATCATATACTGTGTACCACAGTTGAGAGTAACAACATATACTGTGTACCACAGTTGACAGTACCAACATATACTGTGTACCACAGTTGACAGTACCAACATATACTGTGTACCACAGTTGACAGAACCAATGTATACTGTGTACCACAGTTGACAGTACCAACATATACTGTGTACCACAGTTGACAGTACCAACATATACTGTGTACTCTAGTTGACATTACCAACGTATATTGTGTACCACAGTTGACAGTACCAACATGTACAGTGTACCACAGTTGACAGTACCAACGTATACTGTGTACCACAGTTGACAGTACCAATGTATACTGTGTACCACAGTTGACAGTACCAACATATACTGTGTACCACAGTTGACAGTACCAACCTATACTGTGTACCATAGTTGACATTACCAACATATACTGTGTACCACAGTTGCCAATGCCAACATATACTGTGTACCACAGTTGAGAGTACCAACATATACTGTGTACCACAGTTGACAGTACCAACATATACTGTGTACCACAGTTGACAGTACCAACATATACTGTGTACCACAGTTGACAGTACCAATGTATACTGTGTATCAGAGTTGACAGTACCAACATATACTGTGTACCACAGTTGACAGTACCAACATATACTGTGTACCATAGTTGACATTACCAACGTATATTGTGTTCCACAGTTGACAGTACCAACATGTACTGTGTACCACAGTTGACAGTACCAACGTATACTGTGTACCACAGTTGACAGTACCAACGTATACTGTGTACCACAGTTGACAGTACCAACATATACTGTGTACCACAGTTGACATTACCAACATATCCTGTGTACCTCAGTTGACAGTACCAACATATACTGTATACCACAGTTGACAGTACCAACATATACTGTGTACCACTGTTGACAGTACCAATATATACCGTGTACCACAGTTGACAGTACCAACATATACTGTGTACCACAGCTGACACTACCAACATATACTTGTACCTCAGTTGACAGTACTACCATATATTGTGTACCACCGTTGACAATACCAACGTATACTGTGTACCACAGTTGACAGTACCAACGTATATTGTGCACCACAGTTGACAGTACCAACATATACTGTGTACCACAGTTGACAATACCAACACATATAGTGTACCACAGTTGACTGTACCAACGTATATTGTGTACCACAGTTGACAATACCAACATATACTGTGTACCACAGTTGACAATACCAACACATATAGTGTACCACAGTTGACTGTACCAACGTATATTGTGTACCACAGTTGCCATTGCCAACATATACTGTGTACCACAGTTGAGAGTACCAACATGTACCGTGTACCACAGTTGACAGTACCAACGTATACTGTGTACCACAGTTGACAATACCTACATATACTGTGTACCACAGTTGACAGTACCAACATATACTGTGTACCCTAGTTGAAAGTACCAACGTATACTGTGTACCACAGTTGACAACACCAACATATACTGTGTATCACAGTTGACAGTACCAACATATACTGTATACCACAGTTGACAGTACCAAAATATACTGTGTAGCACAGTTGACAGTACCAACATATACTGTGTACCACAGTTGACAGTACCAACATATACTGTATACCACAGTTGACAGTACCAACATATACTGTGTACCACTGTTGACAGTACCAACATATACCGTGTACCACAGTTGACAGTACCAACATATACTGTGTACCACAGCTGACACTACCAACATACACTTGTACCTCAGTTGACAGTACTACCATATATTGTGTACCACCGTTGCCAATACCAACGTATACTGTGTACCACAGTTGACAGTACCAACGTATACTGTGCACCACAGTTGACAGTACCAACATATACTGTGTACCACAGTTGGCAGTACCAACATATAATGTGTACCTCAGTTGACAGTACCAACATATACTGTGTACCACAGTTGACAGTACCAACGTATACTGTGAACCACAGTTGACAGTACCAACGTATACTGTGTACCACAGTTGACAGTACCAATATATACTGTGTAACACAGTTGACAATACCAACATATAATGTGTACCACAGTTGACAGTACCAACGTATACTGTGAACCACTGTTGGCAATACCAACATATACTGTGTACTACAGTTGACAGAACCAACATATACAGTGTACCACAGTTGACAGAACCAACATATACTGTGTACCACAGTTCACAGTACCAACGTATACTGTGTACCACATTTGACAGTACCAACATATACTGTGTACCACAGTTGACAGTACCAACATATACTGTGTACCACTTTTGACAGTACCAACATATACCGTGTATCACATTTGACAGTACCAACATATACTGTGTACCACTGTTGACAGTACCAACATATACTGTGTACCACAGTTGACAGTACCAACATGTACCGTGTACCACAGTTGACAGTACCAACGTATACTGTGTACCACAGTTGACAATACCAACATATACTGTGTACCACAGTTGACAGTACCAACATATACTGTGTACCACAGTTGAAAGTACCAACGTATACTGTGTACCACAGTTGACAACACCAACATATACTGTGTACCACAGTTGACAGTACCAACATATACTGTATACCACAGTTGACAGTACCAACATATACTGTGTACCACAGTTGACAGTACCAACATATACTGTGTACCACAGTTGACAGTACCAACATATACTGTATACCAGAGTTGACAGTACCAACATATACAGTGTACCACAGTTGATATTACCAACATATACTGTGTACCACAGCTGACAATACCAACATATACTTGTACCTCAGTTGAGAGTACTACCATATATTGTGTACCACCGTTGACAATACCAACGTATACTGTGTACCACAGTTGACAGTACCAACGTATACTGTGCACCACAGTTGACAGTACCAACATATACTGTGTACCACAGTTGACAATACCAACACATATAGTGTACCACAGTTGACAATACCAACACATATAGTGTACCACAGTTGACAGTACCAACGTATACTGTGTACCACAGTTGCCAATGCCAACATATAGTGTGTACCACAGTTGAGAGTACCAACATGTACCGTGTACCACAGTTGACAGTACCAACGTATACTGTGTACCACAGTTGACAGTACCAACGTATACTGTTTACCACAGTTGACAATACCAACATATACTGTGTACCAGAGTTGACAGTACCCACATATACTGTGTACCACAGTTGACAGTTCCAACATATAAGGTGTACCACTGTTGATACTACCGACATATACTGTGTAGCACAGTTGACAGTACTAACATATACTGTGTACCACAGTTGAGAGTACCACCATATACTGGGTACCACTGTTGACAGTACCAACATATACTGTGTACCACAGTTGACAGTACCAACATATACTGTGTACCATAGTTGACAGTACCAACATATCCTGTGTACCTCAGTTGTCAGTACCAACATATACTGTATACCACAGTTGACAGTACCAACATATACTGTGTACTACTGTTGACAGTACCAACATATACCGTGTACCACAGTTGACAGTACCAACATATACTGTGTACCACAGCTGACACTACCAACATATACTTGTACCTCAATTGACAGTACTACCATATATTGTGTACCACAGTTGACAATACCAACACATATAGTGTACCACAGTTGACAGTACCAACGTATACTGTGTACCACAGTTGCGAATGCCAACATATACTGTGTACCACAGTTGAGAGTACCAACATGTACCGTGTACCACAGTTGACACTACCAACGTATACTGTGTACCACAGTTGACAATACCAACATATACTGTGTACCACAGTTGACAGTACCAACATATACTGTGTACCACAGTTGAAAGTACCAACGTATACTGTGTACCACAGTTGACAACACCAACATATACTGTGTACCACAGTTGACAGTACCAACATATACTGTATACCACAGTTGACAGTACCAACATATACTGTGTACCACAGTTGACAGTACCAACATATACTGTGTACCACAGTTGACAGTACCAACATATACTGTATACCACAGTTGACAGTACCAACATATACTGTGTACCACTGTTGACAGTACCAACATATACCGTGTACCACAGTTGACAGTACCAACATATACTGTGTACCACAGCTGACACTACCAACATATACTTGTACCTCAGTTGACAGTATTACAATATATTGTGTACCACCGTTGACAATACCAACGTATACTGTGTACCACAGTTGAGAGTACCAACGTATACTGTGCACCACAGTTGACAGTACCAAAATATACTGTGTACCACAGTTGACAATACCAACATATACTGTGTACCACAGTTGACAATACCAACACATATAGTGTACCACAGTTGACAGTACCAACGTATACTGTGTACCACAGTTGCCAATACCAACATATACTGTGTACCACAGTTGAGAGTACCAACATATACTGTGTACCACAGTTGACAGTACCAACATATACTGTGTACCACAGTTGACAGTACCAACATATACTGTGTACCACTGTTGACAGTACCAACATATACCGTGTACCACAGTTGACAGTACCAACATATACTGTGTACCACAGTTGACAGTACCAACATATATTGTGTACCACAGTTGCAAGTACCAACATATACTGTGTACCCTAGTTGACAGTACCAACATATCCTGTGTACCTCAGTTGTCAGTACCAACATATACTGTATACCACAGTTGACAGTACCAACATATACTGTGTACCACTGTTGACAGTACCAACATATAATGTGTACCACAGTTGACAGTACCATCATATACTGTGTACCACAGTTGACAGTACCAACATATATTGTGTACCACAGTTGACAGTACCAACATATACTGTGTGCCATAGTTGACATTACCAACGTATATTGTGTACCACAGTTGACAGTACCAACATATCCTGTGTACCTCAGTTGACAGTACCATCATATACTGTATACCACAGTTGACAGTACCAACATATACTGTGTACCACTGTTGACAGTACCAATATATACCGTGTACCACAGTTGACAGTACCAACATATACTGTGTACCACCGTTGACAATACCAACGTATACTGTGTACCACAGTTGACAGTACCAACATATACTGTGTACCACAGTTGACAATACCAACACATATAGTGTACCACAGTTGACTGTACCAACGTATATTGTGTACCACAGTTGACAATACCAACATATACTGTGTACCACAGTTGACAATACCAACACATATAGTGTACCACAGTTGACTGTACCAACGTATATTGTGTACCACAGTTGCCATTGCCAACATATACTGTGTACCACAGTTGAGAGTACCAACATGTACCGTGTACCACAGTTGACAGTACCAACGTATACTGTGTACCACAGTTGACAATACCAACATATACTGTGTACCACAGTTGACAGTACCAACATATACTGTGTACCCTAGTTGAAAGTACCAACGTATAATGTGTACCACAGTTGACAACACCAACATATACTGTGTATCAGAGTTGACAGTACCAACATATACTGTATACCACAGTTGACAGTACCAACATATACTGTGTACCACAGTTGACAGTACCAACATATACTGTGTACCACAGTTGACAGTACCAACATATACTGTATACCACAGTTGACAGTACCAACATATACTGTGTACCACTGTTGACAGTACCAACATATACCGTGTACCACAGTTGACAGTACCAACATATACTGTGTACCACAGCTGACACTACCAACATATACTTGTACCTCAGTTGACAGTACTACCATATATTGTGTACCACCGTTGACAATACCAACGTATACTGTGTACCACAGTTGACAGTACCAACGTATACTGTGCACCACAGTTGACAGTACCAACATATACTGTGTACCACAGTTGGCAGTACCAACATATAATGTGTACCTCAGTTGACAGTACCAACATATACTGTGTACCACGGTTGACAGTACCAACGTATACTGTGTACCACAGTTGACAGTACCAACGTATACTGTGTACCACAGTTGACAGTACCAATATATACTGTGTAACACAGTTGACAATACCAACATATAATGTGTACCACAGTTGACAGTACCAACGTATACTGTGAACCACTGTTGGCAATACCAACATATACTGTGTACTACAGTTGACAGAACCAACATATACAGTGTACCACAGTTGACAGTACCAACGTATAGTGTGTACCACAGTTGACAGTACCAACATATACTGTGTACCACAGTTGACAGTACCAACATATACTGTGTACCACAGTTCACAGTACCAACGTATACTGTGTACCACATTTGACAGTACCAACATATACTGTGTACCACAGTTGACAGTACCAACATATACTGTGTACCACTTTTGACAGTACCAACATATACCGTGTATCACATTTGACAGTACCAACATATACTGTGTACCACTGTTGACAGTACCAACATATACTGTGTACCACAGTTGACAGTACCAACATGTACCGTGTACCACAGTTGACAGTACCAACGTATACTGTGTACCACAGTTGACAATACCAACATATACTGTGTACCACAGTTGACAGTACCAACATATACTGTGTACCACAGTTGAAAGTACCAACGTATACTGTGTACCACAGTTGACAACACCAACATATACTGTGTACCACAGTTGACAGTACCAACATATACTGTATACCACAGTTGACAGTACCAACATATACTGTGTACCACAGTTGACAGTACCAACATATACTGTGTACCACAGTTGACAGTACCAACATATACTGTATACCAGAGTTGACAGTACCAACATATACTGTGTACCACTGTTGACAGTACCAACATATACAGTGTACCACAGTTGACATTACCATCATATACTGTGTACCACAGCTGACAATACCAACATATACTTGTACCTCAGTTGAGAGTACTACCATATATTGTGTACCACCGTTGACAATACCAACGTATACTGTGTACCACAGTTGACAGTACCAACGTATACTGTGCACCACAGTTGACAGTACCAACATATACTGTGTACCACAGTTGACAATACCAACATATACTGTGTACCACAGTTGACAATACCAACACATATAGTGTACCACAGTTGACAATACCAACACATATAGTGTACCACAGTTGACAGTACCAACGTATACTGTGTACCACAGTTGCCAATGCCAACATATAGTGTGTACCACAGTTGAGAGTACCAACATGTACCGTGTACCACAGTTGACAGTACCAACGTATACTGTTTACCACAGTTGACAATACCAACATATACTGTGTACCAGAGTTGACAGTACCCACATATACTGTGTACCACAGTTGACAGTTCCAACATATAAGGTGTACCACTGTTGATACTACCGACATATACTGTGTAGCACAGTTGACAGTACTAACATATACTGTGTACCACAGTTGAGAGTACCACCATATACTGGGTACCACTGTTGACAGTACCAACATATACTGTGTACCACAGTTGACAGTACCAACATATACTGTGTACCATAGTTGACAGTACCAACATATCCTGTGTACCTCAGTTGTCAGTACCAACATATACTGTATACCACAGTTGACAGTACCAACATATACTGTGTACCACTGTTGACAGTACCAACATATACCGTGTACCACAGTTGACAGTACCAACATATACTGTGTACCACAGCTGACACTACCAACATATACTTGTACCTCAATTGACAGTACTACCATATATTGTGTACCACCGTTGACAATACCAACGTATACTGTGTACCACAGTTGACAGTACCAACGTATACTGTGCACCACAGTTGACAGTACCAACATATACTGTGTACCACAGTTGACAATACCAACATATACTGTGTACCTCAGTTGTCAGTACCAACATATACTGTATACCACAGTTGACAGTACCAACATATACTGTGTACCACAGTTGACAGTACCAACGTATACTGTGTACCACAGTTGACAGTACCAACATATAATGTGTACCACAGTTGACAGTACCATCATATACTGTGTACCACAGTTGACAGTACCAACATATATTGTGTACCACAGTTGACAGTACCAACATATACTGTGTACCATAGTTGACATTACCAACGTATATTGTGTACCACAGTTGACAGTACCAACATATCCTGTGTACCTCAGTTGACAGTACCATCATATACTGTATACCACAGTTGACAGTACCAACATATACTGTGTACCACTGTTGACAGTACCAATATATACCGTGTACCACAGTTGACAGTACCAACATATACTGTGTACCACAGCTGACACTACCAACATATACTTGTACCTCAGTTGACAGTACTACCATATATTGTGTACCACCGTTGACAATACCAACGTATACTGTGTACCACAGTTGACAGTACCAACGTATACTGTGCACCACAGTTGACAGTACCAACATATACTGTGTACCACAGTTGACAATACCAACATATACTGTGTACCACAGTTGACAATACCAACACATATAGTGTACCACAGTTGACAGTACCAACGTATATTGTGTACCACAGTTGCCAATGCCAACATATACTGTGTACCACAGTTGAGAGTACCAACATGTACCGTGTACCACAGTTGACAGTACCAACGTATACTGTGTACCACAGTTGACAATACCAACATATACTGTGTACCACAGTTGACAGTACCAACATATACTGTGTACCACAGTTGAAAGTACCAACGTATACTGTGTACCACAGTTGACAACACCAACATATACTGTGTATCACAGTTGACAGTACCAACATATACTGTATACCACAGTTGACAGTACCAACATATACTGTGTACCACAGTTGACAGTACCAACATATACTGTGTACCACAGTTGACAGTACCAACATATACTGTATACCACAGTTGACAGTACCAACATATACTGTGTACCACTGTTGACAGTACCAACATATACTGTGTACCCTAGTTGACATTACCAACGTATATTGTGTACCACAGTTGACAGTACCAACATGTACTGTGTACCACAGTTGACAGTACCAACGTATACTGTGTACCACAGTTGACAGTACCAACGTATACTGTGCACCACAGTTGACAGTACCAAAATATACTGTGTACCACAGTTGACAATACCAACATATACTGTGTACCACAGTTGACAATACCAACACATATAGTGTACCACAGTTGACAGTACCAACGTATACTGTGTACCACAGTTGCCAATACCAACATATACTGTGTACCACAGTTGAGAGTACCAACATATACTGTGTACCCTAGTTGACAGTACCAACATATCCTGTGTACCTCAGTTGACAGTACCAACATATACTGTGTACCACTGTTGACAGTACCAACATATACCGTGTACCACAGTTGACAGTACCAACATATACTGTGTACCACAGTTGACAGTACCAACATATATTGTGTACCACATTTGCAAGTACCAACATATATTGTGTACCACAGTTGACAGTACCAACATATACTGTGTGCCATAGTTGACATTACCAACGTATATTGTGTACCACAGTTGACAGTACCAACATATCCTGTGTACCTCAGTTGACAGTACCATCATATACTGTATACCACAGTTGACAGTACCAACATATACTGTGTACCACTGTTGACAGTACCAATATATACCGTGTACCACAGTTGACAGTACCAACATATACTGTGTACCACCGTTGACAATACCAACGTATACTGTGTACCACAGTTGACAGTACCAACATATACTGTGTACCACAGTTGACAATACCAACACATATAGTGTACCACAGTTGACTGTACCAACGTATATTGTGTACCACAGTTGACAATACCAACATATACTGTGTACCACAGTTGACAATACCAACACATATAGTGTACCACAGTTGACTGTACCAACGTATATTGTGTACCACAGTTGCCATTGCCAACATATACTGTGTACCACAGTTGAGAGTACCAACATGTACCGTGTACCACAGTTGACAGTACCAACGTATACTGTGTACCACAGTTGACAATACCAACATATACTGTGTACCACAGTTGACAGTACCAACATATACTGTGTACCCTAGTTGAAAGTACCAACGTATAAAGTGTACCACAGTTGACAACACCAACATATACTGTGTATCACAGTTGACAGTACCAACATATACTGTATACCACAGTTGACAGTACCAACATATACTGTGTACCACAGTTGACAGTACCAACATATACTGTGTACCACAGTTGACAGTACCAACATATACTGTATACCACAGTTGACAGTACCAACATATACTGTGTACCACTGTTGACAGTACCAACATATACCGTGTACCACAGTTGACAGTACCAACATATACTGTGTACCACAGCTGACACTACCAACATATACTTGTACCTCAGTTGACAGTACTACCATATATTGTGTACCACCGTTGACAATACCAACGTATACTGTGTACCACAGTTGACAGTACCAACGTATACTGTGCACCACAGTTGACAGTACCAACATATACTGTGTACCACAGTTGGCAGTACCAACATATAATATGTACCTCAGTTGACAGTACCAACATATACTGTGTACCACGGTTGACAGTACCAACGTATACTGTGTACCACAGTTGACAGTACCAACGTATACTGTGTACCACAGTTGACAGTACCAATATATACTGTGTAACACAGTTGACAATACCAACATATAATGTGTACCACAGTTGACAGTACCAACGTATACTGTGAACCACTGTTGGCAATACCAACATATACTGTGTACTACAGTTGACAGAACCAACATATACAGTGTACCACAGTTGACAGTACCAACATATACTGTGTACCACAGTTGACAGTACCAACATATACTGTGTACCACAGTTGACAGAACCAACATGTACCGTGAACCACAGTTGACAGTACCAACGTATACTGTGTACCACAGTTGAGAGTACCAACGTATAGTGTGTACCACAGTTGACAGTACCAACATATACTGTGTACCACAGTTGACAGTACCAACATATACTGTGTACCACAGTTCACAGTACCAACGTATACTGTGTACCACATTTGACAGTACCAACATATACTGTGTACCACAGTTGACAGTACCAACATATACTGTGTACCACTTTTGACAGTACCAACATATACCGTGTATCACATTTGACAGTACCAACATATACTGTGTACCACTGTTGACAGTACCAACATATACTGTGTACCACAGTTGACAGTACCAACATGTACCGTGTACCACAGTTGACAGTACCAACGTATACTGTGTACCACAGTTGACAATACCAACATATACTGTGTACCACAGTTGACAGTACCAACATATACTGTGTACCACAGTTGAAAGTACCAACGTATACTGTGTACCACAGTTGACAACACCAACATATACTGTGTACCACAGTTGACAGTACCAACATATACTGTATACCACAGTTGACAGTACCAACATATACTGTGTACCACAGTTGACAGTACCAACATATACTGTGTACCACAGTTGACAGTACCAACATATACTGTATACCAGAGTTGACAGTACCAACATATACTGTGTACCACTGTTGACAGTACCAACATATACAGTGTACCACAGTTGACATTACCATCATATACTGTGTACCACAGCTGACAATACCAACATATACTTGTACCTCAGTTGAGAGTACTACCATATATTGTGTACCACCGTTGACAATACCAACGTATACTGTGTACCACAGTTGACAGTACCAACGTATACTGTGCACCACAGTTGACAGTACCAACATATACTGTGTACCACAGTTGACAATACCAACATATACTGTGTACCACAGTTGACAATACCAACACATATAGTGTACCACAGTTGACAATACCAACACATATAGTGTACCACAGTTGACAGTACCAACGTATACTGTGTACCACAGTTGCCAATGCCAACATATAGTGTGTACCACAGTTGAGAGTACCAACATGTACCGTGTACCACAGTTGACAGTACCAACGTATACTGTTTACCACAGTTGACAATACCAACATATACTGTGTACCAGAGTTGACAGTACCCACATATACTGTGTACCACAGTTGACAGTTCCAACATATAAGGTGTACCACTGTTGATACTACCGACATATACTGTGTAGCACAGTTGACAGTACTAACATATACTGTGTACCACAGTTGAGAGTACCACCATATACTGGGTACCACTGTTGACAGTACCAACATATACTGTGTACCACAGTTGACAGTACCAACATATACTGTGTACCATAGTTGACAGTACCAACATATCCTGTGTACCTCAGTTGTCAGTACCAACATATACTGTATACCACAGTTGACAGTACCAACATATACTGTGTACCACTGTTGACAGTACCAACATATACCGTGTACCACAGTTGACAGTACCAACATATACTGTGTACCACAGCTGACACTACCAACATATACTTGTACCTCAATTGACAGTACTACCATATATTGTGTACCACCGTTGACAATACCAACGTATACTGTGTACCACAGTTGACAGTACCAACGTATACTGTGCACCACAGTTGACAGTACCAACATATACTGTGTACCACAGTTGACAATACCAACATATACTGTGTACCTCAGTTGTCAGTACCAACATATACTGTATACCACAGTTGACAGTACCAACATATACTGTGTACCACAGTTGACAGTACCAACGTATACTGTGTACCACAGTTGACAGTACCAATATATAATGTGTACCACAGTTGACAGTACCATCATATACTGTGTACCACAGTTGACAGTACCAACATATATTGTGTACCACAGTTGACAGTACCAACATATACTGTGTACCATAGTTGACATTACCAACGTATATTGTGTACCACAGTTGACAGTACCAACATATCCTGTGTACCTCAGTTGACAGTACCATCATATACTGTATACCACAGTTGACAGTACCAACATATACTGTGTACCACTGTTGACAGTACCAATATATACCGTGTACCACAGTTGACAGTACCAACATATACTGTGTACCACAGCTGACACTACCAACATATACTTGTACCTCAGTTGACAGTACTACCATATATTGTGTACCACCGTTGACAATACCAACGTATACTGTGTACCACAGTTGACAGTACCAACGTATACTGTGCACCACAGTTGACAGTACCAACATATACTGTGTACCACAGTTGACAATACCAACATATACTGTGTACCACAGTTGACAATACCAACACATATAGTGTACCACAGTTGACAGTACCAACGTATATTGTGTACCACAGTTGCCAATGCCAACATATACTGTGTACCACAGTTGAGAGTACCAACATGTACCGTGTACCACAGTTGACAGTACCAACGTATACTGTGTACCACAGTTGACAATACCAACATATACTGTGTACCACAGTTGACAGTACCAACATATACTGTGTACCACAGTTGAAAGTACCAACGTATACTGTGTACCACAGTTGACAACACCAACATATACTGTGTATCACAGTTGACAGTACCAACATATACTGTATACCACAGTTGACAGTACCAACATATACTGTGTACCACAGTTGACAGTACCAACATATACTGTGTACCACAGTTGACAGTACCAACATATACTGTATACCACAGTTGACAGTACCAACATATACTGTGTACCACTGTTGACAGTACCAACATATACTGTGTACCCTAGTTGACATTACCAACGTATATTGTGTACCACAGTTGACAGTACCAACATGTACTGTGTACCACAGTTGACAGTACCAACGTATACTGTGTACCACAGTTGACAGTACCAACGTATACTGTGCACCACAGTTGACAGTACCAACATATACTGTGTACCACAGTTGACAATACCAACATATACTGTGTACCACAGTTGACAATACCAACACATATAGTGTACCACAGTTGACAGTACCAACGTATACTGTGTACCACAGTTGCCAATGCCATCATATACTGTGTACCACAGTTGAGAGTAACAACATATACTGTGTACCACAGTTGACAGTACCAATGTATACTGTGTACCACAGTTGAAAGTACCAACATATACTGTGTACCACAGTTGACAGTACCAACATATACTGTGTACTCTAGTTGACATTACCAACGTATATTGTGTACCACAGTTGACAGTACCAACATGTACTGTGTACCACAGTTGACATTACCAACGTATACTGTGTACCACAGTTGACAGTACCAACGTATACTGTGTACCACAGTTGACAGTACCAACATATAACGTGTACCACACTTGGCAGTACCATCATATACTCTGTACCACAGTTGACAGTACCAACATATATCGTGTACCACAGTTGACAGTACCAACATATACTGTGTACCATAGTTGACATTACCAACGTATATTGTGTACCACAGTTGACAGTACCAACATATACTGTGTACCACAGTTGACAATACCAACATATACTGTGTACCACAGTTAACAATACCAACACATATAGTGTACCACAGTTGACAGTACCAACGTATACTGTGTACCACAGTTGCGAATGCCAACATATACTGTGTACCACAGTTGAGAGTACCAACATGTACCGTGTACCACAGTTGACACTACCAACGTATACTGGGTACCACAGTTGACAATACCAACATATACTGTGTACCACAGTTGACAGTACCACCATATACTGTGTACCACAGTTGAAAGTACCAACGTATACTGTGTACCACAGTTGACAGTACCAACATATACTGTGTACCACTGTTGACAGTA
Source organism: Eledone cirrhosa (assembly GCA_964016885.1). NCBI lineage: Eukaryota > Metazoa > Mollusca > Cephalopoda > Octopoda > Eledonidae > Eledone > Eledone cirrhosa. The sequence goes on from OZ024755.1 coordinate 44,510,272, forward strand.
CCAACATATACCGTGTACCACAGTTGACAGTACCAACATATACTGTGTACCACAGCTGACACTACCAACATATACTTGTACCTCAATTGACAGTACTACCATATATTGTGTACCACCGTTGACAATACCAACGTATACTGTGTACCACAGTTGACAGTACCAACGTATACTGTGCACCACAGTTGACAGTACCAACATATACTGTGTACCACAGTTGACAATACCAACATATACTGTGTACCACAGTTGACAATACCAACACATATAGTGTACCACAGTTGACAGTACCAACGTATACTGTGTACCACAGTTGCCAATGCCAACATATACTGTGTACCACAGTTGAGAGTACCAACATGTACCGTGTACCACAGTTGACACTACCAACGTATACTGTGTACCACAGTTGACAATACCAACATATACTGTGTACCACAGTTGACAGTACCAACATATACTGTGTACCACAGTTGAAAGTACCAACGTATACTGTGTACCACAGTTGACAACACCAACATATACTGTGTACCACAGTTGACAGTACCAACATATACTGTATACCACAGTTGACAGTACCAACATATACTGTGTACCACAGTTGACAGTACCAACATATACTGTGTACCACAGTTAACAGTACCAACATATACTGTATACCACAGTTGACAGTACCAACATATACTGTGTACCACTGTTGACAGTACCAACATATACCGTGTACCACAGTTGACAGTACCAACATATACTGTGTACCACAGCTGACACTACCAACATATACTTGTACCTCAGTTGACAGTATTACCATATATTGTGTACCACCGTTGACAATACCAACGTATACTGTGTACCACAGTTGACAGTACCAACGTATACTGTGCACCACAGTTGACAGTACCAAAATATACTGTGTACCACAGTTGACAATACCAACATATACTGTGTACCACAGTTGACAATACCAACACATATAGTGTACCACAGTTGACAGTACCAACGTATACTGTGTACCACAGTTGCCAATGCCAACATATACTGTGTACCACAGTTGAGAGTACCAACATATACTGTGTACCACAGTTGACAGTACCAACATATACTGTGTACCACAGTTGACAGTACCAACATATACTGTGTACCACAGTTGACAGTACCAATGTATACTGTGTACCACAGTTGACAGTACCAACATATGCTGTGTACCACAGTTGACAGTACCAACATATACTGTGTACCATAGTTGACATTACCAACGTATATTGTGTTCCACAGTTGACAGTACCAACATGTACTGTGTACCACAGTTGACAGTACCAACGTATACTGTGTACCACAGTTGACAGTACCAACGTATACAGTGTACCACAGTTGACAGTACCAACATATACTGTGTACCACAGTTGACAGTACCATCATATACTGTGTACCACAGTTGACAGTACCAACATATATTGTGTACCACAGTTGACAGTACCAACATATACTGTGTACCATAGTTGACATTACCAACGTATATTGTGTAACACAGTTGACAGTACCAACATATCCTGTGTACCTCAGTTGACAGTACCAACATATACTGTATACCACAGTTGACAGTACCAACATATACTGTGTACCACTGTTGACAGTACCAATATATACCGTGTACCACAGTTGACAGTACCAACATATACTGTGTACCACAGCTGACACTACCAACATATACTTGTACCTCAGTTGACAGTACTACCATATATTGTGTACCACCGTTGACAATACCAACGTATACTGTGTACCACAGTTGACAGTACCAACGTATACTGTGCACCACAGTTGACAGTACCAACATATACTGTGTACCACAGTTGACAATACCAACATATATTGTGTACCACAGTTGACAATACCAACACATATAGTGTACCACAGTTGACAGTACCAACGTATATTGTGTACCACAGTTGCCAATGCCAACATATACTGTGTACCACAGTTGAGAGTACCAACATGTACCGTGTACCACAGTTGACAGTACCAACGTATACTGTGTACCACAGTTGACAATACCAACATATACTGTGTACCACAGTTGACAGTACCAACATATACTGTGTACCCTAGTTGAAAGTACCAACGTATACTGTGTACCACAGTTGACAATACCAACATATACTGTGTACCACAGTTGACAATACCAACACATATAGTGTACCACAGTTGACAGTACCAACGTATATTGTGTACCACAGTTGCCAATGCCAACATAAACTGTGTACCACAGTTGAGAGTACCAACATGTACCGTGTACCACAGTTGACAGTACCAACGTATACTGTGTACCACAGTTGACAATACCAACATATACTGTGTACCACAGTTGACAGTACCAACATATACTGTGTACCACAGTTGAAAGTACCAACGTATACTGTGTACCACAGTTGACAACACCAACATATACAGTGTATCACAGTTGACAGTACCAACATATACTATATACCACAGTTGACAGTACCAACATATACTGTGTACCACAGTTGACAGTACCAACATATACTGTGTACCACAGTTGACAGTACCAACATATACTGTATACCACAGTTGACAGTACCAACATATACTGTGTACCACTGTTGACAGTACCAACATATACTGTGTACCCTAGTTGACATTACCAACGTATATTGTGTACCACAGTTGACAGTACCAACATGTACTGTGTACCACAGTTGACAGTACCAACGTATACTGTGTACCACAGTTGACAGTACCAACGTATACTGTGTACCACAGTTGACAGTACCAACGTATACTGTGCACCACAGTTGACAGTACCAACATATACTGTGTACCACAGTTGACAATACCAACATATACTGTGTACCACAGTTGACAATACCAACACATATAGTGTACCACAGTTGACAGTACCAACGTATACTGTGTACCACAGTTGCCAATGCCATCATATACTGTGTACCACAGTTGAGAGTAACAACATATACTGTGTACCACAGTTGACAGTACCAACATATACTGTGTACCACAGTTGACAGTACCAACATATACTGTGTACCACAGTTGACAGAACCAATGTATACTGTGTACCACAGTTGACAGTACCAACATATACTGTGTACCACAGTTGACAGTACCAACATATACTGTGTACTCTAGTTGACATTACCAACGTATATTGTGTACCACAGTTGACAGTACCAACATGTACAGTGTACCACAGTTGACAGTACCAACGTATACTGTGTACCACAGTTGACAGTACCAATGTATACTGTGTACCACAGTTGACAGTACCAACATATACTGTGTACCACAGTTGACAGTACCAACCTATACTGTGTACCATAGTTGACATTACCAACATATACTGTGTACCACAGTTGCCAATGCCAACATATACTGTGTACCACAGTTGAGAGTACCAACATATACTGTGTACCACAGTTGACAGTACCAACATATACTGTGTACCACAGTTGACAGTACCAACATATACTGTGTACCACAGTTGACAGTACCAATGTATACTGTGTATCAGAGTTGACAGTACCAACAAATACTGTGTACCACAGTTGACAGTACCAACATATACTGTGTACCATAGTTGACATTACCAACGTATATTGTGTTCCACAGTTGACAGTACCAACATGTACTGTGTACCACAGTTGACAGTACCAACGTATACTGTGTACCACAGTTGACAGTACCAACGTATACTGTGTACCACAGTTGACAGTACCAACATATACTGTGTACCACAGTTGACATTACCAACATATCCTGTGTACCTCAGTTGACAGTACCAACATATACTGTATACCACAGTTGACAGTACCAACATATACTGTGTACCACTGTTGACAGTACCAATATATACCGTGTACCACAGTTGACAGTACCAACATATACTGTGTACCACAGCTGACACTACCAACATATACTTGTACCTCAGTTGACAGTACTACCATATATTGTGTACCACCGTTGACAATACCAACGTATACTGTGTACCACAGTTGACAGTACCAACGTATATTGTGCACCACAGTTGACAGTACCAACATATACTGTGTACCACAGTTGACAATACCAACACATATAGTGTACCACAGTTGACTGTACCAACGTATATTGTGTACCACAGTTGACAATACCAACATATACTGTGTACCACAGTTGACAATACCAACACATATAGTGTACCACAGTTGACTGTACCAACGTATATTGTGTACCACAGTTGCCATTGCCAACATATACTGTGTACCACAGTTGAGAGTACCAACATGTACCGTGTACCACAGTTGACAGTACCAACGTATACTGTGTACCACAGTTGACAATACCTACATATACTGTGTACCACAGTTGACAGTACCAACATATACTGTGTACCCTAGTTGAAAGTACCAACGTATACTGTGTACCACAGTTGACAACACCAACATATACTGTGTATCACAGTTGACAGTACCAACATATACTGTATACCACAGTTGACAGTACCAAAATATACTGTGTAGCACAGTTGACAGTACCAACATATACTGTGTACCACAGTTGACAGTACCAACATATACTGTATACCACAGTTGACAGTACCAACATATACTGTGTACCACTGTTGACAGTACCAACATATACCGTGTACCACAGTTGACAGTACCAACATATACTGTGTACCACAGCTGACACTACCAACATACACTTGTACCTCAGTTGACAGTACTACCATATATTGTGTACCACCGTTGCCAATACCAACGTATACTGTGTACCACAGTTGACAGTACCAACGTATACTGTGCACCACAGTTGACAGTACCAACATATACTGTGTACCACAGTTGGCAGTACCAACATATAATGTGTACCTCAGTTGACAGTACCAACATATACTGTGAACCACAGTTGACAGTACCAACGTATACTGTGAACCACAGTTGACAGTACCAACGTATACTGTGTACCACAGTTGACAGTACCAATATATACTGTGTAACACAGTTGACAATACCAACATATAATGTGTACCACAGTTGACAGTACCAACGTATACTGTGAACCACTGTTGGCAATACCAACATATACTGTGTACTACAGTTGACAGAACCAACATATACAGTGTACCACAGTTGACAGAACCAACATATACTGTGTACCACAGTTCACAGTACCAACGTATACTGTGTACCACATTTGACAGTACCAACATATACTGTGTACCACAGTTGACAGTACCAACATATACTGTGTACCACTTTTGACAGTACCAACATATACCGTGTATCACATTTGACAGTACCAACATATACTGTGTACCACTGTTGACAGTACCAACATATACTGTGTACCACAGTTGACAGTACCAACATGTACCGTGTACCACAGTTGACAGTACCAACGTATACTGTGTACCACAGTTGACAATACCAACATATACTGTGTACCACAGTTGACAGTACCAACATATACTGTGTACCACAGTTGAAAGTACCAACGTATACTGTGTACCACAGTTGACAACACCAACATATACTGTGTACCACAGTTGACAGTACCAACATATACTGTATACCACAGTTGACAGTACCAACATATACTGTGTACCACAGTTGACAGTACCAACATATACTGTGTACCACAGTTGACAGTACCAACATATACTGTATACCAGAGTTGACAGTACCAACATATACTGTGTACCACTGTTGACAGTACCAACATATACAGTGTACCACAGTTGACATTACCAACATATACTGTGTACCACAGCTGACAATACCAACATATACTTGTACCTCAGTTGAGAGTACTACCATATATTGTGTACCACCGTTGACAATACCAACGTATACTGTGTACCACAGTTGACAGTACCAACGTATACTGTGCACCACAGTTGACAGTACCAACATATACTGTGTACCACAGTTGACAATACCAACACATATAGTGTACCACAGTTGACAATACCAACACATATAGTGTACCACAGTTGACAGTACCAACGTATACTGTGTACCACAGTTGCCAATGCCAACATATAGTGTGTACCACAGTTGAGAGTACCAACATGTACCGTGTACCACAGTTGACAGTACCAACGTATACTGTGTACCACAGTTGACAGTACCAACGTATACTGTTTACCACAGTTGACAATACCAACATATACTGTGTACCAGAGTTGACAGTACCCACATATACTGTGTACCACAGTTGACAGTTCCAACATATAAGGTGTACCACTGTTGATACTACCGACATATACTGTGTAGCACAGTTGACAGTACTAACATATACTGTGTACCACAGTTGAGAGTACCACCATATACTGGGTACCACTGTTGACAGTACCAACATATACTGTGTACCACAGTTGACAGTACCAACATATACTGTGTACCATAGTTGACAGTACCAACATATCCTGTGTACCTCAGTTGTCAGTACCAACATATACTGTATACCACAGTTGACAGTACCAACATATACTGTGTACTACTGTTGACAGTACCAACATATACCGTGTACCACAGTTGACAGTACCAACATATACTGTGTACCACAGCTGACACTACCAACATATACTTGTACCTCAATTGACAGTACTACCATATATTGTGTACCACAGTTGACAATACCAACACATATAGTGTACCACAGTTGACAGTACCAACGTATACTGTGTACCACAGTTGCGAATGCCAACATATACTGTGTACCACAGTTGAGAGTACCAACATGTACCGTGTACCACAGTTGACACTACCAACGTATACTGTGTACCACAGTTGACAATACCAACATATACTGTGTACCACAGTTGACAGTACCAACATATACTGTGTACCACAGTTGAAAGTACCAACGTATACTGTGTACCACAGTTGACAACACCAACATATACTGTGTACCACAGTTGACAGTACCAACATATACTGTATACCACAGTTGACAGTACCAACATATACTGTGTACCACAGTTGACAGTACCAACATATACTGTGTACCACAGTTGACAGTACCAACATATACTGTATACCACAGTTGACAGTACCAACATATACTGTGTACCACTGTTGACAGTACCAACATATACCGTGTACCACAGTTGACAGTACCAACATATACTGTGTACCACAGCTGACACTACCAACATATACTTGTACCTCAGTTGACAGTATTACAATATATTGTGTACCACCGTTGACAATACCAACGTATACTGTGTACCACAGTTGACAGTACCAACGTATACTGTGCACCACAGTTGACAGTACCAAAATATACTGTGTACCACAGTTGACAATACCAACATATACTGTGTACCACAGTTGACAATACCAACACATATAGTGTACCACAGTTGACAGTACCAACGTATACTGTGTACCACAGTTGCCAATACCAACATATACTGTGTACCACAGTTGAGAGTACCAACATATACTGTGTACCACAGTTGACAGTACCAACATATACTGTGTACCACAGTTGACAGTACCAACATATACTGTGTACCACTGTTGACAGTACCAACATATACCGTGTACCACAGTTGACAGTACCAACATATACTGTGTACCACAGTTGACAGTACCAACATATATTGTGTACCACAGTTGCAAGTACCAACATATACTGTGTACCCTAGTTGACAGTACCAACATATCCTGTGTACCTCAGTTGTCAGTACCAACATATACTGTATACCACAGTTGACAGTACCAACATATACTGTGTACCACTGTTGACAGTACCAACATATAATGTGTACCACAGTTGACAGTACCATCATATACTGTGTACCACAGTTGACAGTACCAACATATATTGTGTACCACAGTTGACAGTACCAACATATACTGTGTGCCATAGTTGACATTACCAACGTATATTGTGTACCACAGTTGACAGTACCAACATATCCTGTGTACCTCAGTTGACAGTACCATCATATACTGTATACCACAGTTGACAGTACCAACATATACTGTGTACCACTGTTGACAGTACCAATATATACCGTGTACCACAGTTGACAGTACCAACATATACTGTGTACCACCGTTGACAATACCAACGTATACTGTGTACCACAGTTGACAGTACCAACATATACTGTGTACCACAGTTGACAATACCAACACATATAGTGTACCACAGTTGACTGTACCAACGTATATTGTGTACCACAGTTGACAATACCAACATATACTGTGTACCACAGTTGACAATACCAACACATATAGTGTACCACAGTTGACTGTACCAACGTATATTGTGTACCACAGTTGCCATTGCCAACATATACTGTGTACCACAGTTGAGAGTACCAACATGTACCGTGTACCACAGTTGACAGTACCAACGTATACTGTGTACCACAGTTGACAATACCAACATATACTGTGTACCACAGTTGACAGTACCAACATATACTGTGTACCCTAGTTGAAAGTACCAACGTATAATGTGTACCACAGTTGACAACACCAACATATACTGTGTATCACAGTTGACAGTACCAACATATACTGTATACCACAGTTGACAGTACCAACATATACTGTGTACCACAGTTGACAGTACCAACATATACTGTGTACCACAGTTGACAGTACCAACATATACTGTATACCACAGTTGACAGTACCAACATATACTGTGTACCACTGTTGACAGTACCAACATATACCGTGTACCACAGTTGACAGTACCAACATATACTGTGTACCACAGCTGACACTACCAACATATACTTGTACCTCAGTTGACAGTACTACCATATATTGTGTACCACCGTTGACAATACCAACGTATACTGTGTACCACAGTTGACAGTACCAACGTATACTGTGCACCACAGTTGACAGTACCAACATATACTGTGTACCACAGTTGGCAGTACCAACATATAATGTGTACCTCAGTTGACAGTACCAACATATACTGTGTACCACGGTTGACAGTACCAACGTATACTGTGTACCACAGTTGACAGTACCAACGTATACTGTGTACCACAGTTGACAGTACCAATATATACTGTGTAACACAGTTGACAATACCAACATATAATGTGTACCACAGTTGACAGTACCAACGTATACTGTGAACCACTGTTGGCAATACCAACATATACTGTGTACTACAGTTGACAGAACCAACATATACAGTGTACCACAGTTGACAGTACCAACATATACTGTGTACCACAGTTGACAGTACCAACATATACTGTGTACCACAGTTGACAGAACCAACATGTACCGTGAACCACAGTTGACAGTACCAACGTATACTGTGTACCACAGTTGAGAGTACCAACGTATAGTGTGTACCACAGTTGACAGTACCAACATATACTGTGTACCACAGTTGACAGTACCAACATATACTGTGTACCACAGTTCACAGTACCAACGTATACTGTGTACCACATTTGACAGTACCAACATATACTGTGTACCACAGTTGACAGTACCAACATATACTGTGTACCACTTTTGACAGTACCAACATATACCGTGTATCACATTTGACAGTACCAACATATACTGTGTACCACTGTTGACAGTACCAACATATACTGTGTACCACAGTTGACAGTACCAACATGTACCGTGTACCACAGTTGACAGTACCAACGTATACTGTGTACCACAGTTGACAATACCAACATATACTGTGTACCACAGTTGACAGTACCAACATATACTGTGTACCACAGTTGAAAGTACCAACGTATACTGTGTACCACAGTTGACAACACCAACATATACTGTGTACCACAGTTGACAGTACCAACATATACTGTATACCACAGTTGACAGTACCAACATATACTGTGTACCACAGTTGACAGTACCAACATATACTGTGTACCACAGTTGACAGTACCAACATATACTGTATACCAGAGTTGACAGTACCAACATATACTGTGTACCACTGTTGACAGTACCAACATATACAGTGTACCACAGTTGACATTACCATCATATACTGTGTACCACAGCTGACAATACCAACATATACTTGTACCTCAGTTGAGAGTACTACCATATATTGTGTACCACCGTTGACAATACCAACGTATACTGTGTACCACAGTTGACAGTACCAACGTATACTGTGCACCACAGTTGACAGTACCAACATATACTGTGTACCACAGTTGACAATACCAACATATACTGTGTACCACAGTTGACAATACCAACACATATAGTGTACCACAGTTGACAATACCAACACATATAGTGTACCACAGTTGACAGTACCAACGTATACTGTGTACCACAGTTGCCAATGCCAACATATAGTGTGTACCACAGTTGAGAGTACCAACATGTACCGTGTACCACAGTTGACAGTACCAACGTATACTGTTTACCACAGTTGACAATACCAACATATACTGTGTACCAGAGTTGACAGTACCCACATATACTGTGTACCACAGTTGACAGTTCCAACATATAAGGTGTACCACTGTTGATACTACCGACATATACTGTGTAGCACAGTTGACAGTACTAACATATACTGTGTACCACAGTTGAGAGTACCACCATATACTGGGTACCACTGTTGACAGTACCAACATATACTGTGTACCACAGTTGACAGTACCAACATATACTGTGTACCATAGTTGACAGTACCAACATATCCTGTGTACCTCAGTTGTCAGTACCAACATATACTGTATACCACAGTTGACAGTACCAACATATACTGTGTACCACTGTTGACAGTACCAACATATACCGTGTACCACAGTTGACAGTACCAACATATACTGTGTACCACAGCTGACACTACCAACATATACTTGTACCTCAATTGACAGTACTACCATATATTGTGTACCACCGTTGACAATACCAACGTATACTGTGTACCACAGTTGACAGTACCAACGTATACTGTGCACCACAGTTGACAGTACCAACATATACTGTGTACCACAGTTGACAATACCAACATATACTGTGTACCTCAGTTGTCAGTACCAACATATACTGTATACCACAGTTGACAGTACCAACATATACTGTGTACCACAGTTGACAGTACCAACGTATACTGGGTACCACAGTTGACAGTACCAACATATAATGTGTACCACAGTTGACAGTACCATCATATACTGTGTACCACAGTTGACAGTACCAACATATATTGTGTACCACAGTTGACAGTACCAACATATACTGTGTACCATAGTTGACATTACCAACGTATATTGTGTACCACAGTTGACAGTACCAACATATCCTGTGTACCTCAGTTGACAGTACCATCATATACTGTATACCACAGTTGACAGTACCAACATATACTGTGTACCACTGTTGACAGTACCAATATATACCGTGTACCACAGTTGACAGTACCAACATATACTGTGTACCACAGCTGACACTACCAACATATACTTGTACCTCAGTTGACAGTACTACCATATATTGTGTACCACCGTTGACAATACCAACGTATACTGTGTACCACAGTTGACAGTACCAACGTATACTGTGCACCACAGTTGACAGTACCAACATATACTGTGTACCACAGTTGACAATACCAACATATACTGTGTACCACAGTTGACAATACCAACACATATAGTGTACCACAGTTGACAGTACCAACGTATATTGTGTACCACAGTTGCCAATGCCAACATATACTGTGTACCACAGTTGAGAGTACCAACATGTACCGTGTACCACAGTTGACAGTACCAACGTATACTGTGTACCACAGTTGACAATACCAACATATACTGTGTACCACAGTTGACAGTACCAACATATACTGTGTACCACAGTTGAAAGTACCAACGTATACTGTGTACCACAGTTGACAACACCAACATATACTGTGTATCACAGTTGACAGTACCAACATATACTGTATACCACAGTTGACAGTACCAACATATACTGTGTACCACAGTTGACAGTACCAACATATACTGTGTACCACAGTTGACAGTACCAACATATACTGTATACCACAGTTGACAGTACCAACATATACTGTGTACCACTGTTGACAGTACCAACATATACTGTGTACCCTAGTTGACATTACCAACGTATATTGTGTACCACAGTTGACAGTACCAACATGTACTGTGTACCACAGTTGACAGTACCAACGTATACTGTGTACCACAGTTGACAGTACCAACGTATACTGTGCACCACAGTTGACAGTACCAAAATATACTGTGTACCACAGTTGACAATACCAACATATACTGTGTACCACAGTTGACAATACCAACACATATAGTGTACCACAGTTGACAGTACCAACGTATACTGTGTACCACAGTTGCCAATACCAACATATACTGTGTACCACAGTTGAGAGTACCAACATATACTGTGTACCCTAGTTGACAGTACCAACATATCCTGTGTACCTCAGTTGACAGTACCAACATATACTGTGTACCACTGTTGACAGTACCAACATATACCGTGTACCACAGTTGACAGTACCAACATATACTGTGTACCACAGTTGACAGTACCAACATATATTGTGTACCACAGTTGCAAGTACCAACATATATTGTGTACCACAGTTGACAGTACCAACATATACTGTGTGCCATAGTTGACATTACCAACGTATATTGTGTACCACAGTTGACAGTACCAACATATCCTGTGTACCTCAGTTGACAGTACCATCATATACTGTATACCACAGTTGACAGTACCAACATATACTGTGTACCACTGTTGACAGTACCAATATATACCGTGTACCACAGTTGACAGTACCAACATATACTGTGTACCACCGTTGACAATACCAACGTATACTGTGTACCACAGTTGACAGTACCAACATATACTGTGTACCACAGTTGACAATACCAACACATATAGTGTACCACAGTTGACTGTACCAACGTATATTGTGTACCACAGTTGACAATACCAACATATACTGTGTACCACAGTTGACAATACCAACACATATAGTGTACCACAGTTGACTGTACCAACGTATATTGTGTACCACAGTTGCCATTGCCAACATATACTGTGTACCACAGTTGAGAGTACCAACATGTACCGTGTACCACAGTTGACAGTACCAACGTATACTGTGTACCACAGTTGACAATACCAACATATACTGTGTACCACAGTTGACAGTACCAACATATACTGTGTACCCTAGTTGAAAGTACCAACGTATAATGTGTACCACAGTTGACAACACCAACATATACTGTGTATCACAGTTGACAGTACCAACATATACTGTATACCACAGTTGACAGTACCAACATATACTGTGTACCACAGTTGACAGTACCAACATATACTGTGTACCACAGTTGACAGTACCAACATATACTGTATACCACAGTTGACAGTACCAACATATACTGTGTACCACTGTTGACAGTACCAACATATACCGTGTACCACAGTTGACAGTACCAACATATACTGTGTACCACAGCTGACACTACCAACATATACTTGTACCTCAGTTGACAGTACTACCATATATTGTGTACCACCGTTGACAATACCAACGTATACTGTGTACCACAGTTGACAGTACCAACGTATACTGTGCACCACAGTTGACAGTACCAACATATACTGTGTACCACAGTTGGCAGTACCAACATATAATGTGTACCTCAGTTGACAGTACCAACATATACTGTGTACCACGGTTGACAGTACCAACGTATACTGTGTACCACAGTTGACAGTACCAACGTATACTGTGTACCACAGTTGACAGTACCAATATATACTGTGTAACACAGTTGACAATACCAACATATAATGTGTACCACAGTTGACAGTACCAACGTATACTGTGAACCACTGTTGGCAATACCAACATATACTGTGTACTACAGTTGACAGAACCAACATATACAGTGTACCACAGTTGACAGTACCAACATATACTGTGTACCACAGTTGACAGTACCAACATATACTGTGTACCACAGTTGACAGAACCAACATGTACCGTGAACCACAGTTGACAGTACCAACGTATACTGTGTACCACAGTTGAGAGTACCAACGTATAGTGTGTACCACAGTTGACAGTACCAACATATACTGTGTACCACAGTTGACAGTACCAACATATACTGTGTACCACAGTTCACAGTACCAACGTATACTGTGTACCACATTTGACAGTACCAACATATACTGTGTACCACAGTTGACAGTACCAACATATACTGTGTACCACTTTTGACAGTACCAACATATACCGTGTATCACATTTGACAGTACCAACATATACTGTGTACCACTGTTGACAGTACCAACATATACTGTGTACCACAGTTGACAACACCAACATATACTGTGTACCACAGTTGACAGTACCAACATATACTGTGTACCACAGTTGACAGTACCAACATATACTGTGTACCACAGTTGACAGTACCAACATATACTGTATACCAGAGTTGACAGTACCAACATATACTGTGTACCACTGTTGACAGTACCAACATATACAGTGTACCACAGTTGACATTACCATCATATACTGTGTACCACAGCTGACAATACCAACATATACTTGTACCTCAGTTGAGAGTACTACCATATATTGTGTACCACCGTTGACAATACCAACGTATACTGTGTACCACAGTTGACAGTACCAACGTATACTGTGCACCACAGTTGACAGTACCAACATATACTGTGTACCACAGTTGACAATACCAACATATACTGTGTACCACAGTTGACAATACCAACACATATAGTGTACCACAGTTGACAATACCAACACATATAGTGTACCACAGTTGACAGTACCAACGTATACTGTGTACCACAGTTGCCAATGCCAACATATAGTGTGTACCACAGTTGAGAGTACCAACATGTACCGTGTACCACAGTTGACAGTACCAACGTATACTGTTTACCACAGTTGACAATACCAACATATACTGTGTACCAGAGTTGACAGTACCCACATATACTGTGTACCACAGTTGACAGTTCCAACATATAAGGTGTACCACTGTTGATACTACCGACATATACTGTGTAGCACAGTTGACAGTACTAACATATACTGTGTACCACAGTTGAGAGTACCACCATATACTGGGTACCACTGTTGACAGTACCAACATATACTGTGTACCACAGTTGACAGTACCAACATATACTGTGTACCATAGTTGACAGTACCAACATATCCTGTGTACCTCAGTTGTCAGTACCAACATATACTGTATACCACAGTTGACAGTACCAACATATACTGTGTACCACTGTTGACAGTACCAACATATACCGTGTACCACAGTTGACAGTACCAACATATACTGTGTACCACAGCTGACACTACCAACATATACTTGTACCTCAATTGACAGTACTACCATATATTGTGTACCACCGTTGACAATACCAACGTATACTGTGTACCACAGTTGACAGTACCAACGTATACTGTGCACCACAGTTGACAGTACCAACATATACTGTGTACCACAGTTGACAATACCAACATATACTGTGTACCTCAGTTGTCAGTACCAACATATACTGTATACCACAGTTGACAGTACCAACATATACTGTGTACCACAGTTGACAGTACCAACGTATACTGTGTACCACAGTTGACAGTACCAATATATAATGTGTACCACAGTTGACAGTACCATCATATACTGTGTACCACAGTTGACAGTACCAACATATATTGTGTACCACAGTTGACAGTACCAACATATACTGTGTACCATAGTTGACATTACCAACGTATATTGTGTACCACAGTTGACAGTACCAACATATCCTGTGTACCTCAGTTGACAGTACCATCATATACTGTATACCACAGTTGACAGTACCAACATATACTGTGTACCACTGTTGACAGTACCAATATATACCGTGTACCACAGTTGACAGTACCAACATATACTGTGTACCACAGCTGACACTACCAACATATACTTGTACCTCAGTTGACAGTACTACCATATATTGTGTACCACCGTTGACAATACCAACGTATACTGTGTACCACAGTTGACAGTACCAACGTATACTGTGCACCACAGTTGACAGTACCAACATATACTGTGTACCACAGTTGACAATACCAACATATACTGTGTACCACAGTTGACAATACCAACACATATAGTGTACCACAGTTGACAGTACCAACGTATATTGTGTACTACAGTTGCCAATGCCAACATATACTGTGTACCACAGTTGAGAGTACCAACATGTACCGTGTACCACAGTTGACAGTACCAACGTATACTGTGTACCACAGTTGACAATACCAACATATACTGTGTACCACAGTTGACAGTACCAACATATACTGTGTACCACAGTTGAAAGTACCAACGTATACTGTGTACCACAGTTGACAACACCAACATATACTGTGTATCACAGTTGACAGTACCAACATATACTGTATACCACAGTTGACAGTACCAACATATACTGTGTACCACAGTTGACAGTACCAACATATACTGTGTACCACAGTTGACAGTACCAACATATACTGTATACCACAGTTGACAGTACCAACATATACTGTGTACCACTGTTGACAGTACCAACATATACTGTGTACCCTAGTTGACATTACCAACGTATATTGTGTACCACAGTTGACAGTACCAACATGTACTGTGTACCACAGTTGACAGTACCAACGTATACTGTGTACCACAGTTGACAGTACCAACGTATACTGTGCACCACAGTTGACAGTACCAACATATACTGTGTACCACAGTTGACAATACCAACATATACTGTGTACCACAGTTGACAATACCAACACATATAGTGTACCACAGTTGACAGTACCAACGTATACTGTGTACCACAGTTGCCAATGCCATCATATACTGTGTACCACAGTTGAGAGTAACAACATATACTGTGTACCACAGTTGACAGTACCAATGTATACTGTGTACCACAGTTGAAAGTACCAACATATACTGTGTACCACAGTTGACAGTACCAACATATACTGTGTACTCTAGTTGACATTACCAACGTATATTGTGTACCACAGTTGACAGTACCAACATGTACTGTGTACCACAGTTGACATTACCAACGTATACTGTGTACCACAGTTGACAGTACCAACGTATACTGTGTACCACAGTTGACAGTACCAACATATAACGTGTACCACACTTGGCAGTACCATCATATACTCTGTACCACAGTTGACAGTACCAACATATATCGTGTACCACAGTTGACAGTACCAACATATACTGTGTACCATAGTTGACATTACCAACGTATATTGTGTACCACAGTTGACAGTACCAACATATACTGTGTACCACAGTTGACAATACCAACATATACTGTGTACCACAGTTAACAATACCAACACATATAGTGTACCACAGTTGACAGTACCAACGTATACTGTGTACCACAGTTGCGAATGCCAACATATACTGTGTACCACAGTTGAGAGTACCAACATGTACCGTGTACCACAGTTGACACTACCAACGTATACTGGGTACCACAGTTGACAATACCAACATATACTGTGTACCACAGTTGACAGTACCACCATATACTGTGTACCACAGTTGAAAGTACCAACGTATACTGTGTACCACAGTTGACAGTACCAACATATACTGTGTACCACTGTTGACAGTACCAACATATACCGTGTACCACAGTTGACAGTACCAACATATACTGTGTACCACAGCTGACACTACCAACATATACTTGTACCTCAATTGACAGTACTACCATATATTGTGTACCACCGTTGACAATACCAACGTATACTGTGTACCACAGTTGACAGTACCAACGTATACTGTGCACCACAGTTGACAGTACCAACATATACTGTGTACCACAGTTGACAATACCAACATATACTGTGTACCACAGTTGACAATACCAACACATATAGTGTACCACAGTTGACAGTACCAACGTATACTGTGTACCACAGTTGCCAATGCCAACATATACTGTGTACCACAGTTGAGAGTACCAACATGTACCGTGTACCACAGTTGACACTACCAACGTATACTGTGTACCACAGTTGACAATACCAACATATACTGTGTACCACAGTTGACAGTACCAACATATACTGTGTACCACAGTTGAAAGTACCAACGTATACTGTGTACCACAGTTGACAACACCAACATATACTGTGTACCACAGTTGACAGTACCAACATATACTGTATACCACAGTTGACAGTACCAACATATACTGTGTACCACAGTTGACAGTACCAACATATACTGTGTACCACAGTTAACAGTACCAACATATACTGTATACCACAGTTGACAGTACCAACATATACTGTGTACCACTGTTGACAGTACCAACATATACCGTGTACCACAGTTGACAGTACCAACATATACTGTGTACCACAGCTGACACTACCAACATATACTTGTACCTCAGTTGACAGTATTACCATATATTGTGTACCACCGTTGACAATACCAACGTATACTGTGTACCACAGTTGACAGTACCAACGTATACTGTGCACCACAGTTGACAGTACCAAAATATACTGTGTACCACAGTTGACAATACCAACATATACTGTGTACCACAGTTGACAATACCAACACATATAGTGTACCACAGTTGACAGTACCAACGTATACTGTGTACCACAGTTGCCAATGCCAACATATACTGTGTACCACAGTTGAGAGTACCAACATATACTGTGTACCACAGTTGACAGTACCAACATATACTGTGTACCACAGTTGACAGTACCAACATATACTGTGTACCACAGTTGACAGTACCAATGTATACTGTGTACCACAGTTGACAGTACCAACATATGCTGTGTACCACAGTTGACAGTACCAACATATACTGTGTACCATAGTTGACATTACCAACGTATATTGTGTTCCACAGTTGACAGTACCAACATGTACTGTGTACCACAGTTGACAGTACCAACGTATACTGTGTACCACAGTTGACAGTACCAACGTATACAGTGTACCACAGTTGACAGTACCAACATATACTGTGTACCACAGTTGACAGTACCATCATATACTGTGTACCACAGTTGACAGTACCAACATATATTGTGTACCACAGTTGACAGTACCAACATATACTGTGTACCATAGTTGACATTACCAACGTATATTGTGTAACACAGTTGACAGTACCAACATATCCTGTGTACCTCAGTTGACAGTACCAACATATACTGTATACCACAGTTGACAGTACCAACATATACTGTGTACCACTGTTGACAGTACCAATATATACCGTGTACCACAGTTGACAGTACCAACATATACTGTGTACCACAGCTGACACTACCAACATATACTTGTACCTCAGTTGACAGTACTACCATATATTGTGTACCACCGTTGACAATACCAACGTATACTGTGTACCACAGTTGACAGTACCAACGTATACTGTGCACCACAGTTGACAGTACCAACATATACTGTGTACCACAGTTGACAATACCAACATATATTGTGTACCACAGTTGACAATACCAACACATATAGTGTACCACAGTTGACAGTACCAACGTATATTGTGTACCACAGTTGCCAATGCCAACATATACTGTGTACCACAGTTGAGAGTACCAACATGTACCGTGTACCACAGTTGACAGTACCAACGTATACTGTGTACCACAGTTGACAATACCAACATATACTGTGTACCACAGTTGACAGTACCAACATATACTGTGTACCCTAGTTGAAAGTACCAACGTATACTGTGTACCACAGTTGACAACACCAACATATACTGTGTATCACAGTTGACAGTACCAACATATACTGTATACCACAGTTGACAGTACCAACATATACTGTGTACCACAGTTGACAGTACCAACATATACTGTGTACCACAGTTGACAGTACCAACATATACTGTATACCACAGTTGACAGTACCAACATATACTGTGTACCACTGTTGACAGTACCAACATATACCGTGTACCACAGTTGACAGTACCAACATATACTGTGTACCACAGCTGACACTACCAACATATACTTGTACCTCAGTTGACCGTACTAACATATATTGTGTACCACCGTTGACAATACCAACGTATACTGTGTACCACAGTTGACAGTACCAACGTATACTGTGCACCACAGTTGACAGTACCAACATATACTGTGTACCACTGTTGGCAGTACCAACATATAATGTGTACCTCAGTTGACAGTACCAACATATACTGTGTACCACAGTTGACAGTACCAACGTATACTGTGTACCACAGTTGACAGTACCAACGTATACTGTGTACCACAGTTGACAGTACCAATATATACTGTGTAACACAGTTGACAATACCAACATATAATGTGTACCACAGTTGACAGTACCAACGTATACTGTGAACCACTGTTGGCAATACCAACATATACTGTGTACTACAGTTGACAGAACCAACATATACAGTGTACCACAGTTGACAGTACCAACATATACTGTGTACCACAGTTGACAGTACCAACATATACTGTGTACCACAGTTGACAGAACCAACATGTACCGTGAACCACAGTTGACAGTACCAACGTATACTGTGTACCACAGTTGAGAGTACCAACGTATAGTGTGTACCACAGTTGACAGTACCAACATATACTGTGTACCACAGTTGACAGTACCAACATATACTGTGTACCACAGTTCACAGTACCAACGTATAGTGTGTACCACATTTGACAGTACCAACATATACTGTGTACCACAGTTGACAGTACCAACATATACTGTGTACCACTTTTGACAGTACCAACATATACCGTGTATCACATTTGACAGTACCAACATATACTGTGTACCACTGTTGACAGTACCAACATATACTGTGTACCACAGTTGACAGTACCAACATGTACCGTGTACCACAGTTGACAGTACCAACGTATACTGTGTACCACAGTTGACAATACCAACATATACTGTGTACCACAGTTGACAGTACCAACATATACTGTGTACCACAGTTGAAAGTACCAACGTATACTGTGTACCACAGTTGACAACACCAACATATACTGTGTACCACAGTTGACAGTTCCAACATATACTGTATACCACAGTTGACAGTACCAACATATACTGTGCACCACAGTTGACAGTACCAACATATACTGTGTACCACAGTTGACAGTACCAACATATACTGTATACCAGAGTTGACAGTACCAACATATACTGTGTACCACTGTTGACAGTACCAACATATACAGTGTACCACAGTTGACATTACCAACATATACTGTGTACCACAGCTGACAATACCAACATATACTTGTACCTCAGTTGAGAGTACTACCATATATTGTGTACCACCGTTGACAATACCAACGTATACTGTGTACCACAGTTGACAGTACCAACGTATACTGTGCACCACAGTTGACAGTACCAACATATACTGTGTACCACAGTTGACAATACCAACATATACTGTGTACCACAGTTGACAATACCAACACATATAGTGTACCACAGTTGACAATACCAACACATATAGTGTACCACAGTTGACAGTACCAACGTATACTGTGTACCACAGTTGCCAATGCCAACATATACTGTGTACCACAGTTGAGAGTACCAACATGTACCGTGTACCACAGTTGACAGTACCAACGTATACTGTGTACCACAGTTGACAGTACCAACGTATACTGTTTACCACAGTTGACAATACCAACATATACTGTGTACCAGAGTTGACAGTACCCACATATACTGTGTACCACAGTTGACAGTTCCAACATATAAGGTGTACCACTGTTGATACTACCGACATATACTGTGTAGCACAGTTGACAGTACTAACATATACTGTGTACCACAGTTGAGAGTACCACCATATACTGGGTACCACTGTTGACAGTACCAACATATACTGTGTACCACAGTTGACAGTACCAACATATACTGTGTACCATAGTTGACAGTACCAACATATCCTGTGTACCTCAGTTGTCAGTACCAACATATACTGTATACCACAGTTGACAGTACCAACATATACTGTGTACCACTGTTGACAGTACCAACATATACCGTGTACCACAGTTGACAGTACCAGCATATACTGTGTACCACAGCTGACACTACCAACATATACTTGTACCTCAATTGACAGTACTACCATATATTGTGTACCACCGTTGACAATACCAACGTATACAGTGTACCACAGTTGACAGTACCAACGTATACTGTGCACCACAGTTGACAGTACCAACATATACTGTGTACCACAGTTGACAATACCAACATATACTGCGTACCACAGTTGACAATACCAACACATATAGTGTACCACAGTTGACAGTACCAACGTATACTGTGTACCACAGTTGCCAATGCCAACATATACTGTGTACCACAGTTGAGAGTACCAACATGTACCGTGTACCACAGTTGACACTACCAACGTATACTGTGTACCACAGTTGACAATACCAACATATACTGTGTACCACAGTTGACAGTACCAACATATACTGTGTACCACAGTTGAAAGTACCAACGTATACTGTGTACCACAGTTGACAACACCAACATATACTGTGTACCACAGTTGACAGTACCAACATATACTGTATACCACAGTTGACAGTACCAACATATACTGTGTACCACAGTTGACAGTACCAACATATACTGTGTACCACAGTTGACAGTACCAACATATACTGTATACCACAGTTGACAGTACCAACATATACTGTGTACCACTGTTGACAGTACCAACATATACCGTGTACCACAGTTGACAGTACCAACATATACTGTGTACCACAGCTGACACTACCAACATATACTTGTACCTCAGTTGACAGTATTACCATATATTGTGTACCACCGTTGACAATACCAACGTATACTGTGTACCACAGTTGACAGTACCAACGTATACTGTGCACCACAGTTGACAGTACCAAAATATACTGTGTACCACAGTTGACAATACCAACATATACTGTGTACCACAGTTGACAATACCAACACATATAGTGTACCACAGTTGACAGTACCAACGTATACTGTGTACCACAGTTGCCAATGCCAACATATACTGTATACCACAGTTGAGAGTACCAACATATACTGTGTACCACAGTTGACAGTACCAACATATACTGTGTACCACAGTTGACAGTACCAACATATACCGTGTACCACAGTTGACAGTACCAATGTATTCTGTGTACCACAGTTGACAGTACCAACATATACTGTGTACCACAGTTGACAGTACCAACATATACTGTGTACCATAGTTGACATTACCAACGTATATTGTGTTCCACAGTTGACAGTACCAACATGTACTGTGTACCACAGTTGACAGTACCAACGTATACTGTGTACCACAGTTGACAGTACCAACGTATACTGTGTACCACAGTTGACAGTACCAACATATAATGTGTACCACAGTTGACAGTACCATCATATACTGTGTACCACAGTTGACAGTACCAACATATATTGTGTACCACAGTTGACAGTACCAACATATACTGTGTACCATAGTTGACATTACCAACGTATATTGTGTACCACAGTTGACAGTACCAACATATCCTGTGTACCTCAGTTGACAGTACCATCATATACTGTATACCACAGTTGACAGTACCAACATATACTGTGTACCACTGTTGACAGTACCAATATATACCGTGTACCACAGTTGACAGTACCAACATATACTGTGTACCACAGCTGACACTACCAACATATACTTGTACCTCAGTTGACAGTACTACCATATATTGTGTACCACCGTTGACAATACCAACGTATACTGTGTACCACAGTTGAAAGTACCAACGTATACTGTGCACCACAGTTGAGAGTACCAACATATACTGTGTACCACAGTTGACAATACCAACATATACTGTGTACCACAGTTGACAATACCAACACATATAGTGTACCACAGTTGACAGTACCAACGTATATTGTGTACCACAGTTGCCAATGCCAACATATACTGTGTACCACAGTTGAGAGTACCAACATGTACCGTGTACCACAGTTGACAGTACCAACGTATACTGTGTACCACAGTTGACAATACCAACATATTCTGTGTACCACAGTTGACAGTACCAACATATACTGTGTACCACAGTTGAAAGTACCAACGTATACTGTGTACCACAGTTGACAACACCAACATATACTGTGTATCACAGTTGAGAGTACCAACATATACTGTATACCACAGTTGACAGTACCAACATATACTGTGTACCACAGTTGACAGTACCAACATATACTGTGTACCACAGTTGACAGTACCAACATATACTGTATACCACAGTTGACAGTACCAACATATACTGTGTACCACTGTTGACAGTACCAACATATACCGTATACCACAGTTGACAGTACCAACATATACTGTGTACCACAGCTGACACTACCAACATATACCTGTACCTCAATTGACAGTACTACCATATATAGTGTACCACCGTTGACAATACCAACGTATACTGTGTACCACAGTTGACAGTACCAACGTATACTGTGCACCACAGTTGACAGTACCAACATATACTGTGTACCACAGTTGACAATACCAACATATACTGTGTACCACAGTTGACAATACCAACACATATAGTGTACCACAGTTGACAGTACCAACGTATACTGTGTACCACAGTTGCCAATGCCATCATATACTGTGTACCACAGTTGAGAGTAACAACATATACTGTGTACCACAGTTGACAGTACCAACATATACTGTGTACCACAGTTGACAATACCAACATATACTGTGTACCACAGTTGACAATACCAACACATATAGTGTACCACAGTTGACAATACCAACACATATAGTGTACCACAGTTGACAGTACCAACGTATACTGTGTACCACAGTTGCCAATGCCAACATATACTGTGTACCTCAGTTGAGAGTACCAACATGTACCGTGTACCACAGTTGACAGTACCAACGTATACTGTGTACCACAGTTGACAGTACCAACGTATACTGTTTACCACAGTTGACAATACCAACATATACTGTGTACCAGAGTTGACAGTACCCACATATACTGTGTACCACAGTTGACAGTTCCAACATATAAGGTGTACCACTGTTGATACTACCGACATATAACGTGTACCACAGTTGGCAGTACCATCATATACTGTGTACCACAGTTGACAGTACCAACGTATATTGTGTACCACAGTTGAGAGTACAAACATACACCGTGTACAACAGTTGACAGTACCAACATATACAATGTACCACAGTTGCGAGTACCAACATATACTGTGTACCACAGTTGACAGTACCAACATATACTGTATACCACAGTTGACAGTACCAACATATACTGTATACCACAGTTGACAGTACCAACATATACTGTGTACCACAGTTGACAGTACCAACATATACTGTGTACCACATTTGACAGTACCAACATATACTGTGTACCACAGTTGACAGTACCAACATATACTGTGTACCACTGTTGACAGTACCAACATATACCGTGTACCACATTTGACAGTACCAACATATACTGTGTACCACTGTTGATAGTACCAACATATACTGTGTACCACAGTTGACAGTACCAACATGTACCGTGTAACCACAGTTGAGAGTACCAACGTATACTGTGTACCACAGTTGACAATACCAACATATACTGTGTACCACAGTTGACAGTACCAACATATACTGTGTACCTCAGTTAACAGTACCCACATATACTGTGTACCACAGTTGACAGTACCAACATATACTGTGTACCACAGTTGACAGTATAAACATATACTGTGTACCACAGTTGACAGTACCATCATATACGGTGTACCACAGTTAACAGTACCAACATATACTGTGTACCACATTTGACAGTACCAACGTATACTGTGTACCACAGTTGACAGTACCATCATATACTGTTTACCACAGTTGATAGTACCAACGTATACTGTTTACCAGAGTTGACAGTACCAACATATACTGTGTACCACAGTTGACAGTACCAAAATATACTGTGTACCACAGCTGACACTACCAACATATACTTGTAACTCTGTTGACAGTACTAACATATACTGTGTACCACAGTTGACGGTACCAACGTATACTGTGTACCACAGTTGAAAATACCAACGTATACTGTGTACCGCAGTTGACAGTACCAACATATACTGTGTACCACAGTTGACAATACCAACATATACTGTGTACCACAGTTGACAGTACCAACGTATACTGTCTACCACAGTTGACAGTACCAACATATACTGTGTACCACAGTTGACAGTACCAACATATACAGTGTACCACAGTTGACAGTACCAACATATACTGTGTACCACAGTTGACAGTACCAACATATACTGTGTACCACAGCTGACACTACCAACATATACTTGTACCTCAGTTGACAGTACTAACATATACTATGTACCACAGTTGACAGTACCAACATATAATGTGTACCACAGTTGACAGTACCAACATATACTGTGTACCACAGTTGACAGTACCAACATATACTCGGTGCCACTTTTCACAGTACCAACATATAATGTGTACCACAGTTGACAATACCAACGTATACTGTGTACGACATTTGACAGTACCAACGTATACTGTGTACCACAGTTGACAATGCCTTCATATAGTGTGTACCACAGTTGACAGTACCAACATATACTGTGTACCACAGTTGACAGTACCATCTTATACTGTGTACCACAGTTGACAGTACCAACGTATACTGTGTACCACAGTTGAAAGTACCCACGTATACTGTGTACCACAGTTGACAGTACCAACATATACTGTGTACCACAGTTGACAGTACAAACGTATACTGTGTACCACAGTTGACAATACCAACATATACTGTGTACCACAGTTGACAGTACCAACATATACTGTATACCACAGTTGACAGTACCGACATATACTGTGTACCACAGTTGACAGTACCAACATATACTGTGTACCACAGTTGACAGTACCAACATATACTGTATACTACAGTTGACAGTACCAACATATACTGTGTACCAGTGTTGACAGTACCAACATATACTGTGTACCACAGTTGACAGTACCAACATATACTGTGTACCACAGCTGACACTACCAAAATATACTTGTACCTCAGTTGACAGTACTAACATATAGTGTGTACCACCGTTGTCAGTACCAACGTATACTGTGTACCACAGTTGCCAATGCCAACATATACTGTGTACCACAGTTGACAGTACCAACATATACTGTGAACCACAGTTGACAGTATCAACATATACTGTGTACCACAGTTGACAGTACCAATGTATACTGTGTACCACTGTTGACAGTACCAAAATATACTGTGTACCACAGTTGACAGTACCAACGTATACTGTGTACCACAGTTGACAGTACCAACATATACTGTGTACCACAGTTAACAGTACCAACATATACTGTGTACCACAGTTGACAGTACCAACGTATACTGTGTACCACAGTTGACAGTACCAACATATACTGTGTACCACAGTTGACAATACCAACATATATTGTGTACCACAGTTGACAGTACCAACGTATACTGTGTACCACTGGTGACAGTACCAACATATACTGTGTACCACGTTTGACAGTACCAACATATACAGTGAACCACACTTGACAGTACCAACATATACTGTGTACCACAGTTGACAGTACCAACGTATACTGTGTACCACTGGTGACAGTACCAACATGTACTGTGTACCACATTTGACAGTACCAACGTATACAGTGTACGACAGTTGACGATACCAGCATATACTGTGTACCACAGTTGACAGTACCAACATATACTGTATACCACAGTTGAGAGTACCAACATATACAGTGTACCACAGTTGACAGTACCAACATATACTGTGTACCACAGTTGACAGTACCAACATATACTGTATACCACAGTTGACAGTACCAACATATACTGTGTACCACTGTTGACAGTACGAACATATACCGTGTACCACAGTTGACAGTACCAACATATACTGTGTACCACAGCTGACACTACCAACATATACTTGTACCTCATTTTACAGTACTACCATATATTGTGTACCACCGTTGACAATACCAACGTATAGTGTGTACAGCAGTTGACAGTACCAACGTATACTGTGTACCACAGTTGACAGTACCAACATATACTGTGTACCACAGTTGACAATACCAGCATATACTGTGTACCACAGTTGACAATACCAACACATAATGTGTACCACAGTTGACAGTACCAACGTATACTGTGTACCACAGTTGCCAATGCCAACATATACTGTGTACCACAGTTGACAGTACCAACATATACTGTGTACCACAGTTGACAGTACCAACATATTCTGTGTACCACAGTTGACAGTACCAACATATACTGTGTACCACAGTTGACAGTACCAATGTATACTGTGTACCACTGTTGACAGTACCAAAATATACTGTGTACTACAGTTGACAGTACCAACATATACTATGTACCACAGTTGACAGTATCCACGTATGTGTACCACAGTTGACAGTATCAACGTATATCTGTACCACATATTGACAGTACCAACATATAACGTGTACCACAGTTGACAGTACCAACATATACTGTGTACCACAGTTGACAGTACCAACATATACTGTGTACCACAGTGACAGTGCCAACGTATACTGTGTACCACAGTTGCCATTACCAACGTATACTGTGTACCACAGTGGACAGTACCAACGTATATGTGTACAACATATTGACAGTACCATCATATACTGTGTACCAGAGTTGACAGTACCAACATATACTGTGTACCACAGTTGACGGTACCAACATAAACTGTGTACCACAGTTGACAGTACCAACATATTCTGTGTACCACAGTTGACAGTACCAACATATACTGTGTACCACAGTTGACAGTACCAACATATACTGTATACCACACTTGACAGTACCAACATATACTGTGTACCACAGTTGACAGTACCAACATATACTGTGTACCACAGTTGACATTACCAACATATACTGTGTACCAGAGATGACAGTACCAACATATACTGTGTACCACAGTTGACAGTACTAACATATACTGTGTACTACAGTTGACAGTACCAACATATACTGTGTACCACAGTTGACAGTACCAACATGAACTGTGTACCACAGTTGACAGTGCCAACATATACTGTGTACCACATTTGGCAGTACCAACATATACTGTGTACCTCAGTTGACAGTACCAACATATACTGTGTACCAAAGTTGACAGTGCCAACATATACTGTGTACCACAATTGACAGTACCAACATATGCTGTGTACCACAGTTGACAGTACCAACATGTACCGTGAACCACAGTTGACAGTACCAACGTATACTGTGTACCACAGTTGAGAGTACCAACGTATAGTGTGTACCACAGTTGACAGTACCAACATATACTGTGTACCACAGTTGACAGTACCAACATATACTGTGTACCACAGTTCACAGTACCAACGTATACTGTGTACCACATTTGACAGTACCAACATATACTGTGTACCACAGTTCACAGTACCAACATATACTGTGTACCACTGTTGACAGTACCAACATATACCGTGTACCACATTTGTCAGTACCAACATATACTGTGTACCACTGTTGACAGTACCAACATATACTGTACACCACAGTTGACAGTACCAACATATACAGTGTACCACTGTTGACAGTACCAACATATACTGTGTACCACAGTTGACAGTACCAACATATACTGGGTACCACAATTGACAGTACCAACATATACTGTGTACCATAGTTGACAGTACCAACGTATATTGTGTACCACAGTTGAGAGTACCAACATACACCGTGTACGACAGTTGACAGTACCAACATATACTGTGTACCACAGTTGAGAGTACCAACATATACTGTGTACCACAGTTGACAGTACCAACATATACTGTATACCAACATATACTGTGTATCACAGTTGACAGTACCAACATATACTGTGTACCACAGTGTACACTAACAACATATACTGTGTACCACAGTTGACAGTACCAACATATACTGTGTACCACAGTTGACAGTACCATCATATACTGTGTACCACATTTGACAGTACCAACGTATACTGTGTACCACAGTTGACAGTACCATCGTATACTGTGTACCACAGTTGATAGTACCAACGTATACTGTGTATCAGAGTTGACAGTACCAACATATACTGTGTACCACAGCTGACACTACCAACATATACTTGTAACTCTGTTGACGGTACTAACATATACTGTGTACCACAGTTGACGGTACCAACGTATACTGTGTACCACAGTTGAAAGTACCAACGTATCCTGTGTACCACAGTTGACAGTACCAACATATACTGTGTACCACAGTTGACAATACCAACATATACTGTGTACCACAGTTGACAGTACCAACGTATACTGTGTACCATTGTTGACAGTACCAACATATACTGTGTACCACAGTTGACAGTACCAACATATACAGTGTACCACAGTTGACAGTACCAACATATACTGTGTACCACAGTTGACAGTACCAACATATACTGTGTACCACAGCTGACACTACCAACATATACATTGCCACTTTTCACAGTACCAACATATACTGTGTACCACAGTTGACAATGCCATCATATAGTGTGTACCACAGTTGACAGTACCAACATATACTGTGTACCACAGTTGACAGTACCATCTTATACTGTGTACCACAGTTGACAGTACCAACGTATACTGTGTACCACAGTTGAAAGTACCAACGTATACTGTGTACCACAGTTGACAGTACCAACATATACTGTGTACCACAGTTGACAGTACCAACGTATACTGTGTACCACAGTTGACAATACCAACGTATACTGTGTACCACAGTTGACAGTACCAACATATATTGTGTACCACAGTTGACAATACCAACATATACTGTGTACCACAGTTGACAATACCAACACATACTGTGTACCACAGTTGACAGTACCAACGTATACTGTGTACCACAGTTGCCAATGCCAACATATACTGTGTACCACAGTTGACAGTACCAACATATACTGTGTACCACAGTTGACTGTATCAACATATACTGTGTACCACAGTTGACAGTACCAATGTATACTGTGTACCACTGTTGACAGTACCAAAATATACTGTGTACCACAGTTGACAGTACCAACGTATAGTGTGTACCACAGTTGACAGTACCAAAATATACTGTGTACCACAGTTGACAGTACCAACATATACTGTGTACCACAGTTGAGAGTACCAATATATACTGTGTACCTCAGTTGACGATATCAACATATACTGTGTACCACAGTTGACAGTACCAACATATACTGTGTACCAGAGTTGACAGTACTAACATATACTGTGTACCACAGTTGACAGTACCATCATATACTGTGTACCACAGTTGACACTACCAACATAAACTGTGTACCACAGTTGACAGTACCAACATATACTGTGTACCACAGTTGAAAGTACCAACGTATACTGTGTACCACAGATGACAGAATCCACGTATGTGTACCACAGTTGACAGTATCAACGTATATCTGTACCACATATTGACAGTACCAACATATAACGTGTACCACAGTTGACAGTACCAACATATACTGTGTACCACAGTTGACAGTACCAACATATACTGTGTACCACAGTTGACAGTGCCAACGTATACTGTGTACCACAGTTGCCATTACCAACGTATACTGTGTACCACAGTGGACAGTACCAACGTATATGTGTACAACATATTGACAGTACCAACATATTCTGTGTACCACAGTTGACAGTACCAACATATACTGTGTACCACAGTTGACAGTACCAACATATACTGTATACCACACTTGACAGTACCAACATATACTGTGTACAACAGTTGACAGTACCAACATATACTGTGTACCACAGTTGACATTACCAACATATACTGTGTACCAGAGATGACAGTACCAACATATACTGTGTACCACAGTTGACAGTACTAACATATACTGTGTACTACAGTTGACAGTACCAACATATACTGTGTACCACAGTTGACAGTACCAACATGAACTGTGTACCACAGTTGACAGTGCCAACATATAATGTGTACCACATTTGGCAGTACCAACATATACTGTGTACCTCAGTTGACAGTACCAACATATACTGTGTACCAAAGTTGACAGTACCAACGTATACTGTGTACCACAGTTGACAGTACCAACGTATACAGTGTACCACAGTTGACAGTACCAACATATACTGTGTACCACAGTTGACAGTACCAACGTATACTGTGTACCACAGTTGACAGTACCAACGTATACTGTGTACCACAGTTGACAGTACCAACGTATATTGTGTACCACTGTTGACAGTACCAACATATAATGTGTACCACAATTGACAGTACCAACATATACTGTGTACCACAGTTGACAGTTCCCAACATGTACCGTGAACCACAGTTGACAGTACCAACGTATACTGTGTACCACAGTTGAGAGTACCAACGTATAGTGTGTACCACAGTTGACAGTACCAACATATACTGTGTACCACAGTTGACAGTACCAACATATACTGTGTACCACAGTTCACAGTACCAACGTATACTGTGTACCACATTTGACAGTACCAACATATACTGTGTACCACAGTTCACAGTACCAACATATACTGTGTACCGCTGTTGACAGTACCAACATATTCGGTGTACCACAGTTGTCAGTACCAACATATACTGTGTACCACTGTTGACAGTACCAACATATACTGTATACCACAGTTGACAGTACCAACATATACTGTGTACCACTGTTGACAGTACCAACATATACTGTGTACCACAGTTGACAGTACCAACATATACTGTATACCACAGTTGACAGTACCAACATATACTGGGTACCACAATTGACAGTACCAACATATACTGTGTACCATAGTTGACAGTACCAACGTATATTGTGTACCACAGTTGAGAGTACCAACATACACCGTGTGCGACAGTTGACAGTACCAACATATACTGTGTACCACAGTTGACAGTACCAACATATACTGTGTACCACAGTTGACAGTACCAACATATACTGTGTACCACAGTTGACAGTACCAACATATACTGTGTACCACAGTTGACAGTACCAACATATACTGTGTACCAACATATACTGTGTATCACAGTTGACAGTACCAACATATACTCTGTACCACAGTGTACACTAACAACATATACTGTGTACCACAGTTGACAGTACCAACATATACTGTGTACCACAGTTGACAGTACCATCATATACTGTGTACAACATTTGACAGTACCAACGTATACTGTGTACCACAGTTGACAGTACCATCGTATACTGTGTACCACAGTTGATAGTACCAACGTATACTGTGTATCAGAGTTGACAGTACCAACATATACTGTGTACCACAGTTGACAGTACCAAAATATACTGTGTACCACAGCTGACACTACCAACATATACTTGTAACTCTGTTGACGGTACTAACATATACTGTGTACCACAGTTGACGGTACCAACGTATACTGTGTACCACAGTTGAAAGTACCAACGTATCCTGTGTACCACAGTTGACAGTGCCAACGTATACTGTGTACCACAGTTGCCATTACCAACGTATACTGTGTACCACAGTGGACAGTACCAACGTATATGTGTACAACATATTGACAGTACCAACATATTCTGTGTACCACAGTTGACAGTACCAACATATACTGTGTACCACAGTTGACAGTACCAACATATACTGTATACCACACTTGACAGTACCAACATATACTGTGTACCACAGTTGACAGTACCAAGATATACTGTGTACCACAGTTGACATTACCAACATATACTGTGTACCAGAGATGACAGTACCAACATATACTGTGTACCACAGTTGACAGTACTAACATATACTGTGTACCACAGTTGACAGTACCAACGTATACTGTCTACCACAGTTGACAGTACCAACATATACTGTGTACCACAGTTGACAGTACCAACATATACAGTGTACCACAGTTGACAGTACCAACATATACTGTGTACCACAGTTGACAGTACCAACATATACTGTGTACCACAGCTGACACTACCAACATATACTTGTACCTCAGTTGACAGTACTAACATATACTATGTACCACAGTTGACAGTACCAACATATACTGTGTACCACAGTTGACAGTACCAACATATACTGTGTACCACAGTTGAGAGTACCAACATATACTCGGTGCCACTTTTCACAGTACCAACATATAATGTGTACCACAGTTGACAATACCAACGTATACTGTGTACGACTTTTGACAGTACCAACGTATACTGTGTACCACAGTTGACAATGCCTTCATATAGTGTGTACCACAGTTGACAGTACCAACATATACTGTGTACCACAGTTGACAGTACCATCTTATACTGTGTACCACAGTTGACAGTACCAACGTATACTGTGTTCCACAGTTGAAAGTACCCACGTATACTGTGTACTACAGTTGACAGTACCAACATATACTGTGTACCACAGTTGACAGTACAAACGTATACTGTGTACCACAGTTGACAATACCAACATATACTGTGTACCACAGTTGACAGTACCAACATATACTGTATACCACAGTTGACAGTACCGACATATACTGTGTACCACAGTTGACAGTACCAACATATACTGTGTACCACAGTTGACAGTACCAACATATACTGTATACTACAGTTGACAGTACCAACATATACTGTGTACCAGTGTTGGCAGTACCAACATATACTGTGTACCACAGTTGACAGTACCAACATATACTGTGTACCACAGCTGACACTACCAAAATATACTTGTACCTCAGTTGACAGTACTAACATATAGTGTGTACCACCGTTGTCAGTACCAACGTATACTGTGTACCACAGTTGCCAATGCCAACATATACTGTGTACCACAGTTGACAGTACCAATATATACTGTGAACCACAGTTGACAGTATCAACATATACTGTGTACCACAGTTGACAGTACCAATGTATACTGTGTACCACTGTTGACAGTACCAAAATATACTGTGTACCACAGTTGACAGTACCAACGTATACTGTGTACCACAGTTGACAGTACCAACATATACTGTGTACCACAGTTAACAGTACCAACATATACTGTGTACCACAGTTGACAGTACCAACGTATACTGTGTACCACAGTTGAAAGTACCAACGTATACTATGTACCACAGTTGACAGTACCAACATATACTGTTTACCACTTTTGACAATACCAACATATATTGTGTACCACAGTTGACAGTACCAACATATACTGTGTACCACTGCTGACAGTACCAACATATACTGTGTACCACGTTTGACAGTACCAACATATACAGTGAACCACAGTTGACAGTACCAACGTATACTGTGTACCACAGTTGACAATACCAACATATACTGTGTACCATAGTTGACAGTACCAACATATACTGTGTACCACAGTTGAAAGTACCAACGTATACTGTGTACCACAGTTGACAACACCAACATATACTGTGTACCACAGTTGACAGTACCAACATATACTGTATACCACAGTTGACAGTACCAACATATACTGTGTACCACAGTTGACAGTACCAACATATACTGTGTACCACAGTTGACAGTACCAACATATACTGTATACCACAGTTGACAGTACCAACATATACTGTGTACCACTGTTGACAGTACCAACATATACAGTGTACCACAGTTGACATTACCAACATATACTGTGTACCACAGCTGACACTACCAACATATACTTGTACCTCAGTTGACAGTACTACCATATATTGTGTACCACCGTTGACAATACCAACGTATACTGTGTACCACAATTGACAGTACCAACGTATACTGTGCACCACAGTTGACAGTACCAACATATACTGTGTACCACAGTTGACAATACCAACATATACTGTGTACCACAGTTGACAATACCAACACATATAGTGTACCACAGGTGACAGTACCAACGTATACTGTGTACCACAGTTGCCAATGCCAACATATACTGTGTACCACAGTTGAGAGTACCAACATGTACCGTGTACCACAGTTGACAGTACCAACGTATACTGTGTACCACAGTTGACAGTACCAACGTATACTGTTTACCACAGTTGACAATACCAACATATACTGTGTACCAGAGTTGACAGTACCCACATATACTGTGTACCACAGTTGACAGTTCCAACATATATGGTGTACCACTGTTGATACTACCGACATATACTGTGTAGCACAGTTGACAGTACTAACATATACTGTGTACCACAGTTGAGAGTACCACCATATACTGGGTACCACTGTTGACAGTACCAACATATACTGTGTACCACAGTTGACAGTACCAACATATACTGTGTACCATAGTTGACAGTACCAACATAAACCTGTGTACCTCAGTTGTCAGTACCAACATATACTGTATACCACAGTTGAGAGTACCAACATATACTGTGTACCACAGTTGAAAGTACCAACGTATACTGTGTACCACAGATGACAGAATCCACGTATGTGTACCACAGTTGACAGTATCAACGTATATCTGTACCACATATTGACAGTACCAACATATAACGTGTACCACAGTTGACAGTACCAACATATACTGTGTACCACAGTTGACAGTACCAACATATACTGTGTACCACAGTTGACAGTGCCAACGTATACTGTGTACCACAGTTGCCATTACCAACGTATACTGTGTACCACAGTGGACAGTACCAACGTATATGTGTACAACATATTGACAGTACCAACATATTCTGTGTACCACAGTTGACAGTACCAACATATACTGTGTACCACAGTTGACAGTACCAACATATACTGTATACCACACTTGACAGTACCAACATATACTGTGTACAACAGTTGACAGTACCAACATATACTGTGTACCACAGTTGACATTACCAACATATACTGTGTACCAGAGATGACAGTACCAACATATACTGTGTACCACAGTTGACAGTACTAACATATACTGTGTACTACAGTTGACAGTACCAACATATACTGTGTACCACAGTTGACAGTACCAACATGAACTGTGTACCACAGTTGACAGTGCCAACATATAATGTGTACCACATTTGGCAGTACCAACATATACTGTGTACCTCAGTTGACAGTACCAACATATACTGTGTACCAAAGTTGACAGTACCAACGTATACTGTGTACCACAGTTGACAGTACCAACGTATACAGTGTACCACAGTTGACAGTACCAACATATACTGTGTACCACAGTTGACAGTACCAACGTATACTGTGTACCACAGTTGACAGTACCAACGTATACTGTGTACCACAGTTGACAGTACCAACGTATATTGTGTACCACTGTTGACAGTACCAACATATAATGTGTACCACAATTGACAGTACCAACATATACTGTGTACCACAGTTGACAGTTCCCAACATGTACCGTGAACCACAGTTGACAGTACCAACGTATACTGTGTACCACAGTTGAGAGTACCAACGTATAGTGTGTACCACAGTTGACAGTACCAACATATACTGTGTACCACAGTTGACAGTACCAACATATACTGTGTACCACAGTTCACAGTACCAACGTATACTGTGTACCACATTTGACAGTACCAACATATACTGTGTACCACAGTTCACAGTACCAACATATACTGTGTACCGCTGTTGACAGTACCAACATATTCGGTGTACCACAGTTGTCAGTACCAACATATACTGTGTACCACTGTTGACAGTACCAACATATACTGTATACCACAGTTGACAGTACCAACATATACTGTGTACCACTGTTGACAGTACCAACATATACTGTGTACCACAGTTGACAGTACCAACATATACTGTATACCACAGTTGACAGTACCAACATATACTGGGTACCACAATTGACAGTACCAACATATACTGTGTACCATAGTTGACAGTACCAACGTATATTGTGTACCACAGTTGAGAGTACCAACATACACCGTGTGCGACAGTTGACAGTACCAACATATACTGTGTACCACAGTTGACAGTACCAACATATACTGTGTACCACAGTTGACAGTACCAACATATACTGTGTACCACAGTTGACAGTACCAACATATACTGTGTACCACAGTTGACAGTACCAACATATACTGTGTACCAACATATACTGTGTATCACAGTTGACAGTACCAACATATACTCTGTACCACAGTGTACACTAACAACATATACTGTGTACCACAGTTGACAGTACCAACATATACTGTGTACCACAGTTGACAGTACCATCATATACTGTGTACAACATTTGACAGTACCAACGTATACTGTGTACCACAGTTGACAGTACCATCGTATACTGTGTACCACAGTTGATAGTACCAACGTATACTGTGTATCAGAGTTGACAGTACCAACATATACTGTGTACCACAGTTGACAGTACCAAAATATACTGTGTACCACAGCTGACACTACCAACATATACTTGTAACTCTGTTGACGGTACTAACATATACTGTGTACCACAGTTGACGGTACCAACGTATACTGTGTACCACAGTTGAAAGTACCAACGTATCCTGTGTACCACAGTTGACAGTGCCAACGTATACTGTGTACCACAGTTGCCATTACCAACGTATACTGTGTACCACAGTGGACAGTACCAACGTATATGTGTACAACATATTGACAGTACCAACATATTCTGTGTACCACAGTTGACAGTACCAACATATACTGTGTACCACAGTTGACAGTACCAACATATACTGTATACCACACTTGACAGTACCAACATATACTGTGTACCACAGTTGACAGTACCAAGATATACTGTGTACCACAGTTGACATTACCAACATATACTGTGTACCAGAGATGACAGTACCAACATATACTGTGTACCACAGTTGACAGTACTAACATATACTGTGTACCACAGTTGACAGTACCAACGTATACTGTCTACCACAGTTGACAGTACCAACATATACTGTGTACCACAGTTGACAGTACCAACATATACAGTGTACCACAGTTGACAGTACCAACATATACTGTGTACCACAGTTGACAGTACCAACATATACTGTGTACCACAGCTGACACTACCAACATATACTTGTACCTCAGTTGACAGTACTAACATATACTATGTACCACAGTTGACAGTACCAACATATACTGTGTACCACAGTTGACAGTACCAACATATACTGTGTACCACAGTTGAGAGTACCAACATATACTCGGTGCCACTTTTCACAGTACCAACATATAATGTGTACCACAGTTGACAATACCAACGTATACTGTGTACGACTTTTGACAGTACCAACGTATACTGTGTACCACAGTTGACAATGCCTTCATATAGTGTGTACCACAGTTGACAGTACCAACATATACTGTGTACCACAGTTGACAGTACCATCTTATACTGTGTACCACAGTTGACAGTACCAACGTATACTGTGTTCCACAGTTGAAAGTACCCACGTATACTGTGTACTACAGTTGACAGTACCAACATATACTGTGTACCACAGTTGACAGTACAAACGTATACTGTGTACCACAGTTGACAATACCAACATATACTGTGTACCACAGTTGACAGTACCAACATATACTGTATACCACAGTTGACAGTACCGACATATACTGTGTACCACAGTTGACAGTACCAACATATACTGTGTACCACAGTTGACAGTACCAACATATACTGTATACTACAGTTGACAGTACCAACATATACTGTGTACCAGTGTTGACAGTACCAACATATACTGTGTACCACAGTTGACAGTACCAACATATACTGTGTACCACAGCTGACACTACCAAAATATACTTGTACCTCAGTTGACAGTACTAACATATAGTGTGTACCACCGTTGTCAGTACCAACGTATACTGTGTACCACAGTTGCCAATGCCAACATATACTGTGTACCACAGTTGACAGTACCAATATATACTGTGAACCACAGTTGACAGTATCAACATATACTGTGTACCACAGTTGACAGTACCAATGTATACTGTGTACCACTGTTGACAGTACCAAAATATACTGTGTACCACAGTTGACAGTACCAACGTATACTGTGTACCACAGTTGACAGTACCAACATATACTGTGTACCACAGTTAACAGTACCAACATATACTGTGTACCACAGTTGACAGTACCAACGTATACTGTGTACCACAGTTGAAAGTACCAACGTATACTATGTACCACAGTTGACAGTACCAACATATACTGTTTACCACTTTTGACAATACCAACATATATTGTGTACCACAGTTGACAGTACCAACATATACTGTGTACCACTGCTGACAGTACCAACATATACTGTGTACCACGTTTGACAGTACCAACATATACAGTGAACCACAGTTGACAGTACCAACGTATACTGTGTACCACAGTTGACAATACCAACATATACTGTGTACCATAGTTGACAGTACCAACATATACTGTGTACCACAGTTGAAAGTACCAACGTATACTGTGTACCACAGTTGACAACACCAACATATACTGTGTACCACAGTTGACAGTACCAACATATACTGTATACCACAGTTGACAGTACCAACATATACTGTGTACCACAGTTGACAGTACCAACATATACTGTGTACCACAGTTGACAGTACCAACATATACTGTATACCACAGTTGACAGTACCAACATATACTGTGTACCACTGTTGACAGTACCAACATATACAGTGTACCACAGTTGACATTACCAACATATACTGTGTACCACAGCTGACACTACCAACATATACTTGTACCTCAGTTGACAGTACTACCATATATTGTGTACCACCGTTGACAATACCAACGTATACTGTGTACCACAATTGACAGTACCAACGTATACTGTGCACCACAGTTGACAGTACCAACATATACTGTGTACCACAGTTGACAATACCAACATATACTGTGTACCACAGTTGACAATACCAACACATATAGTGTACCACAGGTGACAGTACCAACGTATACTGTGTACCACAGTTGCCAATGCCAACATATACTGTGTACCACAGTTGAGAGTACCAACATGTACCGTGTACCACAGTTGACAGTACCAACGTATACTGTGTACCACAGTTGACAGTACCAACGTATACTGTTTACCACAGTTGACAATACCAACATATACTGTGTACCAGAGTTGACAGTACCCACATATACTGTGTACCACAGTTGACAGTTCCAACATATATGGTGTACCACTGTTGATACTACCGACATATACTGTGTAGCACAGTTGACAGTACTAACATATACTGTGTACCACAGTTGAGAGTACCACCATATACTGGGTACCACTGTTGACAGTACCAACATATACTGTGTACCACAGTTGACAGTACCAACATATACTGTGTACCATAGTTGACAGTACCAACATAAACCTGTGTACCTCAGTTGTCAGTACCAACATATACTGTATACCACAGTTGAGAGTACCAACATATACTGTGTACCACTGTTGACAGTACCAACATATACCGTGTACCACAGTTGACAGTACCAACATATACTGTGTACCACAGCTGACACTACCAACATATACTTGTACCTCAATTGACAGTACTACAATATATTGTGTACCACCGTTGACAATACCAACGTATACTGTGTACCACAGTTGACAGTACCAACGTATACTGTGCACCACAGTTGACAGTACCAACATATACTGTGTACCACAGTTGACAATACCAACATATATTGTGTACCACAGTTGACAATACCAACACATATAGTGTACCACAGTTGACAGTACCAACGTATACTGTGTACCACAGTTGAGAGTACCAACATGTACCGTGTACCACAGTTGACACTACCAACGTATACTGTGTACCACAGTTGACAATACCAACATATACTGTGTACCACAGTTGACAGTACCAACATATACTGTGTACCACAGTTGAAAGTACCAACGTATACTGTGTACCACAGTTGACAACACCAACATATACTGTGTACCACAGTTGACAGTACCAACATATACTGTATACCACAGTTGACAGTACCAACATATACTGTGTACCACAGTTGACACTACCAACATATACTGTGTACCACAGTTGACAGTACCAACATATACTGTATACCACAGTTGACAGTACCAACATATACTGTGTACCACTGTTGACAGTACCAACATATACCGTGTACCACAGTTGACAGTACCAACATATACTGTGTACCACAGCTGACACTACCAACATATACTTGTACCTCAGTTGACAGTACTACCATATATTGTGTACCACCGTTGACAATACCAACGTATACTGTGTACCACAGTTGACAGTACCAACGTATACTGTGCACCACAGTTGACAGTACCAAAATATACTGTGTACCACAGTTGACAATACCAACATATACTGTGTACCACAGTTGACAGTACCAACACATATAGTGTACCACAGTTGACAGTACCAACGTATACTGTGTACCACAGTTGCCAATGCCAACATATACTGTGTACCACAGTTGAGAGTACCAACATATACTGTGTACCACAGTTGACAGTACCAACATATACTGTGTACCACAGTTGACAGTACCAACATATACTGTGTACCACAGTTGACAGTACCAATGTATAATGTGTACCACAGTTGACAGTACCAACATATACTGTGTACCACAGTTGACAGTACCAACATATACTGTGTACCATAGTTGACATTACCAACGTATATTGTGTTCCACAGTTGACAGTACCAACATGTACTGTGTACCACAGTTGACTGTACCAACGTATACTGTGTACCACAGTTGACAGTACCAACGTATACTGTGTACCACAGTTGACAGTACCAAAATATAACGTGTACCACAGTTGGCTGTACCATCATATACTGTGTACCACAGTTGACAGTACCAACATATATTGTGTACCACAGTTGACAGTACCAACATATACTGTGTACCACAGTTGACAATACCAACATATACTGTGTACCACAGTTGACAATACCAACACATATAGTGTACCACAGTTGACAGTACCAACGTATATTGTGTACCACAGTTGCCAATGCCAACATATACTGTGTACCACAGTTGAGAGTACCAACATGTACCGTGTACCACAGTTGACAGTACCAACGTATACTGTGTACCACAGTTGACAATACCAACATATACTGTGTACCACAGTTGACAGTACCAACATATACTGTATACCACAGTTGACAGTACCAACATATACTGTGTACCACAGTTGACAGTACCAACATATACTGTGTACCACAGTTGACAGTACCAACATATACTGTATACCACAGTCGACAGTACCAACATATACTGTGTACCAGTGTTGACAGTACCAACATATACTGTGTACCACAGTTGACAGTACCAACATATACTGTGTACCACAGCTGACACTACCAAAATATACTTGTACCTCAGTTGACAGTACTAACATATATTGTGTACCACTGTTGACAGTACCAACGTATACTGTGTACCACAGTTGCCAATGCCAACATATACTGTGTACCACAGTTGACAGTACCAACATATACTGTGAACCACAGTTGACAGTATCAACATATACTGTGTACCACAGTTGACAGTACCAATGTATACTGTGTACTACTGTTGACAGTACCAAAATATACTGTGTACCACAGTTGAAAGTACCAACGTATACTGTGTACCACAGTTGACAGTACCAACATATACTGTGTACCACAGTTAACAGTACCAACATATACTGTGTACCACAGTTGACAGTACTAACATATAATGTGTACCACAGTTGGCAGTACCAACATATACTGTGTACCTCAGATGACAGTACCAACATATACTGTGTACCACAATTGACAATACCAACATATACTATGTACCACAGTTGACAGTACCAACATATACTGTGTACCACAGTTGACAGTACCAACATATACTGTGTACCACAGTTGACAGTACCAACATATACTGTGTACCTCAGTTAACAGTACCCACATATACTGTGTACCACAGTTGACAGTACCATCATATACTGTGAACCACAGTTGACAGTTCCAACGTATACTGTGTACCAGAATTGACAGTACCAACATATACTGTGTACCACAGTTGACAGTACCAAAATATACTGTGTACCACAGCTGACATTACCAACATATACTTGTAACTCTGTTGACAGTACTAACATATACTGTGTACCACAGTTGACTGTACCAACGTATACTGTGTACCACAGTTGAAAGTACCAACGTATACTCTGTACCACAGTTGACAGTACCAACATATACTGTGTACCACATTTGACAGTTCCATCATATACTGTGTACCACAGTTTACAGTACCAACATATACTGTGTACCACAGTTGACAGTACCAACGTATACTGTGTACCACAGTTGACAGTACCAACATATACTGTGTACCACAGTTCACAGTACCAACATATA
Source organism: Eledone cirrhosa (assembly GCA_964016885.1). Lineage (NCBI taxonomy): Eukaryota > Metazoa > Mollusca > Cephalopoda > Octopoda > Eledonidae > Eledone > Eledone cirrhosa. The sequence goes on from OZ024755.1 coordinate 44,555,084, forward strand.
CAGTGTACCACAATTGACAGTACCAACATATACTGTGTACCACAGTTGACAGTACCAACATGTACCGTGTACCACATTTGACAGTACCAACGTATACAGTGTACGACAGTTGACAATACCAACATATACTGTGTACCACGGTTGACAGTACCAACATATACTGTATACCACAGTTGACAGTACCAACATATACAGTGTACCAGAGTTGACAGTACCAACATATACTGTGTACCACAGTTGACAGTACCAACATATACTGTATATCACAGTTGACAGTACCAACATATACTGTGTACCACTGTTGACAGTACCAACATATACCGTGTACCACAGTTGACAGTACCAACATATACTGTGTACCACAGCTGACACTACCAACATATACTTGTACCTCATTTTACAGTACTACAATATATTGTGTACCACCGTTGACAATACCAACGTATACTGTGTACCACAGTTGACAGTACCAACGTATACTGTGTACCACAGTTGACAGTACCAACATATACTGTGTACCACAGTTGACAATACCAACACATACTGTGTACCACAGTTGACAGTACCAACGTATACTGTGTACCACAGTTGCCAATGCCAACATATACTGTGTACCACAGTTGACGGTACCAACATATACTGTGTACCACAGTTGACAGTACCAACATATTCTGTGTACCACAGTTGACAGTACCAACATATACTGTGTACCACAGTTGACAGTACCAATGTATACTGTGTACCACTGTTGACAGTACCAAAATATACTGTGTACCACAGTTGACAGTACCAACGTATACTGTGTACCAGAGTTGACAGTACCAACATATATCGTGTACCACAGTTGACAGTACCAACATATACTGTGTACCACAGTTGACAGTACCAACATGTACTGTGTACCACAGTTGACAGTGCCAACATATACTGTGTACCACATTTGGCAGTACCAACATATACTGTGTACCTCAGTTGACAGTACCAACATATACTGTGTACCAAAGTTGACAGTACCAACGTATACTGTGTACCACTGTTGACAGTACCAACGTATACAGTGTACCACAGTTGACAGTACAAACATATACTGTGTAACACAGTTGACAATACCAACATATACTGTGTAGCACAGTTGACAGTACCAACATATACTGTATACCACAGTTGACAGTACCAACATATACAGTGTACCAGAGTTGACAGTACCAACATATACCGTGTACCACAGTTGACAGTACCAACATATACTGTGTACCACAGCTGACACTACCAACATATACTTGTACCACATTTTACAGTACTACAATATATTGTGTACCACCGTTGACAATACCAACGTATACTGTGTACCACAGTTGACAGTACCAACGTATACTGTGTACCACAGTTGACAGTACCAACATATACTGTGTACCACAGTTGACAATACCAGCATATACTGTGTACCACAGTTGACAATACCAACACATACTGTGTACCACAGTTGACAGTACCAACGTATACTGTGTACCACAGTTGCCAATGCCAACATATACTGTGTACCACAGTTGACAGTACCAACATATACTGTGTACCACAGTTGACAGTACCAACATATTCTGTGTACCACAGTTGACAGTACCAACATATACTGTGTACCACAGTTGACAGTACCAATGTATACTGTGTACCACTGTTGACAGTACAAAAATATACTGTGTACCACAGTTGACAGTACCAACGTATACTGTGTACCAGAGTTGACAGTACCAACATATAACGTGTACCACAGTTGACAGTACCAACATATACTGTGTACCACAGTTGACAGTACCAACATGTACTGTGTACCACAGTTGACAGTGGCAACATATACTGTGTACCACATTTGGCAGTACCAACATATACAGTGTACCTCAGTTGACAGTACCAACATATACTGTGTACCAAAGTTGACAGTACCAACGTATACTGTGTACCACAGTTGACAGTACCAACGTATACAGTGTACCACAGTTGACAGTACAAACATATACTGTGTAACACAGTTGACAATACCAACATATACTGTGTACCACAGTTGACAGTACCAACGTATACTGTGTACCACTGTTGACAGTACCAACATATACTGTGTACCACAATTGACAGTACCAACATATACTGTGTACCACAGTTGACAGTACCAACATGTACCTTGAACCACAATTGACAGTACCAACGTATACTGTGTACCACAGTTGAGAGTGCCAACGTATAGTATGTACCACAGTTGACAGTACCAACATATACTGTGTACCACAGTTGACAGTACCAACATATACTGTGTACCACAGTTCACAGTACCAACGTATACTGTGTACCACATTTGACAGTACCAACATATACTGTGTACCACAGTTGACAGTACCAACATATACTGTGTACCACAGTTGCCAATGCCAACATATACTGTGTACCACAGTTGACAGGTACCAACATATACTGTGTACCTCAGTTGACAGTACCAACATATACTGTGTACCACAGTTGACAGTACCAATGTATACTGTGTACCACTGTTGACAGTACCAAAATATACTGTGTACCACAGTTGACAGTACCAACATATACTGTGTACCAGAGATGACAGTACCAACATATACTGTGTACCACAGTTGACAGTACTAACATATACTGTGTACTACAGTTGACAGAACCAACATATACTGTGTACCACAGTTGACAGTACCAACATGTACTGTGTACCACAGTTGACAGTGCCAACATATACTGTGTACCACAGTTGACAGTACCAACATATACTGTGTACCACAGTTGACAGTACCAACATATACTGTGTACCACAGTTGACAGTACCAATGTATAATGTGTACCACAGTTGACAGTACCAACATATACTGTGTACCACAGTTGACAGTACCAACATATACTGTGTACCATAGTTGACATTACCAACGTATATTGTGTTCCACAGTTGACAGTACCAACATGTACTGTGTACCACAGTTGACAGTACCAACGTATACTGTGTACCACAGTTGACAGTACCAACGTATACTGTGTACCACAGTTGACAGTACCAACATATAACGTGTACCACAGTTGGCAGTACCATCATATACTGTGTACCACAGTTGACAGTACCAACATATATTGTGTACCACAGTTGACAGTACCAACATATACTGTGTACCATAGTTGACATTACCAACGTATATTGTGTACCACAGTTGACAGTACCAACATATCATGTGTACCTCAGTTGACAGTACCAACATATACTGTATACCACAGTTGACAGTACCAACATATACTGTGTACCACTGTTGACAGTACCAATATATACCGTGTACCACAGTTGACAGTACCAACATATACTGTGTACCACAGCTGACACTACCAACATATACTTGTACCTCAGTTGACAGTACTACCATATATTGTGTACCACCGTTGACAATACCAACGTATACTGTGTACCACAGTTGACAGTACCAACGTATACTGTGCACCACATTTGACAGTACCAACATATACTGTGTACCACAGTTGACAATACCAACATATACTGTGTACCACAGTTGACAATACCAACACATATAGTGTACCACAGTTGACAGTACCAACGTATATTGTGAACCACAGTTGACAATGCCAACATATACTGTGTACCACAGTTGAGAGTACCAACATGTACCGTGTACCACAGTTGACAGTACCAACGTATACTGTGTACCACAGTTGACAATACCAACATATACTGTTACCACAGTTGACAGTACCAACATATACTGTGTACCACAGTTGAAAGTACCAACGTATACTGTGTACCACAGTTGACAACACCAACATATACTGTGTACCACAGTTGACAGTACCAACATATACTGTATACCACAGTTGACAGTACCAACATATACTGTGTACCACAGTTGACAGTACCAACATATACTGTGTACCACAGTTGACAGTACCAACATATACTGTATACCACAGTTGACAGTACCAACATATACTGTGTACCACTGTTGACAGTACCAACATATACCGTGTACCACAGTTGACAGTACCAACATATACTGTGTACCACAGCTGACACTACCAACATATACTTGTACTTCAGTTGACAGTACTACCATATATTGTGTACCACCGTTGACAATACCAACGTATACTGTGTACCACAGTTGACAGTACCAACGTATACTGTGCACCACAGTTGACAGTACCAACATATACTGTGTACCACAGTTGACAATACCAACATATACTGTGTACCACAGTTGACAATACCAACACATATAGTGTACCACAGTTGACAGTACCAACGTATACTGTGTACCACAGTTGCCAATGCCAACATATACTGTGTACCACAGTTGAGAGTACCAACATATACTGTGTACCACAGTTGACAGTACCAACATATACTGTGTACCACAGTTGACAGTACCAACATATACTGTGTACCACAGTTGACAGTACAAATGTATACTGTGTACCACAGTTGACAGTACCAACATATACTGTGTACCACAGTTGACAGTACCAACATATACTGTGTACCCTAGTTGACATTACCAACGTATATCGTGTACCACAGTTGACAGTACCAACATGTACTGTGTACCACAGTTGACAGTACCAACGTATACTGTGTACCACAGTTGACAGTACCAACGTATACTGTGTACCACAGTTGACAGTACCAACATATAACGTGTACCACAGTTGGCAGTACCATCATATACTGTGTACCACAGTTGACAGTACCAACATATATTGTGTACCACAGTTGACAGTACCAACATATACTGTGTACCATAGTTGACATTACCAACGTATATTGTGTACCACAGTTGACAGTACCAACATGCACCGTGTACAACAGTTGACAGTACCAACATATACTGTGTACCACAGTTGCGAGTACCAACATATACCGTGTACCACAGTTGACAGTACCAACATATACTGTGTACCACAGCTGACACTACCAACATATACCTGTACCTCAGTTGACAGTACTACCATATATTGTGTACCACCGTTGACAATACCAACGTATACTGTGTACCACAGTTGACAGTACCAACGTATACTGTGCACCACAGTTGACAGTACCAAAATATACTGTGTACCACAGTTGACAATACCAACATATACTGTGTACCACAGTTGACAGTACCAACACATATAGTGTACCACAGTTGACAGTACCAACGTATACTGTGTACCACAGTTGCCAATGCCAACATATACTGTGTACCACAGTTGAGAGTACCAACATATACTGTGTACCACAGTTGACAGTACCAACATATACTGTGTACCACAGTTGACAGTACCAACATATACTGTGTACCACAGTTGACAGTACCAATGTATAATGTGTACCACAGTTGACAGTACCAACATATACTGTGTACCACAGTTGACAGTACCAACATATACTGTGTACCATAGTTGACATTACCAACGTATATTGTGTTCCACAGTTGACAGTACCAACATGTACTGTGTACCACAGTTGACTGTACCAACGTATACTGTGTACCACAGTTGACAGTACCAACGTATACTGTGTACCACAGTTGACAGTACCAAAATATAACGTGTACCACAGTTGGCTGTACCATCATATACTGTGTACCACAGTTGACAGTACCAACATATATTGTGTACCACAGTTGACAGTACCAACATATACTGTGTACCACAGTTGACAATACCAACATATACTGTGTACCACAGTTGACAATACCAACACATATAGTGTACCACAGTTGACAGTACCAACGTATATTGTGTACCACAGTTGCCAATGCCAACATATACTGTGTACCACAGTTGAGAGTACCAACATGTACCGTGTACCACAGTTGACAGTACCAACGTATACTGTGTACCACAGTTGACAATACCAACATATACTGTGTACCACAGTTGACAGTACCAACATATACTGTATACCACAGTTGACAGTACCAACATATACTGTGTACCACAGTTGACAGTACCAACATATACTGTGTACCACAGTTGACAGTACCAACATATACTGTATACCACAGTCGACAGTACCAACATATACTGTGTACCAGTGTTGACAGTACCAACATATACTGTGTACCACAGTTGACAGTACCAACATATACTGTGTACCACAGCTGACACTACCAAAATATACTTGTACCTCAGTTGACAGTACTAACATATATTGTGTACCACTGTTGACAGTACCAACGTATACTGTGTACCACAGTTGCCAATGCCAACATATACTGTGTACCACAGTTGACAGTACCAACATATACTGTGAACCACAGTTGACAGTATCAACATATACTGTGTACCACAGTTGACAGTACCAATGTATACTGTGTACTACTGTTGACAGTACCAAAATATACTGTGTACCACAGTTGAAAGTACCAACGTATACTGTGTACCACAGTTGACAGTACCAACATATACTGTGTACCACAGTTAACAGTACCAACATATACTGTGTACCACAGTTGACAGTACTAACATATAATGTGTACCACAGTTGGCAGTACCAACATATACTGTGTACCTCAGATGACAGTACCAACATATACTGTGTACCACAATTGACAATACCAACATATACTATGTACCACAGTTGACAGTACCAACATATACTGTGTACCACAGTTGACAGTACCAACATATACTGTGTACCACAGTTGACAGTACCAACATATACTGTGTACCTCAGTTAACAGTACCCACATATACTGTGTACCACAGTTGACAGTACCATCATATACTGTGAACCACAGTTGACAGTTCCAACGTATACTGTGTACCAGAATTGACAGTACCAACATATACTGTGTACCACAGTTGACAGTACCAAAATATACTGTGTACCACAGCTGACATTACCAACATATACTTGTAACTCTGTTGACAGTACTAACATATACTGTGTACCACAGTTGACTGTACCAACGTATACTGTGTACCACAGTTGAAAGTACCAACGTATACTCTGTACCACAGTTGACAGTACCAACATATACTGTGTACCACATTTGACAGTTCCATCATATACTGTGTACCACAGTTTACAGTACCAACATATACTGTGTACCACAGTTGACAGTACCAACGTATACTGTGTACCACAGTTGACAGTACCAACATATACTGTGTACCACAGTTCACAGTACCAACATATACAGTGTACCACAATTGACAGTACCAACATATACTGTGTACCACAGTTGACAGTACCAACATGTACCGTGTACCACATTTGACAGTACCAACGTATACAGTGTACGACAGTTGACAATACCAACATATACTGTGTACCACGGTTGACAGTACCAACATATACTGTATACCACAGTTGACAGTACCAACATATACAGTGTACCAGAGTTGACAGTACCAACATATACTGTGTACCACAGTTGACAGTACCAACATATACTGTATATCACAGTTGACAGTACCAACATATACTGTGTACCACTGTTGACAGTACCAACATATACCGTGTACCACAGTTGACAGTACCAACATATACTGTGTACCACAGCTGACACTACCAACATATACTTGTACCTCATTTTACAGTACTACAATATATTGTGTACCACCGTTGACAATACCAACGTATACTGTGTACCACAGTTGACAGTACCAACGTATACTGTGTACCACAGTTGACAGTACCAACATATACTGTGTACCACAGTTGACAATACCAACACATACTGTGTACCACAGTTGACAGTACCAACGTATACTGTGTACCACAGTTGCCAATGCCAACATATACTGTGTACCACAGTTGACGGTACCAACATATACTGTGTACCACAGTTGACAGTACCAACATATTCTGTGTACCACAGTTGACAGTACCAACATATACTGTGTACCACAGTTGACAGTACCAATGTATACTGTGTACCACTGTTGACAGTACCAAAATATACTGTGTACCACAGTTGACAGTACCAACGTATACTGTGTACCAGAGTTGACAGTACCAACATATATCGTGTACCACAGTTGACAGTACCAACATATACTGTGTACCACAGTTGACAGTACCAACATGTACTGTGTACCACAGTTGACAGTGCCAACATATACTGTGTACCACATTTGGCAGTACCAACATATACTGTGTACCTCAGTTGACAGTACCAACATATACTGTGTACCAAAGTTGACAGTACCAACGTATACTGTGTACCACTGTTGACAGTACCAACGTATACAGTGTACCACAGTTGACAGTACAAACATATACTGTGTAACACAGTTGACAATACCAACATATACTGTGTAGCACAGTTGACAGTACCAACATATACTGTATACCACAGTTGACAGTACCAACATATACAGTGTACCAGAGTTGACAGTACCAACATATACCGTGTACCACAGTTGACAGTACCAACATATACTGTGTACCACAGCTGACACTACCAACATATACTTGTACCACATTTTACAGTACTACAATATATTGTGTACCACCGTTGACAATACCAACGTATACTGTGTACCACAGTTGACAGTACCAACGTATACTGTGTACCACAGTTGACAGTACCAACATATACTGTGTACCACAGTTGACAATACCAGCATATACTGTGTACCACAGTTGACAATACCAACACATACTGTGTACCACAGTTGACAGTACCAACGTATACTGTGTACCACAGTTGCCAATGCCAACATATACTGTGTACCACAGTTGACAGTACCAACATATACTGTGTACCACAGTTGACAGTACCAACATATTCTGTGTACCACAGTTGACAGTACCAACATATACTGTGTACCACAGTTGACAGTACCAATGTATACTGTGTACCACTGTTGACAGTACAAAAATATACTGTGTACCACAGTTGACAGTACCAACGTATACTGTGTACCAGAGTTGACAGTACCAACATATAACGTGTACCACAGTTGACAGTACCAACATATACTGTGTACCACAGTTGACAGTACCAACATGTACTGTGTACCACAGTTGACAGTGGCAACATATACTGTGTACCACATTTGGCAGTACCAACATATACAGTGTACCTCAGTTGACAGTACCAACATATACTGTGTACCAAAGTTGACAGTACCAACGTATACTGTGTACCACAGTTGACAGTACCAACGTATACAGTGTACCACAGTTGACAGTACAAACATATACTGTGTAACACAGTTGACAATACCAACATATACTGTGTACCACAGTTGACAGTACCAACGTATACTGTGTACCACTGTTGACAGTACCAACATATACTGTGTACCACAATTGACAGTACCAACATATACTGTGTACCACAGTTGACAGTACCAACATGTACCTTGAACCACAATTGACAGTACCAACGTATACTGTGTACCACAGTTGAGAGTGCCAACGTATAGTATGTACCACAGTTGACAGTACCAACATATACTGTGTACCACAGTTGACAGTACCAACATATACTGTGTACCACAGTTCACAGTACCAACGTATACTGTGTACCACATTTGACAGTACCAACATATACTGTGTACCACAGTTGACAGTACCAACATATACTGTGTACCACAGTTGCCAATGCCAACATATACTGTGTACCACAGTTGACAGGTACCAACATATACTGTGTACCTCAGTTGACAGTACCAACATATACTGTGTACCACAGTTGACAGTACCAATGTATACTGTGTACCACTGTTGACAGTACCAAAATATACTGTGTACCACAGTTGACAGTACCAACATATACTGTGTACCAGAGATGACAGTACCAACATATACTGTGTACCACAGTTGACAGTACTAACATATACTGTGTACTACAGTTGACAGAACCAACATATACTGTGTACCACAGTTGACAGTACCAACATGTACTGTGTACCACAGTTGACAGTGCCAACATATACTGTGTACCACAGTTGACAGTACCAACATATACTGTGTACCACAGTTGACAGTACCAACATATACTGTGTACCACAGTTGACAGTACCAATGTATAATGTGTACCACAGTTGACAGTACCAACATATACTGTGTACCACAGTTGACAGTACCAACATATACTGTGTACCATAGTTGACATTACCAACGTATATTGTGTTCCACAGTTGACAGTACCAACATGTACTGTGTACCACAGTTGACAGTACCAACGTATACTGTGTACCACAGTTGACAGTACCAACGTATACTGTGTACCACAGTTGACAGTACCAACATATAACGTGTACCACAGTTGGCAGTACCATCATATACTGTGTACCACAGTTGACAGTACCAACATATATTGTGTACCACAGTTGACAGTACCAACATATACTGTGTACCATAGTTGACATTACCAACGTATATTGTGTACCACAGTTGACAGTACCAACATATCATGTGTACCTCAGTTGACAGTACCAACATATACTGTATACCACAGTTGACAGTACCAACATATACTGTGTACCACTGTTGACAGTACCAATATATACCGTGTACCACAGTTGACAGTACCAACATATACTGTGTACCACAGCTGACACTACCAACATATACTTGTACCTCAGTTGACAGTACTACCATATATTGTGTACCACCGTTGACAATACCAACGTATACTGTGTACCACAGTTGACAGTACCAACGTATACTGTGCACCACATTTGACAGTACCAACATATACTGTGTACCACAGTTGACAATACCAACATATACTGTGTACCACAGTTGACAATACCAACACATATAGTGTACCACAGTTGACAGTACCAACGTATATTGTGAACCACAGTTGACAATGCCAACATATACTGTGTACCACAGTTGAGAGTACCAACATGTACCGTGTACCACAGTTGACAGTACCAACGTATACTGTGTACCACAGTTGACAATACCAACATATACTGTTACCACAGTTGACAGTACCAACATATACTGTGTACCACAGTTGAAAGTACCAACGTATACTGTGTACCACAGTTGACAACACCAACATATACTGTGTACCACAGTTGACAGTACCAACATATACTGTATACCACAGTTGACAGTACCAACATATACTGTGTACCACAGTTGACAGTACCAACATATACTGTGTACCACAGTTGACAGTACCAACATATACTGTATACCACAGTTGACAGTACCAACATATACTGTGTACCACTGTTGACAGTACCAACATATACCGTGTACCACAGTTGACAGTACCAACATATACTGTGTACCACAGCTGACACTACCAACATATACTTGTACTTCAGTTGACAGTACTACCATATATTGTGTACCACCGTTGACAATACCAACGTATACTGTGTACCACAGTTGACAGTACCAACGTATACTGTGCACCACAGTTGACAGTACCAACATATACTGTGTACCACAGTTGACAATACCAACATATACTGTGTACCACAGTTGACAATACCAACACATATAGTGTACCACAGTTGACAGTACCAACGTATACTGTGTACCACAGTTGCCAATGCCAACATATACTGTGTACCACAGTTGAGAGTACCAACATATACTGTGTACCACAGTTGACAGTACCAACATATACTGTGTACCACAGTTGACAGTACCAACATATACTGTGTACCACAGTTGACAGTACAAATGTATACTGTGTACCACAGTTGACAGTACCAACATATACTGTGTACCACAGTTGACAGTACCAACATATACTGTGTACCCTAGTTGACATTACCAACGTATATCGTGTACCACAGTTGACAGTACCAACATGTACTGTGTACCACAGTTGACAGTACCAACGTATACTGTGTACCACAGTTGACAGTACCAACGTATACTGTGTACCACAGTTGACAGTACCAACATATAACGTGTACCACAGTTGGCAGTACCATCATATACTGTGTACCACAGTTGACAGTACCAACATATATTGTGTACCACAGTTGACAGTACCAACATATACTGTGTACCATAGTTGACATTACCAACGTATATTGTGTACCACAGTTGACAGTACCAACATGCACCGTGTACAACAGTTGACAGTACCAACATATACTGTGTACCACAGTTGCGAGTACCAACATAAACTGTGTACCACAGTTGACAGTACCAACATATACTGTGTACCACAGTTGACAGTACCAACATATACTGTATACCACAGTTGACAGTACCAACATATACTGTGTACCATAGTTGACAGTACCAAGATATACTGTGTACCACAGTTGACAGTACCAACATATACTGTGTACCACAGTTGACAGTACTAACGTATACTGTGTACTACAGTTGACAGTACCAACATATACTGTGTACCACAGTTGACAGTACCAACATGTACTGTGTACCACAGTTGACAGTACCAACATATACTGTGTACCACAGTTGGCAGTACCAACATATACAGTGTACCACAGTTGACAGTACCAACATATACTGTGTACCACATTTGACAGTACCAACATATACTGTGTACCACAGTTGACAGTACCAACATGTACCGTGAACCACAGTTGACAGTACCAACATATACTGTGTACAACAGTTGAGAGTACCAACGTATAGTACGTACCACAGTTGACAGTACCAACATATACTGTGTACCACAGCTGACAGTACCAACATATACTGTGTACCACAGTTCACAGTACCAAAGTATACTGTGTACCACATTTGACAGTACCAACATATACTGTGTACCACAGTTGACAGTACCAACATATACTGTGTACCACTGTTGACAGTACCAACATGTACCGTGTACCACAGTTGACAGTAGCAACGTATACTGTGTACCACAGTTGACAATACCAACATATACTGTGTACCACAGTTGACAGTACCAACATATACTGTGTACCTCAGTTAACAGTACCCACATATACTGTGTACCACAGTTGACAGTACCAACATATACTGTGTACCACAGTTGACAGTATAAACATATACTGTGTACCACAGTTGACAGTACCATCATATACTGTGTGCCACAGTTAACAGTACCAACATATACTGTGTACCACAGTTGACAGTACCAACGTATACTGTCTACCACAGTTGACAGTACCAACATATACTGTGTACCACAGTTGACAGTACCAACATATACAGTGTACCACAGTTGACAGTACCAACATATACTGTGTACCACAGTTGACAGTACAAACATATACTGTGTACCACAGCTGACACTACCAACATATACTTGTACCTCAGTTGACAGTACTAACATATACTATGTACCACAGTTGACAGTACCAACATATACTGTGTACCACAGTTGACAGTACCAACATATACTGTGTACCACAGTTGACAGTACCAACATATACTCGGTGCCACTTTTCACAGTACCAACATATACTGTGTACCACAGTTGACAATACCAACGTATACTGTGTACCACATTTGACAGTACCAACGTATACTGTGTAGCACAGTTGACAATGCCATCATATAGTGTGTACCACATTTGACAGTACCAACATATACTGTGTACCACATTTGACAGTACCATCTTATACTGTGTACCACAGTTGACAGTACCAACGTATACTGTGTACCACAGTTGAAAGTACCCACGTATACTGTGTACCACAGTTGACAGTACCAACATATACTGTGTACCACAGTTGACAGTACAAACGTATACTGTGTAACACAGTTGACAATACCAACATATACTGTGTACCACAGTTGACAGTACCAACATATACTGTATACCACAGTTGACAGTACCAACATATACTGTGTACCACAGTTGACAGTACCAACATATACTGTGTACCACAGTTGACAATACCAACATATACTGTATACCACAGTCGACAGTACCAACATATACTGTGTACCAGTGTTGACAGTACCAACATATACTGTGTACCACAGTTGACAGTACCAACATATACTGTGTACCACAGCTGACACTACCAAAATATACTTGTACCTCAGTTGACAGTACTAACATATATTGTGTACCACCGTTGACAGTACCAACGTATACTGTGTACCACAGTTGCCAATGCCAACATATACTGTGTACCACAGTTGACAGTACCAACATATACTGTGTACCACAGTTGACAGTACCAACATATACTGTGAACCACAGTTGACAGTATCAACATATACTGTGTACCACAGTTGACAGTACCAATGTATACTGTGTACCACTGTTGACAGTACCAAAATATACTGTGTACAACAGTTGACAGTACCAACGTATACTGTGTACCACAGTTGACAGTACCAACATATACTGTGTACCACAGTTAACAGTACCAACATATACTGTGTACCACAGTTGACAGTACTAACATATACTGTGTACCACAGTTGGCAGTACCAACATATACAGTGTACCTCAGATGACAGTACCAACATATACTGTGTACCACAATTGACAATACCAACATATACTGTGTACCACAGTTGACAGTACCAACATATACTGTGTACCACAGTTGACAGTACCAACATATACTGTGTACCACAGTTGACAGTACCAACATATACTGTGTACCTCAGTTAACAGTACCCACATATACTGTGTACCACAGTTGACAGTACCATCATATACTGTGTACCACAGTTGACAGTTCCAACGTATACTGTGTACCAGAATTGACAGTACCAACATATACTGTGTTCCACAGTTGACAGTACCAAAATATACTGTGTACCACAGCTGACATTACCAACATATACTTGTAACTCTGTTGACAGTACTAACATATACTGTGTACCACAGTTGACTGTACCAACGTATACTGTGTACCACAGTTGACAGTACCAACATATACTGTGTACCACAGTTGACAATACCAACATATATTGTGTACCACAGTTGACAGTACCAACGTATACTGTGTACCACTGGTGACAGTACCAACATATACTGTGTACCACGTTTGACAGTACCAACATATACAGTGAACCACAGTTGACAGTACCAACATATACTGTGTACCACAGTTGACAGTACCAACATATAGTGTGTACCACAGCTGACACTACCAACATATACTTGTACCTCAGTTGACAGTACTAACATATACTGTGTACCACAGTTGACAGTACCAACGTATACTGTGTACCACAGTTGAAAGTACCTATATATACTGTTTACCACAGTTGACAGTACCAACATATACAGTGTACCACATTTGACAGTACCATCATATACTGTGTACCACAGTTGACAGTACCAACATATACTGTGTACCACAGTTGACAGTACCAACGTATACTGTGTACCACAGTTGACAGTACCAACATATACTGTGTACCACAGTTCAGAGTACCAACATATACAGTGTACCACAATTGACAGTACCAACATATACTGTGTACCACAGTTGAGAGTACCAACATATACTGTGTACCACAGTTGACAGTACCAACATGTACCGTGTACCACATTTGACAGTACCAACATATACTGTATACCACAGTTGACAGTACCAACATATACAGTGTACCAGAGTTGACAGTACCAACATATACTGTGTACAACAGTTGACAGTACCAACATATACTGTATACCACAGTTGACAGTACCAACATATACTGTGTACCACTGTTGATAGTACCAACACATATAGTGTACCACAGTTGACAGTACCAACATATACTGTGTACCACAGTTGAAAGTACCAACGTATACTGTGTACCACAGTTGAAAGTACCTATATATACTGTTTACCACAGTTGACAGTACCAACATATACAGTGTACCACATTTGACAGTACCATCATATACTGTGTACCACAGTTGACAATACCAACATGTACCGTGTACCACAGTTGACACTACCAACGTATACTGTGTACCACAGTTGACAATACCAACATATACTGTGTACCACAGTTGACAGTACCAACATATACTGTGTACCACAGTTGAAAGTACCAACGTATACTGTGTACCACAGTTGACAACACCAACATATACTGTGTACCACAGTTGACAGTACCAAGATATACTGTATACCACAGTTGACAGTACCAACATATACTGTGTACCACAGTTGACAGTACCGACATATACTGTGTACCACAGTTGACAGTACCAACATATACTGTATACCACAGTTGACAGTACCAACATATACTGTGTACCACTGTTGACAGTACCAACATATACTGTGTACCACAGTTGACAGTACCAACATATACTGTGTACCACAGCTGACACTACCAACATATACTTGTACCTCAGTTGACAGTACTACCATATATTGTGTACTACCGTTGACAATACCAACGTATACTGTGTACCACAGTTGACAGTACCAACGTATACTGTGCACCACAGTTGACAGTACCAAAATATACTGTGTACCACAGTTGACAATACCAACATATACTGTGTACCACAGTTGACAATACCAACACATATAGTGTACCACAGTTGACAGTACCAACGTATACTGTGTACCACAGTTGCCAATGCCAACATATACTGTGTACCACAGTTGAGAGTACCAACATATACTGTGTACCACAGTTGACAGTACCAACATATACTGTGTACCACAGTTGACAGTACCAACATATACTGTGTACCACAGTTGACAGTACCAATGTATAATGTGTACCACAGTTGACAGTACCAACATATACTGTGTACCACAGTTGACAGTACCAACATATAATGTGTACCATAGTTGACATTACCAACGTATATTGTGTTCCACAGTTGACAGTACCAACATATACTGTGTACCACAGTTGACAGTACCAACGTATACTGTGTACCACAGTTGACAGTACCAACGTATACTGTGTACCACAGTTGACAGTACCAACATATAACGTGTACCACAGTTGGCAGTACCATCATATACTGTGTACCACAGTTGACAGTACCAACATATATTGTGTACCACAGTTGACAGTACCAACATATAATGTGTACCACAGTTGACAATACCAACATATACTGTGTACCACAGTTGACAATACCAACACATATAGTGTACCACAGTTGACAGTACCAACGTATATTGTGTACCACAGTTGCCAATGCCAACATATACTGTGTACCACAGTTGACAGTACCAACATATACTGTGTACCACAGTTGACAATACCAACATATACTGTGTACCACAGTTGACAGTACCAACATATACTGTATACCACAGTTGACAGTACCAACATATACTGTGTACCACAGTTGACAGTACCAACATATACTGTGTACCACAGTTGACAGTACCAACATATACTGTATACCACAGTCGACAGTACCAACATATACTGTGTACCAGTGTTGACAGTACCAACATACACTGTGTACCACAGTTGACAGTACCAACATATACTGTGTACCACAGCTGACACTACCAAAATATACTTGTACCTCAGTTGACAGTACTAACATATATTGTGTACCACCGTTGACAGTACCAACGTATACTGTGTACCACAGTTGCCAATGCCAACATATACTGTGTACCACAGTTGACAGTACCAACATATACTGTGAACCACAGTTGACAGTATCAACATATAATGTGTACCACAGTTGACAGTACCAATGTATACTGTGTACTACTGTTGACAGTACCAAAATATACTGTGTACCACAGTTGAAAGTACCAACGTATACTGTGTACCACAGTTGACAGTACCAACATATACTGTGTACCACAGTTAACAGTACCAACATATACTATGTACCACAGTTGACAGTACTAACATATAATGTGTACCACAGTTGGCAGTACCAACATATACTGTGTACCTCAGATGACAGTACCAACATATACTGTGTACCACAATTGACAATGCCAACATATACTATGTACCACAGTTGACAGTTCCAACATATACTGTGTACCACAGTTGAAAGTACCAACATATACTGTGTACCACAGTTGACAGTACCAACATATACTGTGTACCTCAGTTAACAGTACCCACATATACTGTGTACCACAGTTGACAGTACCATCATATACTGTGTACCACAGTTGACAGTTCCAACGTATACTGTGTAACAGAATTGACAGTACCAACATATACTGTGTACCACAGTTGACAGTACCAAAATATACTGTGTACCACAGCTGACATTACCAACATATACTTGTAACTCTGTTGACAGTACTAACATATACTGTGTACCACAGTTGACTGTACCAACGTATACTGTGTACCACAGTTGAAAGTACCAACGTATACTCTGTACCACAGTTGACAGTACCAACATATACTGTGTACCACAGCTGACACTACCAACATATACTTGTACCTCAGTTGACAGTACTAACATATACTGTGTACCACAGTTGACAGTACCAACGTATACTGTGTACCACAGTTGAAAGTACCTATATATACTGTTTACCACAGTTGACAGTACCAACATATACAGTGTACCACATTTGACAGTACCATCATATACTGTGTACCACAGTTGACAATACCAACATATACTGTGTACCACAGTTGACAGTACCAACGTATACTGTGTACCACAGTTGACAGTACCAACATATACTGTGTAACACAGTTGACAATACCAACATATACTGTGTACCACAGTTGACAGTACCAACATATACTGTATACCACAGTTGACAGTACCAACATATACAGTGTACCAGAGTTGACAGTACCAACATATACTGTGTACCACAGTTGACAGTACCAACATATACTGTATACCACAGTTGACAGTACCAACATATACTGTGTACCACTGTTGACAGTACCAACATATACCGTGTACCACAGTTGACAGTACCAACATATACTGTGTACCACAGCTGACACTACCAACATATACTTGTACCTCATTTTACAGTACTACAATATATTGTGTACCACCGTTGACAATACCAACGTATACTGTGTACCACAGTTGACAGTACCAACGTATACTGTGTACCACAGTTGACAGTACCAACATATACTGTGTATCACAGTTGACAATACCAGCATATACTGTGTACCACAGTTGACAATACCAACACATACTGTGTACCACAGTTGACAGTACCAACGTATACTGTGTACCACAGTTGCCAATGCCAACATATACTGTGTACCACAGTTGACAGTACCAACATATACTGTGTACCACAGTTGACAGTACCAACATATTCTGTGTACCACAGTTGACAGTACCAACATATACTGTGTACCACAGTTGACAGTACCAATGTATACTGTGTACTACTGTTGAGAGTACCAAAATATACTGTGTACCACAGTTGACAGTACCGACGTATACTGTGTACCAGAGTTGACAGTACCAACATATAACGTGTACCACAGTTGACAGTACCAACATATACTGTGTACCACAGTTGACAGTACCAACATGTACTGTGTACCACAGTTGACAGTGCCAACATATACTGTGTACCACATTTGGCAGTACCAACATATACTGTGTACCTCAGTTGACAGTACCAACATATACTGTGTACCAAAGTTGACAGTACCAACGTATACTGTGTACCACAGTTGACAGTACCAACGTATACAGTGTACCACAGTTGACAGTACAAACATATACTGTGTAACACAGTTGACAATACCAACATATACTGTGTACCACAGTTGACAGTACCAACGTATACTGTGTACCACTGTTGACAGTACCAACATATACTGTGTACCACAATTGACAGTACCAACATATACTGTGTACCACAGTTGACAGTACCAACATGTACCGTGAACCACAATTGACAGTACCAACGTATACTGTGTACCACAGTTGAGAGTACCAACGTATAGTATGTACCACAGTTGACAGTACCAACATATACTGTGTACCACAGTTGACAGTACCAACATATACTGTGTACCACAGTTGACAGTACCAACATATACTGTGTACCACAGTTGCCAATGCCAACATATACTGTGTACCACAGTTGACAGGTACCAACATATACTGTGTACCACAGTTGACAGTACCAACATATACTGTGTACCACAGTTGACAGTACCAATGTATACTGTGTACCACTGTTGACAGTACCAAAATATACTGTGTACCACAGTTGACAGTACTAACATATACTGTGTACTACAGTTGACAGTACCAACATATATTGTGTACCACAGTTGACAGTACTAACATATACTGTGTACTACAGTTGACAGAACCAACATATACTGTGTACCACAGTTGACAGTACCAACATGTACTGTGTACCACAGTTGACAGTGCCAACATATACTGTATACCACAGTTGACAGTACCAACATATACTGTGTACCACAGTTGACAGTACCAACATATACTGTGTACCACAGTTGACAGTACCAATGTATAATGTGTACCACAGTTGACAGTACCAACATATACTGTGTACCACAGTTGACAGTACCAACATATACTGTGTACCATAGTTGACATTACCAACGTATATTGTGTTCCACAGTTGACAGTACCAACATGTACTGTGTACCACAGTTGACAGTACCAACGTATACTGTGTACCACAGTTGACAGTACCAACGTATACTGTGTACCACAGTTGACAGTACCAACATATAACGTGTACCACAGTTGGCAGTACCATCATATACTGTGTACCACAGTTGACAGTACCAACATATATTGTGTACCACAGTTGACAGTACCAACATATACTGTGTACCATAGTTGACATTACCAACGTATATTGTGTACCACAGTTGACAGTACCAACATATCCTGTGTACCTCAGTTGACAGTACCAACATATACTGTATACCACAGTTGACAGTACCAACATATACTGTGTACCACTGTTGACAGTACCAATATATACCGTGTACCACAGTTGACAGTACCAACATATACTGTGTACCACAGCTGACACTACCAACATATACTTGTACCTCAGTTGACAGTACTACCATATATTGTGTACCACCGTTGACAATACCAACGTATACTGTGTACCACAGTTGAAAGTACCAACGTATACTGTGCACCACATTTGACAGTACCAACATATACTGTGTACCACAGTTGACAATACCAACATATACTGTGTACCACAGTTGACAATACCAACACATATAGTGTACCACAGTTGACAGTACCAACGTATATTGTGTACCACAGTTGCCAATGCCAACATATACTGTGTACCACAGTTGAGAGTACCAACATGTACCGTGTACCACAGTTGACAGTACCAACGTATACTGTGTACCACAGTTGACAATACCAACATATACTGTGTACCACAGTTGACAGTACCAACATATACTGTGTACCACAGTTGAAAGTACCAACGTATACTGTGTACCACAGTTGACAACACCAACATATACTGTGTACCACAGTTGACAGTACCAACATATACTGTATACCACAGTTGACAGTACCAACATATACTGTGTACCACAGTTGACAGTACCAACATATACTGTGTACCACAGTTGACAGTACCAACATATACTGTATACCACAGTTGACAGTACCAACATATACTGTGTACCACTGTTGACAGTACCAACATATACCGTGTACCACAGTTGACAATACCAACATATACTTGTACTTCAGTTGACAGTACTACCATATATTGTGTACCACCGTTGACAATACCAACGTATACTGTGTACCACAGTTGACAGTACCAACGTATACTGTGCACCACAGTTGACAGTACCAACATATACTGTGTACCACAGTTGACAATACCAACATATACTGTGTACCACAGTTGACAATACCAACACATATAGTGTACCACAGTTGACAGTACCAACGTATACTGTGTACCACAGTTGCCAATGCCAACATATACTGTGTACCACAGTTGAGAGTACCAACATATACTGTGTACCACAGTTGACAGTACCAACATATACTGTGTACCACAGTTGACAGTACCAACATATACTGTGTACCACAGTTGACAGTACCAATGTATACTGTGTACCACAGTTGACAGTACCAACATATACTGTGTACCACAGTTGACAGTACCAACATATACTGTGTACCCTAGTTGACATTACCAACGTATATCGTGTACCACAGTTGACAGTACCAACATGTACTGTGTACCACAGTTGACAGTACCAACGTATACTGTGTACCACAGTTGACAGTACCAACGTATACTGTGTACCACAGTTGACAATACCAACATATAACGTGTACCACAGTTGGCAGTACCATCATATACTGTGTACCACAGTTGACATTACCAACATATATTGTGTACCACAGTTGACAGTACCAACATATACTGTGTACCATAGTTGACATTACCAACGTATATTGTGTACCACAGTTGACAGTACCAACATACACCGTGTACAACAGTTGACAGTACCAACATATACTGTGTACCACAGTTGCGAGTACCAACATAAACTGTGTACCACAGTTGACAGTACCAACATATACTGTGTACCACTGTTGACAATACCAACATATACCGTGTACCACAGTTGACAGTACCAACATATACTGTGTACCACAGTTGACAGTACCAACATATACTGTGTACCACAGTTGACAGTACCAATGTATACTGTGTACCACTGTTGACAGTACCAAAATATACTGTGTACCACAGTTGACAGTACTAACATATACTGTGTACTACAGTTGACAGTACCAACATATATTGTGTACCACAGTTGAAAGTACTAACATATACTGTGTACTACAGTTGACAGAACCAACATATAATGTGTACCACAGTTGACAGTACCAACATGTACTGTGTACCACAGTTGACAGTGCCAACATATACTGTGTACCACAGTTGACAGTACCAACATATACTGTGTACCACAGTTGACAGTACCAACATATACTGTGTACCACAGTTGACAGTACCAATGTATAATATGTACCACAGTTGACAGTACCAACATATACTGTGTACCACAGTTGACAGTACCAACATATACTGTGTACCACAGTTGACAGTACCAACATATACTGTGTACCACAGTTGACAGTACCAACATATATTGTGTACCACAGTTGAAAGTACTAACATATACTGTGTACTACAGTTGACAGAACCAACATATACTGTGTACCACAGTTGACAGTACCAACATGTACTGTGTACCACAGTTGACAGTGCCAACATATACTGTGTACCACAGTTGACAGTACCAACATATACTGTGTACCACAGTTGACAGTACCAACATATACTGTGTACCACAGTTGACATTACCAACGTATATTGTGTTCCACAGTTGACAGTACCAACATGTACTGTGTACCACAGTTGACAGTACCAACGTATACTGTGTACCACAGTTGACAGTACCAACGTATACTGTGTACCACAGTTGACAGTACCAACATATAACGTGTACCACAGTTGGCAGTACCATCATATACTGTGTACCACAGTTGACAGTACCAACATATATTGTGTACCACAGTTGACAGTACCAACATATACTGTGTACCATAGTTGACATTACCAACGTATATTGTGTACCACAGTTGACAGTACCAACATATCCTGTGTACCTCAGTTGACAGTACCAACATATACTGTATACCACAGTTGACAGTACCAACATATACTGTGTACCACTGTTGACAGTACCAATATATACCGTGTACCACAGTTGACAGTACCAACATATACTGTGTACCACAGCTGACACTACCAACATATACTTGTACCTCAGTTGACAGTACTACCATATATTGTGTACCACCGTTGACAATACCAACGTATACTGTGTACCACAGTTGACAGTACCAACGTATACTGTGCACCACATTTGACAGTACCAACATATACTGTGTACCACAGTTGACAATACCAACATATACTGTGTACCACAGTTGACAATACCAACACATATAGTGTACCACAGTTGACAGTACCAACGTATATTGTGTACCACAGTTGCCAATGCCAACATATACTGTGTACCACAGTTGAGAGTACCAACATGTACCGTGTACCACAGTTGACAGTACCAACGTATACTGTGTACCACAGTTGACAATACCAACATATACTGTGTACCACAGTTGACAGTACCAACATATACTGTGTACCACAGTTGACAACACCAACATATACTGTGTACCACAGTTGACAGTACCAACATATA
The DNA here is from genome assembly GCA_964016885.1 of Eledone cirrhosa. NCBI lineage: Eukaryota > Metazoa > Mollusca > Cephalopoda > Octopoda > Eledonidae > Eledone > Eledone cirrhosa. The sequence goes on from OZ024755.1 coordinate 44,579,190, forward strand.
CTGTATACCACAGTTGACAGTACCAACATATACTGTGTACCACAGTTGACAGTACCAACATATACTGTGTACCACAGTTGACAGTACCAACATATACTGTATACCACAGTTGACAGTACCAACATATACTGTGTACCACTGTTGACAGTACCAACATATACCGTGTACCACAGTTGACAATACCAACATATACTTGTACTTCAGTTGACAGTACTACCATATATTGTGTACCACCGTTGACAATACCAACGTATACTGTGTACCACAGTTGACAGTACCAACGTATACTGTGCACCACAGTTGACAGTACCAACATATACTGTGTACCACAGTTGACAATACCAACATATACTGTGTACCACAGTTGACAATACCAACACATATAGTGTACCACAGTTGACAGTACCAACGTATACTGTGTACCACAGTTGCCAATGCCAACATATACTGTGTACCACAGTTGAGAGTACCAACATATACTGTGTACCACAGTTGACAGTACCAACGTATACTGTGTACCACAGTTGACAGTACCAACATATAACGTGTACCACAGTTGGCAGTACCATCATATACTGTGTACCACAGTTGACAGTACCAACATATATTGTGTACCACAGTTGACAGTACCAACATATACTGTGTACCATAGTTGACATTACCAACGTATATTGTGTACCACAGTTGACAGTACCAACATATCCTGTGTACCTCAGTTGACAGTACCAACATATACTGTATACCACAGTTGACAGTACCAACATATACTGTGTACCACTGTTGACAGTACCAATATATACCGTGTACCACAGTTGACAGTACCAACATATACTGTGTACCACAGCTGACACTACCAACATATACTTGTACCTCAGTTGACAGTACTACCATATATTGTGTACCACCGTTGACAATACCAACGTATACTGTGTACCACAGTTGACAGTACCAACGTATACTGTGCACCACATTTGACAGTACCAACATATACTGTGTACCACAGTTGACAATACCAACATATACTGTGTACCACAGTTGACAATACCAACACATATAGTGTACCACAGTTGACAGTACCAACGTATATTGTGTACCACAGTTGCCAATGCCAACATATACTGTGTACCACAGTTGAGAGTACCAACATGTACCGTGTACCACAGTTGACAGTACCAACGTATACTGTGTACCACAGTTGACAATACCAACATATACTGTGTACCACAGTTGACAGTACCAACATATACTGTGTACCACAGTTGAAAGTACCAACGTATACTGTGTACCACAGTTGACAACACCAACATATACTGTGTACCACAGTTGACAGTACCAACATATACTGTATACCACAGTTGACAGTACCAACATATACTGTGTACCACAGTTGACAGTACCAACATATACTGTGTACCACAGTTGACAGTACCAACATATACTGTATACCACAGTTGACAGTACCAACATATACTGTGTACCACTGTTGACAGTACCAACATATACCGTGTACCACAGTTGACAATACCAACATATACTTGTACTTCAGTTGACAGTACTACCATATATTGTGTACCACCGTTGACAATACCAACGTATACTGTGTACCACAGTTGACAGTACCAACGTATACTGTGCACCACAGTTGACAGTACCAACATATACTGTGTACCACAGTTGAGAATACCAACATATACTGTGTACCACAGTTGACAATACCAACACATATAGTGTACCACAGTTGACAGTACCAACGTATACTGTGTACCACAGTTGCCAATGCCAACATATACTGTGTACCACAGTTGAGAGTACCAACATATACTGTGTACCACAGTTGACAGTACCAACATATACTGTGTACCACAGTTGACAGTACCAACATATACTGTGTACCACAGTTGACAGTACCAATGTATACTGTGTACCACAGTTGACAGTACCAACATATACTGTGTACCACAGTTGACAGTACCAACATATACTGTGTACCCTAGTTGACATTACCAACGTATATCGTGTACCACAGTTGACAGTACCAACATGTACTGTGTACCACAGTTGACAGTACCAACGTATATTGTGTACCACAGTTGACAGTACCAACGTATACTGTGTACCACAGTTGACAATACCAACATATAACGTGTACCACAGTTGGCAGTACCATCATATAATGTGTACCACAGTTGACAGTACCAACATATATTGTGTACCACAGTTGACAGTACCAACATACACCGTGTACAATAGTTGACAGTACCAACATATACTGTGTACCACAGTTGCGAGTACCAACATAAACTGTGTACCACAGTTGACAGTACCAACATATACTGTGTACCACTGTTGACAGTACCAACATATACCGTGTACCACAGTTGACAGTACCAACATATACTGTGTACCACAGCTGACACTACCAACATATACTTGTACTTCAGTTGACAGTACTACCATATATTGTGTACCACCGTTGACAATACCAACGTATACTGCGTACCACAGTTGACAGTACCAACGTATACTGTGCACCACAGTTGACAGTACCAACATATACTGTGTACCACAGTTGACAATACCAACATATACTGTGTACCACAGTTGACAATACTAACATATACTGTGTACCACAGTTGACAATACCAACACATATAGTGTACCACAGTTGACAGTACCAACGTATACTGTGTACCACAGTTGCCAATGCCAACATATACTGTGTACCACAGTTAAGAGTACCAACATATACTGTGTACCACAGTTGACAGTACCAACATATACTGTGTACCACAGTTGACAGTACCAACATATACTGTGTACCACAGTTGACAGTACCAATGTATACTGTGTACCACAGTTGACAGTACCAACATATACTGTGTACCACAGTTGACAGTACCAACATATATTGTGTACCATAGTTGACAGTACCAACATATACTGTGTACCATAGTTGTCATTACCAACGTATATTGTGTACCACCGTTGACAGTACCAACATACACCGTGTACAACAGTTGACAGTACCAACATATACTGTGTACCACAGTTGCGAGTACCAACATAAACTGTGTACCACAGTTGACAGTACCAACATATACTGTGTACCACAGTTGACAGTACCAACATATACTGTATACCACAGTTGACAGTACCAACATATACTGTGTACCACAGTTGACAGTACCAACATATACTGTGTACCACAGTTGACAGTACCAACATATACTGTGTACCACAGTTGACAGTACTAACGTATACTGTGTACTACAGTTGACAGTACCAACATATACTGTGTACCACAGTTGACAATACCAACATGTACTGTGTACCACAGTTGACAGTACCAACATATACTGTGTACCACAGTTGACAGTACCAACATATACTGTGTACCATAGTTGACATTACCAACGTATATTGTGTACCACAGTTGACAGTACCAACATATCCTGTGTACCTCAGTTGACAGTACCAACATATACTGTATACCACAGTTGACAGTACCAACATATACTGTGTACCACTGTTGACAGTACCAATATATACCGTGTACCACAGTTGACAGTACCAACATATACTGTGTACCACAGCTGACACTACCAACATATACTTGTACCTCAGTTGACAGTACTACCATATATTGTGTACCACCGTTGACAATACCAACGTATACTGTGTACCACAGTTGAAAGTACCAACGTATACTGTGCACCACATTTGACAGTACCAACATATACTGTGTACCACAGTTGACAATACCAACATATACTGTGTACCACAGTTGACAATACCAACACATATAGTGTACCACATTTGACAGTACCAACGTATATTGTGTACCACAGTTGCCAATGCCAACATATACTGTGTACCACAGTTGAGAGTACCAACATGTACCGTGTACCACAGTTGACAGTACCAACGTATACTGTGTACCACAGTTGACAATACCAACATATACTGTGTACCACAGTTGACAGTACCAACATATACTGTGTACCACAGTTGAAAGTACCAACGTATACTGTGTACCACAGTTGACAACACCAACATATACTGTGTACCACAGTTGACAGTACCAACATATACTGTATACCACAGTTGACAGTACCAACATATACTGTGTACCACAGTTGACAGTACCAACATATACTGTGTACCACAGTTGACAGTACCAACATATACTGTATACCACAGTTGACAGTACCAACATATACTGTGTACCACTGTTGACAGTACCAACATATACCGTGTACCACAGTTGACAATACCAACATATACTTGTACTTCAGTTGACAGTACTACCATATATTGTGTACCACCGTTGACAATACCAACGTATACTGTGTACCACAGTTGACAGTACCAACGTATACTGTGCACCACAGTTGACAGTACCAACATATACTGTGTACCACAGTTGACAATACCAACATATACTGTGTACCACAGTTGACAATACCAACACATATAGTGTACCACAGTTGACAGTACCAACGTATACTGTGTACCACAGTTGCCAATGCCAACATATACTGTGTACCACAGTTGAGAGTACCAACATATACTGTGTACCACAGTTGACAGTACCAACATATACTGTGTACCACAGTTGACAGTACCAACATATACTGTGTACCACAGTTGACAGTACCAATGTATACTGTGTACCACAGTTGACAGTACCAACATATACTGTGTACCACAGTTGACAGTACCAACATATACTGTGTACCCTAGTTGACATTACCAACGTATATCGTGTACCACAGTTGACAGTACCAACATGTACTGTGTACCACAGTTGACAGTACCAACGTATACTGTGTACCACAGTTGACAGTACCAACGTATACTGTGTACCACAGTTGACAATACCAACATATAACGTGTACCACAGTTGGCAGTACCATCATATACTGTGTACCACAGTTGACATTACCAACATATATTGTGTACCACAGTTGACAGTACCAACATATACTGTGTACCATAGTTGACATTACCAACGTATATTGTGTACCACAGTTGACAGTACCAACATACACCGTGTACAACAGTTGACAGTACCAACATATACTGTGTACCACAGTTGCGAGTACCAACATAAACTGTGTACCACAGTTGACAGTACCAACATATACTGTGTACCACTGTTGACAGTACCAACATATACCGTGTACCACAGTTGACAGTACCAACATATACTGTGTACCACAGTTGACAGTACCAACATATACTGTGTACCACAGTTGACAGTACCAATGTATACTGTGTACCACTGTTGACAGTACCAAAATATACTGTGTACCACAGTTGACAGTACTAACATATACTGTGTACTACAGTTGACAGTACCAACATATATTGTGTACCACAGTTGACAGTACTAACATATACTGTGTACTACAGTTGACAGAACCAACATATACTGTGTACCACAGTTGACAGTACCAACATGTACTGTGTACCACAGTTGACAGTGCCAACATATACTGTGTACCAGAGTTGACAGTACCAACATATACTGTGTACCACAGTTGACAGTACCAACATATACTGTGTACCACAGTTGACAGTACCAATGTATAATATGTACCACAGTTGACAGTACCAACATATACTGTGTACCACAGTTGACAGTACCAACATATACTGTGTACCATAGTTGACATTACCAACGTATATTGTGTTCCACAGTTGACAGTACCAACATGTACTGTGTAACACAGTTGACAGTACCAACGTATACTGTGTACCACAGTTGACAGTACCAACGTATACTGTGTACCACAGTTGACAGTACCAACATATAACGTGTACCACAGTTGGCAGTACCATCATATACTGTGTACCACAGTTGACAGTACCAACATATATTGTGTACCACAGTTGACAGTACCAACATATACTGTGTACCATAGTTGACATTACCAACGTATATTGTGTACCACAGTTGACAGTACCAACATATCCTGTGTACCTCAGTTGACAGTACCAACATATACTGTATACCACAGTTGACAGTACCAACATATACTGTGTACCACTGTTGACAGTACCAATATATACCGTGTACCACAGTTGACAGTACCAACATATACTGTGTACCACAGCTGACACTACCAACATATACTTTTACCTCAGTTGACAGTACTACCATATATTGTGTACCACCGTTGACAATACCAACGTATACTGTGTACCACAGTTGACAGTACCAACGTATACTGTGCACCACATTTGACAGTACCAACATATACTGTGTACCACAGTTGACAATACCAACATATACTGTGTACCACAGTTGACAATACCAACACATATAGTGTACCACAGTTGACAGTACCAACGTATATTGTGTACCACAGTTGCCAATGCCAACATATACTGTGTACCACAGTTGAGAGTACCAACATGTACCGTGTACCACAGTTGACAGTACCAACGTATACTGTGTACCACAGTTGACAATACCAACATATACTGTGTACCACAGTTGACAGTACCAACATATACTGTGTACCACAGTTGAAAGTACCAACGTATACTGTGTACCACAGTTGACAACACCAACATATACTGTGTACCACAGTTGACAGTACCAACATATACTGTATACCACAGTTGACAGTACCAACATATACTGTGTACAACAGTTGACAGTACCAACATATACTGTGTACCACAGTTGACAGTACCAACATATACTGTATACCACAGTTGACAGTACCAACATATACTGTGTACCACTGTTGACAGTACCAACATATACCGTGTACCACAGTTGACAATACCAACATATACTTGTACTTCAGTTGACAGTACTACCATATATTGTGTACCACCGTTGACAATACCAACGTATACTGTGTACCACAGTTGACAGTACCAACGTATACTGTGCACCACAGTTGACAGTACCAACATATACTGTGTACCACAGTTGACAATACCAACATATACTGTGTACCACAGTTGACAATACCAACACATATAGTGTACCACAGTTGACAGTACCAACGTATACTGTGTACCACAGTTGCCAATGCCAACATATACTGTGTACCACAGTTGAGAGTACCAACATATACTGTGTACCACAGTTGACAGTACCAACATATACTGTGTACCACAGTTGACAGTACCAACATATACTGTGTACCACAGTTGACAGTACCAATGTATACTGTGTACCACAGTTGACAGTACCAACATATACTGTGTACCACAGTTGACAGTACCAACATATACTGTGTACCCTAGTTGACATTACCAACGTATATCGTGTACCACAGTTGACAGTACCAACATGTACTGTGTACCACAGTTGACAGTACCAACGTATATTGTGTACCACAGTTGACAGTACCAACGTATACTGTGTACCACAGTTGACAATACCAACATATAACGTGTACCACAGTTGGCAGTACCATCATATACTGTGTACCACAGTTGACAGTACCAACATATATTGTGTACCACAGTTGACAGTACCAACATATACTGTGTACCATAGTTGACATTACCAACGTATATTGTGTACCACAGTTGACAGTACCAACATACACCGTGTACAACAGTTGACAGTACCAACATATACTGTGTACCACAGTTGCGAGTACCAACATAAACTGTGTACCACAGTTGACAGTACCAACATATACTGTGTACCACTGTTGACAGTACCAACATATACCGTGTACCACAGTTGACAGTACCAACATATACTGTGTACCACAGCTGACACTACCAACATATACTTGTACTTCAGTTGACAGTACTACCATATATTGTGTACCACCGTTGACAATACCAACGTATACTGCGTACCACAGTTGACAGTACCAACGTATACTGTGCACCACAGTTGACAGTACCAACATATACTGTGTACCACAGTTGACAATACCAACATATACTGTGTACCACAGTTGACAATACCAACATATACTGTGTACCACAGTTGACAATACCAACACATATAGTGTACCACAGTTGACAGTACCAACGTATACTGTGTACCACAGTTGCCAATGCCAACATATACTGTGTACCACAGTTGAGAGTACCAACATATACTGTGTACCACAGTTGACAGTACCAACATATACTGTGTACCACAGTTGTCATTACCAACATATACTGTGTACCACAGTTGACAGTACCAATGTATACTGTGTACCACAGTTGACAGTACCAACATATACTGTGTACCACAGTTGACAGTACCAACATATATTGTGTACCATAGTTGACAGTACCAACATATACTGTGTACCATAGTTGACATTACCAACGTATATTGTGTACCACAGTTGACAGTACCAACATACACCGTGTACAACAGTTGACAGTACCAACATATACTGTGTACCACAGTTGCGAGTACCAACATAAACTGTGTACCACAGTTGACAGTACCAACATATACTGTGTACCACAGTTGACAGTACCAACATATACTGTATACCACAGTTGACAGTACCAACATATACTGTGTACCACAGTTGACAGTACCAACATATACTGTGTACCACAGTTGACAGTACCAACATATACTGTGTACCACAGTTGACAGTACTAACGTATACTGTGTACTACAGTTGACAGTACCAACATATACTGTGTACCACAGTTGACAGTACCAACATGTACTGTGTACCACAGTTGACAGTACCAACATATACTGTGTACCACAGTTGGCAGTACCAACATATACAGTGTACCACAGTTGACAGTACCAACATATACTGTGTACCACATTTGACAGTACCAACATATACTGTGTACCACAGTTGACAGTACCAACATGTACCGTGAACCACAGTTGACAGTACCAACATATACTGTGTACCACAGTTGAGAGTACCAACGTATAGTATGTACCACAGTTGACAGTACCAACATATACTGTGTACCACAGCTGACAGTACCAACATATACTGTGTACCACAGTTCACAGTACCAAAGTATACTGTGTATTGTACCACATTTGACAGTACCAACTTATACTGTGTACCACAGTTGACAGTACCAACATATACTGTGTACCACTGTTGACAGTACCAACATATACCGTGTACCACATTTGACAGTACCAACATATACTGTGTACCACTGTTGACAGTACCAACATATACTGTGTACCACAGTTGACAGTGCCAACATGTACCGTGTAACACAGTTGACAGTAGCAACGTAAACTGTGTACCACAGTTGACAATACCAACATATACTGTGTACCACAGTTGACAGTACCAACATATATAGTGTACCTCAGTTAACAGTACCCACATATACTGTGTACCACAGTTGACAGTACCAACATATACTGTGTACCACAGTTGACAGTATAAACATATACTGTGTACCACAGTTGACAGTACCATCATATACTGTGTACCACAGTTAACAGTACCAACATATACTGTGTACCACAGTTGACAGTACCAATGTATACTGTCTACCACAGTTGACAGTACCAACATATACTGTGTACCACAGTTGACAGTACCAACATATACAGTGTACCACAGTTGACAGTACCAACATATACTGTGTACCACAGTTGACAGTACCAACATATACTGTGTACCACAGCTGACACTACCAACATATACTTGTACCTCAGTTGACAGTACTAACATATACTATGTACCACAGTTGACAGTACCAACATATACTGTGTACCACAGTTGACAGTACCAACATATACTGTGTACCACAGTTGACAGTACCAACATATACTCGGTGCCACTTTTCACAGTACCAACATATACTGTGTACCACAGTTGACAATACCAACGTATACTGTGTACCAGATTTGACAGTACCAACGTATATTGTGTACCACAGTTGACAATGCCATCATATAGTGTGTACCACATTTGACAGTACCAACATATACTGTGTACCACATTTGACAGTACCAACGTATACTGTGTACCACAGTTGACAGTACCAACGTATACTGTGTACCACAGTTGACAGTACCAATATATACTGTGTAACACAGTTGACAATACCAACATATAATGTGTACCACAGTTGATAGTACCAACGTATACTGTGAACCACTGTTGGCAATACCAACATATACTGTGTACTACAGTTGACAGAACCAACATATACAGTGTACCACAGTTGACAGTACCAACATATACTGTGTACCACAGTTGACAGTACCAACATATACTGTGTACCACAGTTGACAGAACCAACATGTACCGTGAACCACAGTTGACAGTACCAACGTATACTGTGTACCACAGTTGAGAGTACCAACGTATAGTGTAACCACAGTTGACAGTACCAACATATACTGTGTACCACAGTTGACAGTACCAACATATACTGTGTACCACAGTTCACAGTACCAACGTATACTGTGTACCACATTTGACAGTACCAACATATACTGTGTACCACAGTTGACAGTACCAACATATACTGTGTACCACTTTTGACAGTACCAACATATACCGTGTATCACATTTGACAGTACCAACATATACTGTGTACCACTGTTGACAGTACCAACATATACTGTGTACCACAGTTGACAGTACCAACATATACCGTGTACCACAGTTGACAGTACCAACATATACTGTGTACCACAGTTGACAGTACCAACATATACTGTGTACCACAGTTGACAGTACCAATGTATACTGTGTACCACTGTTGACAGTACCAAAATATACTGTGTACCACAGTTGACAGTACTAACATATACTGTGTACTACAGTTGACAGTACCAACATATATTGTGTACCACAGTTGACAGTACTAACATATACTGTGTACTACAGTTGACAGAACCAACATATACTGTGTACCACAGTTGACAGTACCAACATGTACTGTGTACCACAGTTGACAGTGCCAACATATACTGTGTACCAGAGTTGACAGTACCAACATATACTGTGTACCACAGTTGACAGTACCAACATATACTGTGTACCACAGTTGACAGTACCAATGTATAATATGTACCACAGTTGACAGTACCAACATATACTGTGTACCACAGTTGACAGTACCAACATATACTGTGTACCATAGTTGACATTACCAACGTATATTGTGTTCCACAGTTGACAGTACCAACATGTACTGTGTACCACAGTTGACAGTACCAACGTATACTGTGTACCACAGTTGACAATACCAACATATACTGTGTACCACAGTTGACAATACCAACACATATAGTGTACCACAGTTGACAGTACCAACGTATATTGTGTACCACAGTTGCCAATGCCAACATATACTGTGTACCACAGTTGAGAGTACCAACATGTACCGTGTACCACAGTTGACAGTACCAACGTATACTGTGTACCACAGTTGACAATACCAACATATACTGTGTACCACAGTTGACAGTACCAACATATACTGTGTACCACAGTTGAAAGTACCAACGTATACTGTGTACCACAGTTGACAACACCAACATATACTGTGTACCACAGTTGACAGTACCAACATATACTGTATACCACAGTTGACAGTACCAACATATACTGTGTACCACAGTTGACAGTACCAACATATACTGTGTACCACAGTTGACAGTACCAACATATACTGTATACCACAGTTGACAGTACCAACATATACTGTGTACCACTGTTGACAGTACCAACATATACCGTGTACCACAGTTGACAATACCAACATATACTTGTACTTCAGTTGACAGTACTACCATATATTGTGTACCACCGTTGACAATACCAACGTATACTGTGTACCACAGTTGACAGTACCAACGTATACTGTGCACCACAGTTGACAGTACCAACATATACTGTGTACCACAGTTGACAATACCAACATATACTGTGTACCACAGTTGACAATACCAACACATATAGTGTACCACAGTTGACAGTACCAACGTATACTGTGTACCACAGTTGCCAATGCCAACATATACTGTGTACCACAGTTGAGAGTACCAACATATACTGTGTACCACAGTTGACAGTACCAACATATACTGTGTACCACAGTTGACAGTACCAACATATACTGTGTACCACAGTTGACAGTACCAATGTATACTGTGTACCACAGTTGACAGTACCAACATATACTGTGTACCACAGTTGACAGTACCAACATATACTGTGTACCCTAGTTGACATTACCAACGTATATCGTGTACCACAGTTGACAGTACCAACATGTACTGTGTACCACAGTTGACAGTACCAACGTATATTGTGTACCACAGTTGACAGTACCAACGTATACTGTGTACCACAGTTGACAATACCAACATATAACGTGTACCACAGTTGGCAGTACCATCATATACTGTGTACCACAGTTGACAGTACCAACATATATTGTGTACCACAGTTGACAGTACCAACATATACTGTGTACCATAGTTGACATTACCAACGTATATTGTGTACCACAGTTGACAGTACCAACATACACCGTGTACAACAGTTGACAGTACCAACATATACTGTGTACCACAGTTGCGAGTACCAACATAAACTGTGTACCACAGTTGACAGTACCAACATATACTGTGTACCACTGTTGACAGTACCAACATATACCGTGTACCACAGTTGACAGTACCAACATATACTGTGTACCACAGCTGACACTACCAACATATACTTGTACTTCAGTTGACAGTACTACCATATATTGTGTACCACCGTTGACAATACCAACGTATACTGCGTACCACAGTTGACAGTACCAACGTATACTGTGCACCACAGTTGACAGTACCAACATATACTGTGTACCACAGTTGACAATACCAACATATACTGTGTACCACAGTTGACAATACCAACATATACTGTGTACCACAGTTGACAATACCAACACATATAGTGTACCACAGTTGACAGTACCAACGTATACTGTGTACCACAGTTGCCAATGCCAACATATACTGTGTACCACAGTTGAGAGTACCAACATATACTGTGTACCACAGTTGACAGTACCAACATATACTGTGTACCACAGTTGACAGTACCAACATATACTGTGTACCACAGTTGACAGTACCAATGTATACTGTGTACCACAGTTGACAGTACCAACATATACTGTGTACCACAGTTGACAGTACCAACATATATTGTGTACCATAGTTGACAGTACCAACATATACTGTGTACCATAGTTGACATTACCAACGTATATTGTGTACCACAGTTGACAGTACCAACATACACCGTGTACAACAGTTGACAGTACCAACATATACTGTGTACCACAGTTGCGAGTACCAACATAAACTGTGTACCACAGTTGACAGTACCAACATATACTGTGTACCACAGTTGACAGTACCAACATATACTGTATACCACAGTTGACAGTACCAACATATACTGTGTACCACAGTTGACAGTACCAACATATACTGTGTACCACAGTTGACAGTACCAACATATACTGTGTACCACAGTTGACAGTACTAACGTATACTGTGTACTACAGTTGACAGTACCAACATATACTGTGTACCACAGTTGACAGTACCAACATGTACTGTGTACCACAGTTGACAGTACCAACATATACTGTGTACCACAGTTGGCAGTACCAACATATACAGTGTACCACAGTTGACAGTACCAACATATACTGTGTACCACATTTGACAGTACCAACATATACTGTGTACCACAGTTGACAGTACCAACATGTACCGTGAACCACAGTTGACAGTACCAACATATACTGTGTACCACAGTTGAGAGTACCAACGTATAGTATGTACCACAGTTGACAGTACCAACATATACTGTGTACCACAGCTGACAGTACCAACATATACTGTGTACCACAGTTCACAGTACCAAAGTATACTGTGTATTGTACCACATTTGACAGTACCAACTTATACTGTGTACCACTGTTGACAGTACCAACATATACTGTGTACCACAGTTGACAGTGCCAACATGTACCGTGTAACACAGTTGACAGTAGCAACGTATACTGTGTACCACAGTTGACAATACCAACATATACTGTGTACCACAGTTGACAGTACCAACATATACTGTGTACCTCAGTTAACAGTACCCACATATACTGTGTACCACAGTTGACAGTACCAACATATACTGTGTACCACAGTTGACAGTATAAACATATACTGTGTACCACAGTTGACAGTACCATCATATACTGTGTACCACAGTTAACAGTACCAACATATACTGTGTACCACAGTTGACAGTACCAACGTATACTGTCTACCACAGTTGACAGTACCAACATATACTGTGTACCACAGTTGACAGTACCAACATATACAGTGTACCACAGTTGACAGTACCAACATATACTGTGTACCACAGTTGACAGTACCAACATATACTGTGTACCACAGCTGACACTACCAACATATACTTGTACCTCAGTTGACAGTACTAACATATACTATGTACCACAGTTGACAGTACCAACATATACTGTGTACCACAGTTGACAGTACCAACATATACTGTGTACCACAGTTGACAGTACCAACAAATACTCGGTGCCACTTTTCACAGTACCAACATATACTGTGTACCACAGTTGACAATACCAACGTATACTGTGTACCAGATTTGACAGTACCAACGTATATTGTGTACCACAGTTGACAATGCCATCATATAGTGTGTACCACATTTGACAGTACCAACATATACTGTGTACCACAGTTGACAGTACCAACGTATACTGTGTACCACAGTTGACAGTACCAACGTATACTGTGTACCACAGTTGACAGTACCAATATATACTGTGTAACACAGTTGACAATACCAACATATAATGTGTACCACAGTTGATAGTACCAACGTATACTGTGAACCACTGTTGGCAATACCAACATATACTGTGTACTACAGTTGACAGAACCAACATATACAGTGTACCACAGTTGACAGTACCAACATATACTGTGTACCACAGTTGACAGTACCAACATATACTGTGTACCACAGTTGACAGAACCAACATGTACCGTGAACCACAGTTGACAGTACCAACGTATACTGTGTACCACAGTTGAGAGTACCAACGTATAGTGTAACCACAGTTGACAGTACCAACATATACTGTGTACCACAGTTGACAGTACCAACATATACTGTGTACCACAGTTCACAGTACCAACGTATACTGTGTACCACATTTGACAGTACCAACATATACTGTGTACCACAGTTGACAGTACCAACATATACTGTGTACCACTTTTGACAGTACCAACATATACCGTGTATCACATTTGACAGTACCAACATATACTGTGTACCACTGTTGACAGTACCAACATATACTGTGTACCACAGTTGACAGTACCAACATGTACCGTGTACCACAGTTGACAGTACCAACGTATACTGTGTACCACAGTTGACAATACCAACATATACTGTGTACCACAGTTGACAGTACCAACATATACTGTGTACCACAGTTGAAAGTACCAACGTATACTGTGTACCACAGTTGACAACACCAACATATACTGTGTACCACAGTTGACAGTACCAACATATACTGTATACCACAGTTGACAGTACCAACATATACTGTGTACCACAGTTGACAGTACCAACATATACTGTGTACCACAGTTGACAGTACCAACATATACTGTATACCACAGTTGACAGTACCAACATATACTGTGTACCACTGTTGACAGTACCAACATATACAGTATACCACAGTTGACATTACCAACATATACTGTGTACCACAGCTGACACTACCAACATATACTTGTACCTCAGTTGACAGTACTACCATATATTGTGTACCACCGTTGACAATACCAACGTATACTGTGTACCACAATTGACAGTACCAACGTATACTGTGCACCACAGTTGACAGTACCAACATATACTGTGTACCACAGTTGACAATACCAACACATATAGTGTACCACAGGTGACAGTACCAACGTATACTGTGTACCACAGTTGCCAATGCCAACATATACTGTGTACCACAGTTGAGAGTACCAACATGTACCGTGTACCACAGTTGACAGTACCAACGTATACTGTGTACCACAGTTGACAGTACCAACGTATACTGTTTACCACAGTTGACAATACCAACATATACTGTGTACCAGAGTTGACAGTACCCACATATACTGTGTACCACAGTTGACAGTTCCAACATATATGGTGTACCACTGTTGATACTACCGACATATACTGTGTAGCACAGTTGACAGTACTAACATATACTGTGTACCACAGTTGAGAGTACCACCATATACTGGGTACCACTTTTGACAGTACCAACATATACTGTGTACCACAG
This sequence comes from Eledone cirrhosa, assembly GCA_964016885.1. NCBI lineage: Eukaryota > Metazoa > Mollusca > Cephalopoda > Octopoda > Eledonidae > Eledone > Eledone cirrhosa. The sequence continues at coordinate 44,595,549 of OZ024755.1, forward strand.
TTGACAGTACCAACATATACTGTGTACCATAGTTGACAGTACCAACATAAACCTGTGTACCTCAGTTGTCAGTACCAACATATACTGTATACCACAGTTGACAGTACCAACATATACTGTGTACCACTGTTGACAGTACCAACATATACCGTGTACCACAGTTGACAGTACCAACATATACTGTGTACCACAGTTGACACTACCAACATATACTTGTACCTCAATTGACAGTACTACCATATATTGTGTACCACCGTTGACAATACCAACGTATACTGTGTACCACAGTTGACAGTACCAACGTATACTGTGCACCACAGTTGACAGTACCAACATATACTGTGTACCTCAGTTGACAATACCAACATATATTGTGTACCACAGTTGACAATACCAACACATATAGTGTACCACAGTTGACAGTACCAACGTATACTGTGTACCACAGTTGAGAGTACCAACATGTACCGTGTACCACAGTTGACACTACCAACGTATACTGTGTACCACAGTTGACAATACCAACATATACTGTGTACCACAGTTGACAGTACCAACATATACTGTGTACCACAGTTGAAAGTACCAACGTATACTGTGTACCACAGTTGACAACACCAACATATACTGTGTACCACAGTTGACAGTACCAACATATACTGTATACCACAGTTGACAGTACCAACATATACTGTGTACCACAGTTGACAGTACCAACATATACTGTGTACCACAGTTGACAGTACCAACATATACTGTATACCACAGTTGACAGTACCAACATATACTGTGTACCACTGTTGACAGTACCAACATATACCGTGTACCACAGTTGACAGTACCAACATATACTGTGTACCACAGCTGACACTACCAACATATACTTGTACCTCAGTTGACAGTACTACCATATATTGTGTACCACCGTTGACAATACCAACGTATACTGTGTACCACAGTTGACAGTACCAACGTATACTGTGCACCACAGTTGACAGTACCAAAATATACTGTGTACCACAGTTGACAATACCAACATATACTGTGTACCACAGTTGACAGTACCAACACATATAGTGTACCACAGTTGACAGTACCAACGTATACTGTGTACCCCAGTTGCCAATGCCAACATATACTGTGTACCACAGTTGAGAGTACCAACATATACTGTGTACCACAGTTGACAGTACCAACATATACTGTGTACCACAGTTGACAGTACCAACATATACTGTGTACCACAGTTGACAGTACCAATGTATAATGTGTACCACAGTTGACAGTACCAACATATACTGTGTACCACAGTTGACAGTACCAACATATACTGTGTACCATAGTTGACATTACCAACGTATATTGTGTTCCACAGTTGACAGTACCAACATGTACTGTGTACCACAGTTGACAGTACCAACGTATACTGTGTACCACAGTTGACAGTACCAACGTATACTGTGTACCACAGTTGACAGTACCAACATATAACGTGTACCACAGTTGGCTGTACCATCATATACTGTGTACCACAGTTGACAGTACCAACATATATTGTGTACCACAGTTGACAGTACCAACATATACTGTGTACCACAGTTGACAATACCAACATATACTGTGTACCACAGTTGAAAATACCAACACATATAGTGTACCACAGTTGACAGTACCAACGTATATTGTGTACCACAGTTGCCAATGCCAACATATACTGTGTACCACAGTTGAGAGTACCAACATGTACCGTGTACCACAGTTGACAGTACCAACGTATACTGTGTACCACAGTTGACAATACCAACATATACTGTGTACCACAGTTGACAGTACCAACATATACTGTATACCACAGTTGACAGTACCAACATATACTGTGTACCACAGTTGACAGTACCAACATATACTGTGTACCACAGTTGACAGTACAAACATATACTGTATACCACAGTCGACAGTACCAACATATACTGTGTACCAGTGTTGACAGTACCAACATATACTGTGTACCACAGTTGACAGTACCAACATATACTGTGTACCACAGCTGACACTACCAAAATATACTTGTACCTCAGTTGACAGTACTAACATATATTGTGTACCACTGTTGACAGTACCAACGTATACTGTGTACCACAGTTGCCAATGCCAACATATACTGTGTACCACAGTTGACAGTACCAACATATACTGTGAACCACAGTTGACAGTATCAACATATACTGTGTACCACAGTTGACAGTACCAATGTATACTGTGTACTACTGTTGACAGTACCAAAATATACTGTGTACCACAGTTGAAAGTACCAACGTATACTGTGTACCACAGTTGACAGTACCAACATATACTGTGTACCACAGTTAACAGTACCAACATATACTGTGTACCACAGTTGACAGTACTAACATATAATGTGTACCACAGTTGGCAGTACCAACATATACTGTGTACCTCAGATGACAGTACCAACATATACTGTGTACCACAATTGACAATACCAACATATACTATGTACCACAGTTGACAGTACCAACATATACTGTGTACCACAGTTGACAGTACCAACATATACTGTGTACCACAGTTGACAGTACCAACATATACTGTGTACCTCAGTTAACAGTACCCACATATACTGTGTACCACAGTTGACAGTACCAAAATATACTGTGTACCACAGCTGACATTACCAACATATACTTGTAACTCTGTTGACAGTACTAACATATACTGTGTACCACAGTTGACTGTACCAACGTATACTGTGTACCACAGTTGACAGTACCAACATATACTGTGTACCACAGTTCACAGTACCAACATATACAGTGTACCACAATTGACAGTACCAACATATACTGTGTACCACAGTTGACAGTACCAACATGTACCGTGTACCACATTTGACAGTACCAACGTATACAGTGTACGACAGTTGACAATACCAACATATACTGTGTACCACGGTTGACAGTACCAACATATACTGTATACCACAGTTGACAGTACCAACATATACAGTGTACCAGAGTTGACAGTACCAACATATACTGTGTACCATAGTTGACAGTACCAACATAAACCTGTGTACCTCAGTTGTCAGTACCAACATATACTGTATACCACAGTTGACAGTACCAACATATACTGTGTACCACTGTTGACAGTACCAACATATACCGTGTACCACAGTTGACAGTACCAACATATACTGTGTACCACAGCTGACACTACCAACATATACTTGTACCTCAATTGACAGTACTACCATATATTGTGTACCACCGTTGACAATACCAACGTATACTGTGTACCACAGTTGACAGTACCAACGTATACTGTGCACCACAGTTGACAGTACCAACATATACTGTGTACCACAGTTGACAATACCAACATATATTGTGTACCACAGTTGACAATACCAACACATATAGTGTACCACAGTTGACAGTACCAACGTATACTGTGTACCACAGTTGAGAGTACCAACATGTACCGTGTACCACAGTTGACACTACCAACGTATACTGTGTACCACAGTTGACAATACCAACATATACTGTGTACCACAGTTGACAGTACCAACATATACTGTGTACCACAGTTGAAAGTACCAACGTATACTGTGTACCACAGTTGACAACACCAACATATACTGTGTACCACAGTTGACAGTACCAACATATACTGTATACCACAGTTGACAGTACCAACATATACTGTGTACCACAGTTGACAGTACCAACATATACTGTGTACCACAGTTGACAGTACCAACATATACTGTATACCACAGTTGACAGTACCAACATATACTGTGTACCACTGTTGACAGTACCAACATATACCGTGTACCACAGTTGACAGTACCAACATATACTGTGTACCACAGCTGACACTACCAACATATACTTGTACCTCAGTTGACAGTACTACCATATATTGTGTACCACCGTTGACAATACCAACGTATACTGTGTACCACAGTTGACAGTACCAACGTATACTGTGCACCACAGTTGACAGTACCAAAATATACTGTGTACCACAGTTGACAATACCAACATATACTGTGTACCACAGTTGACAGTACCAACACATATAGTGTACCACAGTTGACAGTACCAACGTATACTGTGTACCACAGTTGCCAATGCCAACATATACTGTGTACTACAGTTGAGAGTACCAACATATACTGTGTACCACAGTTGACAGTACCAACATATACTGTGTACCACAGTTGACAGTACCAACATATACTGTGTACCACAGTTGACAGTACCAATGTATAATGTGTACCACAGTTGACAGTACCAACATATACTGTGTACCACAGTTGACAGTACCAACATATAATGTGTACCATAGTTGACATTACCAACGTATATTGTGTTCCACAGTTGACAGTACCAACATGTACTGTGTACCACAGTTGACAGTACCAACGTATACTGTGTACCACAGTTGACAGTACCAACGTATACTGTGTACCACAGTTGACAGTACCAACATATAACGTGTACCACAGTTGGCTGTACCATCATATACTGTGTACCACAGTTGACAGTACCAACATATATTGTGTACCACAGTTGACAGTACCAACATATACTGTGTACCACAGTTGACAATACCAACATATACTGTGTACCACAGTTGACAATACCAACACATATAGTGTACCACAGTTGACAGTACCAACGTATATCGTGTACCACAGTTGCCAATGCCAACATATACTGTGTACCACAGTTGAGAGTACCAACATGTACCGTGTACCACAGTTGACAGTACCAACGTATACTGTGTACCACAGTTGACAATACCAACATATACTGTGTACCACAGTTGACAGTACCAACATATACTGTATACCACAGTTGACAGTACCAACATATACTGTGTACCACAGTTGACAGTACCAACATATATTGTGTACCACAGTTGACAGTACAAACATATACTGTATACCACAGTCGACAGTACCAACATATACTGTGTACCAGTGTTGACAGTACCAACATATACTGTGTACCACAGTTGACAGTACCAACATATACTGTGTACCACAGCTGACACTACCAAAATATACTTGTACCTCAGTTGACAGTACTAACATATATTGTGTACCACTGTTGACAGTACCAACGTATACTGTGTACCACAGTTGCCAATGCCAACATATACTGTGTACCACAGTTGACAGTACCAACATATACTGTGAACCACAGTTGACAGTATCAACATATACTGTGTACCACAGTTGACAGTACCAATGTATACTGTGTACTACTGTTGACAGTACCAAAATATACTGTGTACCACAGTTGAAAGTACCAACGTATACTGTGTACCACAGTTGACAGTACCAACATATACTGTGTACCACAGTTAACAGTACCAACATATACTGTGTACCACAGTTGACAGTACTAACATATAATGTGTACCACAGTTGGAAGTACCAACATATACTGTGTACCTCAGATGACAGTACCAACATATACTGTGTACCACAATTGACAATACCAACATATACTATGTACCACAGTTGACAGTACCAACATATACTGTGTACCACAGTTGACAGTACCAACATATACTGTGTACCACAGTTGACAGTACCAACATATACTGTGTACCTCAGTTAACAGTACCCACATATACTGTGTACCACAGTTGACAGTTCCAACGTATACTGTGTACCAGAATTGACAGTACCAACATATACTGTGTACCACAGTTGACAGTACCAAAATATACTGTGTACCACAGCTGACATTACCAACATATACTTGTAACTCTGTTGACAGTACTAACATATACTGTGTACCACAGTTGACTGTACCAACGTATACTGTGTACCACAGTTGAAAGTACCAACGTATACTCTGTACCACAGTTGACAGTACCAACATATACTGTGTACCACAGCTGACACTACCAACATATACTTGTACCTCAGTTGACAGTACTAACATATACTGTGTACCACAGTTGACAGTACCAACGTATACTGTGTACCACAGTTGAAAGTACCTATATATACTGTTTACCACAGTTGACAGTACCAACATATACAGTGTACCACATTTGACAGTTCCATCATATACTGTGTACCACAGTTTACAGTACCAACATATACTGTGTACCACAGTTGACAGTACCAACGTATACTGTGTACCACAGTTGACAGTACCAACATATACTGTGTACCACAGTTCACAGTACCAACATATACAGTGTACCACAATTGACAGTACCAACATATACTGTGTACCACAGTTGACAGTACCAACATGTACCGTGTACCACATTTGACAGTACCAACGTATACAGTGTACGACAGTTGACAATACCAACATATACTGTGTACCACGGTTGACAGTACCAACATATACTGTATACCACAGTTGACAGTACCAACATATACAGTGTACCAGAGTTGACAGTACCAACATATACTGTGTACCACAGTTGACAGTACCAACATATACTGTATACCACAGTTGACAGTACCAACATATACTGTGTACCACTGTTGACAGTACCAACATATACCGTGTACCACAGTTGACAGTACCAACATATACTGTGTACCACAGCTGACACTACCAACATATACTTGTACCTCATTTTACAGTACTACAATATATTGTGTACCACCGTTGACAATACCAACGTATACTGTGTACCACAGTTGCCAATGCCAACATATACTGTGTACCACAGTTGACAGTACCAACATATACTGTGAACCACAGTTGACAGTATCAACATATACTGTGTACCACAGTTGACAGTACCAATGTATACTGTGTACTACTGTTGACAGTACCAAAATATACTGTGTACCACAGTTGAAAGTACCAACGTATACTGTGTACCACAGTTGACAGTACCAACATATACTGTGTACCACAGTTAACAGTACCAACATATACTGTGTACCACAGTTGACAGTACTAACATATAATGTGTACCACAGTTGGCAGTACCAACATATACTGTGTACCTCAGATGACAGTACCAACATATACTGTGTACCACAATTGACAATACCAACATATACTATGTACCACAGTTGACAGTACCAACATATACTGTGTACCACAGTTGACAGTACCAACATATACTGTGTACCACAGTTGACAGTACCAACATATACTGTGTACCTCAGTTAACAGTACCCACATATACTGTGTACCACAGTTGACAGTACCATCATATACTGTGAACCACAGTTGACAGTTCCAACGTATACTGTGTACCAGAATTGACAGTACCAACATATACTGTGTACCACAGTTGACAGTACCAAAATATACTGTGTACCACAGCTGACATTACCAACATATACTTGTAACTCTGTTGACAGTACTAACATATACTGTGTACCACAGTTGACTGTACCAACGTATACTGTGTACCACAGTTGACAGTACCAACATATACTGTTTACCTCAGTTAACAGTACCCACATATACTGTGTACCACAGTTGACAGTTCCAACGTATACTGTGTACCAGAATTGACAGTACCAACATATACTGTGTACCACAGTTGACAGTACCAAAATATACTGTGTACCACAGCTGACATTACCAACATATACTTGTAACTCTGTTGACAGTACTAACATATACTGTGTACCACAGTTGACTGTACCAACGTATACTGTGTACCACAGTTGAAAGTACCAACGTATACTCTGTACCACAGTTGACAGTACCAACATATACTGTGTACCACAGCTGACACTACCAACATATACTTGTACCTCAGTTGACAGTACTAACATATACTGTGTACCACAGTTGACAGTACCAACGTATACTGTGTACCACAGTTGAAAGTACCTATATATACTGTTTACCACAGTTGACAGTACCAACATATACAGTGTACCACATTTGACAGTTCCATCATATACTGTGTACCACAGTTTACAGTACCAACATATACTGTGTACCACAGTTGACAGTACCAACGTATACTGTGTACCACAGTTGACAGTACCAACATATACTGTGTACCACAGTTCACAGTACCAACATATACAGTGTACCACAATTGACAGTACCAACATATACTGTGTACCACAGTTGACAGTACCAACATGTACCGTGTACCACATTTGACAGTACCAACGTATACAGTGTACGACAGTTGACAATACCAACATATACTGTGTACCACGGTTGACAGTACCAACATATACTGTATACCACAGTTGACAGTACCAACATATACAGTGTACCAGAGTTGACAGTACCAACATATACTGTGTACCACAGTTGACAGTACCAACATATACTGTATACCACAGTTGACAGTACCAACATATACTGTGTACCACTGTTGACAGTACCAACATATACCGTGTACCACAGTTGACAGTACCAACATATACTGTGTACCACAGCTGACACTACCAACATATACTTGTACCTCATTTTACAGTACTACAATATATTGTGTACCACCGTTGACAATACCAACGTATACTGTGTACCACAGTTGCCAATGCCAACATATACTGTGTACCACAGTTGACAGTACCAACATATACTGTGAACCACAGTTGACAGTATCAACATATACTGTGTACCACAGTTGACAGTACCAATGTATACTGTGTACTACTGTTGACAGTACCAAAATATACTGTGTACCACAGTTGAAAGTACCAACGTATACTGTGTACCACAGTTGACAGTACCAACATATACTGTGTACCACAGTTAACAGTACCAACATATACTGTGTACCACAGTTGACAGTACTAACATATAATGTGTACCACAGTTGGCAGTACCAACATATACTGTGTACCTCAGATGACAGTACCAACATATACTGTGTACCACAATTGACAATACCAACATATACTATGTACCACAGTTGACAGTACCAACATATACTGTGTACCACAGTTGACAGTACCAACATATACTGTGTACCACAGTTGACAGTACCAACATATACTGTGTACCTCAGTTAACAGTACCCACATATACTGTGTACCACAGTTGACAGTACCATCATATACTGTGAACCACAGTTGACAGTTCCAACACATATAGTGTACCACAGTTGACAGTACCAACGTATACTGTGTACCACAGTTGCCAATGCCAACATATACTGTGTACCACAGTTGAGAGTACCAACATATACTGTGTACCACAGTTGACAGTACCAACATATACTGTGTACCACAGTTGACAGTACCAACATATACTGTGTACCACAGTTGACAGTACCAATGTATACTGTGTACCACAGTTGACAGTACCAACATATACTGTGTACCACAGTTGACAGTACCAACATATACTGTGTACCCTAGTTGACATTACCAACGTATATCGTGTACCACAGTTGACAGTACCAACATGTACTGTGTACCACAGTTGACAGTACCAACGTATACTGTGTACCACAGTTGACAGTACCAACGTATACTGTGTACCACAGTTGACAATACCAACATATAACGTGTACCACAGTTGGCAGTACCATCATATACTGTGTACCACAGTTGACATTACCAACATATATTGTGTACCACAGTTGACAGTACCAACATATACTGTGTACCATAGTTGACATTACCAACGTATATTGTGTACCACAGTTGACAGTACCAACATACACCGTGTACAACAGTTGACAGTACCAACATATACTGTGTACCACAGTTGCGAGTACCAACATAAACTGTGTACCACAGTTGACAGTACCAACATATACTGTGTACCACTGTTGACAGTACCAACATATACCGTGTACCACAGTTGACAGTACCAACATATACTGTGTACCACAGTTGACAGTACCAATGTATACTGTGTACCACTGTTGACAGTACCAAAATATACTGTGTACCACAGTTGACAGTACTAACATATACTGTGTACTACAGTTGACAGTACCAACATATATTGTGTACCACAGTTGACAGTACTAACATATACTGTGTACTACAGTTGACAGAACCAACATATACTGTGTACCACAGTTGACAGTACCAACATGTACTGTGTACCACAGTTGACAGTGCCAACATATACTGTGTACCAGAGTTGACAGTACCAACATATACTGTGTACCACAGTTGACAGTACCAACATATACTGTGTACCACAGTTGACAGTACCAATGTATAATATGTACCACAGTTGACAGTACCAACATATACTGTGTACCACAGTTGACAGTACCAACATATACTGTGTACCATAGTTGACATTACCAACGTATATTGTGTTCCACAGTTGACAGTACCAACATGTACTGTGTAACACAGTTGACAGTACCAACGTATACTGTGTACCACAGTTGACAGTACCAACGTATACTGTGTACCACAGTTGACAGTACCAACATATAACGTGTACCACAGTTGGCAGTACCATCATATACTGTGTACCACAGTTGACAGTACCAACATATATTGTGTACCACAGTTGACAGTACCAACATATACTGTGTACCATAGTTGACATTACCAACGTATATTGTGTACCACAGTTGACAGTACCAACATATCCTGTGTACCTCAGTTGACAGTACCAACATATACTGTATACCACAGTTGACAGTACCAACATATACTGTGTACCACTGTTGACAGTACCAATATATACCGTGTACCACAGTTGACAGTACCAACATATACTGTGTACCACAGCTGACACTACCAACATATACTTGTACCTCAGTTGACAGTACTACCATATATTGTGTACCACCGTTGACAATACCAACGTATACTGTGTACCACAGTTGACAGTACCAACGTATACTGTGCACCACAGTTGACAGTACCAACATATACTGTGTACCACAGTTGAGAATACCAACATATACTGTGTACCACAGTTGACAATACCAACACATATAGTGTACCACAGTTGACAGTACCAACGTATACTGTGTACCACAGTTGCCAATGCCAACATATACTGTGTACCACAGTTGAGAGTACCAACATATACTGTGTACCACAGTTGACAGTACCAACATATACTGTGTACCACAGTTGACAGTACCAACATATACTGTGTACCACAGTTGACAGTACCAATGTATACTGTGTACCACAGTTGACAGTACCAACATATACTGTGTACCACAGTTGACAGTACCAACATATACTGTGTACCCTAGTTGACATTACCAACGTATATCGTGTACCACAGTTGACAGTACCAACATGTACTGTGTACCACAGTTGACAGTACCAACGTATATTGTGTACCACAGTTGACAGTACCAACGTATACTGTGTACCACAGTTGACAATACCAACATATAACGTGTACCACAGTTGGCAGTACCATCATATAATGTGTACCACAGTTGACAGTACCAACATATATTGTGTACCACAGTTGACAGTACCAACATACACCGTGTACAATAGTTGACAGTACCAACATATACTGTGTACCACAGTTGCGAGTACCAACATAAACTGTGTACCACAGTTGACAGTACCAACATATACTGTGTACCACTGTTGACAGTACCAACATATACCGTGTACCACAGTTGACAGTACCAACATATACTGTGTACCACAGCTGACACTACCAACATATACTTGTACTTCAGTTGACAGTACTACCATATATTGTGTACCACCGTTGACAATACCAACGTATACTGCGTACCACAGTTGACAGTACCAACGTATACTGTGCACCACAGTTGACAGTACCAACATATACTGTGTACCACAGTTGACAATACCAACATATACTGTGTACCACAGTTGACAATACTAACATATACTGTGTACCACAGTTGACAATACCAACACATATAGTGTACCACAGTTGACAGTACCAACGTATACTGTGTACCACAGTTGCCAATGCCAACATATACTGTGTACCACAGTTAAGAGTACCAACATATACTGTGTACCACAGTTGACAGTACCAACATATACTGTGTACCACAGTTGACAGTACCAACATATACTGTGTACCACAGTTGACAGTACCAATGTATACTGTGTACCACAGTTGACAGTACCAACATATACTGTGTACCACAGTTGACAGTACCAACATATATTGTGTACCATAGTTGACAGTACCAACATATACTGTGTACCATAGTTGTCATTACCAACGTATATTGTGTACCACCGTTGACAGTACCAACATACACCGTGTACAACAGTTGACAGTACCAACATATACTGTGTACCACAGTTGCGAGTACCAACATAAACTGTGTACCACAGTTGACAGTACCAACATATACTGTGTACCACAGTTGACAGTACCAACATATACTGTATACCACAGTTGACAGTACCAACATATACTGTGTACCACAGTTGACAGTACCAACATATACTGTGTACCACAGTTGACAGTACCAACATATACTGTGTACCACAGTTGACAGTACTAACGTATACTGTGTACTACAGTTGACAGTACCAACATATACTGTGTACCACAGTTGACAATACCAACATGTACTGTGTACCACAGTTGACAGTACCAACATATACTGTGTACCACAGTTGACAGTACCAACATATACTGTGTACCATAGTTGACATTACCAACGTATATTGTGTACCACAGTTGACAGTACCAACATATCCTGTGTACCTCAGTTGACAGTACCAACATATACTGTATACCACAGTTGACAGTACCAACATATACTGTGTACCACTGTTGACAGTACCAATATATACCGTGTACCACAGTTGACAGTACCAACATATACTGTGTACCACAGCTGACACTACCAACATATACTTGTACCTCAGTTGACAGTACTACCATATATTGTGTACCACCGTTGACAATACCAACGTATACTGTGTACCACAGTTGAAAGTACCAACGTATACTGTGCACCACATTTGACAGTACCAACATATACTGTGTACCACAGTTGACAATACCAACATATACTGTGTACCACAGTTGACAATACCAACACATATAGTGTACCACATTTGACAGTACCAACGTATATTGTGTACCACAGTTGCCAATGCCAACATATACTGTGTACCACAGTTGAGAGTACCAACATGTACCGTGTACCACAGTTGACAGTACCAACGTATACTGTGTACCACAGTTGACAATACCAACATATACTGTGTACCACAGTTGACAGTACCAACATATACTGTGTACCACAGTTGAAAGTACCAACGTATACTGTGTACCACAGTTGACAACACCAACATATACTGTGTACCACAGTTGACAGTACCAACATATACTGTATACCACAGTTGACAGTACCAACATATACTGTGTACCACAGTTGACAGTACCAACATATACTGTGTACCACAGTTGACAGTACCAACATATACTGTATACCACAGTTGACAGTACCAACATATACTGTGTACCACTGTTGACAGTACCAACATATACCGTGTACCACAGTTGACAATACCAACATATACTTGTACTTCAGTTGACAGTACTACCATATATTGTGTACCACCGTTGACAATACCAACGTATACTGTGTACCACAGTTGACAGTACCAACGTATACTGTGCACCACAGTTGACAGTACCAACATATACTGTGTACCACAGTTGACAATACCAACATATACTGTGTACCACAGTTGACAATACCAACACATATAGTGTACCACAGTTGACAGTACCAACGTATACTGTGTACCACAGTTGCCAATGCCAACATATACTGTGTACCACAGTTGAGAGTACCAACATATACTGTGTACCACAGTTGACAGTACCAACATATACTGTGTACCACAGTTGACAGTACCAACATATACTGTGTACCACAGTTGACAGTACCAATGTATACTGTGTACCACAGTTGACAGTACCAACATATACTGTGTACCACAGTTGACAGTACCAACATATACTGTGTACCCTAGTTGACATTACCAACGTATATCGTGTACCACAGTTGACAGTACCAACATGTACTGTGTACCACAGTTGACAGTACCAACGTATACTGTGTACCACAGTTGACAGTACCAACGTATACTGTGTACCACAGTTGACAATACCAACATATAACGTGTACCACAGTTGGCAGTACCATCATATACTGTGTACCACAGTTGACATTACCAACATATATTGTGTACCACAGTTGACAGTACCAACATATACTGTGTACCATAGTTGACATTACCAACGTATATTGTGTACCACAGTTGACAGTACCAACATACACCGTGTACAACAGTTGACAGTACCAACATATACTGTGTACCACAGTTGCGAGTACCAACATAAACTGTGTACCACAGTTGACAGTACCAACATATACTGTGTACCACTGTTGACAGTACCAACATATACCGTGTACCACAGTTGACAGTACCAACATATACTGTGTACCACAGTTGACAGTACCAACATATACTGTGTACCACAGTTGACAGTACCAATGTATACTGTGTACCACTGTTGACAGTACCAAAATATACTGTGTACCACAGTTGACAGTACTAACATATACTGTGTACTACAGTTGACAGTACCAACATATATTGTGTACCACAGTTGACAGTACTAACATATACTGTGTACTACAGTTGACAGAACCAACATATACTGTGTACCACAGTTGACAGTACCAACATGTACTGTGTACCACAGTTGACAGTGCCAACATATACTGTGTACCAGAGTTGACAGTACCAACATATACTGTGTACCACAGTTGACAGTACCAACATATACTGTGTACCACAGTTGACAGTACCAATGTATAATATGTACCACAGTTGACAGTACCAACATATACTGTGTACCACAGTTGACAGTACCAACATATACTGTGTACCATAGTTGACATTACCAACGTATATTGTGTTCCACAGTTGACAGTACCAACATGTACTGTGTAACACAGTTGACAGTACCAACGTATACTGTGTACCACAGTTGACAGTACCAACGTATACTGTGTACCACAGTTGACAGTACCAACATATAACGTGTACCACAGTTGGCAGTACCATCATATACTGTGTACCACAGTTGACAGTACCAACATATATTGTGTACCACAGTTGACAGTACCAACATATACTGTGTACCATAGTTGACATTACCAACGTATATTGTGTACCACAGTTGACAGTACCAACATATCCTGTGTACCTCAGTTGACAGTACCAACATATACTGTATACCACAGTTGACAGTACCAACATATACTGTGTACCACTGTTGACAGTACCAATATATACCGTGTACCACAGTTGACAGTACCAACATATACTGTGTACCACAGCTGACACTACCAACATATACTTTTACCTCAGTTGACAGTACTACCATATATTGTGTACCACCGTTGACAATACCAACGTATACTGTGTACCACAGTTGACAGTACCAACGTATACTGTGCACCACATTTGACAGTACCAACATATACTGTGTACCACAGTTGACAATACCAACATATACTGTGTACCACAGTTGACAATACCAACACATATAGTGTACCACAGTTGACAGTACCAACGTATATTGTGTACCACAGTTGCCAATGCCAACATATACTGTGTACCACAGTTGAGAGTACCAACATGTACCGTGTACCACAGTTGACAGTACCAACGTATACTGTGTACCACAGTTGACAATACCAACATATACTGTGTACCACAGTTGACAGTACCAACATATACTGTGTACCACAGTTGAAAGTACCAACGTATACTGTGTACCACAGTTGACAACACCAACATATACTGTGTACCACAGTTGACAGTACCAACATATACTGTATACCACAGTTGACAGTACCAACATATACTGTGTACAACAGTTGACAGTACCAACATATACTGTGTACCACAGTTGACAGTACCAACATATACTGTATACCACAGTTGACAGTACCAACATATACTGTGTACCACTGTTGACAGTACCAACATATACCGTGTACCACAGTTGACAATACCAACATATACTTGTACTTCAGTTGACAGTACTACCATATATTGTGTACCACCGTTGACAATACCAACGTATACTGTGTACCACAGTTGACAGTACCAACGTATACTGTGCACCACAGTTGACAGTACCAACATATACTGTGTACCACAGTTGACAATACCAACATATACTGTGTACCACAGTTGACAATACCAACACATATAGTGTACCACAGTTGACAGTACCAACGTATACTGTGTACCACAGTTGCCAATGCCAACATATACTGTGTACCACAGTTGAGAGTACCAACATATACTGTGTACCACAGTTGACAGTACCAACATATACTGTGTACCACAGTTGACAGTACCAACATATACTGTGTACCACAGTTGACAGTACCAATGTATACTGTGTACCACAGTTGACAGTACCAACATATACTGTGTACCACAGTTGACAGTACCAACATATACTGTGTACCCTAGTTGACATTACCAACGTATATCGTGTACCACAGTTGACAGTACCAACATGTACTGTGTACCACAGTTGACAGTACCAACGTATATTGTGTACCACAGTTGACAGTACCAACGTATACTGTGTACCACAGTTGACAATACCAACATATAACGTGTACCACAGTTGGCAGTACCATCATATACTGTGTACCACAGTTGACAGTACCAACATATATTGTGTACCACAGTTGACAGTACCAACATATACTGTGTACCATAGTTGACATTACCAACGTATATTGTGTACCACAGTTGACAGTACCAACATACACCGTGTACAACAGTTGACAGTACCAACATATACTGTGTACCACAGTTGCGAGTACCAACATAAACTGTGTACCACAGTTGACAGTACCAACATATACTGTGTACCACTGTTGACAGTACCAACATATACCGTGTACCACAGTTGACAGTACCAACATATACTGTGTACCACAGCTGACACTACCAACATATACTTGTACTTCAGTTGACAGTACTACCATATATTGTGTACCACCGTTGACAATACCAACGTATACTGCGTACCACAGTTGACAGTACCAACGTATACTGTGCACCACAGTTGACAGTACCAACATATACTGTGTACCACAGTTGACAATACCAACATATACTGTGTACCACAGTTGACAATACCAACATATACTGTGTACCACAGTTGACAATACCAACACATATAGTGTACCACAGTTGACAGTACCAACGTATACTGTGTACCACAGTTGCCAATGCCAACATATACTGTGTACCACAGTTGAGAGTACCAACATATACTGTGTACCACAGTTGACAGTACCAACATATACTGTGTACCACAGTTGTCATTACCAACATATACTGTGTACCACAGTTGACAGTACCAATGTATACTGTGTACCACAGTTGACAGTACCAACATATACTGTGTACCACAGTTGACAGTACCAACATATATTGTGTACCATAGTTGACAGTACCAACATATACTGTGTACCATAGTTGACATTACCAACGTATATTGTGTACCACAGTTGACAGTACCAACATACACCGTGTACAACAGTTGACAGTACCAACATATACTGTGTACCACAGTTGCGAGTACCAACATAAACTGTGTACCACAGTTGACAGTACCAACATATACTGTGTACCACAGTTGACAGTACCAACATATACTGTATACCACAGTTGACAGTACCAACATATACTGTGTACCACAGTTGACAGTACCAACATATACTGTGTACCACAGTTGACAGTACCAACATATACTGTGTACCACAGTTGACAGTACTAACGTATACTGTGTACTACAGTTGACAGTACCAACATATACTGTGTACCACAGTTGACAGTACCAACATGTACTGTGTACCACAGTTGACAGTACCAACATATACTGTGTACCACAGTTGGCAGTACCAACATATACAGTGTACCACAGTTGACAGTACCAACATATACTGTGTACCACATTTGACAGTACCAACATATACTGTGTACCACAGTTGACAGTACCAACATGTACCGTGAACCACAGTTGACAGTACCAACATATACTGTGTACCACAGTTGAGAGTACCAACGTATAGTATGTACCACAGTTGACAGTACCAACATATACTGTGTACCACAGCTGACAGTACCAACATATACTGTGTACCACAGTTCACAGTACCAAAGTATACTGTGTATTGTACCACATTTGACAGTACCAACTTATACTGTGTACCACAGTTGACAGTACCAACATATACTGTGTACCACTGTTGACAGTACCAACATATACCGTGTACCACATTTGACAGTACCAACATATACTGTGTACCACTGTTGACAGTACCAACATATACTGTGTACCACAGTTGACAGTGCCAACATGTACCGTGTAACACAGTTGACAGTAGCAACGTAAACTGTGTACCACAGTTGACAATACCAACATATACTGTGTACCACAGTTGACAGTACCAACATATATAGTGTACCTCAGTTAACAGTACCCACATATACTGTGTACCACAGTTGACAGTACCAACATATACTGTGTACCACAGTTGACAGTATAAACATATACTGTGTACCACAGTTGACAGTACCATCATATACTGTGTACCACAGTTAACAGTACCAACATATACTGTGTACCACAGTTGACAGTACCAATGTATACTGTCTACCACAGTTGACAGTACCAACATATACTGTGTACCACAGTTGACAGTACCAACATATACAGTGTACCACAGTTGACAGTACCAACATATACTGTGTACCACAGTTGACAGTACCAACATATACTGTGTACCACAGCTGACACTACCAACATATACTTGTACCTCAGTTGACAGTACTAACATATACTATGTACCACAGTTGACAGTACCAACATATACTGTGTACCACAGTTGACAGTACCAACATATACTGTGTACCACAGTTGACAGTACCAACATATACTCGGTGCCACTTTTCACAGTACCAACATATACTGTGTACCACAGTTGACAATACCAACGTATACTGTGTACCAGATTTGACAGTACCAACGTATATTGTGTACCACAGTTGACAATGCCATCATATAGTGTGTACCACATTTGACAGTACCAACATATACTGTGTACCACATTTGACAGTACCAACGTATACTGTGTACCACAGTTGACAGTACCAACGTATACTGTGTACCACAGTTGACAGTACCAATATATACTGTGTAACACAGTTGACAATACCAACATATAATGTGTACCACAGTTGATAGTACCAACGTATACTGTGAACCACTGTTGGCAATACCAACATATACTGTGTACTACAGTTGACAGAACCAACATATACAGTGTACCACAGTTGACAGTACCAACATATACTGTGTACCACAGTTGACAGTACCAACATATACTGTGTACCACAGTTGACAGAACCAACATGTACCGTGAACCACAGTTGACAGTACCAACGTATACTGTGTACCACAGTTGAGAGTACCAACGTATAGTGTAACCACAGTTGACAGTACCAACATATACTGTGTACCACAGTTGACAGTACCAACATATACTGTGTACCACAGTTCACAGTACCAACGTATACTGTGTACCACATTTGACAGTACCAACATATACTGTGTACCACAGTTGACAGTACCAACATATACTGTGTACCACTTTTGACAGTACCAACATATACCGTGTATCACATTTGACAGTACCAACATATACTGTGTACCACTGTTGACAGTACCAACATATACTGTGTACCACAGTTGACAGTACCAACATATACCGTGTACCACAGTTGACAGTACCAACATATACTGTGTACCACAGTTGACAGTACCAACATATACTGTGTACCACAGTTGACAGTACCAATGTATACTGTGTACCACTGTTGACAGTACCAAAATATACTGTGTACCACAGTTGACAGTACTAACATATACTGTGTACTACAGTTGACAGTACCAACATATATTGTGTACCACAGTTGACAGTACTAACATATACTGTGTACTACAGTTGACAGAACCAACATATACTGTGTACCACAGTTGACAGTACCAACATGTACTGTGTACCACAGTTGACAGTGCCAACATATACTGTGTACCAGAGTTGACAGTACCAACATATACTGTGTACCACAGTTGACAGTACCAACATATACTGTGTACCACAGTTGACAGTACCAATGTATAATATGTACCACAGTTGACAGTACCAACATATACTGTGTACCACAGTTGACAGTACCAACATATACTGTGTACCATAGTTGACATTACCAACGTATATTGTGTTCCACAGTTGACAGTACCAACATGTACTGTGTACCACAGTTGACAGTACCAACGTATACTGTGTACCACAGTTGACAATACCAACATATACTGTGTACCACAGTTGACAATACCAACACATATAGTGTACCACAGTTGACAGTACCAACGTATATTGTGTACCACAGTTGCCAATGCCAACATATACTGTGTACCACAGTTGAGAGTACCAACATGTACCGTGTACCACAGTTGACAGTACCAACGTATACTGTGTACCACAGTTGACAATACCAACATATACTGTGTACCACAGTTGACAGTACCAACATATACTGTGTACCACAGTTGAAAGTACCAACGTATACTGTGTACCACAGTTGACAACACCAACATATACTGTGTACCACAGTTGACAGTACCAACATATACTGTATACCACAGTTGACAGTACCAACATATACTGTGTACCACAGTTGACAGTACCAACATATACTGTGTACCACAGTTGACAGTACCAACATATACTGTATACCACAGTTGACAGTACCAACATATACTGTGTACCACTGTTGACAGTACCAACATATACCGTGTACCACAGTTGACAATACCAACATATACTTGTACTTCAGTTGACAGTACTACCATATATTGTGTACCACCGTTGACAATACCAACGTATACTGTGTACCACAGTTGACAGTACCAACGTATACTGTGCACCACAGTTGACAGTACCAACATATACTGTGTACCACAGTTGACAATACCAACATATACTGTGTACCACAGTTGACAATACCAACACATATAGTGTACCACAGTTGACAGTACCAACGTATACTGTGTACCACAGTTGCCAATGCCAACATATACTGTGTACCACAGTTGAGAGTACCAACATATACTGTGTACCACAGTTGACAGTACCAACATATACTGTGTACCACAGTTGACAGTACCAACATATACTGTGTACCACAGTTGACAGTACCAATGTATACTGTGTACCACAGTTGACAGTACCAACATATACTGTGTACCACAGTTGACAGTACCAACATATACTGTGTACCCTAGTTGACATTACCAACGTATATCGTGTACCACAGTTGACAGTACCAACATGTACTGTGTACCACAGTTGACAGTACCAACGTATATTGTGTACCACAGTTGACAGTACCAACGTATACTGTGTACCACAGTTGACAATACCAACATATAACGTGTACCACAGTTGGCAGTACCATCATATACTGTGTACCACAGTTGACAGTACCAACATATATTGTGTACCACAGTTGACAGTACCAACATATACTGTGTACCATAGTTGACATTACCAACGTATATTGTGTACCACAGTTGACAGTACCAACATACACCGTGTACAACAGTTGACAGTACCAACATATACTGTGTACCACAGTTGCGAGTACCAACATAAACTGTGTACCACAGTTGACAGTACCAACATATACTGTGTACCACTGTTGACAGTACCAACATATACCGTGTACCACAGTTGACAGTACCAACATATACTGTGTACCACAGCTGACACTACCAACATATACTTGTACTTCAGTTGACAGTACTACCATATATTGTGTACCACCGTTGACAATACCAACGTATACTGCGTACCACAGTTGACAGTACCAACGTATACTGTGCACCACAGTTGACAGTACCAACATATACTGTGTACCACAGTTGACAATACCAACATATACTGTGTACCACAGTTGACAATACCAACATATACTGTGTACCACAGTTGACAATACCAACACATATAGTGTACCACAGTTGACAGTACCAACGTATACTGTGTACCACAGTTGCCAATGCCAACATATACTGTGTACCACAGTTGAGAGTACCAACATATACTGTGTACCACAGTTGACAGTACCAACATATACTGTGTACCACAGTTGACAGTACCAACATATACTGTGTACCACAGTTGACAGTACCAATGTATACTGTGTACCACAGTTGACAGTACCAACATATACTGTGTACCACAGTTGACAGTACCAACATATATTGTGTACCATAGTTGACAGTACCAACATATACTGTGTACCATAGTTGACATTACCAACGTATATTGTGTACCACAGTTGACAGTACCAACATACACCGTGTACAACAGTTGACAGTACCAACATATACTGTGTACCACAGTTGCGAGTACCAACATAAACTGTGTACCACAGTTGACAGTACCAACATATACTGTGTACCACAGTTGACAGTACCAACATATACTGTATACCACAGTTGACAGTACCAACATATACTGTGTACCACAGTTGACAGTACCAACATATACTGTGTACCACAGTTGACAGTACCAACATATACTGTGTACCACAGTTGACAGTACTAACGTATACTGTGTACTACAGTTGACAGTACCAACATATACTGTGTACCACAGTTGACAGTACCAACATGTACTGTGTACCACAGTTGACAGTACCAACATATACTGTGTACCACAGTTGGCAGTACCAACATATACAGTGTACCACAGTTGACAGTACCAACATATACTGTGTACCACATTTGACAGTACCAACATATACTGTGTACCACAGTTGACAGTACCAACATGTACCGTGAACCACAGTTGACAGTACCAACATATACTGTGTACCACAGTTGAGAGTACCAACGTATAGTATGTACCACAGTTGACAGTACCAACATATACTGTGTACCACAGCTGACAGTACCAACATATACTGTGTACCACAGTTCACAGTACCAAAGTATACTGTGTATTGTACCACATTTGACAGTACCAACTTATACTGTGTACCACTGTTGACAGTACCAACATATACTGTGTACCACAGTTGACAGTGCCAACATGTACCGTGTAACACAGTTGACAGTAGCAACGTATACTGTGTACCACAGTTGACAATACCAACATATACTGTGTACCACAGTTGACAGTACCAACATATACTGTGTACCTCAGTTAACAGTACCCACATATACTGTGTACCACAGTTGACAGTACCAACATATACTGTGTACCACAGTTGACAGTATAAACATATACTGTGTACCACAGTTGACAGTACCATCATATACTGTGTACCACAGTTAACAGTACCAACATATACTGTGTACCACAGTTGACAGTACCAACGTATACTGTCTACCACAGTTGACAGTACCAACATATACTGTGTACCACAGTTGACAGTACCAACATATACAGTGTACCACAGTTGACAGTACCAACATATACTGTGTACCACAGTTGACAGTACCAACATATACTGTGTACCACAGCTGACACTACCAACATATACTTGTACCTCAGTTGACAGTACTAACATATACTATGTACCACAGTTGACAGTACCAACATATACTGTGTACCACAGTTGACAGTACCAACATATACTGTGTACCACAGTTGACAGTACCAACAAATACTCGGTGCCACTTTTCACAGTACCAACATATACTGTGTACCACAGTTGACAATACCAACGTATACTGTGTACCAGATTTGACAGTACCAACGTATATTGTGTACCACAGTTGACAATGCCATCATATAGTGTGTACCACATTTGACAGTACCAACATATACTGTGTACCACAGTTGACAGTACCAACGTATACTGTGTACCACAGTTGACAGTACCAACGTATACTGTGTACCACAGTTGACAGTACCAATATATACTGTGTAACACAGTTGACAATACCAACATATAATGTGTACCACAGTTGATAGTACCAACGTATACTGTGAACCACTGTTGGCAATACCAACATATACTGTGTACTACAGTTGACAGAACCAACATATACAGTGTACCACAGTTGACAGTACCAACATATACTGTGTACCACAGTTGACAGTACCAACATATACTGTGTACCACAGTTGACAGAACCAACATGTACCGTGAACCACAGTTGACAGTACCAACGTATACTGTGTACCACAGTTGAGAGTACCAACGTATAGTGTAACCACAGTTGACAGTACCAACATATACTGTGTACCACAGTTGACAGTACCAACATATACTGTGTACCACAGTTCACAGTACCAACGTATACTGTGTACCACATTTGACAGTACCAACATATACTGTGTACCACAGTTGACAGTACCAACATATACTGTGTACCACTTTTGACAGTACCAACATATACCGTGTATCACATTTGACAGTACCAACATATACTGTGTACCACTGTTGACAGTACCAACATATACTGTGTACCACAGTTGACAGTACCAACATGTACCGTGTACCACAGTTGACAGTACCAACGTATACTGTGTACCACAGTTGACAATACCAACATATACTGTGTACCACAGTTGACAGTACCAACATATACTGTGTACCACAGTTGAAAGTACCAACGTATACTGTGTACCACAGTTGACAACACCAACATATACTGTGTACCACAGTTGACAGTACCAACATATACTGTATACCACAGTTGACAGTACCAACATATACTGTGTACCACAGTTGACAGTACCAACATATACTGTGTACCACAGTTGACAGTACCAACATATACTGTATACCACAGTTGACAGTACCAACATATACTGTGTACCACTGTTGACAGTACCAACATATACAGTATACCACAGTTGACATTACCAACATATACTGTGTACCACAGCTGACACTACCAACATATACTTGTACCTCAGTTGACAGTACTACCATATATTGTGTACCACCGTTGACAATACCAACGTATACTGTGTACCACAATTGACAGTACCAACGTATACTGTGCACCACAGTTGACAGTACCAACATATACTGTGTACCACAGTTGACAATACCAACACATATAGTGTACCACAGGTGACAGTACCAACGTATACTGTGTACCACAGTTGCCAATGCCAACATATACTGTGTACCACAGTTGAGAGTACCAACATGTACCGTGTACCACAGTTGACAGTACCAACGTATACTGTGTACCACAGTTGACAGTACCAACGTATACTGTTTACCACAGTTGACAATACCAACATATACTGTGTACCAGAGTTGACAGTACCCACATATACTGTGTACCACAGTTGACAGTTCCAACATATATGGTGTACCACTGTTGATACTACCGACATATACTGTGTAGCACAGTTGACAGTACTAACATATACTGTGTACCACAGTTGAGAGTACCACCATATACTGGGTACCACTTTTGACAGTACCAACATATACTGTGTACCACAGTTGACAGTACCAACATATACTGTGTACCATAGTTGACAGTACCAACATAAACCTGTGTACCTCAGTTGTCAGTACCAACATATACTGTATACCACAGTTGACAGTACCAACATATACTGTGTACCACTGTTGACAGTACCAACATATACCGTGTACCACAGTTGACAGTACCAACATATACTGTGTACCACAGTTGACACTACCAACATATACTTGTACCTCAATTGACAGTACTACCATATATTGTGTACCACCGTTGACAATACCAACGTATACTGTGTACCACAGTTGACAGTACCAACGTATACTGTGCACCACAGTTGACAGTACCAACATATACTGTGTACCTCAGTTGACAATACCAACATATATTGTGTACCACAGTTGACAATACCAACACATATAGTGTACCACAGTTGACAGTACCAACGTATACTGTGTACCACAGTTGAGAGTACCAACATGTACCGTGTACCACAGTTGACACTACCAACGTATACTGTGTACCACAGTTGACAATACCAACATATACTGTGTACCACAGTTGACAGTACCAACATATACTGTGTACCACAGTTGAAAGTACCAACGTATACTGTGTACCACAGTTGACAACACCAACATATACTGTGTACCACAGTTGACAGTACCAACATATACTGTATACCACAGTTGACAGTACCAACATATACTGTGTACCACAGTTGACAGTACCAACATATACTGTGTACCACAGTTGACAGTACCAACATATACTGTATACCACAGTTGACAGTACCAACATATACTGTGTACCACTGTTGACAGTACCAACATATACCGTGTACCACAGTTGACAGTACCAACATATACTGTGTACCACAGCTGACACTACCAACATATACTTGTACCTCAGTTGACAGTACTACCATATATTGTGTACCACCGTTGACAATACCAACGTATACTGTGTACCACAGTTGACAGTACCAACGTATACTGTGCACCACAGTTGACAGTACCAAAATATACTGTGTACCACAGTTGACAATACCAACATATACTGTGTACCACAGTTGACAGTACCAACACATATAGTGTACCACAGTTGACAGTACCAACGTATACTGTGTACCCCAGTTGCCAATGCCAACATATACTGTGTACCACAGTTGAGAGTACCAACATATACTGTGTACCACAGTTGACAGTACCAACATATACTGTGTACCACAGTTGACAGTACCAACATATACTGTGTACCACAGTTGACAGTACCAATGTATAATGTGTACCACAGTTGACAGTACCAACATATACTGTGTACCACAGTTGACAGTACCAACATATACTGTGTACCATAGTTGACATTACCAACGTATATTGTGTTCCACAGTTGACAGTACCAACATGTACTGTGTACCACAGTTGACAGTACCAACGTATACTGTGTACCACAGTTGACAGTACCAACGTATACTGTGTACCACAGTTGACAGTACCAACATATAACGTGTACCACAGTTGGCTGTACCATCATATACTGTGTACCACAGTTGACAGTACCAACATATATTGTGTACCACAGTTGACAGTACCAACATATACTGTGTACCACAGTTGACAATACCAACATATACTGTGTACCACAGTTGAAAATACCAACACATATAGTGTACCACAGTTGACAGTACCAACGTATATTGTGTACCACAGTTGCCAATGCCAACATATACTGTGTACCACAGTTGAGAGTACCAACATGTACCGTGTACCACAGTTGACAGTACCAACGTATACTGTGTACCACAGTTGACAATACCAACATATACTGTGTACCACAGTTGACAGTACCAACATATACTGTATACCACAGTTGACAGTACCAACATATACTGTGTACCACAGTTGACAGTACCAACATATACTGTGTACCACAGTTGACAGTACAAACATATACTGTATACCACAGTCGACAGTACCAACATATACTGTGTACCAGTGTTGACAGTACCAACATATACTGTGTACCACAGTTGACAGTACCAACATATACTGTGTACCACAGCTGACACTACCAAAATATACTTGTACCTCAGTTGACAGTACTAACATATATTGTGTACCACTGTTGACAGTACCAACGTATACTGTGTACCACAGTTGCCAATGCCAACATATACTGTGTACCACAGTTGACAGTACCAACATATACTGTGAACCACAGTTGACAGTATCAACATATACTGTGTACCACAGTTGACAGTACCAATGTATACTGTGTACTACTGTTGACAGTACCAAAATATACTGTGTACCACAGTTGAAAGTACCAACGTATACTGTGTACCACAGTTGACAGTACCAACATATACTGTGTACCACAGTTAACAGTACCAACATATACTGTGTACCACAGTTGACAGTACTAACATATAATGTGTACCACAGTTGGCAGTACCAACATATACTGTGTACCTCAGATGACAGTACCAACATATACTGTGTACCACAATTGACAATACCAACATATACTATGTACCACAGTTGACAGTACCAACATATACTGTGTACCACAGTTGACAGTACCAACATATACTGTGTACCACAGTTGACAGTACCAACATATACTGTGTACCTCAGTTAACAGTACCCACATATACTGTGTACCACAGTTGACAGTACCAAAATATACTGTGTACCACAGCTGACATTACCAACATATACTTGTAACTCTGTTGACAGTACTAACATATACTGTGTACCACAGTTGACTGTACCAACGTATACTGTGTACCACAGTTGACAGTACCAACATATACTGTGTACCACAGTTCACAGTACCAACATATACAGTGTACCACAATTGACAGTACCAACATATACTGTGTACCACAGTTGACAGTACCAACATGTACCGTGTACCACATTTGACAGTACCAACGTATACAGTGTACGACAGTTGACAATACCAACATATACTGTGTACCACGGTTGACAGTACCAACATATACTGTATACCACAGTTGACAGTACCAACATATACAGTGTACCAGAGTTGACAGTACCAACATATACTGTGTACCATAGTTGACAGTACCAACATAAACCTGTGTACCTCAGTTGTCAGTACCAACATATACTGTATACCACAGTTGACAGTACCAACATATACTGTGTACCACTGTTGACAGTACCAACATATACCGTGTACCACAGTTGACAGTACCAACATATACTGTGTACCACAGCTGACACTACCAACATATACTTGTACCTCAATTGACAGTACTACCATATATTGTGTACCACCGTTGACAATACCAACGTATACTGTGTACCACAGTTGACAGTACCAACGTATACTGTGCACCACAGTTGACAGTACCAACATATACTGTGTACCACAGTTGACAATACCAACATATATTGTGTACCACAGTTGACAATACCAACACATATAGTGTACCACAGTTGACAGTACCAACGTATACTGTGTACCACAGTTGAGAGTACCAACATGTACCGTGTACCACAGTTGACACTACCAACGTATACTGTGTACCACAGTTGACAATACCAACATATACTGTGTACCACAGTTGACAGTACCAACATATACTGTGTACCACAGTTGAAAGTACCAACGTATACTGTGTACCACAGTTGACAACACCAACATATACTGTGTACCACAGTTGACAGTACCAACATATACTGTATACCACAGTTGACAGTACCAACATATACTGTGTACCACAGTTGACAGTACCAACATATACTGTGTACCACAGTTGACAGTACCAACATATACTGTATACCACAGTTGACAGTACCAACATATACTGTGTACCACTGTTGACAGTACCAACATATACCGTGTACCACAGTTGACAGTACCAACATATACTGTGTACCACAGCTGACACTACCAACATATACTTGTACCTCAGTTGACAGTACTACCATATATTGTGTACCACCGTTGACAATACCAACGTATACTGTGTACCACAGTTGACAGTACCAACGTATACTGTGCACCACAGTTGACAGTACCAAAATATACTGTGTACCACAGTTGACAATACCAACATATACTGTGTACCACAGTTGACAGTACCAACACATATAGTGTACCACAGTTGACAGTACCAACGTATACTGTGTACCACAGTTGCCAATGCCAACATATACTGTGTACTACAGTTGAGAGTACCAACATATACTGTGTACCACAGTTGACAGTACCAACATATACTGTGTACCACAGTTGACAGTACCAACATATACTGTGTACCACAGTTGACAGTACCAATGTATAATGTGTACCACAGTTGACAGTACCAACATATACTGTGTACCACAGTTGACAGTACCAACATATAATGTGTACCATAGTTGACATTACCAACGTATATTGTGTTCCACAGTTGACAGTACCAACATGTACTGTGTACCACAGTTGACAGTACCAACGTATACTGTGTACCACAGTTGACAGTACCAACGTATACTGTGTACCACAGTTGACAGTACCAACATATAACGTGTACCACAGTTGGCTGTACCATCATATACTGTGTACCACAGTTGACAGTACCAACATATATTGTGTACCACAGTTGACAGTACCAACATATACTGTGTACCACAGTTGACAATACCAACATATACTGTGTACCACAGTTGACAATACCAACACATATAGTGTACCACAGTTGACAGTACCAACGTATATCGTGTACCACAGTTGCCAATGCCAACATATACTGTGTACCACAGTTGAGAGTACCAACATGTACCGTGTACCACAGTTGACAGTACCAACGTATACTGTGTACCACAGTTGACAATACCAACATATACTGTGTACCACAGTTGACAGTACCAACATATACTGTATACCACAGTTGACAGTACCAACATATACTGTGTACCACAGTTGACAGTACCAACATATATTGTGTACCACAGTTGACAGTACAAACATATACTGTATACCACAGTCGACAGTACCAACATATACTGTGTACCAGTGTTGACAGTACCAACATATACTGTGTACCACAGTTGACAGTACCAACATATACTGTGTACCACAGCTGACACTACCAAAATATACTTGTACCTCAGTTGACAGTACTAACATATATTGTGTACCACTGTTGACAGTACCAACGTATACTGTGTACCACAGTTGCCAATGCCAACATATACTGTGTACCACAGTTGACAGTACCAACATATACTGTGAACCACAGTTGACAGTATCAACATATACTGTGTACCACAGTTGACAGTACCAATGTATACTGTGTACTACTGTTGACAGTACCAAAATATACTGTGTACCACAGTTGAAAGTACCAACGTATACTGTGTACCACAGTTGACAGTACCAACATATACTGTGTACCACAGTTAACAGTACCAACATATACTGTGTACCACAGTTGACAGTACTAACATATAATGTGTACCACAGTTGGAAGTACCAACATATACTGTGTACCTCAGATGACAGTACCAACATATACTGTGTACCACAATTGACAATACCAACATATACTATGTACCACAGTTGACAGTACCAACATATACTGTGTACCACAGTTGACAGTACCAACATATACTGTGTACCACAGTTGACAGTACCAACATATACTGTGTACCTCAGTTAACAGTACCCACATATACTGTGTACCACAGTTGACAGTTCCAACGTATACTGTGTACCAGAATTGACAGTACCAACATATACTGTGTACCACAGTTGACAGTACCAAAATATACTGTGTACCACAGCTGACATTACCAACATATACTTGTAACTCTGTTGACAGTACTAACATATACTGTGTACCACAGTTGACTGTACCAACGTATACTGTGTACCACAGTTGAAAGTACCAACGTATACTCTGTACCACAGTTGACAGTACCAACATATACTGTGTACCACAGCTGACACTACCAACATATACTTGTACCTCAGTTGACAGTACTAACATATACTGTGTACCACAGTTGACAGTACCAACGTATACTGTGTACCACAGTTGAAAGTACCTATATATACTGTTTACCACAGTTGACAGTACCAACATATACAGTGTACCACATTTGACAGTTCCATCATATACTGTGTACCACAGTTTACAGTACCAACATATACTGTGTACCAAAGTTGACAGTACCAACGTATACTGTGTACCACAGTTGACAGTACCAACATATACTGTGTACCACAGTTCACAGTACCAACATATACAGTGTACCACAATTGACAGTACCAACATATACTGTGTACCACAGTTGACAGTACCAACATGTACCGTGTACCACATTTGACAGTACCAACGTATACAGTGTACGACAGTTGACAATACCAACATATACTGTGTACCACGGTTGACAGTACCAACATATACTGTATACCACAGTTGACAGTACCAACATATACAGTGTACCAGAGTTGACAGTACCAACATATACTGTGTACCACAGTTGACAGTACCAACATATACTGTATACCACAGTTGACAGTACCAACATATACTGTGTACCACTGTTGACAGTACCAACATATACCGTGTACCACAGTTGACAGTACCAACATATACTGTGTACCACAGCTGACACTACCAACATATACTTGTACCTCATTTTACAGTACTACAATATATTGTGTACCACCGTTGACAATACCAACGTATACTGTGTACCACAGTTGCCAATGCCAACATATACTGTGTACCACAGTTGACAGTACCAACATATACTGTGAACCACAGTTGACAGTATCAACATATACTGTGTACCACAGTTGACAGTACCAATGTATACTGTGTACTACTGTTGACAGTACCAAAATATACTGTGTACCACAGTTGAAAGTACCAACGTATACTGTGTACCACAGTTGACAGTACCAACATATACTGTGTACCACAGTTAACAGTACCAACATATACTGTGTACCACAGTTGACAGTACTAACATATAATGTGTACCACAGTTGGCAGTACCAACATATACTGTGTACCTCAGATGACAGTACCAACATATACTGTGTACCACAATTGACAATACCAACATATACTATGTACCACAGTTGACAGTACCAACATATACTGTGTACCACAGTTGACAGTACCAACATATACTGTGTACCACAGTTGACAGTACCAACATATACTGTGTACCTCAGTTAACAGTACCCACATATACTGTGTACCACAGTTGACAGTACCATCATATACTGTGAACCACAGTTGACAGTTCCAACGTATACTGTGTACCAGAATTGACAGTACCAACATATACTGTGTACCACAGTTGACAGTACCAAAATATACTGTGTACCACAGCTGACATTACCAACATATACTTGTAACTCTGTTGACAGTACTAACATATACTGTGTACCACAGTTGACTGTACCAACGTATACTGTGTACCACAGTTGACAGTACCAACATATACTGTTTACCTCAGTTAACAGTACCCACATATACTGTGTACCACAGTTGACAGTTCCAACGTATACTGTGTACCAGAATTGACAGTACCAACATATACTGTGTACCACAGTTGACAGTACCAAAATATACTGTGTACCACAGCTGACATTACCAACATATACTTGTAACTCTGTTGACAGTACTAACATATACTGTGTACCACAGTTGACTGTACCAACGTATACTGTGTACCACAGTTGAAAGTACCAACGTATACTCTGTACCACAGTTGACAGTACCAACATATACTGTGTACCACAGCTGACACTACCAACATATACTTGTACCTCAGTTGACAGTACTAACATATACTGTGTACCACAGTTGACAGTACCAACGTATACTGTGTACCACAGTTGAAAGTACCTATATATACTGTTTACCACAGTTGACAGTACCAACATATACAGTGTACCACATTTGACAGTTCCATCATATACTGTGTACCACAGTTTACAGTACCAACATATACTGTGTACCACAGTTGACAGTACCAACGTATACTGTGTACCACAGTTGACAGTACCAACATATACTGTGTACCACAGTTCACAGTACCAACATATACAGTGTACCACAATTGACAGTACCAACATATACTGTGTACCACAGTTGACAGTACCAACATGTACCGTGTACCACATTTGACAGTACCAACGTATACAGTGTACGACAGTTGACAATACCAACATATACTGTGTACCACGGTTGACAGTACCAACATATACTGTATACCACAGTTGACAGTACCAACATATACAGTGTACCAGAGTTGACAGTACCAACATATACTGTGTACCACAGTTGACAGTACCAACATATACTGTATACCACAGTTGACAGTACCAACATATACTGTGTACCACTGTTGACAGTACCAACATATACCGTGTACCACAGTTGACAGTACCAACATATACTGTGTACCACAGCTGACACTACCAACATATACTTGTACCTCATTTTACAGTACTACAATATATTGTGTACCACCGTTGACAATACCAACGTATACTGTGTACCACAGTTGCCAATGCCAACATATACTGTGTACCACAGTTGACAGTACCAACATATACTGTGAACCACAGTTGACAGTATCAACATATACTGTGTACCACAGTTGACAGTACCAATGTATACTGTGTACTACTGTTGACAGTACCAAAATATACTGTGTACCACAGTTGAAAGTACCAACGTATACTGTGTACCACAGTTGACAGTACCAACATATACTGTGTACCACAGTTAACAGTACCAACATATACTGTGTACCACAGTTGACAGTACTAACATATAATGTGTACCACAGTTGGCAGTACCAACATATACTGTGTACCTCAGATGACAGTACCAACATATACTGTGTACCACAATTGACAATACCAACATATACTATGTACCACAGTTGACAGTACCAACATATACTGTGTACCACAGTTGACAGTACCAACATATACTGTGTACCACAGTTGACAGTACCAACATATACTGTGTACCTCAGTTAACAGTACCCACATATACTGTGTACCACAGTTGACAGTACCATCATATACTGTGAACCACAGTTGACAGTTCCAACACATATAGTGTACCACAGTTGACAGTACCAACGTATACTGTGTACCACAGTTGCCAATGCCAACATATACTGTGTACCACAGTTGAGAGTACCAACATATACTGTGTACCACAGTTGACAGTACCAACATATACTGTGTACCACAGTTGACAGTACCAACATATACTGTGTACCACAGTTGACAGTACCAATGTATACTGTGTACCACAGTTGACAGTACCAACATATACTGTGTACCACAGTTGACAGTACCAACATATACTGTGTACCCTAGTTGACATTACCAACGTATATCGTGTACCACAGTTGACAGTACCAACATGTACTGTGTACCACAGTTGACAGTACCAACGTATACTGTGTACCACAGTTGACAGTACCAACGTATACTGTGTACCACAGTTGACAATACCAACATATAACGTGTACCACAGTTGGCAGTACCATCATATACTGTGTACCACAGTTGACATTACCAACATATATTGTGTACCACAGTTGACAGTACCAACATATACTGTGTACCATAGTTGACATTACCAACGTATATTGTGTACCACAGTTGACAGTACCAACATACACCGTGTACAACAGTTGACAGTACCAACATATACTGTGTACCACAGTTGCGAGTACCAACATAAACTGTGTACCACAGTTGACAGTACCAACATATACTGTGTACCACTGTTGACAGTACCAACATATACCGTGTACCACAGTTGACAGTACCAACATATACTGTGTACCACAGTTGACAGTACCAATGTATACTGTGTACCACTGTTGACAGTACCAAAATATACTGTGTACCACAGTTGACAGTACTAACATATACTGTGTACTACAGTTGACAGTACCAACATATATTGTGTACCACAGTTGACAGTACTAACATATACTGTGTACTACAGTTGACAGAACCAACATATACTGTGTACCACAGTTGACAGTACCAACATGTACTGTGTACCACAGTTGACAGTGCCAACATATACTGTGTACCAGAGTTGACAGTACCAACATATACTGTGTACCACAGTTGACAGTACCAACATATACTGTGTACCACAGTTGACAGTACCAATGTATAATATGTACCACAGTTGACAGTACCAACATATACTGTGTACCACAGTTGACAGTACCAACATATACTGTGTACCATAGTTGACATTACCAACGTATATTGTGTTCCACAGTTGACAGTACCAACATGTACTGTGTAACACAGTTGACAGTACCAACGTATACTGTGTACCACAGTTGACAGTACCAACGTATACTGTGTACCACAGTTGACAGTACCAACATATAACGTGTACCACAGTTGGCAGTACCATCATATACTGTGTACCACAGTTGACAGTACCAACATATATTGTGTACCACAGTTGACAGTACCAACATATACTGTGTACCATAGTTGACATTACCAACGTATATTGTGTACCACAGTTGACAGTACCAACATATCCTGTGTACCTCAGTTGACAGTACCAACATATACTGTATACCACAGTTGACAGTACCAACATATACTGTGTACCACTGTTGACAGTACCAATATATACCGTGTACCACAGTTGACAGTACCAACATATACTGTGTACCACAGCTGACACTACCAACATATACTTTTACCTCAGTTGACAGTACTACCATATATTGTGTACCACCGTTGACAATACCAACGTATACTGTGTACCACAGTTGACAGTACCAACGTATACTGTGCACCACATTTGACAGTACCAACATATACTGTGTACCACAGTTGACAATACCAACATATACTGTGTACCACAGTTGACAATACCAACACATATAGTGTACCACAGTTGACAGTACCAACGTATATTGTGTACCACAGTTGCCAATGCCAACATATACTGTGTACCACAGTTGAGAGTACCAACATGTACCGTGTACCACAGTTGACAGTACCAACGTATACTGTGTACCACAGTTGACAATACCAACATATACTGTGTACCACAGTTGACAGTACCAACATATACTGTGTACCACAGTTGAAAGTACCAACGTATACTGTGTACCACAGTTGACAACACCAACATATACTGTGTACCACAGTTGACAGTACCAACATATACTGTATACCACAGTTGACAGTACCAACATATACTGTGTACAACAGTTGACAGTACCAACATATACTGTGTACCACAGTTGACAGTACCAACATATACTGTATACCACAGTTGACAGTACCAACATATACTGTGTACCACTGTTGACAGTACCAACATATACCGTGTACCACAGTTGACAATACCAACATATACTTGTACTTCAGTTGACAGTACTACCATATATTGTGTACCACCGTTGACAATACCAACGTATACTGTGTACCACAGTTGACAGTACCAACGTATACTGTGCACCACAGTTGACAGTACCAACATATACTGTGTACCACAGTTGACAATACCAACATATACTGTGTACCACAGTTGACAATACCAACACATATAGTGTACCACAGTTGACAGTACCAACGTATACTGTGTACCACAGTTGCCAATGCCAACATATACTGTGTACCACAGTTGAGAGTACCAACATATACTGTGTACCACAGTTGACAGTACCAACATATACTGTGTACCACAGTTGACAGTACCAACATATACTGTGTACCACAGTTGACAGTACCAATGTATACTGTGTACCACAGTTGACAGTACCAACATATACTGTGTACCACAGTTGACAGTACCAACATATACTGTGTACCCTAGTTGACATTACCAACGTATATCGTGTACCACAGTTGACAGTACCAACATGTACTGTGTACCACAGTTGACAGTACCAACGTATATTGTGTACCACAGTTGACAGTACCAACGTATACTGTGTACCACAGTTGACAATACCAACATATAACGTGTACCACAGTTGGCAGTACCATCATATACTGTGTACCACAGTTGACAGTACCAACATATATTGTGTACCACAGTTGACAGTACCAACATATACTGTGTACCATAGTTGACATTACCAACGTATATTGTGTACCACAGTTGACAGTACCAACATACACCGTGTACAACAGTTGACAGTACCAACATATACTGTGTACCACAGTTGCGAGTACCAACATAAACTGTGTACCACAGTTGACAGTACCAACATATACTGTGTACCACTGTTGACAGTACCAACATATACCGTGTACCACAGTTGACAGTACCAACATATACTGTGTACCACAGCTGACACTACCAACATATACTTGTACTTCAGTTGACAGTACTACCATATATTGTGTACCACCGTTGACAATACCAACGTATACTGCGTACCACAGTTGACAGTACCAACGTATACTGTGCACCACAGTTGACAGTACCAACATATACTGTGTACCACAGTTGACAATACCAACATATACTGTGTACCACAGTTGACAATACCAACATATACTGTGTACCACAGTTGACAATACCAACACATATAGTGTACCACAGTTGACAGTACCAACGTATACTGTGTACCACAGTTGCCAATGCCAACATATACTGTGTACCACAGTTGAGAGTACCAACATATACTGTGTACCACAGTTGACAGTACCAACATATACTGTGTACCACAGTTGTCATTACCAACATATACTGTGTACCACAGTTGACAGTACCAATGTATACTGTGTACCACAGTTGACAGTACCAACATATACTGTGTACCACAGTTGACAGTACCAACATATATTGTGTACCATAGTTGACAGTACCAACATATACTGTGTACCATAGTTGACATTACCAACGTATATTGTGTACCACAGTTGACAGTACCAACATACACCGTGTACAACAGTTGACAGTACCAACATATACTGTGTACCACAGTTGCGAGTACCAACATAAACTGTGTACCACAGTTGACAGTACCAACATATACTGTGTACCACAGTTGACAGTACCAACATATACTGTATACCACAGTTGACAGTACCAACATATACTGTGTACCACAGTTGACAGTACCAACATATACTGTGTACCACAGTTGACAGTACCAACATATACTGTGTACCACAGTTGACAGTACTAACGTATACTGTGTACTACAGTTGACAGTACCAACATATACTGTGTACCACAGTTGACAGTACCAACATGTACTGTGTACCACAGTTGACAGTACCAACATATACTGTGTACCACAGTTGGCAGTACCAACATATACAGTGTACCACAGTTGACAGTACCAACATATACTGTGTACCACATTTGACAGTACCAACATATACTGTGTACCACAGTTGACAGTACCAACATGTACCGTGAACCACAGTTGACAGTACCAACATATACTGTGTACCACAGTTGAGAGTACCAACGTATAGTATGTACCACAGTTGACAGTACCAACATATACTGTGTACCACAGCTGACAGTACCAACATATACTGTGTACCACAGTTCACAGTACCAAAGTATACTGTGTATTGTACCACATTTGACAGTACCAACTTATACTGTGTACCACAGTTGACAGTACCAACATATACTGTGTACCACTGTTGACAGTACCAACATATACCGTGTACCACATTTGACAGTACCAACATATACTGTGTACCACTGTTGACAGTACCAACATATACTGTGTACCACAGTTGACAGTGCCAACATGTACCGTGTAACACAGTTGACAGTAGCAACGTAAACTGTGTACCACAGTTGACAATACCAACATATACTGTGTACCACAGTTGACAGTACCAACATATATAGTGTACCTCAGTTAACAGTACCCACATATACTGTGTACCACAGTTGACAGTATAAACATATACTGTGTACCACAGTTGACAGTACCATCATATACTGTGTACCACAGTTAACAGTACCAACATATACTGTGTACCACAGTTGACAGTACCAATGTATACTGTCTACCACAGTTGACAGTACCAACATATACTGTGTACCACAGTTGACAGTACCAACATATACAGTGTACCACAGTTGACAGTACCAACATATACTGTGTACCACAGTTGACAGTACCAACATATACTGTGTACCACAGCTGACACTACCAACATATACTTGTACCTCAGTTGACAGTACTAACATATACTATGTACCACAGTTGACAGTACCAACATATACTGTGTACCACAGTTGACAGTACCAACATATACTGTGTACCACAGTTGACAGTACCAACATATACTCGGTGCCACTTTTCACAGTACCAACATATACTGTGTACCACAGTTGACAATACCAACGTATACTGTGTACCAGATTTGACAGTACCAACGTATATTGTGTACCACAGTTGACAATGCCATCATATAGTGTGTACCACATTTGACAGTACCAACATATACTGTGTACCACATTTGACAGTACCAACGTATACTGTGTACCACAGTTGACAGTACCAACGTATACTGTGTACCACAGTTGACAGTACCAATATATACTGTGTAACACAGTTGACAATACCAACATATAATGTGTACCACAGTTGATAGTACCAACGTATACTATAAACCACTGTTGGCAATACCAACATATACTGTGTACTACAGTTGACAGAACCAACATATACAGTGTACCACAGTTGACAGTACCAACATATACTGTGTACCACAGTTGACAGTACCAACATATACTGTGTACCACAGTTGACAGAACCAACATGTACCGTGAACCACAGTTGACAGTACCAACGTATACTGTGTACCACAGTTGAGAGTACCAACGTATAGTGTAACCACAGTTGACAGTACCAACATATACTGTGTACCACAGTTGACAGTACCAACATATACTGTGTACCACAGTTCACAGTACCAACGTATACTGTGTACCACATTTGACAGTACCAACATATACTGTGTACCACAGTTGACAGTACCAACATATACTGTGTACCACTTTTGACAGTACCAACATATACCGTGTATCACATTTGACAGTACCAACATATACTGTGTACCACTGTTGACAGTACCAACATATACTGTGTACCACAGTTGACAGTACCAACATATACCGTGTACCACAGTTGACAGTACCAACATATACTGTGTACCACAGTTGACAGTACCAACATATACTGTGTACCACAGTTGACAGTACCAATGTATACTGTGTACCACTGTTGACAGTACCAAAATATACTGTGTACCACAGTTGACAGTACTAACATATACTGTGTACTACAGTTGACAGTACCAACATATATTGTGTACCACAGTTGACAGTACTAACATATACTGTGTACTACAGTTGACAGAACCAACATATACTGTGTACCACAGTTGACAGTACCAACATGTACTGTGTACCACAGTTGACAGTGCCAACATATACTGTGTACCAGAGTTGACAGTACCAACATATACTGTGTACCACAGTTGACAGTACCAACATATACTGTGTACCACAGTTGACAGTACCAATGTATAATATGTACCACAGTTGACAGTACCAACATATACTGTGTACCACAGTTGACAGTACCAACATATACTGTGTACCATAGTTGACATTACCAACGTATATTGTGTTCCACAGTTGACAGTACCAACATGTACTGTGTACCACAGTTGACAGTACCAACGTATACTGTGTACCACAGTTGACAGTACCAACGTATACTGTGTACCACAGTTGACAGTACCAACATATAACGTGTACCACAGTTGGCAGTACCATCATATACTGTGTACCACAGTTGACAGTACCAACATATATTGTGTACCACAGTTGACAGTACCAACATATACTGTGTACCATAGTTGACATTACCAACGTATATTGTGTACCACAGTTGACAGTACCAACATATCCTGTGTACCTCAGTTGACAGTACCAACATATACTGTATACCACAGTTGACAGTACCAACATATACTGTGTACCACTGTTGACAGTACCAATATATACCGTGTACCACAGTTGACAGTACCAACATATACTGTGTACCACAGCTGACACTACCAACATATACTTTTACCTCAGTTGACAGTACTACCATATATTGTGTACCACCGTTGACAATACCAACGTATACTGTGTACCACAGTTGACAGTACCAACGTATACTGTGCACCACATTTGACAGTACCAACATATACTGTGTACCACAGTTGACAATACCAACATATACTGTGTACCACAGTTGACAATACCAACACATATAGTGTACCACAGTTGACAGTACCAACGTATATTGTGTACCACAGTTGCCAATGCCAACATATACTGTGTACCACAGTTGAGAGTACCAACATGTACCGTGTACCACAGTTGACAGTACCAACGTATACTGTGTACCACAGTTGACAATACCAACATATACTGTGTACCACAGTTGACAGTACCAACATATACTGTGTACCACAGTTGAAAGTACCAACGTATACTGTGTACCACAGTTGACAACACCAACATATACTGTGTACCACAGTTGACAGTACCAACATATACTGTATACCACAGTTGACAGTACCAACATATACTGTGTACCACAGTTGACAGTACCAACATATACTGTGTACCACAGTTGACAGTACCAACATATACTGTATACCACAGTTGACAGTACCAACATATACTGTGTACCACTGTTGACAGTACCAACATATACCGTGTACCACAGTTGACAATACCAACATATACTTGTACTTCAGTTGACAGTACTACCATATATTGTGTACCACCGTTGACAATACCAACGTATACTGTGTACCACAGTTGACAGTACCAACGTATACTGTGCACCACAGTTGACAGTACCAACATATACTGTGTACCACAGTTGACAATACCAACATATACTGTGTACCACAGTTGACAATACCAACACATATAGTGTACCACAGTTGACAGTACCAACGTATACTGTGTACCACAGTTGCCAATGCCAACATATACTGTGTACCACAGTTGAGAGTACCAACATATACTGTGTACCACAGTTGACAGTACCAACATATACTGTGTACCACAGTTGACAGTACCAACATATACCGTGTACCACAGTTGACAGTACCAACATATACTGTGTACCACAGTTGACAGTACCAACATATACTGTGTACCACAGTTGACAGTACCAATGTATACAGTGTACCACTGTTGACAGTACCAAAATATACTGTGTACCACAGTTGACAGTACTAACATATACTGTGTACTACAGTTGACAGTACCAACATATATTGTGTACCACAGTTGACAGTACTAACATATACTGTGTACTACAGTTGACAGAACCAACATATACTGTGTACCACAGTTGACAGTACCAACATGTACTGTGTACCACAGTTGACAGTGCCAACATATACTGTGTACCAGAGTTGACAGTACCAACATATACTGTGTACCACAGTTGACAGTACCAACATATACTGTGTACCACAGTTGACAGTACCAATGTATAATATGTACCACAGTTGACAGTACCAACATATACTGTGTACCACAGTTGACAGTACCAACATATACTGTGTACCATAGTTGACATTACCAACGTATATTGTGTTCCACAGTTGACAGTACCAACATGTACTGTGTACCACAGTTGACAGTACCAACGTATACTGTGTACCACAGTTGACAGTACCAACGTATACTGTGTACCACAGTTGACAGTACCAACATATAACGTGTACCACAGTTGGCAGTACCATCATATACTGTGTACCACAGTTGACAGTACCAACATATATTGTGTACCACAGTTGACAGTACCAACATATACTGTGTACCATAGTTGACATTACCAACGTATATTGTGTACCACAGTTGACAGTACCAACATATCCTGTGTACCTCAGTTGACAGTACCAACATATACTGTATACCACAGTTGACAGTACCAACATATACTGTGTACCACTGTTGACAGTACCAATATATACCGTGTACCACAGTTGACAGTACCAACATATACTGTGTACCACAGCTGACACTACCAACATATACTTTTACCTCAGTTGACAGTACTACCATATATTGTGTACCACCGTTGACAATACCAACGTATACTGTGTACCACAGTTGACAGTACCAACGTATACTGTGCACCACATTTGACAGTACCAACATATACTGTGTACCACAGTTGACAATACCAACATATACTGTGTACCACAGTTGACAATACCAACACATATAGTGTACCACAGTTGACAGTACCAACGTATATTGTGTACCACAGTTGCCAATGCCAACATATACTGTGTACCACAGTTGAGAGTACCAACATGTACCGTGTACCACAGTTGACAGTACCAACGTATACTGTGTACCACAGTTGACAATACCAACATATACTGTGTACCACAGTTGACAGTACCAACATATACTGTGTACCACAGTTGAAAGTACCAACGTATACTGTGTACCACAGTTGACAACACCAACATATACTGTGTACCACAGTTGACAGTACCAACATATACTGTATACCACAGTTGACAGTACCAACATATACTGTGTACCACAGTTGACAGTACCAACATATACTGTGTACCACAGTTGACAGTACCAACATATACTGTATACCACAGTTGACAGTACCAA
Organism: Eledone cirrhosa; assembly: GCA_964016885.1. Lineage (NCBI taxonomy): Eukaryota > Metazoa > Mollusca > Cephalopoda > Octopoda > Eledonidae > Eledone > Eledone cirrhosa. Next base: position 44,639,787 of record OZ024755.1, read on the forward strand.
CATATACTGTGTACCACTGTTGACAGTACCAACATATACCGTGTACCACAGTTGACAATACCAACATATACTTGTACTTCAGTTGACAGTACTACCATATATTGTGTACCACCGTTGACAATACCAACGTATACTGTGTACCACAGTTGACAGTACCAACGTATACTGTGCACCACAGTTGACAGTACCAACATATACTGTGTACCACAGTTGACAATACCAACATATACTGTGTACCACAGTTGACAATACCAACACATATAGTGTACCACAGTTGACAGTACCAACGTATACTGTGTACCACAGTTGCCAATGCCAACATATACTGTGTACCACAGTTGAGAGTACCAACATATACTGTGTACCACAGTTGACAGTACCAACATATACTGTGTACCACAGTTGACAGTACCAACATATACTGTGTACCACAGTTGACAGTACCAATGTATACTGTGTACCACAGTTGACAGTACCAACATATACTGTGTACCACAGTTGACAGTACCAACATATACTGTGTACCCTAGTTGACATTACCAACGTATATCGTGTACCACAGTTGACAGTACCAACATGTACTGTGTACCACAGTTGACAGTACCAACGTATATTGTGTACCACAGTTGACAGTACCAACGTATACTGTGTACCACAGTTGACAATACCAACATATAACGTGTACCACAGTTGGCAGTACCATCATATACTGTGTACCACAGTTGACAGTACCAACATATATTGTGTACCACAGTTGACAGTACCAACATATACTGTGTACCATAGTTGACATTACCAACGTATATTGTGTACCACAGTTGACAGTACCAACATACACCGTGTACAACAGTTGACAGTACCAACATATACTGTGTACCACAGTTGCGAGTACCAACATAAACTGTGTACCACAGTTGACAGTACCAACATATACTGTGTACCACTGTTGACAGTACCAACATATACCGTGTACCACAGTTGACAGTACCAACATATACTGTGTACCACAGCTGACACTACCAACATATACTTGTACTTCAGTTGACAGTACTACCATATATTGTGTACCACCGTTGACAATACCAACGTATACTGCGTACCACAGTTGACAGTACCAACGTATACTGTGCACCACAGTTGACAGTACCAACATATACTGTGTACCACAGTTGACAATACCAACATATACTGTGTACCACAGTTGACAATACCAACATATACTGTGTACCACAGTTGACAATACCAACACATATAGTGTACCACAGTTGACAGTACCAACGTATACTGTGTACCACAGTTGCCAATGCCAACATATACTGTGTACCACAGTTGAGAGTACCAACATATACTGTGTACCACAGTTGACAGTACCAACATATACTGTGTACCACAGTTGACAGTACCAACATATACTGTGTACCACAGTTGACAGTACCAATGTATACTGTGTACCACAGTTGACAGTACCAACATATACTGTGTACCACAGTTGACAGTACCAACATATATTGTGTACCATAGTTGACAGTACCAACATATACTGTGTACCATAGTTGACATTACCAACGTATATTGTGTACCACAGTTGACAGTACCAACATACACCGTGTACAACAGTTGACAGTACCAACATATACTGTGTACCACAGTTGCGAGTACCAACATAAACTGTGTACCACAGTTGACAGTACCAACATATACTGTGTACCACAGTTGACAGTACCAACATATACTGTATACCACAGTTGACAGTACCAACATATACTGTGTACCACAGTTGACAGTACCAACATATACTGTGTACCACAGTTGACAGTACCAACATATACTGTGTACCACAGTTGACAGTACTAACGTATACTGTGTACTACAGTTGACAGTACCAACATATACTGTGTACCACAGTTGACAGTACCAACATGTACTGTGTACCACAGTTGACAGTACCAACATATACTGTGTACCACAGTTGGCAGTACCAACATATACAGTGTACCACAGTTGACAGTACCAACATATACTGTGTACCACATTTGACAGTACCAACATATACTGTGTACCACAGTTGACAGTACCAACATGTACCGTGAACCACAGTTGACAGTACCAACATATACTGTGTACCACAGTTGAGAGTACCAACGTATAGTATGTACCACAGTTGACAGTACCAACATATACTGTGTACCACAGCTGACAGTACCAACATATACTGTGTACCACAGTTCACAGTACCAAAGTATACTGTGTATTGTACCACATTTGACAGTACCAACTTATACTGTGTACCACTGTTGACAGTACCAACATATACTGTGTACCACAGTTGACAGTGCCAACATGTACCGTGTAACACAGTTGACAGTAGCAACGTATACTGTGTACCACAGTTGACAATACCAACATATACTGTGTACCACAGTTGACAGTACCAACATATACTGTGTACCTCAGTTAACAGTACCCACATATACTGTGTACCACAGTTGACAGTACCAACATATACTGTGTACCACAGTTGACAGTATAAACATATACTGTGTACCACAGTTGACAGTACCATCATATACTGTGTACCACAGTTAACAGTACCAACATATACTGTGTACCACAGTTGACAGTACCAACGTATACTGTCTACCACAGTTGACAGTACCAACATATACTGTGTACCACAGTTGACAGTACCAACATATACAGTGTACCACAGTTGACAGTACCAACATATACTGTGTACCACAGTTGACAGTACCAACATATACTGTGTACCACAGCTGACACTACCAACATATACTTGTACCTCAGTTGACAGTACTAACATATACTATGTACCACAGTTGACAGTACCAACATATACTGTGTACCACAGTTGACAGTACCAACATATACTGTGTACCACAGTTGACAGTACCAACATATACTCGGTGCCACTTTTCACAGTACCAACATATACTGTGTACCACAGTTGACAATACCAACGTATACTGTGTACCAGATTTGACAGTACCAACGTATATTGTGTACCACAGTTGACAATGCCATCATATAGTGTGTACCACATTTGACAGTACCAACATATACTGTGTACCACAGTTGACAGTACCAACGTATACTGTGTACCACAGTTGACAGTACCAACGTATACTGTGTACCACAGTTGACAGTACCAATATATACTGTGTAACACAGTTGACAATACCAACATATAATGTGTACCACAGTTGATAGTACCAACGTATACTGTGAACCACTGTTGGCAATACCAACATATACTGTGTACTACAGTTGACAGAACCAACATATACAGTGTACCACAGTTGACAGTACCAACATATACTGTGTACCACAGTTGACAGTACCAACATATACTGTGTACCACAGTTGACAGAACCAACATGTACCGTGAACCACAGTTGACAGTACCAACGTATACTGTGTACCACAGTTGAGAGTACCAACGTATAGTGTAACCACAGTTGACAGTACCAACATATACTGTGTACCACAGTTGACAGTACCAACATATACTGTGTACCACAGTTCACAGTACCAACGTATACTGTGTACCACATTTGACAGTACCAACATATACTGTGTACCACAGTTGACAGTACCAACATATACTGTGTACCACTTTTGACAGTACCAACATATACCGTGTATCACATTTGACAGTACCAACATATACTGTGTACCACTGTTGACAGTACCAACATATACTGTGTACCACAGTTGACAGTACCAACATGTACCGTGTACCACAGTTGACAGTACCAACGTATACTGTGTACCACAGTTGACAATACCAACATATACTGTGTACCACAGTTGACAGTACCAACATATACTGTGTACCACAGTTGAAAGTACCAACGTATACTGTGTACCACAGTTGACAACACCAACATATACTGTGTACCACAGTTGACAGTACCAACATATACTGTATACCACAGTTGACAGTACCAACATATACTGTGTACCACAGTTGACAGTACCAACATATACTGTGTACCACAGTTGACAGTACCAACATATACTGTATACCACAGTTGACAGTACCAACATATACTGTGTACCACTGTTGACAGTACCAACATATACAGTGTACCACAGTTGACATTACCAACATATACTGTGTACCACAGCTGACACTACCAACATATACTTGTACCTCAGTTGACAGTACTACCATATATTGTGTACCACCGTTGACAATACCAACGTATACTGTGTACCACAATTGACAGTACCAACGTATACTGTGCACCACAGTTGACAGTACCAACATATACTGTGTACCACAGTTGACAATACCAACACATATAGTGTACCACAGGTGACAGTACCAACGTATACTGTGTACCACAGTTGCCAATGCCAACATATACTGTGTACCACAGTTGAGAGTACCAACATGTACCGTGTACCACAGTTGACAGTACCAACGTATACTGTGTACCACAGTTGACAGTACCAACGTATACTGTTTACCACAGTTGACAATACCAACATATACTGTGTACCAGAGTTGACAGTACCCACATATACTGTGTACCACAGTTGACAGTTCCAACATATATGGTGTACCACTGTTGATACTACCGACATATACTGTGTAGCACAGTTGACAGTACTAACATATACTGTGTACCACAGTTGAGAGTACCACCATATACTGGGTACCACTTTTGACAGTACCAACATATACTGTGTACCACAGTTGACAGTACCAACATATACTGTGTACCATAGTTGACAGTACCAACATAAACCTGTGTACCTCAGTTGTCAGTACCAACATATACTGTATACCACAGTTGACAGTACCAACATATACTGTGTACCACTGTTGACAGTACCAACATATACCGTGTACCACAGTTGACAGTACCAACATATACTGTGTACCACAGTTGACACTACCAACATATACTTGTACCTCAATTGACAGTACTACCATATATTGTGTACCACCGTTGACAATACCAACGTATACTGTGTACCACAGTTGACAGTACCAACGTATACTGTGCACCACAGTTGACAGTACCAACATATACTGTGTACCTCAGTTGACAATACCAACATATATTGTGTACCACAGTTGACAATACCAACACATATAGTGTACCACAGTTGACAGTACCAACGTATACTGTGTACCACAGTTGAGAGTACCAACATGTACCGTGTACCACAGTTGACACTACCAACGTATACTGTGTACCACAGTTGACAATACCAACATATACTGTGTACCACAGTTGACAGTACCAACATATACTGTGTACCACAGTTGAAAGTACCAACGTATACTGTGTACCACAGTTGACAACACCAACATATACTGTGTACCACAGTTGACAGTACCAACATATACTGTATACCACAGTTGACAGTACCAACATATACTGTGTACCACAGTTGACAGTACCAACATATACTGTGTACCACAGTTGACAGTACCAACATATACTGTATACCACAGTTGACAGTACCAACATATACTGTGTACCACTGTTGACAGTACCAACATATACCGTGTACCACAGTTGACAGTACCAACATATACTGTGTACCACAGCTGACACTACCAACATATACTTGTACCTCAGTTGACAGTACTACCATATATTGTGTACCACCGTTGACAATACCAACGTATACTGTGTACCACAGTTGACAGTACCAACGTATACTGTGCACCACAGTTGACAGTACCAAAATATACTGTGTACCACAGTTGACAATACCAACATATACTGTGTACCACAGTTGACAGTACCAACACATATAGTGTACCACAGTTGACAGTACCAACGTATACTGTGTACCACAGTTGCCAATGCCAACATATACTGTGTACCACAGTTGAGAGTACCAACATATACTGTGTACCACAGTTGACAGTACCAACATATACTGTGTACCACAGTTGACAGTACCAACATATACTGTGTACCACAGTTGACAGTACCAATGTATAATGTGTACCACAGTTGACAGTACCAACATATACTGTGTACCACAGTTGACAGTACCAACATATACTGTGTACCATAGTTGACATTACCAACGTATATTGTGTTCCACAGTTGACAGTACCAACATGTACTGTGTACCACAGTTGACAGTACCAACGTATACTGTGTACCACAGTTGACAGTACCAACGTATACTGTGTACCACAGTTGACAGTACCAACATATAACGTGTACCACAGTTGGCTGTACCATCATATACTGTGTACCACAGTTGACAGTACCAACATATATTGTGTACCACAGTTGACAGTACCAACATATACTGTGTACCACAGTTGACAATACCAACATATACTGTGTACCACAGTTGACAATACCAACACATATAGTGTACCACAGTTGACAGTACCAACGTATATTGTGTACCACAGTTGCCAATGCCAACATATACTGTGTACCACAGTTGAGAGTACCAACATGTACCGTGTACCACAGTTGACAGTACCAACGTATACTGTGTACCACAGTTGACAATACCAACATATACTGTGTACCACAGTTGACAGTACCAACATATACTGTATACCACAGTTGACAGTACCAACATATACTGTGTACCACAGTTGACAGTACCAACATATACTGTGTACCACAGTTGACAGTACAAACATATACTGTATACCACAGTCGACAGTACCAACATATACTGTGTACCAGTGTTGACAGTACCAACATATACTGTGTACCACAGTTGACAGTACCAACATATACTGTGTACCACAGCTGACACTACCAAAATATACTTGTACCTCAGTTGACAGTACTAACATATATTGTGTACCACTGTTGACAGTACCAACGTATACTGTGTACCACAGTTGCCAATGCCAACATATACTGTGTACCACAGTTGACAGTACCAACATATACTGTGAACCACAGTTGACAGTATCAACATATACTGTGTACCACAGTTGACAGTACCAATGTATACTGTGTACTACTGTTGACAGTACCAAAATATACTGTGTACCACAGTTGAAAGTACCAACGTATACTGTGTACCACAGTTGACAGTACCAACATATACTGTGTACCACAGTTAACAGTACCAACATATACTGTGTACCACAGTTGACAGTACTAACATATAATGTGTACCACAGTTGGCAGTACCAACATATACTGTGTACCTCAGATGACAGTACCAACATATACTGTGTACCACAATTGACAATACCAACATATACTATGTACCACAGTTGACAGTACCAACATATACTGTGTACCACAGTTGACAGTACCAACATATACTGTGTACCACAGTTGACAGTACCAACATATACTGTGTACCTCAGTTAACAGTACCCACATATACTGTGTACCACAGTTGACAGTACCAAAATATACTGTGTACCACAGCTGACATTACCAACATATACTTGTAACTCTGTTGACAGTACTAACATATACTGTGTACCACAGTTGACTGTACCAACGTATACTGTGTACCACAGTTGAAAGTACCAACGTATACTCTGTACCACAGTTGACAGTACCAACATATACTGTGTACCACAGCTGACACTACCAACATATACTTGTACCTCAGTTGACAGTACTAACATATACTGTGTACCACAGTTGACAGTACCAACGTATACTGTGTACCACAGTTGAAAGTACCTATATATACTGTTTACCACAGTTGACAGTACCAACATATACAGTGTACCACATTTGACAGTTCCATCATATACTGTGTACCACAGTTTACAGTACCAACATATACTGTGTACCACAGTTGACAGTACCAACGTATACTGTGTACCACAGTTGACAGTACCAACATATACTGTGTACCACAGTTCACAGTACCAACATATACAGTGTACCACAATTGACAGTACCAACATATACTGTGTACCACAGTTGACAGTACCAACATGTACAGTGTACCACATTTGACAGTACCAACGTATACAGTGTACGACAGTTGACAATACCAACATATACTGTGTACCACGGTTGACAGTACCAACATATACTGTATACCACAGTTGACAGTACCAACATATACAGTGTACCAGAGTTGACAGTACCAACATATACTGTGTACCATAGTTGACAGTACCAACATAAACCTGTGTACCTCAGTTGTCAGTACCAACATATACTGTATACCACAGTTGACAGTACCAACATATACTGTGTACCACTGTTGACAGTACCAACATATACCGTGTACCACAGTTGACAGTACCAACATATACTGTGTACCGCAGCTGACACTACCAACATATACTTGTACCTCAATTGACAGTACTACCATATATTGTGTACCACCGTTGACAATACCAACGTATACTGTGTACCACAGTTGACAGTACCAACGTATACTGTGCACCACAGTTGACAGTACCAACATATACTGTGTACCACAGTTGACAATACCAACATATATTGTGTACCACAGTTGACAATACCAACACATATAGTGTACCACAGTTGACAGTACCAACGTATACTGTGTACCACAGTTGAGAGTACCAACATGTACCGTGTACCACAGTTGACACTACCAACGTATACTGTGTACCACAGTTGACAATACCAACATATACTGTGTACCACAGTTGACAGTACCAACATATACTGTGTACCACAGTTGAAAGTACCAACGTATACTGTGTACCACAGTTGACAACACCAACATATACTGTGTACCACAGTTGACAGTACCAACATATACTGTATACCACAGTTGACAGTACCAACATATACTGTGTACCACAGTTGACAGTACCAACATATACTGTGTACCACAGTTGACAGTACCAACATATACTGTATACCACAGTTGACAGTACCAACATATACTGTGTACCACTGTTGACAGTACCAACATATACCGTGTACCACAGTTGACAGTACCAACATATACTGTGTACCACAGCTGACACTACCAACATATACTTGTACCTCAGTTGACAGTACTACCATATATTGTGTACCACCGTTGACAATACCAACGTATACTGTGTACCACAGTTGACAGTACCAACGTATACTGTGCACCACAGTTGACAGTACCAAAATATACTGTGTACCACAGTTGACAATACCAACATATACTGTGTACCACAGTTGACAGTACCAACACATATAGTGTACCACAGTTGACAGTACCAACGTATACTGTGTACCACAGTTGCCAATGCCAACATATACTGTGTACTACAGTTGAGAGTACCAACATATACTGTGTACCACAGTTGACAGTACCAACATATACTGTGTACCACAGTTGACAGTACCAACATATACTGTGTACCACAGTTGACAGTACCAATGTATAATGTGTACCACAGTTGACAGTACCAACATATATTGTGTACCACAGTTGACAGTACCAACATATAATGTGTACCATAGTTGACATTACCAACGTATATTGTGTTCCACAGTTGACAGTACCAACATGTACTGTGTACCACAGTTGACAGTACCAACGTATACTGTGTACCACAGTTGACAGTACCAACGTATACTGTGTACCACAGTTGACAGTACCAACATATAACGTGTACCACAGTTGGCTGTACCATCATATACTGTGTACCACAGTTGACAGTACCAACATATATTGTGTACCACAGTTGACAGTACCAACATATACTGTGTACCACAGTTGACAATACCAACATATACTGTGTACCACAGTTGACAATACCAACACATATAGTGTACCACAGTTGACAGTACCAACGTATATCGTGTACCACAGTTGCCAATGCCAACATATACTGTGTACCACAGTTGAGAGTACCAACATGTACCGTGTACCACAGTTGACAGTACCAACGTATACTGTGTACCACAGTTGACAATACCAACATATACTGTGTACCACAGTTGACAGTACCAACATATACTGTATACCACAGTTGACAGTACCAACATATACTGTGTACCACAGTTGACAGTACCAACATATATTGTGTACCACAGTTGACAGTACAAACATATACTGTATACCACAGTCGACAGTACCAACATATACTGTGTACCAGTGTTGACAGTACCAACATATACTGTGTACCACAGTTGACAGTACCAACATATACTGTGTACCACAGCTGACACTACCAAAATATACTTGTACCTCAGTTGACAGTACTAACATATATTGTGTACCACTGTTGACAGTACCAACGTATACTGTGTACCACAGTTGCCAATGCCAACATATACTGTGTACCACAGTTGACAGTACCAACATATACTGTGAACCACAGTTGACAGTATCAACATATACTGTGTACCACAGTTGACAGTACCAATGTATACTGTGTACTACTGTTGACAGTACCAAAATATACTGTGTACCACAGTTGAAAGTACCAACGTATACTGTGTACCACAGTTGACAGTACCAACATATACTGTGTACCACAGTTAACAGTACCAACATATACTGTGTACCACAGTTGACAGTACTAACATATAATGTGTACCACAGTTGGCAGTACCAACATATACTGTGTACCTCAGATGACAGTACCAACATATACTGTGTACCACAATTGACAATACCAACATATACTATGTACCACAGTTGACAGTACCAACATATACTGTGTACCACAGTTGACAGTACCAACATATACTGTGTACCACAGTTGACAGTACCAACATATACTGTGTACCTCAGTTAACAGTACCCACATATACTGTGTACCACAGTTGACAGTTCCAACGTATACTGTGTACCAGAATTGACAGTACCAACATATACTGTGTACCACAGTTGACAGTACCAAAATATACTGTGTACCACAGCTGACATTACCAACATATACTTGTAACTCTGTTGACAGTACTAACATATACTGTGTACCACAGTTGACTGTACCAACGTATACTGTGTACCACAGTTGAAAGTACCAACGTATACTCTGTACCACAGTTGACAGTACCAACATATACTGTGTACCACAGCTGACACTACCAACATATACTTGTACCTCAGTTGACAGTACTAACATATACTGTGTACCACAGTTGACAGTACCAACGTATACTGTGTACCACAGTTGAAAGTACCTATATATACTGTTTACCACAGTTGACAGTACCAACATATACAGTGTACCACATTTGACAGTTCCATCATATACTGTGTACCACAGTTTACAGTACCAACATATACTGTGTACCACAGTTGACAGTACCAACGTATACTGTGTACCACAGTTGACAGTACCAACATATACTGTGTACCACAGTTCACAGTACCAACATATACAGTGTACCACAATTGACAGTACCAACATATACTGTGTACCACAGTTGACAGTACCAACATGTACCGTGTACCACATTTGACAGTACCAACGTATACAGTGTACGACAGTTGACAATACCAACATATACTGTGTACCACGGTTGACAGTACCAACATATACTGTATACCACAGTTGACAGTACCAACATATACAGTGTACCAGAGTTGACAGTACCAACATATACTGTGTACCACAGTTGACAGTACCAACATATACTGTATACCACAGTTGACAGTACCAACATATACTGTGTACCACTGTTGACAGTACCAACATATACCGTGTACCACAGTTGACAGTACCAACATATACTGTGTACCACAGCTGACACTACCAACATATACTTGTACCTCATTTTACAGTACTACAATATATTGTGTACCACCGTTGACAATACCAACGTATACTGTGTACCACAGTTGCCAATGCCAACATATACTGTGTACCACAGTTGACAGTACCAACATATACTGTGAACCACAGTTGACAGTATCAACATATACTGTGTACCACAGTTGACAGTACCAATGTATACTGTGTACTACTGTTGACAGTACCAAAATATACTGTGTACCACAGTTGAAAGTACCAACGTATACTGTGTACCACAGTTGACAGTACCAACATATACTGTGTACCACAGTTAACAGTACCAACATATACTGTGTACCACAGTTGACAGTACTAACATATAATGTGTACCACAGTTGGCAGTACCAACATATACTGTGTACCTCAGATGACAGTACCAACATATACTGTGTACCACAATTGACAATACCAACATATACTATGTACCACAGTTGACAGTACCAACATATACTGTGTACCACAGTTGACAGTACCAACATATACTGTGTACCACAGTTGACAGTACCAACATATACTGTGTACCTCAGTTAACAGTACCCACATATACTGTGTACCACAGTTGACAGTACCATCATATACTGTGAACCACAGTTGACAGTTCCAACGTATACTGTGTACCAGAATTGACAGTACCAACATATACTGTGTACCACAGTTGACAGTACCAAAATATACTGTGTACCACAGCTGACATTACCAACATATACTTGTAACTCTGTTGACAGTACTAACATATACTGTGTACCACAGTTGACTGTACCAACGTATACTGTGTACCACAGTTGACAGTACCAACATATACTGTTTACCTCAGTTAACAGTACCCACATATACTGTGTACCACAGTTGACAGTTCCAACGTATACTGTGTACCAGAATTGACAGTACCAACATATACTGTGTACCACAGTTGACAGTACCAAAATATACTGTGTACCACAGCTGACATTACCAACATATACTTGTAACTCTGTTGACAGTACTAACATATACTGTGTACCACAGTTGACTGTACCAACGTATACTGTGTACCACAGTTGAAAGTACCAACGTATACTCTGTACCACAGTTGACAGTACCAACATATACTGTGTACCACAGCTGACACTACCAACATATACTTGTACCTCAGTTGACAGTACTAACATATACTGTGTACCACAGTTGACAGTACCAACGTATACTGTGTACCACAGTTGAAAGTACCTATATATACTGTTTACCACAGTTGACAGTACCAACATATACAGTGTACCACATTTGACAGTTCCATCATATACTGTGTACCACAGTTTACAGTACCAACATATACTGTGTACCACAGTTGACAGTACCAACGTATACTGTGTACCACAGTTGACAGTACCAACATATACTGTGTACCACAGTTCACAGTACCAACATATACAGTGTACCACAATTGACAGTACCAACATATACTGTGTACCACAGTTGACAGTACCAACATGTACCGTGTACCACATTTGACAGTACCAACGTATACAGTGTACGACAGTTGACAATACCAACATATACTGTGTACCACGGTTGACAGTACCAACATATACTGTATACCACAGTTGACAGTACCAACATATACAGTGTACCAGAGTTGACAGTACCAACATATACTGTGTACCACAGTTGACAGTACCAACATATACTGTATACCACAGTTGACAGTACCAACATATACTGTGTACCACTGTTGACAGTACCAACATATACCGTGTACCACAGTTGACAGTACCAACATATACTGTGTACCACAGCTGACACTACCAACATATACTTGTACCTCATTTTACAGTACTACAATATATTGTGTACCACCGTTGACAATACCAACGTATACTGTGTACCACAGTTGCCAATGCCAACATATACTGTGTACCACAGTTGACAGTACCAACATATACTGTGAACCACAGTTGACAGTATCAACATATACTGTGTACCACAGTTGACAGTACCAATGTATACTGTGTACTACTGTTGACAGTACCAAAATATACTGTGTACCACAGTTGAAAGTACCAACGTATACTGTGTACCACAGTTGACAGTACCAACATATACTGTGTACCACAGTTAACAGTACCAACATATACTGTGTACCACAGTTGACAGTACTAACATATAATGTGTACCACAGTTGGCAGTACCAACATATACTGTGTACCTCAGATGACAGTACCAACATATACTGTGTACCACAATTGACAATACCAACATATACTATGTACCACAGTTGACAGTACCAACATATACTGTGTACCACAGTTGACAGTACCAACAAATACTGTGTACCACAGTTGACAGTACCAACATATACTGTGTACCTCAGTTAACAGTACCCACATATACTGTGTACCACAGTTGACAGTACCATCATATACTGTGAACCACAGTTGACAGTTCCAACGTATACTGTGTACCAGAATTGACAGTACCAACATATACTGTGTACCACAGTTGACAGTACCAAAATATACTGTGTACCACAGCTGACATTACCAACATATACTTGTAACTCTGTTGACAGTACTAACATATACTGTGTACCACAGTTGACTGTACCAACGTATACTGTGTACCACAGTTGAAAGTACCAACGTATACTCTGTACCACAGTTGACAGTACCAACATATACTGTGTACCACAGCTGACACTACCAACATATACTTGTACCTCAGTTGACAGTACTAACATATACTGTGTACCACAGTTGACAGTACCAACGTATACTGTGTACCACAGTTGAAAGTACCTATATATACTGTTTACCACAGTTGACAGTACCAACATATACAGTGTACCACATTTGACAGTTCCATCATATACTGTGTACCACAGTTTACAGTACCAACATATACTGTGTACCACAGTTGACAGTACCAACGTATACTGTGTACCACAGTTGACAGTACCAACATATACTGTGTACCACAGTTCACAGTACCAACATATACAGTGTACCACAATTGACAGTACCAACATATACTGTGTACCACAGTTGACAGTACCAACGTATACTGTGTACCACAGTTGACAGTACCAACATATACTGTGTACCACAGTTCACAGTACCAACATGTACCGTGTACCACATTTGACAGTACCAACGTATACAGTGTACGACAGTTGACAATACCAACATATACTGTGTACCACGGTTGACAGTACCAACATATACTGTATACCACAGTTGACAGTACCAACATATACAGTGTACCAGAGTTGACAGTACCAACATATACTGTGTACCATAGTTGACAGTACCAACATAAACCTGTGTACCTCAGTTGTCAGTACCAACATATACTGTATACCACAGTTGACAGTACCAACATATACTGTGTACCACTGTTGACAGTACCAACATATACCGTGTACCACAGTTGACAGTACCAACATATACTGTGTACCACAGCTGACACTACCAACATATACTTGTACCTCAATTGACAGTACTACCATATATTGTGTACCACCGTTGACAATACCAACGTATACTGTGTACCACAGTTGACAGTACCAACGTATACTGTGCACCACAGTTGACAGTACCAACATATACTGTGTACCACAGTTGACAATACCAACATATATTGTGTACCACAGTTGACAATACCAACACATATAGTGTACCACAGTTGACAGTACCAACGTATACTGTGTACCACAGTTGAGAGTACCAACATGTACCGTGTACCACAGTTGACACTACCAACGTATACTGTGTACCACAGTTGACAATACCAACATATACTGTGTACCACAGTTGACAGTACCAACATATACTGTGTACCACAGTTGAAAGTACCAACGTATACTGTGTACCACAGTTGACAACACCAACATATACTGTGTACCACAGTTGACAGTACCAACATATACTGTATACCACAGTTGACAGTACCAACATATACTGTGTACCACAGTTGACAGTACCAACATATACTGTGTACCACTGTTGACAGTACCAACATATACCGTGTACCACAGTTGACAGTACCAACATATACTGTGTACCACAGCTGACACTACCAACATATACTTGTACCTCAGTTGACAGTACTACCATATATTGTGTACCACCGTTGACAATACCAACGTATACTGTGTACCACAGTTGACAGTACCAACGTATACTGTGCACCACAGTTGACAGTACCAAAATATACTGTGTACCACAGTTGACAATACCAACATATACTGTGTACCACAGTTGACAGTACCAACACATGTAGTGTACCACAGTTGACAGTACCAACGTATACTGTGTACCACAGTTGCCAATGCCAACATATACTGTGTACTACAGTTGAGAGTACCAACATATACTGTGTACCACAGTTGACAGTACCAACATATACTGTGTACCACAGTTGACAGTACCAACATATACTGTGTACCACAGTTGACAGTACCAATGTATAATGTGTACCACAGTTGACAGTACCAACATATACTGTGTACCACAGTTGACAGTACCAACATATAATGTGTACCATAGTTGACATTACCAACGTATATTGTGTTCCACAGTTGACAGTACCAACATGTACTGTGTACCACAGTTGAGAGTACCAACGTATACTGTGTACCACAGTTGACAGTACCAACGTATACTGTGTACCACAGTTGACAGTACCAACATATAACGTGTACCACAGTTGGCTGTACCATCATATACTGTGTACCACAGTTGACAGTACCAACATATATTGTGTACCACAGTTGACAGTACCAACATATACTGTGTACCACAGTTGACAATACCAACATATACTGTGTACCACAGTTGACAATACCAACACATATAGTGTACCACAGTTGACAGTACCAACGTATATCGTGTACCACAGTTGCCAATGCTAACATATACTGTGTACCACAGTTGAGAGTACCAACATGTACCGTGTACCACAGTTGACAGTACCAACGTATACTGTGTACCACAGTTGACAATACCAACATATACTGTGTACCACAGTTGACAGTACCAACATATACTGTATACCACAGTTGACAGTACCAACATATACTGTGTACCACAGTTGACAGTACCAACATATACTGTGTACCACAGTTGACAGTACAAACATATACTGTATACCACAGTCGACAGTACCAACATATACTGTGTACCAGTGTTGACAGTACCAACATATACTGTGTACCACAGTTGACAGTACCAACATATACTGTGTACCACAGCTGACACTACCAAAATATACTTGTACCTCAGTTGACAGTACTAACATATATTGTGTACCACTGTTGACAGTACCAACGTATACTGTGTACCACAGTTGCCAATGCCAACATATACTGTGTACCACAGTTGACAGTACCAACATATACTGTGAACCACAGTTGACAGTATCAACATATACTGTGTACCACAGTTGACAGTACCAATGTATACTGTGTACTACTGTTGACAGTACCAAAATATACTGTGTACCACAGTTGAAAGTACCAACGTATACTGTGTACCACAGTTGACAGTACCAACATATACTGTGTACCACAGTTAACAGTACCAACATATACTGTGTACCACAGTTGACAGTACTAACATATAATGTGTACCACAGTTGGCAGTACCAACATATACTGTGTACCTCAGATGACAGTACCAACATATACTGTGTACCACAATTGACAATACCAACATATACTATGTACCACAGTTGACAGTACCAACATATACTGTGTACCACAGTTGACAGTACCAACATATACTGTGTACCACAGTTGACAGTACCAACATATACTCTGTACCTCAGTTAACAGTACCCACATATACTGTGTACCACAGTTGACAGTTCCAACGTATACTGTGTACCAGAATTGACAGTACCAACATATACTGTGTACCACAGTTGACAGTACCAAAATATACTGTGTACCACAGCTGACATTACCAACATATACTTGTAACTCTGTTGACAGTACTAACATATACTGTGTACCACAGTTGACTGTACCAACGTATACTGTGTACCACAGTTGAAAGTACCAACGTATACTCTGTACCACAGTTGACAGTACCAACATATACTGTGTACCACAGCTGACACTACCAACATATACTTGTACCTCAGTTGACAGTACTAACATATACTGTGTACCACAGTTGACAGTACCAACGTATACTGTGTACCACAGTTGAAAGTACCTATATATACTGTTTACCACAGTTGACAGTACCAACATATACAGTGTACCACATTTGACAGTTCCATCATATACAGTGTACCACAGTTTACAGTACCAACATATACTGTGTACCACAGTTGACAGTACCAACGTATACTGTGTACCACAGTTGACAGTACCAACATATACTGTGTACCACAGTTCACAGTACCAACATATACAGTGTACCACAATTGACAATACCAACATATACTGTGTACCACAGTTGACAGTACCAACATGTACCGTGTACCACATTTGACAGTACCAACGTATACAGTGTACGACAGTTGACAATACCAACATATACTGTGTACCACGGTTGACAGTACCAACATATACTGTATACCACAGTTGACAGTACCAACATATACAGTGTACCAGAGTTGACAGTACCAACATATACTGTGTACCACAGTTGACAGTACCAACATATACTGTATACCACAGTTGACAGTACCAACATATACTGTGTACCACTGTTGACAGTACCAACATATACCGTGTACCACAGTTGACAGTACCAACATATACTGTGTACCACAGCTGACACTACCAACATATACTTGTACCTCATTTTACAGTACTACAATATATTGTGTACCACCGTTGACAATACCAACGTATACTGTGTACCACAGTTGACAGTACCAACGTATACTGTGTACCATAGTTGACAGTACCAACATATACTGTGTA
Organism: Eledone cirrhosa; assembly: GCA_964016885.1. Lineage (NCBI taxonomy): Eukaryota > Metazoa > Mollusca > Cephalopoda > Octopoda > Eledonidae > Eledone > Eledone cirrhosa. The sequence continues at coordinate 44,658,404 of OZ024755.1, forward strand.
CCACAGTTGACAGTACCAACATGTACTGTGTACCACAGTTGACAGTGCCAACATATACTGTGTACCACATTTGGCAGTACCAACATATACTGTGTACCTCAGTTGACAGTACCAACATATACTGTGTACCAAAGTTGACAGTACCAACGTATACTGTGTACCACTGTTGACAGTACCAACGTATACAGTGTACCACAGTTGACAGTACAAACATATACTGTGTAACACAGTTGACAATACCAACATATACTGTGTAGCACAGTTGACAGTACCAACATATACTGTATACCACAGTTGACAGTACCAACATATACAGTGTACCAGAGTTGACAGTACCAACATATACTGTGTACCACAGTTGACAGTACCAACATATAGTGTATACCACAGTTGACAGTACCAACATATACTGTGTACCACTGTTGACAGTACCAACATATACCGTGTACCACAGTTGACAGTACCAACATATACTGTGTACCACAGCTGACACTACCAACATATACTTGTACCACATTTTACAGTACTACAATATATTGTGTACCACCGTTGACAATACCAACGTATACTGTGTACCACAGTTGACAGTACCAACGTATACTGTGTACCACAGTTGACAGTACCAACATATACTGTGTACCACAGTTGACAATACCAGCATATACTGTGTACCACAGTTGACAATACCAACACATACTGTGTACCACAGTTGACAGTACCAACGTATACTGTGTACCACAGTTGCCAATGCCAACATATACTGTGTACCACAGTTGACAGTACCAACATATACTGTGTACCACAGTTGACAGTACCAACATATTCTGTGTACCACAGTTGACAGTACCAACATATACTGTGTACCACAGTTGACAGTACCAATGTATACTGTGTACCACTGTTGACAGTACCAAAATATACTGTGTACCACAGTTGACAGTACCAACGTATACTGTGTACCAGAGTTGACAGTACCAACATATAACGTGTACCACAGTTGACAGTACCAACATATACTGTGTACCACAGTTGACAGTACCAACATGTACTGTGTACCACAGTTGACAGTGGCAACATATACTGTGTACCACATTTGGCAGTACCAACATATACAGTGTACCTCAGTTGACAGTACCAACATATACTGTGTACCAAAGTTGACAGTACCAACGTATACTGTGTACCACAGTTGACAGTACCAACGTATACAGTGTACCACAGTTGACAGTACAAACATATACTGTGTAACACAGTTGACAATACCAACATATACTGTGTACCACAGTTGACAGTACCAACGTATACTGTGTACCACTGTTGACAGTACCAACATATACTGTGTACCACAATTGACAGTACCAACATATACTGTGTACCACAGTTGACAGTACCAACATGTACCTTGAACCACAATTGACAGTACCAACGTATACTGTGTACCACAGTTGAGAGTACCAACGTATAGTATGTACCACAGTTGACAGTACCAACATATACTGTGTACCACAGTTGACAGTACCAACATATACTGTGTACCACAGTTCACAGTACCAACGTATACTGTGTACCACATTTGACAGTACCAACATATACTGTGTACCACAGTTGACAGTACCAACATATACTGTGTACCACAGTTGCCAATGCCAACATATACTGTGTACCACAGTTGACAGGTACCAACATATACTGTGTACCACAGTTGACAGTACCAACATATACTGTGTACCACAGTTGACAGTACCAATGTATACTGTGTACCACTGTTGACAGTACCAAAATATACTGTGTACCACAGTTGACAGTACCAACATATACTGTGTACCAGAGATGACAGTACCAACATATACTGTGTACCACAGTTGACAGTACTAACATATACTGTGTACTACAGTTGACAGAACCAACATATACTGTGTACCACAGTTGACAGTACCAACATGTACTGTGTACCACAGTTGACAGTGCCAACATATACTGTGTACCACAGTTGACAGTACCAACATATACTGTGTACCACAGTTGACAGTACCAACATATACTGTGTACCACAGTTGACAGTACCAATGTATAATGTGTACCACAGTTGACAGTACCAACATATACTGTGTACCATAGTTGACATTACCAACGTATATTGTGTTCCACAGTTGACAGTACCAACATGTACTGTGTACCACAGTTGACAGTACCAACGTATACTGTGTACCACAGTTGACAGTACCAACGTATACTGTGTACCACAGTTGACAGTACCAACATATAACGTGTACCACAGTTGGCAGTACCATCATATACTGTGTACCACAGTTGACAGTACCAACATATATTGTGTACCACAGTTGACAGTACCAACATATACTGTGTACCATAGTTGACATTACCAACGTATATTGTGTACCACAGTTGACAGTACCAACATATCCTGTGTACCTCAGTTGACAGTACCAACATATACTGTATACCACAGTTGACAGTACCAACATATACTGTGTACCACTGTTGACAGTACCAATATATACCGTGTACCACAGTTGACAGTACCAACATATACTGTGTACCACAGCTGACACTACCAACATATACTTGTACTTCAGTTGACAGTACTACCATATATTGTGTACCACCGTTGACAATACCAACGTATACTGTGTACCACAGTTGACAGTACCAACGTATACTGTGCACCACAGTTGACAGTACCAACATATACTGTGTACCACAGTTGACAATACCAACATATACTGTGTACCACAGTTGACAATACCAACACATATAGTGTACCACAGTTGACAGTACCAACGTATACTGTGTACCACAGTTGCCAATGCCAACATATACTGTGTACCACAGTTGAGAGTACCAACATATACTGTGTACCACAGTTGACAGTACCAACATATACTGTGTACCACAGTTGACAGTACCAATGTATACTGTGTACCACAGTTGACAGTACCAACATATACTGTGTACCACAGTTGACAGTACCAACATATACTGTGTACCCTAGTTGACATTACCAACGTATATCGTGTACCACAGTTGACAGTACCAACATGTACTGTGTACCACAGTTGACAGTACCAACGTATACTGTGTACCACAGTTGACAGTACCAACGTATACTGTGTACCACAGTTGACAGTACCAACATATAACGTGTACCACAGTTGGCAGTACCATCATATGCTGTGTACCACAGTTGACAGTACCAACATATATTGTGTACCACAGTTGACAGTACCAACATATACTGTGTACCATAGTTGACATTACCAACGTATATTGTGTACCACAGTTGACAGTACCAACATACACCGTGTACAACAGTTGACAGTACCAACATATACTGTGTACCACAGTTGCGAGTACCAACATAAACTGTGTACCACAGTTGACAGTACCAACATATACTGTGTACCACAGTTGACAGTACCAACATATACTGTATACCACAGTTGACAGTACCAACATATACTGTGTACCACAGTTGACAGTACCAAGATATACTGTGTACCACAGTTGACAGTACCAACATATACTGTGTAGCACAGTTGACAGTACTAACGTATACTGTGTACTACAGTTGACAGTACCAACATATACTGTGTACCACAGTTGACAGTACCAACATGTACTGTGTACCACAGTTGACAGTACCAACATATACTGTGTACCACAGTTGGCAGTACCAACATATACAGTGTACCACAGTTGACAGTACCAACATATACTGTGTACCACATTTGACAGTACCAACATATACTGTGTACCACAGTTGACAGTACCAACATGTACCGTGAACCACAGTTGACAGTACCAACATATACTGTGTACAACAGTTGAGAGTACCAACGTATAGTATGTACCTCAGTTGACAGTACCAACATATACTGTGTACCACAGCTGACAGTACCAACATATACTGTGTACCACAGTTCACAGTACCAAAGTATACTGTGTACCACATTTGACAGTACCAACATATACTGTGTACCACAGTTGACAGTACCAACATATACTGTGTACCACTGTTGACAGTACCAACATGTACCGTGTACCACAGTTGACAGTAGCAACGTATACTGTGTACCACAGTTGACAATACCAACATATACTGTGTACCACAGTTGACAGTACCAACATATACTGTGTACCTCAGTTAACAGTACCCACATATACTGTGTACCACAGTTGACAGTACCAACATATACTGTGTACCACAGTTGACAGTATAAACATATACTGTGTACCACAGTTGACAGTACCATCATATACTGTGTACCACAGTTAACAGTACCAACGTATACTGTCTACCACAGTTGACAGTACCAACATATACTGTGTACCACAGTTGACAGTACCAACATATACAGTGTACCACAGTTGACAGTACCAACATATACTGTGTACCACAGTTGACAGTACCAACATATACTGTGTACCACAGCTGACACTACCAACATATACTTGTACCTCAGTTGACAGTACTAACATATACTATGTACCACAGTTGACAGTACCAACATATACTGTGTACCACAGTTGACAGTACCAACATATACTGTGTACCACAGTTGACAGTACCAACATATACTCGGTGCCACTTTTCACAGTACCAACATATACTGTGTACCACAGTTGACAATACCAACGTATACTGTGTACCACATTTGACAGTACCAACGTATACTGTGTACCACAGTTGACAATGCCATCATATAGTGTGTACCACATTTGAGAGTACCAACATATACTGTGTACCACATTTGACAGTACCATCTTATACTGTGTACCACAGTTGACAGTACCAACGTATACTGTGTACCACAGTTGAAAGTACCCACGTATACTGTGTACCACAGTTGACAGTACCAACATAAACTGTGTACCACAGTTGACAGTACAAACGTATACTGTGTAACACAGTTGACAATACCAACATATACTGTGTACCACAGTTGACAGTACCAACATATACTGTATACCACAGTTGACAGTACCAACATATACTGTGTACCACAGTTGACAGTACCAACATATACTGTGTACCACAGTTGACAATACCAACATATACTGTATACCACAGTCGACAGTACCAACATATACTGTGTACCAGTGTTGACAGTACCAACATATACTGTGTACCACAGTTGACAGTACCAACATATACTGTGTACCACAGCTGACACTACCAAAATATACTTGTACCTCAGTTGACAGTACTAACATATATTGTGTACCACCGTTGACAGTACCAACGTATACTGTGTACCACAGTTGCCAATGCCAACATATACTGTGTACCACAGTTGACAGTACCAACATATACTGTGTACCACAGTTGACAGTACCAACATATACTGTGAACCACAGTTGACAGTATCAACATATACTGTGTACCACAGTTGACAGTACCAATGTATACTGTGTACCACTGTTGACAGTACCAAAATATACTGTGTACCACAGTTGACAGTACCAACGTATACTGTGTACCACAGTTGACAGTACCAACATATACTGTGTACCACAGTTAACAGTACCAACATATACTGTGTACCACAGTTGACAGTACTAACATATACTGTGTACCACAGTTGGCAGTACCAACATATACTGTGTACCTCAGATGACAGTACCAACATATACTGTGTACCACAATTGACAATACCAACATATACTGTGTACCACAGTTGACAGTACCAACATATACTGTGTACCAGAGTTGACAGTACCAACATATATAGTGTGTACCACAGTTGACAGTACCAACATATACTGTGTACCTCAGTTAACAGTACCCACATATACTGTGTACCACAGTTGACAGTACCATCATATACTGTGTACCACAGTTGACAGTTCCAACGTATACTGTGTACCAGAATTGACAGTACCAACATATACTGTGTTCCACAGTTGACAGTACCAAAATATACTGTGTACCACAGCTGACATTACCAACATATACTTGTAACTCTGTTGACAGTACTAACATATACTGTGTACCACAGTTGACTGTACCAACGTATACTGTGTACCACAGTTGACAGTACCAACATATACTGTGTACCACTGTTGACAATACCAACATATATTGTGTACCACAGTTGACAGTACCAACGTATAGTGTGTACCACTGGTGACAGTACCAACATATACTGTGTACCACGTTTGACAGTACCAACATATACAGTGAACCACAGTTGACAGTACCAACATATACTGTGTACCACAGTTGACAGTACCAACATATACTGTGTACCACAGCTGACACTACCAACATATACTTGTACCTCAGTTGACAGTACTAACATATACTGTGTACCACAGTTGACAGTACCAACGTATACTGTGTACCACAGTTGAAAGTACCTATATATACTGTTTACCACAGTTGACAGTACCAACATATACAGTGTACCACATTTGACAGTACCATCATATACTGTGTACCACAGTTGACAGTACCAACATATACTGTGTACCACAGTTGACAGTACCAACGTATACTGTGTACCACAGTTGACAGTACCAACATATACTGTGTACCACAGTTCAGAGTACCAACATATACAGTGTACCACAATTGACAGTACCAACATATACTGTGTACCACAGTTGAGAGTACCAACATATACTGTGTACCACAGTTGACAGTACCAACATGTAACGTGTACCACATTTGACAGTACCAACATATACTGTATACCACAGTTGACAGTACCAACATATACAGTGTACCAGAGTTGACAGTACCAACATATACTGTGTACCACAGTTGACAGTACCAACATATACTGTATACCACAGTTGACAGTACCAACATATACTGTGTACCACTGTTGATAGTACCAACATATACCGTGTACCACAGTTGACAGTACCAACATATACTGTGTACCACAGCTGACACTACCAACATATACTTGCACCTCATTTTACAGTACTACCATATATTGTGTACCACCGTTGACAATACCAACGTATACTGTGTACCACAGTTGACAGTACCAACGTATACTGTGTACCACAGTTGACAGTACCAACATATACTGTGTACCACAGTTGACAATACCAGCATATACTGTGTACCACAGTTGACAATACCAACACATACTGTGTACCACAGTTGACAGTTCCAACGTATACTGTGTACCACAGTTGCCAATGCCAACATATACTGTGTACCACAGTTGACAGTACCAACATATACTGTGTACCACAGTTGACAGTACCAACATATTCTGTGTACCACAGTTGACAGTACCAACATATACTGTGTACCACAGTTGACAGTACCAATGTATACTGTGTACCACTGTTGACAGTACCAAAATATACTGTGTACCACAGTTGACAGTACCAACGTATACTGTGTACCAGAGTTGACAGTACCAACATAAACTGTTTACCACAGTTGACAGTACCAACATGTACTGTGTACCACAGTTGACAGTGCCAACATATACTGTGTACCACATTTGGCAGTACCAACATATACTGTGTACCTCAGTTGACAGTACCAACATATACTGTGTACCAAAGTTGACAGTACCAACGTATACTGTGTACCACAGTTGACAGTACCAACGTATACAGTGTACCACAGTTGACAGTACCAACATATACTGTGTAGCACAGTTGACAATACCAACATATACTGTGTTCCACAGTTGACAGTACCAACGTATACTGTGTACCACTGTTGACAGTACCAACATATACTGTGTACCACAATTGACAGTACCAACATATACTGTGTACCACAGTTGACAGTACCAACATGTACCGTGAACCACAGTTGACAGTACCAACGTATACTGTCTACCACATTTGAGAGTACCAACGTATAGTATGTACCACAGTTAACAGTACCAACATATACTGTGTACCACAGCTGACACTACCAACATATACATGTGCCACTTTTCACAGTACCAACATATACTGTGTACCACAGTTGACAGTACCAACATATACTGTGTACCACAGTTCACAGTACCAACGTATACTGTGTACCACATTTGACAGTACCAACATATACTGTGTACCACAGTTGACAGTACCAACATATACTGTGTACCACAGTTGCCAATGCCAACATATACTGTGTACCACAGTTGACAGTACCAACATATACTGTGTACCACATTTGACAGTACCAACATATACTGTGTACCACAGTTGACAGTACCAATGTATACTGTGTACCACTGTTGACAGTACCAAAATATACTGTGTACCACAGTTGACAGTACCAACATATACTGTGTACCAGAGATGACAGTACCAACATATACTGTGTACCACAGTTGACAGTACTAACATATACTGTGTACTACAGTTGACAGTACCAACATATACAGTGTACCACAGTTGACAGTACCAACATGTACTGTGTACCACAGTTGACAGTGCCAACATATACTGTGTACCACAGTTGACAGTACCAACATATAACGTGTACCACAGTTGGCAGTACCATCATATACTGTGTACCACAGTTGAAAGTACCAACATATACTGTGTACCACAGTTGACAGTACCAACATATACTGTGTACCATAGTTGACAGTACCAACGTATATTGTGTACCACAGTTGACAGTACCAACATACACCGTGTACGACAGTTGACAGTACCAACATATACTGTGTACCACAGTTGAGAGTACCAACATAGACTGTGTACCACAGTTGACAGTACCAACATATTCTGTGTACCACAGTTGACAGTACCAACATATACTGTGTACCACAGTTGACAGTACCAACATATACTGTATACCACACTTGACAGTACCAACATATACTGTGTACCACAGTTGACAGTACCAACATATACCGTGTACCACAGTTGACATTACCAACATATACTGTGTACCAGAGATGACAGTACCAACATATACTGTGTACCACAGTTGAAAGTACTAACATATACTGTGTACCACAGTTGACAGTACCAACATGAACTGTGTACCACAGTTGACAGTGCCAACATATACTGTGTACCACATTTGGCAGTACCAACATATACAGTGTACCTCAGTTGACAGTACCAACATATACTGTGTACCAAAGTTGACAGTACCAACGTATACTGTGTACCACAGTTGATAGTACCAAAGTATACAGTGTACCACAGTTGACAGTACCAACGTATATTGTGCACCACAGTTGACAGTACCAACATATACTGTGTACCACAGTTGACAATACCAACATATACTGTGTACCACAGTTGACAATACCAACACATATAGTGTACCACAGTTGACAGTACCAACGTATACTGTGTACCACAGTTGCCAATGCCAACATATACTGTGTACCACAGTTGACAGTACCAACATATACTGTGTACCACAGTTGACAGTACCAATGTATACTGTGTACCACAGTTGACAGTACCAACATATACTGTGCACCACAGTTGACACTACCAACATATACTGTGTACCCTAGTTGACATTACCAACGTATATTGTGTACCACAGTTGACAGTACCAACATGTACTGTGTACCACAGTTGACAGTACCAACGTATACTGTGTACCACAGTTGACAGTACCAACGTATACTGTGTACCACAGTTGACAGTACCAACATATAACGTGTACCACAGTTGGCAGTACCATCATATACTGTGTACCACAGTTGACAGTACCAACATATATTGTGTACCACAGTTGACAGTACCAACATATACTGTGTACCATAGTTGACATTACCAACGTATATTGTGTACCACAGTTGACAGTACCAACATACACCGTGTACAACAGTTGACAGTACCAACATATACTGTGTACCACAGTTGCGAGTACCAACATAAACTGTGTACCACAGTTGACAGTACCAACATATACTGTGTACCACAGTTGACAGTACCAACATATACTGTATACCACAGTTGACAGTACCAACATATACTGTGTACCACAGTTGACAGTACCAACATATACTGTGTACCACAGTTGACAGTACCAACATATACTGTGTACCACAGTTGACAGTACTAACATATACTGTGTACTACAGTTGACAGTACCAACATATACTGTGTACCACAGTTGACAGTACCAACATGTACTGTGTACCACAGTTGACAGTACCAACATATACTGTGTACCACAGTTGGCAGTACCAACATATACAGTGTACCACAGTTGACAGTACCAACATATACTGTGTACCACATTTGACAGTACCAACATATACTGTGTACCACAGTTGACAGTACCAACATGTACCGTGAACCACAGTTGACAGTACCAACATATACTGTGTACCACAGTTGACAGTACCAACGTATAGTGTGTACCACAGTTGACAGTACCAACATATACTGTGTACCACAGTTGACAGTACCAACATATACTGTGTACCACAGTTCACAGTACCAAAGTATACTGTGTACCACATTTGACAGTACCAACATATACTGTGTACCACAGTTGACAGTACCAACATATACTGTGTACCACTGTTGACAGTACCAACATATACCGTGTACCACATTTGACAGTACCAACATATACAGTGTACCACTGTTGACAGTACCAACATATACTGTGTACCACAGTTGACAGTACCAACATGTACCGTGTACCACAGTTGACAGTACCAACGTATACTGTGTACCACAGTTGACAATACCAACATATACTGTGTACCACAGTTGACAGTACCAACATATACTGTGTACCACAGTTGACAGTTCCAATGTATACTGTGTACCACTGTTGACAGTACCAAAATATACTGTGTACCACAGTTGACAGTACCAACATATACTGTGTACCAGAGATGACAGTACCAACATATACTGTGTACCACAGTTGACAGTACTAACATATACTGTGTACTACAGTTGACAGTACCAACATATACTGTGTACCACAGTTGACAGTACCAACATGTACTGTGTACCACAGTTGACAGTGCCAACATATACTGTGTACCACAGTTGACAGTACCAACATATAACGTGTACCACAGTTGGCAGTACCATCATATACTGTGTACCACAGTTGAAAGTACCAACATATACTGTGTACCACAGTTGACAGTACCAACATATACTGTGTACCATAGTTGACAGTACCAACGTATATTGTGTACCACAGTTGACAGTACCAACATACACCGTGTACGACAGTTGACAGTACCAACATATACTGTGTACCACAGTTGAGAGTACCAACATAAACTGTGTACCACAGTTGACAGTACCAACATATTCTGTGTACCACAGTTGACAGTACCAACATATACTGTGTACCACAGTTGACAGTACCAACATATACTGTATACCACACTTGACAGTACCAACATATACTGTGTACTACAGTTGAGAGTACCAACATATACCGTGTACCACAGTTGACATTACCAACATATACTGTGTACCAGAGATGACAGTACCAACATATACTGTGTACCACAGTTGACAGTACTAACATATACTGTGTACTACAGTTGACATTACCAACATATACTGTGTACCACAGTTGACAGTACCAACATGAACTGTGTACCACAGTTGACAGTGCCAACATATACTGTGTACCACATTTGGCAGTACCAACATATACAGTGTACCTCAGTTGACAGTACCAACATATACTGTGTACCAAAGTTGACAGTACCAACGTATACTGTGTACCACAGTTGACAGTACCAAAGTATACAGTGTACCACAGTTGACAGTACCAACGTATACTGTGCACCACAGTTGACAGTACCAACATATACTGTGTACCACAGTTGACAATACCAACATATACTGTGTACCACAGTTGACAATACCAACACATATAGTGTACCACAGTTGACAGTACCAACGTATACTGTGTACCACAGTTGCCAATGCCAACATATACTGTGTACCACAGTTGAGAGTACCAACATATACTGTGTACCACAGTTGACAGTACCAACATATACTGTGTACCACAGTTGACAGTACCAACATATACTGTGTACCACAGTTGACAGTACCAATGTATACTGTGTACCACAGTTGACAGTACCAACATATACTGTGCACCACAGTTGACACTACCAACATATACTGTGTACCCTAGTTGACATTACCAACGTATATTGTGTACCACAGTTGACAGTACCAACATGTACTGTGTACCACAGTTGACAGTACCAACGTATACTGTGTACCACAGTTGACAGTACCAACGTATACTGTGTACCACAGTTGACAGTACCAACATATAACGTGTACCACAGTTGGCAGTACCATCATATACTGTGTACCACAGTTGACAGTACCAACATATATTGTGTACCACAGTTGACAGTACCAACATATACTGTGTACCATAGTTGACATTACCAACGTATATTGTGTACCACAGTTGACAGTACCAACATACACCGTGTACAACAGTTGACAGTACCAACATATACTGTGTACCACAGTTGCGAGTACCAACATATACTGTGTACCACAGTTGACAGTACCAACATATACTGTGTACCACAGTTGACAGTACCAACATATACTGTATACCACAGTTGACAGTACCAACATATACTGTGTACCACAGTTGACAGTACCAACATATACTGTGTACCACAGTTGACAGTACCAACATATACTGTGTACCACAGTTGACAGTACTAACATATACTGTGTACTACAGTTGACAGTACCAACATATACTGTGTACCACAGTTGACAGTACCAACATGTACTGTGTACCACAGTTGACAGTACCAACATATACTGTGTACCACAGTTGGCAGTACCAACATATACAGTGTACCACAGTTGACAGTACCAACATATACTGTGTACCACATTTGACAGTACCAACATATACTGTGTACCACAGTTGACAGTACCAACATGTACCGTGAACCACAGTTGACAGTACCAACATATACTGTGTACCACAGTTGACAGTACCAACGTATAGTGTGTACCACAGTTGACAGTACCAACATATACTGTGTACCACAGTTGACAGTACCAACATATACTGTGTACCACAGTTCACAGTACCAAAGTATACTGTGTACCACATTTGACAGTACCAACATATACTGTGTACCACAGTTGACAGTACCAACATATACTGTGTACCACTGTTGACAGTACCAACATATACCGTGTACCACATTTGACAGTACCAACATATACTGTGTACCACTGTTGACAGTACCAACATATACTGTGTACCACAGTTGACAGTACCAACATGTACCGTGTACCACAGTTGACAGTACCAACGTATACTGTGTACCACAGTTGACAATACCAACATATACTGTGTACCACAGTTGACAGTACCAACATATAATGTGTACCTCAGTTAACAGTACCCACATATACTGTGTACCACAGTTGACAGTACCAACATATACTGTGTACCACAGTTGACAGTATAAACATATACTGTGTACCACAGTTGACAGTACCATCATATACTGTGTACCACAGTTAACAGTACCAACATATACTGTGTACCACATTTGACAGTACCAACGTATACTGTGTACCACAGTTGACAGTACCATCATATACTGTTTACCACAGTTGATAGTACCAACGTATACTGTGTACCAGAGTTGACAGTACCAACATATACTGTGTACCACAGTTGACAGTACCAAAATATACTGTGTACCACAGCTGACACTACCAACATATACTTGTAACTCTGTTGACAGTACTAACATATACTGTGTACCACAGTTGACGGTACCAACGTATACTGTGTACCACAGTTGAAAATACCAACGTATACTGTGTACCACAGTTGACAGTACCAACATATACTGTGTACCACAGTTGACAATACCAACATATACTGTGTACCACAGTTGACAGTACCAACGTATACTGTCTACCACAGTTGACAGTACCAACATATACTGTGTACCACAGTTGACAGTACCAACATATACAGTGTACCACAGTTGACAGTACCAACATATACTGTGTACCACAGTTGACAGTACCAACATATACTGTGTACCACAGCTGACACTACCAACATATACTTGTACCTCAGTTGACAGTACTAACATATACTATGTACCACAGTTGACAGTACCAACATATACTGTGTACCACAGTTGACAGTGCCAACATATACTGTGTACCACAGTTAACAGTACCAACATATACTCGGTGCCACTTTTCACAGTACCAACATATACTGTGTACCACAGTTGATAATACCAACGTATACTGTGTACCACATTTGACAGTACCAACGTATACTGTGTACCACAGTAGACAATGCCATCATATAGTGTGTACCACAGTTGACAGTACCAATATATACTGTGTACCACAGTTGACAGTACCATCTTACACTGTGTACCACAGTTGACAGTACCAACGTATACTGTGTACCACAGTTGAAAGTACCCACGTATACTGTGTACCACAGTTGACAGTACCAACATAGACTGTGTACCACAGTTGACAGTACCAACATATTCTGTGTACCACAGTTGACAGTACCAACATATACTGTGTACCACAGTTGACAGTACCAACATATACTGTATACCACACTTGACAGTACCAACATATACTGTGTACCACAGTTGACAGTACCAACATATACCGTGTACCACAGTTGACATTACCAACATATACTGTGTACCAGAGATGACAGTACCAACATATACTGTGTACCACAGTTGACAGTACTAACATATACTGTGTACCACAGTTGACAGTACCAACATGAACTGTGTACCACAGTTGACAGTGCCAACATATACTGTGTACCACATTTGGCAGTACCAACATATACAGTGTACCTCAGTTGACAGTACCAACATATACTGTGTACCAAAGTTGACAGTACCAACGTATACTGTGTACCACAGTTGACAGTACCAAAGTATACAGTGTACCACAGTTGACAGTACCAACGTATGTTGTGCACCACAGTTGACAGTACCAACATATACTGTGTACCACAGTTGACAATACCAACATATACTGTGTACCACAGTTGACAATACCAACACATATAGTGTACCACAGTTGACAGTACCAACGTATACTGTGTACCACAGTTGCCAATGCCAACATATACTGTGTACCACAGTTGACAGTACCAACATATACTGTGTACCACAGTTGACAGTACCAATGTATACTGTGTACCACAGTTGACAGTACCAACATATACTGTGCACCACAGTTGACACTACCAACATATACTGTGTACCCTAGTTGACATTACCAACGTATATTGTGTACCACAGTTGACAGTACCAACATGTACTGTGTACCACAGTTGACAGTACCAACGTATACTGTGTACCACAGTTGACAGTACCAACGTATACTGTGTACCACAGTTGACAGTACCAACATATAACGTGTACCACAGTTGGCAGTACCATCATATACTGTGTACCACAGTTGACAGTACCAACATATATTGTGTACCACAGTTGACAGTACCAACATATACTGTGTACCATAGTTGACATTACCAACGTATATTGTGTACCACAGTTGACAGTACCAACATACACCGTGTACAATAGTTGACAGTACCAACATATACTGTGTACCACAGTTGCGAGTACCAACATAAACTGTGTACCACAGTTGACAGTACCAACATATACTGTGTACCACAGTTGACAGTACCAACATATACTGTATACCACAGTTGACAGTACCAACATATACTGTGTACCACAGTTGACAGTACCAACATATACTGTGTACCACAGTTGACAGTACCAACATATACTGTGTACCACAGTTGACAGTACTAACATATACTGTGTACTACAGTTGACAGTACCAACATATACTGTGTACCACAGTTGACAGTACCAACATGTACTGTGTACCACAGTTGACAGTACCAACATATACTGTGTACCACAGTTGGCAGTACCAACATATACAGTGTACCACAGTTGACAGTACCAACATATACTGTGTACCACATTTGACAGTACCAACATATACTGTGTACCACAGTTGACAGTACCAACATGTACCGTGAACCACAGTTGACAGTACCAACATATACTGTGTACCACAGTTGACAGTACCAACGTATAGTGTGTACCACAGTTGACAATACCAACATATACTGTGTACCACAGTTGACAGTACCAACATATACTGTGTACCACAGTTCACAGTACCAAAGTATACTGTGTACCACATTTGACAGTACCAACATATACTGTGTACCACAGTTGACAGTACCAACATATACTGTGTACCACTGTTGACAGTACCAACATATACCGTGTACCACATTTGACAGTACCAACATATACTGTGTGCCACTGTTGACAGTACCAACATATACTGTGTACCACAGTTGACAGTACCAACATGTACCGTGTACCACAGTTGACAGTACCAACGTATACTGTGTACCACAGTTGACAATACCAACATATACTGTGTACCACAGTTGACAGTACCAACATATACTGTGTACCACAGTTGACAGTTCCAATGTATACTGTGTACCACTGTTGACAGTACCAAAATATACTGTGTACCACAGTTGACAGTACCAACATATACTGTGTACCAGAGATGACAGTACCAACATATACTGTGTACCACAGTTGACAGTACTAACATATACTGTGTACTACAGTTGACAGTACCAACATATACTGTGTACCACAGTTGACAGTACCAACATGTACTGTGTACCACAGTTGACAGTGCCAACATATACTGTGTACCACAGTTGACAGTACCAACATATAACGTGTACCACAGTTGGCAGTACCATCATATACTGTGTACCACAGTTGAAAGTACCAACATATACTGTGTACCACAGTTGACAGTACCAACATATACTGTGTACCATAGTTGACAGTACCAACGTATATTGTGTACCACAGTTGACAGTACCAACATACACCGTGTACGACAATTGACAGTACCAACATATACTGTGTACCACAGTTGAGAGTACCAACATAAACTGTGTACCACAGTTGACAGTACCAACATATTCTGTGTACCACAGTTGACAGTACCAACATATACTGTGTACCAAAGTTGACAGTACCAACATATACTGTATACCACACTTGACATTACCAACATATACTGTGTACCACAGTTGACAGTACCAACATATACCGTGTACCACAGTTGACATTACCAACATATACTGTGTACCAGAGATGACAGTACCAACATATACTGTGTACCACAGTTGACAGTACTAACATATACTGTGTACTACAGTTGACATTACCAACATATACTGTGTACCACAGTTGACAGTACCAACATGAACTGTGTACCACAGTTGACAGTGCCAACATATACTGTGTACCACATTTGGCAGTACCAACATATACAGTGTACCTCAGTTGACAGTACCAACATATACTGTGTACCAAAGTTGACAGTACCAACGTATACTGTGTACCACAGTTGACAGTACCAAAGTATACAGTGTACCACAGTTGACAGTACCAACGTATACTGTGCACCACAGTTGACAGTACCAACATATACTGTGTACCACAGTTGACAATACCAACATATACTGTGTACCACAGTTGACAATACCAACACATATAGTGTACCACAGTTGACAGTACCAACGTATACTGTGTACCACAGTTGCCAATGCCAACATATACTGTGTACCACAGTTGAGAGTACCAACATATACTGTGTACCACAGTTGACAGTACCAACATATACTGTGTACCACAGTTGACAGTACCAACATATACTGTGTACCACAGTTGACAGTACCAATGTATACTGTGTACCACAGTTGACAGTACCAACATATACTGTGCACCACAGTTGACACTACCAACATATACTGTGTACCCTAGTTGACATTACCAACGTATATTGTGTACCACAGTTGACAGTACCAACATGTACTGTGTACCACAGTTGACAGTACCAACGTATACTGTGTACCACAGTTGACAGTACCAACGTATACTGTGTACCACAGTTGACAGTACCAACATATAACGTGTACCACAGTTGGCAGTACCATCATATACTGTGTACCACAGTTGACAGTACCAACATATATTGTGTACCACAGTTGACAGTACCAACATATACTGTGTACCATAGTTGACATTACCAACGTATATTGTGTACCACAGTTGACAGTACCAACATACACCGTGTACAACAGTTGACAGTACCAACATATACTGTGTACCACAGTTGCGAGTACCAACATAAACTGTGTACCACAGTTGACAGTACCAACATATACTGTGTACCACAGTTGACAGTACCAACATATACTGTATACCACAGTTGACAGTACCAACATATACTGTGTACCACAGTTGACAGTACCAACATATACTGTGTACCACAGTTGACAGTACCAACATATACTGTGTACCACAGTTGACAGTACTAACATATACTGTGTACTACAGTTGACAGTACCAACATATACTGTGTACCACAGTTGACAGTACCAACATGTACTGTGTACCACAGTTGACAGTACCAACATATACTGTGTACCACAGTTGGCAGTACCAACATATACAGTGTACCACAGTTGACAGTACCAACATATACTGTGTACCACATTTGACAGTACCAACATATACTGTGTACCACAGTTGACAGTACCAACATGTACCGTGAACCACAGTTGACAGTACCAACATATACTGTGTACCACAGTTGACAGTACCAACGTATAGTGTGTACCACAGTTGACAGTACCAACATATACTGTGTACCACAGTTGACAGTACCAACATATACTGTGTACCACAGTTCACAGTACCAAAGTATACTGTGTACCACATTTGACAGTACCAACATATACTGTGTACCACAGTTGACAGTACCAACATGTACCGTGTACCACAGTTGACAGTACCAACGTATACTGTGTACCACAGTTGACAATACCAACATATACTGTGTACCACAGTTGACAGTAACAACATATACTGTGTACCACAGTTGACAGTTCCAATGTATACTGTGTACCACTGTTGACAGTACCAAAATATACTGTGTACCACAGTTGACAGTACCAACATATACTGTGTACCAGAGATGACAGTACCAACATATACTGTGTACCACAGTTGACAGTACTAACATATACTGTGTACTACAGTTGACCGTACCAACATATACTGTGTACCACAGTTGACAGTACCAACATGTACTGTGTACCACAGTTGACAGTGCCAACATATACTGTGTACCACAGTTGACAGTACCAACATATAACGTGTACCACAGTTGGCAGTACCATCATATACTGTGTACCACAGTTGAAAGTACCAACATATACTGTGTACCACAGTTGACAGTACCAACATATACTGTGTACCATAGTTGACAGTACCAACGTATATTGTGTACCACAGTTGACAGTACCAACATACACCGTGTACGACAATTGACAGTACCAACATATACTGTGTACCACAGTTGAGAGTACCAACATAAACTGTGTACCACAGTTGACAGTACCAACATATTCTGTGTACCACAGTTGACAGTACCAACATATACTGTGTACCAAAGTTGACAGTACCAACATATACTGTATACCACACTTGACAGTACCAACATATACTGTGTACCACAGTTGACAGTACCAACATATACCGTGTACCACAGTTGACATTACCAACATATACTGTGTACCAGAGATGACAGTACCAACATATACTGTGTACCACAGTTGACAGTACTAACATATACTGTGTACTACAGTTGACATTACCAACATATACTGTGTACCACAGTTGACAGTACCAACATGAACTGTGTACCACAGTTGACAGTGCCAACATATACTGTGTACCACATTTGGCAGTACCAACATATACAGTGTACCTCAGTTGACAGTACCAACATATACTGTGTACCAAAGTTGACAGTACCAACGTATACTGTGTACCACAGTTGACAGTACCAAAGTATACAGTGTACCACAGTTGACAGTACCAACGTATACTGTGCACCACAGTTGACAGTACCAACATATACTGTGTACCACAGTTGACAATACCAACATATACTGTGTACCACAGTTGACAATACCAACACATATAGTGTACCACAGTTGACAGTACCAACGTATACTGTGTACCACAGTTGCCAATGCCAACATATACTGTGTACCACAGTTGAGAGTACCAACATATACTGTGTACCACAGTTGACAGTACCAACATATACTGTGTACCACAGTTGACAGTACCAACATATACTGTGTACCACAGTTGACAGTACCAATGTATACTGTGTACCACAGTTGACAGTACCAACATATACTGTGCACCACAGTTGACACTACCAACATATACTGTGTACCCTAGTTGACATTACCAACGTATATTGTGTACCACAGTTGACAGTACCAACATGTACTGTGTACCACAGTTGACAGTACCAACGTATACTGTGTACCACAGTTGACAGTACCAACGTATACTGTGTACCACAGTTGACAGTACCAACATATAACGTGTACCACAGTTGGCAGTACCATCATATACTGTGTACCACAGTTGACAGTACCAACATATATTGTGTACCACAGTTGACAGTACCAACATATACTGTGTACCATAGTTGACATTACCAACGTATATTGTGTACCACAGTTGACAGTACCAACATACACCGTGTACAACAGTTGACAGTACCAACATATACTGTGTACCACAGTTGCGAGTACCAACATAAACTGTGTACCACAGTTGACAGTACCAACATATACTGTGTACCACAGTTGACAGTACCAACATATACTGTATACCACAGTTGACAGTACCAACATATACTGTGTACCACAGTTGACAGTACCAACATATACTGTGTACCACAGTTGACAGTACCAACATATACTGTGTACCACAGTTGACAGTACTAACATATACTGTGTACTACAGTTGACAGTACCAACATATACTGTGTACCACAGTTGACAGTACCAAGATGTACTGTGTACCACAGTTGACAGTACCAACATATACTGTGTACCACAGTTGGCAGTACCAACATATACAGTGTACCACAGTTGACAGTACCAACATATACTGTGTACCACATTTGACAGTACCAACATATACTGTGTACCACAGTTGACAGTACCAACATGTACCGTGAACCACAGTTGACAGTACCAACATATACTGTGTACCACAGTTGACAGTACCAACGTATAGTGTGTACCACAGTTGACAGTACCAACATATACTGTGTACCACAGTTGACAGTACCAACATATACTGTGTACCACAGTTCACAGTACCAAAGTATACTGTGTACCACATTTGACAGTACCAACATATACTGTGTACCACAGTTGACAGTACCAACATATACTGTGTACCACTGTTGACAGTACCAACATATACCGTGTACCACATTTGACAGTACCAACATATACTGTGTACCACTGTTGACAGTACCAACATATACTGTGTACCACAGTTGACAGTACCAACATGTACCGTGTACCACAGTTGACAGTACCAACGTATACTGTGTACCACAGTTGACAATACCAACATATACTGTGTACCACAGTTGACAGTACCAACATATACTGTGTACCTCAGTTAACAGTACCCACATATACTGTGTACCACAGTTGACAGTACCAACATATACTGTGTACCACAGTTGACAGTATAAACATATACTGTGTACCACAGTTGACAGTACCATCATATACTGTGTACCACAGTTAACAGTAACAACATATACTGTGTACCATATTTGACAGTACCAACGTATACTGTGTACCACAGTTGACAGTACCATCATATACTGTTTACCACAGTTGATAGTACCAACGTATACTGTGTACCAGAGTTGACAGTACCAACCTATACTGTGTACCACAGTTGACAGTACCAAAATATACTGTGTACCACAGCTGACACTACCAACATATACTTGTAACTCTGTTGACAGTACTAACATACACTGTGTACCACAGTTGACGGTACCAACGTATACTGTGTACCACAGTTGAAAATACCAACGTATACTGTGTACCACAGTTGACAGTACCAACATATACTGTGTACAGCAGTTGACAATACCAACATATACTGTGTACCACAGTTGACAGTACCAACGTATACTGTCTACCACAGTTGACAGTACCAACATATACTGTGTACCACAGTTGACAGTACCAACATATACAGTGTACCACAGTTGACAGTACCAACATATACTGTGTACCACAGTTGACAGTACCAACATATACTGTGTACCACAGCTGACACTACCAACATATACTTGTACCTCAGTTGACAGTACTAACATATACTATGTACCACAGTTGACAGTACCAACATATACTGTGTACCACAGTTGACAGTGCCAACATATACTGTGTACCACAGTTAACAGTACCAACATATACTCGGTGCCACTTTTCACAGTACCAACATATACTGTGTACCACAGTTGACAATACCAACGTATACTGTGTACCACATTTGACAGTACCAACGTATACTGTGTACCACAGTTGACAATGCCATCATATAGTGTGTACCACAGTTGACAGTACCAATATATACTGTGTACCACAGTTGACAGTACCATCTTACACTGTGTACCACAGTTGACAGTACCAACATATACTGTGTACCACAGTTGACAGTACAAACGTATACTGTGTACCACAGTTGACAATACCAACATATACTGTGTACCACAGTTGACAGTACCAACATATACTGTATACCACAGTTGACAGTACCGACATATACTGTGTACCACAGTTGACAGTACCAACATATACTGTGTACCACAGTTGACAGTACCAACATATACTGTATACCACAGTCGACAGTACCAACATATACTGTGCACCAGTGTTGACAGTACCAACATATACTGTGTACCACAGTTGACAGTACCAACATATACTGTGTACCACAGCTGACACTACCAAAATATACTTGTACCTCAGTTGACAGTACTAACATATATTGTGTACCACCGTTGACAGTACCAACGTATACTGTGTACCACAGTTGAAAGTACCAACGTATACTGTGTACCACAGTTGACAGTACCAACATATACTGTGTACCACAGTTGACGATACCAACATATATGGTGTACCACAGTTGACAGTACCAACGTATACTGTGTACCACTGGTGACAGTACCAACATATACTGTGTACCACGTTTGACAGTACCAACATATACAGTGAACCACAGTTGACAGTACCAACATATACTGTGTACCACAGCTGACACTACCAACATATACATGTGCCACTTTTCACAGTACCAACATATACTGTGTACCACAGTTGACAATGCCATCATATAGTGTGTACCACAGTTGACAGTACCAACATATACTGTGTACCACAGTTGACAGTACCATCTTATACTGTGTACCACAGTTGACAGTACCAACGTATACTGTGTACCACAGTTGAAAGTACCAACGTATACTGTGTACCACAGTTGACAGTACCAACATATACTGTGTACCACAGTTGACAGTACCAACGTATACTGTGTACCACAGTTGACAATACCAATGTATACTGTGTACCACAGTTGACAGTACCAACATATATTGTGTACCACATTTGACAATACCAACATATACTGTGTACCACAGTTGACAATACCAACACATACTGTGTACCACAGTTGACAGTACCAACGTATACTGTGTACCACAGTTGCCAATGCCAACATATACTGTGTACCACAGTTGACAGTACCAACATATACTGTGTACCACAGTTGAAAGTACCAACATATACTGTGTACCACAGTTGACTGTATCAACATATACTGTGAACCACAGTTGACAGTACCAATGTATACTGTGTACCACTGTTGACAGTACCAAAACATACTGTGTACCACAGTTGACAGTACCAACGTATAGTGTGTACCACAGTTGACAGTACCAACATATATTGTGTACCACAGTTGAGAGTACCAATATATACTGTGTACCTCAGTTGACGATATCAACATATACTGTGTACCACAGTTGACAGTACCAACATATACTGTGTACCAGAGTTGACAGTACTAACATATACTGTGTACCACAGTTGACAGTACCATCATATATTGTGTACCACATTTGACACTACCAACATAAACTGTGTACCACAGTTGACAGTACAAACATATACTGTGTACCACAGTTGAAAGTACCAACGTATACTGTGTACCACAGTTGACAGTACCAACATATAGTGTGTACCACAGTTGACAGTACCAACATATACTGTGTACCACAGTTGACAGTACCAACGTATACTGTGTACCACAGTTGTCCGTACCAACATATAATATATACCACAGTTGAGAGTACCAACGTATATGTGTACAACATATTGACAGTACCAACATATACTGTGTACCACATTTGACAGTACCATCATATACTGACTACCACAGTTGACAGTACCAACGTATACTGTGTACCAGAGTTAACAGTACCAACATATACTGTGTACCACTGTTGACAGTATCAACATATACTGTGTACCAGAGTTGACAGCACCAACATATACTGTGTACCACAGTTGACAGTAGCAACATATACTGTGTATCACAGTTGACAGTACCAACATATATAGTGTACCAGAGTTGACAGTACCAACATATACTGTGTACCACTGTTGACAGTACCAACATATACTGTGTACCACAGTTGACAGTACCAACGTATACTGTGTACCACAGTTGACAGTACCAACTTATACTGTGTACCACAGTTGACAGTACTAATATATACTGTATACCAAAGTTGAGAGTACCAACATATACTGTGTACCACAGTTGACAGTACTAACATATACTGTGTACCACAGTTGACAGTATCCACGTATGTGTACCACAGTTGACAGTATCAACGTATATCTGTACCACATATTGACAGTACCAACATATACTGTGTACCACAGTTGACAGTACCAACGTATAATGTGTACCACAGTTGAGAGTACCAACGTATACTGTGTACCACAGTTGACAGTACCAACATATACTGTGTACCACAGTTGACAGTACCAATGTATACTGTGTACCACAGTTGACATTACCAAGGTATACTGTGTACAAACAGTGGACAGTACCAACGTATATGTGTACAACATATTGACAGTACCAACATATACTGTGTACCACAGTTGACAGTACCAACATATACTGTGTACCACAGTTGACAGTACCAACATATACTGTGTACCACAGTTGACAGTACCAACGTATACTGTGTACCACAGTTGATAGTACCAACATATACTGTGTACCACAGTTGGCAGTAACAACATATACTGTGTACCACAGTTGAGAGTACCAACATATACTGTGTACCAGAGTTGACAGTACCAACATATATTGTGTACCACAGTTGACAGTACCAACATATACTGGGTGCCACTGTTCACAGTACCAACATATACTGTGTACCACATTTGACAATACCAACGTATTCTGTGTACCACAGTTGACAATACCATCATATAGGGTGTACCACAGTTGACAGTACCAACATATACTGTGTACCACATTTGACAGTACCATCATATACTGACTACCACAGTTGACAGTACCAACGTATAATGTGTACCAGAGTTAACAGTACCAACATATACAGTGTACCACTGTTGACAGTACCAACATATACTGTGTACCAGAGTTGACAGTACCAACATATTCTGTGTACCACAGTTGACAGTACCAACATATACTGTGTATCACAGTTGACAGTACTAACATATACTGTGTACCAGAGTTGACAGTACCAACATATACTGTTTACCACAGTTGACAGTACCAACGTATACTGTGTACCAATGTTGACAGTACCAACGTATACTGTGTACCACAGTTAACAGTACCAACATATACTGTGTACCACAGTTGACAGTACCAACGTATACTGTGTACCACTGTTGACAGTACCAACATATACAGTGTAACACAGTTGACAGTACCAACATATACTGTGTACCACAGTTGACAGTACCAACATATACTGTGTACCATAGTTGTCAGTACCAACATATACTGTGTACCACAGTTGACAGTAACAACATATACTGTGTACCATAGTTGACGGTACGAACGTATACTGTGTACCACAGTTGACAGTACCAACATATACCGTGTACAACAGTTGACAGTACCAACATATATTGTGTACCAGATTTGACAGTACCAACATATACTGTGTACCACTGTTGACAGTACCAACATATACTGTGTACCACAGTTGACAGTACCAACGTATACTGTGTACCAGAGTTAACAGTACCAACATATACTGTGTACTACTGTTGACAGTACCAACATATACTGTGTACCACAGTTGACAGTACCAACGTATACTGTGTACCACAATTGACAGTACCAACATATACAGTGTACCAGAGTTGACAGTACTAATATATAATGTGTACCACAGTTGACAGTAATAACATATACTGTGTACCACAGTTGACAGTATCCACGTATATGTGTACCACATATTCACAGTACCAACATATACTGTGTACCACAGTTGAGAGTACCAACGTATACTGTGTACCACAGTTGACAGTACCAACGTATACTGTGTACCACAGTTGACAGTACCAACATATACTGTGTACCACAGTTGACAGTACCAACGTATAGTGTGTACCAAAGTTGACAGTATCAACGTATATGTGTACCACATATTGACAGTACCAACATATACTGTGTACCACAGGTGACAGTACCAACGTATACTGTGTACCACAGTTGACAGTACCAACGTATACTGTGTACAACAGTTGACAGTACCAACATATACTGTGTACCTCAGTTGACAGTAGCAACATATACTGTGTACCTCAGTTGACAGTATAAACATATACTGTGTACCACAGTTGACAGTACCAACATATACTGTGTACCATAGTTGACAGTACTAACATATACTGTGTACCACATTTGACAGTACCAACATATACTGTGTACCTCAGTTCACAGTATCAACATATAATGTGTACCACATTTGACAGTAACAACATATACTGTGTACCACAGTTTAGAGTACCAACATATACTGTGTATCACAGTTGACAGTACCAACATATACCGTGTACCACAGTTGAGAGTACCTACATATACTGTGTACCACAGTTGACAGTACCAACATATACTGTGTACCACAGTTGACAGTACCAACATATACTGTGTACCAGAGTTGACAGTACCAACATATACTGTGTACCACAGTTGACAGTACCAACATATACCGTGTACCACAGTTGACAGTACCAACGTATACTGTGTACCACAGTTGACTGTACCAACATATAATGTGTACCACCGTTGACAGTACCAACATATACTGTGTAACAGTTGACAGTACCAACATATACCGTGTTACCACAGTTGAGAGTACCAACATATACTGTGTACCACAGTTCACAGTACCAACGTATACTGTGTACCACATTTGACAGTACCAACATATACTGTGTACCACAGTTGACAGTACCAACATATACTGTGTACCACAGTTGCCAATGCCAACATATACTGTGTACCACAGTTGACAGTACCAACATATATTGTGTACTACAGTTGACAGTACCAACATAATCTGTGTACCACAGTTGACAGTACCAACATATACTGTGTACCACAGTTGACAGTACCAATGTATACTGTGTACCACTGTTGACAGTACCAAAATATACTGTGTACCACAGTTGACAGTACCAACATATACTGTGTACCAGAGATGACAGTACCAACATATACTGTGTACCACAGTTGACAGTACTAACATATACTGTGTACTACAGTTGACAGTACCAACATATACTGTGTACCACAGTAGACAGTACCAACATGTACTGTGTACCACAGTTGACAGTGCCAACATATACTGTGTACCACAGTTGACAGTACCAACATATAACGTGTACCAAAGTTGGCAGTACCATCATATACTGTGTACCACAGTTGACAGTACCAACATATACTGTGTACCACAGTTGACAGTACCAAGTTATACTGTGTACCATAGTTGACAGTACCAACGTATATTGTCTACCACAGTTGACAGTACCAACATACACCGTGTACGACAGTTGACAGTACCAACATATACTGTGTACCACAGTTGAGAGTACCAACATAAACTGTGTACCACAGTTGACAGTACCAACATATTCTGTGTACCACAGTTGACAGTACCAACATATACTGTGTACCACAGTTGACAGTACCAACATATACTGTATACCACACTTGACAGTACCAACATATACTCTGTACCACAGTTGACAGTACCAACATATACTGTGTACCACAGTTGACATTACCAACATATACTGTGTACCAGAGATGACAGTACCAACATATACTGTGTACCACAGTTGACAGTACTAACATATACTGTGTACTACAGTTGACAGTACCAACATATACTGTGTACCACAGTTGACAGTACCAACATGAACTGTGTACCACAGTTGACAGTGCCAACATATACTGTGTACCACATTTGGCAGTACCAACATATACTGTGTCCCTCAGTTGACAGTACCAACATATACTGTGTACCAAAGTTGACAGTACCAACGTATACTGTGTACCACAGTTGACAGTACCAACGTATACAGTGTACCACAGTTGACAGTACCAACATATACTGTGTACCACAGTTGACAGTACCAACGTATACTGTGTACCACAGTTGACAGTACCAACGTATACTGAGTACCACAGTTGACAGTACAAACGTATACAGTGTACCACTGTTGACAGTACCAACATATACTGTGTACCACAATTGACAGTACCAACATATACTGTGTACCACAGTTGACAGTACCAACATGTACCGTGAACCACAGTTGACAGTACCAACGTATACTGTGTACCACAGTTGAGAGTACCAACGTATAGTGTGTACCACAGTTGACAGTACCAACATATACTGTGTACCACAGTTGACAGTACCAACATATACTGTGTACCACAGTTCACAGTACCAACGTATACTGTGTACCACATTTGACAGTACCAACATATACTGTGTACCACAGTTCACAGTACCAACATATACTGTGTACCACTGTTGACAGTACCAACATATACCGTGTACCACAGTTGTCAGTACCAACATATACTGTGTACCATTGTTGACAGTACCAACATATACTGTATACCACAGTTGACAGTACCAACATATACTGTGTACCACTGTTGACAGTACCAACATATACTGTGTACCACAGTTGACAGTACCAACATATACTGTATACCACAGTTGACAGTACCAACATATACTGGGTACCACAATTGACAGTACCAACATATACTGTGTACCATAGTTGACAGTACCAACGTATATTGTGTACCACAGTTGACAGTACCAACATATACTGTGTACCACAGTTGACAGTACCAACATATACTGTATACCACAGTTGACAGTACCAACATATACTGTGTACCACAGTTGACAGTACCAACATATACTGTGTACCACAGTTGACAGTACCAACATATACTGTGTACCACAGTTGACAGTACCAACATATACTGTATACCACAGTTAACAGTACCAACATATACTGTGTACCACAATTGACAGTACCAACATATACTGTGTACCACAGTTGACAGGACTAACATATACTGTGTACTACAGTTGACAGTACCAACATATACTGTGTACCACAGTTGATAGTACCAACATATACTGTGTACCACAGTTGACAGTACCAACATATACTGTGTACCACAGTTGACAGTACTAACATATACTGTGTACCACAGTTGGCAGTACCAACATATACTGTGTACCTCAGTTGACAGTACCAACATATACTGTTACCACAGTTGACAATACCAACATATACTGTGTACCACAGTTGACAGTACCAACATATACTGTATACCACAGTTGACAGTACCAACATATACTGTTTACCTCAGTTAACATTACCCACATATACTGTGTATCAGAGTTGACAGTACCAACATATACTGTGTACCACAGTTGACAGTACCAACATATACTGTGTACCTCAGTTAACAGTACCCACATATACTGTGTATCAGAGTTGACAGTACCAACATATACTGTGTATCACAGTTGACAGTACCAACATATACTGTGTACCACAGTGTACACTAACAACATATACTGTGTACCACAGTTGACAGTACCAACATATACTGTGTACCACAGTTGACAGTACCATCATATACTGTGTACCACATTTGACATTACCAACGTATACTGTGTACCACAGTTGACAGTACCATCGTATACTGTGTACCACAGTTGATAGTACCAACGTATACTGTGTATCAGAGTTGACAGTACCAACATATACTGTGTACCACAGTTGACAGTACCAAAATATACTGTGTACCACAGCTGACACTACCAACATATACTTGTAACTCTGTTGACGGTACTAACATATACTGTGTACTACAGTTGACGGTACCAACGTATACTGTGTACCACAGTTGAAAGTACCAACGTATCCTGTGTACCACAGTTGACAGTACCAACATATACTGTGTACCACAGTTGACAATACCAACATATACTGTGTACCACAGTTGACAGTACCAACATATACTGTGTACCACAGTTGACAGTACCAACATATACTGGGTGCCACCTTTCACAATACCAACATATACTGTGTACCACAGTTGACAATGCCATCATATAGTGTGTACCACAGTTGACAGTACCAACATATACTGTGTACCACAGTTGACAGTACCATCTTATACTGTGTACCACAGTTGACAGTACCAACGTATACTGTGTACCACAGTTGAAAGTACCAACGTATACTGTGTACCACAGTTGACAGTACCAACATATACTGTGTACCACAGTTGACAGTACCAACGTATACTGTGTACCACAGTTGACAATACCAACGTATACTGTGTACCACAGTTGACAGTACCAACATATATTGTGTACCACAGTTTACAATACCAACTAATACTGTGTACCACAGTTGACAATACCAACACATACTGTGTACCACAGTTGACAGTACCAACGTATACTGTGTACCACAGTTGCCAATGCCAACATATACTGTGTACCACAGTTGACAGTACCAACATATACTGTGTACCACAGTTGACAGTACCAACATATACTGTGTACCACAGTTGACTGTATCAACATATACTGTGTACCACAGTTGACAGTACCAATGTATACTGTGTACCACTGTTGACAGTACCAAAATATACTGTGTACCACAGTTGACAGTACCAACATATACCGTGTACCACAGTTGACAGTACCAACATATACTGTGTACCACAGTTGACAGTACTAACATATACTGTCTACCACAGTTGGCAGTACCAACATATACTGTGTACCTCAGTTGACAGTACCAATATATACTGTGTACCACAGTTGACAATACCAACATATACTGTGTACCACAGTTGACAGTACCAACATATACTGTGTACCACAGTTGACAGTACCAACATATACTGTGTACCTCAGTTGACAGTACCCACATATACTGTGTACCACAGTTGACAGTACAATCATATACTGTGTACCACAGTTGACAGTACCAACGTATACTGTGTACCAGAGTTGACAGTACCAACATATACTGTGTACCACAGTTGACAGTACCAAAATATACTGTGTACCCCAGCTGACACTACCAACATATACTTGTAACTCTGTTGACAGTACTAACATATACTGTGTACCACAGTTGAAAGTACCAACGTATGCTGTGTACCACAGTTGACAGTACCAACATATACTGTGTACCACTGTTGACAATACCAAGATATACTGTGTACCACAGTTGACAGTACCAACGTATACTGTGTACCACTGTTGACAGTACCAACATATACTGTGTACCACAGTTGACAGTACCAACATATACAGTGTACCACAGTTGACAGTACCAACATATACTGTGTACCACAGTTGACAGTACCAACATATACTGTGTACCACAGCTGACACTACCAACATATACATGTACCTCAGTTGACAGTACTAACATATACTGTGTACCACAGTTGATAGTACCAACGTATACTGTGAATCAGAGTTGACAGTACCAACATATACTGTGTACCACAGATGACAGTACCAAAATATACTGTGTACCACAGCTGACACTACCAACATATACTTGTAACTCTGTTGACAGTACTAACATATACTGTGTACCACAGTTGACGGTACCAACGTATACTGTGTACCACAGTTGAAAGTACCAACGTATACTGTGTACCACAGTTGACAGTACCAACATATACTGTGTACCACAGTTGACAATACCAACATATACTGTGTACCACAGTTGACAGTACCAACGTATACTGTGTACCATTGTTGACAGTACCAACATATACTGTGTACCACAGTTGACAGTACCAACATATACAGTGTACCATAGTTGACAGTACCAACATATAGTGTGTACCACAGTTGACAGTACTAACATATACTGTGTACCAAAGTTGACAGTACCAACGTATACAGTGTACCACAGTTCACAGTACCAACATATGCTGTGTACCACAGTTGACAGTACCAACATATACTGTGTACCACAGTTGACAGTACTAACATATACTGTGTACCACAGTTGGCAGTACCAACATATACTGTGTACCTCAGATGACAGTACCAACATATACTGTGTACCACAGTTGACAATACCAACATATACTGTGTACCTCAGTTAACAGTACCCACATATACTGTGTACCACAGTTGACAGTACCAACATATACTGTGTACCACTGTTGACAGTTCCAACGTATACTGTGTACCAGAATTGACAGTACCAACATATACTGTGTACCACAGTTGACAGTACCAAAATATATTGTGTACCACAGCTGACACTACCAACATATACTTGTAACTCTGTTGACAGTACTAACATATACTGTGTACCACAGTTGACGGTACCAACGTATACTGTGTACCACAGTTGAAAGTACCAACGTATACTGTGTACCACAGTTGACAGTACCAACATATACTGTGTACCACAGTTGACAATACCAACATATATTGTGTACCACAGTTGACAGTACCAACGTATACTGTGTACCACAGTTGACAGTACCAACATATACTGTGTAGCACGTTTGACAGTACCAACATATACAGTGAACCACAGTTGACAGTACCAACATATACTGTGTACCACAGTTAACAGTACCAACATATACTGTGTAACACAGCTGACACTACCAACATATACTTGTACCTCAGTTGACAGTACTAACATATACTGTGTACCACAGTTGACAGTACCAACGTATACTGTGTACCACAGTTGAAAGTGCCTATATATACTGTTTACCACAGTTGACAGTACCAACATATACAGTGTACCACATTTGACAGTACCATCATATACTGTGTACCACAGTTGACAGTACCAACATATACTGTGTACCACGGTTCACAGTACCAACATATACAGTGTACCACAATTGACAGTACCAACATATACTGTGTACCACATTTGACAGTACCAACATATACTGTGTACCACAGTTGACAGTACCAACATGTACCGTGTACCACATTTGACAGTACCAACGTATACAGTGTACCACAGTTGACAATACCATCATATACTCTGTACCACAGTTGACAGTACCAACATATACTGTATACCACAGTTGAGAGTACCAACATATACTGTGTACCACATTTGACAGTACCAACATATACTGTATACCACAGTTGACAGTACCAACATATACTGTGTACCACTGTTGACAGTACCAGCATATACCGTGTACCACAGTTGACAGTACCAACATATACTGTGTACCACAGCTGACACTACCAACATATACTTGTACCTCATTTTACAGTACTACCATATATTGTGTACCACCGTTGACAATACCAACGTATACTGTGTACCGCAGTTGACTGTACCAACGTATACTGTGTACCACAGTTGACAGTACCAACATATACTCTGTACCACAGTTGATAATACCAGCATATACTGTGTACCACAGTTGACAATACCAACACATAATGTGTACCACAGTTGACAGTACCAACGTATACTGTGTACCTCAGTTGCCAATGCCAACATATACTGTGTACCACAGTTGACAGTACCAACATATACTGTGTACCACAGTTGACAGTACCAACATATTCTGTGTACCACAGTTGACAGTACCAACATATAACGTGTACCACATTTGACAGTACCAACGTATACTGTGTACCACATTTGACAGCACCAACATGCACTGTGTACCACAGTTGACAGTACCAACATATAGTGTGTACCACAGTTGGCAGTACCAACATATAACGTGTACAACATTTGACAGTACCAACGTATACTGTGTACCACATTTGACAGTACCAACATGCACTGTGTACCACAGTTGACAGTACCAACATATAGTGTGTACCACAGTTGGCAGTACCAACATATAATGGGTGCCACTGTTCACAGTACCAACATATACTGTGTACCACAGTCGACAATACCAACGTATACAGTGTACCACAGTTGACAGTACCAACATATACTGTGTACCACAGTTGACAGTACCAACGTATACTGTGTAACACAGTTGACAATACCATCATATAGGGTGTACCACAGTTGACACTACCAACATATACTGTGTACCACAGTTGACAGTACCATCATATACTGTGTACCAGAGTTGACAGTACTAACATATACTGTGTACCAGAGTTGACAGTACCAACATATACTGTGTACCACAGTTGACAGTACCAACGTATACTGTGTACCACAGTTGACAGTACCAACATATACTGTGTACCACAGTTGACAGTACCAACGTATACTGTGTACCATAGTTGACATTACCAACGTATACTGTGTACCACAGTGGACAGTACCAACGTATATGTGTACAACATATTGACAGTACCAACATATACTGTGTACCACAGTTGACAGTACCAACATATACTGTGTACCACAGTTGACAGTACCAACATATACTGTGTACCAGAGTTGACAGTACTAACATATACTGTGTCCCACAGTTGAGTGTACAAATATATACTGTGTACCTCAGTTGACGATATCAACATATACTGTGTACCACAGTTGACAGTACCAACGTATACTGTGTACCACAGTTGACAGTACCAACTTATACTGTGTACCACAGTTTGACAGTTCTAATATATACTGTGTACCACAGTTGAGAGTACCAACATATACTGTGTACCACAGTTGACAGTACTAACATATACTGTGTACCACAGTTGACAGTATCCACGTATGTGTACCACAGTTGACAGTATCAACGTATATCTGTACCACATATTGACAGTACCAACATATACTGTGTACCACAGTTGACAGTACCAACGTATACTGTGTACCACAGTTGACAGTACCAACGTATACTGTGTACCACAGTTGCCATTACCAACGTATACTGTGTACCACAGTGGACAGTACCAACGTATATGTGTACAACATATTGACAGTACCAACATATACTGTGTACCACAGTTGACAGTACCAAAATATACTGTATACCACAGTTGACAGTACCAACATATACTGTGTACCACTGTTGACAGTACTAACATATACTGTGTACCACAGTTGAGAGTACCAATATATACTGTGTACCTCAGTTGACGATATCAACATATACTGTGTACCACAGTTGACAGTACCAACATATACTGTGTACCAGAGTTGACAGTACTAACATATACTGTGTACCACAGTTGACAGTACCATCATATACTGTGTACCACAGTTGACACTACCAACATAAACTGTGTACCACAGTTGACAGTACCAACATATACTGTGTACCACAGTTGAAAGTACCAACGTATACTGTGTACCACAGTTGACAGTACCAACATATACTGTGTACCACAGTTGACAGTACCAACATATACTGTGTACCACAGTTGACAGTACCAACGTATACTGTGTACCACAGTTGACAGTACCAACATATACTGTGTACCACAGTTGAGAGTACCAACGTATATGTGTACAACATATTGACAGTACCAACATATACTGTGTACCACATTTGACAGTACCATCATATACTGACTACCACAGTTGACAGTACCAACGTATACTGTGTACCAGAGTTAACAGTACCAACATATACTGTGTACCACTGTTGACAGTATCAACATATACTGTGTACCAGAGTTGACAGCACCAACATATACTGTGTACCACAGTTGACAGTAGCAACATATACTGTGTATCACAGTTGACAGTACCAACATATATAGTGTACCAGAGTTGACAGTACCAACATATACTGTGTACCACTGTTGACAGTACCAACATATACTGTGTACCACAGTTGACAGTACCAACGTATACTGTGTACCACAGTTGACAGTACCAACTTTACTGTGTACCACAGTTGACAGTACTAATATATACTGTGTACCAAAGTTGAGAGTACCAACATACACTGTGTACCACAGTTGACAGTACTAACATATACTGTGTACCACAGTTGACAGTATCCACGTATGTGTACCACAGTTGACAGTATCAACGTATATCTGTACCACATATTGACAGTACCAACATATACTGGGTGCCACTGTTCACAGTACCAACATATACTGTGTACCACATTTGACAATACCAACGTATTCTGTGTACCACAGTTGACAGTACCAACATATACTGTGTACCACAGTTGACAGTACCAACGTATACTGTGTACCACAGTTGACAGTACCAACATATACTGTGTACCACAGTTGACAGTACCAACATATACTGTGTACCACAGTTGGCAGTACCAACATATACTGTGTACCACAGTTGAGAGTACCAACATATACTGTGTCCCACAGTTGACAGTACCAACATATACTGTGTACCACAGTTGACAGTACCAACATATACTGGGTGCCACTGTTCACAGTACCAACATATACTGTGTACCACATTTGACAATACCAACGTATTCTGTGTACCACAGTTGACAATACCATCATATAGGGTGTACCACAGTTGACAGTACCAACATATACTGTGTACCACATTTGACAGTACCATCATATACTGACTACCACAGTTGACAGTACCAACGTATAATGTGTACCAGAGTTAACAGTACCAACATATACTGTGTACCATTGTTGACAGTACCAACATATACTGTGTACCAGAGTTGACAGTACCAACATATTCTGTGTACCACAGTTGACAGTACCAACATATACTGTGTATCACAGTTGACAGTACCAACATATACTGTGTACCAGAGTTGACAGTACCAACATATACTGTTTACCACAGTTGACAGTACCAACGTATACTGAGTACCAATGTTGACAGTACCAACGTATACTGTGTACCACAGTTAACAGTACCAACATATACTGTGTACCACAGTTGACAGTACCAACGTATACTGTGTACCACTGTTGACAGTACCAACATATACAGTGTAACACAGTTGACAGTACCAACATATACTGTGTACCACAGTTGACAGTACCAACATATACTGTGTACCATAGTTGTCAGTACCAACATATACTGTGTACCACAGTTGACAGTAACAACATATACTGTGTACCATAGTTGACGGTACCAACGTATACTGTGTACCACAGTTGACAGTACCAACATATACCGTGTACCACAGTTGACAGTACCAACATATACTGTGTACCAGATTTGACAGTGCCAACATATACTGTGTACCACTGTTGACAGTACCAACATATACTGTGTACCACAGTTGACAGTACCAACGTATACTGTGTACCAGAGTTAACAGTACCAACATATACTGTGTACCACTGTTGACAGTACCAACATATACTGTGTACCACAGTTGACAGTACCAACGTATACTGTGTACCACAATTGACAGTAGCAACATATACAGTGTACCAGAGTTGACAGTACTAATATATAATGTGTACCACAGTTGACAGTACAAACATATACTGTGTACCACAGTTGACAGTACTAACATATACTGTGTACCACAGTTGACAGTATCCACGTATATGTGTACCACATATTCACAGTACCAACATATACTGTGTACCACAGTTGAGAGTACCAACGTATACTGTGTACCACAGTTGACAGTACCAACGTATACTGTGTACCACAGTTGACAGTACCAACATATACTGTGTACCACAGTTGACAGTACCAACGTATACTGTGTACCAAAGTTGACAGTATCAACGTATATGTGTACCACATATTGACAGTACCAACATATACTCTGTACCACAGTTGACAGTAGCAACGTATACTGTGTACCACAGTTGACAGTACCAACGTATACTGTGTACAACAGTTGACAGTACCAACATATACTGTGTACCTCAGTTGACAGTAGCAACATATACTGTGTACCTCAGTTGACAGTATAAACATATACTGTGTACCACAGTTGACACTACCAACATATACTGTGTACCATAGTTGACAGTACTAACATATACTGTGTACCATATTTGACAGTACCAACATATACTGTGTACCTAAGTTCACAGTATCAACATATAATGTGTACCACATTTGACAGTAACAACATATACTGTGTACCACAGTTTAGAGTACCAACATATACTGTGTATCACAGTTGACAGTACCAACATATACCGTGTACCACAGTTGAGAGTACCTACATATACTGTGTACCACAGTTGACAGTACCAACATATACTGTGTACCACAGTTGACAGTACCAACATATACTGTGTACCAGAGTTGACAGTACCAACATATACTGTGTACCACAGTTGACAGTACCAACATATACCGTGTACCACAGTTGACAGTACCAACGTATACTGTGTACCACAGTTGACAGTACCAACATATAATGTGTACCACCGTTGACAGTACCAACATATACTGTGTAACAGTTGACAGTACCAACATATACTGTGTACCACAGTTATCAGTACCAACGTACACTGTGTACAACTGTTGACAGTACCAACATATACAGTGTACCACAGTTGACAGTACCAACGTATACTGTGTACCACAGTTAACAGTACCAACATATACCGTGTCCCACAGTTGACAGTACCAACATATACTATGTACCACAGTTGAAAGTACCAACGTATACTGTGTACCACAGTTGACAGTATCAACATATACTGTGTACCACAGTTGACAGTACCAACATATACTGTGTACGACAGTTGACAGTACCAACGTATAATGTGTACCACAGTTGACAGTACCAACATATACTGTGTACCACAGTTGACAGTACCAACATATACTGTGTACCACAGTTGGCAGTACCAACATATACTGTGTACCACATTTGACAGTACCAACATATACAGTGTACCACAGTTGACAGTACCAACATATATTGTGTACTACAGTTGACAGTACTAACGTATACTGTGTACCACAGTTGACAATACCAACATATACTGTGTACCACAGTTGACAGTACCATCATATACTGTGTACCACAGTTGACAGTACCAACATATACTGTGTACCACAGTTGACAGTACCAACGTATACTGTGTACCTCAGTTGACAGTACCAACATATACTGTGTACCACAGTTGACAGTACCAACATATACTGTGTACCACAGTTGGCAGTACCAATATATACTGTGTATCACATTTGACAGTACCAAAAAATACAGTGTACCACAGTTGACAGTACCAACATATACTGTGTACCACAGTTGACAGTACCAACATATACTGTGTACCATAGTTGACAGTACCAACGTATACTGCGTACCACAGTTGACAGTACCAACATATACTGTGTACCACAGTTGACAGTACCAACATATACTGTGTACCATAGTTGACAGTATCAACGTATATGTGTACCACTGTTGTCAGTACTAACATATGCCGTGTACCACAGTTGACAGTACCGACATATCCTGTGTACCTCAGTTGACAGTACCAACATATACTGTGTACCACATTTGATAGTACCAACATATACTGTGTACCACAGTTGACAATACCAACATATACTGTGTACCACAGTTGAGAGTACCAACATATACTGTCTCCCACAGTTGACAGTACAAACATATACTGTGTACCACAGTTGACAGTACTAACATATACTGTGTACCACAGTTGACAGTACCAACATATTCTGTGTACCACAGTTGACAGTACCAACATATACTGTGTACCACAGTTGACAGTACCAACATATACTGGGTACCACAGTTGACAATACCATCATATACTGTCTACCACAGTTGACACTACCAGCATAAACTGTGTACCAGAGTTGACAGTACCAACATATACTGTGTACCACAGTTGAAAGTACCAACGTATACTGTGTAACACAGTTGACAGTACCAACATATACTGTGTACCACAGTTGACAGTACCAACATATACTGTGTACCACAGTTGACAGTACCAACGTATACTGTGTACCACAGTTGAGAGTACCAACGTATATGTGTACAACATATTGACAGTACCAACATATACTGTGTACCACATTTGACAGTACCATCATATACTGACTACCACAGTTGACAGTACCAACGTATACTGTGTACCAGAGTTAACAGTACCAACATATACTGTGTACCACAGTTGACAGTACTAACATATACTGTGTACCAGAGTTGACAGTACCAACATATATTGGATACCACAGTTGACAGTACCAACATATACTGTGTACCACAGTTGACAGTACCATCATATACTGTGTACCAGAGTTGACAGTACTAACATATACTGTGTACCAGAGTTGACAGTACCAACATATACTGTGTACCAGAGTTGACAGTACTAACATATACTGTGTACCAGAGTTGACAGTACCAACATATATTGGATACCACAGTTGACAGTACCAACATATACTGTGTACCACTGTTGACAGTACCAACGTATAGTGTATACCACAGTTAACAGTACCAACATATACTGTGTACCACAGTTGACAGTACCAACGTATACAGTGTACCACTGTTGACAGTACCAACATATACAGTATAACACAGTTGACAGTACCAACATATACTGTGTACCACAGTTGACAGTACCAACATATACTGTGTACCATAGTTGACAGTACCAACGTATACTGTGTACCACAGTTGACAGTACCAACATATACTGTGTACCATAGTTGACAGAACCAACGTATACTGTGTACCATAGTTGACAGTACCAACATATACCGTGTACCACAGTGACAGTACCAACATATATAGTGTACCAGAGTTGACAGTACCAACATATACAGTGTACCACTGTTGACAGTACCATCATATACTGTGTACCACAGTTGACAGTACCAACGTATACTGTGTACCACAGTTGACAGTACCAACTTATACTGTGTACCACAGTTGACAGTACTAATATATACTATGTACCAAAGTTGAGAGTACCAACATATACTGTGTACCACAGTTGACAGAACTAACATATACTGTGTACCACAGTTGACAGTATCCACGTATGTGTACCACAGTTGACAGTATCAACGTATATCTGTACCACATATTGACAGTACCAACATATACTGTGTACCACAGTTGACAGTACCGACGTATACTGTGTACCACAGTTGACAGTACCAACGTATACTGTGTACCACAGTTGACAGTACCAACATATACTGTGTACCACAGTTGACATTACCAAGGTATACTGTGTACAAACAGTGGACAGTACCAATATATATGTGTACAACATATTGACAGTACCAACATATACTGTGTACCACAGTTGACAGTACCAACATATACTGTGTACTACAGTTGACAGTACCAACATATACTGTGTACCACAGTTGACAGTACCAACGTATACTGTGTACCACAGTTGACAGTACCAACATATACTGTGTACCACAGTTGACAGTACCAACATATACTGTGTACCACAGTTGGCAGTACCAACATATACTGTGTACCACAGTTGAGAGTACCAACATATAGTGTGTACCACAGTTGGCAGTACCAACATATAATGGGTGCCACTGTTCACAGTACCAACATATACTGTGTACCACAGTCGACAATACCAACGTATACAGTGTACCACAGTTGACAGTACCAACATATACTGTGTACCACAGTTGACAGTACCAACGTATACTGTGTAACACAGTTGACAATACCATCATATAGGGTGTACCACAGTTGACACTACCAACATATACTGTGTACCACAGTTGACAGTACCATCATATACTGTGTACCAGAGTTGACAGTACTAACATATACTGTGTACCAGAGTTGACAGTACCAACATATACTGTGTACCACAGTTGACAGTACCAACGTATACTGTGTACCACAGTTGACAGTACCAACATATACTGTGTACCACAGTTGACAGTACCAACGTATACTGTGTACCATAGTTGACATTACCAACGTATACTGTGTACCACAGTGGACAGTACCAACGTATATGTGTACAACATATTGACAGTACCAACATATACTGTGTACCACAGTTGACAGTACCAACATATACTGTGTACCACAGTTGACAGTACCAACATATACTGTGTACCAGAGTTGACAGTACTAACATATACTGTGTCCCACAGTTGAGTGTACAAATATATACTGTGTACCTCAGTTGACGATATCAACATATACTGTGTACCACAGTTGACAGTACCAACGTATACTGTGTACCACAGTTGACAGTACCAACTTATACTGTGTACCACAGTTGACAGTACTAACATATACTGTGTACCACAGTTGACAGTATCCACGTATGTGTACCACAGTTGACAGTATCAACGTATATCTGTACCACATATTGACAGTACCAACATATACTGTGTACCACAGTTGACAGTACCAACGTATACTGTGTACCACAGTTGACAGTACCAACGTATACTGTGTACCACAGTTGCCATTACCAACGTATACTGTGTACCACAGTGGACAGTACCAACGTATATGTGTACAACATATTGACAGTACCAACATATACTGTGTACCACAGTTGACAGTACCAAAATATACTGTATACCACAGTTGACAGTACCAACATATACTGTGTACCACAGTTGACAGTACTAACATATACTGTGTACCACAGTTGAGAGTACCAATATATACTGTGTACCTCAGTTGACGATATCAACATATACTGTGTACCACAGTTGACAGTACCAACATATACTGTGTACCAGAGTTGACAGTACTAACATATACTGTGTACCACAGTTGACAGTACCATCATATACTGTGTACCACAGTTGACACTACCAACATAAACTGTGTACCACAGTTGACAGTACCAACATATACTGTGTACCACAGTTGAAAGTACCAACGTATACTGTGTACCACAGTTGACAGTACCAACATATACTGTGTACCACAGTTGACAGTACCAACATATACTGTGTACCACAGTTGACAGTACCAACGTATACTGTGTACCACAGTTGACAGTACCAACATATACTGTGTACCACAGTTGAGAGTACCAACGTATATGTGTACAACATATTGACAGTACCAACATATACTGTGTACCACATTTGACAGTACCATCATATACTGACTACCACAGTTGACAGTACCAACGTATACTGTGTACCAGAGTTAACAGTACCAACATATACTGTGTACCACTGTTGACAGTATCAACATATACTGTGTACCAGAGTTGACAGCACCAACATATACTGTGTACCACAGTTGACAGTAGCAACATATACTGTGTATCACAGTTGACAGTACCAACATATATAGTGTACCAGAGTTGACAGTACCAACATATACTGTGTACCACTGTTGACAGTACCAACATATACTGTGTACCACAGTTGACAGTACCAACGTATACTGTGTACCACAGTTGACAGTACCAACTTTACTTTGTACCACAGTTGACAGTACTAATATATACTGTGTACCAAAGTTGAGAGTACCAACATACACTGTGTACCACAGTTGACAGTACTAACATATACTGTGTACCACAGTTGACAGTATCCACGTATGTGTACCACAGTTGACAGTATCAACG
This sequence comes from Eledone cirrhosa, assembly GCA_964016885.1. NCBI lineage: Eukaryota > Metazoa > Mollusca > Cephalopoda > Octopoda > Eledonidae > Eledone > Eledone cirrhosa. The sequence continues at coordinate 44,702,480 of OZ024755.1, forward strand.
TATATCTGTACCACATATTGACAGTACCAACATATACTGGGTGCCACTGTTCACAGTACCAACATATACTGTGTACCACATTTGACAATACCAACGTATTCTGTGTACCACAGTTGACAGTACCAACATATACTGTGTACCACAGTTGACAGTACCAACGTATACTGTGTACCACAGTTGACAGTACCAACATATACTGTGTACCACAGTTGACAGTACCAACATATACTGTGTACCACAGTTGGCAGTACCAACATATACTGTGTACCACAGTTGAGAGTACCAACATATACTGTGTCCCACAGTTGACAGTACCAACATATACTGTGTACCACAGTTGACAGTACCAACATATACTGGGTGCCACTGTTCACAGTACCAACATATACTGTGTACCACATTTGACAATACCAACGTATTCTGTGTACCACAGTTGACAATACCATCATATAGGGTGTACCACAGTTGACAGTACCAACATATACTGTGTACCACATTTGACAGTACCATCATATACTGACTACCACAGTTGACAGTACCAACGTATAATGTGTACCAGAGTTAACAGTACCAACATATACTGTGTACCATTGTTGACAGTACCAACATATACTGTGTACCAGAGTTGACAGTACCAACATATTCTGTGTACCACAGTTGACAGTACCAACATATACTGTGTATCACAGTTGACAGTACCAACATATACTGTGTACCAGAGTTGACAGTACCAACATATACTGTTTACCACAGTTGACAGTACCAACGTATACTGAGTACCAATGTTGACAGTACCAACGTATACTGTGTACCACAGTTAACAGTACTAACATATACTGTGTACCACAGTTGACAGTACCAACGTATACTGTGTACCACTGTTGACAGTACCAACATATACAGTGTAACACAGTTGACAGTACCAACATATACTGTGTACCACAGTTGACAGTACCAACATATACTGTGTACCATAGTTGTCAGTACCAACATATACTGTGTACCACAGTTGACAGTAACAACATATACTGTGTACCATAGTTGACGGTACCAACGTATACTGTGTACCACAGTTGACAGTACCAACATATACCGTGTACCACAGTTGACAGTACCAACATATACTGTGTACCAGATTTGACAGTACCAACATATACTGTGTACCACTGTTGACAGTACCAACATATACTGTGTACCACAGTTGACAGTACCAACGTATACTGTGTACCAGAGTTAACAGTACCAACATATACTGTGTACCACTGTTGACAGTACCAACATATACTGTGTACCACAGTTGACAGTACCAACGTATACTGTGTACCACAATTGACAGTAGCAACATATACAGTGTACCAGAGTTGACAGTACTAATATATAATGCGTACCACAGTTGACAGTACAAACATATACTGTGTACCACAGTTGACAGTACTAACATATACTGTGTACCACAGTTGACAGTATCCACGTATATGTGTACCACATATTCACAGTACCAACATATACTGTGTACCACAGTTGAGAGTACCAACGTATACTGTGTACCACAGTTGACAGTACCAACGTATACTGTGTACCACAGTTGACAGTACCAACATATACTGTGTACCACAGTTGACAGTACCAACGTATACTGTGTACCAAAGTTGACAGTATCAACGTATATGTGTACCACATATTGACAGTACCAACATATACTCTGTACCACAGTTGACAGTAGCAACGTATACTGTGTACCACAGTTGACAGTACCAACGTATACTGTGTACAACAGTTGACAGTACCAACATATACTGTGTACCTCAGTTGACAGTAGCAACATATACTGTGTACCTCAGTTGACAGTATAAACATATACTGTGTACCACAGTTGACACTACCAACATATACTGTGTACCATAGTTGACAGTACTAACATATACTGTGTACCACATTTGACAGTACCAACATATACTGTGTACCTCAGTTCACAGTATCAACATATAATGTGTACCACATTTGACAGTAACAACATATACTGTGTACCACAGTTTAGAGTACCAACATATACTGTGTATCACAGTTGACAGTACCAACATATACCGTGTACCACAGTTGAGAGTACCTACATATACTGTGTACCACAGTTGACAGTACCAACATATACTGTGTACCACAGTTGACAGTACCAACATATACTGTGTACCAGAGTTGACAGTACCAACATATACTGTGTACCACAGTTGACAGTACCAACATATACCGTGTACCACAGTTGACAGTACCAACGTATACTGTGTACCACAGTTGACAGTACCAACATATAATGTGTACCACCGTTGACAGTACCAACATATACTGTGTAACAGTTGACAGTACCAACATATACTGTGTACCACAGTTATCAGTACCAACGTACACTGTGTACAACTGTTGACAGTACCAACATATACAGTGTACCACAGTTGACAGTACCAACGTATACTGTGTACCACAGTTAACAGTACCAACATATACCGTGTCCCACAGTTGACAGTACCAACATATACTATGTACCACAGTTGAAAGTACCAACGTATACTGTGTACCACAGTTGACAGTATCAACATATACTGTGTACCACAGTTGACAGTACCAACATATACTGTGTACGACAGTTGACAGTACCAACGTATAATGTGTACCACAGTTGACAGTACCAACATATACTGTGTACCACAGTTGACAGTACCAACATATACTGTGTACCACAGTTGGCAGTACCAACATATACTGTGTACCACATTTGACAGTACCAACATATACAGTGTACCACAGTTGACAGTACCAACATATATTGTGTACTACAGTTGACAGTACTAACGTATACTGTGTACCACAGTTGACAATACCAACATATACTGTGTACCACAGTTGACAGTACCATCATATACTGTGTACCACAGTTGACAGTACCAACATATACTGTGTACCACAGTTGACAGTACCAACGTATACTGTGTACCTCAGTTGACAGTACCAACATATACTGTGTACCACAGTTGACAGTACCAACATATACTGTGTACCACAGTTGGCAGTACCAATATATACTGTGTATCACATTTGACAGTACCAAAAAATACAGTGTACCACAGTTGACAGTACCAACATATACTGTGTACCACAGTTGACAGTACCAACATATACTGTGTACCATAGTTGACAGTACCAACGTATACTGCGTACCACAGTTGACAGTACCAACATATACTGTGTACCACAGTTGACAGTACCAACATATACTGTGTACCATAGTTGACAGTATCAACGTATATGTGTACCACTGTTGTCAGTACTAACATATGCCGTGTACCACAGTTGACAGTACCGACATATCCTGTGTACCTCAGTTGACAGTACCAACATATACTGTGTACCACATTTGATAGTACCAACATATACTGTGTACCATAGTTGACAATACCAACATATACTGTGTACCACAGTTGAGAGTACCAACATATACTGTCTCCCACAGTTGACAGTACCAACATATACTGTGTACCACAGTTGACAGTACTAACATATACTGTGTACCACAGTTGACAGTACCAACATATTCTGTGTACCACAGTTGACAGTACCAACATATACTGTGTACCACAGTTGACAGTACCAACATATACTGGGTACCACAGTTGACAATACCATCATATACTGTCTACCACAGTTGACACTACCAGCATAAACTGTGTACCAGAGTTGACAGTACCAACATATACTGTGTACCACAGTTGAAAGTACCAACGTATACTGTGTAACACAGTTGACAGTACCAACATATACTGTGTACCACAGTTGACAGTACCAACATATACTGTGTACCACAGTTGACAGTACCAACGTATACTGTGTACCACAGTTGACAGTACCAACATATACTGTGTACCACAGTTGAGAGTACCAACGTATATGTGTACAACATATTGACAGTACCAACATATACTGTGTACCACATTTGACAGTACCATCATATACTGACTACCACAGTTGACAGTACCAACGTATACTGTGTACCAGAGTTAACAGTACCAACATATACTGTGTACCACAGTTGACAGTACTAACATATACTGTGTACCAGAGTTGACAGTACCAACATATATTGGATACCACAGTTGACAGTACCAACATATACTGTGTACCACAGTTGACAGTACCATCATATACTGTGTACCAGAGTTGACAGTACTAACATATACTGTGTACCAGAGTTGACAGTACCAACATATACTGTGTACCAGAGTTGACAGTACTAACATATACTGTGTACCAGAGTTGACAGTACCAACATATATTGGATACCACAGTTGACAGTACCAACATATACTGTGTACCACTGTTGACAGTACCAACGTATAGTGTATACCACAGTTAACAGTACCAACATATACTGTGTACCACAGTTGACAGTACCAACGTATACAGTGTACCACTGTTGACAGTACCAACATATACAGTATAACACAGTTGACAGTACCAACATATACTGTGTACCACAGTTGACAGTACCAACATATACTGTGTACCATAGTTGACAGTACCAACGTATACTGTGTACCACAGTTGACAGTACCAACATATACTGTGTACCATAGTTGACAGAACCAACGTATACTGTGTACCATAGTTGACAGTACCAACATATACCGTGTACCACAGTTGACAGTACCAACATATATAGTGTACCAGAGTTGACAGTACCAACATATACAGTGTACCACTGTTGACAGTACCATCATATACTGTGTACCACAGTTGACAGTACCAACGTATACTGTGTACCACAGTTGACAGTACCAACTTATACTGTGTACCACAGTTGACAGTACTAATATATACTATGTACCAAAGTTGAGAGTACCAACATATACTGTGTACCACAGTTGACAGAACTAACATATACTGTGTACCACAGTTGACAGTATCCACGTATGTGTACCACAGTTGACAGTATCAACGTATATCTGTACCACATATTGACAGTACCAACATATACTGTGTACCACAGTTGACAGTACCGACGTATACTGTGTACCACAGTTGACAGTACCAACGTATACTGTGTACCACAGTTGACAGTACCAACATATACTGTGTACCACAGTTGACATTACCAAGGTATACTGTGTACAAACAGTGGACAGTACCAATATATATGTGTACAACATATTGACAGTACCAACATATACTGTGTACCACAGTTGACAGTACCAACATATACTGTGTACTACAGTTGACAGTACCAACATATACTGTGTACCACAGTTGACAGTACCAACGTATACTGTGTACCACAGTTGACAGTACCAACATATACTGTGTACCACAGTTGACAGTACCAACATATACTGTGTACCACAGTTGGCAGTACCAACATATACTGTGTACCACAGTTGAGAGTACCAACATATACTGTGTACCACAGTTGACAGTACCAACATATATTGTGTACCACAGTTGACATTACCAACATATACTGGGTGCCACTGTTCACAGTACCAACATATACTGTGTACCACAGTTGACAATACCAACGTATTCTGTGTACCACAGTTGACAATACCATCATATAGGGTGTACCACAGTTGACAGTACCAACATATACTGTGTACCACATTTGACAGTACCATCATATACTGACTACCACAGTTGACAGTACCAACGTATAATGTGTACCAGAGTTAACAGTACCAACATATACTGTGTACCACTGTTGACAGTACCAACATATACTGTGTACCAGAGTGGACAGTACCAACATATTCTGTGTACCACAGTTGACAGTACCAACATATACTGTGTATCACAGTTGACAGTACTAACATATACTGTGTACCAGAGTTGACAGTACCAACATATACTGTGTACCACAGTTGACAGTACCAACGTATACTGTGTACCAATGTTGACAGTACCAACGTATACTGTGGACCACAGTTAACAGTACCAACATATACTGTGTACCACAGTTGACAGTACCAATGTATACTGTGTACCATTGTTGACAGTACCAACATATACAGTGTACCACAGTTGACAGTACCAACATATACTGTGTACCACAGTTGACAGTACCAACATATACTGTGTACCATAGTTGTCAGTACCAACATATACTGTGTACCACAGTTGACAGTAACAACATATACTGTGTACCATAGTTGACAGTACCAACGTATACTGTGTACCACAGTTGACAGTACCAACATATACCGTGTACCACAGTTGACAGTACCAACATATACTGTGTACCAGATTTGACAGTACCAACATATACTGTGTACCACTGTTGACAGTACAAACATATACTGTTTACCACAGTTGACAGTACCAACGTATACTGTGTACCAGAGTTAACAGTACCAACATATACTGTGTACCACTGTTGACAGTACCAACATATACTGTGTACTACAGTTGACAGTACCAACGTATACTGTGTAGCCCAATTGACAGTACCAACATATACTGTGTACCAGAGTTGACAGTACTAATATATAATGTGTACCACAGTTGACAGTACAAACATATACTGTGTACCACATTTGACAGTACTAACATATACTGTGTACCACAGTTGACAGTATCCACGTATATGTGTACCACATATTGACAGTACCAACATATACTGTGTACCACAGTTGAGAGTACCAACGTATACTGTGTACCACAGTTGACAGTACCAACGTATACTGTGTACCACAGTTGACAGTACCAACATATACTGTGTACCACAGTTGACAGTACCAACTATACTGTGTACCACAGTTGACAGTACCAACGTATACTGTGTACCACAGTTGACAGTACCAACATATACTGTGTACCTCAGTTGACAGTACCAACATATATTGTGTACCTCAGTTGACAGTATAAACATATACTGTATACCACAGTTGACAGTACCAACATACACTGTGTACCATAGTTGACAGTACTAACATATACTGTGTACCAAATTTGACAGTACCAACATATACTGTGTACCTCAGTTGACAGTATCAACATATAATGTGTACCACATTTGACAGTAACAACATATACTGTGAACCACAGTTTAGAGTACCAACATATACTGTGTATCACAGTTGACAGTACCAACATATACCGTATACCACAGTTGAGAGTACCTACATATACTGTGTACCACAGTTGACAGTACCAACGTATACTGTGTACCACAGTTGACAGTAGCAACATATACAGTCTACCACAGTTGACAGTACCAACATATACTGTGTACCACAGTTGACAGTACTAACATATACTGTGTACCATAGTTGACAGTACCAACGTATACTGTGTACCATAGTTGACAGTACCAACATATACTGTGTACCACAGTTGACAGTACCAACATATACTGTGTACCATAGTTGACAGTACCAACGTATACTGTGTACCACAGTTGACAGTGCCAACATATACCGTCTACCACAGTTGACAGTACCAACATATAATGTGTACCACCGTTGACAGTACCAACATATACTGTGTATCAAAGTTGCCAGTACCAACATATACCTTGTTACCACAGTTGAGAGTACCAACATATACTGTGTACCACAGTTGACAGTACCAACATATAATGTGTAGCACTGTTGACAGTACCAACGTAAACTGTGTACCACATTTAACAGTTCCAACATATACTGTGTACCACAGTTATCAGTACCAACGTACACTGTGTACCACTGTTGACAGTACCAACTTATACAGTGTACCACAGTTGACAGTACCAACATATACTGTGTACCACAGTTAACAGTACCAACATATACCGTGTACCACAGTTGACAGTACCAACATATACTGTGTACCACAGTTTAAAGTACCAACGTATACTGTGTACCACAGTTGACAGTATCAACATATACTGTGTACCACAGTTGACAGTACCAACATATACTGTGTACGACAGTTGACAGTACCAACGTATACTGTGTACCACAGTTGACAGTACCAACATATACTGTGTACCACAGTTGACAGTACCAATATATACTGTGTACCACAGTTGGCAGTACCAACATATACTGTGTACCACATTTGACACTACCAACATATACAGTGTACCACAGTTGACAGTACCAACATATATTGTGTACCACAGTTGACAGTACTAACGTATACTGTGTACCACAGTTGACAATACCAACATATACTGTGTACCACAGTTGACAGTACCAACATCTACTGTGTACCAAAGTGGCAGTACAAACATATACTGTGTACCACATTTGTCAGTACCAACATATACAGTGTACCACAGTTGCCAATACCAACATATACTGCGTACCACAGTTGACAGTACCAACATATACTGTGTACCATAGTTGACAGTACCAACGTATACTGCGTACCACAGTTGACAGTACCAATATATACTGTGTACCACAGTTGACAGTACCAACATATACTGTGTACCATAGTTGACAGTATCAACGTATATGTGTACCACTGTTGTCAGTACTAACATATGCCGTGTACCACAGTTGGCAGTACCAACATATACTGTGTACCACATTTGACACTACCAACATATACAGTGTACCACAGTTGACAGTACCAACATATATTGTGTACCACAGTTGACAGTACTAACGTATACTGTGTACCACAGTTGACAATACCAACTTATACTGTGTACCACAGTTGACAGTACCATCATATATTGTGTACCACAGTTGACAGTACCAACGTATACTGCGTACCACAGTTGACAGTACCGACATATCCTGTGTACCTCAGTTGACAGTACCAACATGTACTGTGTACCACATTTCATAGTACCAACATATACTGTGTACCACAGTTGACAGTACCAACGTATACTCTGTACCACAGTTGACAGTACCAACATATACTGTGTCCCACAGTTGACAGTACCAACATATAGTGTGTACCACAGTTGACAGTACTAACATATACTGTGTACCACAGTTGACAGTACCAATATATTCTGTGTACCACAGTTGACAGTACCATCATATACTGTGTACCACAGTTGACAGTACTAACAGATACTGTGTACCAGAGTTGACAGTACCCACATATACTGGGTAGCACAGTTGACAGTACCAATGTATACTGTGTACCAGAGTTGACAGTACCAACATATACTGTGTAGCACAGTTGACAGTACCCACACATACTGGGTACCACAGTTGACAGTACCCACGTATACTGTGTACCACAGTTGACAGTACCAACATATAATATGTACCAGAGTTGAAAGTACCAACGTATACTGTGTACCACTGTTGACAGAACCAACATATACTGTGTACCACAGTTGACAGAACCAACATATACTGTGTACCACAGTTGATAGTACCAACATATAACGTGTACCACAGTTGAGAGTACCAACATATAATGTGTACCACAGTTGACAGTACCAAAATATATTGTGTACCACTGTTGACAGTACCAACGTATACTGTGTACCACATTTAACAGTACCAACATATAATGTGTACCACAGTTGACAGTACCAACGTATACTGTGTACCACTGTTGACAGTACCAACATATACAGTGTACCACAGTTGACGGTACCAACATATACTGTGTAACATAGTTGACAGTACCAACGTATACTGTGTACCACATTTGACAGTACCAACATATACCGTGTACCACGGTTGATAGTACCAATGCATACTGTGTACCATAGTTTACAGTACCAACGTATACTCTGTACCACATTTGAGAGTACCAACATATACCGTGTACCACAGTTGACAGTACCAATATATACTGTGTTCCACAGTGGACAGTACCAACATATACTGTGTACCACAGTTGAAAGTACCAACGTATACTGTGTACCACAGTTGACAGTACCAACATATACTGTGTACCACAGTTGACAGTACCAACATATACTGTGTACCACAGTTGACAGTACCAACGTATACTGTGTACCACATTTGACAGTACCAACATATACTGTGTACCACAGTTGACAGTACCAACATATAGTGTGTACCACAGTTGGCAATACCAACATATACTGTGTACCACAGTTGACAGTACCAACATATACTGTGTACCACAGTTGAGAGTACCAACATATATTGTGTACCACGGTTGACAGTACCAACATATAATGGGTGCCACTGTTGACAGTCCCAACATATACTGTGTACCACAGTTGACAATACCAACGTATACTGTGTACCACAGTTGACAGTACCAACATATACTGTGTACCACAGTTGACAGTACCAACGTATACTGTGTACCACAGTTGACAGTACTAACATATACTGTGTACCAGAGTTGACAGTACCAACATATACTGTGTACCAGAGTTGACAGTACTAACATATACTGTGTACCAGAGTTGAAAATACCAACATATATTGGATACCTCAGTTGACAGTACCAACATTTACTGTGTACCACTGTTGACAGTACCAACGTATACTGTGTACCATTGTTGACAGTACCAACATATACGGTATAACACAGTTGACAGAACCAACATATACTGTGTACCACAGTTGACAGTACCAACATATACTGTGTACCATAGTTGACAGTACCAACGTATACTGTGTACCACAGTTGACAGTAACAACGTATACTGTGTACCACAGTTGACAGTACCAACGTATAATGTGTACTACAGTTGAATGTACCAACGTATACTGTGTACCACAGTTGACAGTACCAACATATACTGTGTACCACATTTGACAGTACCAACATATACCGTGTACCACATTTGACAGTACAAACATATACTGTGTACCACAGTTGACAGTACCAACATATACCGTAGTACCACATTTGAGAGTACCAACATATACTGTGTACCACAGTTGACAGTACCAACATATACTGTGTACCACTGTTGACAGTACCAACGTATATTGTGTACCACAGTTAACAGTACCAACATATAATGTGTACCACAGTTGACAGTACCAACGTATACTGTGTATCACTGTTGACAGTACCAACATATAGTGTGTACCACAGATGACAGTACCAACGGATACTGTGTACCACATTTGACAGTACCAACATATACTGTGTACCACAGCTGGCAGTACCAACATATACTGTATAACACAGTTGACAGTACCCACATATACTGGATACCACAGTTGACAATACCATCATATACTGTGTACCACAGTTGACAGTACCAACATATACTGTGTACCACAGTTGACAGTACCAACATATACTGTGTACCACAGTTGGCAGTACCAACATATACTGTGTACCACAGTTGAGAGTACCAACATATACTGTGTACCACAGTTGACAGTACCAACATATATTGTGTACCACAGTTGACATTACCAACATATACTGGGTGCCACTGTTCACAGTACCAACATATACTGTGTACCACAGTTGACAATACCAACGTATTCTGTGTACCACAGTTGACAATACCATCATATAGGGTGTACCACAGTTGACAGTACCAACATATACTGTGTACCACATTTGACAGTACCATCATATACTGACTACCACAGTTGACAGTACCAACGTATAATGTGTACCAGAGTTAACAGTACCAACATATACTGTGTACCACTGTTGACAGTACCAACATATACTGTGTACCAGAGTGGACAGTACCAACATATTCTGTGTACCACAGTTGACAGTACCAACATATACTGTGTATCACAGTTGACAGTACTAACATATACTGTGTACCAGAGTTGACAGTACCAACATATACTGTGTACCACAGTTGACAGTACCAACATATACTGTGTACCAATGTTGACAGTACCAACGTATACTGTGGACCACAGTTAACAGTACCAACATATACTGTGTACCACAGTTGACAGTACCAACGTATACAGTGTACCACAGTTGACAGTACCAACATATACTGTGTACCACAGTTGACAGTACCAACATATACTGTGTACCATAGTTGTCAGTACCAACATATACTGTGTACCACAGTTGACAGTAACAACATATACTGTGTACCATAGTTGACAATACCAACGTATACTGTGTACCACAGTTGACAGTACCAACATATACCGTGTACCACAGTTGACAGTACCAACATATACTGTGTACCAGATTTGACAGTACCAACATATACTGTGTACCACTGTTGACAGTACAAACATATACTGTTTACCACAGTTGACAGTACCAACGTATACTGTGTACCAGAGTTAACAGTACCAACATATACTGTGTACCACTGTTGACAGTACCAACATATACTGTGTACTACAGTTGACAGTACCAACGTATACTGTGTAGCACAATTGACAGTACCAACATATACTGTGTACCAGAGTTGACAGTACTAATATATAATGTGTACCACAGTTGACAGTACAAACATATACTGTGTACCACATTTGACAGTACTAACATATACTGTGTACCACAGTTGACAGTATCCACGTATATGTGTACCACATATTGACAGTACCAACATATACTGTGTACCACAGTTGAGAGTACCAACGTATACTGTGTACCACAGTTGACAGTACCAACGTATACTGTGTACCACAGTTGACAGTACCAACATATACTGTGTACCACAGTTGACAGTACCAACGTATACTGTGTACCACAGTTGACAGTACCAACGTATACTGTGTACCACAGTTGACAGTACCAACATATACTGTGTACCTCAGTTGACAGTACCAACATATATTGTGTACCTCAGTTGACAGTATAAACATATACTGTATACCACAGTTGACAGTACCAACATACACTGTGTACCATAGTTGACAGTACTAACATATACTGTGTACCAAATTTGACAGTACCAACATATACTGTGTACCTCAGTTGACAGTATCAACATATAATGTGTACCACATTTGACAGTAACAACATATACTGTGAACCACAGTTTAGAGTACCAACATATACTGTGTATCACAGTTGACAGTACCAACATATACCGTATACCACAGTTGAGAGTACCTACATATACTGTGTACCACAGTTGACAGTACCAACGTATACTGTGTACCACAGTTGACAGTAGCAACATATACAGTCTACCACAGTTGACAGTACCAACATATACTGTGTACCACAGTTGACAGTACTAACATATACTGTGTACCATAGTTGACAGTACCAACGTATACTGTGTACCATAGTTGACAGTACCAACATATACTGTGTACCACAGTTGACAGTACCAACATATACTGTGTACCATAGTTGACAGTACCAACGTATACTGTGTACCACAGTTGACAGTACCAACATATACCGTCTACCACAGTTGACAGTACCAACATATAATGTGTACCATCGTTGACAGTACCAACATATACTGTGTATCAAAGTTGCCAGTACCAACATATACCTTGTTACCACAGTTGAGAGTACCAACATATACTGTGTACCACAGTTGACAGTACCAACATATAATGTGTAGCACTGTTGACAGTACCAACGTATACTGTGTACCACATTTAACAGTTCCAACATATACTGTGTACCACAGTTATCAGTACCAACGTACACTGTGTACCACTGTTGACAGTACCAACTTATACAGTGTACCACAGTTGACAGTACCAACATATACTGTGTACCACAGTTAACAGTACCAACATATACCGTGTACCACAGTTGACAGTACCAACATATACTGTGTACCACAGTTTAAAGTACCAACGTATACTGTGTACCACAGTTGACAGTATCAACATATACTGTGTACCACAGTTGACAGTACCAACATATACTGTGTACGACAGTTGACAGTACCAACGTATACTGTGTACCACAGTTGACAGTACCAACATATACTGTGTACCACAGTTGACAGTACCAATATATACTGTGTACCACAGTTGGCAGTACCAACATATACTGTGTACCACATTTGACACTACCAACATATACAGTGTACCACAGTTGACAGTACCAACATATATTGTGTACCACAGTTGACAGTACTAACGTATACTGTGTACCACAGTTGACAATACCAACATATACTGTGTACCACAGTTGACAGTACCATCATATATTGTGTACCACAGTTGACAGTACCAACATATACTGTGTACCACAGTTGACAGTACCAACGTATACTGTGTACCACAGTTGACAGTACCAACATATACTGTGTACCACAGTTGACAGTACCAACATCTACTGTGTACCAAAGTGGGCAGTACAAACATATACTGTGTACCACATTTGTCAGTACCAACATATACAGTGTACCACAGTTGCCAATACCAACATATACTGCGTACCACAGTTGACAGTACCAACATATACTGTGTACCATAGTTGACAGTACCAACGTATACTGCGTACCACAGTTGACAGTACCAATATATACTCTGTACCACAGTTGACAGTACCAACATATACTGTGTACCATAGTTGACAGTATCAACGTATATGTGTACCACTGTTGTCAGTACTAACATATGCCGTGTACCACAGTTGACAGTACCAACATATACTGTGTACCACAGTTGACAGTACCGACATATCCTGTGTACCTCAGTTGACAGTACCAACATGTACTGTGTACCACATTTCATAGTACCAACATATACTTGTACCACAGTTGACAGTACCAACGTATACTCTGTACCACAGTTGACAGTACCAACATATACTGTGTCCCACAGTTGACAGTACCAACATATAGTGTGTACCACAGTTGACAGTACTAACATATACTGTGTACCACAGTTGACAGTACCAATATATTCTGTGTACCACAGTTGACAGTACCATCATATACTGTGTACCACAGTTGACAGTACTAACAGATACTGTGTACCACAGTTGACAGTACCCACATATACTGGGTAGCACAGTTGACAGTACCAATGTATACTGTGTACCAGAGTTGACAGTACCAACATATACTGTGTAGCACAGTTGACAGTACCCACACATACTGGGTACCACAGTTGACAGTACCCACGTATACTGTGTACCACAGTTGACAGTACCAACATATAATATGTACCAGAGTTGAAAGTACCAACGTATACTGTGTACCACTGTTGACAGAACCAACATATACTGTGTACCACAGTTGACAGAACCAACATATACTGTGTACCACAGTTGATAGTACCAACATATAACGTGTACCACAGTTGAGAGTACCAACATATAATGTGTACCACAGTTGACAGTACCAAAATATATTGTGTACCACTGTTGACAGTACCAACGTATACTGTGTACCACATTTAACAGTACCAACATATAATTTGTACCACAGTTGACAGTACCAACGTATACTGTGTACCACTGTTGACAGTACCAACATATACAGTGTACCACAGTTGACGGGACCAACATATACTGTGTAACATAGTTGACAGTACCAACGTATACTGTGTACCACATTTGACAGTACCAACATATACCGTGTACCACGGTTGATAGTACCAATACATACTGTGTACCATAGTTTACAGTACCAACGTATACTCTGTACCACATTTGAGAGTACCAACATATACCGTGTACCACAGTTGACAGTACCAATATATACTGTGTTCCACAGTGGACAGTACCAACATATACTGTGTACCACAGTTGAAAGTACCAACGTATACTGTGTACCACAGTTGACAGTACCAACATATACTGTGTACCACAGTTGACAGTACCAACATATACTGTGTACCACAGTTGACAGTACCAACGTATACTGTGTACCACATTTGACAGTACCAACATATACTGTGTACCACAGTTGACAGTACCAACATATAGTGTGTACCACAGTTGGCAATACCAACATATACTGTGTACCACAGTTGACAGTACCAACATATACTGTGTACCACAGTTGAGAGTACCAACATATATTGTGTACCACGGTTGACAGTACCAACATATAATGGGTGCCACTGTTGACAGTCCCAACATATACTGTGTACCACAGTTGACAATACCAACGTATACTGTGTACCACAGTTGACAGTACCAACATATACTGTGTACCACAGTTGACAGTACCAACGTATACTGTGTACCACAGTTGACAGTACTAACATATACTGTGTACCAGAGTTGACAGTACCAACATATACTGTGTACCAGAGTTGACAGTACTAACATATACTGTGTACCACAGTTGAAAATACCAACATATATTGGATACCTCAGTTGACAGTACCAACATTTACTGTGTACCACTGTTGACAGTACCAACGTATACTGTGTACCATTGTTGACAGTACCAACATATACGGTATAACACAGTTGACAGAACCAACATATACTGTGTACCACAGTTGACAGTACCAACATATACTGTGTACCATAGTTGACAGTACCAACGTATACTGTGTACCACAGTTGACAGTAACAACGTATACTGTGTACCACAGTTGACAGTACCAACGTATAATGTGTACTACAGTTGAATGTACCAACGTATACTGTGTACCACAGTTGACAGTACCAACATATACTGTGTACCACATTTGACAGTACCAACATATACCGTGTACCACATTTGACAGTACAAACATATACTGTGTACCACAGTTGACAGTACCAACATATACCGTAGTACCACATTTGAGAGTACCAACATATACTGTGTACCACAGTTGACAGTACCAACATATACTGTGTACCACTGTTGACAGTACCAACGTATATTGTGTACCACAGTTAACAGTACCAACATATAATGTGTACCACAGTTGACAGTACCAACGTATACTGTGTATCACTGTTGACAGTACCAACATATAGTGTGTACCACAGATGACAGTACCAACGGATACTGTGTACCACATTTGACAGTACCAACATATACTGTGTACCACAGCTGGCAGTACCAACATATACCGTATAACACAGTTGACAGTACCCACATATACTGGATACCACAGTTGACAATACCATCATATACTGTGTACCACAGTTGACACTACCAACATAAACTGTGTACCACAGTTGGCAGTACCAACATATATTGTGTACCACAGATGAAAGTACCAACGTATACTGTGTACCACAGTTGACAGTACAAAGATATACTGTGTACCACAGTTGACAGTACCAACATATACTGTGTACCACAGTTGACAGTACCAACGTATACTGTGTACCACAGTTGACAGTACCAACATATACTGTGTACCACAGTTGACAGTACCAACATATACTGTGTACCACAGTTGGCAGTACCAACATATACTGTGTACCACAGTTGACAGTACCAACATATATTGTGTACCACAGTTGACAGTACCAACATATACTTGGTGCCACTGTTCACAGTACCAACATATACTGTTTACCACAGTTGACAGTACAAACATATACTGTGTACCAGAGTTGACAGTACCAACATATACTGTGTACCAGAGTTGACAGTACTAACATATACTGTGTACCAGAGTTGACAGTACCAATATATACTGTGTACCACAGTTGACAGTACCAACTTATACTGTGTACCACAGTTGACAGTACTAATATATACTATGTACCAAAGTTGAGAGTACCAACATATACTGTGTACCACAGTTGACAGAACTAACATATACTGTGTACCACAGTTGACAGTATCCACGTATGTGTACCACAGTTGACAGTATCAACGTATATCTGTACCACATATTGACAGTACCAACATATACTGTGTACCACAGTTGACAGTACCGACGTATACTGTGTACCACAGTTGACAGTACCAACGTATACTGTGTACCACAGTTGACAGTACCAACATATACTGTGTACCACAGTTGACATTACCAAGGTATACTGTGTACAAACAGTGGACAGTACCAATATATATGTGTACAACATATTGACAGTACCAACATATACTGTGTACCACAGTTGACAGTACCAACATATACTGTGTACTACAGTTGACAGTACCAACATATACTGTGTACCACAGTTGACAGTACCAACGTATACTGTGTACCACAGTTGACAGTACCAACATATACTGTGTACCACAGTTGACAGTACCAACATATACTGTGTACCACAGTTGGCAGTACCAACATATACTGTGTACCACAGTTGAGAGTACCAACATATACTGTGTACCACAGTTGACAGTACCAACATATATTGTGTACCACAGTTGACATTACCAACATATACTGGGTGCCACTGTTCACAGTACCAACATATACTGTGTACCACAGTTGACAATACCAACGTATTCTGTGTACCACAGTTGACAATACCATCATATAGGGTGTACCACAGTTGACAGTACCAACATATACTGTGTACCACATTTGACAGTACCATCATATACTGACTACCACAGTTGACAGTACCAACGTATAATGTGTACCAGCGTTAACAGTACCAACATATACTGTGTACCACTGTTGACAGTACCAACATATACTGTGTACCAGAGTGGACAGTACCAACATATACTATGTACCATAGTTGACAGTACCAACGTCTACTGTATACCACAGTTGACAGTACCAACATATACCGTGTACCACAGTTGACAGTACCAACATATACTGTGTACCACATTTGACAGTACCAACATATAACGTGTACCACATTTGACAGTACCAACGTATACTGTGTACCGCAGTTGACAGTACCAACATATACTGTGTACCACCGTTGACAGTACCAACATATACTGTGTATCAAAGTTGACAGTACCAACATATACCGTGTTACCACAGTTGAGAGTACCAACATATACTGTGTACCAAATTTGACAGTACCAACATATACTGTGTACCACTGTTGACAGTACCAACGTATACTGTGTACCACATTTAACAGTACCAACATATACTGTGTACCACAGTTATCAGTACCAACGTATACTGTGTACCACTGTTGACAGTACCAACATATACAGTGTACCACAGTTGACAGTACTAACATATACTGTGTACCATAGTTGACAGTACCAATGTATACTGCGTACCACAGTTGACAGTACCAACATATACTGTGTACCACAGTTGACAGTACCAACATATACTGTGTACCATAGTTGAGAGTATCAACGTATATGTGTACCACTGTTGTCAGTACTAACATATGCTGTTTACCACAGTTGACAGTACCAACATATACTGTGTACCACAGTTGACAGTACCAACATATCCTGTGTACCTCAGTTGACAGTACCAACATATACTGTGTACCACAGTTGACCGTACCAACATATACTATGTACCACAGTTGACAGTACCAACGTATACTGTGTACCTCAGTTGACAGTACCAACATATACTGTGTCCCACAGTTGACAGTACCAACATATACTGTGTACCACAGTTGACAGTACCAACATATACTGTGTACCACAGTTGACAGTACCAACATATACTGTGTACCATAGTTGACAGTACCAACGTATACAGTGTACCACATTTGACAGTACCAACATATACCATGTACCACAGTTGACTGTACCAACATATACTGTGTACCACAGTTGACAGTACCAACATATATTGTGTACCATAGTTGACAGTACCAACGTATACTGTGTACCACAGTTAACAGTACCAACATATACTGTGTACCACAGTTGACAGTACCAACATATACTGTGTACCATAGTTGACAGTACCAACGTATACTGTGTACCATAGTTGACAGTACCAACATATATTGTGTCCCACAGTTGACAGTACCAACATATACTGTGTACCACAGTTGACAGTACCAACATATACTGTGTACCACAGTTGACATTACCAACATATACTGTGTACCATAGTTGACAGTACCAACGTATACTGTGTACCACAGTTGACAGTAGCAACATAAACAGTGTACCACAGTTGACAGTACCAACATATAATGTGTACCACAGTTGACAGTACCAACATATATTGTGTACCATAGTTGACAGTACCAACGTATACTGTGTACCACAGTTAACAGTACCAACATATACTGTGTACCACAGTTGACAGTACCAAAATATACTGTGTACCATAGTTGACAGTACCAACGTATACTGTGTACCACAGTTGACAGTACCAAAATATACCGTCTACCACAGTTGACAGTACCAACATATACTGTGTACCAGATTTGACAGTACCAACATGTACTGTGTACCACAGTCGACAGTACCAACATATACCGTGTACCACGGTTGACAGTACCAACTTATACTGTGTACCACAGTTGACAGTACCAATATATAATGTGTACCACCGTTGAGAGTACCAACATATACTGTGTATCACAGTTGACAGTACCAACATATACCGTGTTACCACAGTTGAGAGTACCAACATATACTGTGTACCACAGTTGACAGTACCAACATATAATGTGTACCACTGTTGACAGTACCAACGTATACTGTGTACCACATTTAACAGTAACAACATATACAGTGTACCACAGTTATCAGTACCAACGTACACTGTGTACCACTGTTGACAGTACCAACATATGCAGTGTACCACAGTTGACAGTACCAACATATACTGTGTACCACAGTTGAAAGTACCAAGGTATACACTGTACCACAGTTGAGAGTACCAACTTATACTGTGTACCACAGTTGACAGTACTAATATATACTGTGTACCACAGTTGACAGTACTAACATATACTGTGTACCACAGTTGACAGTACCAACGTATACTGTGTACCACAGTTGACAGTACCAACGTATATGTGTACCACTGTTGACAGTACTAACGTATACTGTGTACCACAGTTAAGAGTACCAACATATACTGTGTACCACAGTTGACAGTACCAACGTATACTGTGTACCACTGTTGACAGTACCAACATATACAGTGTACCACAGTTGACAGTACCAACATATACTGTGTACCACAGTTGAGAGTACCAACTTATACTGTGTACCATAGTTGACAGTACCAACGTATAATGTGTACCGCATTTGACAGTACCAACATATACTGTGTACCATATATGACAGTACCAACGTATACTGTGTACCTCAGTTGACAGTACCAACATATACCGTGTACCACAGTTGACAGTACCAACATATACTGTGTACCAGAGTTGACAGTACCAACATATACTGTTTACCACTGTTGACAGTACCAACATATACTGTGTACCACAGTTGACAGTACCAACGTATACTGTGTACCACAGTTGAGAGTACCAACATATACCGTGTACCACAGTTGACATTACCAACATATACTGTGTACCATAGTTGACAGTACCAACGTATACTGCGTACCACAGTTGACAGTACCAACATATACTGTGTACCACAGTTGACAGTATCAACGTATATCTGTACCACATATTGACAGTACCAACATATACTGTGTACCACAGTTGACAGTACCAACATATATTGTGTACCATAGTTGACAGTAGCAACGTATACTGTGTACCACAGTTGACAGTACCAACATATACTGTGTACCACAGTTGACAGTACCAACATATACTGTGTACCATAGTTGACAGTACCAACGTATACTGTGTACCACAGTTGACAGTACCAAAATATACCGTCTACCACAGTTGACAGTACCAACATATACTGTGTACCAGATTTGACAGTACCAACATATACTGTGAACCACAGTCGACAGTACCAACATATACCGTGTACCACAGTTGACAGTACCAACTTATACTGTGTACCACAGTTGACAGTACCAACATATAATGTGTAGCACCGTTGACAGTACCAACATATACTGTGTATCACAGTTGACAGTACCAACATATACTGTTTTACCACAGTTGAGAGTAACAACATATACTGTGTACCACAGTTGACAGTACCAACATATAATGTGTACCACTGTTGACAGTACCAACGTATACTGTGTACCACATTTAACAGTAACAACATATACAGTGTACCACAGTTATCAGTACCAACGTTCACTGTGTACCACTGTTGACAGTACCAACATAAACTGTGTACCACAGTTGACAGTACCAACATATACTGTGTACCACAGTTGACAGTACCAACGTATACTGTGTACCACAGTTGAGAGTACCAACTTATACTGTGTACCACTGTTGACAGTACTAACGTATACTGTGTACCACAGTTAAGAGTACCAACATATACTGTGTACCACAGTTGACAGTACCAACGTATACTGTGTACCACTGTTGACAGTACCAACATATACAGTGTACCACAGTTGACAGTACCAACATATCCTGTGTACCACAGTTGACAGTACCAACTTATACTGTGTACCATAGTTGACAGTACCAACGTATACTGTGTACCGCAGTGTACAGTACCAACATATACTGTGTACCATATATGACAGTACCAACGTATACTGTTTACCTCAGTTGACAGTACCGACATATACCGTGTACCACAGTTGACAGTACCAACATATACTGTGTACCAGAGTTGACAGTACCAACATATACTGTTTACCACTGTTGACAGTACCAACATATACTGTGTACCACAGTTGACAGTACCGACGTATACTGTGCACCACAGTTGAGAGTACCAACATATACCGTGTACCACAGTTGACATTACCAACATATACTGTGTACCATAGTTGACAGTACCAACATATACTGTGTACCATAGTTGACAGTATCAACGTATATGTGTAGCATTGTTGTCAGTAATAACATATGCTGTGTACCACAGTTGACAGTACCGACATATCCTGTGTACATCAGTTGACAGTACCAACATATACTGTGTACCACAGTTGATAGTACCACCATATACTGTGTCCCACAGTTGACAGTACCAACATATACTGTGTACCACAGTTGACAGTACCAACGTATACTGTGTACCACAGTTGACAGTACCAACTTATAATGTGTACCACAGTTGACAGCACTAATATATAATGTGTCCCAGAGTTGAGAGTACCAACATATACTGTGTACCACAGTTGACAGTACTAACATATACTGTGTACCACAGTTGACAGTATCCACGTATGTGTACCACAGTTGACAGTATCAATGTATATCTGTACCACATATTGACAGTACCAACATATACTGTGTACCACAGTTGACAGTACCAACGTATACTGTGTACCACAGTTGACAGTACCAACGTATACTCTGTACCATAGTTGACAGTACCAACATATACTGTGTACCACAGTTAACAGTACCAACGTATACTGTGTACCACAGTTGACAGTACCAACGTATATGTGTACAACATATTGACAGTACCAACATATACTGTGTACCACAGTTGACAGTACCAACATATACTGTGTACCACAGTTGACAGTACCAACATATACTGTGTACCACAGTTGACAGTACGAACATATACTGTGTACCACAATTGACAGTACTAACATATACTGTGTAACACAGTTGAGCGTACCAATATATACTGTGTACCTCAGTTGACAATATCAACATATACTGTGTACCACAGTTGACAGTACCAAAATAAACTTATATGTGTACAACATATTGACAGTACCAACATATACAGTGTACCAACATATACTGTGTACCACAGTTGAGAGTACCAACATATACTGTGTATCACAGTTGACAGTACCAACATATACCGTGTACCACAGTTGACAGTACCAAGGTATACTGTGTACCACAGTTGACAGTACCAACGTATACTGTGTACCACAGTGGACAGTACCAACGTATATGTGTACAACATATTGACAGTAGCAACATATACAGTATACCAACATATACTGTGTACCACAGTTGAGAGTACCAACACATACTGTGTATCACAGTTGACAGTACCAACATATACCGTGTACCACAGTTGAGAGTACCAACATATACTGTGTATCACAGTTGACAGTACCAACATATACTGTGTACCACTGTTGACAGTACCAACGTATACTGTGTACCACAGTTAACAGTACCAACGTATACTGTGTACCACAGTTGACAGTAGCAACATATACAGTGTACCACAGTTGACAATACCAACATATACTGTGTACCACAGTTGACAGTACCAACATATATTGTGTACCATAGTTGACAGTACCAACGTATACTGTGTACCACAGTTGACAGTACCAACATATACTGTGTACCACAGTTGACAGTACCAGCATATACTGTGTACCATAGTTGACAGTACCAAAATATACCGTCTACCACAGTTGACAGTACCAACATATACTGTGTACCACAGTCGACAGTACCAACATATACCGTGTACCACAGTTGACAGTACCAACTTATACTGTGTACCACAGTTGACAGTACCAACATATAATGTGTACCACCGTTGACAGTACCAACATATACTGTGTACCACAGTTGACAGTACCATCATATACTGTATACCACAGTTGACAGTACCAACATATACTGTGTACCATAGTTGACTGTACTAACATATACTGTGTACCACAGTTGACAGTACCAACATATACTGTGTAGCTCAGTTTACAATATCAACATATACGGTGTACCACAGTTGACAGTACCAACAGATACTGTGTACCACAGTTGACAGTACCAACATATACCGTGTACCACAGTTGAGAGTACCAACATATACTGTGTATCACAGTTGACAGTACCAACATATACCGTGTACCACAGTTGAGAGTACCAACATATACTGTGTACCACAGTTGACAGTACCAACATATACTGTGTACCACTGTTGACAGTACCAACGTATACTGTGTACCACAGTTAACAGTACCAACATATACTGTGTACCACACTTGACAGTACCAACGTATACTATGTACCATAGTTGACAATACCAACGTATACTGTGTACCACAGTTGAGAGTACCAACTTATACCATGTACCACAGTTGACAGAACCTACATATACCGTGTACCACAGTTGACAGTACCAACATATACTTTGTACCACAGTTGACAGTACCAACATATACCGTGTACCACATTTGACAGTACCAACGTATACTGTGTACCACAGTTGACAGTACCAACATATACTGTGTACCACCGTTGACAGTACCAACATATACTGTGTATCACAGTTGACAGTACCAACATATACCGTGTTACCACATTTGAGAGTACCAACATTTACTGGGTAACGCAGTTGACATTACCAACATATATTGTGTACCACTGTTGACAGTACCAACGTATACTGTGTACCACATTTAACAGTACCAACATATACTGTGTACCACCGTTATCAGTACCAACGTATACAGTGTACCACTGTTGACAGTACCAACATATACAGTGTACCACATTTGACAGTACCAACATATAATGTGTATCATAGTTGACAGTACCAACGTATACTGCGTACCACAGTTGACAGTACCAACATATACTGTGTACCACAGTTGACAGTACCAACATATACCGTGCACCATAGTTGACAGTATCAACGTATATGTGTACCACTGTTGTCAGTACTAACATATGCTGTTTACCACAGTTGACAGTACCAACATATACTGTGTACCACAGTTGACAGAACCAACATATACTGTGTACCACAGTTGACAGTACCAACGTATACTGTGTACCATAGTTGACAGTACCAACATATACTGTGTACCACAGTTGACAGTACCAACATATACTGTGTACCACAGTTGACAGTACCAACATATACTGTGTACCATAGTTGACAGTACCAACGTATACTGTGTACGACATTTGACAGTACCAACATATACCGTGTACCACAGTTGACTGTACCGACATATTCTGTGTAGCACAGTTGACAGTACCAACATATACTGTGTACTACAGTTGACAGTACTAACATATACTGTGTACCACAGTTGACAGTACCAACATATACTGTGTACCACAGTTGACAGTACCAACGTATACTGTGTACCACAGTTGACAGTACCAACATATATGGTGTACCACAGTTAACAGTACCAACATATACTGTATACCACAGTTGACAGTACCAACGTATACGGCGTACCACAGTTGATAGTACCAACATATACTCTGTACCACAGTTGACAGTACCAACATATACTGTGTACCACAGTTGACAGTACCAACATATACCGTGTACCACGGTTGACTGTACCACCAACATATACTGTGTACCACAGTTGACTGTACCATCATATACTGTGTACCACAGTTGACAGGACCAACATATTCTGTGTACCACAGTTTAGAGTACTAACATATAATGTGTACCATAGTTGACAGTACCAACGTATACTGTGTACCACAGTTGACAGTACCAACATATACCGTGTACCACAGTTGACAGTACCTACATATACTGTGTACCAGAGTTGACAGTACCAACATATACTGTGTACCACAGTTGACAGTAGCAAAATATACCGTGTACCACAGTTGACATTACCAACATATACTGTGTACCACAGTTGACAGTAGCAACATATATTGTGTATCACAGTTGACAGTACCAACATATACCGTGTACAACAGTTGACAATACCAACGTATACTGTGTACCATAGTTGACAGTACCAACGTATACTGTGTAACACATTTGACAATACCATCATATAGGGTGTACCACAGTTGACAGTACCAACGTATACTGTGTACCACAGTTGACAGTACCATCATATCCTGTGTACCACAGTTGACAGTACTAACATATACTGTGTACCAGAGTTGACAGTACCAACATATACTGGGTACCACAGTTGACAGTACCAACATATACTGTGTACCAGTGTTGACAGAACCAACGTACACTGTGTACCACAGTTAACAGTAGCAACATATACAGTGTAACACAGTTGACAGTACCAACATATACTGTATACCACAGTTGACAGTACCAACATATACTGTGTACCATAGTTGACAGTACCAACGTATACTGTGTACCACAGTTGAGAGTACCAACATTTACTGTGTACCATAATTGACAGTACCAACGTATTCTGTGTACCACAGTTGACAGTACCAACGTATACTGTGTACCACAGTTGACAGTACCAACTTATAATGTGTACCACAGTTGACAGTACTAATATATACTGTGTACCACAGTTGACAGTACCAACATATACTGTGTACCACAGTTGACAGTACTAACATATACTGTGTACCACAGTTGACAGTACCAACTTATACTGTGTACCACAGTTGACAGTACCAACATATACTGTGTACCACAGTGGACAGTACCAACGGATACTGTGTACCACAGTTGACAGTACCAACTTATACTGTGTACCACAGTTGACAGTACCAACTTATACTGTGTACCACAGTTGACAGTACTAATATATACTGTGTACCACAGTTGACAGTACCAACTTATACTGTGTACCAGAGTTGACAGTACCAACATATACTGTGTACCACAGTTGACAGTACCAACGTATACTGTGTACCACAGTTGACAGTACCAACGTATACTGTGTACCACAGTTGACAGTACCAACATATACTGTGTACAACAGTTGACAGTACCAACGTATACTTTGTACCACTGTTGACAGTACCAACGTATACTGTGTACCACAGTTGACAGTACCAACGTATACTGTGTACCACAGTTGACAGTACCAACATATACTGTGTACAACAGTTGACAGTACCAACGTATACTGTGTACCACAGTGGACAGTACCAACGTATATGTGTACAACATATTGACAGTACCAACATATACTGTGCACCACAGTTGAGAGTACCAACATATACTGTGTACCACAGTTGACAGTACCATCATATACTGTGTACCACAGTTGACAGTACCAACATATACTGTGTACCACAGTTGACAGTACTAACATATACTGTGTACCACAGTTGACAGTACCAACATATACTGTGTACCTCAGTTGACAATGTCAACATATACTGTGTACCACAGTTGACAGTACCAACATATACTGTGTACCAGAGTTGAGAGTACCAACATATACCGTGTACCACAGTTGATTGTACCAACATATAGTGTGTACCACAGTTGACAGTACCAACATATACTGTGTACCAGTGTTGACAGTACCAACGTATACTGTGTACCACAGTTAACAGTATCAACATATACTGTGTACCACAGTTGACAGTACCAACGTATACTGTGTACCACTGTTGACAGTACCAACATATACAGTGTACCACAGTTGACAGTACCAACATATACGGTGTACCACAGTTGACAGTACCAACATATACTGTTACCATAGTTGACAGTACCAACGTATACAGTGTACCACAGTTGACAGTACCAACATATACTGTGTACCACAGTTGACAGTACCAACATATACTATGTACCATAGTTGACAGTACCAACGTCTACTGTATACCACAGTTGACAGTACCAACATATACCGTGTACCACAGTTGAGAGTACCAACATATACTGTGTACCAAATTTGACAGTACCAACATATACTGTGTACCACTGTTGACAGTACCAACGTATACTGTGTACCACATTTAACAGTACCAACATATAACGTGTACCACATTTGACAGTACCAACATATAACGTGTACCACATTTGACAGTACCAACGTATACTGTGTACCGCAGTTGACAGTACCAACATATACTGTGTACCACCGTTGACAGTACCAACATATACTGTGTATCAAAGTTGACAGTACCAACATATACCGTGTTACCACAGTTGAGAGTACCAACATATACTGTGTACCAAATTTGACAGTACCAACATATACTGTGTACCACTGTTGACAGTACCAACGTATACTGTGTACCACATTTAACAGTACCAACATATACTGTGTACCACAGTTATCAGTACCAACGTATACTGTGTACCACTGTTGACAGTACCAACATATACAGTGTACCACAGTTGACAGTACTAACATATACTGTGTACCATAGTTGACAGTACCAACGTATACTGCGTACCACAGTTGACAGTACCAACATATACTGTGTACCACAGTTGACAGTACCAACATATACTGTGTACCATAGTTGAGAGTATCAACGTATATGTGTACCACTGTTGTCAGTACTAACATATGCTGTTTACCACAGTTGACAGTACCAACATATACTGTGTACCACAGTTGACAGTACCAACATATCCTGTGTACCTCAGTTGACAGTACCAACATATACTGTGTACCACAGTTGACCGTACCAACATATACTATGTACCACAGTTGACAGTACCAACGTATACTGTGTACCTCAGTTGACAGTACCAACATATACTGAGTCCCACAGTTGACAGTACCAACATATACTGTGTACCACAGTTGACAGTACCAACATATACTGTGTACCACAGTTGACAGTACCAACATATACTGTGTACCATAGTTGACAGTACCAACGTATACAGTGTACCACATTTGACAGTACCAACATATACCATGTACCACAGTTGACAGTACCAACATATACTGTGTACCACAGTTGACAGTACCAACATATATTGTGTACCATAGTTGACAGTACCAACGTATACTGTGTACCACAGTTAACAGTACCAACATATACTGTGTACCACAGTTGACAGTACCAACATATACTGTGTACCATAGTTGACAGTACCAACGTATACTGTGTACCATAGTTGACAGTACCAACATATACTGTGTCCCACAGTTGACAGTACCAACATATACTGTGTACCACAGTTGACAGTACCAACATATACTGTGTACCACAGTTGACATTACCAACATATACTGTGTACCATAGTTGACAGTACCAACGTATACTGTGTACCACAGTTGACAGTAGCAACATAAACAGTGTACCACAGTTGACAGTACCAACATATACTGTGTACCACAGTTGACAGTACCAACATATATTGTGTACCATAGTTGACAGTACCAACGTATACTGTGTACCACAGTTAACAGTACCAACATATACTGTGTACCACAGTTGACAGTACCAACATATACTGTGTACCATAGTTGACAGTACCAACGTATACTGTGTACCACAGTTGACAGTACCAAAATATACCGTCTACCACAGTTGACAGTACCAACATATACTGTGTACCAGATTTGACAGTACCAACATGTACTGTGTACCACAGTCGACAGTACCAACATATACCGTGTACCACGGTTGACAGTACCAACTTATACTGTGTACCACAGTTGACAGTACCAATATATAATGTGTACCACCGTTGAGAGTACCAACATATACTGTGTATCACAGTTGACAGTACCAACATATACCGTGTTACCACAGTTGAGAGTACCAACATATACTGTGTACCACAGTTGACAGTACCAACATATAATGTGTACCACTGTTGACAGTACCAACGTATACTGTGTACCACATTTAACAGTAACAACATATACAGTGTACCACAGTTATCAGTACCAACGTACACTGTGTACCACTGTTGACAGTACCAACATATGCAGTGTACCACAGTTGACAGTACCAACATATACTGTGTACCACAGTTGAAAGTACCAAGGTATACACTGTACCACAGTTGAGAGTACCAACTTATACTGTGTACCACAGTTGACAGTACTAATATATACTGTGTACCACAGTTGACAGTACTAACATATACTGTGTACCACAGTTGACAGTACCAACGTATACTGTGTACCACAGTTGACAGTACCAACGTATATGTGTACCACTGTTGACAGTACTAACGTATAATGTGTACCACCGTTGAGAGTACCAACATATACAGTGTACCACAGTTGACAGTACCAACATATACTGTGTACCACAGTTGAGAGTACCAACTTATACTGTGTACCATAGTTGACAGTACCAACGTATAATGTGTACCGCATTTGACAGTACCAACATATACTGTGTACCATATATGACAGTACCAACGTATACTGTGTACCTCTGTTGACAGTACCAACATATACCGTGTACCACAGTTGACAGTACCAACATATACTGTGTACCAGAGTTGACAGTACCAACATATACTGTTTACCACTGTTGACAGTACCAACATATACTGTGTACCACAGTTGACAGTACCAACGTATACTGTGTACCACAGTTGAGAGTACCAACATATACCGTGTACCACAGTTGACATTACCAACATATACTGTGTACCATAGTTGACAGTACCAACGTATACTGCGTACCACAGTTGACAGTACCAACATATACTGTGTACCACAGTTGCCAGTACCAACATATAC
Organism: Eledone cirrhosa; assembly: GCA_964016885.1. Taxonomy (NCBI): domain Eukaryota; kingdom Metazoa; phylum Mollusca; class Cephalopoda; order Octopoda; family Eledonidae; genus Eledone; species Eledone cirrhosa. The sequence continues at coordinate 44,733,556 of OZ024755.1, forward strand.
TGTGTACCATAGTTGACAGTATCAACGTATATGTGTACCACTGTTGTCAGTACTAACATATGCTGTGTACCACAGTTGACAGTACCAACATATACTGTGTACCACAGTTGACAGTACCGACATATCCTGTGTACATCAGTTGACAGTACCAACATATACTGTGTACCACAGTTGATCGTACCAACATATACTGTGTACCACAGTTGACAGTACTAACGTATACTGTGTACCACAGTTGACAGTACCAACATATACTGTGTCCCACAGTTGACAGTACCAACGTATACTGTGTACCACAGTTGAGAGTACCAACTTATACTGTGTACCACAGTTGACAGTACTAATATATACTGTGTACCACAGTTGAGAGTACCAAAATATACTGTGTACCACAGTTGACAGTACTAACATATACTGTGTACCACAGTTGACGGTATCCACGTATGTGTACCACAGTTGACAGTATCAACGTATATCTGTACCACATATTGACAGTACCAACATATACTGTGTACCACAGTTGACAGTACCAACATATATTGTGTACCATAGTTGACAGTACCAACGTATACTGTGTACCACAGTTGACAGTACCAACATATACTGTGTACCACAGTTGACAGTACCAACATATACTGTGTACCATAGTTGACAGTACCAACGTATACTGTGTACCACAGTTGACAGTACCAAAATATACCGTCTACCACAGTTGACAGTACCAACATATACTGTGTACCACAGTCGACAGTACCAACATATACCGTGTACCACAGTTGACAGTACCAACTTATACTGTGTACCACAGTTGACAGTACCAACATATAATGTGTACCACCGTTGACAGTACCAACATATACTGTGTATCACAGTTGACAGTACCAACATATACCGTGTTACCACAGTTGTGAGTACCAACATATACTGTGTACCACAGTTGACAGTACCAACATATAATGTGTACCACTGTTCAGAGTACCAACGTATACTGTGTACCACATTTAACAGTAACAACATATACAGTGTACCACAGTTGACAGTACTAATATATACTGTGTACCACAGTTGAGAGTACGAACATATACTGTGTACCACAGTTGACAGTATCCACGTATGTGTACCACAGTTGACAGTATCCACGTATGTGTACCACAGTTGACAGTATCAACGTATATCTGTACCACATATTGACAGTACCAACATATACTGTGTACCGCAGTTGACAGTACCAACGTATACTGTGTACCACAGTTGACAGTACCAACATATACTGTGTACCACAGTTGACAGTACCAACGTATATTGTGTACCACTGTTGACAGTACCAACATATACAGTGTACCACAGTTGACAGTACCAACATATACTGTGTACCACAGTTGACAGTACCAACATATACTGTTTACCACTGTTGACAGTACCAACATATACTGTGTACCACAGTTGACAGTACCAACGTACACTGTGTACCACAGTTGAGAGTACCAACATATACCGTGTACCACAGTTGACATTACCATAATATACTGTGTACCATATTTGACAGTACCAACGTATACTGCGTACCACAGTTGACAGTACCAACATATACTGTGTACCACAGTTGACAGTACCAACATATACTGTGTACCATAGTTGACAGTGCCAACGTATACTGTGTACCACAGTTGACAGTACCAGCATATACCGTGTACCACAGTTGAGAGTACCAAAATATACTGTGTACCAGAGTTGACAGTACCAACATATACTGTGTACCAATGTTGACAGTACCAACATATACTGTGTACCACGGTTGACAGTACCAACGTATACTGTGTACCAGAGTTAACAGTACCAACATATACTGTGTACCACTGTTGACAGTACCAACATATACTGTGAACCACAATTGACAGTACCAACGTATACTGTGTACCACAGTTGACAGTACCAACATATACTGTGTACCACAGTTGACAGTACTAATATATAATGTGTACCACAGTTGACAGTACCAACGTATACTGTGTACCGCTGTTGACAGTACCAACATATACTGTGTACCATATATGACAGTACCAACATATAGTGTGTACCACAGTTGACAGTACTAACATATACTCTGTACCACAGTTGACAGTATCCACGTATATGTGTACCACAGTTGACAGTATCAACGTATATGTGTACCACATATTGACAGTACCAACATATACTGTGTACCACAGTTGACAGTACCAACATATACTGTGTACCACAGTTGACAGTACCAACATATACTGTGTACCACAGTTGACAGTACTAACATATACTGTGTACCACAGTTGACAGTACCAACTTATACTGTGTACCATAGTTGACAGTACCAACGTATACTGTGTACCGCTGTTGACAGTACCAACATATACTGTGTACCATATATGACAGTACCAACGTATACTGTGTACCACAGTTGACAGTAGCAACTTATACTGTGTACCACGGTTGACAGTACCAACGTATATGTGTACCACAGTTGACAGTACCAACATATACTGTGTACCACAGTTGACAGTACCAACGTATACTGTGTACCACAGTTGACAGTACCAACGTATAATGTGTACCACAGTGGACAGTACCAACGTATATCTGTACAACATATTGACAGTACCAACATATACTGTGTACCCCAGTTGACAGTACCAACATATACTGTGTACCACATTTGACAGTACCAACATATACTGTGTACCATAGTTGACAGTACCAACATATACTGTATACCACAGTTGACAGTACTAACATATACTGTGTACCACAGTTGAGAGTACCAATATATACTGTGTACCTCAGTTGACAATATCAACATATACTGTGTACCACAGTTGACAGTACCAACATATACTGTGTACCACAGTTGAGAGTACCAACATATACCGTGTACTACAGTTGACAGTACCAACATATATTGTGTACCACAGTTGACGGTAACAACATATACTGTGTACCACAGTTGACAGTACCAACATATACTGTGTACCACAGTTGACAGTACCAATATATACTGTGTACCAGAGTTGGCAGTACCAACATATACTGTGTACCACAGTTGACAGTACCAACATATACAGTGTACCACAGTTGACAGAACCAACAATTACTGTGTACCACAGTTGACAGTACCTATATATAATGTGTGCCACTGTTCACAGTACCAACATATACGGTGTAACACAGTTGACAATACCAACGTATACTGTGTACCACAGTTGACAGTACCAACATATACTGTGTACCACAGTTGACAGTACCAACGTATAACGTGTACCGCAGTTGAAAGTACCAACGTATACTGTGTACCATAGTTGACATTACCAACATATAATGTGTACCACAGTTGACAGTACCAACATATACTGTGTACCACAGTTGACAGTACTAACATATATTATGTACCAGAGTTGACAGTACTGACATATACTGTGTACCATAGTTGACAGTACCAACATATATTGTGTACCACAGTTGACAGTACCAACATATACTGTGTACCACAGTTGACAGTACTCACATATACTGGGTACCACAGTTGACAGTACCAACATAAACTGTGTACCACAGTTGACAGTACCAACATATACTGTGTACCACAGTTGAAAGTACCAACGTATACTGTGTACCACAGTTGACAGTACCAACAAATACTGTGTACCACAGTTGACAGTACCAACATATACTGTGTACCACATTTGACAGTACCAACATTTACTGTGTACCACAGTTGACAGTACCAACATATAGTGTGTACCATAGTTGTCAGTACTAACATATACTGTGTACCACAGTTGACAGTACCAACATATACTGTGTACCATAGTTGACAGTACCAACAGATACTGTGTAGCTCAGTTGACAGTATCAACATATACTGTGTACCACAGTTGACAGGACCAGCATATACTGTGTACCACACTTGAGAGTACCAACATATACTGTATATCACAGTTGACAGTAGCAACATACACCGTGTACCACAGTTGAGAGTACCAACATATACTGTGTACCACAATTGACAGTACCAACATATACTGTGTACCACTGTTGACAGTACCAACATATACTGTGTACCACAATTGACAGTACCAACGTATACTGTGTACCACAGTTGACAGTACCAACGTATACTGTGTACCACAGTTGACAGTTCCAACATATACTGTGTACCACAGTTGACAGTACCAACGTATACTGTGTACCACAGTTGACAGTAACAACGTATACTGTGTACCACAGTGGACAGTACCAACGTATATGTGTACAATATATTGACAGTACCAACATATACTGTGTACCACAGTTGACAGTACCAACATATACTGTGTACCACAGTTGACAGTACCATCATATACTGTGTACCACAGTTGACAGTACCAACATTTACTCTATACCACAGTTGACAGTACTAACATATACTGTGTACCTCAGTTGACAGTACCAACATATACTGTGTACCTCAGTTGACAATATCAACATATACTGTGTACCACAGTTGACAGTACCAACATATACTGTGTACCAGAGTTGAGAGTGCCAACATATACTGTGTATCACAGTTGACAGTACCAACATATACCGTGTATCACGGTTGATTGTACCAACATATACTGTGTACCACAGTTGACAGTATCAACATATACTGTTACCATAGTTGACAGTACCAACGTATACTGTGTACCACAGTTGACAATACCAACATATACTGTGTACCACAGTTGACAGTACCAACATATACTATGTACAATAGTTGACAGTACCAACGTATACTGTGTACAACAGTTGACAGTACCAACATATACCGTGTACCACAGTTGACAGTACCAATACATGCTGTGTACCACAGTTGACAGTACCAACATTTACTGTGTACCACAGTTGACAGAACCAACATATAACGTGTACCACATTTGATAGTACCAACGTATATTGTGTACCACAGTTGACAGTACCAACATATACTGTGTACCACCGTTGACAGTACCAACATATACTGTGTATCACAGTTGACAGTACCAACATATACCGTGTTACAACAGTTGAGAGTACCAATATATACTGTGTACCACAGTTGACAGTACCAACATATACTGTCTACCACTGTTGACAGTATCAACGTATACTGTGTACCACATTTAACAGTACCAACATATACTGTGTACCACAGTTATCAGTACCAACGTATACTGTGTACCACTGTTGACAGTACCAACATATACTGTGTACCACACTTGACAGTACCAACGTATACTGTGTACCACAGTTGACAGTACCAACATATACAGTGTACCACATTTGACAGTACTAATATATAATGTGTACCACAGTTGACAGTACAAACATATACTGTGTACCACAGTTGACAGTATCTACGTATATGTGTACCACATATTGACAGTACCAACATATACTGTGTACCAGAGTTGAGAGTACCAACGTATACTGTGTACCACAGTTGACAGTACCAACGTATACTGTGTACCACAGTTGACAGTACCAACATATACTGTGTACCACAGTTGACCGTACCAACGTATACTGTGTACCAAAGTTGACAGTATCAACGTATATGTGTACCACATATTGACAGTACCAACATATACTAGGCACCACCGTTGACAGTACCAACGTATACTGTGTACCACAGTTGACAGTAACAACGTATAATGTGTACCACAGTTGACAGTACCAACGTATACTGTGTACCACAGTTGACAGTACCAACATATACAGTGCACCACAGTTGACAGTACCAACATATACTGTGTACCACAGTTGACAGTACCAACATATACTGTGTACCATAGTTGACAGTACCAACGTATACTGTGTACCACATTTGACAGTACCAACATATACCGTGTACCACAGTTGATAGTACCAATACATACTGTGTACCATAGTTGACAGTACCAACATATACTGTGTACCATAGTTGACAGTACCAACGTATACTCTGTACCACACTTGACAGTACCAACGTATACTGTGTACCACAGTTGACAGTACCAACATATACAGTGTACCACATTTGACAGTACTAATATATAATGTGTACCACAGTTGACAGTACAAACATATACTGTGTACCACAGTTGACAGTATCCACGTATATGTGTACCACATATTGACAGTACCAACATATACTGTGTACCAGAGTTGAGAGTACCAACGTATACTGTGTACCACAGTTGACAGTACCAACGTATACTGTGTACCACAGTTGACAGTACCAACATATACTGTGTACCACAGTTGACAGTACCAACGTATACTGTGTACCAAAGTTGACAGTATCAACGTATATGTGTACCACATATTGACAGTACCAACATATACTGTGTACCACAGTTGACAGTACCAACATATACTGTGTACCACAGTTGACAGTACCAACGTATACTGTGTACCAAAGTTGACAGTATCAACGTATATGTGTACCACATATTGACAGTACCAACATATACTAGGCACCACCGTTGACAGTACCAACGTATACTGTGTACCACAGTTGACAGTACCAACGTATACTCTGTACCACATTTGAGAGTACCAACATATACCGTGTACCACAGTTGACAGTACCAATATATACTGTGTACCACAGTTGACAGTACCAACATATACTCTGTACCACAGTTGACAGTACTAACATATACTGTGTACCAGAGTTGACAGTACCAACATATACTGTGTACCAGAGTTGACAGTACTGGCATATACAGTGTACCACAGTTGACAGTACCAACATATACTGTGTACCACAGTTGACAGTACCAACATATACTGGGTACCACAGTTGACAATACCATCATATACTGTGTACCACAGTTGACACTACCAACATAAACTGTGTACCAGAGTTGACAGTTCCAACATATACTGTGTACCACAGTTGAAAGTACCAACGTATACTGTGTACCACAGTTGACAGTACCAACTTATACTGTTTACCACAGTTGACAGTACCAACATATACTGTGTACCAAAGTTGACAGTACCAACGTATACTGTGTACCACATTTGATAGTACCAACATATACTGTGTACCACAGTTGACAGTACCAACATATAGTGTGTACCACAGTTGGCAGTACCAACATATACTGTGTACCACAGTTGACAGTACCAACACATACTATGTACCACAGTTGACAGTACCAACATATATTGTGTACCACGGTTGACAGTACCAACATATAATGGGTGCCACTGTTCACAGTACCAACATATACTGTGTACCACAGTTGACAATACCAACGTATACTGTGTACCACAGTTGACAGTACCAACATATACTGTGTACCACGGTTGACAGTACCAACGTATACTGTGTAACAAAGTTGACAATACCATCATATAGGGTGTACCACAGTTGACAGTACCAACATATACTGTGTACCACAGTTGACACTACCATCATATACTGTGTACCATAGTTGACAGTACCAACGTATACGGTGTACCACAGTTGACAGTACCAACATATATTGGATACCACAGTTGACAGTACCAACATATACTGTGTACCACTGTTGACAGTACCAACGTATACTGTATACCACAGTTAACAGTACCAACATATACTGTGTACCACAATTGACAGTACCAACGTATACTGTGTACCACTGTTGACAGTACCAACATATACAGTATAACACAGTTGACAGTACCAACATATACTGTGTACCACATTTGACAGTACCAACATATACTGTGTACCATAGTTGACAGTACCAACGTATACGGTGTACCACAGTTGACAGTACTAACATATACTGTGTACCACAGTTGACAGTATCCACGTATGTGTACCACAGTTGACAGTATCAACGTATATCTGTACCACATATTGACAGTACCAACATATACTGTGTACCACAGTTGACAGTACCAACGTATACTGTGTACCACAGTTGACAGTACCAACGTATACTGTGTACCACAGTTGACATTACCAAGGTATACTGTGTACCACAGTGGACAGTACCAACGTATATGTGTATAACATATTGACAGTACCAACATATACTGTGTACCACAGTTGACAGTACCAACATATACTGTGTACCACAGTTGAGAGTACCAACATATACTGTGTACCACAGTTGACAGTACCAACGTATACTGTGTACCACAGTTGACAGTACCAACATATACTGTGTACCACAGTTGACAGTACCAACATATACTGTGTAACACAGTTGGCAGTACCAACATATACTGTGTACCACAGTTGAGAGTACCAACATATACTGTGTACCACAGTTGACAGTACCAACATATATTGTGTACCACAGTTGACAGTACCAACATATACTAGGTGCCACTGTTCACAGTACCAACATATACTGTGTACCACAGTTGACAATACCAACGTATTCTGTGTACCACAGTTGACAGTACCAACATATACTGTGTACCACAGTTGACAGTACCAACGTATACTGTGTAACACAGTTGACAATACCATCATATAGGGTGTTCCACAGTTGACAGTACCAACATATACTGTGTACCACATTTGACAGTACCATCGTATACTGACTACCACAGTTGACAGTACCAACGTATACTGTGTACCAAAGATCACAGTATCAACGTATATGTGTACCACATATTGACAGTACCAACATATACTGTGTACCACAATTGACAGTACCAACGTATACTGTGTACCACATTTGACAGTACCAAAGTATACTGTGTTTCACAGTTGACAGTACCAACATATACTGTGTACCTCAGTTGACAGTACCAACATATACTGTGTACCTCAGTTGACAGTATAAACATATACTGTGTACCACAGTTGACAGTACCAACATATACTGTTTTCCATAGTTGACAGTACTAACATATACTGTGTACCACAGTTCACAGTACCAACATATACTGTGTACCAGAGTTGACAGTACCAACATATACTGTGTACCATATTTGACAGTACCAACGTATACAGTGTACCACAGCTGACAGTACCAACATATACCGTCTAGCAGAGTTGACAGTATCAACATATACTGTGTACCAGAGTTGACAGTACCATCATGTACTGTGTACCACAGTTGACAGTACCAACATATACTGTGTACCACAGTTGACAGTACCAACGTATACTGTGTACCACAGTTGACAGTACCAACATATAATGTGTACCACCGTTGACAGTACCAACATATACTGTGTATCACAGTTGACAGTACCAACATATACCGTGCTACCACAGTTGAGAGTACCGACATATACTGTGTACCACAGTTGACAGTACCAACATATAATGTGTACCACTGTTGACAGTACCAACGTATACTGTGTACCACATTTAACAGTACCAAAATATACTGTGTACCACAGTTATCAGTACCAACGTACACTGTCTACCACTGTTGACAGTACCAACATATACAGTGTACCACAGTTGACAGTACCAACATATACTGTGTACCTCAGTTGACAGTACCAACTTATACTGTGTACCACAATTGACAGTACCAACATATACTGTGTACCACAATTGACAGTACCAACGTATACTGTGTTCCACAGTTGACAGTACCAACATATACTGTGTACCTCAGTTGACAGTACCAACATATACTGTGTACCTCAGTTGACAGTATAAATATATACTGTGTACCACAGTTGACAGTACCAACATATACTGTGTACCATAGTTGACAGTACTAACATATACTGTGTACGACAGTTGAGAGTACCAACATATACTGTTTATCACAGTTGACAGTACCAACATATACCGTGTACCACAGTTGAGAGTACCTACATATACTGTGTACCACAGTTGACAGTACCAACATATACTGTGTACCACTGTTGACAGTACCAACGTATACTGTGTACCACAGTTAACAGTACCATCATATACTGTGTACCACAGTTGACAGTACCAACGTACACTGTGTACCACAGTTGAAAGTAGCAACATATACAATGTACCACAGTTGACAGTACCAACATATACTGTGTACCACAGTTGACAGTACCAATATATACTGTGTACCATAGTTGACAGTACCAACGTACACTGTGTACCACAGTTGACAGTACCAACATATACTGTGTACCACAGTTGACAGTACCAACATATACTGTGTACCATAGTTGACAGTACCAACGTATACTGTGTACCACAGTTGACAATACCAACATATACCGTCTACCACAGTTGACGGTATCAACATATACTGTGTACCAGAGTTGACAGTACCAACATATACTGTGTACCACAGTTGACAGTACCAACATATACCGTGTACCACAGTTGACAGTACCAACGTATACTGTGTACCACAGTTGACAGTACCAACATATAATGTGTACCACCGTCGACAGTACCAACATATACTGTGTATCACAGTTGACAGTACCAACATATACCGTGCTACCACAGTTGACAGTACCAACGTATACTGTGTACCACAGTTGACAGTACCAACATATAATGTGTACCACCGTCGACAGTACCAACATATACTGTGTACCACAGTTGACAGTACCAACATATAATGTGTACCACTGTTGACAGTACCAACGTATACTGTGTACCACATTTAACAGTACCAACATATACTGTGTACCACAGTTATCAGTACCAACGTAAACTGTGTACCACTGTTGACAGTACCAACTTATACAGTGTACCACAGTTGACAGTACCAACATATACTGTGTACCACAGTTGACAGTACCAATATATAATGTGTACCACCGTTGAGAGTACCAACATATACTGTGTATCACAGTTGACAGTACCAACATATACCGTGTTACCACAGTTGAGAGTACCAACATATACTGTGTACCACAGTTGACAGTACCAACATATAATGTGTACCACTGTTGACAGTACCAACGTATACTGTGTACCACATTTAACAGTAACAACATATACAGTGTACCACAGTTATCAGTACCAACGTACACTGTGTACCACTGTTGACAGTACCAACATATGCAGTGTACCACAGTTGACAGTACCAACATATACTGTGTACCACAGTTGAAAGTACCAAGGTATACACTGTACCACAGTTGAGAGTACCAACTTATACTGTGTACCACAGTTGACAGTACTAATATATACTGTGTACCACAGTTGACAGTACTAACATATACTGTGTACCACAGTTGACAGTACCAACGTATACTGTGTACCACAGTTGACAGTACCAACGTATATGTGTACCACTGTTGACAGTACTAACGTATAATGTGTACCACCGTTGAGAGTACCAACATATACAGTGTACCACAGTTGACAGTACCAACATATACTGTGTACCACAGTTGAGAGTACCAACTTATACTGTGTACCATAGTTGACAGTACCAACGTATAATGTGTACCGCATTTGACAGTACCAACATATACTGTGTACCATATATGACAGTACCAACGTATACTGTGTACCTCTGTTGACAGTACCAACATATACCGTGTACCACAGTTGACAGTACCAACATATACTGTGTACCAGAGTTGACAGTACCAACATATACTGTTTACCACTGTTGACAGTACCAACATATACTGTGTACCACAGTTGACAGTACCAACGTATACTGTGTACCACAGTTGAGAGTACCAACATATACCGTGTACCACAGTTGACATTACCAACATATACTGTGTACCATAGTTGACAGTACCAACGTATACTGCGTACCACAGTTGACAGTACCAACATATACTGTGTACCACAGTTGCCAGTACCAACATATACTGTGTACCATAGTTGACAGTATCAACGTATATGTGTACCACTGTTGTCAGTACTAACATATGCTGTGTACCACAGTTGACAGTACCAACATATACTGTGTACCACAGTTGACAGTACCGACATATCCTGTGTACATCAGTTGACAGTACCAACATATACTGTGTACCACAGTTGATCGTACCAACATATACTGTGTACCACAGTTGACAGTACTAACGTATACTGTGTACCACAGTTGACAGTACCAACATATACTGTGTCCCACAGTTGACAGTACCAACGTATACTGTGTACCACAGTTGAGAGTACCAACTTATACTGTGTACCACAGTTGACAGTACTAATATATACTGTGTACCACAGTTGAGAGTACCAAAATATACTGTGTACCACAGTTGACAGTACTAACATATACTGTGTACCACAGTTGACGGTATCCACGTATGTGTACCACAGTTGACAGTATCAACGTATATCTGTACCACATATTGACAGTACCAACATATACTGTGTACCACAGTTGACAGTACCAACATATATTGTGTACCATAGTTGACAGTACCAACGTATACTGTGTACCACAGTTGACAGTACCAACATATACTGTGTACCACAGTTGACAGTACCAACATATACTGTGTACCATAGTTGACAGTACCAACGTATACTGTGTACCACAGTTGACAGTACCAAAATATACCGTCTACCACAGTTGACAGTACCAACATATACTGTGTACCAGATTTGACAGTACCAACATATACTGTGTACCACAGTCGACAGTACCAACATATACCGTGTACCACAGTTGACAGTACCAACTTATACTGTGTACCACAGTTGACAGTACCAACATATAATGTGTAGCACCGTTGACAGTACCAACATATACTGTGTATCACAGTTGACAGTACCAACATATACTGTTTTACCACAGTTGAGAGTAACAACATATACTGTGTACCACAGTTGACAGTACCAACATATAATGTGTACCACTGTTGACAGTACCAACGTATACTGTGTACCACATTTAACAGTAACAACATATACAGTGTACCACAGTTATCAGTACCAACGTTCACTGTGTACCACTGTTGACAGTACCAACATAAACTGTGTACCACAGTTGACAGTACCAACATATACTGTGTACCACAGTTGACAGTACCAACGTATACTGTGTACCACAGTTGAGAGTACCAACTTATACTGTGTACCACTGTTGACAGTACTAACGTATACTGTGTACCACAGTTAAGAGTACCAACATATACTGTGTACCACAGTTGACAGTACCAACGTATACTGTGTACCACTGTTGACAGTACCAACATATACAGTGTACCACAGTTGACAGTACCAACATATCCTGTGTACCACAGTTGACAGTACAAACTTATACTGTGTACCATAGTTGACAGTACCAACGTATACTGTGTACCGCAGTGTACAGTACCAACATATACTGTGTACCATATATGACAGTACCAACGTATACTGTTTACCTCAGTTGACAGTACCGACATATACCGTGTACCACAGTTGACAGTACCAACATATACTGTGTACCAGGGTTGACAGTACCAACATATACTGTTTACCACTGTTGACAGTACCAACATATACTGTGTACCACAGTTGACAGTACCGACGTATACTGTGCACCACAGTTGAGAGTACCAACATATACCGTGTACCACAGTTGACATTACCAACATATACTGTGTACCATAGTTGACAGTACCAACGTATACTGCGTACCACAGTTGACAGTACCAACATATACTGTGTACCATAGTTGACAGTATCAACGTATATGTGTAGCATTGTTGTCAGTAATAACATATGCTGTGTACCACAGTTGACAGTACCGACATATCCTGTGTACATCAGTTGACAGTACCAACATATACTGTGTACCACAGTTGATAGTACCAACATATACTGTGTCCCACAGTTGACAGTACCAACATATACTGTGTACCACAGTTGACAGTACCAACGTATACTGTGTACCACAGTTGACAGTACCAACTTATAATGTGTACCACAGTTGACAGCACTAATATATACTGTGTCCCAGAGTTGAGAGTACCAACATATACTGTGTACCACAGTTGACAGTACTAACATATACTGTGTACCACAGTTGACAGTATCCACGTATGTGTACCACAGTTGACAGTATCAATGTATATCTGTACCACATATTGACAGTACCAACATATACTGTGTACCACAGTTGACAGTACCAACGTATACTGTGTACCACAGTTGACAGTACCAACGTATACTCTGTACCACAGTTGACAGTACCAACATATACTGTGTACCACAGTTAACAGTACCAACGTATACTGTGTACCACAGTTGACAGTACCAACGTATACTGTGTACCACAGTTGACAGTACCAACGTATATGTGTACAACATATTGACAGTACCAACATATACTGTGTACCACAGTTGACAGTACCAACATATACTGTGTACCACAGTTGACAGTACCAACATATACTGTGTACCACAGTTGACAGTACGAACATATACTGTGTACCACAATTGACAGTACTAACATATACTGTGTAACACAGTTGAGCGTACCAATATATACTGTGTACCTCAGTTGACAATATCAACATATACTGTGTACCACAGTTGACAGTACCAAAATAAACTTATATGTGTACAACATATTGACAGTACCAACATATACAGTGTACCAACATATACTGTGTACCACAGTTGAGAGTACCAACATATACTGTGTATCACAGTTGACAGTACCAACATATACCGTGTACCACAGTTGACAGTACCAAGGTATACTGTGTACCACAGTTGACAGTACCAACGTGTACTGTGTACCACAGTGGACAGTACCAACGTATATGTGTACAACATATTGACAGTAGCAACATATACAGTTTACCAACATATACTGTGTACCACAGTTGAGACTACCAGCACATACTGTGTATCACAGTTGACAGTACCAACATATACCGTGTACCACAGTTGAGAGTACCAACATATACTGTGTATCACAGTTGACAGTACCAACATATATTGTGTACCATAGTTGACAGTACCAACGTATACTGTGTACCACAGTTGACAGTACCAACATATACTGTGTACCACAGTTGACAGTACCAACATATACTGTGTACCATAGTTGACAGTACCAACGTATACTGTGTACCACAGTTGACAGTACCAAAATATACCGTCTACCACAGTTGACAGTACCAACATATACTGTGTACCACAGTCGACAGTACCAACATATACCGTGTACCACAGTTGACAGTACCAACTTATACTGTGTACCACAGTTGACAGTACCAACATATAATGTGTACCACCGTTGACAGTACCAACATATACTGTGTATCACAGTTGACAGTACCAACATATACCGTGTTACCACAGTTGTGAGTACCAACATATACTGTGTACCACAGTTGACAGTACCAACATATAATGTGTACCACTGTTCAGAGTACCAACGTATACTGTGTACCACATTTAACAGTAACAACATATACAGTGTACCACAGTTGACAGTACTAATATATACTGTGTACCACAGTTGAGAGTACGAACATATACTGTGTACCACAGTTGACAGTATCCACGTATGTGTACCACAGTTGACAGTATCCACGTATGTGTACCACAGTTGACAGTATCAACGTATATCTGTACCACATATTGACAGTACCAACATATACTGTGTACCGCAGTTGACAGTACCAACGTATACTGTGTACCACAGTTGACAGTACCAACATATACTGTGTACCACAGTTGACAGTACCAACGTATATTGTGTACCACTGTTGACAGTACCAACATATACAGTGTACCACAGTTGACAGTACCAACATATACTGTGTACCACAGTTGACAGTACCAACATATACTGTTTACCACTGTTGACAGTACCAACATATACTGTGTACCACAGTTGACAGTACCAACGTACACTGTGTACCACAGTTGAGAGTACCAACATATACCGTGTACCACAGTTGACATTACCATAATATACTGTGTACCATATTTGACAGTACCAACGTATACTGCGTACCACAGTTGACAGTACCAACATATACTGTGTACCACAGTTGACAGTACCAACATATACTGTGTACCATAGTTGACAGTGCCAACGTATACTGTGTACCACAGTTGACAGTACCAGCATATACCGTGTACCACAGTTGAGAGTACCAACATATACTGTGTACCAGAGTTGACAGTACCAACATATACTGTGTACCAATGTTGACAGTACCAACATATACTGTGTACCACGGTTGACAGTACCAACGTATACTGTGTACCAGAGTTAACAGTACCAACATATACTGTGTACCACTGTTGACAGTACCAACATATACTGTGAACCACAATTGACAGTACCAACGTATACTGTGTACCACAGTTGACAGTACCAACATATACTGTGTACCACAGTTGACAGTACTAATATATAATGTGTACCACAGTTGACAGTACCAACGTATACTGTGTACCGCTGTTGACAGTACCAACATATACTGTGTACCATATATGACAGTACCAACATATACTGTGTACCACAGTTGACAGTACTAACATATACTCTGTACCACAGTTGACAGTATCCACGTATATGTGTACCACAGTTGACAGTATCAACGTATATGTGTACCACATATTGACAGTACCAACATATACTGTGTACCACAGTTGACAGTACCAACATATACTGTGTACCACAGTTGACAGTACCAACATATACTGTGTACCATAGTTGACAGTACTAACATATACTGTGTACCACAGTTGACAGTACCAACTTATACTGTGTACCATAGTTGACAGTACCAACGTATACTGTGTACCGCTGTTGACAGTACCAACATATACTGTGTACCATATATGACAGTACCAACGTATACTGTGTACCACAGTTGACAGTAGCAACTTATACTGTGTACCACGGTTGACAGTACCAACGTATATGTGTACCACAGTTGACAGTACCAACATATACTGTGTACCACAGTTGACAGTACCAACGTATACTGTGTACCACAGTTGACAGTACCAACGTATAATGTGTACCACAGTGGACAGTACCAACGTATATCTGTACAACATATTGACAGTACCAACATATACTGTGTACCCCAGTTGACAGTACCAACATATACTGTGTACCACATTTGACAGTACCAACATATACTGTGTACCATAGTTGACAGTACCAACATATACTGTATACCACAGTTGACAGTACTAACATATACTGTGTACCACAGTTGAGAGTACCAATATATACTGTGTACCTCAGTTGACAATATCAACATATACTGTGTACCACAGTTGACAGTACCAACATATACTGTGTACCACAGTTGAGAGTACCAACATATACCGTGTACTACAGTTGACAGTACCAACATATACTGTGTACCACAGTTGACGGTAACAACATATACTGTGTACCACAGTTGACAGTACCAACATATACTGTGTACCACAGTTGACAGTACCAATATATACTGTGTACCAGAGTTGGCAGTACCAACATATACTGTGTACCACAGTTGACAGTACCAACATATACAGTGTACCACAGTTGACAGAACCAACAATTACTGTGTACCACAGTTGACAGTACCTATATATACTGTGTGCCACTGTTCACAGTACCAACATATACGGTGTAACACAGTTGACAATACCAACGTATACTGTGTACCACAGTTGACAGTACCAACATATACTGTGTACCACAGTTGACAGTACCAACGTATAACGTGTACCGCAGTTGAAAGTACCAACGTATACTGTGTACCATAGTTGACATTACCAACATATAATGTGTACCACAGTTGACAGTACCAACATATACTGTGTACCACAGTTGACAGTACTAACATATATTATGTACCAGAGTTGACAGTACTGACATATACTGTGTACCATAGTTGACAGTACCAACATATATTGTGTACCACAGTTGACAGTACCAACATATACTGTGTACCACAGTTGACAGTACTCACATATACCGGGTACCACAGTTGACAGTACCAACATAAACTGTGTACCACAGTTGACAGTACCAACATATACTGTGTACCACAGTTGAAAGTACCAACGTATACTGTGTACCACAGTTGACAGTACCAACAAATACTGTGTACCACAGTTGACAGTACCAACATATACTGTGTACCACATTTGACAGTACCAACATTTACTGTGTACCACAGTTGACAGTACCAACATATAGTGTGTACCATAGTTGTCAGTACTAACATATACTGTGTACCACAGTTGACAGTACCAACATATACTGTGTACCATAGTTGACAGTACCAACAGATACTGTGTAGCTCAGTTGACAGTATCAACATATACTGTGTACCACAGTTGACAGGACCAGCATATACTGTGTACCACACTTGAGAGTACCAACATATACTGTATATCACAGTTGACAGTAGCAACATATACCGTGTACCACAGTTGAGAGTACCAACATATACTGTGTACCACAATTGACAGTACCAACATATACTGTGTACCACTGTTGACAGTACCAACATATACTGTGTACCACAATTGACAGTACCAACGTATACTGTGTACCACAGTTGACAGTACCAACGTATACTGTGTACCACAGTTGACAGTTCCAACATATACTGTGTACCACAGTTGACAGTACCAACGTATACTGTGTACCACAGTTGACAGTAACAACGTATACTGTGTACCACAGTGGACAGTACCAACGTATATGTGTACAATATATTGACAGTACCAACATATACTGTGTACCACAGTTGACAGTACCAACATATACTGTGTACCACAGTTGACAGTACCATCATATACTGTGTACCACAGTTGACAGTACCAACATTTACTCTATACCACAGTTGACAGTACTAACATATACTGTGTACCTCAGTTGACAGTACCAACATATACTGTGTACCTCAGTTGACAATATCAACATATACTGTGTACCACAGTTGACAGTACCAACATATACTGTGTACCAGAGTTGAGAGTGCCAACATATACTGTGTATCACAGTTGACAGTACCAACATATACCGTGTATCACGGTTGATTGTACCAACATATACTGTGTACCACAGTTGACAGTATCAACATATACTGTTACCATAGTTGACAGTACCAACGTATACTGTGTACCACAGTTGACAATACCAACATATACTGTGTACCACAGTTGACAGTACCAACATATACTATGTACAATAGTTGACAGTACCAACGTATACTGTGTACCACAGTTGACAGTACCAACATATACCGTGTACCACAGTTGACAGTACCAATACATGCTGTGTACCACAGTTGACAGTACCAACATTTACTGTGTACCACAGTTGACAGAACCAACATATAACGTGTACCACATTTGATAGTACCAACGTATATTGTGTACCACAGTTGACAGTACCAACATATACTGTGTACCACCGTTGACAGTACCAACATATACTGTGTATCACAGTTGACAGTACCAACATATACCGTGTTACAACAGTTGAGAGTACCAATATATACTGTGTACCACAGTTGACAGTACCAACATATACTGTCTACCACTGTTGACAGTATCAACGTATACTGTGTACCACATTTAACAGTACCAACATATACTGTGTACCACAGTTATCAGTACCAACGTATACTGTGTACCACTGTTGACAGTACCAACATATACTGTGTACCACACTTGACAGTACCAACGTATACTGTGTACCACAGTTGACAGTACCAACATATACAGTGTACCACATTTGACAGTACTAATATATAATGTGTACCACAGTTGACAGTACAAACATATACTGTGTACCACAGTTGACAGTATCCACGTATATGTGTACCACATATTGACAGTACCAACATATACTGTGTACCAGAGTTGAGAGTACCAACGTATACTGTGTACCACAGTTGACAGTACCAACGTATACTGTGTACCACAGTTGACAGTACCAACATATACTGTGTACCACAGTTGACAGTACCAACGTATACTGTGTACCAAAGTTGACAGTATCAACGTATATGTGTACCACATATTGACAGTACCAACATATACTAGGCACCACCGTTGACAGTACCAACGTATACTGTGTACCACAGTTGACAGTAACAACGTATAATGTGTACCACAGTTGACAGTACCAACGTATACTGTGTACCACAGTTGACAGTACCAACATATACAGTGCACCACAGTTGACAGTACCAACATATACTGTGTACCACAGTTGACAGTACCAACATATACTGTGTACCATAGTTGACAGTACCAACGTATACTGTGTACCACATTTGACAGTACCAACATATACCGTGTACCACAGTTGATAGTACCAATACATACTGTGTACCATAGTTGACAGTACCAACATATACTGTGTACCATAGTTGACAGTACCAACGTATACTCTGTACCACACTTGACAGTACCAACGTATACTGTGTACCACAGTTGACAGTACCAACATATACAGTGTACCACATTTGACAGTACTAATATATAATGTGTACCACAGTTGACAGTACAAACATATACTGTGTACCACAGTTGACAGTATCCACGTATATGTGTACCACATATTGACAGTACCAACATATACTGTGTACCAGAGTTGAGAGTACCAACGTATACTGTGTACCACAGTTGACAGTACCAACGTATACTGTGTACCACAGTTGACAGTACCAACATATACTGTGTACCACAGTTGACAGTACCAACGTATACTGTGTACCAAAGTTGACAGTATCAACGTATATGTGTACCACATATTGACAGTACCAACATATACTGTGTACCACAGTTGACAGTACCAACATATACTGTGTACCACAGTTGACAGTACCAACGTATACTGTGTACCAAAGTTGACAGTATCAACGTATATGTGTACCACATATTGACAGTACCAACATATACTAGGCACCACCGTTAACAGTACCAACGTATACTGTGTACCACAGTTGACAGTACCAACGTATACTCTGTACCACATTTGAGAGTACCAACATATACCGTGTACCACAGTTGACAGTACCAATATATACTGTGTACCACAGTTGACAGTACCAACATATACTCTGTACCACAGTTGACAGTACTAACATATACTGTGTACCAGAGTTGACAGTACCAACATATACTGTGTACCAGAGTTGACAGTACTGGCATATACAGTGTACCACAGTTGACAGTACCAACATATACTGTGTACCACAGTTGACAGTACCAACATATACTGGGTACCACAGTTGACAATACCATCATATACTGTGTACCACAGTTGACACTACCAACATAAACTGTGTACCAGAGTTGACAGTTCCAAAATATACTGTGTACCACAGTTGAAAGTACCAACGTATACTGTGTACCACAGTTGACAGTACCAACTTATACTGTTTACCACAGTTGACAGTACCAACATATACTGTGTACCAAAGTTGACAGTACCAACGTATACTGTGTACCACATTTGATAGTACCAACATATACTGTGTACCACAGTTGACAGTACCAACATATAGTGTGTACCACAGTTGGCAGTACCAACATATACTGTGTACCACAGTTGACAGTACCAACACATACTATGTACCACAGTTGACAGTACCAACATATATTGTGTACCACGGTTGACAGTACCAACATATAATGGGTGCCACTGTTCACAGTACCAACATATACTGTGTACCACAGTTGACAATACCAACGTATACTGTGTACCACAGTTGACAGTACCAACATATACTGTGTACCACGGTTGACAGTACCAACGTATACTGTGTAACAAAGTTGACAATACCATCATATAGGGTGTACCACAGTTGACAGTACCAACATATACTGTGTACCACAGTTGACAGTACCATCATATACTGTGTACCATAGTTGACAGTACCAACGTATACGGTGTACCACAGTTGACAGTACCAACATATATTGGATACCACAGTTGACAGTACCAACATATACTGTGTACCACTGTTGACAGTACCAACGTATACTGTATACCACAGTTAACAGTACCAACATATACTGTGTACCACAATTGACAGTACCAACGTATACTGTGTACCACTGTTGACAGTACCAACATATACAGTATAACACAGTTGACAGTACCAACATATACTGTGTACCACATTTGACAGTACCAACATATACTGTGTACCATAGTTGACAGTACCAACGTATACGGTGTACCACAGTTGACAGTACTAACATATACTGTGTACCACAGTTGACAGTATCCACGTATGTGTACCACAGTTGACAGTATCAACGTATATCTGTACCACATATTGACAGTACCAACATATACTGTGTACCACAGTTGACAGTACCAACGTATACTGTGTACCACAGTTGACAGTACCAACGTATACTGTGTACCACAGTTGACATTACCAAGGTATACTGTGTACCACAGTGGACAGTACCAACGTATATGTGTATAACATATTGACAGTACCAACATATACTGTGTACCACAGTTGACAGTACCAACATATACTGTGTACCACAGTTGAGAGTACCAACATATACTGTGTACCACAGTTGACAGTACCAACGTATACTGTGTACCACAGTTGACAGTACCAACATATACTGTGTACCACAGTTGACAGTACCAACATATACTGTGTAACACAGTTGGCAGTACCAACATATACTGTGTACCACAGTTGAGAGTACCAACATATACTGTGTACCACAGTTGACAGTACCAACATATATTGTGTACCACAGTTGACAGTACCAACATATACTAGGTGCCACTGTTCACAGTACCAACATATACTGTGTACCACAGTTGACAATACCAACGTATTCTGTGTACCACAGTTGACAGTACCAACATATACTGTGTACCACAGTTGACAGTACCAACGTATACTGTGTAACACAGTTGACAATACCATCATATAGGGTGTTCCACAGTTGACAGTACCAACATATACTGTGTACCACATTTGACAGTACCATCGTATACTGACTACCACAGTTGACAGTACCAACGTATACTGTGTACCAAAGATCACAGTATCAACGTATATGTGTACCACATATTGACAGTACCAACATATACTGTGTACCACAATTGACAGTACCAACGTATACTGTGTACCACATTTGACAGTACCAAAGTATACTGTGTTTCACAGTTGACAGTACCAACATATACTGTGTACCTCAGTTGACAGTACCAACATATACTGTGTACCTCAGTTGACAGTATAAACATATACTGTGTACCACAGTTGACAGTACCAACATATACTGTGTACCAATGTTGACAGTACCAACATATACTGTGTACCACGGTTGACAGTACCAACGTATACTGTGTACCAGAGTTAACAGTACCAACATATACTGTGTACCACTGTTGACAGTACCAACATATACTGTGAACCACAATTGACAGTACCAACGTATACTGTGTACCACAGTTGACAGTACCAACATATACTGTGTACCACAGTTGACAGTACTAATATATAATGTGTACCACAGTTGACAGTACCAACGTATACTGTGTACCGCTGTTGACAGTACCAACATATACTGTGTACCATATATGACAGTACCAACATATAGTGTGTACCACAGTTGACAGTACTAACATATACTCTGTACCACAGTTGACAGTATCCACGTATATGTGTACCACAGTTGACAGTATCAACGTATATGTGTACCACATATTGACAGTACCAACATATACTGTGTACCACAGTTGACAGTACCAACATATACTGTGTACCACAGTTGACAGTACCAACATATACTGTGTACCACAGTTGACAGTACTAACATATACTGTGTACCACAGTTGACAGTACCAACTTATACTGTGTACCATAGTTGACAGTACCAACGTATACTGTGTACCGCTGTTGACAGTACCAACATATACTGTGTACCATATATGACAGTACCAACGTATACTGTGTACCACAGTTGACAGTAGCAACTTATACTGTGTACCACGGTTGACAGTACCAACGTATATGTGTACCACAGTTGACAGTACCAACATATACTGTGTACCACAGTTGACAGTTCCAACGTATACTGTGTACCACAGTTGACAGTACCAACGTATAATGTGTACCACAGTGGACAGTACCAACGTATATCTGTACAACATATTGACAGTACCAACATATACTGTGTACCCCAGTTGACAGTACCAACATATACTGTGTACCACATTTGACAGTACCAACATATACTGTGTACCATAGTTGACAGTACCAACATATACTGTATACCACAGTTGACAGTACTAACATATACTGTGTACCACAGTTGAGAGTACCAATATATACTGTGTACCTCAGTTGACAATATCAACATATACTGTGTACCACAGTTGACAGTACCAACATATACTGTGTACCACAGTTGAGAGTACCAACATATACCGTGTACTACAGTTGACAGTACCAACATATACTGTGTACCACAGTTGACGGTAACAACATATACTGTGTACCACAGTTGACAGTACCAACATATACTGTGTACCACAGTTGACAGTACCAATATATACTGTGTACCAGAGTTGGCAGTACCAACATATACTGTGTACCACAGTTGACAGTACCAACATATACAGTGTACCACAGTTGACAGAACCAACAATTACTGTGTACCACAGTTGACAGTACCTATATATACTGTGTGCCACTGTTCACAGTACCAACATATACGGTGTAACACAGTTGACAATACCAACGTATACTGTGTACCACAGTTGACAGTACCAACATATACTGTGTACCACAGTTGACAGTACCAACGTATAACGTGTACCGCAGTTGAAAGTACCAACGTATACTGTGTACCATAGTTGACATTACCAACATATAATGTGTACCACAGTTGACAGTACCAACATATACTGTGTACCACAGTTGACAGTACTAACATATATTATGTACCAGAGTTGACAGTACTGACATATACTGTGTACCATAGTTGACAGTACCAACATATATTGTGTACCACAGTTGACAGTACCAACATATACTGTGTACCACAGTTGACAGTACTCACATATACTGGGTACCACAGTTGACAGTACCAACATAAACTGTGTACCACAGTTGACAGTACCAACATATACTGTGTACCACAGTTGAAAGTACCAACGTATACTGTGTACCACAGTTGACAGTACCAACAAATACTGTGTACCACAGTTGACAGTACCAACATATACTGTGTACCACATTTGACAGTACCAACATTTACTGTGTACCACAGTTGACAGTACCAACATATAGTGTGTACCATAGTTGTCAGTACTAACATATACTGTGTACCACAGTTGACAGTACCAACATATACTGTGTACCATAGTTGACAGTACCAACAGATACTGTGTAGCTCAGTTGACAGTATCAACATATACTGTGTACCACAGTTGACAGTACCAGCATATACTGTGTACCACACTTGAGAGTACCAACATATACTGTATATCACAGTTGACAGTAGCAACATATACCGTGTACCACAGTTGAGAGTACCAACATATACTGTGTACCACAATTGACAGTACCAACATATACTGTGTACCACTGTTGACAGTACCAACATATACTGTGTACCACAATTGACAGTACCAACGTATACTGTGTACCACAGTTGACAGTACCAACGTATACTGTGTACCACAGTTGACAGTTCCAACATATACTGTGTACCACAGTTGACAGTACTAACGTATACTGTGTACCACAGTTGACAGTAACAACGTATACTGTGTACCACAGTGGACAGTACCAACGTATATGTGTACAATATATTGACAGTACCAACATATACTGTGTACCACAGTTGACAGTACCAACATATACTGTGTACCACAGTTGACAGTACCATCATATACTGTGTACCACAGTTGACAGTACCAACATTTACTCTATACCACAGTTGACAGTACTAACATATACTGTGTACCTCAGTTGACAGTACCAACATATACTGTGTACCTCAGTTGACAATATCAACATATACTGTGTACCACAGTTGACAGTACCAACATATACTGTGTACCAGAGTTGAGAGTGCCAACATATACTGTGTATCACAGTTGACAGTACCAACATATACCGTGTATCACGGTTGATTGTACCAACATATACTGTGTACCACAGTTGACAGTATCAACATATACTGTTACCATAGTTGACAGTACCAACGTATACTGTGTACCACAGTTGACAATACCAACATATACTGTGTACCACAGTTGACAGTACCAACATATACTATGTACAATAGTTGACAGTACCAACGTATACTGTGTACCACAGTTGACAGTACCAACATATACCGTGTACCACAGTTGACAGTACCAATACATGCTGTGTACCACAGTTGACAGTACCAACATTTACTGTGTACCACAGTTGACAGAACCAACATATAACGTGTACCACATTTGATAGTACCAACGTATATTGTGTACCACAGTTGACAGTACCAACATATACTGTGTACCACCGTTGACAGTACCAACATATACTGTGTATCACAGTTGACAGTACCAACATATACCGTGTTACAACAGTTGAGAGTACCAATATATACTGTGTACCACAGTTGACAGTACCAACATATACTGCCTACCACTGTTGACAGTATCAACGTATACTGTGTACCACATTTAACAGTACCAACATATACTGTGTACCACAGTTATCAGTACCAACGTATACTGTGTACCACTGTTGACAGTACCAACATATACTGTGTACCACACTTGACAGTACCAACGTATACTGTGTACCACAGTTGACAGTACCAACATATACAGTGTACCACATTTGACAGTACTAATATATAATGTGTACCACAGTTGACAGTACAAACATATACTGTGTACCACAGTTGACAGTATCCACGTATATGTGTACCACATATTGACAGTACCAACATATACTGTGTACCAGAGTTGAGAGTACCAACGTATACTGTGTATCACAGTTGACAGTACCAACGTATACTGTGTACCACAGTTGACAGTACCAACATATACTGTGTACCACAGTTGACAGTACCAACGTATACTGTGTACCAAAGTTGACAGTATCAACGTATATGTGTACCACATATTGACAGTACCAACATATACTAGGCACCACCGTTGACAGTACCAACGTATACTGTGTACCACAGTTGACAGTAACAACGTATAATGTGTACCACAGTTGACAGTACCAACGTATACTGTGTACCACAGTTGACAGTACCAACATATACAGTGCACCACAGTTGACAGTACCAACATATACTGTGTACCACAGTTGACAGTACCAACATATACTGTGTACCATAGTTGACAGTACCAACGTATACTGTGTACCACATTTGACAGTACCAACATATACCGTGTACCACAGTTGATAGTACCAATACATACTGTGTACCATAGTTGACAGTACCAACATATACTGTGTACCATAGTTGACAGTACCAACGTATACTCTGTACCACACTTGACAGTACCAACGTATACTGTGTACCACAGTTGACAGTACCAACATATACAGTGTACCACATTTGACAGTACTAATATATAATGTGTACCACAGTTGACAGTACAAACATATACTGTGTACCACAGTTGAGAGTATCCACGTATATGTGTACCACATATTGACAGTACCAACATATACTGTGTACCAGAGTTGAGAGTACCAACGTATACTGTGTACCACAGTTGACAGTACCAACGTATACTGTGTACCACAGTTGACAGTACCAACATATACTGTGTACCACAGTTGACAGTACCAACGTATACTGTGTACCAAAGTTGACAGTATCAACGTATATGTGTACCACATATTGACAGTACCAACATATACTGTGTACCACAGTTGACAGTACCAACATATACTGTGTACCACAGTTGACAGTACCAACGTATACTGTGTACCAAAGTTGACAGTATCAACGTATATGTGTACCACATATTGACAGTACCAACATATACTAGGCACCACCGTTGACAGTACCAACGTATACTGTGTACCACAGTTGACAGTACCAACGTATACTCTGTACCACATTTGAGAGTACCAACATATACCGTGTACCACAGTTGACAGTACCAATATATACTGTGTACCACAGTTGACAGTACCAACATATACTCTGTACCACAGTTGACAGTACTAACATATACTGTGTACCAGAGTTGACAGTACCAACATATACTGTGTACCAGAGTTGACAGTACTGGCATATACAGTGTACCACAGTTGACAGTACCAACATATACTGTGTACCACAGTTGACAGTACCAACATATACTGGGTACCACAGTTGACAATACCATCATATACTGTGTACCACAGTTGACACTACCAACATAAACTGTGTACCAGAGTTGACAGTTCCAACATATACTGTGTACCACAGTTGAAAGTACCAACGTATACTGTGTACCACAGTTGACAGTACCAACTTATACTGTTTACCACAGTTGACAGTACCAACATATACTGTGTACCAAAGTTGACAGTACCAACGTATACTGTGTACCACATTTGATAGTACCAACATATACTGTGTACCACAGTTGACAGTACCAACATATAGTGTGTACCACAGTTGGCAGTACCAACATATACTGTGTACCACAGTTGACAGTACCAACACATACTATGTACCACAGTTGACAGTACCAACATATATTGTGTACCACGGTTGACAGTACCAACATATAATGGGTGCCACTGTTCACAGTACCAACATATACTGTGTACCACAGTTGACAATACCAACGTATACTGTGTACCACAGTTGACAGTACCAACATATACTGTGTACCACGGTTGACAGTACCAACGTATACTGTGTAACAAAGTTGACAATACCATCATATAGGGTGTACCACAGTTGACAGTACCAACATATACTGTGTACCACAGTTGACAGTACCATCATATACTGTGTACCATAGTTGACAGTACCAACGTATACGGTGTACCACAGTTGACAGTACCAACATATATTGGATACCACAGTTGACAGTACCAACATATACTGTGTACCACTGTTGACAGTACCAACGTATACTGTATACCACAGTTAACAGTACCAACATATACTGTGTACCACAATTGACAGTACCAACGTATACTGTGTACCACTGTTGACAGTACCAACATATACAGTATAACACAGTTGACAGTACCAACATATACTGTGTACCACATTTGACAGTACCAACATATACTGTGTACCATAGTTGACAGTACCAACGTATACGGTGTACCACAGTTGACAGTACTAACATATACTGTGTACCACAGTTGACAGTATCCACGTATGTGTACCACAGTTGACAGTATCAACGTATATCTGTACCACATATTGACAGTACCAACATATACTGTGTACCACAGTTGACAGTACCAACGTATACTGTGTACCACAGTTGACAGTACCAACGTATACTGTGTACCACAGTTGACATTACCAAGGTATACTGTGTACCACAGTGGACAGTACCAACGTATATGTGTATAACATATTGACAGTACCAACATATACTGTGTACCACAGTTGACAGTACCAACATATACTGTGTACCACAGTTGAGAGTACCAACATATACTGTGTACCACAGTTGACAGTACCAACGTATACTGTGTACCACAGTTGACAGTACCAACATATACTGTGTACCACAGTTGACAGTACCAACATATACTGTGTAACACAGTTGGCAGTACCAACATATACTGTGTACCACAGTTGAGAGTACCAACATATACTGTGTACCACAGTTGACAGTACCAACATATATTGTGTACCACAGTTGACAGTACCAACATATACTAGGTGCCACTGTTCACAGTACCAACATATACTGTGTACCACAGTTGACAATACCAACGTATTCTGTGTACCACAGTTGACAGTACCAACATATACTGTGTACCACAGTTGACAGTACCAACGTATACTGTGTAACACAGTTGACAATACCATCATATAGGGTGTTCCACAGTTGACAGTACCAACATATACTGTGTACCACATTTGACAGTACCATCGTATACTGACTACCACAGTTGACAGTACCAACGTATACTGTGTACCAAAGATCACAGTATCAACGTATATGTGTACCACATATTGACAGTACCAACATATACTGTGTACCACAATTGACAGTACCAACGTATACTGTGTACCACATTTGACAGTACCAAAGTATACTGTGTTTCACAGTTGACAGTACCAACATATACTGTGTACCTCAGTTGACAGTACCAACATATACTGTGTACCTCAGTTGACAGTATAAACATATACTGTGTACCACAGTTGACAGTACCAACATATACTGTTTTCCATAGTTGACAGTACTAACATATACTGTGTACCACAGTTCACAGTACCAACATATACTGTGTACCAGAGTTGACAGTACCAACATATACTGTGTACCATATTTGACAGTACCAACGTATACAGTGTACCACAGCTGACAGTACCAACATATACCGTCTAGCAGAGTTGACAGTATCAACATATACTGTGTACCAGAGTTGACAGTACCATCATGTACTGTGTACCACAGTTGACAGTACCAACATATACTGTGTACCACAGTTGACAGTACCAACGTATACTGTGTACCACAGTTGACAGTACCAACATATAATGTGTACCACCGTTGACAGTACCAACATATACTGTGTATCACAGTTGACAGTACCAACATATACCGTGCTACCACAGTTGAGAGTACCGACATATACTGTGTACCACAGTTGACAGTACCAACATATAATGTGTACCACTGTTGACAGTACCAACGTATACTGTGTACCACATTTAACAGTACCAAAATATACTGTGTACCACAGTTATCAGTACCAACGTACACTGTCTACCACTGTTGACAGTACCAACATATACAGTGTACCACAGTTGACAGTACCAACATATACTGTGTACCTCAGTTGACAGTACCAACTTATACTGTGTACCACAATTGACAGTACCAACATATACTGTGTACCACAATTGACAGTACCAACGTATACTGTGTTCCACAGTTGACAGTACCAACATATACTGTGTACCTCAGTTGACAGTACCAACATATACTGTGTACCTCAGTTGACAGTATAAATATATACTGTGTACCACAGTTGACAGTACCAACATATACTGTGTACCATAGTTGACAGTACTAACATATACTGTGTACGACAGTTGAGAGTACCAACATATACTGTTTATCACAGTTGACAGTACCAACATATACCGTGTACCACAGTTGAGAGTACCTACATATACTGTGTACCACAGTTGACAGTACCAACATATACTGTGTACCACTGTTGACAGTACCAACGTATACTGTGTACCACAGTTAACAGTACCAACATATACTGTGTACCACAGTTGACAGTACCAACGTACACTGTGTACCACAGTTGAAAGTAGCAACATATACAATGTACCACAGTTGACAGTACCAACATATACTGTGTACCACAGTTGACAGTACCAATATATACTGTGTACCATAGTTGACAGTACCAACGTACACTGTGTACCACAGTTGACAGTACCAACATATACTGTGTACCACAGTTGACAGTACCAACATATACTGTGTACCATAGTTGACAGTACCAACGTATACTGTGTACCACAGTTGACAATACCAACATATACCGTCTACCACAGTTGACGGTATCAACATATACTGTGTACCAGAGTTGACAGTACCAACATATACTGTGTACCACAGTTGACAGTACCAACATATACCGTGTACCACAGTTGACAGTACCAACGTATACTGTGTACCACAGTTGACAGTACCAACATATAATGTGTACCACCGTCGACAGTACCAACATATACTGTGTATCACAGTTGACAGTACCAACATATACCGTGCTACCACAGTTGACAGTACCAACGTATACTGTGTACCACAGTTGACAGTACCAACATATAATGTGTACCACCGTCGACAGTACCAACATATACTGTGTACCACAGTTGACAGTACCAACATATAATGTGTACCACTGTTGACAGTACCAACGTATACTGTGTACCACATTTAACAGTACCAACATATACTGTGTACCACAGTTATCAGTACCAACGTAAACTGTGTACCACTGTTGACAGTACCAACTTATACAGTGTACCACAGTTGACAGTACCAACATATACTGTGTACCACAGTTGACAGTACCAACATATACAGTGTACCACAGTTGACAGTACCAACATATACTGAGTACCACAGTTAACAGTACCAACATATGCTGTGTATCACAGTTGACTGTACCAACATATACCGTGTTACCACATTTGAGAGTACCAACATATAATGTGTACCACAGTTGACAGTACCAACATATACTGTGTACCACTGTGACAGTACCAACGTATACTGTGTACCACATTTAACAGTACCAACATATAATGTGTACGACAGTTGACAGTACCAACGTATACTGTGTACCACTGTTGACAGTACCAACTTATACAGTGTACTACAGTTGACAGTACCAACATATACTGTGTACCACAGTTGACAGTACCAACATATACTGTGTACCATAGTTGACAGTACCAACGTATACTGTGTACCACATTTGACAGTACCAACATATACCGTGTACCACAGTTGATAGTACCAATACATGCTGTGTACCATAGTTGACAGTACC
Source organism: Eledone cirrhosa (assembly GCA_964016885.1). Classification (NCBI taxonomy): domain Eukaryota; kingdom Metazoa; phylum Mollusca; class Cephalopoda; order Octopoda; family Eledonidae; genus Eledone; species Eledone cirrhosa. Next base: position 44,766,163 of record OZ024755.1, read on the forward strand.
AACATATACTGTGTACCATAGTTGACAGTACCAACGTATACTGTGTACCACAGTTGACAATACCAACATATACTGTGTACCACAGTTGACAGTACCAACATATACTGTGTACCACAGTTGACAGTACCAACGTATACTGTGTACCACATTTGACAGTACCAACGTATACTGTGTACCACATTTGAGAGTACCAACATATACCGTGTACCACAGTTGACAGTACTAACATATAATGTGTACCAGAGTTGACAGTACCAACATATACTGTGTACCAGAGTTGACAGTACTAACATATACAGTGTACCACATTTGACAGTACCAACATATACTGTGTACCACAGTTGACAGTACCAACATATACTGGGTACCACAGTTGACAATACCATCATATACTGTGTACCACAGTTGACACTACCAACATAATCTGTGTACCAGAGTTGACAGTACCAACATATACTGTGTACCACAGTTTAAAGTACCAACGTATACTGTGTACCACAGTTGACAATACCAACATATACTGTGTACCACAGTTGACGGTACCAACATATACTGTGTACCACAGTTGACAGTACCAACGTATACTGTGTACCACATTTGACAGTACCAACATATACTGTGTACCACAGTTGACAGTACCAACATATAGTGTGTACCACAGCTGGCAGTACCAACATATACTGTGTACCACAGTTGACAGTACCAACATATACTGTGTACCACAGTTGACAGTACCAACATATATTGTGTACCACGGTTGACAGTACCAACATATAATGGGAGCCACTTTTCACAGTACCAACATATAGTGTGTAGCACAGTTGACAATACCAACATATACTGTGTACCACAGTTGACAGTACCAACTTATACTGTGTACCACAGTTGACAGTACCAACGTATACTGTGTAACAGTTGACAATACCATCATATAGGGTGTACCAAAGTTGACAGTACCAACATATACTGTGTACCACAGTTGAGAGTAACATCATATACTGTGTACCACAGTTGACAGTACTAACATATACTGTGTACCAGAGTTGACAGTACCAACATATACTATGTACCAGAGTTGACAGTACTAACATATACTGTGTACCAGAGTTGACAGTACCAACATATATTGGATACCACAGTTGACAGTACCAACATATACTGTGTACCACTGTTGACATTACCAACGTATATTGTATACCACAGTTAACAGTAACAATATATACTGTGTACCACAGTTGACAGTACCAACGTATACTGTGTACCACTGTTGACAGTACCAACATATACAGTATAACACAGTTGACAGTACCAACATATACTGTGTACCACAGTTGACAGTACCAACATATACTGTGTACCATAGTTGACAGTACCAACGTATACTGTGTACAACAGTTGACAGTACCAACATATACTGTGTACCATAGTTGACAGAACCAACGTATACTGTGTACCATAGTTGACAGTACCAACATATAGCGTGTACCACAGTTGACAGTACCAACATATACTGTGTACCACAGTTGACAGTACCAACGTATACTGTGTACCACAGTTGACATTACCAACGTATACTGTGTACCACAGTGGACAGTACCAACGTATATGTGTACAACATATTGACAGTACCAACATATACTGTGTACCACAGTTGACAGTACCAACATGTACTGTGTACCACAGTTGACAGTACCAACATATACTGTGTACCACAGTTGACAGTACTAACATATACTGTGTCCCACAGTTGAGTGTACAAATATATACTGTGTACCTCAGTTGACGATATCAACATATACTGTGTACCACAGTTGACAGTACCAACATATACTGTGTACCACAGTTGACAGTATCCACGTATGTGTACCACAGTTGACAGTATCAACGTATATCTGTACCACATATTGACAGTACCAACATATACTGTGTACCACAGTTGACAGTACCAACGTATACTGTGTACCACAGTTGACAGTACCAACGTATACTGTGTACCACAGTTGACAGTACCAACATATACTGTGTACCACAGTTGACAGTACCAATGTATACTGTGTACCACAGTTGACATTACCAAGGTATACTGTGTACAAACAGTGGACAGTACCAACGTATATGTGTACAACATATTGACAGTACCAACATATACTATGTACCACAGTTGACAGTACCAACATATACTGTGTACCACAGTTGACAGTACCAACATATACTGTGTACCACAGTTGACAGTACCAACGTATACTGTGTACCACAGTTGACAGTACCAACGTATACTGTGTACCACAGTTGACAGTACCAACATATACTGTGTACCACAGTTGACAGTACCAATGTATACTGTGTACCACAGTTGACATTACCAAGGTATACTGTGTACAAACAGTGGACAGTACCAACGTATATGTGTACAACATATTGACAGTACCAACATATACTATGTACCACAGTTGACAGTACCAACATATACTGTGTACCACAGTTGACAGTACCAACATATACTGTGTACCACAGTTGACAGTACCAACGTATACTGTGTACCACAGTTGACAGTACCAACATATACTGGGTGCCACTGTTCACAGTACCAACATATACTGTGTACCACATTTGACAATACCAACGTATTCTGTGTACCACAGTTGACCATACCATCATATAGGGTGTACCACAGTTGACAGTACCAACATATACTGTGTACCACATTTGACAGTACCATCATATACTGACTACCACAGTTGACAGTACCAACGTATAATGTGTACCAGAGTTAACAGTACCAACATATACTGTGTACCACTGTTGACAGTACCAACATATACTGTGTACCAGAGTTGACAGTACCAACATATTCTGTGTACCACAGTTGACAGTACCAACATATACTGTGTATCACAGTTGACAGTACTAACATATACTGTGTACCAGAGTTGACAGTACCAACATATACTGTTTACCACAGTTGACAGTACCAACGTATACTGTGTACCAATGTTGACAGTACCAACGTATACTGTGTACCACAGTTAACAGTACCAACATATACTGTGTACCACAGTTGACAGTACCAACGTATACTGTGTACCAATGTTGACAGTACCAACATATACAGTGTAACACAGTTGACAGTACCAACATATACTGTGTACCACATTTGACAGTACCAACATATACTGTGTACCATAGTTGTCAGTACCAACATATACTGTGTACCACAGTTGACAGTAACAACATATACTGTGTACCATAGTTGACAGTACCAACGTATACTGTGTACCACAGTTGACAGTAGAAACATATACCGTGTACCACAGTTGACAGTACCAACATATACTGTGTACCAGATTTGACAGTACCAACATATACTGTGTACCACTGTTGACAGTACCAACATATACTGTGTACCACAGTTGACAGTACCAACGTATACTGTGTACCAGAGTTAACAGTACCAACATATACTGTGTACCACTGTTGACAGTACCAACATATACTGTGTACCACAGTTGACAGTACCAACGTATACTGTGTACCACAATTGACAGTACCAACATATACAGTGTACCAGATTTGACAGTACTAATATATAATGTGTACCACAGTTGACAGTACAAACATATACTGTGTACCACAGTTGACAGTACTAACATATACTGTGTACCACAGTTGACAGTATCCACGTATATGTGTACCACATATTCACAGTACCAACATATACTGTGTACCACAGTTGAGAGTACCAACGTATACTGTGTACCACAGTTGACAGTACCAACGTATACTGTGTACCACAGTTGACAGTACCAACATATACTGTGTACCACAGTTGACAGTACCAACGTATACTGTGTACCAAAGTTGACAGTATCAACGTATATGTGTACCACATATTGACAGTACCAACATATACTGTGTACCACAGTTGACATTACCAAGGTATACTGTGTACAAACAGTGGACAGTACCAACGTATATGTGTACAACATATTGACAGTACCAACATATACTGTGTACCACAGTTGACAGTACCAACATATACTGTGTACCACAGTTGAGAGTACCTACATATACTGTGTACCACAGTTGACAGTACCAACATATACTGTGTACCACTGTTGACAGTACCAACGTATACTGTGTACCACAGTTAACAGTACCATCATATACTGTGTACCACAGTTGACAGTACCAACGTATACTGTGTACCACAGTTGAAAGTAGCAACATATACAATGTACCACAGTTGACAGTACCAACATATACTGTGTACCACAGTTGACAGTACCAATATATACTGTGTACCATAGTTGACAGTACCAACGTACACTGTGTACCACAGTTGACAGTACCAACATATACTGTGTACCACAGTTGACAGTACCAACATATACTGTGTACCATAGTTGACAGTACCAACGTATACTGTGTACCACAGTTGACAATACCAACATATACCGTCTACCACAGTTGACGGTATCAACATATACTGTGTACCAGAGTTGACAGTACCAACATATACTGTGTACCACAGTTGACAGTACCAACATATACCGTGTACCACAGTTGACAGTACCAACGTATACTGTGTACCACAGTTGACTGTGCCAACATATACTGTGTACCACAGTTGACAGTACCAACATATTCTGTGTACCACAGTTTACAGTACTAACATATAATGTGTACCATAGTTGACAGTACCAACGTATACTGTGTACCACAGTTGACAGTACCAACATATACCGTGTACCACAGTTGACAGTACCTACATATACTGTGTATCAAAGTTGACAGTACCAACATATACTGTGTACCACAGTTGACAGTAGCAAAATATACCGTGTACCACAGTTGACATTACCAACATATACTGTGTACCACCGTTGACAGTACCAATATATATTGTGTATCACAGTTGACAGTACCAACATATATCGTGTACAACAGTTGACAATACCAACGTATACTGTGTACCACAGTTGACAGTACCAACATATACTGTATACCACAGTTGACAGTACCAACGTATACTGTGTAACACAGATGATAATACCATCATATAGGGTGTACCACAGTTGACAGTACCAACGTATACTGTGTACCACAGTTGACAGTACCATCATATACTGTGTACCACAGTTGACAGTACTAACATATACTGTGTACCAGAGTTGACAGTACCAACATATACAGGGTACCACAGTTGACAGTACCAACATATACTGTTTACCACTGTTGACAGTACCAACGTATACTGTGTACCACAGTTAACAGTACCTACATATACGGTGTACCACGGTTGACAGTACCAACGTATACTGTGTACCACTGTTAACAGTACCAACATATACAGTGTAACACAGGTGACAGTACCAACATATACTGTGTACCACAGTTGACAGTACCAACATATACTGTGTACCATAGTTGACAGTACCAACGTATACTGTCTACCACAGTTGAGAGTACCAACATATAGTGTGTACCATAGTTGACAGTACCAACGTCTACTGTGTACCACAGTTGACAGTACCAACATTTACCGTGTACTACAGTTGACAGAACCAACATATACTGTGTACCACAGTTGACAGTACCAACGTATACTGTGTACCACAGTTGACAGTACCAACTTATACTGTGAACCACAGATGACAGTACTAATATATACTGTGTACCACAGTTGACAGTACCAACACATACTGTGTACCACAGTTGACAGTACTAACATATACTGTGTACCACAGTTGACAGTATCCACGTATATGTGTACCACAGTTGACAGTATCAACGTATATGTGTACCACGTATTGACAGTACCAACATATACTGTGTACCACAGTTGACAGTACCAACGTATATTGTGTACCACACTTGACAGTACCAACGTATACTGTGTACCACAGTTGACAGTACCAACATATACTGTGTACCAGAGTTGACAGTACCAACGTATACTGTGTACCACAGTGGACAGTACCAACGTATATGTGTACAATATATTGACAGTACTGACATATACTGTGTAGCACAGTTAACAGTACCAACATATACTGTATACCACAGTTGACAGTACCAACGTATACGGTGTACCACAGTTGACAGTACCAACATACACTCTGTACCACAGTTGACGGTACCAACGTATACTGTGTACCACATTTGACAGTACCAACATATACTGTGTACAACAGTTGACAGTACCAACATATACTGTGTACCACAGTTAACAGTACCAACATATACTGTATACCACAGTTGACAGTACCAACGTATACGGTGTACCACAGTTGACAGTACCAACATATACTGTGTACCACAGTTGACAGTACCAACATATACTGTGTACCACAGTTGACAGTACCAACATATACCGTGTACCACGGTTGACTGTACCAACATATACTGTGTACCACAGTTGACTGTGCCAACATATAATCTGTACCACAGTTGACAGTACCAACATATTCTGTGTACCACAGTTTACAGTACTAACATATAATATGTACCATAGTTGACAGTACCAACGTATACTGTGTACCACAGTTGACAGTACCAACATATACCGTGTACCACAGTTGACAGTACCTACATATACTGTGTACCAAAGTTGACAGTACCAACATATACTGTGTACCACAGTTGACAGTAGCAAAATATACCGTGTACCACAGTTGACATTACCAACATATACTGTGTACCACCGTTGACAGTACCAATATATATTGTGTATCACAGTTGACAGTACCAACATATATCGTGTACAACAGTTGACAATACCAACGTATACTGTGTACCATAGTTGACAGTACCACCATATACTGTGCACCACAGTTGACAGTACCAACGTATACTGTGTAACACAGATGATAATACCATCATATAGGGTGTACCTCAGTTGACAGTACCAACGTATACTGTGTACCACAGTTGACAGTACCATCATATACTGTGTACCACAGTTGACAGTACTAACATACACTGTGTACCAGAGTTGACAGTACCAACATATACAGGGTACCACAGTTGACAGTACCAACATATACTGTCTACCACTGTTGACAGTACCAACGTATACTGTGTACCACAGTTAACACTACCAACATATACGGTGTACCACGGTTGACAGTACCAACGTATACTGTGTACCACTGTTGACAGTACCAACATATACAGTGTAACACAGTTGACAGTACCAACATATACTGTGTATCACAGTTGACAGTACCAACATATACTGTGTACCACAGTTGAGAGTACCAACATATACCGTGTACCATAGTTGACAGTACCAACGTCTACTGTGTACCACAGTTGACAGTACCAACATTTACCGTGTACCACAGTTGACAGAACCAACATATACTGTGTACCAGAGTTGACAGTACCAACATATACTGTGTACCACAGTTGACAGTACCAACGTATACTGTGTACCACAGTTGACAGTACCAACTTATACTGTGAACCACAGTTGACAGTACTAATATATACTGTGTACCACAGTTGACAGTACCAACATATACTGTGTACCACAGTTGACAGTACTAACATATACTGTGTACCACAGTTGACAGTATCTACGTATATGTGTACCACAGTTGACAGTATCAACGTATATGTGTACCACATATTGACAGTACCAACATATACTGTGTACCACAGTTGACAGTACCAACGTATACTGTGTACCACACTTGAGAGTACCAACGTATACTGTGTACCACAGTTGACAGTACCAACGTATACTGTGTACCACAGTTGACAGTACCATCATATAATGTGTACCACAGTTGACAGTACCAACATATACTGTGTACCACAGTTGACAGTACCAACGTATACTGTGTACCACAGTTGACAGTACCAACATATACTGTGTACCACAGTTGACAGTACCATCATATACTGTATACCACAGTTGACAGTACCAACATATACTGTGTACCATAGTTGACTGTACTAACATATACTGTGTACCACAGTTGACAGTACCAACATATACTGTGTAGCTCAGTTTACAATATCAACATATACTGTGTACCACAGTTGACAGTACCAACAGATACTGTGTACCACAGTTGACAGTACCAACATATACCGTGTACCACAGTTGAGAGTACCAACATATACTGTGTATCACAGTTGACAGTACCAACATATACCGTGTACCACAGTTGAGAGTACCAACATATACTGTGTACCACAGTTGACAGTACCAACATATACTGTGTACCACTGTTGACAGTACCAACGTATACTGTGTACCACAGTTAACAGTACCAACATATACTGTGTACCACAGTTGACAGTACCAACGTATACTATGTACCATAGTTGACAATACCAACGTATACTGTGTACCACAGTTGAGAGTACCAACTTATACCATGTACCACAGTTGACAGAACCTACATATACCGTGTACCACAGTTGACAGTACCAACATATACTTTGTACCACAGTTGACAGTACCAACATATACCGTGTACCACATTTGACAGTACCAACGTATACTGTGTACCACAGTTGACAGTACCAACATATACTGTGTACCACCGTTGACAGTACCAACATATACTTTGTATCACAGTTGACAGTACCAACATATACCGTGTTACCACATTTGAGAGTACCAACATTTACTGGGTAACGCAGTTGACATTACCAACATATATTGTGTACCACTGTTGACAGTACCAACGTATACTGTGTACCACATTTAACAGTACCAACATATACTGTGTACCACCGTTATCAGTACCAACGTATACAGTGTACCACTGTTGACAGTACCAACATATACAGTGTACCACATTTGACAGTACCAACATATAATGTGTATCATAGTTGACAGTACCAACGTATACTGCGTACCACAGTTGACAGTACCAACATATACTGTGTACCACAGTTGACAGTACCAACATATACCGTGCACCATAGTTGACAGTATCAACGTATATGTGTACCACTGTTGTCAGTACTAACATATGCTGTTTACCACAGTTGACAGTACCAACATATACTGTGTACCACAGTTGACAGAACCAACGTATACTGTGTACCATAGTTGACAGTACCAACATATACTGTGTAGCTCAGTTTACAATATCAACATATACTGTGTACCACAGTTGACAGTACCAACAGATACTGTGTACCACAGTTGACAGTACCAACGTATACTGTGTACCATAGTTGACAGTACCAACATATACTGTGTACCACAGTTGACAGTACCAACATATACTGTGTAGCTCAGTTTACAATATCAACATATACTGTGTACCACAGTTGACAGTACCAACAGATACTGTGTACCACAGTTGACAGTACCAACGTATACTGTGTACCATAGTTGACAGTACCAACATATACTGTGTACCACAGTTGACAGTACCAACATATACTGTGTACCACAGTTGACAGTACCAACATATACTGTGTACCATAGTTGACAGTACCAACGTATACTGTGTACGACATTTGACAGTACCAACATATACTGTGTACCACAGTTGACTGTACCGACATATTCTGTGTACCACAGTTGACAGTACCAACATATACTGTGTACTACAGTTGACAGTACTAACATATACTGTGTACCACAGTTGACAGTACCAACATATACTGTGTACCACAGTTGACAGTACCAACGTATACTGTGTACCACAGTTGACAGTACCAACATATATGGTGTACCACAGTTAACAGTACCAACATATACTGTATACCACAGTTGACAGTACCAACGTATACGGTGTACCACAGTTGATAGTACCAACATATACTCTGTACCACAGTTGACAGTACCAACATATACTGTGTACCACAGTTGACAGTACCAACATATACCGTGTACCACGGTTGACTGTACCACCAACATATACTGTGTATCACAGTTGACTGTACCATCATATACTGTGTACCACAGTTGACAGGACCAACATATTCTGTGTACCACAGTTTAGAGTACTAACATATAATGTGTACCATAGTTGACAGTACCAACGTATACTGTGTACCACAGTTGACAGTACCAACATATACCGTGTACCACAGTTGACAGTACCTACATATACTGTGTACCAGAGTTGACAGTACCAACATATACTGTGTACCACAGTTGACAGTAGCAAAATATACCGTGTACCACAGTTGACATTACCAACATATACTGTGTACCACAGTTGACAGTAGCAACATATATTGTGTATCACAGTTGACAGTACCAACATATACCGTGTACAACAGTTGACAATACCAACGTATACTGTGTACCATAGTTGACAGTACCAACGTATACTGTGTAACACATTTGACAATACCATCATATAGGGTGTACCACAGTTGACAGTACCAACGTATACTGTGTACCACAGTTGACAGTACCATCATATCCTGTGTACCACAGTTGACAGTACTAACATATACTGTGTACCAGAGTTGACAGTACCAACATATACTGGGTACCACAGTTGACAGTACCAACATATACTGTGTACCAGTATTGACAGAACCAACGTACACTGTGTACCACAGTTAACAGTAGCAACATATACGGTGTACCACGGTTGACAGTACCAACGTATACTGTGTACCACTGTTGACAGTACCAACATATACAGTGTAACACAGTTGACAGTACCAACATATACTGTATACCACAGTTGACAGTACCAACATATACTGTGTACCATAGTTGACAGTACCAACGTATACTGTGTACCACAGTTGAGAGTACCAACATATACTGTGTACCATAATTGACAGTACCAACGTATTCTGTGTACCACAGTTGACAGTACCAACGTATACTGTGTACCACAGTTGACAGTACCAACTTATAATGTGTACCACAGTTGACAGTACTAATATATACTGTGTACCACAGTTGACAGTACCAACATATACTGTGTACCACAGTTGACAGTACTAACATATACTGTGTACCACAGTTGACAGTACCAACTTATACTGTGTACCACAGTTGACAGTACCAACATATACTGTGTACCACAGTGGACAGTACCAACGTATACTGTGTACCACAGTTGACAGTACCAACTTATACTGTGTACCACAGTTGACAGTACCAACTTATACTGTGTACCACAGTTGACAGTACTAATATATACTGTGTACCACAGTTGACAGTACCAACTTATACTGTGTACCAGAGTTGACAGTACCAACATATACTGTGTACCACAGTTGACAGTACCAACGTATACTGTGTACCACAGTTGACAGTACCAACGTATACTGTGTACCACAGTTGACAGTACCAACATATACTGTGTACAACAGTTGACAGTACCAACGTATACTTTGTACCACTGTTGACAGTACCAACGTATACTGTGTACCACAGTTGACAGTACCAACGTATACTGTGTACCACAGTTGACAGTACCAACATATACTGTGTACAACAGTTGACAGTACCAACGTATACTGTGTACCACAGTGGACAGTACCAACGTATATGTGTACAACATATTGACAGTACCAACATATACTGTGCACCACAGTTGAGAGTACCAACATATACTGTGTACCACAGTTGACAGTACCATCATATACTGTGTACCACAGTTGACAGTACCAACATATACTGTGTACCACAGTTGACAGTACTAACATATACTGTGTACCACAGTTGACAGTACCAACATATACTGTGTACCTCAGTTGACAATGTCAACATATACTGTGTACCACAGTTGACAGTACCAACATATACTGTGTACCAGAGTTGAGAGTACCAACATATACCGTGTACCACAGTTGATTGTACCAACATATAGTGTGTACCACAGTTGACAGTACCAACATATACTGTGTACCAGTGTTGACAGTACCAACGTATACTGTGTACCACAGTTAACAGTATCAACATATACTGTGTACCACAGTTGACAGTACCAACGTATACTGTGTACCACTGTTGACAGTACCAACATATACAGTGTACCACAGTTGACAGTACCAACATATACGGTGTACCACAGTTGACAGTACCAACATATACTGTTACCATAGTTGACAGTACCAACGTATACAGTGTACCACAGTTGACAGTACCAACATATACTGTGTACCACAGTTGACAGTACCAACATATACTATGTACCATAGTTGACAGTACCAACGTCTACTGTATACCACAGTTGACAGTACCAACATATACCGTGTACCACAGTTGACAGTACCAACATATATTGTGTACCACATTTGACAGTACCAACATATAACGTGTACCACATTTGACAGTACCAACGTATACTGTGTACCGCAGTTGACAGTACCAACATATACTGTGTACCACCGTTGACAGTACCAACATATACTGTGTATCAAAGTTGACAGTACCAACATATACCGTGTTACCACAGTTGAGAGTACCAACATATACTGTGTACCAAATTTGACAGTACCAACATATACTGTGTACCACTGTTGACAGTACCAACGTATACTGTGTACCACATTTAACAGTACCAACATATACTGTGTACCACAGTTATCAGTACCAACGTATACTGTGTACCACTGTTGACAGTACCAACATATACAGTGTACCACAGTTGACAGTACTAACATATACTGTGTACCATAGTTGACAGTACCAACGTATACTGCGTACCACAGTTGACAGTACCAACATATACTGTGTACCACAGTTGACAGTACCAACATATACTGTGTACCATAGTTGAGAGTATCAACGTATATGTGTACCACTGTTGTCAGTACTAACATATGCTGTTTACCACAGTTGACAGTACCAACATATACTGTGTACCACAGTTGACAGTACCAACATATCCTGTGTACCTCAGTTGACAGTACCAACATATACTGTGTACCACAGTTGACCGTACCAACATATACTATGTACCACAGTTGACAGTACCAACGTATACTGTGTACCTCAGTTGACAGTACCAACATATACTGTGTCCCACAGTTGACAGTACCAACATATACTGTGTACCACAGTTGACAGTACCAACATATACTGTGTACCACAGTTGACAGTACCAACATATACTGTGTACCATAGTTGACAGTACCAACGTATACAGTGTACCACATTTGACAGTACCAACATATACCATGTACCACAGTTGACTGTACCAACATATACTGTGTACCACAGTTGACAGTACCAACATATATTGTGTACCATAGTTGACAGTTCCAACGTATACTGTGTACCACAGTTAACAGTACCAACATATACTGTGTACCACAGTTGACAGTACCAACATATACTGTGTACCATAGTTGACAGTACCAACGTATACTGTGTACCATAGTTGACAGTACCAACATATACTGTGTCCCACAGTTGACAGTACCAACATATACTGTGTACCACAGTTGACAGTACCAACATATACTGTGTACCACAGTTGACATTACCAACATATACTGTGTACCATAGTTGACAGTACCAACGTATACTGTGTACCACAGTTGACAGTAGCAACATAAACAGTGTACCACAGTTGACAGTACCAACATATACTGTGTACCACAGTTGACAGTACCAACATATATTGTGTACCATAGTTGACAGTACCAACGTATACTGTGTACCACAGTTAACAGTACCAACATATACTGTGTACCACAGTTGACAGTACCAACATATACTGTGTACCATAGTTGACAGTACCAACGTATACTGTGTACCACAGTTGACAGTACCAATATATAATGTGTACCACCGTTGAGAGTACCAACATATACTGTGTATCACAGTTGACAGTACCAACATATACCGTGTTACCACAGTTGAGAGTACCAACATATACTGTGTACCACAGTTGACAGTACCAACATATAATGTGTACCACTGTTGACAGTACCAACGTATACTGTGTACCACATTTAACAGTAACAACATATACAGTGTACCACAGTTATCAGTACCAACGTACACTGTGTACCACTGTTGACAGTACCAACATATGCAGTGTACCACAGTTGACAGTACCAACATATACTGTGTACCACAGTTGAAAGTACCAAGGTATACACTGTACCACAGTTGAGAGTACCAACTTATACTGTGTACCACAGTTGACAGTACTAATATATACTGTGTACCACAGTTGACAGTACTAACATATACTGTGTACCACAGTTGACAGTACCAACGTATACTGTGTACCACAGTTGACAGTACCAACGTATATGTGTACCACTGTTGACAGTACTAACGTATACTGTGTACCACAGTTAAGAGTACCAACATATACTGTGTACCACAGTTGACAGTACCAACGTATACTGTGTACCACTGTTGACAGTACCAACATATACAGTGTACCACAGTTGACAGTACCAACATATACTGTGTACCACAGTTGAGAGTACCAACTTATACTGTGTACCATAGTTGACAGTACCAACGTATAATGTGTACCGCATTTGACAGTACCAACATATACTGTGTACCATATATGACAGTACCAACGTATACTGTGTACCTCAGTTGACAGTACCAACATATACCGTGTACCACAGTTGACAGTACCAACATATACTGTGTACCAGAGTTGACAGTACCAACATATACTGTTTACCACTGTTGACAGTACCAACATATACTGTGTACCACAGTTGACAGTACCAACGTATACTGTGTACCACAGTTGAGAGTACCAACATATACCGTGTACCACAGTTGACATTACCAACATATACTGTGTACCATAGTTGACAGTACCAACGTATACTGCGTACCACAGTTGACAGTACCAACATATACTGTGTACCACAGTTGCCAGTACCAACATATACTGTGTACCATAGTTGACAGTATCAACGTATATGTGTACCACTGTTGTCAGTACTAACATATGTTGTGTACCACAGTTGACAGTACCAACATATACTGTGTACCACAGTTGACAGTACCGACATATCCTGTGTACATCAGTTGACAGTACCAACATATACTGTGTACCACAGTTGATCGTACCAACATATACTGTGTACCACAGTTGACAGTACTAACGTATACTGTGTACCACAGTTGACAGTACCAACATATACTGTGTCCCACAGTTGACAGTACCAACGTATACTGTGTACCACAGTTGAGAGTACCAACTTATACTGTGTACCACAGTTGACAGTACTAATATATACTGTGTACCACAGTTGAGAGTACCAAAATATACTGTGTACCACAGTTGACAGTACTAACATATACTGTGTACCACAGTTGACGGTATCCACGTATGTGTACCACAGTTGACAGTATCAACGTATATCTGTACCACATATTGACAGTACCAACATATACTGTGTACCACAGTTGACAGTACCAACATATATTGTGTACCATAGTTGACAGTACCAACGTATACTGTGTACCACAGTTGACAGTACCAACATATACTGTGTACCACAGTTGACAGTACCAACATATACTGTGTACCATAGTTGACAGTACCAACGTATACTGTGTACCACAGTTGACAGTACCAAAATATACCGTCTACCACAGTTGACAGTACCAACATATACTGTGTACCAGATTTGACATTACCAACATATACTGTGTACCACAGTCGACAGTACCAACATATACCGTGTACCACAGTTGACAGTACCAACTTATACTGTGTACCACAGTTGACAGTACCAACATATAATGTGTAGCACCGTTGACAGTACCAACATATACTGTGTATCACAGTTGACAGTACCAACATATACTGTTTTACCACAGTTGAGAGTAACAACATATACTGTGTACCACAGTTGACAGTACCAACATATAATGTGTACCACTGTTGACAGTACCAACGTATACTGTGTACTACATTTAACAGTAACAACATATACAGTGTACCACAGTTATCAGTACCAACGTTCACTGTGTACCACTGTTGACAGTACCAACATAAACTGTGTACCACAGTTGACAGTACCAACATATACTGTGTACCACAGTTGACAGTACCAACGTATACTGTGTACCACAGTTGAGAGTACCAACTTATACTGTGTACCACTGTTGACAGTACTAACGTATACTGTGTACCACAGTTAAGAGTACCAACATATACTGTGTACCACAGTTGACAGTACCAACGTATACTGTGTACCACTGTTGACAGTACCAACATATACAGTGTACCACAGTTGACAGTACCAACATATCCTGTGTACCACAGTTGACAGTACCAACTTATACTGTGTACCATAGTTGACAGTACCAACGTATACTGTGTACCGCAGTGTACAGTACCAACATATACTGTGTACCATATATGACAGTACCAATGTATACTGTTTACCTCAGTTGACAGTACCGACATATACCGTGTACCACAGTTGACAGTACCAACATATACTGTGTACCAGAGTTGACAGTACCAACATATACTGTTTACCACTGTTGACAGTACCAACATATACTGTGTACCAGAGTTGACAGTACCGACGTATACTGTGCACCACAGTTGAGAGTACCAACATATACCGTGTACCACAGTTGACATTACCAACATATACTGTGTACCATAGTTGACAGTACCAACGTATACTGCGTACCACAGTTGACAGTACCAACATATACTGTGTACCATAGTTGACAGTATCAACGTATATGTGTAGCATTGTTGTCAGTAATAACATATGCTGTGTACCACAGTTGACAGTACCGACATATCCTGTGTACATCAGTTGACAGTACCAACATATACTGTGTACCACAGTTGACAGTACCAACATATACTGTGTACCACAGTTGACAGTACCAACGTATACTGTGTACCACAGTTGACAGTACCAACTTATAATGTGTACCACAGTTGACAGCACTAATATATACTGTGTCCCAGAGTTGAGAGTACCAACATATACTGTGTACCACAGTTGACAGTACTAACATATACTGTGTACCACAGTTGACAGTATCCACGTATGTGTACCACAGTTGACAGTATCAATGTATATCTGTACCACATATTGACAGTACCAACATATACTGTGTACCACAGTTGACAGTACCAACGTATACTGTGTACCACAGTTGACAGTACCAACGTATACTCTGTACCACAGTTGACAGTACCAACATATACTGTGTACCACAGTTAACAGTACCAACGTATACTTTGTACCACAGTTGACAGTACCAACGTATACTGTGTACCACAGTTGACAGTACCAACGTATATGTGTACAACATATTGACAGTACCAACATATACTGTGTACCACAGTTGACAGTACCAACATATACTGTGTACCACAGTTGACAGTACCAACATATACTGTGTACCACAGTTGACAGTACGAACATATACTGTGTACCACAATTGACAGTACTAACATATACTGTGTAACACAGTTGAGCGTACCAATATATACTGTGTACCTCAGTTGACAATATCAACATATACTGTGTACCACAGTTGACAGTACCAAAATAAACTTATATGTGTACAACATATTGACAGTACCAACATATACAGTGTACCAACATATACTGTGTACCACAGTTGAGAGTACCAACATATACTGTGTATCAGAGTTGACAGTACCAACATATACCGTGTACCACAGTTGACAGTACCAAGGTATACTGTGTACCACAGTTGACAGTACCAACGTATACTGTGTACCACAGTGGACAGTACCAACGTATATGTGTACAACATATTGACAGTAGCAACATATACAGTTTACCAACATATACTGTGTACCACAGTTGAGAGTACCAACACATACTGTGTATCACAGTTGACAGTACCAACATATACCGTGTACCACAGTTGAGAGTACCAACATATACTGTGTATCACAGTTGACAGTACCAACATATACTGTGTACCACTGTTGACAGTACCAACGTATACTGTGTACCACAGTTAACAGTACCAACGTATACTGTGTACCACAGTTGACAGTAGCAACATATACAGTGTACCACAGTTGACAATACCAACATATACTGTGTACCACAGTTGACAGTACCAACATATATTGTGTACCATAGTTGACAGTACCAACGTATACTGTGTACCACAGTTGACAGTACCAACATATACTGTGTACCACAGTTGACAGTACCAGCATATACTGTGTACCATAGTTGACAGTACCAACGTATACTGTGTACCACAGTTGACAGTACCAAAATATACCGTCTACCACAGTTGACAGTACCAACATATACTGTGTACCACAGTCGACAGTACCAACATATACCGTGTACCACAGTT
This sequence comes from Eledone cirrhosa, assembly GCA_964016885.1. NCBI lineage: Eukaryota > Metazoa > Mollusca > Cephalopoda > Octopoda > Eledonidae > Eledone > Eledone cirrhosa. The sequence goes on from OZ024755.1 coordinate 44,784,425, forward strand.
GACAGTACCAACTTATACTGTGTACCACAGTTGACAGTACCAACATATAATGTGTACCACCGTTGACAGTACCAACATATACTGTGTACCACAGTTGACAGTACCATCATATACTGTATACCACAGTTGACAGTACCAACATATACTGTGTACCATAGTTGACTGTACTAACATATACTGTGTACCACAGTTGACAGTACCAACATATACTGTGTAGCTCAGTTTACAATATCAACATATACTGTGTACCACAGTTGACAGTACCAACAGATACTGTGTACCACAGTTGACAGTACCAACATATACCGTGTACCACAGTTGAGAGTACCAACATATACTGTGTATCACAGTTGACAGTACCAACATATACCGTGTACCACAGTTGAGAGTACCAACATATACTGTGTACCACAGTTGACAGTACCAACATATACTGTGTACCACTGTTGACAGTACCAACGTATACTGTGTACCACAGTTAACAGTACCAACATATACTGTGTACCACACTTGACAGTACCAACGTATACTATGTACCATAGTTGACAATACCAACGTATACTGTGTACCACAGTTGAGAGTACCAACTTATACCATGTACCACAGTTGACAGAACCTACATATACCGTGTACCACAGTTGACAGTACCAACATATACTTTGTACCACAGTTGACAGTACCAACATATACCGTGTACCACATTTGACAGTACCAACGTATACTGTGTACCACAGTTGACAGTACCAACATATACTGTGTACCACCGTTGACAGTACCAACATATACTGTGTATCACAGTTGACAGTACCAACATATACCGTGTTACCACATTTGAGAGTACCAACATTTACTGGGTAACGCAGTTGACATTACCAACATATATTGTGTACCACTGTTGACAGTACCAACGTATACTGTGTACCACATTTAACAGTACCAACATATACTGTGTACCACCGTTATCAGTACCAACGTATACAGTGTACCACTGTTGACAGTACCAACATATACAGTGTACCACATTTGACAGTACCAACATATAATGTGTATCATAGTTGACAGTACCAACGTATACTGCGTACCACAGTTGACAGTACCAACATATACTGTGTACCACAGTTGACAGTACCAACATATACCGTGCACCATAGTTGACAGTATCAACGTATATGTGTACCACTGTTGTCAGTACTAACATATGCTGTTTACCACAGTTGACAGTACCAACATATACTGTGTACCACAGTTGACAGAACCAACATATACTGTGTACCACAGTTGACAGTACCAACGTATACTGTGTACCATAGTTGACAGTACCAACATATACTGTGTACCACAGTTGACAGTACCAACATATACTGTGTACCACAGTTGACAGTACCAACATATACTGTGTACCATAGTTGACAGTACCAACGTATACTGTGTACGACATTTGACAGTACCAACATATACCGTGTACCACAGTTGACTGTACCGACATATTCTGTGTAGCACAGTTGACAGTACCAACATATACTGTGTACTACAGTTGACAGTACTAACATATACTGTGTACCACAGTTGACAGTACCAACATATACTGTGTACCACAGTTGACAGTACCAACGTATACTGTGTACCACAGTTGACAGTACCAACATATATGGTGTACCACAGTTAACAGTACCAACATATACTGTATACCACAGTTGACAGTACCAACGTATACGGCGTACCACAGTTGATAGTACCAACATATACTCTGTACCACAGTTGACAGTACCAACATATACTGTGTACCACAGTTGACAGTACCAACATATACCGTGTACCACGGTTGACTGTACCACCAACATATACTGTGTACCACAGTTGACTGTACCATCATATACTGTGTACCACAGTTGACAGGACCAACATATTCTGTGTACCACAGTTTAGAGTACTAACATATAATGTGTACCATAGTTGACACTACCAACGTATACTGTGTACCACAGTTGACACTACCAACATATACCGTGTACCACAGTTGACAGTACCTACATATACTGTGTACCAGAGTTGACAGTACCAACATATACTGTGTACCACAGTTGACAGTAGCAAAATATACCGTGTACCACAGTTGACATTACCAACATATACTGTGTACCACAGTTGACAGTAGCAACATATATTGTGTATCACAGTTGACAGTACCAACATATACCGTGTACAACAGTTGACAATACCAACGTATACTGTGTACCATAGTTGACAGTACCAACGTATACTGTGTAACACATTTGACAATACCATCATATAGGGTGTACCACAGTTGACAGTACCAACATATACTGTATACCACAGTTGACAGTACCAACATATACTGTGTACCATAGTTGACAGTACCAACGTATACTGTGTACCACAGTTGAGAGTACCAACATATAGTGTGTACCATAATTGACAGTACCAACGTATTCTGTGTACCACAGTTGACAGTACCAACGTATACTGTGTACCACAGTTGACAGTACCAACTTATAATGTGTACCACAGTTGACAGTACTAATATATACTGTGTACCACAGTTGACAGTACCAACATATACTGTGTACCACAGTTGACAGTACTAACATATACTGTGTACCACAGTTGACAGTACCAACTTATACTGTGTACCACAGTTGACAGTACCAACATATACTGTGTACCACAGTGGACAGTACCAACGTATACTGTGTACCACAGTTGACAGTACCAACTTATACTGTGTACCACAGTTGACAGTACCAACTTATACTGTGTACCACAGTTGACAGTACTAATATATACTGTGTACCACAGTTGACAGTACCAACTTATACTGTGTACCAGAGTTGACAGTACCAACATATACTGTGTACCACAGTTGACAGTACCAACGTATACTGTGTACCACAGTTGACAGTACCAACGTATACTGTGTACCACAGTTGACAGTACCAACATATACTGTGTACAACAGTTGACAGTACCAACGTATACTTTGTACCACTGTTGACAGTACCAACGTATACTGTGTACCACAGTTGACAGTACCAACGTATACTGTGTACCACAGTTGACAGTACCAACATATACTGTGTACAACAGTTGACAGTACCAACGTATACTGTGTACCACAGTGGACAGTACCAACGTATATGTGTACAACATATTGACAGTACCAACATATACTGTGCACCACAGTTGAGAGTACCAACATATACTGTGTACCACAGTTGACAGTACCAACATATACTGTGTACCACAGTTGACAGTACCAACATATACTGTGTACCACAGTTGACAGTACTAACATATACTGTGTACCACAGTTGACAGTACCAACATATACTGTGTACCTCAGTTGAAAATGTCAACATATACTGTGTACCACAGTTGACAGTACCAACATATACTGTGTACCAGAGTTGAGAGTACCAACATATACCGTGTACCACAGTTGATTGTACCAACATATAGTGTGTACCACAGTTGACAGTACCAACATATACTGTGTACCAGTGTTGACAGTACCAACGTATACTGTGTACCACAGTTAACAGTATCAACATATACTGTGTACCACAGTTGACAGTACCAACGTATACTGTGTACCACTGTTGAGAGTACCAACATATACAGTGTACCACAGTTGACAGTACCAACATATACGGTGTACCACAGTTGACAGTACCAACATATACTGTTACCATAGTTGACAGTACCAACGTATACAGTGTACCACAGTTGACAGTACCAACATATACTGTGTACCACAGTTGACAGTACCAACATATACTATGTACCATAGTTGACAGTACCAACGTCTACTGTATACCACAGTTGACAGTACCAACATATACCGTGTACCACAGTTGACAGTACCAACATATACTGTGTACCACATTTGACAGTACCAACATATAACGTGTACCACATTTGACAGTACCAACGTATACTGTGTACCGCAGTTGACAGTACCAACATATACTGTGTACCACCGTTGACAGTACCAACATATACTGTGTATCAAAGTTGACAGTACCAACATATACCGTGTTACCACAGTTGAGAGTACCAACATATACTGTGTACCAAATTTGACAGTACCAACATATACTGTGTACCACTGTTGACAGTACCAACGTATACTGTGTACCACATTTAACAGTACCAACATATACTGTGTAGCACAGTTATCAGTACCAACGTATACTGTGTACCACTGTTGACAGTACCAACATATACAGTGTACCACAGTTGACAGTACTAACATATACTGTGTACCATAGTTGACAGTACCAACGTATACTGCGTACCACAGTTGACAGTACCAACATATACTGTGTACCACAGTTGACAGTACCAACATATACTGTGTACCATAGTTGAGAGTATCAACGTATATGTGTACCACTGTTGTCAGTACTAACATATGCTGTTTACCACAGTTGACAGTACCAACATATACTGTGTACCACAGTTGACAGTACCAACATATCCTGTGTACCTCAGTTGACAGTACCAACATATACTGTGTACCACAGTTGACCGTACCAACATATACTATGTACCACAGTTGACAGTACCAACGTATACTGTGTACCTCAGTTGACAGTACCAACATATACTGTGTCCCACAGTTGACAGTACCAACATATACTGTGTACCACAGTTGACAGTACCAACATATATGTGTACCACAGTTGACAGTACCAACATATACTGTGTACCATAGTTGACAGTACCAACGTATACAGTGTACCACATTTGACAGTACCAACATATACCATGTACCACAGTTGACTGTACCAACATATACTGTGTACCACAGTTGACAGTACCAACATATATTGTGTACCATAGTTGACAGTACCAACGTATACTGTGTACCACAGTTAACAGTACCAACATATACTGTGTACCACAGTTGACAGTACCAACATATACTGTGTACCATAGTTGACAGTACCAACGTATACTGTGTACCATAGTTGACAGTACCAACATATACTGTGTCCCACAGTTGACAGTACCAACATATACTGTGTACCACAGTTGACAGTACCAACATATACTGTGTACCACAGTTGACATTACCAACATATACTGTGTACCATAGTTGACAGTACCAACGTATACTGTGTACCACAGTTGACAGTAGCAACATAAACAGTGTACCACAGTTGACAGTACCAACATATACTGTGTACCACAGTTGACAGTACCAACATATATTGTGTACCATAGTTGACAGTACCAACGTATACTGTGTACCACAGTTAACAGTACCAACATATACTGTGTACCACAGTTGACAGTACCAACATATACTGTGTACCATAGTTGACAGTACCAACGTATACTGTGTACCACAGTTGACAGTACCAAAATATACCGTCTACCACAGTTGACAGTACCAACATATACTGTGTACCAGATTTGACAGTACCAACATGTACTGTGTACCACAGTCGACAGTACCAACATATACCGTGTACCACGGTTGACAGTACCAACTTATACAGCGTACCACAGTTGACAGTACCAATATATAATGTGTACCACCGTTGAGAGTACCAACGTATACTGTGTACCACATTTAACAGTAACAACATATACAGTGTACCACAGTTATCAGTACCAACGTACACTGTGTACCACTGTTGACAGTACCAACATATGCAGTGTACCACAGTTGACAGTACCAACATATACTGTGTACCACAGTTGAAAGTACCAAGGTATACACTGTACCACAGTTGAGAGTACCAACTTATACTGTGTACCACAGTTGACAGTACTAATATATACTGTGTACCACAGTTGACAGTACTAACATATACTGTGTACCACAGTTGACAGTACCAACGTATACTGTGTACCACAGTTGACAGTACCAACGTATATGTGTACCACTGTTGACAGTACTAACGTATACTGTGTACCACAGTTAGGAGTACCAACATATACTGTGTACCACAGTTGACAGTACCAACGTATACTGTGTACCACTGTTGACAGTACCAACATATACAGTGTACCACAGTTGACAGTACCAACATATACTGTGTACCACAGTTGAGAGTACCAACTTATACTGTGTACCATAGTTGACAGTACCAACGTATAATGTGTACCGCATTTGACAGTACAACATATACTGTGTACCATATATGACAGTACCATCGTATACCGTGTACCACAGTTGACAGTACCAACATATACTGTGTACCAGAGTTGACAGTACCAACATATACTGTTTACCACTGTTGACAGTACCAACATATACTGTGTACCACAGTTGACAGTACCAACGTATACTGTGTACCACAGTTGAGAGTACCAACATATACCGTGTACCACAGTTGACATTACCAACATATACTGTGTACCATAGTTGACAGTATCAACGTATATGTGTACCACTGTTGTCAGTACTAACATATGCTGTGTACCACAGTTGACAGTACCAACATATACTGTGTACCACAGTTGACAGTACCGACATATCCTGTGTACATCAGTTGACAGTACCAACATATACTGTGTACCACAGTTGATCGTACCAACATATACTGTGTACCACAGTTGACAGTACTAACGTATACTGTGTACCACAGTTGACAGTACCAACATATACTGTGTCCCACAGTTGACAGTACCAACGTATACTGTGTACCACAGTTGAGAGTACCAACTTATACTGTGTACCACAGTTGACAGTACTAATATATACTGTGTACCACAGTTGAGAGTACCAAAATATACTGTGTACCACAGTTGACAGTACTAACATATACTGTGTACCACAGTTGACGGTATCCACGTATGTGTACCACAGTTGACAGTATCAACGTATATCTGTACCACATATTGACAGTACCAACATACACTGTGTACCACAGTTGACAGTACCAACATATATTGTGTACCATAGTTGACAGTACCAACGTATACTGTGTACCACAGTTGACAGTACCAACATATACTGTGTACCACAGTTGAGAGTACCAACATATACTGTGTACCATAGTTGACAGTACCAACGTATACTGTGTACCACAGTTGACAGTACCAAAATATACCGTCTACCACAGTTGACAGTACCAACATATACTGTGTACCAGATTTGACAGTACCAACATATACTGTGTACCACAGTCGACAGTACCAACATATACCGTGTACCACAGTTGACAGTACCAACTTATACTGTGTACCACAGTTGACAGTACCAACATATAATGTGTAGCACCGTTGACAGTACCAACATATACTGTGTATCACAGTTGACAGTACCAACATATACTGTTTTACCACAGTTGAGAGTAACAACATATACTGTGTACCACAGTTGACAGTACCAACATATAATGTGTACCACTGTTGACAGTACCAACGTATACTGTGTACCACATTTAACAGTAACAACATATACAGTGTACCACAGTTATCAGTACCAACGTTCACTGTGTACCACTGTTGACAGTACCAACATAAACTGTGTACCACAGTTGACAGTACCAACATATACTGTGTACCACAGTTGACAGTACCAACGTATACTGTGTACCACAGTTGAGAGTACCAACTTATACTGTGTACCACTGTTGACAGTACTAACGTATACTGTGTACCACAGTTAAGAGTACCAACATATACTGTGTACCACAGTTGACAGTACCAACGTATACTGTGTACCACTGTTGACAGTACCAACATATACAGTGTACCACAGTTGACAGTACCAACATATCCTGTGTACCACAGTTGACAGTACCAACTTATACTGTGTACCATAGTTGACAGTACCAACGTATACTGTGTACCGCAGTGTACAGTACCAACATATACTGTGTACCATATATGACAGTACCAACGTATACTGTTTACCTCAGTTGACAGTACCGACATATACCGTGTACCACAGTTGACAGTACCAACATATACTGTGTACCAGAGTTGACAGTACCAACATATACTGTTTACCACTGTTGACAGTACCAACATATACTGTGTACCACAGTTGACAGTACCGACGTATACTGTGCACCACAGTTGAGAGTACCAACATATACCGTGTACCACAGTTGACATTACCAACATATACTGTGTACCATAGTTGACAGTATCAACATATGCTGTGTACCACAGTTGACAGTACCGACATATACTGTGTCCCACAGTTGACAGTACCAACATATACTGTGTACCACAGTTGACAGTACCAACGTATACTGTGTACCACAGTTGACAGTACCAACTTATAATGTGTACCACAGTTGACAGCACTAATATATACTGTGTCCCAGAGTTGAGAGTACCAACATATACTGTGTACCACAGTTGACAGTACTAACATATACTGTGTACCACAGTTGACAGTATCCACGTATGTGTACCACAGTTGACAGTATCAATGTATATCTGTACCACATATTGACAGTACCAACATATACTGTGTACCACAGTTGACAGTACCAACGTATACTGTGTACCACAGTTGACAGTACCAACGTATACTCTGTACCACAGTTGACAGTACCAACATATACTGTGTACCACAGTTAACAGTACCAACGTATACTGTGTACCACAGTTGACAGTACCAACGTATACTGTGTACCACAGTTGACAGTACCAACGTATATGTGTACAACATATTGACAGTACCAACATATACTGTGTACCACAGTTGACAGTACCAACATATACTGTGTACCACAGTTGACAGTACCAACATATACTGTGTACCACAGTTGACAGTACGAACATATACTGTGTACCACAATTGACAGTACTAACATATACTGTGTAACACAGTTGAGCGTACCAATATATACTGTGTACCTCAGTTGACAATATCAACATATACTGTGTACCACAGTTGACAGTACCAAAATAAACTTATATGTGTACAACATATTGACAGTACCAACATATACAGTGTACCAACATATACTGTGTACCACAGTTGAGAGTACCAACATATACTGTGTATCACAGTTGACAGTACCAACATATACCGTGTACCACAGTTGACAGTACCAAGGTATACTGTGTACCACAGTTGACAGTACCAACGTATACTGTGTACCACAGTGGACAGTACCAACGTATATGTGTACAACATATTGACAGTAGCAACATATACAGTTTACCAACATATACTGTGTACCACAGTTGAGACTACCAGCACATACTGTGTATCACAGTTGACAGTACCAACATATACCGTGTACCACAGTTGAGAGTACCAACTTATACTGTGTATCACAGTTGACAGTACCAACATATACTGTGTACCACTGTTGACAGTACCAACGTATACTGTGTACCACAGTTAACAGTACCAACGTATACTGTGTACCACAGTTGACAGTAGCAACATATACAGTGTACCACAGTTGACAATACCAACATATACTGTGTACCACAGTTGACAGTACCAACATATATTGTGTACCATAGTTGACAGTACCAACGTATACTGTGTACCACAGTTGACAGTACCAACATATACTGTGTACCACAGTTGACAGTACCAACATATACTGTGTACCATAGTTGACAGTACCAACGTATACTGTGTACCACAGTTGACAGTACCGAAATATACCGTCTACCACAGTTGACAGTACCAACATATACTGTGTACCACAGTCGACAGTACCAACATATACCGTGTACCACAGTTGACAGTACCAACTTATACTGTGTACCACAGTTGACAGTACCAACATATAATGTGTACCACCGTTGACAGTACCAACATATACTGTGTACCACAGTCGACAGTACCAACATATACCGTGTACCACAGTTGACAGTACCAACTTATACTGTGTACCACAGTTGACAGTACCAACATATAATGTGTACCATAGTTGACAGTACCAACGTATACTGTGTACCACAGTTAAGAGTACCAACATATACTGTGTACCACAGTTGACAGTACCAACGTATACTGTGTACCACTGTTGACAGTACCAACATATACAGTGTACCACAGTTGACAGTACCAACATATCCTGTGTACCACAGTTGACAGTACCAACTTATACTGTGTACCATAGTTGACAGTACCAACGTATACTGTGTACCGCAGTGTACAGTACCAACATATACTGTGTACCATATATGACAGTACCAACGTATACTGTTTACCTCAGTTGACAGTACCGACATATACCGTGTACCACAGTTGACAGTACCAACGTATACTGTGTACCACAGTTGAGAGTACCAACTTATACTGTGTACCACTGTTGACAGTACTAACGTATACTGTGTACCACAGTTAAGAGTACCAACATATACTGTGTACCACAGTTGACAGTACCAACGTATACTGTGTACCACTGTTGACAGTACCAACATATACAGTGTACCACAGTTGACAGTATAAGTTGGTACCAACATATAATGTGTACCACCGTTGACAGTACCAACATATACTGTGTACCACAGTCGACAGTACCAACATATACCGTGTACCACAGTTGACAGTACCAACTTATACTGTGTACCACAGTTGACAGTACCAACATATAATGTGTACTAATATATACTGTGTACCACAGTTGAGAGTACGAACATATACTGTGTACCACAGTTGACAGTATCCACGTATGTGTACCACAGTTGACAGTATCCACGTATGTGTACCACAGTTGACAGTATCAACGTATATCTGTACCACATATTGACAGTACCAACATATACTGTGTACCGCAGTTGACAGTACCAACGTATACTGTGTACCACAGTTGACAGTACCAACATATACTGTGTACCACAGTTGACAGTACCAACGTATATTGTGTACCACTGTTGACAGTACCAACATATACAGTGTACCACAGTTGACAGTACCAACATATACTGTGTACCAGAGTTGACAGTACCAACATATACTGTTTACCACTGTTGACAGTACCAACATATACTGTGTACCACAGTTGACAGTACCAACGTACACTGTGTACCACAGTTGAGAGTACCAACATATACCGTGTACCACAGTTGACATTACCATAATATACTGTGTACCATATTTGACAGTACCAACGTATACTGCGTACCACAGTTGACAGTACCAACATATACTGTGTACCACAGTTGACAGTACCAACATATACTGTGTACCATAGTTGACAGTGCCAACGTATACTGTGTACCACAGTTGACAGTACCAGCATATACCGTGTACCACAGTTGAGAGTACCAACATATACTGTGTACCAGAGTTGACAGTACCAACATATACTGTGTACCAATGTTGACAGTACCAACATATACTGTGTACCACGGTTGACAGTACCAACGTATACTGTGTACCAGAGTTAACAGTACCAACATATACTGTGTACCACTGTTGACAGTACCAACATATACTGTGAACCACAATTGACAGTACCAACGTATACTGTGTACCACAGTTGACAGTACCAACATATACTGTGTACCACAGTTGACAGTACTAATATATAATGTGTACCACAGTTGACAGTACCAACGTATACTGTGTACCGCTGTTGACAGTACCAACATATACTGTGTACCATATATGACAGTACCAACATATACTGTGTACCACAGTTGACAGTACTAACATATACTCTGTACCACAGTTGACAGTATCCACGTATATGTGTACCACAGTTGACAGTATCAACGTATATGTGTACCACATATTGACAGTACCAACATATACTGTGTACCACAGTTGACAGTACCAACATATACTGTGTACCACAGTTGACAGTACCAACATATACTGTGTACCACAGTTGACAGTACTAACATATACTGTGTACCACAGTTGACAGTACCAACTTATACTGTGTACCATAGTTGACAGTACCAACGTATACTGTGTACCGCTGTTGACAGTACCAACATATACTGTGTACCATATATGACAGTACCAACGTATACTGTGTACCACAGTTGACAGTAGCAACTTATACTGTGTACCACGGTTGACAGTACCAACGTATATGTGTACCACAGTTGACAGTACCAACATATACTGTGTACCACAGTTGACAGTACCAACGTATACTGTGTACCACAGTTGACAGTACCAACGTATAATGTGTACCACAGTGGACAGTACCAACGTATATCTGTACAACATATTGACAGTACCAACATATACTGTGTACCCCAGTTGACAGTACCAACATATACTGTGTACCACATTTGACAGTACCAACATATACTGTGTACCATAGTTGACAGTACCAACATATACTGTATACCACAGTTGACAGTACTAACATATACTGTGTACCACAGATGAGAGTACCAATATATACTGTGTACCTCAGTTGACAATATCAACATATACTGTGTACCACAGTTGACAGTACCAACATATACTGTGTACCACAGTTGAGAGTACCAACATATACCGTGTACTACAGTTGACAGTACCAACATATACTGTGTACCACAGTTGACGGTAACAACATATACTGTGTACCACAGTTGACAGTACCAACATATACTGTGTACCACAGTTGACAGTACCAATATATACTGTGTACCAGAGTTGGCAGTACCAACATATACTGTGTACCACAGTTGACAGTACCAACATATACAGTGTACCACAGTTGACAGAACCAACAATTACTGTGTACCACAGTTGACAGTACCTATATATACTGTGTGCCACTGTTCACAGTACCAACATATACGGTGTAACACAGTTGACAATACCAACGTATACTGTGTACCACAGTTGACAGTACCAACATATACTGTGTACCACAGTTGACAGTACCAACGTATAACGTGTACCGCAGTTGAAAGTACCAACGTATACTGTGTACCATAGTTGACATTACCAACATATAATGTGTACCACAGTTGACAGTACCAACATATACTGTGTACCACAGTTGACAGTACTAACATATATTATGTACCAGAGTTGACAGTACTGACATATACTGTGTACCATAGTTGACAGTACCAACATATATTGTGTACCACAGTTGACAGTACCAACATATACTGTGTACCACAGTTGACAGTACTCACATATACTGGGTACCACAGTTGACAGTACCAACATAAACTGTGTACCACAGTTGACAGTACCAACATATACTGTGTACCACAGTTGAAAGTACCAACGTATACTGTGTACCACAGTTGACAGTACCAACAAATACTGTGTACCACAGTTGACAGTACCAACATATACTGTGTACCACATTTGACAGTACCAACATTTACTGTGTACCACAGTTGAGAGTACCAACATATAGTGTGTACCATAGTTGTCAGTACTAACATATACTGTGTACCACAGTTGACAGTACCAACATATACTGTGTACCATAGTTGACAGTACCAACAGATACTGTGTAGCTCAGTTGACAGTATCAACATATACTGTGTACCACAGTTGACAGTACCAGCATATACTGTGTACCACACTTGAGAGTACCAACATATACTGTATATCACAGTTGACAGTAGCAACATATACCGTGTACCACAGTTGAGAGTACCAACATATACTGTGTACCACAATTGACAGTACCAACATATACTGTGTACCACTGTTGACAGTACCAACATATACTGTGTACCACAATTGACAGTACCAACGTATACTGTGTACCACAGTTGACAGTACCAACGTATACTGTGTACCACAGTTGACAGTTCCAACATATACTGTGTACCACAGTTGACAGTACCAACGTATACTGTGTACCACAGTTGACAGTAACAACGTATACTGTGTACCACAGTGGACAGTACCAACGTATATGTGTACAATATATTGACAGTAGCAACATATACTGTGTACCACAGTTGACAGTACCAACATATACTGTGTACCACAGTTGACAGTACCATCATATACTGTGTACCACAGTTGACAGTACCAACATTTACTCTATACCACAGTTGACAGTACTAACATATACTGTGTACCTCAGTTGACAGTACCAACATATACTGTGTACCTCAGTTGACAATATCAACATATACTGTGTACCACAGTTGACAGTACCAACATATACTGTGTACCAGAGTTGAGAGTGCCAACATATACTGTGTATCACAGTTGACAGTACCAACATATACCGTGTATCACGGTTGATTGTACCAACATATACTGTGTACCACAGTTGACAGTATCAACATATACTGTTACCATAGTTGACAGTACCAACGTATACTGTGTACCACAGTTGACAATACCAACATATACTGTGTACCACAGTTGACAGTACCAACATATACTATGTACAATAGTTGACAGTACCAACGTATACTGTGTACCACAGTTGACAGTACCAACATATACAGTGTACCACAGTTGACAGTACCAATACATGCTGTGTACCACAGTTGACAGTACCAACATTTACTGTGTACCACAGTTGACAGAACCAACATATAACGTGTACCACATTTGATAGTACCAACGTATATTGTGTACCACAGTTGACAGTACCAACATATACTGTGTACCACCGTTGACAGTACCAACATATACTGTGTATCACAGTTGACAGTACCAACATATACCGTGTTACAACAGTTGAGAGTACCAATATATACTGTGTACCACAGTTGACAGTACCAACATATACTGTCTACCACTGTTGACAGTATCAACGTATACTGTGTACCACATTTAACAGTACCAACATATACTGTGTACCACAGTTATCAGTACCAACGTATACTGTGTACCACTGTTGACAGTACCAACATATACTGTGTACCACACTTGACAGTACCAACGTATACTGTGTACCACAGTTGACAGTACCAACATATACAGTGTACCACATTTGACAGTACTAATATATAATGTGTACCACAGTTGACAGTACAAACATATACTGTGTACCACAGTTGACAGTATCCACGTATATGTGTACCACATATTGACAGTACCAACATATACTGTGTACCAGAGTTGAGAGTACCAACGTATACTGTGTACCACAGTTGACAGTACCAACGTATACTGCGTACCACAGTTGACAGTACCAACATATACTGTGTACCACAGTTGACAGTACCAACGTATACTGTGTACCAAAGTTGACAGTATCAACGTATATGTGTACCACATATTGACAGTACCAACATATACTAGGCACCACCGTTGACAGTACCAACGTATACTGTGTACCACAGTTGACAGTAACAACGTATAATGTGTACCACAGTTGACAGTACCAACGTATACTGTGTACCACAGTTGACAGTACCAACATATACAGTGCACCACAGTTGACAGTACCAACATATACTGTGTACCACAGTTGACAGTACCAACATATACTGTGTACCATAGTTGACAGTACCAACGTATACTGTGTACCACATTTGACAGTACCAACATATACCGTGTACCACAGTTGATAGTACCAATACATACTGTGTACCATAGTTGACAGTACCAACATATACTGTGTACCATAGTTGACAGTACCAACGTATACTCTGTACCACACTTGACAGTACCAACGTATACTGTGTACCACAGTTGACAGTACCAACATATACAGTGTACCACATTTGACAGTACTAATATATAATGTGTACCACAGTTGACAGTACAAACATATACTGTGTACCACAGTTGACAGTATCCACGTATATGTGTACCACATATTGACAGTACCAACATATACTGTGTACCAGAGTTGAGAGTACCAACGTATACTGTGTACCACAGTTGACAGTACCAACGTATACTGTGTACCACAGTTGACAGTACCAACATATACTGTGTACCACAGTTGACAGTACCAACGTATACTGTGTACCAAAGTTGACAGTATCAACGTATATGTGTACCACATATTGACAGTACCAACATATACTGTGTACCACAGTTGACAGTACCAACATATACTGTGTACCACAGTTGACAGTACCAACGTATACTGTGTACCAAAGTTGACAGTATCAACGTATATGTGTACCACATATTGACAGTACCAACATATACTAGGCACCACCGTTGACAGTACCAACGTATACTGTGTACCACAGTTGACAGTACCAACGTATAATCTGTACCACATTTGAGAGTACCAACATATACCGTGTACCACAGTTGACAGTACCAATATATACTGTGTACCACAGTTGACAGTACCAACATATACTCTGTACCACAGTTGACAGTACTAACATATACTGTGTACCAGAGTTGACAGTACCAACATATACTGTGTACCAGAGTTGACAGTACTTGCATATACAGTGTACCACAGTTGACAGTACCAACATATACTGTGTACCACAGTTGACAGTACCAACATATACTGGGTACCACAGTTGACAATACCATCATATACTGTGTACCACAGTTGACACTACCAACATAAACTGTGTACCAGAGTTGACAGTTCCAACATATACTGTGTACCACAGTTGAAAGTACCAACGTATACTGTGTACCACAGTTGACAGTACCAACTTATACTGTTTACCACAGTTGACAGTACCAACATATACTGTGTACCAAAGTTGACAGTACCAACGTATACTGTGTACCACATTTGATAGTACCAACATATACTGTGTACCACAGTTGACAGTACCAACATATAGTGTGTACCACAGTTGGCAGTACCAACATATACTGTGTACCACATTTGATAGTACCAACATATACTGTGTACCACAGTTGACAGTACCAACATATAGTGTGTACCACAGTTGGCAGTACCAACATATACTGTGTACCACAGTTGACAGTACCAACACATACTATGTACCACAGTTGACAGTACCAACATATATTGTGTACCACGGTTGACAGTACCAACATATAATGGGTGCCACTGTTCACAGTACCAACATATACTGTGTACCACAGTTGACAATACCAACGTATACTGTGTACCACAGTTGACAGTACCAACATATACTGTGTACCACGGTTGACAGTACCAACGTATACTGTGTAACAAAGTTGACAATACCATCATATAGGGTGTACCACAGTTGACAGTACCAACATATACTGTGTACCACAGTTGACAGTACCATCATATACTGTGTACCATAGTTGACAGTACCAACGTATACGGTGTACCACAGTTGACAGTACCAACATATATTGGATACCACAGTTGACAGTACCAACATATACTGTGTACCACTGTTGACAGTACCAACGTATACTGTATACCACAGTTAACAGTACCAACATATACTGTGTACCACAATTGACAGTACCAACGTATACTGTGTACCACTGTTGACAGTACCAACATATACAGTATAACACAGTTGACAGTACCAACATATATAGTGTACCACATTTGACAGTACCAACATATACTGTGTACCATAGTTGACAGTACCAACGTATACGGTGTACCACAGTTGACAGTACTAACATATACTGTGTACCACAGTTGACAGTATCCACGTATGTGTACCACAGTTGACAGTATCAACGTATATCTGTACCACATATTGACAGTACCAACATATACTGTGTACCACAGTTGACAGTACCAACGTATACTGTGTACCACAGTTGACAGTACCAACGTATACTGTGTACCACAGTTGACATTACCAAGGTATACTGTGTACCACAGTGGACAGTACCAACGTATATGTGTATAACATATTGACAGTACCAACATATACTGTGTACCACAGTTGACAGTACCAACATATACTGTGTACCACAGTTGAGAGTACCAACATATACTGTGTACCACAGTTGACAGTACCAACGTATACTGTGTACCACAGTTGACAGTACCAACATATACTGTGTACCACAGTTGACAGTACCAACATATACTGTGTAACACAGTTGGCAGTACCAACATATACTGTGTACCACAGTTGAGAGTACCAACATATACTGTGTACCACAGTTGACAGTACCAACATATATTGTGTACCACAGTTGACAGTACCAACATATACTAGGTGCCACTGTTCACAGTACCAACATATACTGTGTACCACAGTTGACAATACCAACGTATTCTGCGTACCACAGTTGACAGTACCAACATATACTGTGTACCACAGTTGACAGTACCAACGTATACTGTGTAACACAGTTGACAATACCATCATATAGGGTGTTCCACAGTTGACAGTACCAACATATACTGTGTACCACATTTGACAGTACCATCGTATACTGACTACCACAGTTGACAGTACCAACGTATACTGTGTACCAAAGATCACAGTATCAACGTATATGTGTACCACATATTGACAGTACCAACATATACTGTGTACCACAATTGACAGTACCAACGTATACTGTGTACCACATTTGACAGTACCAAAGTATACTGTGTTTCACAGTTGACAGTACCAACATATACTGTGTACCTCAGTTGACAGTACCAACATATACTGTGTACCTCAGTTGACAGTACCAACATATACTGTGTACCACAGTTGACAGTACCAACATATACTGTGTACCAATGTTGACAGTACCAACATATACTGTGTACCACGGTTGACAGTACCAACGTATACTGTGTACCAGAGTTAACAGTACCAACATATACTGTGTACCACTGTTGACAGTACCAACATATACTGTGAACCACAATTGACAGTACCAACGTATACTGTGTACCACAGTTGACAGTACCAACATATACTGTGTACCACAGTTGACAGTACTAATATATAATGTGTACCACAGTTGACAGTACCAACGTATACTGTGTACCGCTGTTGACAGTACCAACATATACTGTGTACCATATATGACAGTACCAACATATACTGTGTACCACAGTTGACAGTACTAACATATACTCTGTACCACAGTTGACAGTATCCACGTATATGTGTACCACAGTTGACAGTATCAACGTATATGTGTACCACATATTGACAGTACCAACATATACTGTGTACCACAGTTGAGAGTACCAACATATACTGTGTACCACAGTTGACAGTACCAACATATACTGTGTACCACAGTTGACAGTACTAACATATACTGTGTACCACAGTTGACAGTACCAACTTATACTGTGTACCATAGTTGAGAGTACCAACGTATACTGTGTACCGCTGTTGACAGTACCAACATATACTGTGTACCATATATGACAGTACCAACGTATACTGTGTACCACAGTTGACAGTAGCAACTTATACTGTGTACCACGGTTGACAGTACCAACGTATATGTGTACCACAGTTGACAGTACCAACATATACTGTGTACCACAGTTGACAGTACCAACGTATACTGTGTACCACAGTTGACAGTACCAACGTATAATGTGTACCACAGTGGACAGTACCAACGTATATCTGTACAACATATTGACAGTACCAACATATACTGTGTACCCCAGTTGACAGTACCAACATATACTGTGTACCACATTTGACAGTACCAACATATACTGTGTACCATAGTTGACAGTACCAACATATACTGTATACCACAGTTGACAGTACTAACATATACTGTGTACCACAGTTGAGAGTACCAATATATACTGTGTACCTCAGTTGACAATATCAACATATACTGTGTACCACAGTTGACAGTACCAACATATACTGTGTACCACAGTTGAGAGTACCAACATATACCGTGTACTACAGTTGACAGTACCAACATATACTGTGTACCACAGTTGACGGTAACAACATATACTGTGTACCACAGTTGACAGTACCAACATATACTGTGTACCACAGTTGACAGTACCAATATATACTGTGTACCAGAGTTGGCAGTACCAACATATACTGTGTACCACAGTTGACAGTACCAACATATACAGTGTACCACAGTTGACAGAACCAACAATTACTGTGTACCACAGTTGACAGTACCTACATATACTGTGTGCCACTGTTCACAGTACCAACATATACGGTGTACCACAGTTGACAATACCAACGTATACTGTGTACCACAGTTGACAGTACCAACATATACTGTGTACCACAGTTGACAGTACCAACGTATAACGTGTACCGCAGTTGAAAGTACCAACGTATAATGTGTACCATAGTTGACATTACCAACATATAATGTGTACCACAGTTGACAGTACCAACATATACTGTGTACCACAGTTGACAATACTAACATATATTGTGTACCACAGTTGACAGTACCAACATATACTGTGTACCACAGTTGACAGTACCAACATATATTGTGTACCACAGTTGACAGTACCAACATAAACTGTGTACCACAGTTGACAGTACCAACAAATACTGTGTACCACAGTTGACAGTACCAACATATACTGTGTACCACATTTGACAGTACCAACATTTACTGTGTACCACAGTTGACAGTACCAACATATAGTGTGTACCATAGTTGTCAGTACTAACATATACTGTGTACCACAGTTGACAGTACCAACAAATACTGTGTACCATAGTTGACAGTACCAACAGATACTGTGTAGCTCAGTTGACAGTATCAACATATACTGTGTACCACAGTTGACAGTACCAGCATATACTGTGTACCACACTTGAGAGTACCAACATATACTGTATATCACAGTTGACAGTAGCAACATATACCGTGTACCACAGTTGAGAGTACCAACATATACTGTGTACCACAATTGACAGTACCAACATATACTGTGTACCACTGTTGACAGTACCAACATATACTGTGTACCACAATTGACAGTACCAACGTATACTGTGTACCACAGTTGACAGTACCAACGTATACTGTGTACCACAGTTGACAGTTCCAACATATACTGTGTACCACAGTTGACAGTACCAACGTATACTGTGTACCACAGTTGACAGTAACAACGTATACTGTGTACCACAGTGGACAGTACCAACGTATATGTGTACAATATATTGACAGTACCAACATATACTGTGTACCACAGTTGACAGTACCAACATATACTGTGTACCACAGTTGACAGTACCATCATATACTGTGTACCACAGTTGACAGTACCAACATTTACTCTATACCACAGTTGACAGTACTAACATATACTGTGTACCTCAGTTGACAGTACCAACATATACTGTGTACCTCAGTTGACAATATCAACATATACTGTGTACCACAGTTGACAGTACCAACATATACTGTGTACCAGAGTTGAGAGTGCCAACATATACTGTGTATCACAGTTGACAGCACCAACATATACCGTGTATCACGGTTGATTGTACCAACATATACTGTGTACCACAGTTGACAGTATCAACATATACTGTTACCATAGTTGACAGTACCAACGTATACTGTGTACCACAGTTGACAATACCAACATATACTGTGTACCACAGTTGACAGTACCAACATATACTATGTACAATAGTTGACAGTACCAACGTATACTGTGTACCACAGTTGACAGTACCAACATATACCGTGTACCACAGTTGACAGTACCAATACATGCTGTGTACCACAGTTGACAGTACCAACATTTACTGTGTACCACAGTTGACAGAACCAACATATAACGTGTACCACATTTGATAGTACCAACGTATATTGTGTACCACAGTTGACAGTACCAACATATACTGTGTACCACCGTTGACAGTACCAACATATACTGTGTATCACAGTTGACAGTACCAACATATACCGTGTTACAACAGTTGAGAGTACCAACATATACTGTGTACCACAGTTGACAGTACCAACATATACTGTCTACCACTGTTGACAGTATCAACGTATACTGTGTACCACATTTAACAGTACCAACATATACTGTGTACCACAGTTATCAGTACCAACGTATACTGTGTACCACTGTTGACAGTACCAACATATACTGTGTACCACACTTGACAGTACCAACGTATACTGTGTACCACAGTTGACAGTACCAACATATACAGTGTACCACATTTGACAGTACTAATATATAATGTGTACCACAGTTGACAGTACAAACATATACTGTGTACCACAGTTGACAGTATCCACGTATATGTGTACCACATATTGACAGTACCAACATATACTGTGTACCAGAGTTGAGAGTACCAACGTATACTGTGTACCACAGTTGACAGTACCAACGTATACTGTGTACCACAGTTGACAGTACCAACATATACTGTGTACCACAGTTGACAGTACCAACGTATACTGTGTACCAAAGTTGACAGTATCAACGTATATGTGTACCACATATTGACAGTACCAACATATACTAGGCACCACCGTTGACAGTACCAACGTATACTGTGTACCACAGTTGACAGTAACAACGTATAATGTGTACCACAGTTGACAGTACCAACGTATACTGTGTACCACAGTTGACAGTACCAACATATACAGTGCACCACAGTTGACAGTACCAACATATACTGTGTACCACAGTTGACAGTACCAACATATACTGTGTACCATAGTTGACAGTACCAACGTATACTGTGTACCACATTTGACAGTACCAACATATACCGTGTACCACAGTTGATAGTACCAATACATACTGTGTACCATAGTTGACAGTACCAACATATACTGTGTACCATAGTTGACAGTACCAACGTATACTCTGTACCACACTTGACAGTACCAACGTATACTGTGTACCACAGTTGACAGTACCAACATATACAGTGTACCACATTTGACAGTACTAATATATAATGTGTACCACAGTTGACAGTACAAACATATACTGTGTACCACAGTTGACAGTATCCACGTATATGTGTACCACATATTGACAGTACCAACATATACTGTGTACCAGAGTTGAGAGTACCAACGTATACTGTGTACCACAGTTGACAGTACCAACGTATACTGTGTACCACAGTTGACAGTACCAACATATACTGTGTACCACAGTTGACAGTACCAACGTATACTGTGTACCAAAGTTGACAGTATCAACGTATATGTGTACCACATATTGACAGTACCAACATATACTGTGTACCACAGTTGACAGTACCAACATATACTGTGTACCACAGTTGACAGTACCAACGTATACTGTGTACCAAAGTTGACAGTATCAACGTATATGTGTACCACATATTGACAGTACCAACATATACTAGGCACCACCGTTGACAGTACCAACGTATACTGTGTACCACAGTTGACAGTACCAACGTATACTCTGTACCACATTTGAGAGTACCAACATATACCGTGTACCACAGTTGACAGTACCAATATATACTGTGTACCACAGTTGACAGTACCAACATATACTCTGTACCACAGTTGACAGTACTAACATATACTGTGTACCAGAGTTGACAGTACCAACATATACTGTGTACCAGAGTTGACAGTACTGGCATATACAGTGTACCACAGTTGACAGTACCAACATATACTGTGTACCACAGTTGACAGTACCAACATATACTGGGTACCACAGTTGACAATACCATCATATACTGTGTACCACAGTTGACACTACCAACATAAACTGTGTACCAGAGTTGACAGTTCCAACATATACTGTGTACCACAGTTGAAAGTACCAACGTATACTGTGTACCACAGTTGACAGTACCAACTTATACTGTTTACCACAGTTGACAGTACCAACATATACTGTGTACCAAAGTTGACAGTACCAACGTATACTGTGTACCACATTTGATAGTACCAACATATACTGTGTACCACAGTTGACAGTACCAACATATAGTGTGTACCACAGTTGGCAGTACCAACATATACTGTGTACCACAGTTGACAGTACCAACACATACTATGTACCACAGTTGACAGTACCAACATATATTGTGTACCACGGTTGACAGTACCAACATATAATGGGTGCCACTGTTCACAGTACCAACATATACTGTGTACCACAGTTGACAATACCAACGTATACTGTGTACCACAGTTGACAGTACCAACATATACTGTGTACCACGGTTGACAGTACCAACGTATACTGTGTAACAAAGTTGACAATACCATCATATAGGGTGTACCACAGTTGACAGTACCAACATATACTGTGTACCACAGTTGACAGTACCATCATATACTGTGTACCATAGTTGACAGTACCAACGTATACGGTGTACCACAGTTGACAGTACCAACATATATTGGATACCACAGTTGACAGTACCAACATATACTGTGTACCACTGTTGACAGTACCAACGTATACTGTATACCACAGTTAACAGTACCAACATATACTGTGTACCACAATTGACAGTACCAACGTATACTGTGTACCACTGTTGACAGTACCAACATATACAGTATAACACAGTTGACAGTACCAACATATACTGTGTACCACATTTGACAGTACCAACATATACTGTGTACCATAGTTGACAGTACCAACGTATACGGTGTACCACAGTTGACAGTACTAACATATACTGTGTACCACAGTTGACAGTATCCACGTATGTGTACCACAGTTGACAGTATCAACGTATATCTGTACCACATATTGACAGTACCAACATATACTGTGTACCACAGTTGACAGTACCAACGTATACTGTGTACCACAGTTGACAGTACCAACGTATACTGTGTACCACAGTTGACATTACCAAGGTATACTGTGTACCACAGTGGACAGTACCAACGTATATGTGTATAACATATTGACAGTACCAACATATACTGTGTACCACAGTTGACAGTACCAACATATACTGTGTACCACAGTTGAGAGTACCAACATATACTGTGTACCACAGTTGACAGTACCAACGTATACTGTGTACCACAGTTGACAGTACCAACATATACTGTGTACCACAGTTGACAGTACCAACATATACTGTGTAACACAGTTGGCAGTACCAACATATACTGTGTACCACAGTTGAGAGTACCAACATATACTGTGTACCACAGTTGACAGTACCAACATATATTGTGTACCACAGTTGACAGTACCAACATATACTAGGTGCCACTGTTCACAGTACCAACATATACTGTGTACCACAGTTGACAATACCAACGTATTCTGTGTACCACAGTTGACAGTACCAACATATACTGTGTACCACAGTTGACAGTACCAACGTATACTGTGTAACACAGTTGACAATACCATCATATAGGGTGTTCCACAGTTGACAGTACCAACATATACTGTGTACCACATTTGACAGTACCATCGTATACTGACTACCACAGTTGACAGTACCAACGTATACTGTGTACCAAAGATCACAGTATCAACGTATATGTGTACCACATATTGACAGTACCAACATATACTGTGTACCACAATTGACAGTACCAACTTATACTGTGTACCACATTTGACAGTACCAAAGTATACTGTGTTCCACAGTTGACAGTACCAACATATACTGTGTACCTCAGTTGACAGTACCAACATATACTGTGTACCTCAGTTGACAGTATAAACATATACTGTGTACCACAGTTGACAGTACCAACATATACTGTTTTCCATAGTTGACAGTACTAACATATACTGTGTACCACAGTTCACAGTACCAACATATACTGTGTACCACAGTTGACAGTACCAACATATA
Source organism: Eledone cirrhosa (assembly GCA_964016885.1). Classification (NCBI taxonomy): domain Eukaryota; kingdom Metazoa; phylum Mollusca; class Cephalopoda; order Octopoda; family Eledonidae; genus Eledone; species Eledone cirrhosa. The sequence goes on from OZ024755.1 coordinate 44,809,958, forward strand.
CTGTGTACCATAGTTGACAGTACCAACGTATACTGTGTACCACAGTTGACAGTACCAACATATACTGTGTACCATAGTTGACAGAACCAACGTATACTCTGTACCATAGTTGACAGTACCAACATATAGCGTGTACCACAGTTGACAGTACCAACATATACTGTGTACCACAGTTGACAGTACCAACGTATACTGTGTACCACAGCTGACAGTACCAACATATACCGTCTACCAGAGTTGACAGTATCAACATATACTGTGTACCAGAGTTGACAGTACCATCATGTACTGTGTACCACAGTTGACAGTACCAACATATACTGTGTACCACAGTTGACAGTACCAACGTATACTGTGTACCACAGTTGACAGTACCAACATATAATGTGTACCACCGTTGACAGTACCAACATATACTGTGTATCACAGTTGACAGTACCAACATATACCGTGCTACCACAGTTGAGAGTACCGACATATACTGTGTACCACAGTTGACAGTACCAACATATAATGTGTACCACTGTTGACAGTACCAACGTATACTGTGTACCACATTTAACAGTACCAAAATATACTGTGTACCACAGTTATCAGTACCAACGTACACTGTCTACCACTGTTGACAGTACCAACATATACAGTGTACCACAGTTGACAGTACCAACATATACTGTGTACCTCAGTTGACAGTACCAACTTATACTGTGTACCACAATTGACAGTTCCAACATATACTGTGTACCACAATTGACAGTACCAACGTATACTGTGTTCCACAGTTGACAGTACCAACATATACTGTGTACCTCAGTTGACAGTACCAACATATACTGTGTACCTCAGTTGACAGTATAAACATATACTGTGTACCACAGTTGACAGTACCAACATATACTGTGTACCATAGTTGACAGTACTAACATATACTGTGTACCACAGTTGACAGTACCAACATATACTGTTTACCTCAGTTGACAGTATCAACATATACTGTGTACCACATTTGACAGTACCAACATATACTGTGTACGACAGTTGAGAGTACCAACATATACTGTTTATCACAGTTGACAGTACCAACATATACCGTGTACCACAGTTGAGAGTACCTACATATACTGTGTACCACAGTTGACAGTACCAACATATACTGTGTACCACTGTTGACAGTACCAACGTATACTGTGTACCACAGTTAACAGTACCATCATATACTGTGTACCACAGTTGACAGTACCAACGTATACTGTGTACCACAGTTGAAAGTAGCAACATATACAATGTACCACAGTTGACAGTACCAACATATACTGTGTACCACAGTTGACAGTACCAATATATACTGTGTACCATAGTTGACAGTACCAACGTACACTGTGTACCACAGTTGACAGTACCAACATATACTGTGTACCACAGTTGACAGTACCAACATATACTGTGTACCATAGTTGACAGTACCAACGTATACTGTGTACCACAGTTGACAATACCAACATATACCGTCTACCACAGTTGACGGTATCAACATATACTGTGTACCAGAGTTGACAGTACCAACATATACTGTGTACCACAGTTGACAGTACCAACATATACCGTGTACCACAGTTGACAGTACCAACGTATACTGTGTACTACAGTTGACAGTACCAACATATAATGTGTACCACCGTCGACAGTACCAACATATACTGTGTATCACAGTTGACAGTACCAACATATACCGTGCTACCACAGTTGAGAGTACCAACATATACTGTGTACCACAGTTGACAGTACCAACATATAATGTGTACCACTGTTGACAGTACCAACGTATACTGTGTACCACATTTAACAGTACCAACATATACTGTGTACCACAGTTATCAGTACCAACGTAAACTGTGTACCACTGTTGACAGTACCAACTTATACAGTGTACCACAGTTGACAGTACCAACATATACTGTGTACCACAGTTGACAGTACCAACATATACAGTGTACCACAGTTGACAGTACCAACATATACTGAGTACCACAGTTAACAGTACCAACATATGCTGTGTATCACAGTTGACTGTACCAACATATACCGTGTTACCACATTTGAGAGTACCAACATATAATGTGTACCACAGTTGACAGTACCAACATATACTGTGTACCACTGTGACAGTACCAACGTATACTGTGTACCACATTTAACAGTACCAACATATAATGTGTACGACAGTTGACAGTACCAACGTATACTGTGTACCACTGTTGACAGTACCAACTTATACAGTGTACTACAGTTGACAGTACCAACATATACTGTGTACCACAGTTGACAGTACCAACATATACTGTGTACCATAGTTGACAGTACCAACGTATACTGTGTACCACATTTGACAGTACCAACATATACCGTGTACCACAGTTGATAGTACCAATACATGCTGTGTACCATAGTTGACAGTACCAACATATACTGTGTACCATAGTTGACAGTACCAACGTATACTGTGTACCACAGTTGACAATACCAACATATACTGTGTACCACAGTTGACAGTACCAACATATACTGTGTACCACAGTTGACAGTACCAACGTATACTGTGTACCACATTTGACAGTACCAACGTATACTGTGTACCACATTTGAGAGTACCAACATATACCGTGTACCACAGTTGACAGTACCAATATGTACTGTGTACCACAGTTGACAGTACCAACATATACTGTGCACCACAGTTGACAGTACTAACATATAATGTGTACCAGAGTTGACAGTACCAACATATACTGTGTACCAGAGTTGACAGTACTAACATATACAGTGTACCACATTTGACAGTACCAACATATACTGTGTACCACAGTTGACAGTACCAACATATACTGGGTACCACAGTTGACAATACCATCATATACTGTGTACCACAGTTGACACTACCAACATAATCTGTGTACCAGAGTTGACAGTACCAACATATACTGTGTACCACAGTTTAAAGTACCAACGTATACTGTGTACCACAGTTGACAATACCAACATATACTGTGTACCACAGTTGACGGTACCAACATATACTGTGTACCACAGTTGACAGTACCAACGTATACTGTGTACCACATTTGACAGTACCAACATATACTGTGTACCACAGTTGACAGTACCAACATATAGTGTGTACCACAGCTGGCAGTACCAACATATACTGTGTACCACAGTTGACAGTACCAACATATACTGTGTACCACAGTTGACAGTACCAACATATATTGTGTACCACGGTTGACAGTACCAACATATAATGGGAGCCACTTTTCACAGTACCAACATATAGTGTGTAGCACAGTTGACAATACCAACATATACTGTGTACCACAGTTGACAGTACCAACTTATACTGTGTACCACAGTTGACAGTACCAACGTATACTGTGTAACAGTTGACAATACCATCATATAGGGTGTACCAAAGTTGACAGTACCAACATATACTGTGTACCACAGTTGAGAGTAACATCATATACTGTGTACCACAGTTGACAGTACTAACATATACTGTGTACCAGAGTTGACAGTACCAACATATACTATGTACCAGAGTTGACAGTACTAACATATACTGTGTACCAGAGTTGACAGTACCAACATATATTGGATACCACAGTTGACAGTACCAACATATACTGTGTACCACTGTTGACATTACCAACGTATATTGTATACCACAGTTAACAGTAACAATATATACTGTGTACCACAGTTGACAGTACCAACGTATACTGTGTACCACTGTTGACAGTACCAACATATACAGTATAACACAGTTGACAGTACCAACATATACTGTGTACCACAGTTGACAGTACCAACATATACTGTGTACCATAGTTGACAGTACCAACGTATACTGTGTACCACAGTTGACAGTACCAACATATACTGTGTACCATAGTTGACAGAACCAACGTATACTGTGTACCATAGTTGACAGTACCAACATATAGCGTGTACCACAGTTGACAGTACCAACATATACTGTGTACCACAGTTGACAGTACCAACGTATACTGTGTACCACAGTTGACATTACCAACGTATACTGTGTACCACAGTGGACAGTACCAACGTATATGTGTACAACATATTGACAGTACCAACATATACTGTGTACCACATTTGACAGTACCAACATGTACTGTGTACCACAGTTGACAGTACCAACATATACTGTGTACCACAGTTGACAGTACTAACATATACTGTGTCCCACAGTTGAGTGTACAAATATATACTGTGTACCTCAGTTGACGATATCAACATATACTGTGTACCACAGTTGACAGTACCAACATATACTGTGTACCACAGTTGACAGTACCAACATATACTGTGTACCAGAGTTGACAGTATCCACGTATGTGTACCACAGTTGACAGTATCAACGTATATTTGTACCACATATTGACAGTACCAACATATACTGTGTACCACAGTTGACAGTAACAACGTATACTGTGTACCACAGTTGACAGTACCAACGTATACTGTGTACCACAGTTGACAGTACCAACATATACTGTGTACCACAGTTGACAGTACCAATGTATACTGTGTACCACAGTTGACATTACCAAGGTATACTGTGTACAAACAGTGGACAGTACCAACGTATATGTGTACAACATATTGACAGTACCAACATATACTATGTACCACAGTTGACAGTACCAACATATACTGTGTACCACAGTTGACAGTACCAACATATACTGTGTACCACAGTTGACAGTACCAACGTATACTGTGTACCACAGTTGACAGTACCAACATATACTGTGTACCACAGTTGACAGTACCAACATATACTGTGTACCACAGTTGGCAGTACCAACATATACTGTGTTCCACAGTTGAGGGTACCAACATATACTGTGTACCACAGTTGAGAGTACCAACATATATTGTGTACCAGAGTTGACAGTACCAACATATACTGGGTGCCACTGTTCACAGTACCAACATATACTGTGTACCACATTTGACAATACCAACGTATTCTGTGTACCACAGTTGACCATACCATCATATAGGGTGTACCACAGTTGACAGTACCAACATATACTGTGTACCACATTTGACAGTACCATCATATACTGACTACCACAGTTGACAGTACCAACGTATAATGTGTACCAGAGTTAACAGTACCAACATATACTGTGTACCACTGTTGACAGTACCAACATATACTGTGTACCAGAGTTGACAGTACCAACATATTCTGTGTACCACAGTTGACAGTACCAACATATACTGTGTATCACAGTTGACAGTACTAACATATACTGTGTACCAGAGTTGACAGTACCAACATATACTGTTTACCACAGTTGACAGTACCAACGTATACTGTGTACAAATGTTGACAGTACCAACGTATACTGTGTACCACAGTTAACAGTACCAACATATACTGTGTACCACAGTTGACAGTACCAACGTATACTGTGTACCACTGTTGACAGTACCAACATATACAGTGTAACACAGTTGACAGTACCAACATATACTGTGTACCACATTTGACAGTACCAACATATACTGTGTACCATAGTTGTCAGTACCAACATATACTGTGTACCACAGTTGACAGTAACAACATATACTGTGTACCATAGTTGACAGTACCAACGTATACTGTGTACCACAGTTGACAGTAGAAACATATACCGTGTACCACAGTTGACAGTACCAACATATACTGTGTACCAGATTTGACAGTACCAACATATACTGTGTACCACTGTTGACAGTACCAACATATACTGTGTACCACAGTTGACAGTACCAACGTATACTGTGTACCAGAGTTAACAGTACCAACATATACTGTGTACCACTGTTGACAGTACCAACATATACTGTGTACCACAGTTGACAGTACCAACGTATACTGTGTACCACAATTGACAGTACCAACATATACAGTGTACCAGATTTGACAGTACTAATATATAATGTGTACCACAGTTGACAGTACAAACATATACTGTGTACCACAGTTGACAGTACTAACATATACTGTGTACCACAGTTGACAGTATCCACGTATATGTGTACCACATATTCACAGTACCAACATATACTGTGTACCACAGTTGAGAGTACCAACGTATAATGTGTACCACAGTTGACAGTACCAACGTATACTGTGTACCACAGTTGACAGTACCAACATATACTGTGTACCACAGTTGACAGTACCAACGTAAACTGTGTACCAAAGTTGACAGTATCAACGTATATGTGTACCACATATTGACAGTACCAACATATACTGTGTACCACAGTTGACATTACCAAGGTATACTGTGTACAAACAGTGGACAGTACCAACGTATATGTGTACAACATATTGACAGTACCAACATATACTGTGTACCACAGTTGACAGTACCAACATATACTGTGTACCACAGTTGAGAGTACCTACATATACTGTGTACCACAGTTGACAGTACCAACGTATACTGTGTACCACAGTTGACAGTACCAACATATACTGTGTACCACAGTTGACAGTACCAACATATACTGTGTACCACAGTTGACAGTACTAACATATACTGTGTCCCACAGTTGAGTGTACAAATATATACTGTGTACCTCAGTTGACGATATCAACATATACTGTGTACCACAGTTGACAGTACCAACATATACTGTGTACCACAGTTGACAGTACCAACTTATACTGTGTACCACAGTTGACAGTACCAACTTATACTGTGTACCACAGTTGACAGTTCTAATATATACTGTGTACCACAGTTGAGAGTACCAACATATACTGTGTACCACAGTTGACAGTATTAACATATACTGTGTACCACAGTTGACAGTATCCACGTATGTGTACCACAGTTGACAGTATCAACGTATATCTGTACCACATATTGACAGTACCAACATATACTGTGTACCACAGTTGACAGTACCAACGTATACTGTGTACCACAGTTGACATTACCAACATATACTGTGTACCACAGTTGACAGTACCAACGTATACTGTGTACCACAGTTGGCATTACCAACGTATACTGTGTACCACAGTGGACAGTACCAACGAATATGTGTACAACATATTGACAGTACCAACATATACTGTGTACCACAGTTGACAGTACCAACATATACTGTGTACCACAGTTGACAGTACCAACATATACTGTGTACCATAGTTGACAGTACTAACATATACTGTGTACCACAGTTGAGAGTACCAATATATACTGTGTACCTCAGTTGACGATATCAACATATACTGTGTACCACAGTTGACAGTACCAACATATACTGTGTACCAGAGTTGACAGTACTAACATATACTGTGTACCACAGTTGACAGTACCATCATATACTGTGTACCACAGTTGACACTACCAACATAAACTGTGTACCACAGTTGACAGTACCAACATTTACTGTGTACCACAGTTGACAGTACCAACATATACTGTGTACCACAGTTGACAGTACCAACGTATACTGTGTACCACAGTTGACAGTACCAACATATACTGTGTACCACAGTTGAGAGTACCAACGTATATGTGTACAACATATTGACAGTACCAACATATAATGTGTACCACATTTGACAGTACCATCATATACTGACTACCACAGTTGACAGTACCAACGTATACTGTGTACCAGAGTTATCAGTACCAACATATACTGTGTACCACTGTTGACAGTATCAACATATACTGTGTACCAGAGTTGACAGTACCAACATATACTGTGTACCACATTTGACAGTAGCAACATATACTGTTTATCACAGTTGACAGTACCAACATATATAGTGTACCACAGTTGACTGTACCAACATATACTGTGTACCACTGTTGACAGTACCAACATATACTGTGTACCACAGTTGACAGTACCAACGTATACTGTGTACCACAGTTGACAGTACCAACTTATACTGTGTACCACAGTTGACAGTACTAATATATACTGTGTACCAAAGTTGAGAGTACCAACATATAATGTGTACCACAGTTGACAGTACTAACATATACTGTGTACCACAGTTGACTGTATCCACGTATGTGTACCACAGTTGACAGTATCAACGTATATATGTACCACATATTGACAGTACCAACATATACTGTGTACCACAGTTGACAGTACCAACGTATACTGTGTACCACGTTTGACAGTACCAACGTATACTGTGTACCACAGTTGACAGTACCAACATATACTGTGTACCACAGTTGAAAGTACCAACGTATACTGTGTACCACAGTTGACAGTACCAACATATACTGTGTACCACAGTTGACAGTACCAACGTATACTGTGTACCACAGTTGACAGTACCAACATATACTGTGTACCACAGTTGAGAGTACCAACGTATATGTGTACAACATATTGACAGTACCAACATATACTGTGTACCATATTTGACAGTACCATCATATACTGACTACCACAGTTGACAGTACCAACGTATACTGTGTACCAGAGTTAACAGTACCAACATATACTGTGTACCACTGTTGACAGTATCAACATATACTGTGTACCAGAGTTGACAGCACCAACATATACTGTGTACCACAGTTGACAGTAGCAACATATACTGTGTATCACAGTTGACAGTACCAACATATATAGTGTACCAGAGTTGACAGTACCAACATATACTGTGTACCACTGTTGACAGTATCAACATATACTGTGTACCAGAGTTGACAGCACCAACATATACTGTGTACCACAGTTGACAGTAGCAACATATACTGTGTATCACAGTTGACAGTACCAACATATATAGTGTACCAGAGTTGACAGTACCAACATATACTGTGTACCACTGTTGACAGTACCAACATATACTGTGTACCACAGTTGACAGTACCAACGTATACTGTGTACCACAGTTGACAGTACTAATATATACTGTGTACCAAAGTTGAGAGTACCAACATATACTGTGTACCACAGTTGACAGTACTAACATATACTGTGTACCACAGTTGACAGTATCCACGTATGTGTACCACAGTTGACAGTATCAACGTATATCTGTACCACATATTGACAGTACCAACATATACTGTGTACCACAGTTGACAGTACCAACGTATACTGTGTACCACAGTTGACAGTACCAACGTATACTGTGTACCACAGTTGACAGTACCAACATATATTGTGTACCACAGTTGACAGTACCAATGTATACTGTGTACCACAGTTGACATTACCAAGGTATACTGTGTACAAACAGTGGACAGTACCAACGTATGTGTACAACATATTGACAGTACCAACATATACTGTGTACCACAGTTGACAGTACCAACATATACTGTGTACCACAGTTGACAGTACCAACATATACTGTGTACCACAGTTGACAGTACCAACGTATACTGTGTACCACAGTTGACAGTACCAACATATACTGTGTACCACAGTTGACAGTACCAACATATACTGTGTACCACAGTTGACAGTACCAACATATACTGTGTACCACAGTTGACAGTACCAACGTATACTGTGTACCACAGTTGACAGTACCAACATATACTGTGTACCACAGTTGACAGTACCAACATATACTGTGTACCACAGTTGACAGTACCAACTTATACTGTGTACCACAGTTGACAGTTCTAATATATAATGTGTACCACAGTTGAGAGTACCAACATATACTGTGTACCACAGTTGACAGTACCAACGTATTCTGTGTACCACAGTTGACAGTACCAACTTATACTGTGTACCACAGTTGACAGTACTAATATATACTGTGTACCAAAGTTGAGAGTACCAACATATACTGTGTACCACAGTTGACAGTACTAACATATACTGTGTACCACAGTTGACTGCATCCACGTATGTGTACCACAGTTGACAGTATCAACGTATATCTGTACCACATATTGACAGTACCAACATATACTGTGTACCACAGTTGACAGTACCAACGTATACTGTGTACCACAGTTGACAGTACCAACGTATACTGTGTACCACATTTGACAGTACCAACATATACTGTGTACCACAGTTGAAAGTACCAACGTATACTGTGTACCACAGTTGACAGTACCAACATATACTGTGTACCACAGTTGACAGTACCAACATATACTGTGTACCACAGTTGACAGTACCAACGTATACTGTGTACCACAGTTGACAGTACCAACATATACTGTGTACCACAGTTGAGAGTACCAACGTATATGTGTACAACATATTGACAGTACCAACATATACTGTGTACCACATTTGACAGTACCATCATATACTGACTACCACAGTTGACAGTACCAACGTATACTGTGTACCAGAGTTAACAGTACCAACATATACTGTGTACCACTGTTGACAGTATCAACATATACTGTGTACCAGAGTTGACAGCACCAACATATACTGTGTACCACAGTTGACAGTAGCAACATATACTGTGTATCACAGTTGACAGTACCAACATATATAGTGTACCAGAGTTGACAGTACCAACATATACTGTGTACCCCTGTTGACAGTACCAAAATATACTGTGTACCACAGTTGACAGTACCAACGTATACTGTGTACCACAGTTGACACTACCAACTTATACTGTGTACCACAGTTGACAGTACTAATATATACTGTGTTCCAAAGTTGAGATTACCAACATATACTGTGTACCACAGTTGATAGTACTAACATATACTGTGTACCACAGTTGACAGTATCCACGTATGTGTACCACAGTTGACAGTATCAACGTATATCTGTACCACATATTGACAGTACCAACATATACTGTGTACCACAGTTGACAGTACCAACGTATACTGTGTACCACAGTTGACAGTACCAACGTATACTGTGTACCACAGTTGACAGTACCAACATATACTGTGTACCACAGTTGACAGTACCAATGTATACTGTGTACCACAGTTGACATTACCAAGGTATACTGTGTACAAACAGTGGACAGTACCAACGTATATGTGTACAACATATTGACAGTACCAACATATACTGTGTACCACAGTTGACAGTACCAACATATACTGTGTACCACAGTTGACAGTACCAACATATACGGTGTACCACGGTTGACAGTACCAACGTATACTGTGTACCACAGTTGACAGTACCAACATATACTGTGTACCACAGTTGACAGTACCAACATATACTGTGTACCACAGTTGGCAGTACCAACATATACTGTGTTCCACAGTTGAGAGTACCAACATATACTGTGTACCACAGTTGACAGTACCAACATATAATGTGTACCACTGTTGACAGTACCAACGTATACTGTGTACCACATTTAACAGTACCAACATATACTGTGTACCACAGTTATCAGTACCAACGTAAACTGTGTACCACTGTTGACAGTACCAACATATACAGTGTACCACAGTTGACAGTACCAACATATACTGAGTACCACAGTTAACAGTACCAACATATACTGTGTATCACAGTTGACTGTACCAACATATACCGTGTTACAACATTTGAGAGTACCAACATATAATGTGTACCACAGTTGACAGTACCAACATATACTGTGTACCACTCTGACAGTACCAACGTATACTGTGTACCACATTTAACAGTACCAACATATAATGTGTACGACAGTTGACAGTACCAACGTATACTGTGTACCACTGTTGACAGTACCAACTTATACAGTGTACCACAGTTGACAGTACCAACATATACTGTGTACCACAGTTGACAGTACCAACATATACTGTGTACCATAGTTGACAGTACCAACGTATACTGTGTACCACATTTGACAGTACCAACATATACCGTGTACCACAGTTGATAGTACCAATACATGCTGTGTACCATAGTTGACAGTACCAACATATACTGTGTACCATAGTTGACAGTACCAACGTATACTCTGTACCACATTTGAGAGTACCAACATATACCGTGTACCACAGTTGACAGTACCAATATATACTGTGTACCACAGTTGACAGTACCAACATATACTGTGTACCACAGTTGACAGTACTAACATATACTGTGTACCACAGTTGACAGTACCAACATATACGGTGTACCAGAGTTGACAGTACTAACATATACAGTGTACCACATTTGACAGTACCAACATAAACTGTGTACCAGAGTTGACAGTACCAACATATACTGTGTACCACAGTTTAAAGTACCAACGTATACTGTGTACCACAGTTGACAATACCAACATATACTGTGTAACACAGTTGACAGTACCAACATATAGTGTGTACCACAGCTGGCAGTACCAACATATACTGTGTACCACAGTTGACAGTACCAACATATACTGTGTACCACAGTTGACAGTACCAACATATATTGTGTACCACGGTTGACAGTACCAACATATAATGGGTGCCACTTTTCACAGTACCAACATATAGTGTGTAGCACAGTTGACAATACCAACATATACTGTGTACCACAGTTGACAGTACCAACATATACTGTGTACCACAGTTGACAGTACCAACGTATACTGTGTAACACAGTTGACAATACCATCATATAGGGTGTACCAAAGTTGACAGTACCAACATATACTGTGTACCACAGTTGAGAGTACCATCATATACTGTGTACCACAGTTGACAGTACTAACATATACTGTGTACCAGAGTTGACAGTACCAACATATACTATGTACCAGAGTTGACAGTACTAACATATACTGTGTACCAGAATTGACAGTACCAACATATATTGGATACCACAGTGGACAGTACCAACATATATTGTGTACCACTGTTGACATTACCAACGTATATTGTATACCACAGTTAACAGTAACAATATATACTGTGTACCACAGTTGACAGTACCAACGTATACTGTGTACCACTGTTGACAGTACCAACATATACAGTATAACACAGTTGACAGTACCAACATATACTGTGTACCACAGTTGACAGTACCAACATATACTGTGTACCATAGTTGACAGTACCAACGTATACTGTGTACCACAGTTGACAGTACCAACATATACTGTGTACCATAGTTGACAGAACCAACGTATACTGTGTACCATAGTTGACAGTAACAACATATAGCGTGTACCACAGTTGACAGTACCAACATATAGTGTGTACCACAGTTGACAGTACCAACGTATACTGTGTACCACAGTTGACATTACCAACGTATACTGTGTACCACAGTGGACAGTACCAACGTATATGTGTACAACATATTGACAGTACCAACATATACTGTGTACCACAATTGACAGTACCAACATGTACTGTGTACCACAGTTGACAGTACCAACATATACTGTGTACCACATTTTACAGTACTAACATATACTGTGTCCCACAGTTGAGTGTACAAATATATACTGTGTACCTCAGTTGACGATATCAACATATACTGTGTACCACAGTTGACAGTACCAACATATACTGTGTACCACAGTTGACAGTACCAACGTATACTGTGTACCACAGTTGACAGTACCAACTTATACTGTGTACCACAGTTGACAGTTCTAATATATACTGTGTACCACAGTTGAGAGTACCAACATATACTGTGTACCACAGTTGACAGTATTAACATATACTGTGTACCACAGTTGACAGTATCCACGTATGTGTACCACAGTTGACAGTATCAACGTATATCTGTACCACATATTGACAGTACCAACATATACTGTGTACCACAGTTGACAGTACCAACGTATACTGTGTACCACAGTTGACATTACCAACATATACTGTGTACCACAGTTGACAGTACCAACGTATACTGTGTACCACAGTTGAGAGTACCAATATATACTGTGTACCTCAGTTGACGATATCAACGTATACTGTGTACCACAGTGGACAGTACCAACGTATATGTGTACAACATATTGACAGTACCAACATATACTGTGTACCACAGTTGACAGTACCAACAAAAACTGTGTACCACAGTTGACAGTACCAACATATACTGTGTACCACAGTTGACAGTACTAACATATACTGTGTACCACAGTTGAGAGTACCAATATATACTGTGTACCTCAGTTGACGATATCAACATATACTGTGTACCACAGTTGACAGTACCAACATATACTGTGTACCAGAGTTGACAGTACTAACATATACTGTGTACCACAGTTGAAAGTACCATCATATACTGTGTACCACAGTTGACACTACCAACATAAACTGTGTACCACAGTTGACAGTACCAACATATACTGTGTACCGCAGTTGACAGTACCAACATATACTGTGTACCACAGTTGACAGTACCAACGTATACTGTGTACCACAGTTGACAGTACCAACATATACTGTGTACCACAGTTGAGAGTACCAACGTATATGTGTACAACATATTGAACGTACCAACATATAATGTGTACCACATTTGACAGTACCATCATATACTGACTACCACAGTTGACAGTACCAACGTATACTGTGTACCAGAGTTAACAGTACCAACATATACTGTGTACCACTGTTGACAGTATCAACATATACTGTGTACCAGAGTTGACAGTACCAACATATACTGTGTACCACATTTGACAGTAGCAACATATACTTTTTATCACAGTTGACAGTACCATCATATATAGTGTACCACAGTTGACAGTACCAACATATACTGTGTACCACTGTTGACAGTACCAACATATACTGTGTACCACAGTTTACAGTACCAACGTATACTGTGTACCACAGTTGACAGTACCAACTTATACTGTGTACCACAGTTGACAGTACTAATATATACTGTGTACCAAAGTTGAGAGTACCAACATATACTGTGTACCACAGTTGACAGTACTAACATATACTGTGTACCACAGTTGACTGTATCCACGTATGTGTACCACAGTTGACAGTATCAACGTATATCTGTACCACATATTGACAGTACAAACATATAGTGTGTACCACAGTTGACAGTACCAACGTATACTGTTTACCACAGTTGACAGTACCAACGTATACTGTGTACCACAGTTGACAGTACCAACATATACTGTGTACCACAGTTGAAAGTACCAACGTATACTGTGTACCACAGTTGACAGTACCAACATATACTGTGTACCACAGTTGACAGTACCAACATATACTGTGTACCACAGTTGACAGTACCAACGTATACTGTGTACCACAGTTGACAGTACCAACATATACTGTGTACCACAGTTGAGAGTACCAACGTATATGTGTACAACATATTGACAGTACCAACATATACTGTGTACCACATTTGACAGTACCATCATATACTGACTACCACAGTTGACAGTACCAACGTATACTGTGTACCAGAGTTAACAGTACCAACATATACTGTGTACCACTGTTGACAGTATCAACATATACTGTGTACCAGAGTTGACAGCACCAACATATACTGTGTACCACAGTTGACAGTAGCAACATATACTGTGTATCACAGTTGACAGTACCAACATATATAGTGTACCAGAGTTGACAGTACCAACATATACTTTGTACCACTGTTGACAGTACCAACATATACTGTGTACCACAGTTGACAGTACCAACGTATACTGTGTACCACAGTTGACAGTACCAACTTATACTGTGTACCACAGTTGACAGTACTAATATATACTGTGTTCCAAAGTTGAGATTACCAACATATACTGTGTACCACAGTTGATAGTACTAACATATACTGTGTACCACAGTTGACAGTATCCACGTATGTGTACCACAGTTGACAGTATCAACGTATATCTGTACCACATATTGACAGTACCAACATATACTGTGTACCACAGTTGACAGTACCAACGTATACTGTGTACCAGAGTTGACAGTACCAACGTATACTGTGTACCACAGTTGACAGTACCAACATATACTGTGTACCACAGTTGACAGTACCAATGTATACTGTGTACCACAGTTGACATTACCAAGGTATACTGTGTACAAACAGTGGACAGTACCAACGTATATGTGTACAACATATTGACAGTACCAACATATACTGTGTACCACAGTTGACAGTACCAACATATACTGTGTACCACAGTTGACAGTACCAACATATACGGTGTACCACAGTTGACAGTACCAACGTATACTGTGTACCACAGTTGACAGTACCAACATATACTGTGTACCACAGTTGACAGTACCAACATATACTGTGTACCACAGTTGGCGGTACCAACAAATACTGTGTTCCACAGTTGAGAGTACCAACATATACTGTGTACCACAGTTGACAGTACCAACATATATTGTGTACCACAGTTGACAGTACCAACATATACTGGGTGCCACTGTTCACAGTACCAACATATAATTTGTACCACATTTGACACTACCAACGTATTCTGTGTACCACAGTTGACCATACCATCATATAGGGTGTACCACAGTTGACAGTACCAACATATACTGTGTACCACATTTGACAGTACCATCATATACTGACTACCACAGTTGACAGTACCAACGTATAATGTGTACCAGAGTTAACAGTAGCAACATATACAGTGTACCACTGTTGACAGTACCAACATATACTGTGTACCAGAGTTGTCAGTACCAACATATTCTGTGTACCACAGTTGACAGTACCAACATATACTGTGTATCACAGTTGACAGTACTAACATATACTGTGTACCAGAGTGGACAGTACCAACATATACTGTTTACCACAGTTGACAGTACCAACGTATACTGTGTACCAATGTTGACAGTACCAACGTATACTGTGTACCACAGTTAACAGTACCAACATATACTGTGTACCACAGTTGACAGTACCAACATATACTGTGTACCACAGTTGACAGTACCAACGTATACTGTGTAACAAAGTTGACAATACCATCATATAGGGTGTACCAAAGTTGACAGTACCAACATATACTGTGTACCACAGTTGAGAGTACCATCGTATACTGTGTACCACAGTTGACAGTACTAACATATACTGTGTACCAGAGTTGACAGTACCAACATATACTATGTACCAGAGTTGACAGTACTAACATATACTGTGTACCACTGTTGACATTACCAACGTATATTGTATACCACAGTTAACAGTAACAATATATACTGTGTACCACAGTTGACAGTACCAACGTATACTGTGTACCACTGTTGACAGTACCAACATATACAGTATAACACAGTTGACAGTACCAACATATACTGTGTACCACAGTTGACAGTACCAACATATACTGTGTACCATAGTTGACAGTACCAACGTATACTGTGTACCACAGTTGACAGTACCAACATATACTGTGTACCATAGTTGACAGAACCAACGTATACTCTGTACCATAGTTGACAGTACCAACATATAGCGTGTACCACAGTTGACAGTACCAACATATACTGTGTACCACAGTTGACAGTACCAACGTATACTGTGTACCACAGTTGACATTACCAACGTATACTGTGTACCACAGTGGACAGTACCAACGTATATGTGTACAACATATTGACAGTACCAACATATACTGTGTACCACAGTTACAGTAGCAACATGTACTGTGTACCACAGTTGACAGTACCAACATATACTGTGTACCACAGTTGACAGTACTAACATATACTGTGTCCCACAGTTGAGTGTACAAATATATACTGTGTACCTCAGTTGACGATATCAACATATACTGTGTACCACAGTTGACAGTACCAACATATACTGTGTACGACAGTTGACAGTACCAACGTATACTGTGTACCACAGTTGACAGTACCAACTTATACTGTGTACCACAGTTGACAGTTCTAATATATACTGTGTACCACAGTTGAGAGTACCAACATATACTGTGTACCACAGTTGACAGTATTAACATATACTGTGTACCACAGTTGACAGTATCCACGTATGTGTACCACAGTTGACAGTATCAACGTATATCTGTACCACATATTGACAGTACCAACATAAACTGTGTACCACAGTTGACAGTACCAACGTATACTGTGTACCACAGTTGACATTACCAACATATACTGTGTACCACAGTTGACAGTACCAACGTATACTGTGTACCACAGTTGAGAGTACCAATATATACTGTGTACCTCAGTTGACGATATCAACGTATACTGTGTACCACAGTGGACAGTACCAACGTATATGTGTACAACATATTGACAGTACCAACATATACTGTGTACCACAGTTGACAGTACCAACATATACTGTGTACCACAGTTGACAGTACCAACATATACTGTGTACCACAGTTGACAGTACTAACATATACTGTGTACCACAGTTGAGAGTACCAATATATACTGTGTACCTCAGTTGACGATATCAACATATACTGTGTACCACAGTTGACAGTACCAACATATACTGTGTACCAGAGTTGACAGTACTAACATATACTGTGTACCACAGTTGACAGTACCATCATATACTGTGTACCACAGTTGACACTACCAACATAAACTGTGCACCACAGTTGACAGTACCAACATATACTGTGTACCACAGTTGACAGTACCAACATATACTGTGTACCACAGTTGACAGTACCAACATATACTGTGTACCACTGTTGACAGTATCAACATATACTGTGTACCAGAGTTGACAGTACCAACATATACTGTGTACCACATTTGACAGTAGCAACATATACTGTGTATCACAGTTGACAGTACCATCATATATAGTGTACCACAGTTGACAGTACCAACATATACTGTGTACCACTGGTGACAGTACCAACATATACTGTGTACCACAGTTGACAGTACCAACGTATACTGTGTACCACAGTTGACAGTACCAACTTATACTGTGTACCACAGTTGACAGTACTAATATATACTGTGTACCAAAGTTGAGAGTACCAACATATACTGTGTACCACAGTTGACAGTACTAACATATACTGTGTACCACAGTTGACTGTATCCACGTATGTGTACCACAGTTGACAGTATCAACGTATATCTGTACCACATATTGACAGTACAAACATATAGTGTGTACCACAGTTGACAGTACCAACGTATACTGTTTACCACAGTTGACAGTACCAACGTATACTGTGTACCACAGTTGACAGTACCAACATATACTGTGTACCACAGTTGAAAGTACCAACGTATACTGTGTACCACAGTTGACAGTACCAACATATACTGTGTACCACAGTTGACAGTACCAACATATACTGTGTACCACAGTTGACAGTACCAACGTATACTGTGTACCACAGTTGACAGTACCAACATATACTGTGTACCACAGTTGAGAGTACCAACGTATATGTGTACAACATATTGACAGTACCAACAGATACTGTGTACCACATTTGACAGTACCATCATATACTGACTACCACAGTTGACAGTACCAACGTATACTGTGTACCAGAGTTAACAGTACCAACATATACTGTGTACCACTGTTGACAGTATCAACATATACTGTGTACCAGAGTTGACAGCACCAACATATACTGTGTACCACAGTTGACAGTAGCAACATATACTGTGTATCACAGTTGACAGTACCAACATATATAGTGTACCAGAGTTGACAGTACCAACATATACTGTGTACCACTGTTGACAGTACCAACATATACTGTGTACCACAGTTGATAGTACCAACGTATACTGTGTACCACAGTTGACAGTACCAACTTATACTGTGTACCACAGTTGACAGTACTAATATATACTGTGTACCAAAGTTGAGAGTACCAACATATACTGTGTACCACAATTGACAGTACTAACATATACTGTGTACCACAGTTGACAGTATCCACGTATGTGTACCACAGTTGACAGTATCAACGTATATCTGTACCACATATTGACAGTACCAACATATACTGTGTACCACAGTTGACAGTACCAACGTATACTGTGTACCACAGTTGACAGTACCAACATATACTGTGTACCACAGTTGACAGTACCAATGTATACTGTGTACCACAGTTGACATTACCAAGGTATACTGTGTACAAACAGTGGACAGTACCAACGTATATGTGTACAACATATTGACAGTACCAACATATACTGTGTACCACAGTTGACAGTACCAACATATACTGTGTACCACAGTTGACAGTACCAACGTATACTGTGTACCACAGTTGACAGTACCAACATATACTGTGTACCACAGTTGACAGTACCAACATATACTGTGTACCACAGTTGGCAGTACCAACATATACTGTGTACCACAGTTGAGAGTACCAACATATACTGTGTACCACAGTTGACAGTACCAACATATATTGTGTACCACAGTTGACAGTACCAACATATACTGGGTGCCACTGTTCACAGTACCAACATATACTGTGTACCACATTTGACAATACCAACGTATTCTGTGTACCACAGTTGACAATACCATCATATAGGGTGTACCACAGTTGACAGTACCAACATATACTGTGTACCACATTTGACAGTACCATCATATACTGACTACCACAGTTGACAGTACCAACGTATAATGTGTACCAGAGTTAACAGTACCAACATATACTGTGTACCACTGTTGCAGTACCAACATATACTGTGTACCAGAGTTGACAGTACCAACATATTCTGTGTACCACAGTTGACAGTACCAACATATACTGTGTATCACAGTTGACAGTACTAACATATACTGTGTACCAGAGTTGACAGTACCAACATATACTGTTTACCACATTTGACAGTACCAACGTATACTGTGTACCAATGTTGACAGTACCAACGTATACTGTGTACCACAGTTAACAGTACCAACATATACTGTGTACCACAGTTGACAGTACCAACGTATACTGTGTACCACTGTTGACAGTACCAACATATACAGTGTAACACAGTTGACAGTACCAACATATACTGTGTACCACAGTTGACAGTACCAACATATACTGTGTACCAAAGTTGTCAGTACCAACATATACTGTGTACCACAGTTGACAGTAACACCATATACTGTGTACCATAGTTGACAGTACCAACGTATACTGTGTACCACAGTTGACAGTACCAACATATACCGTGTACCACAGTTGACAGTACCAACATATACTGTGTACCAGATTTGACAGTACCAACATATAGTGTGTACCACTGTTGACAGTACCAACATATACTGTGTACCACAGTTGACAGTACCAACGTATACTGTGTACCAGAGTTAACAGTACCAACATATACTGTGTACCACTGTTGACAGTACCAACATATACTGTGTACCACAGTTGACAGTACCAACGTATACTGTGTACCACAATTGACAGTACCAACATATACAGTGTACCAGAGTTGACAGTACTAATATATAATGTGTACCACAGTTGACAGTACAAACATATACTGTGTACCACAGTTGACAGTACTAACATATACTGTGTACCACAGTTGACAGTATCCACGTATATGTGTACCACATATTCACAGTACCAACATATACTGTGTACCACAGTTGAGAGTACCAACGTATACTGTGTACCACAGTTGACAGTACCAACGTATACTGTGTACCACAGTTGACAGTACCAACATATACTGTGTACCACAGTTGACAGTACCAACGTATACTGTGTACCAAAGTTGACAGTATCAACGTATATGTGTACCACATATTGACAGTACCAACATATACTGTGTACCACAGTTGACAGTACCAACGTATACTGTGTACCACAGTTGACAGTACCAACGTATACTGTGTACAACAGTTGACAGTACCAACATATACTGTGTACCTCAGTTGACAGTAGCAACATATACTGTGTACCTCAGTTGACAGTATAAACATATACTGTGAACCACAGTTGACACTACCAACATATACTGTGTACCATAGTTGACAGTACTAACATATACTGTGTACCACATTTGACAGTACCAACATATACTGTGTACCTCAGTTCACAGTATCAACATATAATGTGTACCACATTTGACAGTAACAACATATACTGTGTACCACAGTTTAGAGTACCAACATATACTGTGTATCACAGTTGACAGTACCAACATATACCGTGTACCACAGTTGAGAGTACCTACATATACTGTGTACCACAGTTGACAGTACCAACATATACTGTGTACCAGAGTTGACAGTACCAACATATACTGTGTACCACAGTTGACAGTACCAACATATACCGTGTACCACAGTTGACAGTACCAACGTATACTGTGTACCACAGTTGACAGTACCAACATATAATGTGTACCACCGTTGACAGTACCAACATATACTGTGTATCACAGTTGACAGTACCAACATATACCGTGTTACCACAGTTGAGAGTACCAACATATACTGTGTACCACAGTTGACAGTACCAACATATAATGTGTACCACTGTTGACAGTACCAACGTATACTGTGTACCACATTTAACAGTTCCAACATATACTGTGTACCACAGTTATCAGTACCAACGTACACTGTGTACCACTGTTGACAGTACCAACATATACAGTGTACCACAGTTGACAGTATCAACATATACTGTGTACCACAGTTAACAGTACCAACATATAACATGTACCACAGTTGACAGTACCAACATATACTGTGTACCACAGTTGAAAGTACAAACGTATACTGTGTACCACAGTTGACAGTACCAACGTATACTGTGTACCACAGTTGACAGTACCAACATATACTGTGTACCACAGTTGACAGTACCAACATATACTGTGTACCACAGTTGGCAGTACCAACATATACTGTGTACCACATTTGACAGTACCAACATATACAGTGTACCACAGTTGACAGTACGAACATATAATGTTTACCACAGTTGACAGTACTAACGTATACTGTGTACCACATTTGACAATACCAACATATACTGTGTACCACAGTTGACAGTACCATCATATACTGTGTACCACAGTTGACAGTACCAACATATACTGTGTACCACAGTTGACAGTACCAACGTATACTGTGTACCACAGTTGACAGTACCAACATATACTGTGTACCACAGTTGACAGTACCAACATATACTGTGTACCACAGTTGGCAGTACCAACATATACTGTGTATCACATTTGACAGTACCAAAAAATACAGTGTACCACAGTTGACAGTACCAACATATACTGTGTACCACAGTTGACAGTACCAACATATACTGTGTACCATAGTTGACAGTACCAACGTATACTGCGTACCACAGTTGACAGTACCAACATATACTGTGTACCACAGTTGACAGTACCAACATATACTGTGTACCATAGTTGACAGTATCAACGTATATGTGTACCAATGTTGTCAGTACTAACATATGCCGTGTACCACATTGACAGTACCAACATATACTGTGTACCACAGTTGACAGTACCGACATATCCTGTGTACCTCAGTTGACAGTACCAACATATACTGTGTACCACATTTGATAGTACCAACATATACTGTGTACCACAGTTGACAGTACCAACATATACTGTGTACCACAGTTGAGAGTACCAACATATACTGTCTCCCACAGTTGACAGTACCAACATATACTGTGTACCACAGTTGACAGTACTAACATATACTGTGTACCACAGTTGACAGTACCAACATATTCTGTGTACCACAGTTGACAGTACCAACATATACTGTGTACCACAGTTGACAGTACCAACGTATACTGTGTACCACAGTTGACAGTACCAACATATACTGTGTACCACAGTTGACAGTACCAACATATACTGTGTACCATAGTTGACAGTACCAACGTATACTGTGTACCACAGTTGACAATACCAACATATACCGTCTACCACAGTTGACGGTATCAACATATACTGTGTACCAGAGTTAACAGTACCAACATATACTGTGTACCACAGTTGACAGTACCAACATATACCGTGTACCACAGTTGACAGTACCAACGTATACTGTGTACCACAGTTGACAGTACCAACATATAATGTGTACCACAGTTGACAGTACCAACATATACCGTGCTACCACAGTTGAGAGTACCAACATATACTGTGTACCACAGTTGACAGTACCAACATATAATGTGTACAACTGTTGACAGTACCAACGTATACTGTGTAACACATTTAACAGTACCAACATATACTGTGTACTACAGTTATCAGTACCAACGTAAACTGTGTACCACTGTTGACAGTACCAACATATACAGTGTACCACAGTTGACACTACCAACATATACTGAGTACCACAGTTAACAGTACCAACATATACTGTGTATCACAGTTGACTGTACCAACATATACCGTGTTACCACAGTTGAGAGTACCAACATATACTGTGTACCACAGTTGACAGTACCAACATATAATGTGTACCACTGTTGACAGTACCAACGTATACTGTGTAACACATTTAACAGTACCAACATATACTGTGTACCACAGTTATCAGTACCAACGTAAACTGTGTACCACTGTTGACAGTACCAACATATACAGTGTACCACAGTTGACACTACCAACATATACTGAGTACCACAGTTAACAGTACCAACATATACTGTGTATCACAGTTGACTGTACCAACATATACCGTGTTACCACAGTTGAGAGTACCAACATATAATGTGTACCACAGTTGACAGTACCAACATATACTGTGTACCACTGTGACAGTACCAACGTATACTGTGTACCACATTTAACAGTACCAACATATAATGTGTACCACAGTTGACAGTACCAACGTATACCGTGTACCACTGTTGACAGTACCAACATATACAGTATACCACAGTTGACAGTACCAACATATACTGTGTACCACAGTTGACAGTACCAACATATACTGTGTACCATAGTTGACAGTACCAACGTATACTGTGTACCACATTTGACAGTACCAACATATACCGTGTACCTCAGTTGATAGTACCAATACATGCTGTGTACCATAGTTGACAGTACCAACATATACTGTGTACCATAGTTGACAGTACCAACGTATACTCTGTACCACATTTGAGAGTACCAACATATACCCTGTACCACAGTTGACAGTACCAATATATACTGTGTACCACAGTTGACAGTACCAACATATACTGTGTACCAGAGTTGACAGTACCAACATATACTATGTACCAGAGTTGACAGTACTAACATATACAGTGTACCACATTTGACAGTACCAACATATACTGTGTACCACAGTTGACAGTACCAACATATACTGGGTACCACAGTTGACAATACCATCATATACTGTGTAACACAGTTGACACTACCAACATAAACTGTGTACCAGAGTTGACAGTACCAACATATACTGTGTACCACAGTTTAAAGTACCAACGTATATGGTGTACCACAGTTGACAATACTAACATATACTGTGTACCAGAGTTGACAGTACCAACATATATTGGATACCACAGTTTACAGTACCAACATATACTGTGTACCACTGTTGATATTACCAACGTATATTGTATACCACAGTTAACAGTAACAATATGTACTGTGTACCACAGTTACAGTACCAACGTATACTGTGTACCACTGTTGACAGTACCAACATATACAGTATAACACAGTTGACAGTACCAACATATACTGTGTACCACAGTTGACAGTACCAACATATGCTGTGTACCATAGTTGACAGTACCAACGTATACTCTGTACCACAGTTGACAGTACCAACATATACTGTGTACCATAGTTGACAGAACCAACGTATACTGTGTACCATAGTTGACAGTACCAACATATACCGTGTACCACAGTTGACAGTACCAACGTATACTGTGTACCACTGTTGACAGTACCAACATATACTGTGTACCACAGTTGACAGTACCAACGTATACTGTGTACCACAGTTGACAGTACCAACATATACTGTGTACCACAGTTGACAGTTCTAATATATACTGTGTACCACAGTTGAGAGTACCAACATATACTGTGTACCACAGTTGACAGTACCAACATATACTGTGTACCATAGTTGACAGTACCAACGTATACTGCGTACCACAGTTGACAGTACCAACATATACTGTGTACCACAGTTGACAGTACCAACATATACTGTGTACCATAGTTGACAGTATCAACGTATACTGTGTACCATAGTTGACAGTATCAACGTATATGTGTACCACTGTTGTCAGTACTAACATATGCCGTGTACCACAGTTGACAGTACCAACATATACTGTGTACCACAGTTGACAGTACCGACATATCCTGTCTACCTCAGTTGACAGTACCAACATATACTGTGTACCACATTTGATAGTACCAACATATACTGTGTACCACAGTTGACAGTACCAACATATGCTGTGTACCACAGTTGAGAGTACTAACATATACTGTCTCCCACAGTTGACAGTACCAACATATACTGTGTACCACAGTTGACAGTACTAACATATACTGTGTACCACAGTTGACAGTACCAACATATTCTGTGTACCACAGTTGACACTACCAGCATAAACTGTGTACCAGAGTTGACAGTACCAACATATACTGTGTACCACAGTTGAAAGTACCAACGTATATTGTGTACCACAGTTGACAGTACCAACATATACTGTGTACCACAGTTGACAGTACCAACATATACTGTGTACCACAGTTGACAGTAACAACGTATACTGTGTACCACATTTGACAGTACCAACATGCACTGTGTACCACAGTTGACAGTACCAACATATAGTGTGTACCACAGTTGCCAGTACCAACATATAATGGGTGCCACTGTTCACAGTACCAACATATACTGTGTACCACAGTCGACAATACCAACGTATACTGTGTACCACAGTTGACAGTACCAACATATACTGTGTACCACAGTTGACACTACCAACGTATACTGTGTAACACAGTTGACAATACCATAATATAGGGTGTACCAGAGTTGACAGTACCAACATATACTGTGTACCACAGTTGACAGTACCAACATATAATGTGTACCACTGTTGACAGTACCAACGTATACTGTGTACCACATTTAACAGTTCCAACATATACTGTGTACCACAGTTATCAGTACCAACGTACACTGTGTACCACAGTTAACAGTACCAACATATACCGTGTACCACAGTTGACAGTACCAACATATACCGTGTACCACAGTTGAAAGTACCAACGTATACTGTGTACCACAGTTGACAGTATCAACATATACTGTGTACCACAGTTGACAGTACCAACATATACTGTGTACGACAGTTGACAGTACCTACGTATACTGTGTACAACAGTTGACAGTACCAACATATACTGTGTACCACAGTTGACAGTACCAACATATACTGTGTACCACAGTTGGCAGTACCAACATATACTGTGTACCACATTTGACAGTACCAAAATATACAGTTTACCACAGTTGACAGTACCAACATATATTGTGTACCACAGTTGACAGTACTAACGTATACTGTGTACCACAGTTGACAATACCAACATATACTGTGTACCACAGTTGACAGAACCATCATATACTGTGTACCACAGTTGACAGTACCAACATATACAGTGTACCACAGTTGACAGTACCAACATATACTGTGTACCACAGTTGAGAGTACCAACATATACTGTGTACCACAGTTGACAGTACCAACATATACTGTGTACCACAGTTGGCAGTACCAACATATACTGTGTATCACATTTGACAGTACCAAAAAATACAGTGTACCACAGTTGACAGTACCAACATATACTGTGTACCACAGTTGACAGTACCAACATATACTGTGTACCATAGTTGACAGTACCAACGTATACTGCGTACCACAGTTGACAGTACCAACATATACTGTGTACCACAGTTGACAGGACCAACATATACTGTGTACCATAGTTGACAGTATCAACGTATATGTGTACCACTGTTGTCAGTACTAACATATGCCGTGTACCACAGTTGACAGTACCAACATATACTGTGTACCACAGTTGACAGTACCGACATATCCTGTGTACCTCAGTTGACAGTACCAACATATACTGTGTACCACATTTGATAGTACCAACATATACTGTGTACCACAGTTGACAGTACCAACATATACTGTGTACCACAGTTGAGAGTACCAACATATACTGTCTCCCACAGTTGACAGTACCAACATATACTGTGTACCACAGTTGACAGTACTAACATATACTGTGTACCACAGTTGACAGTACCAACATATTCTGTGTACCACAGTTGACAGTACCAACATATACTGTGTACCACAGTTGACAGTACCAACGTATACTGTGTACCACAGTTGACAGTACCAACATATACTGTGTACCACAGTTGACAGTACCAACATATACTGTGTACCATAGTTGACAGTACCAACGTATACTGTGTACCACAGTTGACAATACCAACATATACCGTCTACCACAGTTGACGGTATCAACATATACTGTGTACCAGAGTTAACAGTACCAACATATACTGTGTACCACAGTTGACAGTACCAACATATACCGTGTACCACAGTTGACAGTACCAACGTATACTGTGTACCACAGTTGACAGTACCAACATATAATGTGTACCACAGTTGACAGTACCAACATATACCGTGCTACCACAGTTGAGAGTACCAACATATACTGTGTACCACAGTTGACAGTACCAACATATAATGTGTACCACTGTTGACAGTACCAACGTATACTGTGTAACACATTTAACAGTACCAACATATACTGTGTACCACAGTTATCAGTACCAACGTAAACTGTGTACCACTGTTGACAGTACCAACATATACAGTGTACCACAGTTGACACTACCAACATATACTGAGTACCACAGTTAACAGTACCAACATATACTGTGTATCACAGTTGACTGTACCAACATATACCGTGTTACCACAGTTGAGAGTACCAACATATACTGTGTACCACAGTTGACAGTACCAACATATAATGTGTACCACTGTTGACAGTACCAACGTATACTGTGTAACACATTTAACAGTACCAACATATACTGTGTACCACAGTTATCAGTACCAACGTAAACTGTGTACCACTGTTGACAGTACCAACATATACAGTGTACCACAGTTGACACTACCAACATATACTGAGTACCACAGTTAACAGTACCAACATATACTGTGTATCACAGTTGACTGTACCAACATATACCGTGTTACCACAGTTGAGAGTACCAACATATAATGTGTACCACAGTTGACAGTACCAACATATACTGTGTACCACTGTGACAGTACCAACGTATACTGTGTACCACATTTAACAGTACCAACATATACAGTATACCACAGTTGACAGTACCAACATATACTGTGTACCACAGTTGACAGTACCAACATATACTGTGTACCATAGTTGACAGTACCAACGTATACTGTGTACCACATTTGACAGTACCAACATATACCGTGTACCTCAGTTGATAGTACCAATACATGCTGTGTACCATAGTTGACAGTACCAACATATACTGTGTACCATAGTTGACAGTACCAACGTATACTCTGTACCACATTTGAGAGTACCAACATATACCCTGTACCACAGTTGACAGTACCAATATATACTGTGTACCACAGTTGACAGTACCAACATATACTGTGTACCACAGTTGACAGTAGTAACATATACTGTGTACCAGAGTTGACAGTACCAACATATACTATATACCAGAGTTGACAGTACTAACATATACAGTGTACCACATTTGACAGTACCAACATATACTGTGTACCACAGTTGACAGTACCAATATATACTGGGTACCACAGTTGACAATACCATCATATACTGTGTAACACAGTTGACACTACCAACATAAACTGTGTATCAGAGTTGACAGTACCAACATATACTGTGTACCACAGTTTAAAGTACCAACGTATATGGTGTACCACAGTTGACAATACCAACATATACTGTGTACCACAGTTGACAGTACCAACATATACTGTGTACCCCAGTTGACAGTACCAACGTATACTGTGTACCACATTTGACAGTACCAACATATACTGTGTACCACAGTTGACAGTACCAACATATAGTGTGTACCACAGCTGGCAGTACCAACATATACTGTGTACCACAGTTGACAGTACCAACATATACTGTGTACCACAGTTGACAGTACCAACATATATTGTTTACCACGGTTGACAGTACCAACATATAATGGGTGCCACTTTTCACAGTACCAACATATAGTGTGTAGCACAGTTGACAATACCAACGTATGCTGTGTACCACAGTTGACAGTACCAACATATACTGTGTACCACAGTTGATAGTACCAACGTATACTGTGTAACACAGTTGACAATACCATCATATAGGGTGTACCAAAGTTGACAGTACCAACATATACTGTGTACCACAGTTGACAGTACCAACATATACTGTGTACCACAGTTGACAGTTCTAATATATACTGTGTACCACAGTTGAGAGTACCAACATATACTGTGTACCACAGTTGACAGTACTAACATATACTGTGTACCACAGTTGACAGTATCCACGTATGTGTACCACAGTTGAGAGTAATATCATATACTGTGTACCACAGTTGACAGTACTAACATATACTGTGTACCAGAGTTGACAGTACCAACATATACTATGTACAAGAGTTGACAGTACTAACATATACTGTGTACCAGAGTTGACAGTACCAACATATATTGGATACCACAGTTTACAGTACCAACATATACTGTGTACCACTGTTGACATTACCAACGTATATTGTATACCACAGTTAACAGTAACAATATGTACTGTGTACCACAGTTACAGTACCAACGTATACTGTGTACCACTGTTGACAGTACCAACATATACAGTATAACACAGTTGACAGTACCAACATATACTGTGTACCACAGTTGACAGTACCAACATATGCTGTGTACCATAGTTGACAGTACCAACGTATACTCTGTACCACAGTTGACAGTACCAACATATACTGTGTACCATAGTTGACAGAACCAACGTATACTGTGTACCATAGTTGACAGTACCAACATATACCGTGTACCACAGTTGACAGTACCAACGTATACTGTGTACCACTGTTGACAGTACCAACATATACTGTGTACCACAGTTGACAGTACCAACGTATATTGTGTACCACAGTTGACAGTACCAACATATACTGTGTACCACAGTTGACAGTTCTAATATATACTGTGTACCACAGTTGAGAGTACCAACATATACTGTGTACCACAGTTGACAGTACTAACATATACTGTGTACCACAGTTGACAGTATCCACGTATGTGTACCACAGTTGACAGTATCCACGTATGTGTACCACAGTTGACAGTATCAACGTATATCTGTACCACATATTGACAGTACCAACATATACTGTGTACCACAGTTGACAGTACCAACGTATACTGTGTACCACAGTTGACAGTACCAACATATACTGTGTACCACAGTTGACAGTACTAACATATACTGTGTACCACAGTTGACAGTATCCACGTATGTGTACCACAGTTGACAGTATCAACGTATATCTGTACCACATATTGACAGTACCAACATATACTGTGTACCACAGTTGACAGTACCAACTTATACTGTGTACTACAGTTGACAGTACCAACATATACTGTGTACCACAGTTGACAGTACCAACGTATACTGTGTACCACAGTTGCCATTACCAACGTATACTGTGTACCACAGTGGACAGTACCAACGTATATGTGTACAACATATTGACAGTACCAACATATACTGTGTACCACAGTTGACAGTACCAACATATACTGTGTACCACAGTTGACAGTACCAACATATACTGTGTACCACAGTTGACAGTACTAACATATACTGTGTACCACAGTTGAGAGTACCAATATATACTGTGTACCTCAGTTGACGATATCAACATATACTGTGTACCACAGTTGACAGTACCAACATATACTGTGTACCAGAGTTGACAGTACTAACATATACTGTGTACCACAGTTGACAGTACCATCATATACTGTGTACCACAGTTGACACTACCAACATAAACTGTGTACCACAATTGACAGTACCAACATTTATTGTGTACCACAGTTGAAAGTACCAACGTATACTGTGTACCACAGTTGACAGTACCAACGTATACTGTGTACCACAGTTGACAGTACCAACATATACTGTGTACCACAGTTGACAGTACCAACGTATACTGTGTAACAAAGTTGACAATACCATCATATAGGGTGTACCACAGTTGACAGTACCAACATATACTGTATACCACAGTTGACAGTACCATCATATAGTGTGTACCACAGTTGACAGTACAAACATATACTGTGTACCAGAGTTGACAGTACCAACATATACTGTGTACCAGAGTTGACAGTACTAACATATACTGTGTACCAGAGTTGACAGTACCAACATATATTGGATACCACAGTTGACAGTACCAACATATACTGTGTACCACTGTTGACAGTACCAACGTATACTGTATACCACAGTTAACAGTACCAACATATACTGTGTACCACAGTTGACAGTACCAACGTATACTGTGTACCACTGTTGACAGTACCAACATATACAGTATAACACAGTTGACAGTACCAACATATACTGTGTACCACATTTGACAGTACCAACATATACTGTGTACCATAGTTGACAGTAGCAACGTATACTGGGTACCACAGTTGACAGTACCAACATATACCGTGTACCACAGTTGACAGTACCAACATATATAGTGTACCAGAGTTGACAGTACCAACATATACTGTGTACCACTGTTGACAGTACCAACATATACTGTGTACCACAGTTGACAGTACCAACGTATACTGTGTACCACAGTTGACAGTACCAACTTATACTGTGTACCACAGTTGACAGTACTAATATATACTGTGTACCAAAGTTGGGAGTACCAACATATACTGTGTACCACAGTTGACAGTACTAACATATACTGTGTACCACAGTTGACAGTATCCACGTATGTGTACCACAGTTGACAGTATCAATGTATATCTGTACCACATATTGACAGTACCAACATATACTGTGTACCACAGTTGACAGTACCAACGTATACTGTGTACCACAGTTGACAGTACCAACGTATACTGTGTACCACAGTTGACAGTACCAACATATACTGTGTACCACAGTTGACACTACCAATGTATACTGTGTACCACAGTTGAAATTACCAAGGTATACTGTGTACCACAGTTGACAGTACCAACGTATACTGTGTACCACAATTGACAGTACCAACATATACTGTGTACCACAGTTGACAGTACCAACATATACTATGTACCACAGTTGGCAGTACCAACATATACTGTGTACCACAGTTGAGAGTACCAACATATACTGTGTACCACAGTTGACAGTACCAACATATATTGTGTACCACAGTTGACAGTAACAACATATACTGGGTGCCACTGTTCACAGTACCAACATATACTGTGTACCACAGTTGACAATACCAACGTATTCTGTGTACCACAGTTGACAGTACCAACATATACTGTGTACCACAGTTGACAGTACCAACGTATACTGTGTAACACAGTTGACAATAGCATCATATAGGGTGTTCCACAGTTGACAGTACCAACATATACTGTGTACCACATTTGACAGTACTAACATATACTGACTACCACAGTTGATAGTACCAACGTATACTGTGTACCAAAGTTCACAGTATCAACGTATATGTGTACCACATATTGACAGTACCAACATATACTGTGTACCACATTTGACTGTACCAACATATACTGTGTACGACAGTTGAGAGTACCAACATATAATGTTTATCACAGTTGACAGTACCAACATATACCGTGTACCACAGTTGAGAGTACCTACATATACTGTGTACCACTGTTGACAGTACCAACGTATACTGTGTACCACAGTTAACAGTACCAACATATACAGTGTACCACAGTTGACAGTACCAACGTATACTGTGTACCACAGTTGACAGTACCAACATATACTGTGTACCATAGTTGACAGTACCAACGTATACTGTGTACCACATTTGACAGTACCAACATATACCGTGTACCACAGTTGATAGTACCAATATATGCTGTGTACCATAGTTGACAGTACCAACATATACTGTGTACCATAGTTGACAGTACCAACGTATACTCTGTACCACATTTGAGAGTACCAACATATACCGTGTACCACAGTTGACAGTACCAATATATACTGTGTACCACAGTTGACAGTACCAACATATACTGTGTACCACAGTTGACAGTACTAACATATACTGTGTACCACAGTTGACAGTAGCAACATATACTGTGTACCAGAGTTGACAGTACTAACATATACAGTGTACCACAATTTGACAGTACCAACATATACTGTGTACCACAGTTGACAGTACCAACATATACTGTGTACCACAGTTGACAATACCATCATATACTGTGTAACACAGTTGACACTACCAACATAAACTGTGTACCAGAGTTGACAGTACCAACATATACTGTGTACCACATTTCAGAGTACCAATATATACTGTGTACCTCAGTTGACGATATCAACATATACTGTGTACCACAGTTGACAATACCAACATATACTGTGTACCACAGTTGACAGTACCAACATATACTGTGTACCACAGTTGACAGTACCAACGTATACTGTGTACCACATTTGACACTACCAACATAAACTGTGTACCAGAGTTGACAGTACCAACATATACTGTGTACCACAGTTTAAAGTACCAACGTATACTGTGTATCACAGTTGACAATACCAACATATACTGTGTACCACAGTTGACAGTACCATCATATACTGTGTACCACAGTTGACAGTACTAACATATACTGTGTACCAGAGTTGACAGTACCAACATATACTATGTACCAGAGTTGACAGTACTAACATATACTGTGTACCAGAGTTGACAGTACCAACATATATTGGATACCACAGTTGACAGTACCAACATATACTGTGTACCACTGTTAACATTACCAACGTATATTGTATACCACAGTTAACAGTAACAATATATACTGTGTACCACAGTTGACAGTACCAACGTATACTGTGTACCACTGTTGACAGTACCAACATATACAGTATAACACAGTTGACAGTACCAACATATACTGTGTACCACAGTTGACAGTACCAACATATACTGTGTACCGTAGTTGACAGTACCAACGTATACTGTGTACCACAGTTGACAGTACCAACATATACTGTGTACCATAGTTGACAGAACCAACGTATACTGTGTACCATAGTTGAGAGTAACAACATATACCGTGTACCACAGTTGACAGTACCAACATATACTGTGTACCAGAGTTGACAGTACCAACGTACACTGTGTACCACTGTTGACAGTACCAACATATACTTTGTACCACAGTTGACAGTACCAACGTATACTGTGTACCACAGTTGACAGTACCAACTTATACTCTGTACCACAGTTGACAGTTCTAATATATACTGTGTACCACAGTTGAGAGTACCAACATATACTGTGTACCACAGTTGACAGTAC
Organism: Eledone cirrhosa; assembly: GCA_964016885.1. Taxonomy (NCBI): domain Eukaryota; kingdom Metazoa; phylum Mollusca; class Cephalopoda; order Octopoda; family Eledonidae; genus Eledone; species Eledone cirrhosa. Next base: position 44,845,676 of record OZ024755.1, read on the forward strand.
CAACGTATACTGTGTACCACAGTTGACAGTACCAACATATACTGTGTACCACAGTTGACAGTACCAACGTATACTGTGTACCACAGTTGACATTACCAACGTATACTGTGTACCACAGTGGACAGTACCAACGTATATGTGTACAACATATTGACAGTACCAACATATACTGTTTACCACAGTTGACAGTACCAACATATACTGTGTACCACAGTTGACAGTACCAACATATACTGTGTACCACAGTTGACAGTACTAACATATACTGTGTCCCACAGTTGAGTGTACAAATATATACTGTGTACCTCAGTTGACGATATCAACATATACTGTGTACCACAGTTGACAGTACCAACATATACTGTGTACCACAGTTGACAGTACCAACGTATACTGTGTACCACAGTTGACAGTACCAACTTATACTGTGTACCACAGTTGACAGTTCTAATATATACTGTGTACCACAGTTGAGAGTACCAACATATACTGTGTACCACAGTTGACAGTACTAACATATACTGTGTACCACAGTTGACAGTATCCACGAATGTGTACCAGAGTTGACAGTATCAACGTATATCTGTACCACATATTGACAGTACCAACATATACTGTGTACCACAGTTGACAGTACCAACGTATACTGTGTACCACAGTTGACAGTACCAACATATACTGTGTACCACAGTTGACAGTACCAACGTATACTGTGTACCACAGTTGCCATTACCAACGTATACTGTGTACCACAGTGGAGGGTACCAACGTATATGTGTACAAAATATTGACAGTACCAACATATACTGTGTACCACAGTTGACAGTACCAACATATACTCTGTACCACAGTTGACAGTACCAACATATATTGTGTACCACAGTTGACAGTACTAAAATATACTGTGTACCACATTTGAGAGTACCAATATATACTGTGTACCTCAGTTGACGATATCAACATATACTGTGTACCACAGTTGACAGTACCAACATATACTGTGTACCAGAGTTGACAGTACTAACATATACTGTGTACCACAGTTGACAGTACCATCATATACTGTGTACCACAGTTGACACTACCAACATAAACTGTGTACCACAGTTGACAGTACCAACATATACTGTGTACCACAGTTGAAAGTACCAACGTATACTGTGTACCACAGTTGACAGTACCAACATATACTGTGTACCACAGTTGACAGTACCAACATATACTGTGTACCACAGTTGACAGTACCAACGTATACTGTGTACCACAGTTGACAGTACCAACATATACTGTGTACCACAGTTGAGAGTACCAACGTATATGTGTACAACATATTGACAGTACCAACATATACTGTTTACCACATTTGACAGTACCATCATATACTGACTACCACAGTTGACAGTACCAACGTATACTGTGTACCAGAGTTAACAGTACCAACATATACTGTGTACCACTGTTGACAGTAGCAACATATACTGTGTATCACAGTTGACAGTACCAACATATATAGTGCACCAGAGTTGACAGTACCAACATATACTGTGTACCACTGTTGACAGTACCAACATATACTGTGTACCACAGTTGACAATACCAACATCTACCGTCTACCACAGTTGACGGTATCAACATATACTGTGTACCAGAGTTGACAGTACCAACATATACTGTGTACCACAGTTGACAGTACCAACATATACCGTGTACCACAGTTGACAGTACCAACGTATACTGTGTACCACAGTTGACAGTACCAACATATAATGTGTACCACCGTTGACAGTACCAACATATACTGTGTATCACAGTTGACAGTACCAACATATACCGTGCTACCACAGTTGAGAGTACCAACATATACTGTGTACCACAGTTGACAGTACCAACATATAATGTGTACCACTGTTGACAGTACCAACATATACTGTGTACCACATTTAACAGTACCAACATATACTGTGTACCACAGTTATCAGTACCAACGTAAACTGTGTACCACTGTTGACAGTACCAACATATACAGTGTACCACAGTTGACAGTACCAACATATACTGAGTACCACAGTTAACAGTACCAACATATACTGTGTATCACAGTTGACTGTACCAACATATACCGTGTTACCACAGTTGAGAGTACCAACATATAATGTGTACCACAGTTGACAGTACCAACATATACTGTGTACCACTGTGACAGTACCAACGTATACTGTGTACCACATTTAACAGTACCAACATATAATGTGTACCACAGTTGACAGTACCAACGTATACTGTGTACCACTGTTGACAGTACCAACATATACAGTGTACCACAGTTGACAGTACCAACATATACTGTGTACCACAGTTGACAGTACCAACATATACTGTGTACCATAGTTGACAGTACCAACGTATACTGTGTACCACATTTGACAGTACCAACATATACCGTGTACCACAGTTGATAGTACCAATACATGCTGTGTACCATAGTTGACAGTACCAACATATACTGTGTACCATAGTTGACAGTACCAACGTATACTCTGTACCACATTTGAGAGTACCAACATATACCGTGTACCACAGTTGACAGTACCAATATATACCGTGTACCACAGTTGACAGTACCAACATATACTGTGTACCACAGTTGACAGTACTAACATATACTGTGTACCACAGTTGACAGTAGCAACATATACTGTGTACCAGAGTTGACAGTACTAACATATACAGTGTACCACAATTTGACAGTACCAACATATACTGTGTACCACAGTTGACAGTACCAACATATACTGTGTACCACAGTTGACAATACCATCATATACTGTGTAACACAGTTGACACTACCAACATAAACTGTGTACCAGAGTTGACAGTACCAACATATACTGTGTACCACAGTTTAAAGTACCAACGTATACTGTGTATCACAGTTGACAATACCAACATATACTGTGTACCACAGTTGACAGTACCAACGTATACTGTGTACCACATTTGACAGTACCAACATATACTGTGTACCACAGTTGACAGTACCAACATATAGTGTGTACCACAGCTGGCAGTACCAACATATACTGTGTACCACAGTTGACAGTACTAACATATACTGTGTACCACAGTTGACAGTACCAACATATATTGTGTACCACGGTTGACAGTACCAACATATAATGGGTGCCACTTTTCACAGTACCAACATATAGTGTGTAGCACAGTTGACGGTACCAACGTATGCTGTGTACCACAGTTGACAGTCCCAACATATACTGTGTACCACAGTTGACAGTACCAACGTATACTGTGTAACACAGTTGACAATACCATCATATAGGGTGTACCAAAGTTGACACTACCAACATATACTGTGTACCACAGTTGAGAGTACCATCATATACTGTGTACCACAGTTGACAGTACTAACATATACTGTGTACCAGAGTTGACAGTACCAACATATACTATGTACCAGAGTTGACAGTACTAACATATACTGTGTACCAGAGTTGACAGTACCAACATATATTGGATACCACAGTTGACAGTACCAACATATACTGTGTACCACTGTTAACATTACCAACGTATATTGTATACCACAGTTAACAGTAACAATATATACTGTGTACCACAGTTGACAGTACCAACGTATACTGTGTACCACTGTTGACAGTACCAACATATACAGTATAACACAGTTGACAGTACCAACATATACTGTGTACCACAGTTGACAGTACCAACATATACTGTGTACCGTAGTTGACAGTACCAACGTATACTGTGTACCACAGTTGACAGTACCAACATATACTGTGTACCATAGTTGACAGAACCAACGTATACTGTGTACCATAGTTGACAGTAACAACATATACCGTGTACCACAGTTGACAGTACCAACATATACTGTGTACCAGAGTTGACAGTACCAACGTACACTGTGTACCACTGTTGACAGTACCAACATATACTTTGTACCACAGTTGACAATACCAACGTATACTGTGTACCACAGTTGACAGTACCAACTTATACTCTGTACCACAGTTGACAGTTCTAATATATACTGTGTACCACAGTTGAGAGTACCAACATATACTGTGTACCACAGTTGACAGTAATAACATATACTGTGTACCACAGTTGACAGTATCCACGTATGTGTACCACAGTTGACAGTATCAACGTATATTTGTACCACATATTGTCAGTACCAACATATACTGTGTACCACAGTTGACAGTACCAACGTATACTGTGTACCACAGTTGACAGTACCAACATATACTGTGTACCACAGTTGACAGTACCAACGTATACTGTGTACCACAGTTGACATTACCAACGTATACTGTGTACCACAGTGGTCAGTACCAACGTGTATGTGTACAACATATTGACAGTACCAACATATACTGTTTACCACAGTTGACAGTACCAACATATACTGTGTACCACAGTTGACAGTACCAACATATACTGTGTACCACAGTTGACAGTACTAACATATACTGTGTCCCACAGTTGAGTGTACAAATATATACTGTGTACCTCAGTTGACGATATCAACATATACTGTGTACCACAGTTGACAGTGCCAACATATACTGTGTACCACAGTTGACAGTACCAACGTATACTGTGTACCACAGTTGACAGTACCAACTTATACTGTGTACCACAGTTGACTGTACCAACATATACCGTGTTACCACAGTTGAGAGTACCAACATATAATGTGTACCACAGTTGACAGTACCAACATATACTGAGTACCACAGTTAACAGTACCAACATATACTGTGTATCACAGTTGACTGTACCAACATATACCGTGTTACCACAGTTGAGAGTACCAACATATAATGTGTACCACAGTTGACAGTACCAACATATACTGTGTACCACTGTGACAGTACCAACGTATACTGTGTACCACATTTAACAGTACCAACATATAATGTGTACCACAGTTGACAGTACCAACGTATACTGTGTACCACTGTTGACAGTACCAACATATACAGTGTACCACAGTTGACAGTACCAACATATACTGTGTACCACAGTTGACAGTACCAACATATACTGTGTACCATAGTTGACAGTACCAACGTATACTGTGTACCACATTTGACAGTACCAACATATACCGTGTACCACAGTTGATAGTACCAATACATGCTGTGTACCATAGTTGACAGTACCAACATATACTGTGTACCATAGTTGACAGTACCAACGTATACTCTGTACCACATTTGAGAGTACCAACATATACCGTGTACCACAGTTGACAGTACCAATATATACCGTGTACCACAGTTGACAGTACCAACATATACTGTGTACCACAGTTGACAGTACTAACATATACTGTGTACCACAGTTGACAGTAGCAACATATACTGTGTACCAGAGTTGACAGTACTAACATATACAGTGTACCACAATTTGACAGTACCAACATATACTGTGTACCACAGTTGACAGTACCAACATATACTGTGTACCACAGTTGACAATACCATCATATACTGTGTAACACAGTTGACACTACCAACATAAACTGTGTACCAGAGTTGACAGTACCAACATATACTGTGTACCACAGTTTAAAGTACCAACGTATACTGTGTATCACAGTTGACAATACCAACATATACTGTGTACCACAGTTGACAGTACCAACATATACTGTGTACCACAGTTGACAGTACCAACGTATACTGTGTACCACATTTGACAGTACCAACATATACTGTGTACCACAGTTGACAGTACCAACATATAGTGTGTACCACAGCTGGCAGTACCAACATATACAGTGTACCACAGTTGACAGTACTAACATATACTGTGTACCACAGTTGACAGTACCAACATATATTGTGTACCACGGTTGACAGTACCAACATATAATGGGTGCCACTTTTCACAGTACCAACATATAGTGTGTAGCACAGTTGACGGTACCAACGTATGCTGTGTACCACAGTTGACAGTCCCAACATATACTGTGTACCACAGTTGACAGTACCAACGTATACTGTGTAACACAGTTGACAATACCATCATATAGGGTGTACCAAAGTAGACACTACCAACATATACTGTGTACCACAGTTGAGAGTACCATCATATACTGTGTACCACAGTTGACAGTACTAACATATACTGTGTACCAGAGTTGACAGTACCAACATATACTATGTACCAGAGTTGACAGTACTAACATATACTGTGTACCAGAGTTGACAGTACCAACATATATTGGATACCACAGTTGACAGTACCAACATATACTGTGTACCACTGTTAACATTACCAACGTATATTGTATACCACAGTTAACAGTAACAATATATACTGTGTACCACAGTTGACAGTACCAACGTATACTGTGTACCACTGTTGACAGTACCAACATATACAGTATAACACAGTTGACAGTACCAACATATACTGTGTACCACAGTTGACAGTACCAACATATACTGTGTACCGTAGTTGACAGTACCAACGTATACTGTGTACCACAGTTGACAGTACCAACATATACTGTGTACCATAGTTGACAGAACCAACGTATACTGTGTACCATAGTTGACAGTAACAACATATACCGTGTACCACAGTTGACAGTACCAACATATACTGTGTACCAGAGTTGACAGTACCAACGTACACTGTGTACCACTGTTGACAGTACCAACATATACTTTGTACCACAGTTGACAATACCAACGTATACTGTGTACCACAGTTGACAGTACCAACTTATACTCTGTACCACAGTTGACAGTTCTAATATATACTGTGTACCACAGTTGAGAGTACCAACATATACTGTGTACCACAGTTGACAGTAATAACATATACTGTGTACCACAGTTGACAGTATCCACGTATGTGTACCACAGTTGACAGTATCAACGTATATTTGTACCACATATTGACAGTACCAACATATACTGTGTACCACAGTTGACAGTACCAACGTATACTGTGTACCACAGTTGACAGTACCAACATATACTGTGTACCACAGTTGACAGTACCAACGTATACTGTGTACCACAGTTGACATTACCAACGTATACTGTGTACCACAGTGGACAGTACCAACGTGTATGTGTACAACATATTGACAGTACCAACATATACTGTTTACCACAGTTGACAGTACCAACATATACTGTGTACCACAGTTGACAGTACCAACATATACTGTGTACCACAGTTGACAGTACTAACATATACTGTGTCCCACAGTTGAGTGTACAAATATATACTGTGTACCTCAGTTGACGATATCAACATATACTGTGTACCACAGTTGACAGTGCCAACATATACTGTGTACCACAGTTGACAGTACCAACGTATACTGTGTACCACAGTTGACAGTACCAACTTATACTGTGTACCACAGTTGACAGTTCTAATATATACTGTGTACCACAGTTGAGAGTACCAACATATACTGTGTACCACAGTTGACAGTACTAACATATACTGTGTACCACAGTTGACAGTATCCACGAATGTGTACCAGAGTTGACAGTATCAACGTATATCTGTACCACATATTGACAGTACCAACATATACTGTGTACCACAGTTGACAGTACCAACGTATACTGTGTACCACAGTTGACAGTACCAACATATATTGTGTACCACAGTTGACAGTACTAAAATATACTGTGTACCACATTTGAGAGTACCAATATATACTGTGTACCTCAGTTGACGATATCAACATATACTGTGTACCACAGTTGACAGTACCAACATATACTGTGTACCAGAGTTGACAGTACTAACATATACTGTGTACCACAGTTGACAGTACCATCATATACTGTGTACCACAGTTGACACTACCAACATAAACTGTGTACCACAGTTGACAGTACCAACATATACTGTGTACCACAGTTGAAAGTACCAACGTATACTGTGTACCACAGTTGACAGTACCAACATATACTGTGTACCACAGTTGACAGTACCAACATATACTGTGTACCACAGTTGACAGTACCAACGTATACTGTGTACCACAGTTGACAGTACCAACATATACTGTGTACCACAGTTGAGAGTACCAACGTATATGTGTACAACATATTGACAGTACCAACATATACTGTTTACCACATTTGACAGTACCATCATATACTGACTACCACAGTTGACAGTACCAACGTATACTGTGTACCACAGTTGCCATTACCAACGTATACTGTGTACCACAGTGGACAGTACCAACGTATATGTGTACAACATATTGACAGTACCAACATATACTGTGTACCACAGTTGACAGTACCAACATATACTGTGTACCACAGTTGACAGTACCAACATATATTGTGTACCACAGTTGACAGTACTAAAATATACTGTGTACCACATTTGAGAGTACCAATATATACTGTGTACCTCAGTTGACGATATCAACATATACTGTGTACCACAGTTGACAGTACCAACATATACTGTGTACCAGAGTTGACAGTACTAACATATACTGTGTACCACAGTTGACAGTACCATCATATACTGTGTACCACAGTTGACACTACCAACATAAACTGTGTACCACAGTTGACAGTACCAACATATACTGTGTACCACAGTTGACAGTACCAACATATACTGTGTACCACAGTTGACAGTACCAACGTATACTGTGTACCACAGTTGACAGTACCAACATATACTGTGTACCACAGTTGAGAGTACCAACGTATATGTGTACAACATATTGACAGTACCAACATATACTGTTTACCACATTTGACAGTACCATCATATACTGACTACCACAGTTGACAGTACCAACGTATACTGTGTACCAGAGTTAACAGTACCAACATATACTGTGTACCACTGTTGACAGTATCAACATATACTGTGTACCAGAGTTGACAGCACCAACATATACTGTGTACCACAGTTGACAGTAGCAACATATAGTGTGTATCACAGTTGACAGTACCAACATATATAGTGTACCAGAGTTGACAGTACCAACATATACTGTGTACCACTGTTGACAGTACCAACATATACTGTGTACCACAGTTGACAGTACCAACGTATACTGTGTACCACAGTTGACAGTACCAACTTATACTGTGTACCATAGTTGACAGTACTAATATATACTGTGTACCAAAGTTGAGAGTACCAACATATACTGTGTACCACAGTTGACAGTACTGACATATACTGTGTACCACAGTTGACAGTATCCACGTATGTGTACCACAGTTGACAGTATCAACGTATATCTGTACCACATATTGACAGTACCAACATATACTGTGTACCACAGTTGACAGTACCAACGTATACTGTGTAGCACAGTTGACAGTACCAACGTATACTGTGTACCACAGTTGACAGTACCAACATATACTGTGTACCACAGTTGACAGTACCAATGTATACTATGTACCACAGTTGACATTACCAAGGTATACTGTGTACAAACAGTGGACAGTACCAACGTATATGTGTACAACATATTGACAGTACCAACATATACTGTGTACCACAGTTGACAGTACCAACATATACTGTGTACCACAGTTGACAGTACCAACATATACTGTGTACCACAGTTGACAGTACCAACGTATACTGTGTACCACAGTTGACAGTACCAACATATACTGTGTACCACAGTTGACAGTACCAACATATACTGTGTACCACAGTTGGCAGTGCCAACATATACTGTGTACCACAGTTGAGAGTACCAACATATACTGTGTACCACAGTTGACAGTACCAACATATATTGTGTACCACAGTTGACAGTACCAACATATACTGGGTGCCACTGTTCACAGTACCAACATATACTGTGTACCACATTTGACAATACCAACGTATTCTGTGTACCACATTTGACCATACCATCATATAGGGTGTACCACAGTTGACAGTACCAACATATACTGTGTACCACATTTGACAGTACCATCATATACTGACTACCACAGTTGACAGTACCAACGTAAAATGTGTACCAGAGTTAACAGTACCAACATATACTGTGTACCAATGTTGACAGTACCAACGTATACTGTGTACCACAGTTAACAGTACCAACATATACGGTGTACCACAGTTGACAGTACCAACGTATACTGTGTACCACTGTTGACAGTACCAACATATACAGTGTAACACAGTTGACAGTACCAACATATACTGTGTACCACAGTTGACAGTACCAACATATACTGTGTACCATAGTTGTCAGTACCAACATATACTGTGTACCACAGTTGACAGTACCAACATATACCGTGTACCACAGTTGACAGTACCAACATATACTGTGTACCAGATTTGACAGTACCAACATATACTGTGTACCACTGTTGACAGTACCAACGTATACTGTGTACCAGAGTTAACAGTACCAACATATACTGTGTACCACTGTTGACAGTACCAACATATACTGTGTACCACAGTTTACAGTACCAACGTATACTGTGTACCACAATTGACAGTACCAACATATACAGTGTACCAGAGTTGACAGTACTAATATATAATGTGTACCACAGTTGACAGTACAAACATGTACTGTGTACCACAGTTGACAGCACTAACATATACTGTGTACCACAGTTGACAGTATCCACGTATATGTGTACCACATATTCACAGTACCAACATATACTGTGTACCACAGTTGAGAGTACCAACGTATACTGTGTACCACAGTTGACAGTACCAACGTATACTGTGTACCACAGTTGACAGTACCAACATATACTGTGTACCACAGTTGACAGTACCAACGTATACTGTGTACCACAGTTGACAGTACCAACGTATACTGTGTACAACAGTTGACAGTACCAACATATACTGTGTACCTCAGTTGACAGTAGCAACATATACTGTGTACCTCAGATGACAGTATAAACATATACTGTGTACCACAGTTGACAGTACCAACATATACTGTGTACCATAGTTGACAGTACTAACATATACTGTGTACCACATTTGACAGTACCAACATATACCGTGTACCTCAGTTCACAGTATCAACATATAATGTGTACCACATTTGACAGTAACAACATATACTGTGTACCACAGTTTAGAGTACCAACATATACTGTGTATCACAGTTGACAGTACCAACATATACCGTGTACCACAGTTGAGAGTACCTACATATACTGTGTACCACAGTTGACAGTACCAACATATACTGTGTACCACAGTTGACAGTACCAACATATACTGTGTACCACCGTTGACAGTACCAACATATACTGTGTATCACAGTTGACAGTACCAACATATACCGTGTTACCACAGTTGAGAGAACCAACATATACTGTGTACCACAGTTGACAGTACCAACATATAATGTGTACCACTGTTGACAGTACCAACGTATACTGTGTACCACAGTTGGCAGTACCATCATATACTGTGTACCACATTTGACAGTACCAACATATACAGTGTACCACAGTTGAAAGTACCAACGTATACTGTGTACCACAGTTGACAGTATCAACATATACTGTGTACCACAGTTGACAGTACCAACATATACTGTGTACCATAGTTGACAGTACCAACATATACTGTGTACCGCAGTTGAGAGTACCAACATATACTGTCTCCCACAGTTGACAGTACCAACATATACTGTGTACCACAGTTGACAGTACTAACGTATACTGTGTATCACAGTTGACAATACCAACATATACTGTGTACCACAGTTGACAGTACCATCATATACTGTGTACCACAGTTGACAGTACCAACATATACTGTGTACCACAGTTGACAGTACCAACGTATACTGTGTACCACAGTTGACACTACCAACATATACTGTGTACCACAGTTGACAGTACCAACATATACTGTGTACCACAGTTGACAGTACCAACATATACTGTGTACCATAGTTGACAGTATCAACGTATATGTGTACCACTGTTGTCAGTACTAACATATGCCGTGTACCACAGTTGACAGTACCAACATATACTGTGTACCACAGTTGACAGTACCGACATATCTTGTGTACCTCAGTTGACAGTACCAACATATACTGTGTACCACATTTGATAGTACCAACATATACTGTGTACCACAGTTGACAGTACCAACATATACTGTGTACCGCAGTTGAGAGTACCAACATATACTGTCTCCCACAGTTGACAGTACCAACATATACTGTGTACCACAGTTGACAGTACTAACATATACTGAGTACCACAGTTGACAGTACCAACATATTCTGTGTACCACAGTTGACAGTACCAACATATACTGTGTACCACAGTGGACAGTACCAACAAATACTGGGTACCACAGTTGACAATACCATCATATACTGTGTACCACAGTTGACACTACCAGCATAAACTGTGTACCAGAGTTGACAGTACCAACATATACTGTGTACCACAGTTGAAAGTACCAACGTATATTGTGTACCACAGTTCACAGTACCAACATATACTGTGTACCACAGTTGACAGTACCAAGATATAATGTGTACCACAGTTGACAGTACCAACGTATACTGTGTACCACATTTGACAGTACCAACATGCACTGTGTACCACAGTTGAGAGTACCAACATATAGTGTGTACCACAGTTGGCAGTACCAACATATAATGGGTGCCACTGTTCACAGTACCAACATATACTGTGTACCACAGTCGACAATACCAACGTATACTGTGTACCACAGTTGACAGTACCAACATATACTGTGTACCACATTTGACAGTACCAACGTATACTGTGTAACACAGTTGACAATACCATCATATAGGGTGTACCACAGTTGACAGTACCAACATATACTGTGTACCACAGTTGACAGTATCATCATATACTGTGTACCAGAGTTGACAGTACTAACATATACTGTGTACCACAGTTGACAGTACCAACATATACTGTGTACCACAGTTGACAGTACCAACGTATACTGTGTACCACAGTTGACATTACCAACGTATACTGTGTACCACAGTGGACAGTACCAACGTATATGTGTACAACATATTGACAGTACCAACATATACTGTGTACCACAGATGACAGTACCAACATATACTGTGTACCACAGTTGACAGTACCAACATATACTGTGTACCACAGTTGACAGTACTAACATATACTGTGTCCCAAATTTGAGTGTACAAATATATACTGTGTACCTCAGTTGACGATATCAACATATACTGTGTACCACAGTTGACAGTACCAACATATACTGTGTACCACAGTTGACAGTACCAACGTATACTGTGTACCACAGTTGACAGTACCAACTTATACTGTGTACCACAGTTGACAGTTCTAATATATACTGTGTACCACAGTTGAGAGTACCGACATATACTGTGTACCACAGTTGACAGTACTAACATATACTGTGTACCACAGTTGACAGTATCCACGTATGTGTACCACAGTTGACAGTATCAACGTATATCTGTACCACATATTGACAGTACCAACATATACTGTGTACCACAGTTGACAGTACCAACGTATACTGTGTACCACAGTTGCCATTACCAACGTATACTGTGTACCACAGTGGACAGTACCAACGTATATGTGTACAACATATTGACAGTACCAACATATACTGTGTACCACAGTTGACAGTACCAACATATACTGTGTACCACAGTTGACAGTACCAACATATACTGTGTACCACAGTTGACAGTACTAACATATACTGTGTACCACAGTTGAGAGTACCAATATATACTGTGTACCTCAGTTGACGATATCAACATATACTGTGTACCACAGTTGACAGTACCAACATATACTGTGTACCAGAGTTGACAGTACTAACATATACTGTGTACCACAGTTGACAGTACCATCATATACTGTGTACCACAGTTGACACTACCAACATAAACTAATTACCACAGTTGACAGTACCAACATATACTGTGTACCACTGTTGAAAGTACCAACGTATACTGTGTACCACAGTTGACAGTACCAACATATACTGTGTACCACAGTTGACAGTACCAACATATACTGTGTACCACAGTTGACAGTACCAACGTATACTGTGTACCACAGTTGACAGTACCAACATATACTGTGTACCACAGTTGAGAGTACCAACGTATATGTGTACAACATATTGACAGTACCAACATATACTGTGTACCACATTTGACAGTACCATCATATACTGACTACCACAGTTGACAGTACCAACGTATACTGTGTACCAGAGTTAACAGTACCAACATATACTGTGTACCACTGTTGACAGTATCAACATATACTGTGTACCAGAGTTGACAGCACCAACATATACTGTGTACCACAGTTGACAGTAGCAACATATACTGTGTATCACATTTGAGAGAACCAACATATATAGTGTACCAGAGTTGACAGTACCAACATATACTGTGTACCACTGTTGACAGTACCAACATATACTGTGTACCACAGTTGACAGTACCAACGTATACTGTGTACCACAGTTGACAGTACCAACTTATACTGTGTACCACAGTTGACAGTACTAATATATACTGTGTACCAAAGTTGAGAGTACCAACATATACTGTGTACCACAGTTGACAGTACTAACATATACTGTGTACCACAGTTGACAGTATCCACGTATGTGTACCACAGTTGACAGTATCAACGTATATCTGTACCACATATTGACAGTACCAACATATACTGTGTACCACAGTTGACAGTACCAACGTATACTGTGTACCACAGTTGACAGTACCAACATATACTGTGTACCACAGTTGACAGTACCAATGTATACTGTGTACCACAGTTGACATTACCAAGGTATACTGTGTACAAACAGTGGACAGTACCAACGTATATGTGTACAACATATTGAGAGTACCAACATATACTGTGTACCACAGTTGACAGTACCAACATATACTGTGTACCACAGTTGACAGTACCAACATATACTGTGTACCACAGTTGGCAGTACCAACATATACTGTGTACCACAGTTGAGAGTACCAACATATACTGTGTACCACAGTTGACAGTACCAACATATATTGTGTACCACAGTTGACAGTACCAACATATACTGTGTACCACATTTGACAATACCAACGTATTCTGTGTACCACAGTTGACAATACCATCATATAGGGTGTTTCCACAGTTGACAGTACCAACATATACTGTGTACCACATTTGACAGTACCATCATATACTGACTACCACAGTTGACAGTACCAACGTATAATGTGTACCAGAGTTAACAGTACCAACATATACTGTGTACCACTGTTGACACTACCAACATATACTGTGTACCAGAGTTGACAGTACCAACATATTCTGTGTACCACAGTTGACAGTACCAACATATACTGTGTATCACAGTTGACAGTACTAACATATACTGTGTACCAGAGTTGACAGTACCAACATATACTGTTTACCACAGTTGACAGTACCAACGTATACTGTGTACCAATGTTGACAGTACCAACGTATACTGTGTACCACAGTTAACAGTACCAACATATACTGTGTACCACAGTTGACAGTACCAACGTATACTGTGTACCACTGTTGACAGTACCAACATATACAGTGTAACACAGTTGACAGTACCAACATATACTGTGTACCACAGTTGACAGTACCAACATATACTGTGTACCATAGTTGTCAGTACCAACATATACTGTGTACCACAGTTGACAGTAACAACATATACTGTGTACCACAGTTGACAGTACCAACGTATACTGTGTACCACAGTTGACAGTACCAACTTATACTGTGTACCACAGTTGACAGTTCTAATATATACTGTGTACCACAGTTGAGAGTACCGACATATACTGTGTACCACAGTTGACAGTACTAACATATACTGTGTCCCAAATTTGAGTGTACAAATATATACTGTGTACCTCAGTTGACGATATCAACATATACTGTGTACCACAGTTGACAGTACCAACATATACTGTGTACCACAGTTGACAGTACCAACGTATACTGTGTACCACAGTTGACAGTACCAACTTATACTGTGTACCACTGTTGACAGTTCTAATATATACTGTGTACCACAGTTGAGAGTACCGACATATACTGTGTACCACAGTTGACAGTACTAACATATACTGTGTACCACAGTTGACAGTATCCACGTATGTGTACCACAGTTGACAGTATCAACGTATATCTGTACCACATATTGACAGTACCAACATATACTGTGTACCACAGTTGACAGTACCAACGTATACTGTGTACCACAGTTGACAGTACCAACATATACTGTGTACCACAGTTGACAGTACCAACGTATACTGTGTACCACAGTTGCCATTACCAACGTATACTGTGTACCACAGTGGACAGTACCAACGTATATGTGTACAACATATTGACAGTACCAACATATACTGTGTACCACAGTTGACAGTACCAACATATACTGTGTACCACAGTTGACAGTACAAACATATACTGTGTACCACAGTTGACAGTACTAACATATACTGTGTACCACAGTTGAGAGTACCAATATATACTGTGTACCTCAGTTGACGATATCAACATATACTGTGTACCACAGTTGACAGTACCAACATATACTGTGTACCAGAGTTGACAGTACTAACATATACTGTGTACCACAGTTGACAGTACCATCATATACTGTGTACCACAGTTGACACTACCAACATAAACTGTGTACCACAGTTGACAGTACCAACATATACTGTGTATACTGTTGAAAGTACCAACGTATACTGTGTACCACAGTTGACAGTACCAACATATACTGTGTACCACAGTTGACAGTACCAACATATACTGTGTACCACAGTTGACAGTACCAACGTATACTGTGTACCACAGTTGACAGTACCAACATATACTGTGTACCACAGTTGAGAGTACCAACGTATATGTGTACAACATATTGACAGTACCAACATATACTGTGTACCACATTTGACAGTACCATCATATACTGACTACCACAGTTGACAGTACCAACGTATACTGTGTACCAGAGTTAACAGTACCAACATATACTGTGTACCACTGTTGACAGTATCAACATATACTGTGTACCAGAGTTGACAGCACCAACATATACTGTGTACCACAGTTGACAGTAGCAACATATACTGTGTATCACATTTGAGAGAACCAACATATATAGTGTACCAGAGTTGACAGTACCAACATATACTGTGTACCACTGTTGACAGTACCAACATATACTGTGTACCACAGTTGACAGTACCAACGTATACTGTGTACCACAGTTGACAGTACCAACTTATACTGTGTACCACAGTTGACAGTACTAATATATACTGTGTACCAAAGTTGAGAGTACCAACATATACTGTGTACCACAGTTGACAGTACTAACATATACTGTGTACCACAGTTGACAGTATCCACGTATGTGTACCACAGTTGACAGTATCAACGTATATCTGTACCACATATTGACAGTACCAACATATAGTGTGTACCAGAGTTGACAGTACCAACGTATACTGTGTACCACAGATGACAGTACCAACATATACTGTGTACCACAGTTGACAGTACCAATGTATACTGTGTACCACAGTTGACATTACCAAGGTATACTGTGTACAAACAGTGGACAGTACCAACGTATATGTGTACAACATATTGACAGTACCAACATATACTGTGTACCACAGTTGACAGTACCAACATATACTGTGTACCACAGTTGACAGTACCAACATATACTGTGTACCACAGTTGACAGTACCAACGTATACTGTGTACCACAGTTGACAGTACCAACATATACTGTGTACCAGAGTTGGCAGTACCAACATATACTGTGTACCACAGTTGAGAGTACCAACATATACTGTGTACCACAGTTGACAGTACCAACATATATTGTGTACCACAGTTGACAGTACCAACATATACTGTGTACCACATTTGACAATACCAACGTATTCTGTGTACCACAGTTGACAATACCATCATATAGGGTGTTTCCACAGTTGACAGTACCAACATATACTGTGTACCACATTTGACAGTACCATCATATACTGACTACCACATTTGACAGTACCAACGTATAATGTGTACCAGAGTTAACAGTACCAACATATACTGTGTACCACTGTTGACAGTACCAACATATACTGTGTACCAGAGTTGACAGTACCAACATATTCTGTGTACCACAGTTGACAGTACCAACATATACTGTGTATCACAGTTGACAGTACTAACATATACTGTGTACCAGAGTTGACAGTACCAACATATACTGTTTACCACAGTTGACAGTACCAACGTATACTGTGTACCAATGTTGACAGTACCAACGTATACTGTGTACCACAGTTAACAGTACCAACATATACTGTGTACCACAGTTGACAGTACCAACGTATACTGTGTACCACTGTTGACAGTACCAACATATACAGTGTAACACAGTTGACAGTACCAACATATACTGTGTACCACAGTTGACAGTACCAACATATACTGTGTACCATAGTTGTCAGTACCAACATATACTGTGTACCACAGTTGACAGTAACAACATATACTGTGTACCATAGTTGACAGTACCAACGTATACTCTGTACCACAGTTGACAGTACCAACATATACCGTGTACCACAGTTGATAGTACCAACATATACTGTGTACCAGATTTGACAGTACCAACATATACTGTGTACCACTGTTGACAGTACCAACATATACTGTGTACCACAGTTGACAGTACCAACGTATACTGTGTACCAATGTTGACAGTACCAACATATACTGTGTACCACAGTTGGCAGTACCAACATATACTGTGTACCACAGTTGAGAGTACCAACATATACTGTGTACCACAGTTGACAGTACCAACATATATTGTGTACCACAGTTGACAGTACCAACATATACTGTGTACCACATTTGACAATACCAACGTATTCTGTGTACCACAGTTGACAATACCATCATATAGGGTGTTTCCACAGTTGACAGTACCAACATATACTGTGTACCACATTTGACAGTACCATCATATACTGACTACCACAGTTGACAGTACCAACGTATAATGTGTACCAGAGTTAACAGTACCAACATATACTGTGTACCACTGTTGACACTACCAACATATACTGTGTACCAGAGTTGACAGTACCAACATATTCTGTGTACCACAGTTGACAGTACCAACATATACTGTGTATCACAGTTGACAGTACTAACATATACTGTGTACCAGAGTTGACAGTACCAACATATACTGTTTACCACAGTTGACAGTACCAACGTATACTGTGTACCAATGTTGACAGTACCAACGTATACTGTGTACCACAGTTAACAGTACCAACATATACTGTGTACCACAGTTGACAGTACCAACGTATACTGTGTACCACTGTTGACAGTACCAACATATACAGTGTAACACAGTTGACAGTACCAACATATACTGTGTACCACAGTTGACAGTACCAACATATACTGTGTACCATAGTTGTCAGTACCAACATATACTGTGTACCACAGTTGACAGTAACAACATATACTGTGTACCACAGTTGACAGTACCAACGTATACTGTGTACCACAGTTGACAGTACCAACTTATACTGTGTACCACAGTTGACAGTTCTAATATATACTGTGTACCACAGTTGAGAGTACCGACATATACTGTGTACCACAGTTGACAGTACTAACATATACTGTGTCCCAAATTTGAGTGTACAAATATATACTGTGTACCTCAGTTGACGATATCAACATATACTGTGTACCACAGTTGACAGTACCAACATATACTGTGTACCACAGTTGACAGTACCAACGTATACTGTGTACCACAGTTGACAGTACCAACTTATACTGTGTACCACTGTTGACAGTTCTAATATATACTGTGTACCACAGTTGAGAGTACCGACATATACTGTGTACCACAGTTGACAGTACTAACATATACTGTGTACCACAGTTGACAGTATCCACGTATGTGTACCACAGTTGACAGTATCAACGTATATCTGTACCACATATTGACAGTACCAACATATACTGTGTACCACAGTTGACAGTACCAACGTATACTGTGTACCACAGTTGACAGTACCAACATATACTGTGTACCACAGTTGACAGTACCAACGTATACTGTGTACCACAGTTGCCATTACCAACGTATACTGTGTACCACAGTGGACAGTACCAACGTATATGTGTACAACATATTGACAGTACCAACATATACTGTGTACCACAGTTGACAGTACCAACATATACTGTGTACCACAGTTGACAGTACAAACATATACTGTGTACCACAGTTGACAGTACTAACATATACTGTGTACCACAGTTGAGAGTACCAATATATACTGTGTACCTCAGTTGACGATATCAACATATACTGTGTACCACAGTTGACAGTACCAACATATACTGTGTACCAGAGTTGACAGTACTAACATATACTGTGTACCACAGTTGACAGTACCATCATATACTGTGTACCACAGTTGACACTACCAACATAAACTGTGTACCACAGTTGACAGTACCAACATATACTGTGTACCACTGTTGAAAGTACCAACGTATACTGTGTACCACAGTTGACAGTACCAACATATACTGTGTACCACAGTTGACAGTACCAACATATACTGTGTACCACAGTTGACAGTACCAACGTATACTGTGTACCACAGTTGACAGTACCAACATATACTGTGTACCACAGTTGAGAGTACCAACGTATATGTGTACAACATATTGACAGTACCAACATATACTGTGTACCACATTTGACAGTACCATCATATACTGACTACCACAGTTGACAGTACCAACGTATACTGTGTACCAGAGTTAACAGTACCAACATATACTGTGTACCACTGTTGACAGTATCAACATATACTGTGTACCAGAGTTGACAGCACCAACATATACTGTGTACCACAGTTGACAGTAGCAACATATACTGTGTATCACATTTGAGAGAACCAACATATATAGTGTACCAGAGTTGACAGTACCAACATATACTGTGTACCACTGTTGACAGTACCAACATATACTGTGTACCACAGTTGACAGTACCAACGTATACTGTGTACCACAGTTGACAGTACCAACTTATACTGTGTACCACAGTTGACAGTACTAATATATACTGTGTACCAAAGTTGAGAGTACCAACATATACTGTGTACCACAGTTGACAGTACTAACATATACTGTGTACCACAGTTGACAGTATCCACGTATGTGTACCACAGTTGACAGTATCAACGTATATCTGTACCACATATTGACAGTACCAACATATAGTGTGTACCAGAGTTGACAGTACCAACGTATACTGTGTACCACAGATGACAGTACCAACATATACTGTGTACCACAGTTGACAGTACCAATGTATACTGTGTACCACAGTTGACATTACCAAGGTATACTGTGTACAAACAGTGGACAGTACCAACGTATATGTGTACAACATATTGACAGTACCAACATATACTGTGTACCACAGTTGACAGTACCAACATATACTGTGTACCACAGTTGACAGTACCAACATATACTGTGTACCACAGTTGACAGTACCAACGTATACTGTGTACCACAGTTGACAGTACCAACATATACTGTGTACCAGAGTTGGCAGTACCAACATATACTGTGTACCACAGTTGAGAGTACCAACATATACTGTGTACCACAGTTGACAGTACCAACATATATTGTGTACCACAGTTGACAGTACCAACATATACTGTGTACCACATTTGACAATACCAACGTATTCTGTGTACCACAGTTGACAATACCATCATATAGGGTGTTTCCACAGTTGACAGTACCAACATATACTGTGTACCACATTTGACAGTACCATCATATACTGACTACCACATTTGACAGTACCAACGTATAATGTGTACCAGAGTTAACAGTACCAACATATACTGTGTACCACTGTTGACAGTACCAACATATACTGTGTACCAGAGTTGACAGTACCAACATATTCTGTGTACCACAGTTGACAGTACCAACATATACTGTGTATCACAGTTGACAGTACTAACATATACTGTGTACCAGAGTTGACAGTACCAACATATACTGTTTACCACAGTTGACAGTACCAACGTATACTGTGTACCAATGTTGACAGTACCAACGTATACTGTGTACCACAGTTAACAGTACCAACATATACTGTGTACCACAGTTGACAGTACCAACGTATACTGTGTACCACTGTTGACAGTACCAACATATACAGTGTAACACAGTTGACAGTACCAACATATACTGTGTACCACAGTTGACAGTACCAACATATACTGTGTACCATAGTTGTCAGTACCAACATATACTGTGTACCACAGTTGACAGTAACAACATATACTGTGTACCATAGTTGACAGTACCAACGTATACTCTGTACCACAGTTGACAGTACCAACATATACCGTGTACCACAGTTGATAGTACCAACATATACTGTGTACCAGATTTGACAGTACCAACATATACTGTGTACCACTGTTGACAGTACCAACATATACTGTGTACCACAGTTGACAGTACCAACGTATACTGTGTACCAGAGTTAACAGTACCAACATATACTGTGTACCACTGTTGACAGTACCAACATATACTGTGTACCACACTTGACAGTACCAACGTATACTGTGTACCACAATTGACAGTACCAACATATACAGTGTACCAGAGTTGACAGTACTAATATATAATGTGTACCACAGTTGACAGTACAAACATATACTGTGAACCACAGTTGACAGTACTAACATATACTGTGTACCACAGTTGACAGTACCAACGTATACTGTGTACCAAAGTTGACAGTATCCACGTATATGTGTACCACATATTCACAGTACCAACATATACTGGTTACCACAGTTGAGAGTACCAACGTATACTGTGTACCACAGTTGACAGTACCAACGTATACTGTGTACGACAGTTGACAGTACCAACATATACTGTGTACCACAGTTGACAGTACCAACGTATACTGTGTACCAAAGTTGACAGTATCAACGTATATGTGTACCACATATTGACAGTACCAACATATACTGTGTACCACAGTTGACAGTACCAACGTATACTGTGTACCACAGTTGACAGTACCAACGTATACTGTGTACAACAGTTGACAGTACCAACATATACTGTGTACCTCAGTTGACAGTAGCAACATATATTGTGTACCTCAGTTGACAGTATAAACATATACTGTGAACCACAGTTGACAGTACCAACATATACTGTGTACCATAGTTGACAGTACTAACATATACTGTGTACCACATTTGAGAGTACCAACATATACTGTGTACCTCAGTTCACAGTATCAACATATAATGTGTACCACATTTGACAGTAACAACATATACTGTGTACCACAGTTTAGAGTACCAACATATACTGTGTATCACAGTTGACAGTACCAACATATACCGTGTACCACAGTTGAGAGTACCTACATATACTGTGTACCACAGTTGACAGTACCAACATATACTGTGTACCACAGTTGACAGTACCAACATATACTGTGTACCAGAGTTGACAGTACCAACATATACTGTGTACCACAGTTGACAGTACCAACATATACCGTGTACCACAGTTGACAGTACCAACGTATACTGTGTACCACAGTTGACAGTACCAACATATAATATGTACCACCGTTGACAGTACCAACATATACTGTGTATCACAGTTGACAGTACCAACATATACCGTGTTACCACAGTTGAGAGTACCAACATATACTGTGTACCACAGTTGACAGTACCAACATATAATGTGTACCATTGTTGACAGTACCAACGTATACTGTGTACCACATTTAACAGTTCCAACATATACTGTGTACCACAGTTATCAGTACCAACGTACACTGTGTACCACTGTTGACAGTACCAATATATACAGTGTACCACAGTTGACAGTACCAACATATACTGTGTACCACAGTTAACAGTACCAACATATACCATGTACCACAGTTGACAGTACCAATATATACTGTGTACCACAGTTGAAAGTACCAATGTATACTGTGTACCACAGTTGACAGTATCAACATATGCTGTGTACCACAGTTGACAGTACCAACATATACTGTGTACGACAGTTGACAGTACCAACGTATACTGTGTACCACAGTTGACAGTACCAACATATACTGTGTACCACAGTTGACTGTACCAACATATACTGTGTACCACAGTTGGCAGTACCAACATATACTGTGTACCACATTTGACAGTACCAACATATATTGTGTACCACAGTTGACAGTACCATAATATACTGTGTACCACAGTTGACAGTACCAACATATACTGTGTACCACAGTTGACAGTACCAACGTATACTGTGTACCACAGTTGACAGTACCAACATATACTGTGTACCACAGTTGGCAGTACCAACATATATTGTGTATCACATTTGACAGTACCAAAAAATAAAGTGTACCACAGTTGACAGTACCAACATATACTGTGTACCACAGTTGACAGTACCAACATATACTGTGTACCATAGTTGACAGTACCAACGTATACTGCGTACCACAGTTGACAGTACCAACATATACTGTGTACCACAGTTGACAGTACCAACATATACTGTGTACCATAGTTGACAGTATCAACGTATATGTGTACCACTGTTGTCAGTACTACCATATGCCGTGTACCGCAGTTGACAGTACCAACATATACTGTGTA
Organism: Eledone cirrhosa; assembly: GCA_964016885.1. Classification (NCBI taxonomy): domain Eukaryota; kingdom Metazoa; phylum Mollusca; class Cephalopoda; order Octopoda; family Eledonidae; genus Eledone; species Eledone cirrhosa. The sequence goes on from OZ024755.1 coordinate 44,870,598, forward strand.
CCACAGTTGACAGTACCGACATATCCTGTGTACCTCAGTTGACAGTACCAACATATACTGTGTACCACAGTTGACAGTACCAACATATACTGTGTACCACAGTTGAGAGTACCAACATATACTGTCTCCCACAGTTGACAGTACCAACATATACTGTGTACCACAGTTGACAGTACTAACATATACTGTGTACCACAGTTGACAGTACAAACATATTCTGTGTACCACAGTTGGCAGTACCAACATATACTGTGTAGCACAGTTGACAGTACCAACATATACTGGGTACCACAGTTGACAATACCATCATATACTGTGTACCACAGTTGACACTACCAGCATAAACTGTGTACCAGAGTTGACAGTACCAACATATACTGTGTACCACAGTTGAAAGTACCAACGTATATTGTGTACCACAGTTGACAGTACCAACATATACTGTGTACCACAGTTGACAGTACCAACATATACTGTGTACCACAGTTGACAGTAACAACGTATACTGTGTACCACATTTGACAGTACCAACATGCACTGTGTACCACAGTTGACAGTACCAACATATAGTGTGTACCACAGTTGGCAGTACCAACATATAATGGGTGCCACTGTTCACAGTACCAACATATACTGTGTACCACAGTCGACAATACCAACGTATACTGTGTACCACAGTTGACAGTACCAACATATACTGTGTACCACAGTTGACAGTACCAACGTATACTGTGTACAACAGTTGACAATACCATCATATAGGGTGTACCAGAGTTGACAGTACCAACATATACTGTGTACCACAGTTGACAGTACCAACATATACCGTGTACCACAGTTGACAGTACCAACGTATACTGTGTACCACAGTTGACAGTACCAACATATAATGTGTACCACCGTAGACAGTACCAACATATACTGTGTATCACAGTTGACAGTACCAACATATACCGTGTTACCACAGTTGAGAGTACCAACATATACTGTGTACCACAGTTGACAGTACCAACATATAATGTGTACCACTGTTGACAGTACCAACGTATACTGTGTACCACATTTAACAGTTCCAACATATACTGTGTACCACAGTTATCAGTACCAACGTACACTGTGTACCACTGTTGACAGTACCAACATATACAGTGTACCACAGTTGACAGTACCAACATATACTGTGTACCACAGGTAACAGTACCAACATATACCGTGTACCACAGTTGACAGTACCAACATATACTGTGTACCACAGTTGAAAGTACCAACGTATACTGTGTACCACAGTTGACAGTATCAACATATACTGTGTACCACAGTTGACAGTACCAACATATACTGTGTACGACAGTTGACAGTACCAACGTATACTGTGTACCACAGTTGACAGTACTAACGTATACTGTGTACCACAGTTGACAATACCAACATATACTGTGTACCACAGTTGACATTACCATCATGTACTGTGTACCACAGTTGACAGTACCAACATATACTGTGTACCACAGTTGACAGTACCAACATATACTGTGTACCACAGTTGAGAGTACCAACATATACTGTGTACCACAGTTGACAGTACCAACATATACTGTGTACCACAGTTGGCAGTACCAACATATACCGTTTATCACATTTGACAGTACCAAAAAATACAGTGTACCACAGTTGACAGTACCAACATATACTGTGTACCATAGTTGACAGTACCAACGTATACTGCGTACCACAGTTGACAGTACCAACATATACTGTGTACCACAGTTGACAGTACCAACATATACTGTGTACCATAGTTGACAGTATCAACGTATATGTGTACCACAGTTGTCAGTACTAACATATGCCGTGTACCACAGTTGACAGTACCAACATATACTGTGTACCACAGTTGACAGTACCGACATATCCTGTGTACCTCAGTTGACAGTACCAACATATACTGTCTCCCACAGTTGACAGTACCAACATATACTGTGTACCACAGTTGACAGTACTAACATATACTGTGTACCACAGTTGACAGTACCAACGTATACTGTGTACCACAGTTGACAGTACCAACATATAATATGTACCACCGTTGACAGTACCAACATATACTGTGTATCATAGTTGACAGTACCAACATATACCGTGTTACCACAGTTGAGAGTACCAACATATACTGTGTACCACAGTTGACAGTACCAACATATAATGTGTACCATTGTTGACAGTACCAACGTATACTGTGTACCACATTTAACAGTTCCAACATATACTGTGTACCACAGTTATCAGTACCAACGTACACTGTGTACAACTGTTGACAGTACCAATATATACAGTGTACCACAGTTGACAGTACCAACATATACTGTGTACCACAGTTAACAGTACCAACATATACCATGTACCACAGTTGACAGTACCAATATATACTGTGTACCACAGTTGAAAGTACCAATGTATACTGTGTACCACAGTTGACAGTATCAACATATGCTGTGTACCACAGTTGACAGTACCAACATATACTGTGTACGACAGTTGACAGTACCAACGTATACTGTGTACCACAGTTGACAGTACCAACATATACTGTGTACCACAGTTGACTGTACCAACATATACTGTGTACCACAGTTGGCAGTACCAACATATACTGTGTACCACATTTGACAGTACCAACATATATTGTGTACCACAGTTGACAGTACCATAATATACTGTGTACCACAGTTGACAGTACCAACATATACTGTGTACCACAGTTGACAGTACCAACGTATACTGTGTACCACAGTTGACAGTACCAACATATACTGTGTACCACAGTTGGCAGTACCAACATATATTGTGTATCACATTTGACAGTACCAAAAAATAAAGTGTACCACAGTTGACAGTACCAACATATACTGTGTACCACAGTTGACAGTACCAACATATACTGTGTACCATAGTTGACAGTACCAACGTATACTGCGTACCACAGTTGACAGTACCAACATATACTGTGTACCACAGTTGACAGTACCAACATATACTGTGTACCATAGTTGACAGTATCAACGTATATGTGTACCACTGTTGTCAGTACTACCATATGCCGTGTACCGCAGTTGACAGTACCAACATATACTGTGTACCACAGTTGACAGTACCGACATATCCTGTGTACCTCAGTTGACAGTACCAACATATACTGTGTACCACAGTTGACAGTACCAACATATACTGTGTACCACAGTTGAGAGTACCAACATATACTGTCTCCCACAGTTGACAGTACCAACATATACTGTGTACCACAGTTGACAGTACTAACATATACTGTGTACCACAGTTGACAGTACAAACATATTCTGTGTACCACAGTTGGCAGTACCAACATATACTGTGTAGCACAGTTGACAGTACCAACATATACTGGGTACCACAGTTGACAATACCATCATATACTGTGTACCACAGTTGACACTACCAGCATAAACTGTGTACCAGAGTTGACAGTACCAACATATACTGTGTACCACAGTTGAAAGTACCAACGTATATTGTGTACCACAGTTGACAGTACCAACATATACTGTGTACCACAGTTGACAGTACCAACATATACTGTGTACCACAGTTGACAGTAACAACGTATACTGTGTACCACATTTGACAGTACCAACATGCACTGTGTACCACAGTTGACAGTACCAACATATAGTGTGTACCACAGTTGGCAGTACCAACATATAATGGGTGCCACTGTTCACAGTACCAACATATACTGTGTACCACAGTCGACAGTACCAACATATACCGTGTACCACAGTTGACAGTACCAACGTATACTGTGTACCACAGTTGACAGTACCAACATATAATGTGTACCACCGTAGACAGTACCAACATATACTGTGTATCACAGTTGACAGTACCAACATATACCGTGTTACCACAGTTGAGAGTACCAACATATACTGTGTACCACAGTTGACAGTACCAACATATAATGTGTACCACTGTTGACAGTACCAACGTATACTGTGTACCACATTTAACAGTTCCAACATATACTGTGTACCACAGTTATCAGTACCAACGTACACTGTGTACCACTGTTGACAGTACCAACATATACAGTGTACCACAGTTGACAGTACCAACATATACTGTGTACCACAGGTAACAGTACCAACATATACCGTGTACCACAGTTGACAGTACCAACATATACTGTGTACCACAGTTGAAAGTACCAACGTATACTGTGTACCACAGTTGACAGTATCAACATATACTGTGTACCACAGTTGACAGTACCAACATATACTGTGTACGACAGTTGACAGTACCAACGTATACTGTGTACCACAGTTGACAGTACTAACGTATACTGTGTACCACAGTTGACAATACCAACATATACTGTGTACCACAGTTGACATTACCATCATGTACTGTGTACCACAGTTGACAGTACCAACATATACTGTGTACCACAGTTGACAGTACCAACATATACTGTGTACCACAGTTGAGAGTACCAACATATACTGTGTACCACAGTTGACAGTACCAACATATACTGTGTACCACAGTTGGCAGTACCAACATATACCGTTTATCACATTTGACAGTACCAAAAAATACAGTGTACCACAGTTGACAGTACCAACATATACTGTGTACCATAGTTGACAGTACCAACGTATACTGCGTACCACAGTTGACAGTACCAACATATACTGTGTACCACAGTTGACAGTACCAACATATACTGTGTACCATAGTTGACAGTATCAACGTATATGTGTACCACAGTTGTCAGTACTAACATATGCCGTGTACCACAGTTGACAGTACCAACATATACTGTGTACCACAGTTGACAGTACCGACATATCCTGTGTACCTCAGTTGACAGTACCAACATATACTGTCTCCCACAGTTGACAGTACCAACATATACTGTGTACCACAGTTGACAGTACTAACATATACTGTGTACCACAGTTGACAGTACCAACATATTCTGTGTACCACAGTTGACAGTTCCAACATATACTGTGTACCACAGTTGACAGTACCAACATATACTGGGTACCACAGTTGACAATACCATCATATACTGTGTACCACAGTTGACACTACCAGCATAAACTGTGTACCAGAGTTGACAGTACCAACATATACTGTGTACCACAGTTGAAAGTACCAACGTATATTGTGTACCACAGTTGACGGTACCAACATTTACTGTGTACCACAGTTGACAGTACCAACATATACTGTGTACCACAGTTGACAGTACCAACGTATACTGTGTACCACATTTGACAGTACCAACGTGCACTGTGTACCACAGTTGACAGTACCAACATATAGTGTGTACCACAGTTGGCAGTACCAACACATAATGGGTGCAAATGTTCACAGTACCAACATATACTGTGTACCATAGTCGACAATACCAACGTTTACTGTGTACCACAGTTGACAGTACCAACATATACTGTGTACCACAGTTGACAGTACCAACGTATACTGTGTAACACAGTTGACAATACCATCATATAGGGTGTACCACAGTTGACAGTACCAACATATACTGTGTACCACAGTTGACAGTACCATCATATACAGTGTACCAGAGTTGACAGTACTAACATATACTGTGTACCAGAGTTGACAGTACCAACATATACTGTGTACCAGAGTTGACAGAACTAACATATACTGTGTACCAGAGTTGACAGTACCAACATATATTGGATACCACAGTTGACAGTACCAACATATACTGTGTACCACTGTTGACAGTACCAACGTATACTGTATACCACAGTTAACAGTACCAACATATACTGTGTACCACAGTTGACAGTACCAACGTATACAGTGTACCACTGTTGACAGTACCAACATATACAGTATAACACAGTTGACAGTACCAACATATACTGTGTACCACAGTTGACAGTACCAACATATACTGTGTACCATAGTTGACAGTACCAACGTATACTGTGTACCACAGTTGACAGTACCAACATATACTGTGTACCATAGTTGACAGAACCAACGTATACTGTGTACCATAGTTGACAATACCAACATATACCGTGTACCACAGTTGACAGTACCAACATATATAGTGTACCAGAGTTGACAGTACCAACATATACAGTATACCACTGTTGACAGTACCATCATATACTGTGTACCACAGTTGACAGTACCAACGTATACTGTGTACCACAGTTGACAGTACCAACTTATACTGTGTACCACAGTTGACAGTACTAATATATACTGTGTACCAAAGTTGAGAGTACCAACATATATTGTGTACCACAGTTGACAGAACTAACATATACTGTTTACCACAGTTGACAGTATCCACGTATGTGTACCACAGTTGACAGTATCAACGTATATCTGTACCACATATTGACAGTACCAACATATACTGTGTACCACAGTTGACAGTACCAACGTATACTGTGTACCACAGTTGACAGTACCAACGTATACTGTGTACCACAGTTGACAGTACCAACATATACTGTGTACCACAGTTGACAGTACCAATGTATACTGTGTACCACAGTTGACATTACCTAGGTATACTGTGTACAAACAGTGGACAGTACCAATATATATGTGTACAACATATTGACAGTACCAACATATACTGTGTACCACAGTTGACAGTACCAACATATACTGTGTACCACAGTTGACAGTACCAACATATACTGTGTACCACAGTTGACAGTACCAACGTATACTGTGTACCACAGTTGACAGTACCAACATATACTGTGTACCACAGTTGACAGTACCAACATATACTGTGTACCACAGTTGGCAGTACCAACATATACTGTGTACCACAGTTGAGAGTACCAACATATACTGTGTACCACAGTTGACTGTACCAACATATATTGTGTACCACAGTTGACAGTACCAACATATACTGGGTGCCACTGTTCACAGTACCAACATATACTGTGTACCACAGTTGACAATACCAACGTATTCTGTGTACCACAGTTGACAATACCATCATATAGGGTGTACCACAGTTGACAGTACCAACATATACTGTGTACCACATTTGACAGTACCATCATATACTGACTACCACAGTTGACAGTACCAACGTATAATGTGTACCAGAGTTAACAGTACCAACATATACTGTGTACCACAGTTGACAGTACCAACATATACTGTGTACCACAGTTGAGAGTACCAACATATACTGTGTACCACAGTTGACAGTACCAACATATACTGTGTACCACAGTTGGCAGTACCAACATATACTGTTTATCACATTTGACAGTACCAAAAAATACAGTGTACCACAGTTGACAGTACCAACATATACTGTGTACCACAGTTGACAGTACCAACATATACTGTGTATCATAGTTGACAGTACCAACGTATACTGCGTACCACAGTTGACAGTACCAACATATACTGTGTACCACAGTTGACAGTACCAACATATACTGTGTACCATAGTTGACAGTATCAACGTATATGTGTACCACAGTTGTCAGTACTAACATATGCCGTGTACCACAGTTGACAGTACCAACATATACTGTGTACCACAGTTGACAGTACCGACATATCCTGTGTACCTCAGTTGACAGTACCAACATATACTGTCTCCCACAGTTGACAGTACCAACATATACTGTGTACCACAGTTGACAGTACTAACATATACTGTGTACCACAGTTGACAGTACCAACATATTCTGTGTACCACAGTTGACAGTTCCAACATATACTGTGTACCACAGTTGACAGTACCAACATATACTGGGTACCAGAGTTGACAATACCATCATATAGTGTGTACCACAGTTGACACTACCAGCATAAACTGTTTACCAGAGTTGACAGTACCAACATATACTGTGTACCACAGTTGAAAGTACCAACGTATATTGTGTACCACAGTTGACGGTACCAACATTTACTGTGTACCACAGTTGACAGTACCAACATATACTGTGTGCCACAGTTGACAGTACCAACGTATACTGTGTACCACATTTGACAGTACCAACGTGCACTGTGTACCACAGTTGACAGTACCAACATATAGTGTGTACCACAGTTGGCAGTACCAACACATAATGGGTGCAAATGTTCACAGTACCAACATATACTGTGTACCACAGTCGACAATACCAACGTATACTGTGTACCACAGTTGACAGTACCAACATATACTGTGTACCACAGTTGACAGTACCAACGTATACTGTGTAACACAGTTGACAATACCATCATATAGGGTGTACCACAGTTGACAGTACCAACATATACTGTGTACCACAGTTGACAGTACCATCATATACAGTGTACCAGAGTTGACAGTACTAACATATACTGTGTACCAGAGTTGACAGTACCAACATATACTGTGTACCAGAGTTGACAGAACTAACATATACTGTGTACCAGAGTTGACAGTACCAACATATATTGTATACCACAGTTGACAGTACCAACATATACTGTGTACCACTGTTGACAGTACCAACGTATACTGTATACCACAGTTAACAGTACCAACATATACTGTGTACCACAGTTGACAGTACCAACGTATACAGTGTACCACTGTTGACAGTACCAACATATACAGTATAACACAGTTGACAGTACCAACATATACTGTGTACCACAGTTGACAGTACCAACATATACTGTGTACCATAGTTGACAGTACCAACGTATACTGTGTACCACAGTTGACAGTACCAACATATACTGTGTACCATAGTTGACAGAACCAACGTATACTGTGTACCATAGTTGACAATACCAACATATACCGTGTACCACAGTTGACAGTACCAACATATATAGTGTACCAGAGTTGACAGTACCAACATATACAGTATACCACTGTTGACAGTACCATCATATACTGTGTACCACAGTTGACAGTACCAACGTATACTGTGTACCACAGTTGACAGTACCAACTTATACTGTGTACCACAGTTGACAGTACTAATATATACTGTGTACCAAAGTTGAGAGTACCAACATATATTGTGTACCACAGTTGACAGAACTAACATATACTGTTTACCACAGTTGACAGTATCCACGTATGTGTACCACAGTTGACAGTATCAACGTATATCTGTACCACATATTGACAGTACCAACATATACTGTGTACCACAGTTGACAGTACCAACGTATACTGTGTACCACAGTTGACAGTACCAACGTATACTGTGTACCACAGTTGACAGTACCAACATATACTGTGTACCACAGTTGACAGTACCAATGTATACTGTGTACCACAGTTGACATTACCTAGGTATACTGTGTACAAACAGTGGACAGTACCAATATATATGTGTACAACATATTGACAGTACCAACATATACTGTGTACCACAGTTGACAGTACCAACATATACTGTGTACCACAGTTGACAGTACCAACATATACTGTGTACCACAGTTGACAGTACCAACGTATACTGTGTACCACAGTTGACAGTACCAACATATACTGTGTACCACAGTTGACAGTACCAACATATACTGTGTACCACAGTTGGCAGTACCAACATATACTGTGTACCACAGTTGAGAGTACCAACATATACTGTGTACCACAGTTGACTGTACCAACATATATTGTGTACCACAATTGACAGTACCAACATATACTGGGTGCCACTGTTCACAGTACCAACATATACTGTGTACCACAGTTGACAATACCAACGTATTCTGTGTACCACAGTTGACAATACCATCATATAGGGTGTACCACAGTTGACAGTACCAACATATACTGTGTACCACATTTGACAGTACCATCATATACTGACTACCACAGTTGACAGTACCAACGTATAATGTGTACCAGAGTTAACAGTACCAACATATACTGTGTACCACTGTTGACAGTACCAACATATACTGTGTACCAGAGTTGACAGTACCAACATATTCTGTGTACCACAGTTGACAGTACCAACATATACTGTGTATCACAGTTGACAGTACCAACATATACTGTGTACCACAGTTGACAGTACCAACGTATACTGTGTACCAATGTTGACAGTACCAACGTATACTGTGGACCACAGTTAACAGTACCAACATATACTGTGTACCACAGTTGACAGTACCAACGTATACTGTGTACCACTGTTGACAGTACCAACATATACAGTGTACCACAGTTGACAGTACCAACATATACTGTGTACCACAGTTGACAGTACCAACATATACTGTGTACCATAGTTGTCAGTACCAACATATACTGTGTACCACAGTTGACAGTAACAACATATACTGTGTACCATAGTTGACAGTACCAACGTATACTGTGTACCACAGTTGACAGTACCAACATATACCGTGTACCACAGTTGACAGTACCAACATATACTGTGTACCAGATTTAACAGTACCAACATATACTGTGTACCACTGTTGACAGTACAAACATATCATGTGTACCACAGTTGACAGTACCAACGTATACTGTGTACCAGAGTTAACAGTACCAACATATACTGTGTACCACTGTTGACAGTACCAACATATACTGTGTACCACAGTTGACAGTACCAACGTATACTGTGTACAACAATTGACAGTACCAACATATACAGTGTACCAGAGTTGACAGTACTAATATATAATGTGTACCACAGTTGACAATACAAACATATACTGTGTACCACAGTTGACAGTACTAACATATACTGTGTACCACAGTTGACAGTATCCACGTATATGTGTACCACATATTGACAGTACCAACATATACTGTGTACCACAGTTGAGAGTACCAACGTATACTGTGTACCACAGTTGACAGTACCAACGTATACTGTGTACCACAGTTGACAGTACCAACATATACTGTGTACCACAGTTGACAGTACCAACGTATACTGTGTACCAAAGTTGACAGTATCAACGTATATGTGTACTACATATTGACAGTACCAACAAATACTGTGTACCACAGTTGACAGTACCAACGTATACTGTGTACCACAGTTGACAGTACCAACGTATACTGTGTACCATAGTTGACAGTACCAACATATACTGTGTACCTCAGTTGACAGTACCAACATATACTGTGTACCTCAGTTGACAGTATAAACATATACTGTGTACCACAGTTGACAGTACCAACATACAGTGTGTACCATAGTTGACAGTACTAACATATACTGTGTACCAAATTTGACAGTACCAACATATACTGTGTACCTCAGTTGACAGTATCAACATATAATGTGTACCACATTTGACAGTAACAACATATACTGTGAACCACAGTTTAGAGTACCAACATATACTGTGTATCACAGTTGACAGTACCAACATATACCGTATACCACAGTTGAGAGTACCTACATATACTGTGTACCAAATTTGACAGTACCAACATATACTGTGTACCACAGTTGACAGTACCAACGTATACTGAGTACCACAGTTGACAGTAGCAACATATACAGTGTACCACTGTTGACAGTACCAACATACACTGTGTACCACAGTTGACAGTACTAACATATACTGTGTACCATAGTTGACAGTACCAACGTATACTGTGTACCATAGTTGACAGTACCAACATATACTGTGTACCACAGTTGACAGTACCAACATATACTGTGTACCATAGTTGACAGTACCAACGTATACTGTGTACCACAGTTGACAGTACCAACATATACTGTGTACCAGAGTTGACAGTACCAACATATACTGTGTACCACAGTTGACAGTACCAACATATACCGTGTACCACAGTTGACACTACCAACGTATAATCTGTACCACAGTTGACAGTACCAACATATAATGTGTACCACCGTTGACAGTACCAACATATACTGTGTATCACAGTTGCCAGTACCAACATATACCTTGTTACCACAGTTGAGAGTACCAACATATACTGTGTACCACAGTTGACAGTACCAACATATAATGTGTACCACTGTTGACAGTACCAACGTATACTGTGTACCACATTTAACAGTTCCAACATATACTGTGTACCACAGTTATCAGTGCCAACGTACACTGTGTACCACTGTTGACAGTACCAACATATACAGTGTACCACAGTTCACAGTACCAACATATACTGTGTACCACAGTTAACAGTACCAACATATACCGTGTACCACAGTTGACAGTACCAACATATACTGTGTACCACAGTTGACAGTACCAACGTATACTGTGTACCACAGTTGACAGTACCAACATATACTGTGTACCACATTTGACAGTACCAACATATACAGTGTACCACAGTTGACAGTACCAACATATATTGTGTACCACAGTTGACAGTACTAACGTATACTGTGTACCACAGTTGACAATACCAACATATACTGTGTACCACAGTTGACAGTACCATCATATACTGTGTACCACAGTTGACAGTACCAACATATACTGTGTACCACAGTTGATAGTACCAACGTATACTGTGTACCACAGTTGACAGTACCAACATATACTGTGTACCACAGTTGACAGTACCAACATATACTGTGTACCACAGTTGGCAGTACCAACATATACTGTGTACCACATTTGACAGTACCAACATATACAGTGTACCACAGTTGACAATACCAACATATACTGTGTACCACAGTTGACAGTACCAACATATACTGTGTACCATAGTTGACAGTACCAACGTATACTGCGTACCACAGTTGACAGTACCAATATATACTGTGTACCACAGTTGACTGTACCAACATATACTGTGTACCATAGTTGACAGTATCAACGTATATGTGTACCACTGTTGTCAGTACTAACATATGCCGTGTACCACAGTTGACAGTACCAACATATACTGTGTACCACAGTTGACAGTACCGACATATCCTGTGTACCTCAGTTGACAGTACCAACATATACTGTGTACCACATTTCATAGTACCAACATATACTGTGTACCACAGTTGACAGTACCAACGTATATTGTGTACCACAGTTGACAGTACCAACATATACTGTGTCCCACAGTTGACAGTACCAACATATAGTGTGTACCACAGTTGACAGTACTAACATATACTGTGTACCACAGTTGACAGTACCAATATATACTGTGTACCACAGTTGACAGTACCATCATATACTGTGTACCACAGTTGACAGTACTAACACATACTGTGTACCACAGTTGACAGTACCCACATATACTGGGTAGCACAGTTGACAGTACCAATGTATACTGTGTACCAGAGTTGACAGTACCAACATATACTGTGTAGCACAGTTGACAGTACCCACATATACTGGGTACCACAGTTGACAGTACCCACGTATACTGTGTACCACAGTTGACAGTACCAACATATAATATGTACCAGAGTTGAAAGTACCAACGTATACTGTGTACCACTGTTGACAGAACCAACATATACTGTGTACCACAGTTGACAGAACCAACATATACTGTGTACCACAGTTGATAGTACCAACATATAACGTGTACCACAGTTGAGAGTACCAACATATAATGTGTACCACAGTTGACAGTACCAAAGTATATTGTGTACCACTGTTGACAGTACCAACGTATACTGTGTACCACATTTAACAGTACCAACATATAATGTGTACCACAGTTGACAATACCAACGTATACTGTGTACCACTGTTGACAGTACCAACATATACAGGGTACCACAGTTGACGGTACCAACATATACTGTGTAACATAGTTGACAGTACCAACGTATACTGTGTACCACATTTGACAGTACCAACATATACCGTGTACCACAGTTGATAGTACCAATAGATACTGTGTGCCATAGTTGAGAGTACCAACATATACTGTGTACCATAGTTGACAGTACCAACGTATACTCTGTACCACATTTGAGAGTACCAACATATACCGTGTACCACAGTTGACAGTACCAATATATACTGTGTACCACGGTTGACAGTACCAACATATAATGGGTGCCACTGTTGACAGTCCCAACATATACTGTGTACCACAGTTGACAATACCAATGTATACTGTGTACCACAGTTGACAGTACCAACATATACTGTGTACCACAGTTGACAGTACCAACGTATACTGTGTAACACATTTGACAATACCATCATATAGGGTGTACCACGGTTGACAATACCAACATATACTGTGTACCACAGTTGACAGTACCATCATATACTGTGTACCACAGTTGACAGTACTAACATATACTGTGTACCAGAGTTGACAGTACCAACATATACTGTGTACCAGAGTTGACAGTACTAACATATACTGTGTACCAGAGTTGAAAGTACCAACATATATTGGATACCACAGTTGACAGTACCAACATTTACTGTGTACCACTGTTGACAGTACCAACGTATACGGTATAACACAGTTGACAGAACCAACATATACTGTGTACCACAGTTGACAGTACCAACATATACTGTGTACCATAGTTGACAGTACCAACGTATACTGTGTACCACAGTTGACAGTACCAACATATACTGTGTACCATAGTTGACAGAACCAACGTATACTGTGTACCATAGTTGAGAGTACCAACATATACCGTGTACCACAGTTGACAGTACCAACATATACTGTGTACCAGAGTTGAGAGTACCAACGTATACTGTGTACCACAGTTAACAGTACCAACATATAATGTGTACCACAGTTGACAGTAACAACGTATACTGTGTACCACAGTTGACAGTACCAACGTATAATGTGTACTACAGTTGAATGTACCAACGTATACTGTGTACCACAGTTGACAGTACCAACATATACTGTGTACCACAGTTGACAGTACCAACATATACCGTGTACCACATTTGACAGTACAAACATATACTGTGTACCACAGTTGACAGTACCAACATATACCGTAGTACCACATTTGAGAGTACCAACATATACTGTGTACCACAGTTAACAGTACCAACATATAATGTGTACCACACTTTACAGTACCAACGTATACTGTGTATCACTGTTGACAGTACCAACATATAGTGTGTACCACAGATGACAGTACCAACGGATACTGTGTACCACAGTTTACAGTACCCACATATACTGGATACCACAGTTGACAATACCATCATATACTGTGTACCACAGTTGACACTACCAACATAAACTGTGTACCACAGTTGGCAGTACCAACATATATTGTGTACCACAGATGAAAGTACCAACGTATACTGTGTACCACAGTTGACAGTACCAACATATACTCTGTACCACAGTTGACAGTACCAACATATACTGTGTACCACAGTTGACAGTACCAACGTATACTGTGTACCACAGTTGACAGTACCAACATATACTGTGTACCACAGTTGACAGTACCAACATATACTGTGTACCACAGTTGGCAGTACCAACATATACTATGTACCACATTTGACAGTACCAACATATACTGTGTACCACAGTTGACAGTACCAACATATATTGTGTACCACAGTTGACAGTACCAACATATACTTGGTGCCACTGTTCACAGTACCAACATATACTGTTTACCACAGTTGACAGTACAAACATATACTGTGTACCAGAGTTGACAGTACCAACATATACTGTGTACCAGAGTTGACAGTACTAACATATACTGTGTACCAGAGTTGACAGTACCAATATATACTGTGTACCACAGTTGACAGCACCAACATATACTGTGTACCACAGTTGACAATACAAACGTATTCTGTGTACCACAGTTGACAGTACCAACATATACTGTGTACCACTGTTGACAGTACTAAAGTATATTGTGTACCACAGTCCAGAGTACCAACATATACTGTGTACCACAGTTGACAGTACCAACGTATACTGTGTACCACAGTTGACAGTACCAACATATACTGTGTACCACAGTTGACAGTACCAACATATACTGTGTACCACAGTTGACAGTAACAACGTATACTGTGTACCACATTTGACAGTACCAACATGCACTGTGTACCACAGTTGACAGTACCAACATATAGTGTGTACCACAGTTGGCAGTACCAACATATAATGGGTGCCACTGTTCACAGTACCAACATATACTGTGTACCACAGTCGACAATACCAACGTATACTGTGTACCACAGTTGACAGTACCAACATATACTGTGTACCACAGTTGACAGTACCAACGTATACTGTGTATAACAGTTGACAATACCATCATATAGGGTGTACCAGAGTTGACAGTACCAACATATACTGTGTACCACAGTTGACAGTACCAACATATACCGTGTACCACAGTTGACAGTACCAACGTATACTGTGTACCACAGTTGACAGTACCAACATATAATGTGTACCACCGTAGACAGTACCAACATATACTGTGTATCACAGTTGACAGTACCAACATATACCGTGTTACCACAGTTGAGAGTACCAACATATACTGTGTACCACAGTTGACAGTACCAACATATAATGTGTACCACTGTTGACAGTACCAACGTATACTGTGTACCACATTTAACAGTTCCAACATATAATGTGTACCACAGTTATAAGTACCAACGTACACTGTGTACCACTGTTGACAGTACCAACATATACAGTGTACCACAGTTGACAGTACCAACATATACTGTGTACCACAGGTAACAGTACCAACATATACCGTGTACCACAGTTGACAGTACCAACATATACTGTGTACCACAGTTGAAAGTACCAACGTATACTGTGTACCACAGTTGACAGTATCAACATATACTGTGTACCACAGTTGACAGTACCAACATATACTGTGTACGACAGTTGACAGTACCAACGTATACTGTGTACCACAGTTGACAGTACTAACGTATACTGTGTACCACAGTTGACAATACCAACATATACTGTGTACCACAGTTGACATTACCATCATGTACTGTGTACCACAGTTGACAGTACCAACATATACTGTGTACCACAGTTGACAGTACCAACATATACTGTGTACCACAGTTGAGAGTACCAACATATACTGTGTACCACAGTTGACAGTACCAACATATACTGTGTACCACAGTTGGCAGTACCAACATATACTGTTTATCACATTTGACAGTACCAAAAAATACAGTGTACCACAGTTGACAGTACCAACATATACTGTGTACCACAGTTGACAGTACCAACATATACTGTGTACCATAGTTGACAGTACCAACGTATACTGCGTACCACAGTTGACAGTACCAACATATACTGTGTACCACAGTTGACAGTACCAACATATACTGTGTACCATAGTTGACAGTACCGACATATCCTGTGTACCTCAGTTGACAGTACCAACATATACTGTCTCCCACAGTTGACAGTACCAACATATACTGTGTACCACAGTTGACAGTACTAACATATACTGTGTACCACAGTTGACAGTACCAACATATTCTGTGTACCACAGTTGACAGTTCCAACATATACTGTGTACCACAGTTGACAGTACCAACATATACTGGGTACCACAGTTGACAATACCATCATATACTGTGTACCACAGTTGACACTACCAGCATAAACTGTGTACCAGAGTTGACAGTACCAACATATACTGTGTACCACAGTTGAAAGTACCAACGTATATTGTGTACCACAGTTGACGGTACCAACATTTACTGTGTACCACAGTTGACAGTACCAACATATACTGTGTACCACAGTTGACAGTACCAACGTATACTGTGTACCACATTTGACAGTACCAACGTGCACTGTGTACCACAGTTGACAGTACCAACATATACTGTGTACCACAGTTGACAGTACCAACATATACTGTGTACCATAGTTGACAGTATCAACGTATATGTGTACCACTGTTATCAGTACTAACATATGCTTTGTACCACAGTTGACAGTACCAACATATACTGTGTACCACAGTTGACAGTACCAACATATCCTGTGTACCTCAGATGACATTACCAACATATACTGTGTACCACAGTTGACAGTACCAACATATACTATGTACCACAGTTGACAGTACCAACGTATACTGTGTACCACAGTTGACAGTACCAACATATACTGTGTCCCACAGTTGACAGTACCAACATATACTGTGTACCACAGTTGACAGTACCAACATATACTGTGTAGCACAGTTGACAGTACCCACATATACTGGGTACCACAGTTGACAGAACCCACGTATACTGTGTACCACAGTTGACAGTACCAACATATACAGTGTACCACAGTTGACAGTACCAACATATACTGTGTACTACAGTTGACAGTACCAACGTATACTGTGTACCACAGTTGACAGTACCCACATATACTGGGTACCACAGTTGACAATACCATCATAAACTGTGTACCACAGTAGACACTACCAATATAAACTGTGTACCACAGTTGACAGTACCAATATATACTGTGTACCACAGTCTGCAGTACCAACATATACTGTGTACCACAGTTGGCAGTACCAACATATACTGTGTACCACAGTTGACAGAACCAACATATACTGTGTACCACATTTGACAGTACCAACATATACTGGGTGCCACTATTCACAGTACCAACATATACGGTGTACCACAGTTGACAATACCAACATATACTGTGTACCAAATTTGACAGTACTAACGTATAATGTGTACCGCAGTTGGATGTACCAACGTATACTGTGTACCAGAGTTGACAGTACCAACGTATACTGTGTACCAGAGTTGACAGTACCAACATATTCTGTGTACCACAGTTGACAGTACCAACATATACTGTGTACCACAGTTGGCAGTACCAACATATACTGTGTACCACATTTGACAGTACCAAAAAATACAGTGTACCACAGTTGACAGTACCAACATATACTGTGTACCCCAGTTGACAGTACCAACATATACTGTGTACCATAGTTGACAGTACCAACGTATACTGCGTACCACAGTTGACAGTACCAACATATACTGTGTACCACAGTTGACAGTACCAACATATACTGTGTACCATAGTTGACAGTATCAACGTATATGTGTACCACATTTGTCAGTACTAACATATGCCGTGTACCACAGTTGACATTACCAACATATACTGTGTACCACAGTTGACAGTACCGACATATCCTGTGTACCTCAGTTGACAGTACCAACATATACTGTGTACCACATTTGATAGTACCAACATATACTGTGTACCACAGTTGACAGTACCAACATATACTGTGTACCACAGTTGAGAGTACCAACATATACTGTCTCCCACAGTTGACAGTACCAACATATACTGTGTACCAGAGTTGACAGTACTAACATATACTGTGTACCACATTTGACAGTACCAACATATTCTGTGTACCACAGTTGACAGTACCAACATATACTGTGTACCACAGTTGACAGTACCAACATATACTGGGTACCACAGTTGAAAATACCATCATATACTGTGTACCACAGTTGACACTACCAGCATAAACTGTGTACCAGAGTTGACAGTACCAACATATACTGTGTACCACAGTTGAAAGTACCAACGTATACTGTGTACCACAGTTGACAGTACCAACATATACTGTGTACCACAGTTGACAGTACCAACATATACTGTGTACCACAGTCGACAGTAGCAACGTATACTGTGTACCACATTTGACAGTACCAACATGCACTGTGTACCACAGTTGACAGTACCAACATATAGTGTGTACCACAGTTGGCAGTACCAACATATAATGGGTGCCACTGTTCACAGTACCAACATATACTGTGTACCACAGTCGACAATACCAACGTATACTGTGTACCACAGTTGACAGTACCAACATATACTGTGTACCACAGTTGACAGTACCAACGTATACTGTGTAACACAGTTGACAATACCATCATATAGGGTGTACCACAGTTGACAGTACCAACATATACTGTGAACTACAGTTGACAGTACCATCATATACTGTGTACCAGAGTTGACAGTACTAACATATACTGTGTACCAGAGTTGACAGTACCAACATATACTGTGTACCACTGTTGACAGTACCAACGTATACTGTATACCACAGTTAACAGTACCAACATATACTGTGTGCCACAGTTGACAGTACCAACGTATACAGTGTACCACTGATGACAGTACCAACATATACAGTATAACACAGTTGACAGTACCAACATATACTGTGTACCACAGTTGACAGTACCAACATATACTGTGTACCATAGGTGACAGTACCAACGTATACTGTGTACCACAGTTGACAGTACCAACATATACTGTGTACCATAGTTGACAGAACCAACGTATACTGTGTACCATAGTTGACTGTACCAACATATACCGTGTACCACAGTTGACAGTACCAACATATATAGTGTACCAGAGTTGATAGTACCAACATATACAGTGTACCACTGTTGACATTACCATCATATACTGTGTACCACAGTTGATAGTACCAACGTATACTGTGTACCACAGTTGACAGTACCAACTTATACTGTGTACCACAGTTGACAGTACTAATATATACTGTGTACCAAAGTTGAGAGTACCAACATATACTGTGTACCACAGTTGACAGTACTAACATATACTGTGTACAACAGTTGACAGTATCCACGTATGTGTACCACAGTTGACAGTATCAACGTATATCTGTACCACATATTGACAGTACCAACATATACTGTGTACCACAGTTGACAGTACCAACATATACTGTGTACCACAGTTGACAGTACCAACATATACTGTGTACCACAGTTGACAGTACCAACATATACTGTGTACCACAGTTGACAGTACCAACGTATACTGTGTACCACAGTTGACAGTACCAACATATACTGTGTACCACAGTTGACAGTACCAACATATACTGTGTACCACAGTTGGCAGTACCAACATATACTGTGTACCACAGTTGACAGTACCAACATATACTGTGTACCAGAGTTGACAGTACCAACATATATTATGTACCACAGTTGACAGTACCAACATATACTGGGTGCCACTGTTCACAGTAGCAACATATACTGTGTACCACATTTGACAATACCAACGTATTCGGTGTACCACAGTTGACAATACCATCATATAGGGTGTACCACAGTTGACAGTACCAACATATACTGTGTACCACATTTGACAGTACCATCATATACTGACTACCACAGTTGAGAGTACCAACGTATAATGTGTACCAGAGTTAACAGTACCAACATATACTGTGTACCACTGTTGACAGTACCAACATATACTGTGTACCAGAGTTGACAGTACCAACATATTCTGTGTACCACAGTTGACAGTACCAACATATACTGTGTATCACAGTTGACAGTACTGACATATACTGTGTACCAGAGTTGACAGTACTGACATATACTGTGTACCAGAGTTGACAGTACCAACATATACTATGTACCACAGTTGACAGTACCAGCGTATACTGTGTACCACAGTTGACAGTACCAACATATACTGGGTACCACAGTTGAAAATACCATCATATACTGTGTACCACAGTTGACACTACCAGCATAAACTGTGTACCAGAGTTGACAGTACCAACATATACTGTGTACCACAGTTGAAAGTACCAACGTATACTGTGTACCACAGTTGACAGTACCAACATATACTGTGTACCACAGTTGACAGTACCAACATATACTGTGAACCACAGTTGACAGTAGCAACGTATACTGTGTACCACATTTGACAGTACCAACATGCACTGTGTACCACAGTTGACAGTACCAACATATAGTGTGTACCACAGTTGGCAGTACCAACATATAATGGGTGCCACTGTTCACAGTACCAACATATACTGTGTACCACAGTCGACAATACCAACGTATACTGTGTACCACAGTTGACAGTACCAACATATACTGTGTACCACAGTTGACAGTACCAGCGTATACTGTGTAACACAGTTGACAATACCATCATATAGGGTGTACCACAGTTGACAGTACCATCATATACTGTGTACCAGAGTTGACAGTACTAACATATACTGTTTACCAGAGTTGACAGTACCAACATATACTGTGTACCAGAGTTGACAGTACTAACATATACTGTGTACCAGAGTTGACAGTACCAACATATATTGGATACCACAGTAGACAGTACCAACATATACTGTGTACCACTGTTGACAGTACCAACGTATACTGTATACCACAGTTAACATTACCAACATATACTGTGTGCCACAGTTGACAGTACCAACGTATACAGTGTACCACTGATGACAGTACCAACATATACAGTATAACACAGTTGACAGTACCAACATATACTGTGTACCACAGTTGACAGTACCAACATATACTGTGTACCATAGTTGACAGTACCAACGTATACTGTGTACCACAGTTGACAGTACCAACATATACTGTGTACCATAGTTGACAGAACCAACGTATACTGTGTACCATAGTTGACTGTACCAACATATACCGTGTACCACAGTTGACAGTACCAACATATATAGTGTACCAGAGTTGATAGTACCAACATATACAGTGTACCACTGTTGACATTACCATCATATACTGTGTACCACAGTTGATAGTACCAACGTATACTGTGTACCACAGTTGGCAGTACCAACTTATACTGTGTACCACAGTTGACAGTACTAATATATACTGTGTACCAAAGTTGAGAGTACCAACATATACTGTGTACCACAGTTGACAGTACTAACATATACTGTGTACAACAGTTGACAGTATCCACGTATGTGTACCACAGTTGACAGTATCAACGTATATCTGTACCACATATTGACAGTACCAACATATACTGTGTACCACAGTTGACAGTACCAACGTATACTGTGTAGCACAGTTGACAGTACCAACGTATACTGTGTACCACAGTTGACAGTACCAACATATACTGTGTACCACAGTTGACAGTACGAATGTATACTGTGTACCACAGTTGACATTACCAAGGTATACTGTGTACAAACAGTGGACAGTACCAATATATATGTGTACAACATATTGACAGTACCAACATATACTCTGTACCACAGTTGACAGTACCAACATATACTGTGTACCACAGTTGACAGTACCAACATATACTGTGTACCACAGTTGACAGTACCAACGTATACTGTGTACCACAGTTGACAGTACCAACATATACTGTGTACCACAGTTGACAGTACCAACATATATTATGTACCACAGTTGACAGTACCAACATATACTGGGTGCCACTGTTCACAGTACCAACATATACTGTGTACCACAGTTGACAATACCAACGTATTCTGTGTACCACAGTTGACAATACCATCATATAGGGTGTACCACAGTTGACAGTACCAACATATACTGTGTACCACATTTGACAGTACCATCATATACTGACTACCACAGTTGAGAGTACCAACGTATAATGTGTACCAGAGTTAACAGTACCAACATATACTGTGTACCACTGTTGACAGTACCAACATATACTGTGTACCAGAGTTGACAGTACCAACATATTCTGTGTACCACAGTTGACAGTACCAACATATACTGTGTATCACAGTTGACAGTACTGACATATACTGTGTACCAGAGTTGACAGTACTGACATATACTGTGTACCAGAGTTGACAGTACCAACATATACTATGTACCACAGTTGACAGTACCAGCGTATACTGTGTACCACAGTTGACAGTACCAACATATACTGGGTACCACAGTTGAAAATACCATCATATACTGTGTACCACAGTTGACACTACCAGCATAAACTGTGTACCAGAGTTGACAGTACCAACATATACTGTGTACCACAGTTGAAAGTACCAACGTATACTGTGTACCACAGTTGACAGTACCAACATATACTGTGTACCACAGTTGACAGTACCAACATATACTGTGTACCACAGTTGACAGTAGCAACGTATACTGTGTACCACATTTGACAGTACCAACATGCACTGTGTACCACAGTTGACAGTACCAACATATAGTGTGTACCACAGTTGGCAGTACCAACATATAATGGGTGCCA
Source organism: Eledone cirrhosa (assembly GCA_964016885.1). Taxonomy (NCBI): domain Eukaryota; kingdom Metazoa; phylum Mollusca; class Cephalopoda; order Octopoda; family Eledonidae; genus Eledone; species Eledone cirrhosa. Next base: position 44,894,719 of record OZ024755.1, read on the forward strand.
CTGTTCACAGTACCAACATATACTGTGTACCACAGTCGACAATACCAACGTATACTGTGTACCACAGTTGACAGTACCAACATATACTGTGTACCACAGTTGACAGTACCAACGTATACTGTGTAACACAGTTGACAATACCATCATATAGGGTGTACCACAATTGACAGTACCATCATATACTGTGTACCAGAGTTGACAGTACTAACATATACTGTGTACCAGAGTTGACAGTACCAACATATACTGTGTACCAGAGTTGACAGTACTAACATATACTGTGTACCAGAGTTGACAGTACCAACATATATTGGATACCACAGTAGACAGTACCAACATATACTGTGTACCACAATTGACAGTACCATCATATACTGTGTACCAGAGTTGACAGTACTAACATATACTGTGTACCACAGTTGACAGTACCAACATATACTGTGTATCACAGTTGACAGTACTGACATATACTGTGTACCAGAGTTGACAGTACTGACATATACTGTGTACCAGAGTTGACAGTACCAACATATACTATGTACCACAGTTGACAGTACCAACGTATACTGTGTACCACAGTTGACAGTACCAACATATAATGTGTCCCACAGTTGACAGTACCAACATATACTGTGTACCACAGTTGACAGTACCAACATATACGGTGTAGCACAGTTGACAGTACCCACATATACTGGGTACCACAGTTGACAGAACCCACGTATACTGTGTACCACAGTTGACAGTACCAACATATACAGTGTACCACAGTTGACAGTACCAACATATACTGTGTACTACAGTTGACAGTACCAACGTATACTGTGTACCACAGTTGACAGTACCCACATATACTGGGTACCACAGTTGACAATACCATCATAAACTGTGTACCACAGTAGACACTACCAATATAAACTGTGTACCACAGTTGACAGTACCAATATATACTGTGTACCACAGTTGGCAGTACCAACATATACTGTGTACCACAGTTGGCAGTACCAACATATACTGTGTACCACAGTTGACAGAACCAACATATACTGTGTACCACAGTTGACAGTACCAACATATACTGGGTGCCACTATTCACAGTACCAACATATACGGTGTACCACAGTTGACAATACCAACATATACTGTGTACCAAATTTGACAGTACTAACGTATAATGTGTACCGCAGTTGGATGTACCAACGTATACTGTGTACCAGAGTTGACAGTACCAACATATTCTGTGTACCACAGTTGACAGTACCAACATATACTGTGTACCACATTTGACAGTACCAAAAAATACAGTGTACCACAGTTGACAGTACCAACGTATACTGTGTACCACAGTTGACAGTACCAAGATATACCGTGTACCACAGTTGACAGTACCAACATATACTGTGTACAAGATTTGACAGTACCAACATATACTGTGTACCACTGTTGACAGTACCAACATATACAGTGTACCATAGTTGACAGTACCAAAGTATACTGTGTAACACAGTTGACAGTAGCAACATATACAGTGTACAACAGTTCACAGTACCAACATATACCGCATACCACAGTTCACAGTACCAACGTATATTGTGTACCACAGTTGATACTACCAACATATACTGTGTACCACCGTTGACATTACTAACATATACTGTGTACCAGAGTTGACAGTACCAACATATACTGTGTACCAGAGTTGACAGTACTAACATATACTGTGTACCAGAGTTGACAGTACCAACATATATTGGATACCACAGTTGACAGTACCAACATATACTGTGTACCACTGTTGACAGTACCAACGTATACTGTATACCACAGTTAACAGTACCAACATATACTGTGTACCACAGTTGACAGTACCAACGTATACAGTGTACCACTGATGACAGTACCAACATATACAGTATAACACAGTTGACAGTACCAACATATACTGTGTACCACAGTTGACAGTACCAACATATACTGTGTACCATAGTTGACAGTACCAACGTATACTGTGTACCACAGTTGACAGTACCAACATATACTGTGTACCATAGTTGACAGAACCAACGTATACTGTGTACCATAGTTGACAGTACCAACATATACCGTGTACCACAGTTGACAGTACCAACATATATAGTGTACCAGAGTTGATAGTACCAACATATACAGTGTACCACTGTTGACATTACCATCATATACTGTGTACCACAGTTGATAGTACCAACGTATACTGTGTACCACAGTTGACAGTACCAACTTATACTGTGTACCACAGTTGACAGTACTAATATATACTGTGTACCAAAGTTGAGAGTACCAACATATACTGTGTACCACAGTTGACAGTACTAACATATACTGTGTACAACAGTTGACAGTATCCACGTATGTGTACCACAGTTGACAGTATCAACGTATATCTGTACCACATATTGACAGTACCAACATATACTGTGTACCACAGTTGACAGTACCAACGTATACTGTGTACCACAGTTGACAGTACCAATGTATACTGTGTACCACAGTTGACAGTACCAACATATACTGTGTACCACAGTTGACAGTACCAATGTATACTGTGTACCACAGTTGACATTACCAAGGTATACTGTGTACAAACAGTGGACAGTACCAATATATATGTGTACAACATATTGACAGTACCAACATATACTGTGTACCACAGTTGACAGTACCAACATATACTGTGTACCACAGTTGACAGTACCAACATATACTGTGTACCACAGTTGGCAGTACCAACATATACTGTGTACCACAGTTGACAGTACCAACATATACTGTGTACCACATTTGACAGTACCATCATATACTGACTACCACAGTTGAGAGTACCAACGTATAGTGTGTACCAGAGTTAACAGTACCAACATATACTGTGTACCACTGTTGACAGTACCAACATATACTGTGTACCATAGTTGTCAGTACCAACATATACTGTGTACCACAGTTGACAGTAACAACATATACTGTGTACCATAGTTGACAGTACCAACGTATACTGTGTACCACAGTTGACAGTACCAAGATATACCGTGTACCACAGTTGACAGTACCAACATATACTGTGTACCAGATTTGACAGTACCAACATATACTGTGTACCACTGTTGACAGTACCAACATATACAGTGTACCAGATTTGACAGTACTAATATATAATGTGTACCACAGTTGACAGTACAAACATATACTGTGTACCTCAGTTGACAGTACTAACATATACTGTGTACCACAGTTGACAGTATCCACGTATATGTGTACCACATATTGACAGTACCAACATATACTGTGTACCACAGTTGAGAGTACCAACGTATAATGTGTACCACAGTTGACAGTACCAACGTAAACTGTGTACCACAGTTGACAGTACCAACATATACTGTGTACCACAGTTGACAGTACCAACGTATACTGTGTACCAAAGTTGACAGTATCAACGTATATGTGTACTACATATTGACAGTACCAACATATACTGTGTACCACAGTTGACAGTACCAACGTATACTGTGTACCACAGTTGACAGTACCAACGTATACTGTGTACCACAGTTGACAGTACCAACATATACTGTGTACCTCAGTTGACAGTACCAACATATACTGTGTACCTCAGTTGACAGTATAAACATATACTGTGTACCGCAGTTGACAGTACCAACATACACTGTGTACCATAGTTGACAGTACTAACATATACTGTGTACCAAATTTGACAGTACCAACATATACTGTGTACCTCAGTTGACAGTATCAACATATAATGTGTACCACATTTGACAGTAACAACATATACTGTGAACCACAGTTTAGAGTACCAACATATACTGTGTATCACAGTTGACAGTACCAACATATACCGTATACCACAGTTGAGAGTACCTACATATACTGTGTACCAAAGTTGACAGTACCAACATATACTGTGTAACACAGTTGACAGTACCAACGTATACTGTGTACCACAGTTGACAGTACCAACATATACTGTGTACCACAGTTGACAGTACTAACATATACTGTGTACCATAGTTGACAGTACCAACGTATACAGTGTACCATAGTTGACAGTACCAACATATACTGTGTACCACAGTTGACAGTACCAACATATACTGTGTACCATAGTTGACAGTACCAACGTATACTGTGTACCACAGTTGACAGTACCAACATATACTGTGTACCAGAGTTGACAGTACCAACATATACTGTGTACCACAGTTGACAGTACCAACATATACAGTGTACCACAGTTGACAGTACCAACGTATACTGTGTACCACAGTTGACAGTACCAACATATAATGTGTACCACCGTTGACAGTACCAACATATACTGTGTATCACAGTTGCCAGTACCAACATATACCTTGTTACCACAGTTGAGAGTACCAACATATACTGTGTACCACAGTTGACAGTACCAACATATAATGTGTACCACTGTTGACAGTACCAACATATACTGTGTACCACATTTAACAGTTCCAACATATACTGTGTACCACAGTTATCAGTACCAACGTACACTGTGTACCACTGTTGACAGTACCAACATATACAGTGTACCACAGTTGACAGTACCAACATATACTGTGTACCACAGTTAACAGTACCAACATATACCGTGTACCACAGTTGACAGTAACAACATATACTGTGTACCACAGTTTAAAGTACCAACGTATACTGTGTACCACAGTTGACAGTATCAACATATACTGTGAACCACAGTTGACAGTACCAACATATACTGTGTACGACAGTTGACAGTCCCAACATATACTGTGTACCACAGTTGACAGTACCAACATATACTGTGTACCACAGTTGACAGTACCAACATATACTGTGTACCACAGTTGGAAGTACCAACATATACTGTGTACCACATTTGACAGTACCAACATATACAGTGTACCACAGTTGACAGTACCAACATATACTGTGTACCAGAGTTGACAGTACTAACATATACTGTGTACCACATTTGACAGTACCAACATATTCTGTGTACCACAGTTGACAGTACCAACATATACTGTGTACCACAGTTGACAGTACCAACATATACTGGGTACCACAGTTGAAAATACCATCATATACTGTGTACCACAGTTGACACTACCAGCATAAACTGTGTACCAGAGTTGACAGTACCAACATATACTGTGTACCACAGTTGAAAGTACCAACGTATACTGTGTACCACAGTTGACAGTACCAACATATACTGTGTACCACAGTTGACAGTACCAACATATACTGTGTACCACAGTTGACAGTAGCAACGTATACTGTGTACCACATTTGACAGTACCAACATGCACTGTGTACCACAGTTGACAGTACCAACATATAGTGTGTACCACAGTTGGCAGTACCAACATATAATGGGTGCCACTGTTCACAGTACCAACATATACTGTGTACCACAGTCGACAATACCAACGTATACTGTGTACCACAGTTGACAGTACCAACATATACTGTGTACCACAGTTGACAGTACCAACGTATACTGTGTAACACAGTTGACAATACCATCATATATGGTGTACCACAGTTGACAGTACCAACATATACTGTGTACCACAGTTGACAGTACCATCATATACTGTGTACCAGAGTTGACAGTACTAACATATACTGTGTACCAGAGTTGACAGTACCAACATATACTGTGTACCAGAGTTGACAGTACTAACATATACTGTGTACCAGAGTTGACAGTACCAACATATATTGGATACCACAGTTGACAGTACCAACATATACTGTGTACCACTGTTGACAGTACCAACGTATACTGTATACCACAGTTAACAGTACCAACATATACTGTGTACCACAGTTGACAGTACCAACGTATACAGTGTACCACTGATGACAGTACCAACATATACAGTATAACACAGTTGACAGTACCAACATATACTGTGTACCTCAGTTGACAGTATCAACATATAATGTGTACCACATTTGACAGTAACAACATATACTGTGAACCACAGTTTAGAGTACCAACATATACTGTGTATCACAGTTGACAGTACCAACATATACCGTATACCACAGTTGAGAGTACCTACATATACTGTGTACCAAAGTTGACAGTACCAACATATACTGTGTACCACAGTTGACAGTACCAACATATACTGTGTACCACAGTTGACAGTATCCACGTATATGTGTACCACATATTGACAGTACCAACATATACTGTGTACCACAGTTGAGAGTACCAACGTATAATGTGTACCACAGTTGACAGTACCAACGTAAACTGTGTACCACAGTTGACAGTACCAACATATACTGTGTACCACAGTTGACAGTACCAACGTATACTGTGTACCAAAGTTGACAGTATCAACGTATATGTGTACTACATATTGACAGTACCAACATATACTGTGTACCACAGTTGACAGTACCAACGTATACTGTGTACCACAGTTGACAGTACCAACGTATACTGTGTACCACAGTTGACAGTACCAACATATACTGTGTACCTCAGTTGACAGTACCAACATATACTGTGTACCTCAGTTGACAGTATAAACATATACTGTGTACCGCAGTTGACAGTACCAACATACACTGTGTACCATAGTTGACAGTACTAACATATACTGTGTACCAAATTTGACAGTACCAACATATACTGTGTACCTCAGTTGACAGTATCAACATATAATGTGTACCACATTTGACAGTAACAACATATACTGTGAACCACAGTTTAGAGTACCAACATATACTGTGTATCACAGTTGACAGTACCAACATATACCGTATACCACAGTTGAGAGTACCTACATATACTGTGTACCAAAGTTGACAGTACCAACATATACTGTGTACCACAGTTGACAGTACCAACGTATACTGTGTACCACAGTTGACAGTACCAACATATACTGTGTACCACAGTTGACAGTACTAACATATACTGTGTACCATAGTTGACAGTACCAACGTATACAGTGTACCATAGTTGACAGTACCAACATATACTGTGTACCACAGTTGACAGTACCAACATATACTGTGTACCATAGTTGACAGTAACAACATATACTGTGTACCACAGTTTAAAGTACCAGCGTATACTGTGTACCACAGTTGACAGTATCAACATATACTGTGTACCACAGTTGACAGTACCAACATATACTGTGTACGACAGTTGACAGTCCCAACGTATACTGTGTACCACAGTTGACAGTACCAACATATACTGTGTACCACAGTTGGCAGTACCAACATATACTGTGTACCACATTTGACAGTACCAACATATACAGTGTACCACAGTTGACAGTACCAACATATACTGTGTACCAGAGTTGACAGTACTAACATATACTGTGTACCACATTTGACAGTACCAACATATTCTGTGTACCACAGTTGACAGTACCAACATATACTGTGTACCACAGTTGACAGTACCAACATATACTGGGTACCACAGTTGAAAATACCATCATATACTGTGTACCACAGTTGACACTACCAGCATAAACTGTGTACCAGAGTTGACAGTACCAACATATACTGTGTACCACAGTTGAAAGTACCAACGTATACTGTGTACCACAGTTGACAGTACCAACATATACTGTGTACCACAGTTGACAGTACCAACATATACTGTGTACCACAGTTGACAGTAGCAACGTATACTGTGTACCACATTTGACAGTACCAACATGCACTGTGTACCACAGTTGACAGTACCAACATATAGTGTGTACCACAGTTGGCAGTACCAACATATAATGGGTGCCACTGTTCACAGTACCAACATATACTGTGTACCACAGTCGACAATACCAACGTATACTGTGTACCACAGTTGACAGTACCAACATATACTGTGTACCACAGTTGACAGTACCAACGTATACTGTGTAACACAGTTGACAATACCATCATATATGGTGTACCACAGTTGACAGTACCAACATATACTGTGTACCACAGTTGACAGTACCATCATATACTGTGTACCAGAGTTGACAGTACTAACATATACTGTGTACCAGAGTTGACAATACCAACATATACTGTGTACCAGAGTTGACAGTACTAACATATACTGTGTACCAGAGTTGACAGTACCAACATATATTGGATACCACAGTTGACAGTACCAACATATACTGTGTACCACTGTTGACAGTACCAACGTATACTGTATACCACAGTTAACAGTACCAACATATACTGTGTACCACAGTTGACAGTACCAACGTATACAGTGTACCACTGATGACAGTACCAACATATACAGTATAACACAGTTGACAGTACCAACATATACTGTGTACCACAGTTGACAGTACCAACATATACTGTGTACCATAGTTGACAGTACCAACGTATACTGTGTACCACAGTTGACAGTACCAACATATACTGTGTACCATAGTTGACAGAACCAACGTATACTGTGTACCATAGTTGACAGTACCAACATATACCGTGTACCACAGTTGACAGTACCAACATATATAGTGTACCAGAGTTGATAGTACCAACATATACAGTGTACCACTGTTGACATTACCATCATATACTGTGTACCACAGTTGATAGTACCAACGTATACTGTGTACCACAGTTGACAGTACCAACTTATACTGTGTACCACAGTTGACAGTACTAATATATACTGTGTACCAAAGTTGAGAGTACCAACATATACTGTGTACCACAGTTGACAGTACTAACATATACTGTTTATACAACAGTTGACATTATCCACGTATGTGTACCACAGTTGACAGTATCAACGTATATCTGTACCACATATTGACAGTACCAACATATACTGTGTACCACAGTTGACAGTACCAACGTATACTGTGTACCACAGTTGACAGTACCAACGTATACTGTGTACCACAGTTGACAGTACCAACATATACTGTGTACCACAGTTGACAGTACCAATGTATACTGTGTACCACAGTTGACATTACCAAGGTATACTGTGTACAAACAGTGGACAGTACCAATATATATGTGTACAACATATTGACAGTACCAACATATACTGTGTACCACAGTTGACAGTACCAACATATACTGTGTACCACAGTTGACAGTACCAACGTATACTGTGTACCACAGTTGACAGTACCAACATATACTGTGTACCACAGTTGACAGTACCAACATATACTGTGTACCACAGTTGGCAGTACCAACATATACTGTGTACCACAGTTGACAGTACCAACATATACTGTGTACCAGAGTTGACAGTACCAACATATATTATGTACCACAGTTGACAGTACCAACATATACTGGGTGCCACTGTTCACAGTGCCAACATATACTGTTTACCACAGTTGACAATACCAACGTATTCTGTGTACCACAGTTGACAATACCATCATATAGGGTGTACCACAGTTGACAGTACCAACATATACTGTGTACCACATTTGACAGTACCATCATATACTGACTACCACAGTTGAGAGTACCAACGTATAATGTGTACCAGAGTTAACAGTACCAACATATACTGTGTACCACTGTTGACAGTACCAACATATACTGTGTACCATAGTTGTCAGTACCAACATATACTGTGTACCACAGTTGACAGTAACAACATATACTGTGTACCATAGTTGACAGTACCAACGTATACTGTGTACCACAGTTGACAGTACCAAGATATACCGTGTACCACAGTTGACAGTACCAACATATACTGTGTACCAGATTTGAGAGTACCAACATATACTGTGTACCACTGTTGACAGTACCAACATATACAGTGTACCAGATTTGACAGTACTAATATATAATGTGTACCACAGTTGACAGTCCCAACGTATACTGTGTACCACAGTTGACAGTACCAACGTATACTGTGTACCACAGTTGACAGTACCAACATATACTGTGTACCACAGTTGGCAGTACCAACATATACTGTGTACCACATTTGACAGTACCAACATATACAGTGTACCACAGTTGACAGTACCAACATATATTGTGTACCACAGTTGACAGTACTAACGTATACTGTGTACCACAGTTGACAATACCAACATATACTGTGTACCACAGTTGACAGTACCATCATCTACTGTGTACCACAGTTGACAGTACCAACATATACTGTGTACCACAGTTGACAGTTCCAACGTATACTGTGTACCACAGTTGACAGTACCAACATATACTGAGTACCACAGTTGACAGTACCAACATATACTGTGTACCACAGTTGGCAGTACCAACATATACTGTGTACCAGATTTGACAGTACCAACATATACAGTGTACCACAGTTGACAATACCAACATATACTGTGTACCACAGTTGACAGTACCAACATATACTGTGTACCATAGTTGACAGTACCAACGTATACTGCGTACCACAGTTGACAGTAGCAACGTATACTGTGTACCACATTTGACAGTACCAACATGCACTGTGTACCACAGTTGACAGTACCAACATATAGTGTGTACCACAGTTGGCAGTACCAACATATAATGGGTGCCACTGTTCACAGTACCAACATATACTGTGTACCACAGTCGACAATACCAACGTATACTGTGTACCACAGTTGACAGTACCAACATATACTGTGTACCACAGTTGACAGTACCAACGTATACTGTGTAACACAGATGACAATACCATCATATAGGGTGTACCACAGTTGACAGTACCAACATATACTGTGTACCACAGTTGACAGTACCATCATATACTGTGTACCAGATTGACAGTACTAACATATACTGTGTACCAGAGTTGACAGTACCAACATATACTGTGTACCAGAGTTGACAGTACTAACATATACTGTGTACCAGAGTTGACAGTACCAACATATATTGGATACCACAGTTGACAGTACCAACATATACTGTGTACCACTGTTGACAGTACCAACGTATACTGTATACCACATTTAACAGTACCAACATATACTGTGTATCACAGTTGATAGTACCAACGTATACAGTATACCACTGATGACAGAACCAACATATACAGTATAACACAGTTGACAGTACCAACATATACTGTGTACCACAGTTGACAGTACCAACATATACTGTGTACCATAGTTGACAGTACCAACGTATACTGTGTACCACAGTTGACAGTACCAACATATACTGTGTACCTTAGTTGACAGAACCAACGTATACTGTGTACCATAGTTGACAGTACCAACATATACCGTGTACCACAGTTGACAGTACCAACATATATAGTGTACCAGAGTTGATAGTACCAACATATACAGTGTACCACTGTTGACATTACCATCATATACTGTGTACCACAGTTGATAGTACCAACGTATACTGTGTACCACAGTTGACAGTACCAACTTATACTGTGTACCACAGTTGACAGTACTAATATATACTGTGTACCAAAGTTGAGAGTACCAACATATACTGTGTACCACAGTTGACAGTACTAACATATACTGTGTACAACAGTTGACAGTATCCACGTATGTGTACCACAGTTGACAGTATCAACGTATATCTGTACCACATATTGACAGTACCAACATATACTGTGTACCACAGTTGACAGTACCAACGTATACTGTGTACCACAGTTGACAGTACCAACGTATACTGTGTACCACAGTTGACAGTACCAACATATACTGTGTACCACAGTTGACAGTACCAATGGATACTGTGTACCACAGTTGACATTACCAAGGTATACTGTGTACAAACAGTGGACAGTACCAATATATATGTGTACAACATATTGACAGTACCAACATATACTGTGTACCACAGTTGACAGTACCAACATATACTGTGTACCACAGTTGACAGTACCAACATATACTGTGTACCACAGTTGACAGTACCAACGTATACTGTGTACCACAGTTGACAGTACCAACATATACTGGGTACCACAGTTGAAAATACCATCATATACTGTGTACCACAGTTGACACTACCAGCATAAACTGTGTACCAGAGTTGACAGTACCAACATATACTGTGTACCACAGTTGAAAGTACCAACGTATACTGTGTACCACAGTTGACAGTACCAACATATACTGTGTACCACAGTTGACAGTACCAACATATACTGTGTACCACAGTTGACAGTAGCAACGTATACTGTGTACCACATTTGACAGTACCAACATGCACTGTGTACCACAGTTGACAGTACCAACATATAGTGTGTACCACAGTTGGCAGTACCAACATATAATGGGTGCCACTGTTCACAGTACCAACATATACTGTGTACCACAGTCGACAATACCAACGTATACTGTGTACCACAGTTGACAGTACCAACATATACTGTGTACCACAGTTGACAGTACCAACGTATACTGTGTAACACAGTTGACAATACCATCATATATGGTGTACCACAGTTGACAGTACCAACATATACTGTGTACCACAGTTGACAGTACCATCATATACTGTGTACCAGAGTTGACAGTACTAACATATACTGTGTACCAGAGTTGACAATACCAACATATACTGTGTACCAGAGTTGACAGTACTAACATATACTGTGTACCAGAGTTGACAGTACCAACATATATTGGATACCACAGTTGACAGTACCAACATATACTGTGTACCACTGTTGACAGTACCAACGTATACTGTATACCACAGTTAACAGTACCAACATATACTGTGTACCACAGTTGACAGTACCAACGTATACAGTGTACCACTGATGACAGTACCAACATATACAGTATAACACAGTTGACAGTACCAACATATACTGTGTACCACAGTTGACAGTACCAACATATACTGTGTACCATAGTTGACAGTACCAACGTATACTGTGTACCACAGTTGACAGTACCAACATATACTGTGTACCATAGTTGACAGAACCAACGTATACTGTGTACCATAGTTGACAGTACCAACATATACCGTGTACCACAGTTGACAGTACCAACATATATAGTGTACCAGAGTTGATAGTACCAACATATACAGTGTACCACTGTTGACATTACCATCATATACTGTGTACCACAGTTGATAGTACCAACGTATACTGTGTACCACAGTTGACAGTACCAACTTATACTGTGTACCACAGTTGACAGTACTAATATATACTGTGTACCAAAGTTGAGAGTACCAACATATACTGTGTACCACAGTTGACAGTACTAACATATACTGTTTATACAACAGTTGACAGTATCCACGTATGTGTACCACAGTTGACAGTATCAACGTATATCTGTACCACATATTGACAGTACCAACATATACTGTGTACCACAGTTGACAGTACCAACGTATACTGTGTACCACAGTTGACAGTACCAACGTATACTGTGTACCACAGTTGACAGTACCAACATATACTGTGTACCACAGTTGACAGTACCAATGTATACTGTGTACCACAGTTGACATTACCAAGGTATACTGTGTACAAACAGTGGACAGTACCAATATATATGTGTACAACATATTGACAGTACCAACATATACTGTGTACCACAGTTGACAGTACCAACATATACTGTGTACCACAGTTGACAGTACCAACGTATACTGTGTACCACAGTTGACAGTACCAACATATACTGTGTACCACAGTTGACAGTACCAACATATACTGTGTACCACAGTTGGCAGTACCAACATATACTGTGTACCACAGTTGACAGTACCAACATATACTGTGTACCAGAGTTGACAGTACCAACATATATTATGTACCACAGTTGACAGTACCAACATATACTGGGTGCCACTGTTCACAGTGCCAACATATACTGTTTACCACAGTTGACAATACCAACGTATTCTGTGTACCACAGTTGACAATACCATCATATAGGGTGTACCACAGTTGACAGTACCAACATATACTGTGTACCACATTTGACAGTACCATCATATACTGACTACCACAGTTGAGAGTACCAACGTATAATGTGTACCAGAGTTAACACTACCAACATATACTGTGTACCACTGTTGACAGTACCAACATATACTGTGTACCATAGTTGTCAGTACCAACATATACTGTGTACCACAGTTGACAGTAACAACATATACTGTGTACCATAGTTGACAGTACCAACGTATACTGTGTACCACAGTTGACAGTACCAAGATATACCGTGTACCACAGTTGACAGTACCAACATATACTGTGTACCAGATTTGAGAGTACCAACATATACTGTGTACCACTGTTGACAGTACCAACATATACAGTGTACCAGATTTGACAGTACTAATATATAATGTGTACCACAGTTGACAGTCCCAACGTATACTGTGTACCACAGTTGACAGTACCAACGTATACTGTGTACCACAGTTGACAGTACCAACATATACTGTGTACCACAGTTGGCAGTACCAACATATACTGTGTACCACATTTGACAGTACCAACATATACAGTGTACCACAGTTGACAGTACCAACATATATTGTGTACCACAGTTGACAGTACTAACGTATACTGTGTACCACAGTTGACAATACCAACATATACTGTGTACCACAGTTGACAGTACCATCATCTACTGTGTACCACAGTTGACAGTACCAACATATACTGTGTACCACAGTTGACAGTTCCAACGTATACTGTGTACCACAGTTGACAGTACCAACATATACTGAGTACCACAGTTGACAGTACCAACATATACTGTGTACCACAGTTGGCAGTACCAACATATACTGTGTACCAGATTTGACAGTACCAACATATACAGTGTACCACAGTTGACAATACCAACATATACTGTGTACCACAGTTGACAGTACCAACATATACTGTGTACCATAGTTGACAGTACCAACGTATACTGCGTACCACAGTTGACAGTAGCAACGTATACTGTGTACCACATTTGACAGTACCAACATGCACTGTGTACCACAGTTGACAGTACCAACATATAGTGTGTACCACAGTTGGCAGTACCAACATATAATGGGTGCCACTGTTCACAGTACCAACATATACTGTGTACCACAGTCGACAATACCAACGTATACTGTGTACCACAGTTGACAGTACCAACATATACTGTGTACCACAGTTGACAGTACCAACGTATACTGTGTAACACAGATGACAATACCATCATATAGGGTGTACCACAGTTGACAGTACCAACATATACTGTGTACCACAGTTGACAGTACCATCATATACTGTGTACCAGATTGACAGTACTAACATATACTGTGTACCAGAGTTGACAGTACCAACATATACTGTGTACCAGAGTTGACAGTACTAACATATACTGTGTACCAGAGTTGACAGTACCAACATATATTGGATACCACAGTTGACAGTACCAACATATACTGTGTACCACTGTTGACAGTACCAACGTATACTGTATACCACATTTAACAGTACCAACATATACTGTGTATCACAGTTGATAGTACCAACGTATACAGTATACCACTGATGACAGAACCAACATATACAGTATAACACAGTTGACAGTACCAACATATACTGTGTACCACAGTTGACAGTACCAACATATACTGTGTACCATAGTTGACAGTACCAACGTATACTGTGTACCACAGTTGACAGTACCAACATATACTGTGTACCTTAGTTGACAGAACCAACGTATACTGTGTACCATAGTTGACAGTACCAACATATACCGTGTACCACAGTTGACAGTACCAACATATATAGTGTACCAGAGTTGATAGTACCAACATATACAGTGTACCACTGTTGACATTACCATCATATACTGTGTACCACAGTTGATAGTACCAACGTATACTGTGTACCACAGTTGACAGTACCAACTTATACTGTGTACCACAGTTGACAGTACTAATATATACTGTGTACCAAAGTTGAGAGTACCAACATATACTGTGTACCACAGTTGACAGTACTAACATATACTGTGTACAACAGTTGACAGTATCCACGTATGTGTACCACAGTTGACAGTATCAACGTATATCTGTACCACATATTGACAGTACCAACATATACTGTGTACCACAGTTGACAGTACCAACGTATACTGTGTACCACAGTTGACAGTACCAACGTATACTGTGTACCACAGTTGACAGTACCAACATATACTGTGTACCACAGTTGACAGTACCAATGTATACTGTGTACCACAGTTGACATTACCAAGGTATACTGTGTACAAACAGTGGACAGTACCAATATATATGTGTACAACATATTGACAGTACCAACATATACTGTGTACCACAGTTGACAGTACCAACATATACTGTGTACCACAGTTGACAGTACCAACATATACTGTGTACCACAGTTGACAGTACCAACGTATACTGTGTACCACAGTTGACAGTACCAACATATACTGTGTACCACAGTTGACAGTACCAACATATACTGTGTACCACAGTTGGCAGTACCAACATATACTGTGTACCACAGTTGAGAGTACCAACATATACTGTGTACCACAGTTGACAGTACCAACATATATATATACCACAGTTGACAGTACCAACATATACTGGGTGCCACTGTTCACAGTACCAACATATACTGTGTACCACAGTTGACAATACCAACGTATTCTGTGTACCACAGTTGACAATACCATCATATAGGGTGTACCACAGTTGACAGTACCAACATATACTGTGTACCACATTTGACAGTACCATCATATACTGACTACCACAGTTGAGAGTACCAACGTATAATGTGTACCAGAGTTAACAGTACCAACATATACTGTGTACCACTGTTGACAGTACCAACATATACTGTGTACCAGAGTTGACAGTACCAACATATTCTGTGTACCACAGTTGACAGTACCAACATATACTGTGTATCACAGTTGACAGTACTGACATATACTGTGTACCAGAGTTGACAGTACTGACATATACTGTGTACCAGAGTTGACAGTACCAACATATACTGTGTACCACAGTTGACAGTACCAACGTATACTGTGTACCAATGTTGACAGTACCAACGTATACTGTGGACCACAGTTAACAGTACCAACATATACTGTGTACCACAGTTGACAGTACCAACGTATACTGTGTACCACTGTTGACAGTACCAACATATACAGTGTACCACAGTTGACAGTACCAACATATACTGTGTACCACAGTTGACAGTACCAACATAAACTGTGTACCATAGTTGTCAGTACCAACATATACTGTGTACCACAGTTGACAGTAACAACATATACTGTGTACCATAGTTGACAGTACCAACGTATACTGTGTACCACAGTTGACAGTACCAACATATACCGTGTACCACAGTTGACAGTACCAACATATACTGTGTACCAGATTTGACAGTACCAACATATACTGTGTACCACTGTTGACAGTACCAACATATACAGTGTACCAGAGTTGACAGTACTAATATATAATGTGTACCACAGTTGACAGTACAAACATATACTGTGTACCACAGTTGACAGTACTAACATATACTGTGTACCACAGTTGACAGTATCCACGTATATGTGTACCACATATTGACAGTACCAACATATACTGTGTACCACAGTTGAGAGTACCAACGTATACTGTGTACCACAGTTGACAGTACCAACGTATACTGTGTACGACAGTTGACAGTACCAACATATACTGTGTACCACAGTTGACAGTACCAACGTATACTGTGTACCAAAGTTGACAGTATCAACGTATATGTGTACTACATATTGACAGTACCAACATATACTGTGTACCACAGTTGACAGTACCAACGTATACTGTGTACCACAGTTGACAGTACCAACGTATACTGTGTACCACAGTTGACAGTACCAACATATACTGTGTACCAAAGTTGACAGTATCAACGTATATGTGTACTACATATTGACAGTACCAACATATACTGTGTACCACAGTTGACAATACCAACGTATTCTGTGTACCACAGTTGACAATACCATCATATAGGGTGTACCACAGTTGACAGTACCAACATATACTGTGTACCACATTTGACAGTACCATCATATACTGACTACCACAGTTGAGAGTACCAACGTATAATGCGTACCAGAGTTAACAGTACCAACATATACTGTGTACCACTGTTGACAGTACCAACATATACTGTGTACCAGAGTTGACAGTACCAACATATTCTGTGTACCACAGTTGACAGTACCAACATATACTGTGTATCACAGTTGACAGTACTGACATATACTGTGTACCAGAGTTGACAGTACTGACATATACTGTGTACCAGAGTTGACAGTACCAACATATACTGTGTACCACAGTTGACAGTACCAACGTATACTGTGTACCAATGTTGACAGTACCAACGTATACTGTGGACCACAGTTAACAGTACCAACATATACTGTGTACCACAGTTGACAGTACCAACGTATACTGTGTACTACTGTTGACAGTACCAACATATACAGTGTACCACAGTTGACAGTACCAACATATACTGTGTACCATAGTTGTCAGTACCAACATATACTGTGTACCACAGTTGACAGTAACAACATATACTGTGTACCATAGTTGACAGTACCAACGTATACTGTGTACCACAGTTGACAGTACCAACATATACCGTGTACCACAGTTGACAGTACCAACATATACTGTGTACCAGATTTGACAGTACCAACATATACTGTGTACCACTGTTGACAGTACCAACATATACAGTGTACCAGAGTTGACAGTACTAATATATAATGTGTACCACAGTTGACAGTACAAACATATACTGTGTACCACAGTTGACAGTACTAACATATACTGTGTACCACAGTTGACAGTATCCACGTATATGTGTACCACATATTGACAGTACCAACATATACTGTGTACCACAGTTGAGAGTACCAACGTATACTGTGTACCACAGTTGACAGTACCAACGTATACTGTGTACGACAGTTGACAGTACCAACATATACTGTGTACCACAGTTGACAGTACCAACGTATACTGTGTACCAAAGTTGACAGTATCAACGTATATGTGTACTACATATTGACAGTACCAACATATACTGTGTACCACAGTTGACAGTACCAACGTATACTGTGTACCACAGTTGACAGTACCAACGTATACTGTGTACCACAGTTGACAGTACCAACATATACTGTGTACCTCAGTTGACAGTACCAACATATACTGTGTACCTCAGTTGACAGTACTAACAGATACTGTGTACCAAATTTGACAGTACCAACATATACTGTGTACCTCAGTTGACAGTATCAACATATAATGTGTACCACATTTGACAGTAACAACATATACTGTGAACCACAGTTTAGAGTACCAACATATACTGTGTATCACAGTTGACAGTACCAACATATACCGTATACCACAGTTGAGAGTACCTACATATACTGTGTACCAAAGTTGACAGTACCAACATATACTGTGTACCACAGTTGACAGTACCAACGTATACTGTGTACCACAGTTGACAGTACCAACATATACTGTGTACCACAGTTGACAGTACTAACATATACTGTGTACCATAGTTGACAGTACCAACGTATACTGTGTACCATAGTTGACAGTACCAACATATACTGTGTACCACAGTTGACAGTACCAACATATACTGTGTACCATAGTTGACAGTACCAACGTATACTGTGTACCACAGTTGACAGTACCAACATATACTGTGTACCAGAGTTGACAGTACCAACATATACTGTGTACCACAGTTGACAGTACCAACATATACAGTGTACCACAGTTGACAGTACCAACGTATACTGTGTACCACAGTTGACAGTACCAACATATAATGTGTACCACCGTTGACAGTACCAACATATACTGTGTATCACAGTTGCCAGTACCAACATATACCTTGTTACCACAGTTGAGAGTACCAACATATACTGTGTACCACAGTTGACAGTACCAACATATAATGTGTACCACTGTTGACAGTACCAACGTATACTGTGTACCACATTTAACAGTTCCAACATATACTGTGTACCACAGTTATCAGTACCAACGTACACTGTGTACCACTGTTGACAGTACCAACATATACAGTGTACCACAGTTGACAGTACCAACATATATACTGTGTACCACAGTTAACAGTACCAACATATACCGTGTACCACAGTTGACAGTACCAACATATACTGTGTACCACAGTTTAAAGTACCAACGTATACTGTGTACCACAGTTGACAGTATCAACATATACTGTGTACCACAGTTGACAGTACCAACATATACTGTGTACGACAGTTGACAGTCCCAACGTATACTGTGTACCACAGTTGACAGTACCAACATATACTGTGTACCACAGTTGACAGTACCAACATATACTGTGTACCACAGTTGGCAGTACCAACATATACTGTGTACCACATTTGACAGTACCAACATATACAGTGTACCACAGTTGACAGTACCAACATATATTGTGTACCACAGTTGACAGTACTAACGTATACTGTGTACCACAGTTGACAATACCAACATGTACTGTGTACCACAATTGACAGTACCATCATATACTGTGTACCACAGTTGACAGTACCAACATATACTGTGTACCACAGTTGACAGTACCAACGTATACTGTGTACCACAGTTGACAGTACCAACATATACTGTGTATCACTGTTGACAGTACCAACATATACTGTGTACCACAGTTGGCAGTACCAACATATACTGTGTACCAGATTTGACTGTACCAACATATACAGTGTACCACAGTTGACAATACCAACATATACTGTGTACCACAGTTGACAGTACCAACATATACTGTGTAACATAGTTGACAGTACCAACGTATACTGCGTACCACAGTTGACAGTACCAACATATACTGTGTACCACAGTTGACAGTACCAACATATACTGTGTACCATAGTTGACAGTATCAACGTATATGTGTACCACTGTTGTCAGTACTAACATATGCCGTGTACCACAGTTGACAGTACCAACATATACTGTGTACCACAGTTGACAGTACCGACATATCCTGTGTACCTCAGTTGACAGTACCAACATATACTGTGTACCACATTTCATGGTACCAACATATACTGTGTACCACAGTTGACAGTACCAACGTATACTGTGTACCACAGTTGACAGTACCAACATATACTGTGTCCCACAGTTGACAGTACCAACATATAGTGTGTACCACAGTTGACAATACTAACATATACTGTGTACCACAGTTGACAGTACCAATATATTCTGTGTACCACAGTTGACAGTACCATCATATACTGTGTACCACAGTTGACAGTACTAACTGATACTGTGTACCAGAGTTGACAGTACCAACACATACTGTGTAGCACAGTTGACAGTACCCACATATACTGGGTACCACAGTTGACAGTACCCACGTATACTGTGTACCACAGTTGACAGTACCAACATATAATATGTACCACAGTTGAAAGTACCAACGTATACTGTGTACCACTGTTGACAGAACCAACATATACTGTGTACCACAGTTGACAGAA
Organism: Eledone cirrhosa; assembly: GCA_964016885.1. Classification (NCBI taxonomy): domain Eukaryota; kingdom Metazoa; phylum Mollusca; class Cephalopoda; order Octopoda; family Eledonidae; genus Eledone; species Eledone cirrhosa. The sequence goes on from OZ024755.1 coordinate 44,916,357, forward strand.
CCAACATATACTGTGTACCACAGTTGATAGTACCAACATATAACGTGTACCACAGTTGAGAGTACCAACATATAATGTGTACGACAGTTGACAGTACCAACATATATTGTGTACCACTGTTGACAGTACCAAAGTATACTGTGTACCACATTTAACAGTACCAACATATAATGTGTACCACAGTTGACAGTACCAACGTATACTGTGTACCACTGTTGACAGTACCAACGTATATTGTGTACCACAGTTGACGGTACCAACATATACTGTGTAACATAGTTGACAGTACCAACGTATACTGTGTACCACATTTGACAGTACCAACATATACCGTGTACCACAGTTGATAGTACCAATACATACTGTGTACCATAGTTGAGAGTACCAACATATACTGTGTACCATAGTTGACAGTACCAACGTATACTCTGTACCACATTTGAGAGTACCAACATATACCGTGTACCACAGTTGAGCGTACCAATATATACTGTGTTCCACAGTTGACAGTACCAACATATACTGTGTACCCCAGTTGAAAGTACCAACGTATACTGTGTACCACAGTTGACAGTACCAACATATACTGTGTACCACAGTTGACAGTACCAACATATACTGTGTACCACAGTTGACAGTACCAACGTATACTGTGTACCACATTTGACAGTACCAACATATACTTTGTACCACAGTTGACAGTACCAACATATAGTGTGTACCACAGTTGGCAATAACAACATATACTGTGTACCACAATTGACAGTACCAACATATACTGTGTACCACAGTTGAGAGTACCAACATATATTGTGTACCACGGTTGACAGTACCAACATATAATGGGTGCCACTGTTGACAGTCCCAACATATACTGTGTACCACAGTTGACAATACCAACGTATACTGTGTACCACAGTTGACAGTACCAACATATACTGTGTACCACAGTTGACAGTACCAACATATACTGTGTATCACAGTTGACAGTACTAACATATACTGTGTACCAGAGTTGACAGTACCAACATATACTGTGTACCATAGTTGACAGTACCAACGTATAATGTGTACCAATGTTGACAGTACCAACGTATACTGTGGACCACAGTTAACAGGACCAACATATACTGTGTACCACAGTTGACAGTACCAACATATATTGGATACCACAGTTGACAGTACCAACATTTACTGTGTACCACTGTTGACAGTACCAACGTGTACTGTATACCACAGTTAACAGTACCAACATATACTGTGTACCACAGTTGACAGTACCAACATATACTGTGTACCACAGTTGACAGTACCCACATATACTGGGTATCACAGTTGACAATACCATCATATACTGTGTACCACAGTTGACACTACCAACATAAACTGTGTACCATAGTTGACAGTACCAAAGTATACTGTGTACCACAGTTGACAGTACCAACATATACTGTGTACCATAGTTGACAGAACCAACGTATACTGTGTACCATAGTTGAGAGTACCAACATATACCGTGTACCACAGTTGACAGTACCAACATATACTGTGTACCAGAGTTGACAGTACCAACATATACTGTGTACCACTGTTGACAGTACCAACATATACTGTGTACCACTGTTGACAGTACCAACGTATACTGTGTACCACAGTTAACAGTACCAACATATAATGTGTACCACAGTTGACAGTAACAACGTATACTGTGTACCAGAGTTGACAGTACCAACGTATAATGTGTACTACAGTTGAATGTACCAACGTATACTGTGTACCACAGTTGACAGTACCAACATATACTGTGTACCACAGTTGACAGTACCAACATATACCGTGTACCACATTTGACAGTACAAACATATACTGTGTACCACAGTTGACAGTACCAACATATACCGTAGTACCACATTTGAGAGTACCAACATATACTGTGTACCACAGTTGACAGTACCAACATATACTGTGTACCACTGTTGACAGTACCAACGTATATTGTGTACCACAGTTAACAGTACCAACATATAATGTGTACCACAGTTGACAGTACCAACGTATACTGTGTATCACTGTTGACAGTACCAACATATAGTGTGTACCACAGATGACAGTACCAACGGATACTGTGTACCACATTTGACAGTACCAACATATACTGTGTACCACAGCTGGCAGTACCAACATATACTGTATACCACAGTTGACAGTACCCACATATACTGGATACCACAGTTGACAATACCATCATATACTGTGTACCACAGTTGACAATACCAACATAAACTGTGTACCACAGTTGGCAGTACCTACATATATTGTGTACCACAGATGAAAGTACCAACGTATACTGTGTACCACAGTTGACAGTACCAACATATACTGTGTACCACAGTTGACAGTACCAACATATACTGTGTACCAGAGTTGACAGTACCAACGTATACTGTGTACCACAGTTGACAGTACCAACATATACTGTGTACCACAGTTAACAGTACCAACATATACCGTGTACCACAGTTGACAGTAACAACATATACTGTGTACCACAGTTTAAAGTACCAACGTATACTGTGTACCACAGTTGACAGTATCAACATATACTGTGAACCACAGTTGACAGTACCAACATATACTGTGTACGACAGTTGACAGTCCCAACGTATACTGTGTACCACAGTTGACAGTACCAACATATACTGTGTACCACAGTTGACAGTACCAACATATACTGTGTACCACAGTTGGAAGTACCAACATATACTGTGTACCACATTTGACAGTACCAACATATACAGTGTACCACAGTTGACAGTACCAACATATACTGTGTACCAGAGTTGACAGTACTAACATATACTGTGTACCACATTTGACAGTACCAACATATTCTGTGTACCACAGTTGACAGTACCAACATATACTGTGTACCACAGTTGACAGTACCAACATATACTGGGTACCACAGTTGAAAATACCATCATATACTGTGTACCACAGTTGACACTACCAGCATAAACTGTGTACCAGAGTTGACAGTACCAACATATACTGTGTACCACAGTTGAAAGTACCAACGTATACTGTGTACCACAGTTGACAGTACCAACATATACTGTGTACCACAGTTGACAGTACCAACATATACTGTGTACCACAGTTGACAGTAGCAACGTATACTGTGTACCACATTTGACAGTACCAACATGCACTGTGTACCACAGTTGACAGTACCAACATATAGTGTGTACCACAGTTGGCAGTACCAACATATAATGGGTGCCACTGTTCACAGTACCAACATATACTGTGTACCACAGTCGACAATACCAACGTATACTGTGTACCACAGTTGACAGTACCAACATATACTGTGTACCACAGTTGACAGTACCAACGTATACTGTGTAACACAGTTGACAATACCATCATATATGGTGTACCACAGTTGACAGTACCAACATATACTGTGTACCACAGTTGACAGTACCATCATATACTGTGTACCAGAGTTGACAGTACTAACATATACTGTGTACCAGAGTTGACAGTACCAACATATACTGTGTACCAGAGTTGACAGTACTAACATATACTGTGTACCAGAGTTGACAGTACCAACATATATTGGATACCACAGTTGACAGTACCAACATATACTGTGTACCACTGTTGACAGTACCAACGTATACTGTATACCACAGTTAACAGTACCAACATATACTGTGTACCACAGTTGACAGTACCAACGTATACAGTGTACCACTGATGACAGTACCAACATATACAGTATAACACAGTTGACAGTACCAACATATACTGTGTACCTCAGTTGACAGTATCAACATATAATGTGTACCACATTTGACAGTAACAACATATACTGTGAACCACAGTTTAGAGTACCAACATATACTGTGTATCACAGTTGACAGTACCAACATATACCGTATACCACAGTTGAGAGTACCTACATATACTGTGTACCAAAGTTGACAGTACCAACATATACTGTGTACCACAGTTGACAGTACCAACATATACTGTGTACCACAGTTGACAGTATCCACGTATATGTGTACCACATATTGACAGTACCAACATATACTGTGTACCACAGTTGAGAGTACCAACGTATAATGTGTACCACAGTTGACAGTACCAACGTAAACTGTGTACCACAGTTGACAGTACCAACATATACTGTGTACCACAGTTGACAGTACCAACGTATACTGTGTACCAAAGTTGACAGTATCAACGTATATGTGTACTACATATTGACAGTACCAACATATACTGTGTACCACAGTTGACAGTACCAACGTATACTGTGTACCACAGTTGACAGTACCAACGTATACTGTGTACCACAGTTGACAGTACCAACATATACTGTGTACCTCAGTTGACAGTACCAACATATACTGTGTACCTCAGTTGACAGTATAAACATATACTGTGTACCGCAGTTGACAGTACCAACATACACTGTGTACCATAGTTGACAGTACTAACATATACTGTGTACCAAATTTGACAGTACCAACATATACTGTGTACCTCAGTTGACAGTATCAACATATAATGTGTACCACATTTGACAGTAACAACATATACTGTGAACCACAGTTTAGAGTACCAACATATACTGTGTATCACAGTTGACAGTACCAACATATACCGTATACCACAGTTGAGAGTACCTACATATATTGTGTACCAAAGTTGACAGTACCAACATATACTGTGTACCACACTTGACAGTACCAACGTATACTGTGTACCACAGTTGACAGTACCAACATATACTGTGTACCACAGTTGACAGTACTAACATATACTGTGTACCATAGTTGACAGTACCAACGTATACAGTGTACCATAGTTGACAGTACCAACATATACTGTGTACCACAGTTGACAGTACCAACATATACTGTGTACCATAGTTGACAGTACCAACGTATACTGTGTACCACAGTTGACAGTACCAACATATACTGTGTACCAAAGTTGACAGTACCAACATATACTGTGTACCACAGTTGACAGTACCAACATATACAGTGTACCACAGTTGACAGTACCAACGTATACTGTGTACCACAGTTGACAGTACCAACATATAATGTGTACCACCGTTGACAGTACCAACATATACTGTGTATCACAGTTGCCAGTACCAACATATACCTTGTTACCACAGTTGAGAGTACCAACATATACTGTGTACCACAGTTGACAGTACCAACATATAATGTGTACCACTGTTGACAGTACCAACGTATACTGTGTACCACATTTAACAGTTCCAACATATACTGTGTACCACAGTTATCAGTACCAGCGTACACTGTGTACCACTGTTGACAGTACCAACATATACAGTGTACCACAGTTGACAGTACCAACATATACTGTGTACCACAGTTAACAGTACCAACATATACCGTGTACCACAGTTGACAGTAACAACATATACTGTGTACCACAGTTTAAAGTACCAGCGTATACTGTGTACCACAGTTGACAGTATCAACATATACTGTGTACCACAGTTGACAGTACCAACATATACTGTGTACGACAGTTGACAGTCCCAACGTATACTGTGTACCACAGTTGACAGTACCAACATATACTGTGTACCACAGTTGACAGTACCAACATATACTGTGTACCACAGTTGGCAGTACCAACATATACTGTGTACCACATTTGACAGTACCAACATATACAGTGTACCACAGTTGACAGTACCAACATATACTGTGTACCAGAGTTGACAGTACTAACATATACTGTGTACCACATTTGACAGTACCAACATATTCTGTGTACCACAGTTGACAGTACCAACATATACTGTGTACCACAGTTGACAGTACCAACATATACTGGGTACCACAGTTGAAAATACCATCATATACTGTGTACCACAGTTGACACTACCAGCATAAACTGTGTACCAGAGTTGACAGTACCAACATATACTGTGTACCACAGTTGAAAGTACCAACGTATACTGTGTACCACAGTTGACAGTACCAACATATACTGTGTACCACAGTTGACAGTACCAACATATACTGTGTACCACAGTTGACAGTAACAACGTATACTGTGTACCACATTTGACAGTACCAACATGCACTGTGTACCACAGTTGACAGTACCAACATATAGTGTGTACCACAGTTGGCAGTACCAACATATAATGGGTGCCACTGTTCACAGTACCAACATATACTGTGTACCACAGTCGACAATACCAACGTATACTGTGTACCACAGTTGACAGTACCAACATATACTGTGTACCACAGTTGACAGTACCAACGTATACTGTGTGACACAGTTGACAATACCATCATATATGGTGTACCACAGTTGACAGTACCAACATATACTGTGTACCACAGTTGACAGTACCATCATATACTGTGTACCAGAGTTGACAGTACTAACATATACTGTGTACCAGAGTTGACAATACCAACATATACTGTGTACCAGAGTTGACAGTACTAACATATACTGTGTACCAGAGTTGACAGTACCAACATATATTGGATACCACAGTTGACAGTACCAACATATACTGTGTACCACTGTTGACAGTACCAACGTATACTGTATACCAGAGTTAACAGTACCAACATATACTGTGTACCACAGTTGACAGTACCAACGTATACAGTGTACCACTGATGACAGTACCAACATATACAGTATAACACAGTTGACAGTACCAACATATACTGTGTACCACAGTTGACAGTACCAACATATACTGTGTACCATAGTTGACAGTACCAACGTATACTGTGTACCACAGTTGACAGTACCAACATATACTGTGTACCATAGTTGACAGAACCAACGTATACTGTGTACCATAGTTGACAGTACCAACATATACCGTGTACCACAGTTGACAGTACCAACATATATAGTGTACCAGAGTTGATAGTACCAACATATACAGTGTACCACTGTTGACATTACCATCATATACTGTGTACCACAGTTGATAGTACCAACGTATACTGTGTACCACAGTTGACAGTACCAACTTATACTGTGTACCACAGTTGACAGTACTAATATATACTGTGTACCAAAGTTGAGAGTACCAACATATACTGTGTACCACAGTTGACAGTACTAACATATACTGTTTATACAACAGTTGACAGTATCCACGTATGTGTACCACAGTTGACAGTATCAACGTATATCTGTACCACATATTGACAGTACCAACATATACTGTGTACCACAGTTGACAGTACCAACGTATACTGTGTACCACAGTTGACAGTACCAACGTATACTGTGTACCACAGTTGACAGTACCAACATATACTGTGTACCACAGTTGACAGTACCAATGTATACTGTGTACCACAGTTGACATTACCAAGGTATACTGTGTACAAACAGTGGACAGTACCAATATATATGTGTACAACATATTGACAGTACCAACATATACTGTGTACCACAGTTGACAGTACCAACATATACTGTGTACCACAGTTGACAGTACCAACGTATACTGTGTACCACAGTTGACAGTACCAACGTATACTGTGTACCACAGTTGACAGTACCAACGTATACTGTGCACCACAGTTGACAGTACCAACATATACTGTGTACCACAGTTGACAGTACCAACATATACTGTGTACCAGAGTTGACAGTACCAACATATATTATGTACCACAGTTGACAGTACCAACATATACTGGGTGCCACTGTTCACAGTGCCAACATATACTGTTTACCACAGTTGACAATACCAACGTATTCTGTGTACCACAGTTGACAATACCATCATATAGGGTGTACCACAGTTGACAGTACCAACATATACTGTGTACCACATTTGACAGTACCATCATATACTGACTACCACAGTTGAGAGTACCAACGTATAATGTGTACCAGAGTTAACAGTACCAACATATACTGTGTACCACTGTTGACAGTACCAACATATACTGTGTACCATAGTTGTCAGTACCAACATATACTGTGTACCACAGTTGACAGTAACAACATATACTGTGTACCATAGTTGACAGTACCAACGTATACTGTGTACCACAGTTGACAGTACCAAGATATACCGTGTACCACAGTTGACAGTACCAACATATACTGTGTACCAGATTTGACAGTACCAACATATACTGTGTACCACTGTTGACAGTACCAACATATACAGTGTACCAGATTTGACAGTACTAATATATAATGTGTACCACAGTTGACAGTCCCAACGTATACTGTGTACCACAGTTGACAGTACCAACGTATACTGTGTACCACAGTTGACAGTACCAACATATACTGTGTACCACAGTTGGCAGTACCAACATATACTGTGTACCACATTTGACAGTACCAACATATACAGTGTACCACAGTTGACAGTACCAACATATATTGTGTACCACAGTTGACAGTACTAACGTATACTGTGTACCACAGTTGACAATACCAACATATACTGTGTACCACAGTTGACAGTACCATCATCTACTGTGTACCACAGTTGACAGTACCAACATATACTGTGTACCACAGTTGACAGTACCAACGTATACTGTGTACCACAGTTGACAGTACCAACATATACTGTGTACCACAGTTGACAGTACCAACATATACTGTGTACCACAGTTGGCAGTACCAACATATACTGTGTACCAGATTTGACAGTACCAACATATACAGTGTACCACAGTTGACAATACCAAAATATACTGTGTACCACAGTTGACAGTACCAACATATACTGTGTACCATAGTTGACAGTACCAACGTATACTGCGTACCACAGTTGACAGTAGCAACGTATACTGTGTACCACATTTGACAGTACCAACATGCACTGTGTACCACAGTTGACAGTACCAAGATATAGTGTGTACCACAGTTGGCAGTACCAACATATAATGGGTGCCTCTGTTCACAGTACCAACATATACTGTGTACCACAGTCGACAATACCAACGTATACTGTGTACCACAGTTGACAGTACCAACATATACTGTGTACCACAGTTGACAGTACCAACGTATACTGTGTAACACAGATGACAATACCATCATATAGGGTGTACCACAGTTGACAGTACCAACATATACTGTGTACCACAGTTGACAGTACCATCATATACTGTGTACCAGATTGACAGTACTAACATATACTGTGTACCAGAGTTGACAGTACCAACATATACTGTGTACCAGAGTTGACAGTACTAACATATACTGTGTACCAGAGTTGACAGTACCAACATATATTGGATACCACAGTTGACAGTACCAACATATACTGTGTACCACTGTTGACAGTACCAACGTATACTGTATACCACATTTAACAGTACCAACATATACTGTGTATCACAGTTGATAGTACCAACGTATACAGTATACCACTGATGACAGAACCAACATATACAGTATAACACAGTTGACAGTACCAACATATACTGTGTACCACAGTTGACAGTACCAACATATACTGTGTACCATAGTTGACAGTACCAACGTATACTGTGTACCACAGTTGACAGTACCAACATATACTGTGTACCTTAGTTGACAGAACCAACGTATACTGTGTACCATAGTTGACAGTACCAACATATACCGTGTACCACAGTTGACAGTACCAACATATATAGTGTACCAGAGTTGATAGTACCAACATATACAGTGTACCACTGTTGACATTACCATCATATACTGTGTACCACAGTTGATAGTACCAACGTATACTGTGTACCACAGTTGACAGTACCAACTTATACTGTGTACCACAGTTGACAGTACTAATATATACTGTGTACCAAAGTTGAGAGTACCAACATATACTGTGTACCACAGTTGACAGTACTAACATATACTGTGTACAACAGTTGACAGTATCCACGTATGTGTACCACAGTTGACAGTATCAACGTATATCTGTACCACATATTGACAGTACCAACATATACTGTGTACCACAGTTGACAGTACCAACGTATACTGTGTACCACAGTTGACAGTACCAACGTATACTGTGTACCACAGTTGACAGTACCAACATATACTGTGTACCACAGTTGACAGTACCAATGTATACTGTGTACCACAGTTGACATTACCAAGGTATACTGTGTACAAACAGTGGACAGTACCAATATATATGTGTACAACATATTGACAGTACCAACATATACTGTGTACCACAGTTGACAGTACCAACATATACTGTGTACCACAGTTGACAGTACCAACATATACTGTGTACCACAGTTGACAGTACCAACGTATACTGTGTACCACAGTTGACAGTACCAACATATACTGTGTACCACAGTTGACAGTACCAACATATACTGTGTACCACAGTTGGCAGTACCAACATATACTGTGTACCACAGTTGAGAGTACCAACATATACTGTATACCACAGTTGACAGTACCAACATATATTATGTACCACAGTTGACAGTACCAACATATACTGGGTGCCACTGTTCACAGTACCAACATATACTGTGTACCACAGTTGACAATACCAACGTATTCTGTGTACCACAGTTGACAATACCATCATATAGGGTGTACCACAGTTGACAGTACCAACATATACTGTGTACCACATTTGACAGTACCATCATATACTGACTACCACAGTTGAGAGTAACAACGTATAATGTGTACCAGAGTTAACAGTACCAACATATACTGTGTACCACTGTTGACAGTACCAACATATACTGTGTACCAGAGTTGACAGTACCAACATATTCTGTGTACCACAGTTGACAGTACCAACATATACTGTGTATCACAGTTGACAGTACTGACATATACTGTGTACCAGAGTTGACAGTACTGACATATACTGTGTACCAGAGTTGACAGTACCAACATATACTGTGTACCACAGTTGACAGTACCAACGTATACTGTGTACCAATGTTGACAGTACCAACGTATACTGTGGACCACAGTTAACAGTACCAACATATACTGTGTACCACAGTTGACAGTACCAACGTATACTGTGTACCACTGTTGACAGTACCAACATATACAGTGTACCACAGTTGACAGTACCAACATATACTGTGTACCACAGTTGACAGTACCAACATATACTGTGTACCATAGTTGTCAGTACCAACATATACTGTGTACCACAGTTGACAGTAACAACATATACGGTGTACCATAGTTGACAGTACCAACGTATACTGTGTACCACAGTTGACAGTACCAACATATACCGTGTACCACAGTTGACAGTACCAACATATACTGTGTACCAGATTTGACAGTACCAACATATACTGTGTACCACTGTTGACAGTACCAACATATACAGTGTACCAGAGTTGACAGTACTAATATATAATGTGTACCACAGTTGACAGTACAAACATATACTGTGTACCACAGTTGACAGTACTAACATATACTGTGTACCACAGTTGACAGTATCCACGTATATGTGTACCACATATTGACAGTACCAACATATACTGTGTACCACAGTTGAGAGTACCAACGTATACTGTGTACCACAGTTGACAGTACCAACGTATACTGTGTACGACAGTTGACAGTACCAACATATACTGTGTACCACAGTTGACAGTACCAACGTATACTGTGTACCAAAATTTGACAGTATCAACGTATATGTGTACTACATATTGACAGTACCAACATATACTGTGTACCACAGTTGACAGTACCAACGTATACTGTGTACCACAGTTGACAGTACCAACGTATACTGTGTACCACAGTTGACAGTACCAACATATAATGTGTACCAAAGTTGACAGTATCAACGTATATGTGTACTACATATTGACAGTACCAACATATACTGTGTACCACAGTTGACAATACCAACGTATTCTGTGTACCACAGTTGACAATACCATCATATAGGGTGTACCACAGTTGACAGTACCAACATATACTGTGTACCACATTTGACAGTACCATCATATACTGACTACCACAGTTGAGAGTACCAACGTATAATGCGTACCAGAGTTAACAGTACCAACATATACTGTGTACCACTGTTGACAGTACCAACATATACTGTGTACCAGAGTTGACAGTACCAACATATTCTGTGTACCACAGTTGACAGTACCAACATATACTGTGTATCACAGTTGACAGTACTGACATATACTGTGTACCAGAGTTGACAGTACTGACATATACTGTGTACCAGAGTTGACAGTACCAACATATACTGTGTACCACAGTTGACAGTACCAACGTATACTGTGTACCAATGTTGACAGTACCAACGTATACTGTGGACCACAGTTAACAGTACCAACATATACTGTGTACCACAGTTGACAGTACCAACGTATACTGTGTACTACTGTTGACAGTACCAACATATACAGTGTACCACAGTTGACAGTACCAACATATACTGTGTACCACAGTTGACAGTACCAACATATACTGTGTACCATAGTTGTCAGTACCAACATATACTGTGTACCACAGTTGACAGTAACAACATATACTGTGTACCATAGTTGACAGTACCAACGTATACTGTGTACCACAGTTGACAGTACCAACATATACCGTGTACCACAGTTGACAGTACCAACATATACTGTGTACCAGATTTGACAGTACCAACATATACTGTGTACCACTGTTGACAGTACCAACATATACAGTGTACCAGAGTTGACAGTACTAATATATAATGTGTACCACAGTTGACAGTACAAACATATACTGTGTACCACAGTTGACAGTACTAACATATACTGTGTACCACAGTTGACAGTATCCACGTATATGTGTACCACATATTGACAGTACCAACATATACTGTGTACCACAGTTGAGAGTACCAACGTATACTGTGTACCACAGTTGACAGTACCAACGTATACTGTGTACGACAGTTGACAGTACCAACATATACTGTGTACCACAGTTGACAGTACCAACGTATACTGTGTACCAAAGTTGACAGTATCAACGTATATGTGTACTACATATTGACAGTACCAACATATACTGTGTACCACAGTTGACAGTACCAACGTATACTGTGTACCACAGTTGACAGTACCAACGTATACTGTGTACCACAGTTGACAGTACCAACATATACTGTGTACCTCAGTTGACAGTACCAACATATACTGTGTACCTCAGTTGACAGTACTAACAGATACTGTGTACCAAATTTGACAGTACCAACATATACTGTGTACCTCAGTTGACAGTATCAACATATAATGTGTACCACATTTGACAGTAACAACATATACTGTGAACCACAGTTTAGAGTACCAACATATACTGTGTATCACAGTTGACAGTACCAACATATACCGTATACCACAGTTGAGAGTACCTACATATACTGTGTACCAAAGTTGACAGTACCAACATATACTGTGTACCACAGTTGACAGTACCAACGTATACTGTGTACCACAGTTGACAGTACCAACATATACTGTGTACCACAGTTGACAGTACTAACATATACTGTGTACCATAGTTGACAGTACCAACGTATACTGTGTACCATAGTTGACAGTACCAACATATACTGTGTACCACAGTTGACAGTACCAACATATACTGTGTACCATAGTTGACAGTACCAACGTATACTGTGTACCACAGTTGACAGTACCAACATATACTGTGTACCACAGTTGACAGTACCAACATATACAGTGTACCACAGTTGACAGTACCAACGTATACTGTGTACCACAGTTGACAGTACCAACATATAATGTGTACCACCGTTGACAGTACCAACATATACTGTGTATCACAGTTGCCAGTACCAACATATACCTTGTTACCACAGTTGAGAGTACCAACATATACTGTGTACCACAGTTGACAGTACCAACATATAATGTGTACCACTGTTGACAGTACCAACGTATACTGTGTACCACATTTAACAGTTCCAACATATACTGTGTACCACAGTTATCAGTACCAACGTACACTGTGTACCACTGTTGACAGTACCAACATATACAGTGTACCACAGTTGACAGTACCAACATATACTGTGTACCACAGTTAACAGTACCAACATATACCGTGTACCACAGTTGACAGTACCAACATATACTGTGTACCACAGTTTAAAGTACCAACGTATACTGTGTACCATAGTTGACAGTATCAACATATACTGTGTACCACAGTTGACAGTACCAACATATACTGTGTACGACAGTTGACAGTCCCAACGTATACTGTGTACCACAGTTGACAGTACCAACATATACTGTGTACCACAGTTGACAGTACCAACATATACTGTGTACCACAGTTGGCAGTACCAACATATTCTGTGTACCACATTTGACAGTACCAACATATACAGTGTACCACAGTTGACAGTACCAACATATATTGTGTACCACAGTTGACAGTACTAACGTATACTGTGTACCACAGTTGACAATACCAACATATACTGTGTACCACAGTTGACAGTACCATCATATACTGTGTACCACAGTTGACAGTACCAACATATACTGTGTACCACAGTTGACAGTACCAACGTATACTGTGTACCACAGTTGACAGTACCAACATATACTGTGTATCACAGTTGACAGTACCAACATATACTGTGTACCACAGTTGGCAGTACCAACATATACTGTGTACCAGATTTGACAGTACCAACATATACAGTGTACCACAGTTGACAATACCAACATATACTGTGTACCACAGTTGACAGTACCAACATATACTGTGTAACATAGTTGACAGTACCAACGTATACTGCGTACCACAGTTGACAGTACCAACATATACTGTGTACCACAGTTGACAGTACCAACATATACTGTGTACCATAGTTGACAGTATCAACGTATATGTGTACCACTGTTGTCAGTACTAACATATGCCGTGTACCACAGTTGACAGTACCAACATATACTGTGTACCACAGTTGACAGTACCGACATATCCTGTGTACCTCAGTTGACAGTACCAACATATACTGTGTACCACATTTCATGGTACCAACATATACTGTGTACCACAGTTGACAGTACCAACGTATACTGTGTACCACAGTTGACAGTACCAACATATACTGTGTCCCACAGTTGACAGTACCAACATATAGTGTGTACCACAGTTGACAGTACTAACATATACTGTGTACCACAGTTGACAGTACCAATATATTCTGTGTACCACAGTTGACAGTACCATCATATACTGTGTACCACAGTTGACAGTACTAACAGATACTGTGTACCAGAGTTGACAGTACCAACACATACTGTGTAGCACAGTTGACAGTACCCACATATACTGGGTACCACAGTTGACAGTACCCACGTATACTGTGTACCACAGTTGACAGTACCAACATATAATATGTACCACAGTTGAAAGTACCAACGTATACTGTGTACCACTGTTGACAGAACCAACATATACTGTGTACCACAGTTGACAGAACCAACATATACTGTGTACCACAGTTGATAGTACCAACATATAACGTGTACCACAGTTGAGAGTACCAACATATAATGTGTACCACAGTTGACAGTACCAACATATATTGTGTACCACTGTTGACAGTACCAAAGTATACTGTGTACCACATTTAACAGTACCAACATATAATGTGTACCACAGTTGACAGTACCAACGTATACTGTGTACCACTGTTGACAGTACCAACGTATATTGTGTACCACAGTTGACGGTACCAACGTATACTGTGTACCACATTTGACAGTACCAACATATACCGTGTACCACAGTTGATAGTACCAATACATACTGTGTACCATAGTTGAGAGTACCAACATATACTGTGTACCATAGTTGACAGTACCAACGTATACTCTGTACCACATTTGAGAGTACCAACATATACCGTGTACCACAGTTGAGCGTACCAATATATACTGTGTTCCACAGTTGACAGTACCAACATATACTGTGTACCCCAGTTGAAAGTACCAACGTATACTGTGTACCACAGTTGACAGTACCAACATATACTGTGTACCACAGTTGACAGTACCAACATATACTGTGTACCACAGTTGACAGTACCAACGTATACTGTGTACCACATTTGACAGTACCAACATATACTTTGTACCACAGTTGACAGTACCAACATATAGTGTGTACCACAGTTGGCAATACCAACATATACTGTGTACCACAATTGACAGTACCAACATATACTGTGTACCACAGTTGAGAGTACCAACATATATTGTGTACCACGGTTGACAGTACCAACATATAATGGGTGCCACTGTTGACAGTCCCAACATATACTGTGTACCACAGTTGACAATACCAACGTATACCGTGTACCACAGTTGACAGTACCAACATATACTGTGTACCACAGTTGACAGTACCAACATATACTGTGTATCACAGTTGACAGTACTAACATATACTGTGTACCAGAGTTGACAGTACCAACATATACTGTGTACCATAGTTGACAGTACCAACGTATAATGTGTACCAATGTTGACAGTACCAACGTATACTGTGGACCACAGTTAACAGTACCAACATATACTGTGTACCACAGTTGACAGTACCAACATATATTGGATACCACAGTTGACAGTACCAACATTTACTGTGTACCACTGTTGACAGTACCAACGTGTACTGTATACCACAGTTAACAGTACCAACATATACTGTGTACCACAGTTGACAGTACCAACATATACTGTGTACCACAGTTGACAGTACCCACATATACTGGGTATCACATTTGACAATACCATCATATACTGTGTACCACAGTTGACACTACCAACATAAACTGTGTACCATAGTTGACAGTACCAAAGTATACTGTGTACCACAGTTGACAGTACCAACATATACTGTGTACCATAGTTGACAGAACCAACGTATACTGTGTACCATAGTTGAGAGTACCAACATATACCGTGTACCACAGTTGACAGTACCAACATATACTGTGTACCAGAGTTGACAGTACCAACATATACTGTGTACCACTGTTGACAGTACCAACATATACTGTGTACCACTGTTGACAGTACCAACGTATACTGTGTACCACAGTTAACAGTACCAACATATAATGTGTACCACAGTTGACAGTAACAACGTATACTGTGTACCACAGTTGACAGTACCAACGTATAATGTGTACTACAGTTGAATGTACCAACGTATACTGTGTACCACAGTTGACAGTACCAACATATACTGTGTACCACAGTTGACAATACCAACGTATTCTGTGTACCACAGTTGACAATACCATCATATAGGGTGTACCACAGTTGACAGTACCAACATATACTGTGTACCACATTTGACAGTACCATCATATACTGACTACCACAGTTGAGAGTACCAACGTATAATGCGTACCAGAGTTAACAGTACCAACATATACTGTGTACCACTGTTGACAGTACCAACATATACTGTGTACCAGAGTTGACAGTACCAACATATTCTGTGTACCACAGTTGACAGTACCAACATATACTGTGTATCACAGTTGACAGTACTGACATATACTGTGTACCAGAGTTGACAGTACTGACATATACTGTGTACCAGAGTTGACAGTACCAACATATACTGTGTACCACAGTTGACAGTACCAACGTATACTGTGTACCAATGTTGACAGTACCAACGTATACTGTGGACCACAGTTAACAGTACCAACATATACTGTGTACCACAGTTGACAGTACCAACGTATACTGTGTACTACTGTTGACAGTACCAACATATACAGTGTACCACAGTTGACAGTACCAACATATACTGTGTACCACAGTTGACAGTACCAACATATACTGTGTACCATAGTTGTCAGTACCAACATATACTGTGTACCACAGTTGACAGTAACAACATATACTGTGTACCATAGTTGACAGTACCAACGTATACTGTGTACCACAGTTGACAGTACCAACATATACCGTGTACCACAGTTGACAGTACCAACATATACTGTGTACCAGATTTGACAGTACCAACATATACTGTGTACCACTGTTGACAGTACCAACATATACAGTGTACCAGAGTTGACAGTACTAATATATAATGTGTACCACAGTTGACAGTACAAACATATACTGTGTACCACAGTTGACAGTACTAACATATACTGTGTACCACAGTTGACAGTATCCACGTATATGTGTACCACATATTGACAGTACCAACATATACTGTGTACCACAGTTGAGAGTACCAACGTATACTGTGTACCACAGTTGACAGTACCAACGTATACTGTGTACGACAGTTGACAGTACCAACATATACTGTGTACCACAGTTGACAGTACCAACGTATACTGTGTACCAAAGTTGACAGTATCAACGTATATGTGTACTACATATTGACAGTACCAACATATACTGTGTACCACAGTTGACAGTACCAACGTATACTGTGTACCACAGTTGACAGTACCAACGTATACTGTGTACCACAGTTGACAGTACCAACATATACTGTGTACCTCAGTTGACAGTACCAACATATACTGTGTACCTCAGTTGACAGTACTAACAGATACTGTGTACCAAATTTGACAGTACCAACATATACTGTGTACCTCAGTTGACAGTATCAACATATAATGTGTACCACATTTGACAGTAACAACATATACTGTGAACCACAGTTTAGAGTACCAACATATACTGTGTATCACAGTTGACAGTACCAACATATACCGTATACCACAGTTGAGAGTACCTACATATACTGTGTACCAAAGTTGACAGTACCAACATATACTGTGTACCACAGTTGACAGTACCAACGTATACTGTGTACCACAGTTGACAGTACCAACATATACTGTGTACCACAGTTGACAGTACTAACATATACTGTGTACCATAGTTGACAGTACCAACGTATACTGTGTACCATAGTTGACAGTACCAACATATACTGTGTACCACAGTTGACAGTACCAACATATACTGTGTACCATAGTTGACAGTACCAACGTATACTGTGTACCACAGTTGACAGTACCAACATATACTGTGTACCACAGTTGACAGTACCAACATATACAGTGTACCACAGTTGACAGTACCAACGTATACTGTGTACCACAGTTGACAGTACCAACATATAATGTGTACCACCGTTGACAGTACCAACATATACTGTGTATCACAGTTGCCAGTACCAACATATACCTTGTTACCACAGTTGAGAGTACCAACATATACTGTGTACCACAGTTGACAGTACCAACATATAATGTGTACCACTGTTGACAGTACCAACGTATACTGTGTACCACATTTAACAGTTCCAACATATACTGTGTACCACAGTTATCAGTACCAACGTACACTGTGTACCACTGTTGACAGTACCAACATATACAGTGTACCACAGTTGACAGTACCAACATATACTGTGTACCACAGTTAACAGTACCAACATATACCGTGTACCACAGTTGACAGTACCAACATATACTGTGTACCACAGTTTAAAGTACCAACGTATACTGTGTACCATAGTTGACAGTATCAACATATACTGTGTACCACAGTTGACAGTACCAACATATACTGTGTACGACAGTTGACAGTCCCAACGTATACTGTGTACCACAGTTGACAGTACCAACATATACTGTGTACCACAGTTGACAGTACCAACATATACTGTGTACCACAGTTGGCAGTACCAACATATTCTGTGTACCACATTTGACAGTACCAACATATACAGTGTACCACAGTTGACAGTACCAACATATATTGTGTACCACAGTTGACAGTACTAACGTATACTGTGTACCACAGTTGACAATACCAACATATACTGTGTACCACAGTTGACAGTACCATCATATACTGTGTACCACAGTTGACAGTACCAACATATACTGTGTACCACAGTTGACAGTACCAACGTATACTGTGTACCACAGTTGACAGTACCAACATATACTGTGTATCACAGTTGACAGTACCAACATATACTGTGTACCACAGTTGGCAGTACCAACATATACTGTGTACCAGATTTGACAGTACCAACATATACAGTGTACCACAGTTGACAATACCAACATATACTGTGTACCACAGTTGACAGTACCAACATATACTGTGTAACATAGTTGACAGTACCAACGTATACTGCGTACCACAGTTGACAGTACCAACATATACTGTGTACCACAGTTGACAGTACCAACATATACTGTGTACCATAGTTGACAGTATCAACGTATATGTGTACCACTGTTGTCAGTACTAACATATGCCGTGTACCACAGTTGACAGTACCAACATATACTGTGTACCACAGTTGACAGTACCGACATATCCTGTGTACCTCAGTTGACAGTACCAACATATACTGTGTACCACATTTCATGGTACCAACATATACTGTGTACCACAGTTGACAGTACCAACGTATACTGTGTACCACAGTTGACAGTACCAACATATACTGTGTCCCACAGTTGACAGTACCAACATATAGTGTGTACCACAGTTGACAGTACTAACATATACTGTGTACCACAGTTGACAGTACCAATATATTCTGTGTACCACAGTTGACAGTACCATCATATACTGTGTACCACAGTTGACAGTACTAACAGATACTGTGTACCAGAGTTGACAGTACCAACACATACTGTGTAGCACAGTTGACAGTACCCACATATACTGGGTACCACAGTTGACAGTACCCACGTATACTGTGTACCACAGTTGACAGTACCAACATATAATATGTACCACAGTTGAAAGTACCAACGTATACTGTGTACCACTGTTGACAGAACCAACATATACTGTGTACCACAGTTGACAGAACCAACATATACTGTGTACCACAGTTGATAGTACCAACATATAACGTGTACCACAGTTGAGAGTACCAACATATAATGTGTACCACAGTTGACAGTACCAACATATATTGTGTACCACTGTTGACAGTACCAAAGTATACTGTGTACCACATTTAACAGTACCAACATATAATGTGTACCACAGTTGACAGTACCAACGTATACTGTGTACCACTGTTGACAGTACCAACGTATATTGTGTACCACAGTTGACGGTACCAACGTATACTGTGTACCACATTTGACAGTACCAACATATACCGTGTACCACAGTTGATAGTACCAATACATACTGTGTACCATAGTTGAGAGTACCAACATATACTGTGTACCATAGTTGACAGTACCAACGTATACTCTGTACCACATTTGAGAGTACCAACATATACCGTGTACCACAGTTGAGCGTACCAATATATACTGTGTTCCACAGTTGACAGTACCAACATATACTGTGTACCCCAGTTGAAAGTACCAACGTATACTGTGTACCACAGTTGACAGTACCAACATATACTGTGTACCACAGTTGACAGTACCAACATATACTGTGTACCACAGTTGACAGTACCAACGTATACTGTGTACCACATTTGACAGTACCAACATATACTTTGTACCACAGTTGACAGTACCAACATATAGTGTGTACCACAGTTGGCAATACCAACATATACTGTGTACCACAATTGACAGTACCAACATATACTGTGTACCACAGTTGAGAGTACCAACATATATTGTGTACCACGGTTGACAGTACCAACATATAATGGGTGCCACTGTTGACAGTCCCAACATATACTGTGTACCACAGTTGACAATACCAACGTATACCGTGTACCACAGTTGACAGTACCAACATATACTGTGTACCACAGTTGACAGTACCAACATATACTGTGTATCACAGTTGACAGTACTAACATATACTGTGTACCAGAGTTGACAGTACCAACATATACTGTGTACCATAGTTGACAGTACCAACGTATAATGTGTACCAATGTTGACAGTACCAACGTATACTGTGGACCACAGTTAACAGTACCAACATATACTGTGTACCACAGTTGACAGTACCAACATATATTGGATACCACAGTTGACAGTACCAACATTTACTGTGTACCACTGTTGACAGTACCAACGTGTACTGTATACCACAGTTAACAGTACCAACATATACTGTGTACCACAGTTGACAGTACCAACATATACTGTGTACCACAGTTGACAGTACCCACATATACTGGGTATCACATTTGACAATACCATCATATACTGTGTACCACAGTTGACACTACCAACATAAACTGTGTACCATAGTTGACAGTACCAAAGTATACTGTGTACCACAGTTGACAGTACCAACATATACTGTGTACCATAGTTGACAGAACCAACGTATACTGTGTACCATAGTTGAGAGTACCAACATATACCGTGTACCACAGTTGACAGTACCAACATATACTGTGTACCAGAGTTGACAGTACCAACATATACTGTGTACCACTGTTGACAGTACCAACATATACTGTGTACCACTGTTGACAGTACCAACGTATACTGTGTACCACAGTTAACAGTACCAACATATAATGTGTACCACAGTTGACAGTAACAACGTATACTGTGTACCACAGTTGACAGTACCAACGTATAATGTGTACTACAGTTGAATGTACCAACGTATACTGTGTACCACAGTTGACAGTACCAACATATACTGTGTACCACAGTTGACAGTACCAACATATACCGTGTACCACATTTGACAGTACAAACATATACTGTGTACCAAAGTTGACAGTACCAACATATACCGTAGTACCACATTTGAGAGTACCAACATATACTGTGTACCACAGTTGACAGTACCAACATATACTGTGTACCACTGTTGACAGTACCAACGTATATTGTGTACCACAGTTAACAGTACCAACATATAATGTGTACCACAGTTGACAGTACCAACGTATACTGTGTATCACTGTTGACAGTACCAACATATAGTGTGTACCACAGATGACAGTACCAACGGATACTGTGTACCACATTTGACAGTACCAACATATACTGTGTACCACAGCTGGCAGTACCAACATATACTGTATACCACAGTTGACAGTACCCACATATACTGGATACCACAGTTGACAATACCATCATATACTGTGTACGACAGTTGACAATACCAACATAAACTGTGTACCACAGTTGGCAGTACCTACATATATTGTGTACCACAGATGAAAGTACCAACGTATACTGTGTACCACAGTTGACAGTACCAACATATACTGTGTACCACAGTTGACAGTACCAACATATACTGTGTACCACAGTTGACAGTACCAACATATACCGTGTACCACATTTGACAGTACAAACATATACTGTGTACCACAGTTGACAGTACCAACATATACCGTAGTACCACATTTGAGAGTACCAACATATACTGTGTACCACAGTTGACAGTACCAACATATACTGTGTACCACTGTTGACAGTACCAACGTATATTGTGTACCACAGTTAACAGTACCAACATATAATGTGTACCACAGTTGACAGTACCAACGTATACTGTGTATCACTGTTGACAGTACCAACATATAGTGTGTACCACAGATGACAGTACCAACGGATACTGTGTACCACATTTGACAGTACCAACATATACTGTGTACCACAGCTGGCAGTACCAACATATACTGTATACCACAGTTGACAGTACCCACATATACTGGATACCACAGTTGACAATACCATCATATACTGTGTACGACAGTTGACAATACCAACATAAACTGTGTACCACAGTTGGCAGTACCTACATATATTGTGTACCACAGATGAAAGTACCAACGTATACTGTGTACCACAGTTGACAGTACCAACATATACTGTGTACCACAGTTGACAGTACCAACATATACTGTGTACCAGAGTTGACAGTACCAACGTATACTGTGTACCACAGTTGACAGTACCAACATATACTGTGTACCACAGTTGACAGTACCAACATATACTGTGTACCACAGTTGGCAGTACCAACATATACTGTGTACCACATTTGACAGTACCAACATATACTGTGTACCACAGTTGACAGTACCAACATATATTGTGTACCACAGTTGACAGTACCAACATATATTTGGTGCCACTGTTCACAGTACCAACATATACTGTTTACCACAGTTGACAGTACAAACATATACTGTGTACCAGAGTTGACAGTACCAACATATACTGTGTACCAGAGTTGACAGTACTAACATATACTGTGTACCAGAGTTGACAGTACCAATATATACTGTGTACCACAGTTGACAGCACCAACATGTACTGTGTACCACAGTTGACAATACAAACGTATTCTGTGTACCACAGTTGACAGTACCAACATATACTGTGTACCACTGTTGACAGTACTAAAGTATACTGTGTACCACAGTTCAGAGTACCAACATATACTGTGTATCACATTTGACAGTACCAACGTATACTGTGTACCACAGTTGACAGTACCAACATATACTGTGTACCACAGTTGACAGTACCAACATATACTGTGTACCATAGTTGACAGTACCAACGTATACTGTGTACCGCAGTTGACAGTACCAACATATACTGTGTACCATATATAACAGTACCAACGTATACTGTGTACCACAGTTGAGAGTTCTAATATATTCTGTGTACCACAGTTGACAGTACCAACATATACTGTGTACCACAGTTGACAGTACTAACATGTACTGTGTACCACAGGTGACAATATCCACGTATATGTGTACCACAGTTGACAGTATCAACGTAATGTGTACCACATATTGACAGTACCAACAAATACTGTGTACCACAGCTGACAGTACCAACGTATACTGTGTACCACATTTGACAGTACCAACGTATACTGTGTACCACAGTTGACAGTACCAACATATACTGTGTACCACAGTTGACAGTACCAACGTATACTGTGTACCACATTTGACAGTACCAACATATACTGTGTACCACAGCTGGCAGTACCAACATATACTGTATACCACAGTTGACAGTACCCACATATACTGGATACCACAGTTGACAATACCATCATATACTGTGTACGACAGTTGACAATACCAACATAAACTGTGTACCACAGTTGGCAGTACCTACATATATTGTGTACCACAGATGAAAGTACCAACGTATACTGTGTACCACAGTTGACAGTACCAACATATACTGTGTACCACAGTTGACAGTACCAACATATACTGTGTACCAGAGTTGACAGTACCAACGTATACTGTGTACCACAGTTGACAGTACCAACATATACTGTGTACCACAGTTGACAATACCATCATATACTGTGTACGACAGTTGACAATACCAACATAAACTGTGTACCACAGTTGGCAGTACCTACATATATTGTGTACCACAGATGAAAGTACCAACGTATACTGTGTACCACAGTTGACAGTACCAACATATACTGTGTACCACAGTTGACAGTACCAACATATACTGTGTACCAGAGTTGACAGTACCAACGTATACTGTGTACCACAGTTGACAGTACCAACATATACTGTGTACCACAGTTGACAGTACCAACATATACTGTGTACCACAGTTGGCAGTACCAACATATACTGTGTACCACATTTGACAGTACCAACATATACTGTGTACCACAGTTGACAGTACCAACATATATTGTGTACCACAGTTGACAGTACCAACATATATTTGGTGCCACTGTTCACAGTACCAACATATACTGTTTACCACAGTTGACAGTACAAACATATACTGTGTACCAGAGTTGACAGTACCAACATATACTGTGTACCAGAGTTGACAGTACTAACATATACTGTGTACCAGAGTTGACAGTACCAATATATACTGTGTACCACAGTTGACAGCACCAACATGTACTGTGTACCACAGTTGACAATACAAACGTATTCTGTGTACCACAGTTGACAGTACCAACATATACTGTGTACCACTGTTGACAGTACTAAAGTATACTGTGTACCACAGTTCAGAGTACCAACATATACTGTGTATCACATTTGACAGTACCAACGTATACTGTGTACCACAGTTGACAGTACCAACATATACTGTGTACCACAGTTGACAGTACCAACATATACTGTGTACCATAGTTGACAGTACCAACGTATACTGTGTACCGCAGTTGACAGTACCAACATATACTGTGTACCATATATAACAGTACCAACGTATACTGTGTACCACAGTTGAGAGTACTAATATATTCTGTGTACCACAGTTGACAGTACCAACATATACTGTGTACCACAGTTGACAGTACTAACATGTACTGTGTACCACAGGTGACAATATCCACGTATATGTGTACCACAGTTGACAGTATCAACGTAATGTGTACCACATATTGACAGTACCAACAAATACTGTGTACCACAGCTGACAGTACCAACGTATACTGTGTACCACATTTGACAGTACCAACGTATACTGTGTACCACAGTTGACAGTACCAACATATACTGTGTACCACAGTTGACAGTACCAACGTATACTGTGTACCACATTTGACAGTACCAACGTATACTGTGTACCACAGTTGACAGTACCAACGTATACTGTGTACCACATTTGACAGTACCCACGTATACTGTGTACCACAGTTGACAGTACCAACATATACTCTGTACCAGAGTTGAGAGTACCAACATATACTGTGTACCTCAGTTGACAGTATCAACATATACTGTGTACCACAGTTGACAGTACCAACATATACTGTGTACCACAGTTGACAGTACCAACATATTCTGTGTTCCACATTTGACAGTACCAACATATACTGTGTACCACAGTTGACAGTACCAACATATACTGTGTACCATAATTGACAGTACTAACATATACTGTGTACCACAGTTGAAAGTACCAACATATAATGTGTACCATAGTTGACAGTACCAACATATACTGTGAACCTTAGCCGACAGTATCAACATATACTGTGTACCACAGTTGAGAGTACCAACATATACTGTATATCACAGTTGACAGTACCAACATATACCGTGTACCACAGTTGAGAGTACCAACATATACGGTGTACCACAATTGACAGTACCAACATATACTGTGTACCACTGTTGACAGTAACAACGTATACTGTGTACCACAGTTAACAGTACCAACATATACTGTGTACCACAGTTGACAGTACCAACGTATACTGTGTACCAGAGTTGACACTACCAACATATACTGTGTACCACCGTTGACAGTACCAACATATACTGTGTATCACAGTTGACAGTACCAACATATACCGTGTTACCACAATTGAGAGTACCAACATATACTGTGTACCACAGTTGACAGTACCAACATATAATGTGTACCACTGTTGACAGTACCAACGTATACTGTGTACCACATTTAACAGTACCAACATATATTGTGTATCACAGTTATCAGTACCGACGTACACTGTGTACCACTGTTGACAGTACCAACGTATACTGCGTACCACAGTTGACAGTACCAACATATACTGTGTACCACAGTTGACAGTACCAACATATACTGTGTACCACAGTTGACAGTACCAACATATCCTGTGTACCTCAGTTGACAGTACCAACATATACTGTGTACCACAGTTGACAGTACCAACATATACTATGTACCACAGTTGACAGTACCAACGTATACTGTGTACCACAGTTGACAGTACCAACATATACTGTGTCCCACAGTTGACAGTACCAACATATACTGTGTACCACAGTTGACAGTACCAACATATACTGTGTAGCACAGTTGACAGTACCCACATATACTGGGTACCACAGTTGACAGAACCCACGTATACTGTGTACCACAGTTGACAGTACCAACATATACAGTGTACCACAGTTGACAATACCAACATATACTGTGTACTATAGTTGACAGTACCAACGTATACTGTGTACCACAGTTGACAGTACCCACATATACTGGGTACCACAGTTGACAATACCATCATAAACTGTGTACCACAGTAGACACTACCAATATAAACTGTGTACCACAGTTGACAGTACCAATATATACTGTGTACTACAGTTAGCAGTACCAACATATACTGTGTACCACAGTTGGCAGTACCAACATATACTGTGTACCACAGTTGACAGAACCAACATATACTGTGTACCACAGTTGACAGTACCAACATATACTGGTTGCCACTATTCACAGTACCAACATATACGGTGTACCACAGTTGACAATACCAACATATACTGTGTACCACATTTGACAGTACTAACGTATAATGTGTACCGCAGTTGGATGTACCAACGTATACTGTGTACCAGAGTTGACAGTACCAACATATTCTGTGTACCACAGTTGACAGTACCAACATATACTGTGTACTACAGTTGACAGTACCCACATATACTGGGTACCACAGTTGACAATACCATCATATACTGTGTACCACAGTTGACACTACCAACATAAACTGTGTACCACAGTTGGCAGTACCAATATATACTGTGTACTACAGTTGAAAGTACCAACGTATACTGTGTACCACAGTTGACAGTACCAACATATAATGTGTACCACAGTTGAGAGTACCAACATATACTGTGTACCACAGTTGACAGTACCAACGTATACTGTGTACCACAGTTGACAGTACCAACATATACTGTGTACCACAGTTGACAGTACCAACATATACTGTGTACCACAGTTGGCAGTACCAACATATACTGTGTACCACATTTGACAGTACCAACATATACAGTGTACCACAGTTGACAGTACCAACATATACTGTGTACCACAGTTGACAGTACCAACATATACTGTGTACCATAGTTGACAGTACCAATGTATACTGCGTACCACAGTTGACAGTACCAACATATACTGTGTACCACAGTTGACACTACCAACGTATACTGTGTACCACAATTGACAGTACCAACATATACAGTGTACCAGAGTTGACAGTACTAATATATAATGTGTACCACAGTTGACAGTACAAACATATAGTGTGTACCACAGTTGACAGTACTAACATATACTGTGTACCACAGTTGACAGTATCCACGTATATGTGTACCACATATTGACAGTACCAACGTATACTGTGTACCACAGTTGACAGTACCAACGTATACTGTGTACCACAGTTGACAGTACCAACATATACTGTGTACCACAGTTGACAGTACCAACATATACTGTGTACCAAAGTTGACAGTATCAACGTATATGTGTACCACATATTGACAGTACCAACATATACTGTGTACCACAGTTGACAGTACCAACGTATACAGTGTACCACAGTTGACACTACCAAAATATACTGTGTACCACCGTTGACAGTACCAACATATACTGTGTATCACAGTTGACAGTACCAACATATACCGTGTTACCACAATTGAGAGTACCAACATACTGTGTACCACAGTTGACAGTACCAACATATAATGTGTACCACTGTTGACAGTACCAACGTATACTGTGTACCACATTTAACAGTACCAACATATATTGTGTATCACAGTTATCAGTACCGACTTACACTGTGTACCACTGTTGACAGTACCAACGTATACTGCGTACCACAGTTGACAGTACCAACATATACTGTGTACCACAGTTGACAGTACCAACATATACTGTGTACCATAGTTGACAGTATCAACGTATATGTGTACCACTGTTATCAGTACTGACATATGCTTTGTACCACAGTTGACAGTACCAACATATACCGTGTACCACAGTTGACAGTACCAACATATCCTGTGTACCTCAGTTGACAGTACCAATATATACTGTGTACCACAGTTGACAGTACCAACATATACTATGTACCACAGTTGACAGTACCAACGTATACTGTGTACCACAGTTGACAGTACCAACATATACTGTGTCCCACAGTTGACAGTACCAACATATACTGTGTACCACAGTTGACAGTACCAACATATACTGTGTAGCACAGTTGACAGTACCCACATATACTGGGTACCACAGTTGACAGAACCCACGTATACTGTGTACCACAGTTGACAGTACCAACATATACAGTGTACCACAGTTGACAGTACCAACATATACTGTGTACTACAGTTGACAGTACCAACGTATACTGTGTACCACAGTTGACAGTACCAATATATACTGGGTGCCACTATTCACAGTACCAACATATACGGTGTACCACAGTTGACAATACCAACATATACTGTGTACCACATTTGACAGTACTAACATATACTGTGTAACATAGTTGACAGTACCAACGTATACTGCGTACCACAGTTGACAGTACCGACATATACAGTGTACCACAGTTGACAATACCAACATATACTGTGTACCACATTTGACAGTACTAACATATACTGTGTAACATAGTTGACAGTACCAACGTATACTGCGTACCAGATTTGACAGTACCAACATATACAGTGTACCACAGTTGACAATACCAACATATACTGTGTACCACAGTTGACAATACCAACATATACTGTGTAACATAGTTGACAGTACCAACGTATACTGCGTACCACAGTTGACAGTACCAACATATACTGTGTACCACAGTTGACAGTACCAACATATACTGTGTACCATAGTTGACAGTATCAACGTATATGTGTACCACTGTTGTCAGTACTAACATATGCCGTGTACCACAGTTGACAGTACCAACATATACTGTGTACCACAGTTGACAGTACCGACATATCCTGTGTACCTCAGTTGACAGTACCAACATATACTGTGTACCACATTTCATGGTACCAACATATACTGTGTACCACAGTTGACAGTACCAACGTATACTGTGTACCACAGTTGACAGTACCAACATATACTGTGTCCCACAGTTGACAGTACCAACATATAGTGTGTACCACAGTTGACAGTACTAACATATACTGTGTACCACAGTTGACAGTACCAATATATTCTGTGTACCACAGTTGACAGTACCATCATATACTGTGTACCACAGTTGACAGTACTAACAGATACTGTGTACCAGAGTTGACAGTACCAACACATACTGTGTAGCACAGTTGACAGTACCCACATATACTGGGTACCACAGTTGACAGTACCCACGTATACTGTGTACCACAGTTGACAGTACCAACATATAATATGTACCACAGTTGAAAGTACCAACGTATACTGTGTACCACTGTTGACAGAACCAACATATACTGTGTACCACAGTTGACAGAACCAACATATACTGTGTACCACAGTTGATAGTACCAACATATAACGTGTACCACAGTTGAGAGTACCAACATATAATGTGTACCACAGTTGACAGTACCAACATATATTGTGTACCACTGTTGACAGTACCAAAGTATACTGTGTACCACATTTAACAGTACCAACATATAATGTGTACCACAGTTGACAGTACCAACGTATACTGTGTACCACTGTTGACAGTACCAACGTATATTGTGTACCACAGTTGACGGTACCAACGTATACTGTGTACCACATTTGACAGTACCAACATATACCGTGTACCACAGTTGATAGTACCAATACATACTGTGTACCATAGTTGAGAGTACCAACATATACTGTGTACCATAGTTGACAGTACCAACGTATACTCTGTACCACATTTGAGAGTACCAACATATACCGTGTACCACAGTTGAGCGTACCAATATATACTGTGTTCCACAGTTGACAGTACCAACATATACTGTGTACCCCAGTTGAAAGTACCAACGTATACTGTGTACCACAGTTGACAGTACCAACATATACTGTGTACCACAGTTGACAGTACCAACATATACTGTGTACCACAGTTGACAGTACCAACGTATACTGTGTACCACATTTGACAGTACCAACATATACTTTGTACCACAGTTGACAGTACCAACATATAGTGTGTACCACAGTTGGCAATACCAACATATACTGTGTACCACAATTGACAGTACCAACATATACTGTGTACCACAGTTGAGAGTACCAACATATATTGTGTACCACGGTTGACAGTACCAACATATAATGGGTGCCACTGTTGACAGTCCCAACATATACTGTGTACCACAGTTGACAATACCAACGTATACTGTGTACCACAGTTGACAGTACCAACATATACTGTGTACCACAGTTGACAGTACCAACATATACTGTGTATCACAGTTGACAGTACTAACATATACTGTGTACCAGAGTTGACAGTACCAACATATACTGTGTACCATAGTTGACAGTACCAACGTATAATGTGTACCAATGTTGACAGTACCAACGTATACTGTGGACCACAGTTAACAGTACCAACATATACTGTGTACCACAGTTGACAGTACCAACATATATTGGATACCACAGTTGACAGTACCAACATTTACTGTGTACCACTGTTGACAGTACCAACGTGTACTGTATACCACAGTTAACAGTACCAACATATACTGTGTACCACAGTTGACAGTACCAACATATACTGTGTACCACAGTTGACAGTACCCACATATACTGGGTATCACATTTGACAATACCATCATATACTGTGTACCACAGTTGACACTACCAACATAAACTGTGTACCATAGTTGACAGTACCAAAGTATACTGTGTACCACAGTTGACAGTACCAACATATACTGTGTACCATAGTTGACAGAACCAACGTATACTGTGTACCATAGTTGAGAGTACCAACATATACCGTGTACCACAGTTGACAGTACCAACATATACTGTGTACCAGAGTTGACAGTACCAACATATACTGTGTACCACTGTTGACAGTACCAACATATACTGTGTACCACTGTTGACAGTACCAACGTATACTGTGTACCACAGTTAACAGTACCAACATATAATGTGTACCACAGTTGACAGTAACAACGTATACTGTGTACTACAGTTGACAGTACCAACGTATAATGTGTACTACAGTTGAATGTACCAACGTATACTGTGTACCACAGTTGACAGTACCAACATATACTGTGTACCACAGTTGACAGTACCAACATATACCGTGTACCACATTTGACAGTACAAACATATACTGTGTACCACAGTTGACAGTACCAACATATACCGTAGTACCACATTTGAGAGTACCAACATATACTGTGTACCACAGTTGACAGTACCAACATATACTGTGTACCACTGTTGACAGTACCAACGTATATTGTGTACCACAGTTAACAGTACCAACATATAATGTGTACCACAGTTGACAGTACCAACGTATACTGTGTATCACTGTTGACAGTACCAACATATAGTGTGTACCACAGATGACAGTACCAACGGATACTGTGTACCACATTTGACAGTACCAACATATACTGTGTACCACAGCTGGCAGTACCAACATATACTGTATACCACAGTTGACAGTACCCACATATACTGGATACCACAGTTGACAATACCATCATATACTGTGTACGACAGTTGACAATACCAACATAAACTGTGTACCACAGTTGGCAGTACCTACATATATTGTGTACCACAGATGAAAGTACCAACGTATACTGTGTACCACAGTTGACAGTACCAACATATACTGTGTACCACAGTTGACAGTACCAACATATACTGTGTACCACAGTTGACAGTACCAACATATACCGTGTACCACATTTGACAGTACAAACATATACTGTGTACCACAGTTGACAGTACCAACATATACCGTAGTACCACATTTGAGAGTACCAACATATACTGTGTACCACAGTTGACAGTACCAACATATACTGTGTACCACTGTTGACAGTACCAACGTATATTGTGTACCACAGTTAACAGTACCAACATATAATGTGTACCACAGTTGACAGTACCAACGTATACTGTGTATCACTGTTGACAGTACCAACATATAGTGTGTACCACAGATGACAGTACCAACGGATACTGTGTACCACATTTGACAGTACCAACATATACTGTGTACCACAGCTGGCAGTACCAACATATACTGTATACCACAGTTGACAGTACCCACATATACTGGATACCACAGTTGACAATACCATCAAATACTGTGTACGACAGTTGACAATACCAACATAAACTGTGTACCACAGTTGGCAGTACCTACATATATTGTGTACCACAGATGAAAGTACCAACGTATACTGTGTACCACAGTTGACAGTACCAACATATACTGTGTACCACAGTTGACAGTACCAACATATACTGTGTACCAGAGTTGACAGTACCAACGTATACTGTGTACCACAGTTGACAGTACCAACATATACTGTGTACCACAGTTGACAGTACCAACATATACTGTGTACCACAGTTGGCAGTACCAACATATACTGTGTACCACATTTGACGGTACCAACATATACTGTGTACCACAGTTGACAGTACCAACATATATTGTGTACCACAGTTGACAGTACCAACATATATTTGGTGCCACTGTTCACAGTACCAACATATACTGTTTACCACAGTTGACAGTACAAACATATACTGTGTACCAGAGTTGACAGTACCAACATATACTGTGTACCAGAGTTGACAGTACTAACATATACTGTGTACCAGAGTTGACAGTACCAATATATACTGTGTACCACAGTTGACAGCACCAACATGTACTGTGTACCACAGTTGACAATACAAACGTATTCTGTGTACCACAGTTGACAGTACCAACATATACTGTGTACCACTGTTGACAGTACTAAAGTATACTGTGTACCACAGTTCAGAGTACCAACATATACTGTGTATCACATTTGACAGTACCAACGTATACTGTGTACCACAGTTGACAGTACCAACATATACTGTGTACCACAGTTGACAGTACCAACATATACTGTGTACCATAGTTGACAGTACCAACGTATACTGTGTACCGCAGTTGACAGTACCAACATATACTGTGTACCATATATAACAGTACCAACGTATACTGTGTACCACAGTTGAGAGTTCTAATATATTCTGTGTACCACAGTTGACAGTACCAACATATACTGTGTACCACAGTTGACAGTACTAACATGTACTGTGTACCACAGGTGACAATATCCACGTATATGTGTACCACAGTTGACAGTATCAACGTAATGTGTACCACATATTGACAGTACCAACAAATACTGTGTACCACAGCTGACAGTACCAACGTATACTGTGTACCACATTTGACAGTACCAACGTATACTGTGTACCACAGTTGACAGTACCAACATATACTGTGTACCACAGTTGACAGTACCAACGTATACTGTGTACCACATTTGACAGTACCAACATATACTGTGTACCACAGCTGGCAGTACCAACATATACTGTATACCACAGTTGACAGTACCCACATATACTGGATACCACAGTTGACAATACCATCATATACTGTGTACGACAGTTGACAATACCAACATAAACTGTGTACCACAGTTGGCAGTACCTACATATATTGTGTACCACAGATGAAAGTACCAACGTATACTGTGTACCACAGTTGACAGTACCAACATATACTGTGTACCACAGTTGACAGTACCAACATATACTGTGTACCAGAGTTGACAGTACCAACGTATACTGTGTACCACAGTTGACAGTACCAACATATACTGTGTACCACAGTTGACAATACCATCATATACTGTGTACGACAGTTGACAATACCAACATAAACTGTGTACCACAGTTGGCAGTACCTACATATATTGTGTACCACAGATGAAAGTACCAACGTATACTGTGTACCACAGTTGACAGTACCAACATATACTGTGTACCACAGTTGACAGTACCAACATATACTGTGTACCAGAGTTGACAGTACCAACGTATACTGTGTACCACAGTTGACAGTACCAACATATACTGTGTACCACAGTTGACAGTACCAACATATACTGTGTACCACAGTTGGCAGTACCAACATATACTGTGTACCACATTTGACAGTACCAACATATACTGTGTACCACAGTTGACAGTACCAACATATATTGTGTACCACAGTTGACAGTACCAACATATATTTGGTGCCACTGTTCACAGTACCAACATATACTGTTTACCACAGTTGACAGTACAAACATATACTGTGTACCAGAGTTGACAGAACCAACATATACTGTGTACCAGAGTTGACAGTACTAACATATACTGTGTACCAGAGTTGACAGTACCAATATATACTGTGTACCACAGTTGACAGCACCAACATGTACTGTGTACCACAGTTGACAATACAAACGTATTCTGTGTACCACAGTTGACAGTACCAACATATACTGTGTACCACTGTTGACAGTACTAAAGTATACTGTGTACCACAGTTCAGAGTACCAACATATACTGTGTATCACATTTGACAGTACCAACGTATACTGTGTACCACAGTTGACAGTACCAACATATACTGTGTACCACAGTTGACAGTACCAACATATACTGTGTACCATAGTTGACAGTACCAACGTATACTGTGTACCGCAGTTGACAGTACCAACATATACTGTGTACCATATATAACAGTACCAACGTATACTGTGTACCACAGTTGAGAGTACTAATATATTCTGTGTACCACAGTTGACAGTACCAACATATACTGTGTACCACAGTTGACAGTACTAACATGTACTGTGTACCACAGGTGACAATATCCACGTATATGTGTACCACAGTTGACAGTATCAACGTAATGTGTACCACATATTGACAGTACCAACAAATACTGTGTACCACAGCTGACAGTACCAACGTATACTGTGTACCACATTTGACAGTACCAACGTATACTGTGTACCACAGTTGACAGTACCAACATATACTGTGTACCACAGTTGACAGTACCAACGTATACTGTGTACCACATTTGACAGTACCAACGTATACTGTGTACCACAGTTGACAGTACCAACGTATACTGTGTACCACATTTGACAGTACCCACGTATACTGTGTACCACAGTTGACAGTACCAACATATACTCTGTACCAGAGTTGAGAGTACCAACATATACTGTGTACCTCAGTTGACAGTATCAACATATACTGTGTACCACAGTTGACAGTACCAACATATACTGTGTACCACAGTTGACAGTACCAACATATTCTGTGTTCCACATTTGACAGTACCAACATATACTGTGTACCACAGTTGACAGTACCAACATATACTGTGTACCATAATTGACAGTACTAACATATACTGTGTACCACAGTTGAAAGTACCAACATATAATGTGTACCATAGTTGACAGTACCAACATATACTGTGAACCTTAGCCGACAGTATCAACATATACTGTGTACCACAGTTGAGAGTACCAACATATACTGTATATCACAGTTGACAGTACCAACATATACCGTGTACCACAGTTGAGAGTACCAACATATACGGTGTACCACAATTGACAGTACCAACATATACTGTGTACCACTGTTGACAGTACCAACGTATACTGTGTACCACAGTTAACAGTACCAACATATACTGTGTACCACAGTTGACAGTACCAACGTATACTGTGTACCAGAGTTGACACTACCAACATATACTGTGTACCACCGTTGACAGTACCAACATATACTGTGTATCACAGTTGACAGTACCAACATATACCGTGTTACCACAATTGAGAGTACCAACATATACTGTGTACCACAGTTGACAGTACCAACATATAATGTGTACCACTGTTGACAGTACCAACGTATACTGTGTACCACATTTAACAGTACCAACATATATTGTGTATCACAGTTATCAGTACCGACGTACACTGTGTACCACTGTTGACAGTACCAACGTATACTGCGTACCACAGTTGACAGTACCAACATATACTGTGTACCACAGTTGACAGTACCAACATATACTGTGTACCACAGTTGACAGTACCAACATATCCTGTGTACCTCAGTTGACAGTACCAACATATACTGTGTACCACAGTTGACAGTACCAACATATACTATGTACCACAGTTGACAGTACCAACGTATACTGTGTACCACAGTTGACAGTACCAACATATACTGTGTCCCACAGTTGACAGTACCAACATATACTGTGTACCACAGTTGACAGTACCAACATATACTGTGTAGCACAGTTGACAGTACCCACATATACTGGGTACCACAGTTGACAGAACCCACGTATACTGTGTACCACAGTTGACAGTACCAACATATACAGTGTACCACAGTTGACAGTACCAACATATACTGTGTACTATAGTTGACAGTACCAACGTATACTGTGTACCACAGTTGACAGTACCCACATATACTGGGTACCACAGTTGACAATACCATCATAAACTGTGTACCACAGTAGACACTACCAATATAAACTGTGTACCACAGTTGACAGTACCAATATATACTGTGTACCACAGTTGGCAGTACCAACATATACTGTGTACCACAGTTGGCAGTACCAACATATACTGTGTAC
Organism: Eledone cirrhosa; assembly: GCA_964016885.1. Classification (NCBI taxonomy): domain Eukaryota; kingdom Metazoa; phylum Mollusca; class Cephalopoda; order Octopoda; family Eledonidae; genus Eledone; species Eledone cirrhosa. The sequence goes on from OZ024755.1 coordinate 44,954,930, forward strand.
CACAGTTGACAGAACCAACATATACTGTGTACCACAGTTGACAGTACCAACATATACTGGTTGCCACTATTCACAGTACCAACATATACGGTGTACCACAGTTGACAATACCAACATATACTGTGTACCACATTTGACAGTACTAACGTATAATGTGTACCGCAGTTGGATGTACCAACGTATACTGTGTACCAGAGTTGACAGTACCAACATATTCTGTGTACCACAGTTGACAGTACCAACATATACTGTGTACTACAGTTGACAGTACCCACATATACTGGGTACCACAGTTGACAATACCATCATATACTGTGTACCACAGTTGACACTACCAACATAAACTGTGTACCACAGTTGGCAGTACCAATATATACTGTGTACTACAGTTGAAAGTACCAACGTATACTGTGTACCACAGTTGACAGTACCAACATATAATGTGTACCACAGTTGAGAGTACCAACATATACTGTGTACCACAGTTGACAGTACCAACGTATACTGTGTACCACAGTTGACAGTACCAACATATACTGTGTACCACAGTTGACAGTACCAACATATACTGTGTACCACAGTTGGCAGTACCAACATATACTGTGTACCACATTTGACAGTACCAACATATACAGTGTACCACAGTTGACAGTACCAACATATACTGTGTACCACAGTTGACAGTACCAACATATACTGTGTACCATAGTTGACAGTACCAATGTATACTGCGTACCACAGTTGACAGTACCAACATATACTGTGTACCACAGTTGACACTACCAACGTATACTGTGTACCACAATTGACAGTACCAACATATACAGTGTACCAGAGTTGACAGTACTAATATATAATGTGTACCACAGTTGACAGTACAAACATATAGTGTGTACCACAGTTGACAGTACTAACATATACTGTGTACCACAGTTGACAGTATCCACGTATATGTGTACCACATATTGACAGTACCAACGTATACTGTGTACCACAGTTGACAGTACCAACGTATACTGTGTACCACAGTTGACAGTACCAACATATACTGTGTACCACAGTTGACAGTACCAACATATACTGTGTACCAAAGTTGACAGTATCAACGTATATGTGTACCACATATTGACAGTACCAACATATACTGTGTACCACAGTTGACAGTACCAACGTATACAGTGTACCACAGTTGACACTACCAAAATATACTGTGTACCACCGTTGACAGTACCAACATATACTGTGTATCACAGTTGACAGTACCAACATATACCGTGTTACCACAATTGAGAGTACCAACATACTGTGTACCACAGTTGACAGTACCAACATATAATGTGTACCACTGTTGACAGTACCAACGTATACTGTGTACCACATTTAACAGTACCAACATATATTGTGTATCACAGTTATCAGTACCGACTTACACTGTGTACCACTGTTGACAGTACCAACGTATACTGCGTACCACAGTTGACAGTACCAACATATACTGTGTACCACAGTTGACAGTACCAACATATACTGTGTACCATAGTTGACAGTATCAACGTATATGTGTACCACTGTTATCAGTACTGACATATGCTTTGTACCACAGTTGACAGTACCAACATATACCGTGTACCACAGTTGACAGTACCAACATATCCTGTGTACCTCAGTTGACAGTACCAATATATACTGTGTACCACAGTTGACAGTACCAACATATACTATGTACCACAGTTGACAGTACCAACGTATACTGTGTACCACAGTTGACAGTACCAACATATACTGTGTCCCACAGTTGACAGTACCAACATATACTGTGTACCACAGTTGACAGTACCAACATATACTGTGTAGCACAGTTGACAGTACCCACATATACTGGGTACCACAGTTGACAGAACCCACGTATACTGTGTACCACAGTTGACAGTACCAACATATACAGTGTACCACAGTTGACAGTACCAACATATACTGTGTACTACAGTTGACAGTACCAACGTATACTGTGTACCACAGTTGACAGTACCAATATATACTGGGTGCCACTATTCACAGTACCAACATATACGGTGTACCACAGTTGACAATACCAACATATACTGTGTACCACATTTGACAGTACTAACGTATAATGTGTACCGCAGTTGGATGTACCAACGTATACTGTGTACCAGAGTTGACAGTACCAACATATTCTCTGTACCACAGTTGACAGTACCAACATATACTGTGTACCACAGTTGACAGTACCCACATATACTGGGTACCACAGTTGACAATACCATCATATACTGTGTACCACAGTTGACACTACCAACATAAACTGTGTACCACAGTTGGCAGTACCAATATATACTGTGTACTACAGTTGAAAGTACCAACGTATACTGTGTACCACAGTTGACAGTACCAACATATAATGTGTACCACAGTTGAGAGTACCAACATATACTGTGTACCACAGTTGACAGTACCAACGAATACTGTGTACCACAGTTGACAGTACCAACGTATACTGTGTACCACAGTTGACAGTACCAACAAATACTGTGTACCTCAGTTGAAAGTACCAACATATACTGTGTACCTCAGTTGACAGTATAAACATATACTGTGTACCACAGTTGACAGTAACAACATATATTGTGTACCATAGTTGACAGTACTAACATATACTGTGTACCACATTTGACAGTACCAACATATAATGTGTACCTCAGTTGACAGTATCAACATATAATGTGTACCACATTTGACAGTAACAACATATACTGTGTACCACAGTTTAGAGTACCAACATATACTGTGTATCACAGTTGAGAGTACCTACATATACTGTGTACCACAGTTGACAGTACCAACATATATTGTGTACCACGGTTGACAGTACCAACATATAATGGGTGCCACTGTTCACAGTACCAACATATACAGTGTACCACAGTTGACAATACCAACGTATACTGTGTACCACAGTTGACAGTACCAACATATACTGTGTACCACAGTTGACAGTACCAACGTATACTGTGTAACACAGTTGACAATACCATCATATACTGTGTACCAGAGTTGACAGTACCAACATATACTGTGTACCAGAGTTGACAGTACCAACATATACTGTGTACCACAGTTGACAGTAGCAACGTATACTGTCTACCACAGTTGACATTACCAACTTATACTGTGTACCACAGTTGACAGTACTAATATATACTGTGTACCAAAGTTGGGAGTACCAACATATACTGTGTACCACAGTTGACAGTACTAACATATACTGTGTACCACAGTTGACAGTATCCACGTATGTGTACCACAGTTGACAGTATCAACGTATATCTGTACAACATATTGACAGTACCAACATATACTGTGTACCACAGTTGACAGTACCAACGTATACTGTGTACCACAGTTGACAGTACCAACGTATATTGTGTACCACAGTTGACAGTACCAACATATACTGTGTACCACAGTTGACAGTACCAATGTATACTGTGTACCACAGTTGACATTACCAAGGTATACTGTGTACCACAGTGGACATTACCAACGTATATGTGTACAACATGTTTACAGTACCAACATATACTGTGTACCACAGTTGACAGTACCAACATATACTGTGTACCACAGTTGACAGTACCAACATATACTGTGTACCACAGTTGACAGTACCAACGTATACTGTGTACCACAGTTGACACTACCAACATGTACTGTGTACCACAGTTGACAGTACCAACATATACTGTGTACCACAGTTGGCAGTACCAACATATATTGTGTACCACAGTTGAGAGTACCAACATATACTGTGTACCACAGTTGACAGTACCAACATATATTGTGTACCACAGTTGACAGTACCAACATATACTGGGTGCCTCTGTTCACAGTACCAACATATACTGTGTACCACAGTTGAGAGTACCAACATATACTGTGTACCACAGTTGACAGTACCAACGTATACTGTGTAACACAGTTGACAATACCATCATATAGGGTGTACCACAGTTGACAGTACCAACATATACTGTGTACCACATTTGACAGTACCATCATATACTGACTACCACAGTTGACAGTACCAACGTATACTGTGTACCAAAGTTGACAGTATCAACGTATACTGTGCTCCACAGTTGACAGTACCAACATATACTGTTTACCTCAGTTGACAGTACCAACATATAATGTGTACCACTGTTGACAGTACCAACGTATACTGTGTACCACAATTGACAGTACCAACGTGTACTGTGTACCACAGTTGACAGTAGCAACGTATACTGTGTTCCACAGTTGACAGTACCAACATATACTGTGTACCTCAGTTGACAGTATAAATATATACTGTGTACCACAGTTGACAGTACCAACAGATACTGTGTACCATAGTTGACAGTACTAACATATACTGTGTACCACAGTTGACAGTACCAACATATACTGTTTACCTCAGTTGACAGTATCAACATATACTGTGTACCACATTTGACAGTACCAACATATACTGTGTACGACAGTTGAAAGTACCAACATATACTGTTTATCACAGTTGACAGTACCAACATATACTGTGTACCACTGTTGACAGTACCAACGTATACTGTGTACCACAGTTAACAGTACCAACATATACTGTGTACCACAGTTGACAGTACCAACGTATACTGTGTACCACAGTTGAAAGTAGCAACATATACAGTGTACCACAGTTGACAGAACCAACATATACTGTATACCACAGTTGACAGTACCAACATATACTGTGTACCACAGTTAACAGTACTAACGTATACTGTGTACCACAGTTAACAGTACCAACATATACTGTGTACCACAGTTGACAGTACCAACATATACTGTGTACCATAGTTGACAGTACCAACGTATACTGTGTACCACAGTTGACAGTACCAACATATACTGTGTACCACAGTTTAGAGTACCAACATATACTGTGTATCACAGTTGACAGTACCAACATATACCGTGTACCACAGTTGAGAGTACCTACATATACTGTGTACCACAGTTGACAGTACCAACATATATTGTGTACCACGGTTGACAGTACCAACATATAATGGGTGCCACTGTTCACAGTACCAACATATACAGTGTACCACAGTTGACAATACCAACGTATACTGTGTACCACAGTTGACAGTACCAACATATACTGTGTACCACAGTTGACAGTACCAACGTATACTGTGTAACACAGTTGACAATACCATCATATACTGTGTACCAGAGTTGACACTACCAACATATACTGTGTACCAGAGTTGACAGTACCAACATATACTGTGTACCACAGTTGACAGTAGCAACGTATACTGTCTACCACAGTTGACATTACCAACTTATACTGTGTACCACAGTTGACAGTACTAATATATACTGTGTACCAAAGTTGGGAGTACCAACATATACTGTGTACCACAGTTGACAGTACTAACATATACTGTGTACCACAGTTGACAGTATCCACGTATGTGTACCACAGTTGACAGTATCAACGTATATCTGTACAACATATTGACAGTACCAACATATACTGTGTACCACAGTTGACAGTACCAACGTATACTGTGTACCACAGTTGACAGTACCAACGTATATTGTGTACCACAGTTGACAGTACCAACATATACTGTGTACCACAGTTGACAGTACCAATGTATACTGTGTACCACAGTTGACATTACCAAGGTATACTGTGTACAACAGTGGACATTACCAACGTATATGTGTACAACATATTTACAGTACCAACATATACTGTGTACCACAGTTGACAGTACCAACATATACTGTGTACCACAGTTGACAGTACCAACATATACTGTGTACCACAGTTGACAGTACCAACGTATACTGTGTACCACAGTTGACACTACCAACATATACTGTGTTCCACAGTTGACAGTACCAACATATACTGTGTACCACAGTTGGCAGTACCAACATATACTGTGTACCACAGTTGAGAGTACCAACATATACTGTGTACCACAGTTGACAGTACCAACATATATTGTGTACCACAATTGACAGTACCAACATATACTGGGTGCCACTGTTCACAGTACCAACATATACTGTGTACCACAGTTGAGAGTACCAACATATACTGTGTACCACAGTTGACAGTACCAACGTATACTGTGTAACACAGTTGACAATACCATCATATAGGGTGTACCACAGTTGACAGTACCAACATATACTGTGTACCACATTTGACAGTACCATCATATACTGACTACCACAGTTGACAGTACCAACGTATACTGTGTACCAAAGTTGACAGTATCAACGTATACTGTGTTCCACAGTTGACAGTACCAACATATACTGTTTACCTCAGTTGACAGTACCAACATATAATGTGTACCACTGTTGACAGTACCAACGTATACTGTGTACCACAATTGACAGTACCAACGTATACTGTGTACCACAGTTGACAGTAGCAACGTATACTGTGTTCCACAGTTGACAGTACCAACATATACTGTTTACCTCAGTTGACAGTACCAACATATACTGTGTACCTCAGTTGACAGTATAAATATATACTGTGTACCACAGTTGACAGTACCAACAGATACTGTGTACCATAGTTGACAGTACTAACATATACTGTGTACCACAGTTGACAGTACCAACATATACTGTTTACCTCAGTTGACAGTATCAACATATACTGTGTACCACATTTGACAGTACCAACATATACTGTGTACGACAGTTGAGAGTACCAACATATACTGTTTATCACAGTTGACAGTACCAACATATACCGTGAAGCACAGTTGAGAGTACCTACATATACTGTGTACCACAGTTGACAGTACCAACATATACTGTGTACCACTGTTGACAGTACCAACGTATACTGTGTACCACAGTTAACAGTACCAACATATACTGTGTACCACATTTGACAGTACCAACGTATACTGTGTACCACAGTTGAAAGTAGCAACATATACAGTGTACCACAGTTGACAGAACCAACATATACTGTGTACCACAGTTGACAGTACCAACATATACTGTGTACCATAGTTGACAGTACTAACGTATACTGTGTACCACAGTTGACAGTACCAACATATACTGTGTACCACAGTTGACAGTACCAACATATACTGTGTACCATAGTTGACAGTACCAACGTATACTGTGTACCACAGTTGACAGTACCAACATATACCGTCTACCACAGTTGAGAGTACCAACATATACTGTGTACCACAGTTGACAGTACCAACATATAATGTGTACCACTGTTGACAGTACCAACGTATACTGTGTACCACATTTAACAGTACCAACATATACTGTGTACCACAGTTATCAGTACCAACGTACACTGTGTACCACTGTTGACAGTACCAACATATACAGTGTACCACAGTTGACAGTACCAACATATACAGTGTACCTCAGTTGACAGTACCAACATATATAGTGTACCATAATTGACAGTACCAACATATACTGTGTACCACAATTGACAGTACCAACGTATACTGTGTACCACAGTTGACAGTACCAACATATACTGTGTACCACAGTTGACAGTACCAACGTATACTGTGTAACACAGTTGACAATACCATCATATACTGTGTACCAGAGTTGACACTACCAACATATACTGTGTACCAGAGTTGACAGTACCAACATATACTGTGTACCACAGTTGACAGTAGCAACGTATACTGTCTACCACAGTTGACATTACCAACTTATACTGTGTACCACAGTTGACAGTACTAATATATACTGTGTACCAAAGTTGGGAGTACCAACATATACTGTGTACCACAGTTGACAGTACTAACATATACTGTGTACCACAGTTGACAGTATCCACGTATGTGTACCACAGTTGACAGTATCAACGTATATCTGTACAACATATTGACAGTACCAACATATACTGTGTACCACAGTTGACAGTACCAACGTATACTGTGTACCACAGTTGACAGTACCAACGTATATTGTGTACCACAGTTGACAGTACCAACATATACTGTGTACCACAGTTGACAGTACCAATGTATACTGTGTACCACAGTTGACATTACCAAGGTATACTGTGTACAACAGTGGACATTACCAACGTATATGTGTACAACATATTTACAGTACCAACATATACTCTGTACCACAGTTGACAGTACCAACATATACTGTGTACCACAGTTGACAGTACCAACATATACTGTGTACCACAGTTGACAGTACCAACGTATACTGTGTACCACAGTTGACACTACCAACATATACTGTGTACCACAGTTGACAGTACCAACATATACTGTGTACCACAGTTGGCAGTACCAACATATACTGTGTACCACAGTTGAGAGTACCAACATATACTGTGTACCACAGTTGACAGTACCAACATATATTGTGTACCACAATTGACAGTACCAACATATACTGGGTGCCACTGTTCACAGTACCAACATATACTGTGTACCACAGTTGAGAGTACCAACATATACTGTGTACCACAGTTGACAGTACCAACGTATACTGTGTAACACAGTTGACAATACCATCATATAGGGTGTACCACAGTTGACAGTACCAACATATACTGTGTACCACATTTGACAGTACCATCATATACTGACTACCACAGTTGACAGTACCAACGTATACTGTGTACCAAAGTTGACAGTATCAACGTATACTGTGTTCCACAGTTGACAGTACCAACATATACTGTTTACCTCAGTTGACAGTACCAACATATAATGTGTACCACTGTTGACAGTACCAACGTATACTGTGTACCACAATTGACAGTACCAACGTATACTGTGTACCACAGTTGACAGTAGCAACGTATACTGTGTTCCACAGTTGACAGTACCAACATATACTGTTTACCTCAGTTGACAGTACCAACATATACTGTGTACCTCAGTTGACAGTATAAATATATACTGTGTACCACAGTTGACAGTACCAACAGATACTGTGTACCATAGTTGACAGTACTAACATATACTGTGTACCACAGTTGACAGTACCAACATATACTGTTTACCTCAGTTGACAGTATAAATATATACTGTGTACCACAGTTGACAGTACCAACATATACCGTGAAGCACAGTTGAGAGTACCTACATATACTGTGTACCACAGTTGACAGTACCAACATATACTGTGTACCACTGTTGACAGTACCAACGTATACTGTGTACCACAGTTAACAGTACCAACATATACTGTGTACCACAGTTGACAGTACCAACGTATACTGTGTACCACAGTTGAAAGTAGCAACATATACAGTGTACCACAGTTGACAGAACCAACATATACTGTGTACCACAGTTGACAGTACCAACATATACTGTGTACCATAGTTGACAGTACTAACGTATACTGTGTACCACAGTTGACAGTACCAACATATACTGTGTACCACAGTTGACAGTACCAACATATACTGTGTACCATAGTTGACAGTACCAACGTATACTGTGTACCACAGTTGACAGTACCAACATATACCGTCTACCACAGTTGAGAGTACCAACATATACTGTGTACCACAGTTGACAGTACCAACATATAATGTGTACCACTGTTGACAGTACCAACGTATACTGTGTACCACATTTAACAGTACCAACATATACTGTGTACCACAGTTATCAGTACCAACGTACACTGTGTACCACTGTTGACAGTACCAACATATACAGTGTACCACAGTTGACAGTACCAACATATACAGTGTACCTCAGTTGACAGTACCAACATATATAGTGTACCATAATTGACAGTACCAACATATACTGTGTACCACAATTGACAGTACCAACGTATACTGTGTACCACAGTTGACAGTACCAACGTATACTGTGTTCCACAGTTGACAGTACCAACATATACTGTGTACCTCAGTTGACAGTACCAACATATACTGTGTACCTCAGTTGACAGTATAAACATATACTGTGTACCACAGTTGACATTACCAACATATACTGTGTGCCATAGTTGACAGTACTAATATATACTGTGTACCACAGTTGACAGTACCAACATATACTGTTTACCTCAGTTGACAGTAACAACATATACTGTGTACCACATTTGACAGTACCAACATATACTGTGTACGACAGTTGAGAGTACCAACATATACAGTTTATCACAGTTGACAGTACCAACATATACCGTGTACCACAGTTGAGAGTACCTACATATACTGTGTACCACAGTTGACAGTACCAACATATACTGTGTACCACTGTTGACAGTACCAACATATACTGTGTACCACTGTTGACAGTACCAACGTATACTGTGTACCACAGTTAACAGTACCAACATATACTGTGTACCACAGTTGACAGTACCAACGTATACTGTGTACCACAGTTGAAAGTAGCAACATATACAGTGTACCACAGTTGACAGTACCAACATATACTGTGTACCACAGTTGACAGTACCAACATATACTGTGTACCATAATTGACAGTACCAACGTATACTGTGTACCACAGTTGACAGTACCAACATATACTGTGTACCACAGTTGACAGTACCAACATATACTGTGTACCATAGTTGACAGTACCAACGTATACTGTGTACCACAGTTGACAGTACCAACATATACCGTCTACCACAGTTGACAGTATCAACATATACTGTGTACCACATTTGACAGTACCAACATATACTGTGTACCACAGTTGACAGTACCAACATATACCGTGTACCACAGTTGACAGTACCAACGTATACTGTGTACCAGAGTTGACAGTACCAACATATAATGTGTACCACCGTTGACAGTACCAACATATACTGTGTATCACAGTTGACAGTACCAACATATACCGTGCTACCACAGTTGAGAGTACCAACATATACTGTGTACCACAGTTGACAGTACCAACATATACTGTGTACCACTGTAACAGAACCAACGTATACTGTGTACCACATTTAACAGTACCAACACATAATGTGTACCACAGTTGACAGTACCAACGTATACTGTGTACCACTGTTGACAGTACCAACATATACAGTGCACCACAGTTGACAGTACCAACATATACTGTGTACCACAGTTGACAGTACCAACATATACTGTGTACCATAGTTGACAGTACCAACGTATACTGTGTACCACAGTTGACAGTATCCACGTATATGTGTACCACATATTGACAGTACCAACATATACTGTGTACCACAGTTGAGAGTACAAACGTATACGGTGTACCACAGTTGACAGTACCAACGTATACTCTGTACCACACTTGAGAGTACCAACATATACCGTGTACCACAGTTGACAGTACCAATATATACTGTGTACCATAGTTGACAGTACCAATATATACTGTGTACCACAGTTGACAGTACTAACATATACTGTGTACCAGAGTTGACAGTACCAACATATACTGTGTACCAGAGTTGACAGTACTAACATATACAGTGTACCACATTTGACAGTACCAACATATACTGTGTACCACAGTTGACAGTACCAACATATACTGGGTACCACAGTTGACAATACCATCATATACTGTGTACCACAGTTGAGACTACCAACACAAACTGTGTACCAGATTTGACAGTACCAACATATACTGTGTACCAGAGTTTAAAGTACCAACGTATACTGTGTACCACAGTTGACAGTACCAACATATACTGTGTACCACAGTTGACAGTACCAACATATACTGTGTACCACAGTTGACAGTACCAACGTATATTGTGTACCACATTTGACAGTACCAACATATACTGTGTACCACAGTTCACAGTACCAACGTATAGTGTGTACCACAGTTGGCAGTACCAACATATACTGTGTACCACAGTTGACAGTACCAACATATACTGTGTACCACAGTTGACATTACCAACATATATTGTGTACTACGGTTGAGAGTACCAACATATAATGGGTGCCACTTTTCACAGTACCAACATATACAGTATAACACAGTTGACAGTACCAACATATATTGTGTACCACAGTTGACAGTACCAACATATACTGTGTACCATATTTGACAGTACCAACGTATACTGTGTACCACAGTTGACAATACCAACGTATACTGTGTACCATAGTTGACCGAACCAACGTATACTGTGTACCAGAGTTGACAGTACCAACGTATACTGTGTACCACAGTTGACAGTACCAAGTTATACTGTGTACCACAGTTGACAGTTCTAATATATACTGTGTACCACAGTTGAGAGTACCAACCTAAACTGTGTACCACAGTTGACACTATCAACGTATATCTGTACCACATATTGACAGTACCAACATATACTGTGTACCACAGTTGACAGTACCAACGTATACTGTGTACCACAGTTGACAGTACCAACATATACTGTGTACCACAGTTGACAGTACCAACGTATATTGTGTACCACAGTTGACATTACCAACGTATACTGTGTACCACAGTGGACAGTACCAACGTATATATGTACAACATATTGACAGTACCAACATATACTGTGTACCAGAGTTGACAGTACCAACATATACAGTGTACCACAGTTGACAGTACTAACATATACTGTGTCCCACAGTTGAGAGTACAAATATATACTGTGTACCACAGTTGACAGTACCAACATATACTGTGTACCACAGTTGACAGTACCAACGTATACTGTGTACCACAGTTGACAGTACCAACTTATACTGTGTACCACAGTTGACAGTTCTTATATATACTATGTACCACAGTTGAGAGTACCAACATATACTGTGTACCACAGTTGACAGTACTAACATATACTATGTACCACAGTTGACAGTATCCACGTATGTGTATAACAGTTGACAGTATCAACGTATAACTGTACCACATATTGACAGTACCAACATATACTGTGTACCACAGTTGACAGTACCAACGTATACTGTGTACCACTGTTGACAGTACCAACATATACTGTGTATCACAGTTGACAGTACCAACATATACCGTGTTACCACAGTTGAGAGTACCAACATATACTGTGTACCACAGTTGACAGTACCAACATATAATGTGTACCACTGTTGACAGTACCAACGTATACTGTGTACCACATTTAACAGTTCCAACATATACTGTGTACCACAGTTATCAGTACCAACGTACACTGTGTACCACTGTTGACAGTACCAACATATACAGTGTACCACAGTTGACAGTACCAACATATACTATGAACCACAGTTAACAGTACCAACATATACCGTGTACCACAGTTGACAGTACCAACATATACTGTGTACCACAGTTGAAAGTACCAACGTATACTGTGTACCACAGTTGACAGTATCAACATATACTGTGTACCACAGTTGACAGTACCAACATATACTGTGTACGACAGTTGACAGTACCAACGTATACTGTGTACCACAGTTGACAGTACCAACATATACTGTGTACCACAGTTGACAGTACCAACATATACTGTGTACCACAGTTGGCAGTACCAACATATACTGTGTACCACATTTGACAATACCAACATATACAGTGTACCACAGTTGACAGTACCAACATATATTGTGTACCACAGTTGACAGTACTAACGTATACTGTGTACCACAGTTGACAATACCAACATATACTGTGTACCACAGTTGACAGTACCATCATATACTGTGTACCACAGTTGACAGTACCAACATATACTGTGTACCACAGTTGACAGTACCAACGTATACTGTGTACCACAGTTGACAGTACCAACATATACTGTGTACCACAGTTGACAGTACCAACATATACTGTGTACCACAGTTGGCAGTACCAACATATACTGTGTACCACATTTGACAGTACCAACATATACAGTGTACCACAGTTGACAGTACCAACATATACTGTGTACCACAGTTGACAGTACCAACATATACTGTGTACCACAGTTGAAAGTACCAACGTATACTGTGTACCACAGTTGACAGTATCAACATATACTGTGTACCACAGTTGACAGTACCAACATATACTGTGTACGACAGTTGACAGTACCAACGTATACTGTGTACCACAGTTGACAGTACCAACATATACTGTGTACCACAGTTGACAGTACCAACATATACTGTGTACCACAGTTGGCAGTACCAACATATACTGTGTACCACATTTGACAGTACCAACATATACAGTGTACCACAGTTGACAGTAACAACATATATTGTGTACCACAGTTGACAGTACTAACGTATACTGTGTACCACAGTTGACAATACCAACATATACTGTGTACCACAGTTGACAGAGAGCATCATATACTGTGTACCACAGTTGACAGTACCAACATATACTGTCTACCACAGTTGACAGTACCAACGTATACTGTGTACGACAGTTGACAGTACCAACATATACTGTGTACCACAGTTGACAGTACCAACATATACTGTGTACCACAGTTGGCAGTACCAACATATACTGTGTACCACATTTGACAGTACCAGCATATACAGTGTACCACAGTTGACAGTACCAACATATACTGTGTACCACAGTTGAGAGTACCAACATATACTGTGTACCATACTTGACAGTACCAACGTATACTGCGTACCACAGTTGTCAGTACCAACATATACTGTGTACCACAGTTGACAGTACCAACATATACTGTGTACCATAGTTGACAGTATCAACGTATATGTGTACCACTGTTGTCAGTACTAACATATGCCGTGTACCACAGTTGACAGTACCAACATATACTGTGTACCACAGTTGACAGTACCAACGTATACTGTATACCACTGTTGACAGTACCAACATATACTGTGTACCAGAGTTGACAGTACTAACATATACAGTGTACCACAGTTGACAGTACCAACATATACTGTGTACCACAGTTGACACTACCAACATATACTGGGTACCAGAGTTGACAGTACCAACATATACTGTGTACCACAGTTGACAGTACCAACATATACCGTGTACCACAGTTGACAGTACCAACGTATACTGTGTACCACAGTTGACAGTACCAACATATAATGTGTACCAACGTTGACAGTACCAACATATACTGTGTATCACATTTAACAGTACCAACATATACCGTGTTACCACAGTTGAGAGTACCAACATATACTGTGTACCATAGTTGACAGTACCAACATATAATGTGTACCACTGTTTACAGTACCAACGTATACTGTGTACCACATTTAACAGTTCCAACATATACTGTGTACCACAGTTATCAGTACCAACGTACACTGTGTACCACTGTTGACAGTACCAACATATACAGTGTACCACAGTTGACAGTACCAACATATACTGTGTACCACAGTTAACAGTACCAACATATACCGTGTACCACAGTTGACAGTACCAACATATACTGTGTACCATAGTTGAAAGTACCAACGTATACTGTGTACCACAGTTGACAGTATCAACATATACTGTGTACCACAGTTGACAGTACCAACATACACTGTGTACGACAGTTGACAGTACCAACGTATACTATGTACCACAGTTGACAGTACCAACATATACTGTGTACCACAGTTGACAGTACCAACATATACTGTGTACCACAGTTGGCAGTACCAACATATACTGTGTACCACATTTGACAGTACCAACATATACAGTGTACCACAGTTGACAGTACCAACATATATTGTGTACCACAGTTGACAGTACTAACGTATACTGTGTACCACAGTTGACAATACCAACATATACTGTGTACCACAGTTGGCAGTACCATCATATACTGTGTACCACAGTTGACAGTACCAACATATACTGTGTACCACAGTTGACAGTACCAACGTATACTGTGTACCACAGTTGACAGTACCAACATATACTGTGTACCACAGTTGACAGTACCAACATATACTGTGTACCACAGTTGGCAGTACCAACATATATTGTGTACCACATTTGACAGTACCAACATATACAGTGTACCACAGTTGACAGTACCAACATATACTGTGTACCACAGTTGACAGTACCAACATATACTGTGTACCATACTTGACAGTACCAACGTATAATGCGTACCACAGTTGACAGTACCAACATATACTGTGTACCACAGTTGACAGTACCAACATATACTGTGTACCATAGTTGACAGTATCAACGTATATGTGTACCACTGTTGACAGTACTAACATATGCCGTGTACCACAGCTGACAGTACCAACATATACTGTGTACCACAGTTGACAGTACCAACGTATACTGTGTACCACTGTTGACAGTACCAACATATACAGTGTACCACAGTTGACAGTACCAACATATACTTTGTACCACAGTTGACAGTACCAACATATACTGTGAACCATAGTTGTCAGTACCAACATATACTGTGTACCACAGTTGACAGTAACAACATATACTGTGTACCATAGTTTACAGTACCAACGTATACTGTGTACCACAGTTGACAGTACCAACATATACCGTGTACCACAGTTGACAGTACCAACATATACTGTGTACCAGATTTGACAGTACCAACATATACTGTGTACCACTGTTGACAGTACCAACATATACTGTGTACCACAGTTGACAATACCAACGTTTACAGTGTACCAGAGTTAACAGTACCAACATATACTGTGTACCACTGTTGACAGTACCAACATATACTGTGTACCACAGTTGACAGTACCAACGTATACTGTGTACCACAATTGACAGTACCAACATATACAGTGTACCAGAGTTGACAGTACTAATATATAATGTGTACCACAGTTGACAGTACAAACATATACTGTGTACCACAGTTGACAGTACTAACATATACTGTGTACCACAGTTGACAGTATCCACGTATATGTGTACCACATATTGACAGTACCAACATATACTGTGTACCACAGTTGAGAGTACCAACGTATATTGTGTACCACAGTTGACAGTACCAACGTATACTGTGTACCACAGTTGACAGTACCAACATATACTGTGTACCACAGTTGACAGTACCAGCGTATACTGTGTACCAAAGTTGACAGTCTCAACGTATATGTGTACCACATATTGACAGTACCAACATATACTGTGTACCACCGTTGACAGTACCAACGTATACTGTGTACCACAGTTGACAGTACCAACGTATACTGTGTACCACAGTTGACAGTACCAACGTATACTGTGTACCACAGTTGACAGTACCAACATATACAGTGCACCACAGTTGACAGTACCAACATATACTGTGTACCTCAGTTGACAGTACCAACATATACTGTGTACCATAGTTGACAGTACCAACGTATACTGTGTACCACATTTGACAGTACCAACATATACCATGTACCACAGTTGATAGTACCAATACATACTGTGTACCATAGTTGACATACCAACATATACTGTGTACCATAGTTGACAGTACCAACGTATACTCTGTACCACAATTGAGAGTACCAACATATACCGTGTACCACAGTTGACAGTACCAATATATACTGTGTACCACAGTTGACAATACCATCATATACTGTGTACCACAGTTGACACTACCAACATAAACTGTGTACCAGAGTTAACAGTACCAACATATACTGTGTACCACAGTTGAAAGTACCAACGTATACTCTGTACCACAGTTGACAGTACCAACATATACTGTGTACCACAGTTGACAGTACCAACATATACTGTGTACCACAGTTGACAGTACCAACGTATACTGTGTACCACATTTGACAGTACCAACATACACTGTGTACCACAGTTGACAGTACCAACATATAGTGTGTACCACAGTTGGCAGTACCAACATATACTGTGTACCACAGTTGACAGTACCGACATATGCTGTGTACCACAGTTGACAGTACCAACATATATTGTGTACCACGGTTGACAGTACCAACATATAATGGGTGCCACTGTTCACAGTACCAACATATACTGTGTACCACAGTTGACAATACCAACGTATACTGTGTACCACAGTTGACAGTACCAACATATAATGTGTACCACATTTGACAGTAACAACATATACTGTGTACCACAGTTTAGAGTACCAACATTAACTGTGTATCACAGTTGACAGTACCAACATATACCGTGTACCGCAGTTGAGAGTACCTACATATACTGTGTACCACAGTTGACAGTACCAACATATACTGTGTACCACATTTGACAGTACCAACGTATACTGTGTACCACAGTTGACAGTAGCAACATATACAGTGTACCACAGTTGACAGTACCAACATATACTGTGTACCACAGTTGACAGTACTAACATATACTGTGTACCATAGTTGACAGTACCCACGTATACTGTGTACCATAGTTGACAGTACCAACATATACTGTGTACCACAGTTGACAGTACCAACATATACTGTGTACCATAGTTGACAGTACCAACGTATACTGTGTACCACAGTTGACAGTACCAACATATACCGTCTACCACAGTTGACAGTACCAACATAAACTGTGTACCAGAGTTGACAGTACCAACATATACTGTGTACCACAGTTGACAGTACCAACATATACCGTGTACCACAGTTGACAGTACCAACGTATAATGTGTACCACAGTTGACAGTACCAACATATAATGTGTACCACCGTTGACAGTACCAACATATACTGTGTATCACAGTTGACAGTACCAACATATACCGTGTTACCACAGTTGAGAGTACCAACATATACTGTGTACCACATTTGACAGTACCAACATATAATGTGTACCACTGTTGACAGTACCAACGTATACTGTGTACCACATTTAACAGTTCCAACATATACTGTGTACCACAGTTATCAGTACCAACGTACACTGTGTACCACTGTTGACAGTACCAACATATACAGTGTACCACAGTTGACAGTACCAACATATACTGTGTACCACAGTTAACAGTACCAACATATACCGTGTACCACAGTTGACAGTACCAACATATACTGTGTACCACAGATGAAAGTACCAACGTATACTGTGTACCACAGTTGACAGTATCAACATATGCTGCGTACCACAGTTGACAGTACCAACATATACTGTGTACGACAGTTGACAGTACCAACGTATACTGTGTACCACAGTTGACAGTACCAACATATAATGTGTACCACAGTTGACAGTACCAACAAATACTGTGTACCACAGTTGGCAGTACCAACATATACTGTGTACCACATTTGACAGTACCAACATATACAGTGTACCACAGTTGACAGTACCAACATATATTGTGTACCACAGTTGACAGTACTAACGTATACTGTGTACCACAGTTGACAATACCAACATATACTGTGTACCACAGTTGACAGTACCATCATATACTGTGTACCACAGTTGACAGTACCAACATATACTGTGTACCACAGTTGACAGTACCAACGTATACTGTGTACCACAGTTGACAGTACCAACATATACTGTGTACCACAGTTTACAGTACCAACATATACTGTGTACCACAGTTGGCAGTACCAACATATACTGTGTACCACATTTGACAGTACCAACATATACAGTGTACCACAGTTGACAGTACCACATATACTGTGTACCACAGTTGACAGTACCAACATATACTGTGTACCATAGTTGACAGTACCAACGTATACTGCGTACCACAGTTGACAGTACCAACATATACTGTGTACCACAGTTGACAGTACCAGCATATACTGTGTACCATAGTTGACAGTATCAACGTATATGTGTACCACTGTTGTCATTACTAACATATGCCGTGTACCACAGTTGACAGTACCAACATATACTGTGTACCACAGTTGACAGTACCAACGTATACTGTGTACCACTGTTGACAGTACCAACATATACAGTGTACCACAGTTGACAGTACCAACATATACTGTGTACCACAGTTGACAGTACCAACATATACTGTGTACCACAGTTGACAGTACCAACATTTACTGTGTACCACAGTTGGCAGTACCAACATATACTGTGTACCAGATTTGACAGTACCAACATATACAGTATACCACAGTTGACAATACCAACATATACTGTGTACCACAGTTGACAGTACCAACATATACTGTGTACCATAGTTGACAGTACCAACGTATACTGCGTACCACAGTTGACAGTAGCAACGTATACTGTGTACCACATTTGACAGTACCAACATGCACTGTGTACCACAGTTGACAGTACCAACATATAGTGTGTACCACAGTTGGCAGTACCAACATATAATGGGTGCCACTGTTCACAGTACCAACATATACTGTGTACCACAGTCGACAATACCAACGTATACTGTGTACCACAGTTGACAGTACCAACATATACTGTGTACCACAGTTGACAGTACCAACGTATACTGTGTAACACAGATGACAATACCATCATATAGGGTGTACCACAGTTGACAGTACCAACATATACTGTGTACCACAGTTGACAGTACCATCATATACTGTGTACCAGATTGACAGTACTAACATATACTGTGTACCAGAGTTGACAGTACCAACATATACTGTGTACCAGAGTTGACAGTACTAACATATACTGTGTACCAGAGTTGACAGTACCAACATATATTGGATACCACAGTTGACAGTACCAACATATACTGTGTACCAATGTTGACAGTACCAACGTATACTGTATACCACATTTAACAGTACCAACATATACTGTGTATCACAGTTGATAGTACCAACGTATACAGTATACCACTGATGACAGTACCAACATATACAGTATAACACAGTTGACAGTACCAACATATACTGTGTACCACAGTTGACAGTACCAACATATACTGTGTACCATAGTTGACAGTACCAACGTATACTGTGTACCACAGTTGACAGTACCAACATATACTGTGTACCTTAGTTGACAGAACCAACGTATACTGTGTACCATAGTTGACAGTACCAACATATACCGTGTACCACAGTTGACAGTACCAACATATATAGTGTACCAGAGTTGATAGTACCAACATATACAGTGTACCACTGTTGACATTACCATCATATACTGTGTACCACAGTTGATAGTACCAACGTATACTGTGTACCACAGTTGACAGTACCAACTTATACTGTGTACCACAGTTGACAGTACTAATATATACTGTGTACCAAAGTTGAGAGTACCAACATATACTGTGTACCACAGTTGACAGTACTAACATATACTGTGTACAACAGTTGACAGTATCCACGTATGTGTACCACAGTTGACAGTATCAACGTATATCTGTACCACATATTGACAGTACCAACATATACTGTGTACCACAGTTGACAGTACCAACGTATACTGTGTACCACAGTTGACAGTACCAACGTATACTGTGTACCACAGTTGACAGTACCAACATATACTGTGTACCACAGTTGACAGTACCAATGTATACTGTGTACCACAGTTGACATTACCAAGGTATACTGTGTACAAACAGTGGACAGTACCAATATATATGTGTACAACATATTGACAGTACCAACATATACTGTGTACCACAGTTGACAGTACCAACATATACTGTGTACCACAGTTGACAGTACCAACATATACTGTGTACCACAGTTGACAGTACCAACGTATACTGTGTACCACAGTTGACAGTACCAACATATACTGTGTACCACAGTTGACAGTACCAACATATACTGTGTACCACAGTTGGCAGTACCAACATATACTGTGTACCACAGTTGAGAGTACCAACATATACTGTGTACCACAGTTGACAGTACCAACATATATTATGTACCACAGTTGACAGTACCAACATATACTGGGTGCCACTGTTCACAGTACCAACATATACTGTGTACCACAGTTGACAATACCAACGTATTCTGTGTACCACAGTTGACAATACCATCATATAGGGTGTACCACAGTTGACAGTACCAACATATACTGTGTACCACATTTGACAGTACCATCATATACTGACTACCACAGTTGAGAGTACCAACGTATAATGTGTACCAGAGTTAACAGTACCAACATATACTGTGTACCACTGTTGACAGTACCAACATATACTGTGTACCAGAGTTGACAGTACCAACATATTCTGTGTACCACAGTTGACAGTACCAACATATACTGTGTATCACAGTTGACAGTACTGACATATACTGTGTACCAGAGTTGACAGTACTGACATATACTGTGTACCAGAGTTGACAGTACCAACATATACTGTGTACCACAGTTGACAGTACCAACGTATACTGTGTACCAATGTTGACAGTACCAACGTATACTGTGGACCACAGTTAACAGTACCAACATATACTGTGTACCACAGTTGACAGTACCAACGTATACTGTGTACCAAGTTGAAAGTACCAACGTATACTGTGTACCACAGTTGACAGTATCAACATATACTGTGTACCACAGTTGACAGTACCAACATATACTGTGTACGACAGTTGACAGTACCAACGTATACTGTGTACCACAGTTGACAGTACCAACATATACTGTGTACCACAGTTGACAGTACCAACATATACTGTTTACCACAGTTGGCAGTACCAACATATACTGTGTACCACATTTGACAGTACCAACATATACAGTGTACCACAGTTGACAGTACCAACATATATTGTGTACCACAGTTGACAGTACTAACGTATACTGTGTACCACAGTTGACAATACCAACATATACTGTGTACCACAGTTGACAGAGAGCATCATATACTGTGTACCACAGTTGACAGTACCAACATATACTGTCTACCACAGTTGACAGTACCAACGTATACTGTGTACGACAGTTGACAGTACCAACATATACTGTGTACCACAGTTGACAGTACCAACATATACTGTGTACCACAGTTGGCAGTACCAACATATACTGTGTACCACATTTGACAGTACCAACATATACAGTGTACCACAGTTGACAGTACCAACATATACTGTGTACCACAGTTGAGAGTACCAACATATACTGTGTACCATACTTGACAGTACCAACGTATACTGCGTACCACAGTTGTCAGTACCAACATATACTGTGTACCACAGTTGACAGTACCAACATATACTGTGTACCATAGTTGACAGTATCAACGTATATGTGTACCACTGTTGTCAGTACTAACATATGCCGTGTACCACAGTTGACAGTACCAACATATACTGTGTACCACAGTTGACAGTACCAACGTATACTGTATACCACTGTTGACAGTACCAACATATACTGTGTACCAGAGTTGACAGTACTAACATATACAGTGTACCACAGTTGACAGTACCAACATATACTGTGTACCACAGTTGACACTACCAACATATACTGGGTACCAGAGTTGACAGTACCAACATATACTGTGTACCACAGTTGACAGTACCAACATATACCGTGTACCACAGTTGACAGTACCAACGTATACTGTGTACCACAGTTGACAGTACCAACATATAATGTGTACCACCGTTGACAGTACCAACATATACTGTGTATCACAGTTAACAGTACCAACATATACCGTGTTACCACAGTTGAGAGTACCAACATATACTGTGTACCATAGTTGACAGTACCAACATATAATGTGTACCACTGTTGACAGTACCAACGTATACTGTGTACCACATTTAACAGTTCCAACATATACTGTGTACCACAGTTATCAGTACCAACGTACACTGTGTATCACTGTTGACAGTACCAACATATACAGTGTACCACAGTTGACAGTACCAACATATACTGTGTACCACAGTTAACAGTACCAACATATACCGGGTACCACAGTTGACAGTACCAACATATACTGTGTACCACAGTTGAAAGTACCAACGTATACTGTGTACCACAGTTGACAGTATCAACATATACTGTGTACCACAGTTGACAGTACCAACATACACTGTGTACGACAGTTGACAGTACCAACGTATACTATGTACCACAGTTGACAGTACCAACATATACTGTGTACCACAGTTGACAGTACCAACATATACTGTGTACCACAGTTGGCAGTACCAACATATACTGTGTACCACATTTGACAGTACCAACATATACAGTGTACCACAGTTGACAGTACCAACATATATTGTGTACCACAGTTGACAGTACTAACGTATACTGTGTACCACAGTTGACAATACCAACATATACTGTGTACCACAGTTGACAGTACCATCATATACTGTGTACCACAATTGACAGTACCAACATATACTGTGTACCACAGTTGACAGTACCAACGTATACTGTGTACCACAGTTGACAGTACCAACATATACTGTGTACCACAGTTGACAGTACCAACGTATACTGTGTACCACAGTTGGCAGTACCAACATATATTGTGTACCACATTTGACAGTACCAACATATACAGTGTACCACAGTTGACAGTACCAACATATACTGTGTACCACAGTTGACAGTACCAACATAAACTGTGTACCATACTTGACAGTACCAACGTATAATGCGTACCACAGTTGACAGTACCAACATATACTGTGTACCACAGTTGACAGTACCAACATATACTGTGTACCATAGTTGACAGTATCAACGTATATGTGTACCACTGTTGACAGTACTAACATATGCCGTGTACCACAGCTGACAGTACCAACATATAGTGTGTACCACAGTTGACAGTACCAACGTATACTGTGTACCACTGTTGACAGTACCAACATATACAGTGTACCACAGTTGACAGTACCAACATATACTTTGTACCACAGTTGACAGTACCAACATATACTGTGAACCATAGTTGTCAGTACCAACATATACTGTGTACCACAGTTGCCAGTAACAACATATACTGTGTACCATAGTTTACAGTACCAACGTATACTGTGTACCACAGTTGACAGTACCAACATATACCGTGTACCACAGTTGACAGTACCAACATATACTGTGTACCAGATTTGACAGTACCAACATATACTGTGTACCACTGTTGACAGTACCAACATATACTATGTACCACAGTTGACAATACCAACGTTTACAGTGTACCAGAGTTAACAGTACCAACATATACTGTGTACCACTGTTGACAGTACCAACATATACTGTGTACCACAGTTGACAGTACCAACGTATACTGTGTACCACAATTGACAGTACCAACATATACAGTGTACCAGAGTTGACAGTACTAATATATAATGTGTACCACAGTTGACAGTACAAACATATACTGTGTACCACAGTTGACAGTACTAACATATACTGTGTACCACAGTTGACAGTATCCACGTATATGTGTACCACATATTGACAGTACCAACATATACTGTGTACCACAGTTGAGAGTACCAACGTATACTGTGTACCACAGTTGACAGTACCAACGTATACTGTGTACCACAGTTGACAGTACCAACATATACTGTGTACCACAGTTGACAGTACCAGCGTATACTGTGTACCAAAGTTGACAGTCTCAACGTATATGTGTACCACATATTGACAGTACCAACATATACTGTGTACCACCGTTGACAGTACCAACGTATACTGTGTACCACAGTTGACAGTACCAACGTATACTGTGTACCACAGTTGACAGTACCAACGTATACTGTGTACCACAGTTGACAGTACCAACATATACAGTGCACCACAGTTGACAGTACCAACATATACTGTGTACCTCAGTTGACAGTACCAACATATACTGTGTACCATAGTTGACAGTACCAACGTATACTGTGTACCACATTTGACAGTACCAACATATACCGTGTACCACAGTTGATAGTACCAATACATACTCTGTACCATAGTTGACATACCAACATATACTGTGTACCATAGTTGACAGTACCAACGTATACTCTGTACCACAATTGAGAGTACCAACATATACCGTGTACCACAGTTGACAGTACCAATATATACTGTGTACCACAGTTGACAATACCATCATATACTGTGTACCACAGTTGACACTACCAACATAAACTGTGTACCAGAGTTGACAGTACCAACATATACTGTGTACCACAGTTGAAAGTACCAACGTATACTCTGTACCACAGTTGACAGTACCAACATATACTGTGTACCACAGTTGACAGTACCAACATATACTGTGTACCACAGTTGACAGTACCAACGTATACTGTGTACCACATTTGACAGTACCAACATACACTGTGTACCACAGTTGACAGTACCAACATATAGTGTGTACCACAGTTGGCAGTACCAACATATACTGTGTACCACAGTTGACAGTACCGACATATGCTGTGTACCACAGTTGACAGTACCAACATATATTGTGTACCACGGTTGACAGTACCAACATATAATGGGTGCCACTGTTCACAGTACCAACATATACTGTGTACCACAGTTGACAATACCAACGTATACTGTGTACCACAGTTGACAGTACCAACATATACTGTGTACCACAGTTGACAGTACCAACATATACTGTGTACCACAGTTGACAGTACCAACATATAATGTGTACCACATTTGACAGTAACAACATATACTGTGTACCACAGTTTAGAGTACCAACATTAACTGTGTATCACAGTTGACAGTACCAACATATACCGTGTACCGCAGTTGAGAGTACCTACATATACTGTGTACCACAGTTGACAGTACCAACATATACTGTGTACCACATTTGACAGTACCAACGTATACTGTGTACCACAGTTGACAGTAGCAACATATACAGTGTACCACAGTTGACAGTACCAACATATACTGTGTACCACAGTTGACAGTACTAACATATACTGTGTACCATAGTTGACAGTACCCACGTATACTGTGTACCATAGTTGACAGTACCAACATATACTGTGTACCACAGTTGACAGTACCAACATATACTGTGTACCATAGTTGACAGTACCAACGTATACTGTGTACCACAGTTGACAGTACCAACATATACCGTCTACCACAGTTGACAGTACCAACATAAACTGTGTACCAGAGTTGACAGTACCAACATATACTGTGTACCACAGTTGACAGTACCAACATATACCGTGTACCACAGTTGACAGTACCAACGTATAATGTGTACCACAGTTGACAGTACCAACATATAATGTGTACCACCGTTGACAGTACCAACATATACTGTGTATCACAGTTGACAGTACCAACATATACCGTGTTACCACAGTTGAGAGTACCAACATATACTGTGTACCACATTTGACAGTACCAACATATAATGTGTACCACTGTTGACAGTACCAACGTATACTGTGTACCACATTTAACAGTTCCAACATATACTGTGTACCACAGTTATCAGTACCAACGTACACTGTGTACCACTGTTGACAGTACCAACATATACAGTGTACCACAGTTGACAGTACCAACATATACTGTGTACCACAGTTAACAGTACCAACATATACCGTGTACCACAGTTGACAGTACCAACATATACGGTGTACCACAGTTGAAAGTACCAACGTATACTGTGTACCACAGTTGACAGTATCAACATATGCTGCGTACCACAGTTGACAGTACCAACATATACTGTGTACGACAGTTGACAGTACCAACGTATACTGTGTACCACAGTTGACAGTACCAACATATAATGTGTACCACAGTTGACAGTACCAACAAATACTGTGTACCACAGTTGGCAGTACCAACATATACTGTGTACCACATTTGACAGTACCAACATATACAGTGTACCACAGTTGACAGTACCAACATATATTGTGTACCACAGTTGACAGTACTAACGTATACTGTGTACCACAGTTGACAATACCAACATATACTGTGTACCACAGTTGACAGTACCATCATATACTGTGTACCACAGTTGACAGTACCAACATATACTGTGTACCACAGTTGACAGTACCAACGTATACTGTGTACCACAGTTGACAGTACCAACATATACTGTGTACCACAGTTTAGAGTACCAACATATACTGTGTACCACAGTTGGCAGTACCAACATATACTGTGTACCACATTTGACAGTACCAACATATACAGTGTACCACAGTTGACAGTACCACATATACTGTGTACCACAGTTGACAGTACCAACATATACTGTGTACCATAGTTGACAGTACCAACGTATACTGCGTACCACAGTTGACAGTACCAACATATACTGTGTACCACAGTTGACAGTACCAGCATATACTGTGTACCATAGTTGACAGTAGCAACGTATATGTGTACCACTGTTGTCATTACTAACATATGCCGTGTACCACAGTTGACAGTACCAACATATACTGTGTACCACAGTTGACAGTACCAACGTATACTGTGTACCACTGTTGACAGTACCAACATATACAGTGTACCACAGTTGACAGTACCAACATATACCGTGTACCACAGTTGACAGTACCAACATATACTGTGTACCAGATTTGAGAGTACCAACATATACTGTGTACCACTTTTGACAGTACCAACATATACTGTGTACCACAGTTGACAGTACCAACGTATACTGTGTACCAGAGTTAACAGTACCAACATATACTGTGTACCACAGTTAACAGTACCAACGTATACTGTGTACCACAATTGACAGTACCAACATATACAGTGTACCAGAGTTGACAGTACTAATATATAATGTGTACCACAGTTGACAGTACAAACATATACTGTGTACCACAGTTGACACTACTAACATATACTGTGTACCACAGTTGACAGTATCCACGTATATGTGTACCACATATTGACAGTACCAACATATACTGTGTACCACAATTGAGAGTACCAACGTATACTGTGTACCACAGTTGACAGTACCAACGTATACTGTGTACCACAGTTGACAGTACCAACGTATACTGTGTACCAAAGTTGACAGTATCAACGTATATGTGTACCACATATTGACAGTACCAACATATACTGTGTACCACCGTTGACAGTACCAACGTATACTGTGTACCACAGTTGACAGTACCAACGTATACTGTGTACCACATTTGACAGTACCAACGTACACTGTGTACCACAGTTGACAGTACCAACATATACAGTGCACCACAGTTGACAGTACCAACATATACTGTGTACCTCAGTTGACAGTACCAACATATACTGTGTACCATAGTTGACAGTACCAACGTATACTGTGTACCACATTTGACAGTACCAACATATACCGTGTACCACAGTTGATAGTACCAATACATACTGTGTACCATAGTTGACAGTACCAACATATACTGTGTACCATAGTTGACAGTACCAACGTATACTCTGTACCACAATTGAGAGTACCAACATATACCGTGTACCACAGTTGACAGTACCAATATATACTGTGTACCACAGTTGACAGTACCAACATATACTGTGTACCACAGTTGACAGTACGAACATATACTGTGTACCAGAGTTGACAGTACCAACATATACTGTGTACCAGAGTTGACAGTACTAACATATACAGTGTACCACAGTTGACAGTACCAACATATACTGTGTACCACAGTTGACAGTACCAACATATACTGGGTACCACAGTTATCAGTACCAACGTACACTGTGTACCACCGTTGACAGTACCAACATATACAGTGTACCACAGTTGACAGTACCAACATATACTGTGTACCACAGTTAACAGTACCAACATATACCGTGTACCACAGTTGACAGTACCAACATATACTGTGTACCATAGTTGAAAGTACCAGCGTATACTGTGTACCACAGTTGATAGTATCAACATATACTGTGTACCACAGTTGACAGTACCAACATATAGTGTGTACGACAGTTGACAGTACCAACGTATACTGTGTACCACAGTTGACAGTACCAACATATACTGTGTACCACAGTTGACAGTACCAACATATACTATGTACCACAGTTGGCAGTACCAACATATACTGTGTACCACATTTGACAGTACCAACATATACAGTGTACCACAGTTGACAGTACCAACATATATTGTGTACCACAGTTGACAGTACTAACGTATACTGTGTACCACAGTTGACAATACCAACATATACTGTGTACCACAGTTGACAGTACCATCATATACTGTATACCACAGTTGACAGTACCAACATATACTGTGTACCACAGTTGACAGTACCAACGTATACTGTGTACCACAGTTGACAGTACCAACATATACTGTGTACCACAGTTGACAGTACCAACATATACAGTGTACCACATTTGACAGTACCAACATATACTGTGTACCACAGTTGACAGTATCAACGTATATGTGTACCACTATTGTCAGTACTAACATATGCCGTGTACCACAGTTGACAGTACCAACATATACTGTGTACCACAGTTGACAGTACCAACGTATACTGTGTACCACTGTTGACAGTACCAACATGTACAGTGTACCACAGTTGACAGTACCAACATATACTGTGTACCAGAGTTGACAGTACTAACATATACAGTGTACCACAGTTGACAGTACCAACATATACTGTGTACCACAGTTGACAGTACCAACATATACTGGGTACCAGAGTTGACAGTACCAACATATACTGTGTACCACAGTTGACAGTACCAACATATACCGTGTACCACAGTTGACAGTACCAACGTATACTGTGTACCACAGTTGACAGTACCAACATATAATGTGTACCACCGTTGGCAGTACCAACATATACTGTGTATCACAGTTGACAGTACCAACATATACCGTGTTACCACAGTTGAGAGTACCAACATATACTGTGTACCACAGTTGACAGTACCAACATATAATGTGTACCACTGTTGACAGTACCAACGTATACTGTGTACCACATTTAACAGTTCCAACATATACTGTGTACCACAGTTATCAGTACCAACGTACACTGTGTACCACTGTTGACAGTACCAACATATACAGTGTACCACAGTTGACAGTACCAACATATACTGTGTACCACCGTTAACAGTACCAACATATACCGTGTACCACAGTTGACAGTACCAACATATACTGTGTACCACAGTTGAAAGTACCAATGTATACTGTGTATCACAGTTGACAGTATCAACATATACTGTGTACCACAGTTGACAGTACCAACATATACTTTGTACGACAGTTGACAGTACCAACGTATACTGTGTACCACAGTTGACAGTACCAACATATACTGTGTACCACAGTTGACAGTACCAACATATACTGTGTACCACAGTTGGCAGTACCAACATATACTGTGTACCACATTTGACAGTACCAACGTATACTGTGTACCACAGTTGACAGTACCAACATATACCGTCTACCACAGTTGACAGTACCAACATAAACTGTGTACCAGAGTTGACAGTACCAACATATACTGTGTACCACAGTTGACAGTACCAACATTTACCGTGTACCACAGTTGACAGTACCAACATATACTGTGTACCACAGTTGACAGTACCAACATATACTGTGTACCATAGTTGACAGTACCAACGTATACGGCGTACCACAGTTGACAGTTCCAACATATACTGTGTACCACAGTTGACAGTACCAACATATACTGTGTACCATAGTTGACAGTATCAACGTATATGTGTACCACTGTTGTCAGTACTAACATATGCCGTGTACCACAGTTGACAGTACCAACATATAGTGTGTACCACAGTTGACAGTACCAACGTATACTGTGTACCACTGTTGACAGTACCAACATATACAGTGTACCACAGTTGACAGTACCAACATATACTGTGTACCACAGTTGACAGTAACAACATATACTGTGTACCATAGATGACAGTACCAACGTATACTGTGTACCACAGTTGACAGTACCAACATATACCGTGTACCACAGTTGACAGTACCAACATATACTGTGTACCAGATTTGACAGTACCAACATATACTGTGTACCACTGCTGACAGTACCAACATATACTGTGTACCACAGTTGACAGTACCAACGTATACTGTGTACCAGAGTTAACAGTGCCAACATATACTGTGTACCACTGTTGACAGTACCAACATATACTGTGTACCACAGTTGACAGTACCAACATATACTGTGTACCACAGTTGACAGTACCAACGTATACTGTGTACCAAAGTTGACAGTATCAACGTATATGTGTACCACATATTGACAGTACCAACATATACTGTGTACCACCGTTGACAGTACCAACGTATACTGTGTACCACAGTTGACAGTACCAACGTATACTGTGTACCACAGTTGACAGTACCAACGTATACTGTGTACCACAGTTGACAGTACAAACATATACAGTGCACCACAGTTGACAGTACCAACATATATAGTGTACCTCAGTTGACAGTACCAACATATACTGTGTACCATAGTTGACAGTACCAACGTATACTGTGTACCACATTTGACAGTACCAACATATACCGTGTACCACAGTTGATAGTACCAATACATACTGTGTACCATAGTTGACAGTACCAACATATACTGTGTACCATAGTTGACAGTACCAACGTATACTCTGTACCACAATTGAGAGTACCAACATATACCGTGTACCACAGTTGACAGTACCAATATATACTGTGTACCACAGTTGACAGTACCAACATATACTGTGTACCACAGTTGACAGTACTAACATATACTGTGTACCAGAGTTGACAGTACCAACATATACTGTGTACCAGAGTTGACAGTACTAACATATACAGTGTACCACAGTTGACAGTACCAACATATACTGTGTACCACAGTTGACAGTACCAACATATACTGGGTACCACAGTTGACAATACCATCATATACTGTGTACCACAGTTGACACTACCAACATAAACTGTGTACCAGAGTTGACAGTACCAACATATACTGTGTACCACAGTTGAAAGTACCAACGTATACTCTGTACCACAGTTGACAGTACCAACATATACTGTGTACCAGAGTTGACAGTACCAACATATACCGTGTACCACAGTTGACAGTACCAACGTATACTGTGTACCACATTTGACAGTACCAACATACACTGTGTACCACAGTTGACAGTACCAACATATAGTGTGTACCACAGTTGGCAGTACCAACATATACTGTGTACCACAGTTGACAGTACCAACATATACTGTGTACCACAGTTGACAGTACCAACATATATTGTGTACCACGGTTGACAGTACCAACATATAATGGGTGCCACTGTTCACAGTACCAACATATACTGTGTACCACAGTTGACAATACCAACGTATACTGTGTACCACAGTTGACAGTACCCACATATACTGGGTACCACATTTGACAATACCAACGTATACTGTGTACCACAGTTGACAGTACCCACATATACTGGGTACCACAGTTGACAGTACCAATATATACTGTGTACCACAGTTAGCAGTACCAACATATACTGTGTACCACAGTTGACAGAACCAACATATACTGTGTACCACAGTTGACAGTACCAACATATACTGGGTGCCACAGTTGACAATACCAACGTATTCTGTGTACCACAGTTGACACTACTAACATATACTGTGTACCACTGTTGACAGTACTAACGTATAATGTGTACCACAGTTAAGAGTACCAACATATACTGTGTACCACAGTTGACAGTACCAACATATACTGTTTACCATATATGACAGTACCAACGTATACTGTGTACCTCAGTTGACAGTACCAACATATACCGTGTACCACAGTTGACAGTGCCAACGTATACTGTGTACCTCAGTTGACAGTGTCAACATATACTGTGTACCACAGTTGACAGTACCAACATATACTGTGTACCAGAGTTGACAGTACCAACATATACTGTGTACCACATTTGACAGTACCAACATATACTGTGTACCACAGTTGACAGTACCAACATATACTGTGTACCATAGTTGACAGTACTAACATATACTGTGTACCACAGTTGACAGTACCAACATATACTTAGTACCATAGTTGACAGATCCAACATATACTGTGTACCTCAGTTGACAGTATCAACATATACTGTGTACCACAGTTGACAGTACCAACATA
Organism: Eledone cirrhosa; assembly: GCA_964016885.1. NCBI lineage: Eukaryota > Metazoa > Mollusca > Cephalopoda > Octopoda > Eledonidae > Eledone > Eledone cirrhosa. The sequence continues at coordinate 44,989,074 of OZ024755.1, forward strand.
TACTGTGTACCACAGTTGAGAGTACCAACATATACTGTATATCACAGTTGACAGTACCAACATATACTGTGTACCACAGTTGAGAGTACCAACCTATACTGTGTACCACAATTGACAGTACCAACATATACTGTGTACCACTGTTGACAGTACCAACGTATACTGTGTACCACAGTTAACAGTACCAACATATACTGTGTACCACAGTTGACAGTACCAACGTATACTGTGTAACACAGTTGACAGTAGCAACATATACAGTGTACAACAGTTCACAGTACCAACATATACCGCATACCACAGTTCACAGTACCAACGTATATTGTGTACCACAGTTGATACTACCAACATATACTGTGTACCACCGTTGACATTACTAACATATACTGTGTATCACAGTTGACAGTACCAACATATACCGTGTTACCACAATTGAGAGTACCAACATATACAGTGTACCAAAGTTGACAGTACCAACATATATTGTGTACCACAGTTATCAGTACCGACGTACACTGTGTACCACTGTTGACAGTACCAACGTATACTGTGTACCACATTTAACAGTACCAACACATATTGTGTACCACAGTTATCAGTACCGACGTACACTGTGTACCACTGTTGACAGTACCAACATATACAGTGTACCACAGTTGACAGTACCAACATATACTGTGTACCATAGTTGACAGTACCAACGTATACTGCGTACCACAGTTGACAGTACCAACATATACTGTGTACCACAGTTGACAGTACCAACATATACTGTGTACCATAGTTGACAGTATCAACGTATATGTGTACCACTGTTATCAGTACTAACATATGCTTTGTACCACAGTTGACAGTACCAACATATACTGTGTACCACAGTTGACACACCAACATGTCCTGTGTACCTCAGTTGACAGTACCAACATATACTGTGTACCACAGTTGACAGTACCAACATATACTGTGTACCACAGTTGACAGTACCAACGTATACTGTGTACCACAGTTGACAGTACCAACGTATACTGTGTACCACAGTTGACAGTACCAACATATACTGTGTACCACAGTTGATAGAACCAACATATACCGTGTACCACAGTTGACAGTACCAACATATACTGTGTACTACAGTTGACAGTACCAACGTATACTGTGTACCACAGTTGACAGTACCCACATATACTGGGTACCACAGTTGACAATACCATCATATACTGTGTACCACAGTAGACACAACCAACATAAACTGTGTACCACAGTTGACAGTACCAATATATACTGTGTACCACAGTTGGCAGTACCAACATATACTGTGTACCACAGTTGGCAGTACCAACATTTACTGTGTACCACAGTTGACAGAACCAACATATACTGTGTACCACAGTTGACAGTACCAACATATACTGGGTGCCACTATTCACAGTACCAACATATACGGTGTACCACAGTTGACAATACCAACATATACTGTGTACCACATTTGACAGTACTAACGTATAATGTGTACCGCAGTTGACAGTACCAACATATACTGTGTACTACAGTTGACAGTACCAACGTATACTGCGTACCACAGTTGACAGTACCAACATATACAGTGTACCACAGTTGACAGTACCTACATATATTGTGTACCACAGTTGACAATACCAACATATAATATGTACCACAGTTGAAAGTACCAACGTATACTTGTACCAGAGTTGACAGTACCAACATATTCTGTGTACCACAATTGACGTTACCATCATATACTGTGTACCACAGTTGACAGTACCAACATATACATTGTACCACAGTTGACAGTACCCACATATACTGGGTACCACAGTTGACAATAGCATCATATAATGTGTACCACAGTTGACACTACCAACATAAACTGTGTACCACAGTTGGTAGTACCAACATATACTGTGTACCACAGTTGACAGTACCAACGTATACTGTGTACCACAGTTGACAGTACCAACATATACTGTGTACCACAGTTGACAGTACCAACATATACTGTGTACCACAGTTGACAGTACCAACGTATACTGTGTACCACAGTTGACAGTACCAACATATACTGTGTACCACAGTTGACAGTACCAACATATACTGTGTACCACAGTTGGCAGTACCAACAAATACTGTGTACCACATTTGACAGTACCAACATATACAGTGTACTACAGTTGACAGTACCAACATATACAGTGTACCACAGTTGACAGTACCAACATATACTGTGTGCCATATTTGAGAGTACCAACGTATACTGCGTACCACAGTTGACAGTACCAACATATACTGTGTACCATAGTTGACAGTATCAACGTATATGTGTACCACTGTTGTCAGTACTAACATATGCCGTGTACCACAGTTGAGAGTACCAACATATACTGTGTACCACAGTTGACAGTACCGACATATACTGTGTACCTCAGTTGACAGTACCAACATATACTGTGTACCACAGTTGATAGTACCAACATATACTGTGTACCACAGTTGACAGTACCAACGTATACTGTGTACCACGGTTGACAGTACCAACATATACTGTGTCCCACAGTTGACAGTACCAACATATACTGTGTACCACAGTTGACAGTACTAACATATACTGTGTACCACACTTGACAGTACCAACATATTCTGTGTACCACAGTTGACAGTACCAACATAGACTGTGTACCACAGTTGACAGTACTAACAGATACTGTGTACCACAGTTGACAGTACCCACATATAATGGGTAGCACAGTTGACAGTACCAATGTATACCGTGTACCACAGTTGACAGTACCAACATATACTGTGTAGCACAGTTTACAGTACCCACATATACTGTGTACCACAGTTGACAGTACCAACATATAATATGTACCACAGTTGAAAGTACCAACGTATACTGTGTACCACTGTTGACAGTACCAACGTATACTGTGTACCACAGTTGACAGTACCAACATATACTATTTACCACAGTTGATAGTACCAACATATACAGTGCACCACAGTTGACAGTACCAACATATACAGTGCACCACAGTTGACAGTACCAACATATACTGTGTACCTCAGTTGACAGTACCAACGTATACTGTGTACCACAGTTGACAGTACCAACGTATACTGTGTACCACATTTGACAGTACCAACGTACACTGTGTACCACAGTTGACAGTACCAACATATACAGTGCACCACAGTTGACAGTACCAACATATACTGTGTACCTCAGTTGACAGTACCAACATATACTGTGTACCATAGTTGACAGTACCAACGTATACTGTGTACCACATTTGACAGTACCAACATATACCGTGTACCACAGTTGATAGTACCAATACATACTGTGTACCATAGTTGACAGTACCAACATATACTGTGTACCATAGTTGACAGTACCAACGTATACTCTGTACCACAATTGAGAGTACCAACATATACCGTGTACCACAGTTGACAGTACCAATATATACTGTGTACCACAGTTGACAGTACCAACATATACTGTGTACCACAGTTGACAGTACGAACATATACTGTGTACCAGAGTTGACAGTACCAACATATACTGTGTACCAGAGTTGACAGTACTAACATATACAGTGTACCACAGTTGACAGTACCAACATATACTGTGTACCACAGTTGACAGTACCAACATATACTGGGTACCACAGTTATCAGTACCAACGTACACTGTGTACCACCGTTGACAGTACCAACATATACAGTGTACCACAGTTGACAGTACCAACATATACTGTGTACCACAGTTAACAGTACCAACATATACCGTGTACCACAGTTGCAGTACCAACATATACTGTGTACCATAGTTGAAAGTACCAGCGTATACTGTGTACCACAGTTGATAGTATCAACATATACTGTGTACCACAGTTGACAGTACCAACATATAGTGTGTACGACAGTTGACAGTACCAACGTATACTGTGTACCACAGTTGACAGTACCAACATATACTATGTACCACAGTTGGCAGTACCAACATATACTGTGTACCACATTTGACAGTACCAACATATACAGTGTACCACAGTTGACAGTACCAACATATATTGTGTACCACAGTTGACAGTACTAACGTATACTGTGTACCACAGTTGACAATACCAACATATACTGTGTACCACAGTTGACAGTACCATCATATACTGTATACCACAGTTGACAGTACCAACATATACTGTGTACCACAGTTGACAGTACCAACGTATACTGTGTACCACAGTTGACAGTACCAACATATACTGTGTACCACAGTTGACAGTACCAACATATACTGTGTACCACAGTTGGCAGTACCAACATATACTGTGTACCACATTTGACAGTACCAACATATACAGTGTACCACATTTGACAGTACCAACATATACTGTGTACCACAGTTGACAGTATCAACGTATATGTGTACCACTATTGTCAGTACTAACATATGCCGTGTACCACAGTTGACAGTACCAACATATACTGTGTACCACAGTTGACAGTACCAACGTATACTGTGTACCACTGTTGACAGTACCAACATATACAGTGTACCACAGTTGACAGTACCAACATATACTGTGTACCAGAGTTGACAGTACTAACATATACAGTGTACCACAGTTGACAGTACCAACATATACTGTGTACCACAGTTGACAGTACCAACATATACTGGGTACCAGAGTTGACAGTACCAACATATACTGTGTACCACAGTTGACAGTACCAACATATACCGTGTACCACAGTTGACAGTACCAACGTATACTGTGTATCACAGTTGACAGTACCAACATATACCGTGTTACCACAGTTGAGAGTACCAACATATACTGTGTACCACAGTTGACAGTACCAACATATAATGTGTACCACTGTTGACAGTACCAACGTATACTGTGTACCACATTTAACAGTTCCAACATATACTGTGTACCACAGTTATCAGTACCAACGTACACTGTGTACCACTGTTGACAGTACCAACATATACAGTGTACCACAGTTGACAGTACCAACATATACTGTGTACCACCGTTAACAGTACCAACATATACCGTGTACCACAGTTGACAGTACCAACATATACTGTGTACCACAGTTGAAAGTACCAATGTATACTGTGTATCACAGTTGACAGTATCAACATATACTGTGTACCACAGTTGACAGTACCAACATATACTTTGTACGACAGTTGACAGTACCAACGTATACTGTGTACCACAGTTGACAGTACCAACATATACTGTGTACCACAGTTGACAGTACCAACATATACTGTGTACCACAGTTGGCAGTACCAACATATACTGTGTACCACATTTGACAGTACCAACGTATACTGTGTACCACAGTTGACAGTACCAACATATACCGTCTACCACAGTTGACAGTACCAACATAAACTGTGTACCAGAGTTGACAGTACCAACATATACTGTGTACCACAGTTGACAGTACCAACATTTACCGTGTACCACAGTTGACAGTACCAACATATACTGTGTACCACAGTTGACAGTACCAACATATACTGTGTACCATAGTTGACAGTACCAACGTATACGGCGTACCACAGTTGACAATTCCAACATATACTGTGTACCACAGTTGACAGTACCAACATATACTGTGTACCATAGTTGACAGTATCAACGTATATGTGTACCACTGTTGTCAGTACTAACATATGCCGTGTACCACAGTTGACAGTACCAACATATAGTGTGTACCACAGTTGACAGTACCAACGTATACTGTGTACCACTGTTGACAGTACCAACATATACAGTGTACCACAGTTGACAGTACCAACATATACTGTGTACCACAGTTGACAGTAACAACATATACTGTGTACCATAGATGACAGTACCAACGTATACTGTGTACCACAGTTGACAGTACCAACATATACCGTGTACCACAGTTGACAGTACCAACATATACTGTGTACCAGATTTGACAGTACCAACATATACTGTGTACCACTGCTGACAGTACCAACATATACTGTGTACCACAGTTGACAGTACCAACGTATACTGTGTACCAGAGTTAACAGTGCCAACATATACTGTGTACCACTGTTGACAGTACCAACATATACTGTGTACCACAGTTGACAGTACCAACATATACTGTGTACCACAGTTGACAGTACCAACGTATACTGTGTACCAAAGTTGACAGTATCAACGTATATGTGTACCACATATTGACAGTACCAACATATACTGTGTACCACCGTTGACAGTACCAACGTATACTGTGTACCACAGTTGACAGTACCAACGTATACTGTGTACCACAGTTGACAGTACCAACGTATACTGTGTACCACAGTTGACAGTACAAACATATACAGTGCACCACAGTTGACAGTACCAACATATATAGTGTACCTCAGTTGACAGTACCAACATATACTGTGTACCATAGTTGACAGTACCAACGTATACTGTGTACCACATTTGACAGTACCAACATATACCGTGTACCACAGTTGATAGTACCAATACATACTGTGTACCATAGTTGACAGTACCAACATATACTGTGTACCATAGTTGACAGTACCAACGTATACTCTGTACCACAATTGAGAGTACCAACATATACCGTGTACCACAGTTGACAGTACCAATATATACTGTGTACCACAGTTGACAGTACCAACATATACTGTGTACCACAGTTGACAGTACTAACATATACTGTGTACCAGAGTTGACAGTACCAACATATACTGTGTACCAGAGTTGACAGTACTAACATATACAGTGTACCACAGTTGACAGTACTAACATATACTGTGTACCACAGTTGACAGTACCAACATATACTGGGTACCACAGTTGACAATACCATCATATACTGTGTACCACAGTTGACACTACCAACATAAACTGTGTACCAGAGTTGACAGTACCAACATATACTGTGTACCACAGTTGAAAGTACCAACGTATACTCTGTACCACAGTTGACAGTACCAACATATACTGTGTACCAGAGTTGACAGTACCAACATATACCGTGTACCACAGTTGACAGTACCAACGTATACTGTGTACCACATTTGACAGTACCAACATACACTGTGTACCACAGTTGACAGTACCAACATATAGTGTGTACCACAGTTGGCAGTACCAACATATACTGTGTACCACAGTTGACAGTACCAACATATACTGTGTACCACAGTTGACAGTACCAACATATATTGTGTACCACGGTTGACAGTACGAACATATAATGGGTGCCACTGTTCACAGTACCAACATATACTGTGTACCACAGTTGACAATACCAACGTATACTGTGTACCACAGTTGACAGTACCCACATATACTGGGTACCACAGTTGACAATACCAACGTATACTGTGTACCACAGTTGACAGTACCCACATATACTGGGTACCACAGTTGACAGTACCAATATATACTGTGTACCACAGTTAGCAGTACCAACATATACTGTGTACCACAGTTGACAGAACCAACATATACTGTGTACCACAGTTGACAGTACCAACATATACTGGGTGCCACAGTTGACAATACCAACGTATTCTGTGTACCACAGTTGACACTACTAACATATACTGTGTACCACTGTTGACAGTACTAACGTATAATGTGTACCAAAGTTAAGAGTACCAACATATACTGTGTACCACAGTTGACAGTACCAACATATACTGTTTACCATATATGACAGTACCAACGTATACTGTGTACCTCAGTTGACAGTACCAACATATACCGTGTACCACAGTTGACAGTGCCAACGTATACTGTGTACCTCAGTTGACAGTGTCAACATATACTGTGTACCACAGTTGACAGTACCAACATATACTGTGTACCAGAGTTGACAGTACCAACATATACTGTGTACCACATTTGACAGTACCAACATATACTGTGTACCACAGTTGACAGTACCAACATATACTGTGTACCATAGTTGACAGTACTAACATATACTGTGTACCACAGTTGACAGTACCAACATATACTTAGTACCATAGTTGACAGTTCCAACATATACTGTGTACCTCAGTTGACAGTATCAACATATACTGTGTACCACAGTTGACAGTACCAACATATACTGTGTACCACAGTTGAGAGTACCAACATATACTGTATATCACAGTTGACAGTACCAACATATACTGTGTACCACAGTTGAGAGTACCAACCTATACTGTGTACCACAATTGACAGTACCAACATATACTGTGTACCACTGTTGACAGTACCAACGTATACTGTGTACCACAGTTAACAGTACCAACATATACTGTGTACCACAGTTGACAGTACCAACGTATACTGTGTAACACAGTTGACAGTAGCAACATATACAGTGTACAACAGTTCACAGTACCAACATATACCGCATACCACAGTTCACAGTACCAACGTATATTGTGTACCACAGTTGATACTACCAACATATACTGTGTACCACCGTTGACATTACTAACATATACTGTGTATCACAGTTGACAGTACCAACATATGCCGTGTTACCACAATTGAGAGTACCAACATATACAGTGTACCACAGTTGACAGTACCAACATATATTGTGTACCACAGTTATCAGTACCGACGTACACTGTGTACCACTGTTGACAGTACCAACGTATACTGTGTACCACATTTAACAGTACCAACACATATTGTGTACCACAGTTATCAGTACCGACGTACACTGTGTACCACTGTTGACAGTACCAACATATACAGTGTACCACAGTTGACAGTACCAACATATACTGTGTACCATAGTTGACAGTACCAACGTATACTGCGTACCACAGTTGACAGTACCAACATATACTGTGTACCACAGTTGACAGTACCAACATATACTGTGTACCATAGTTGACAGTATCAACGTATATGTGTACCACTGTTATCAGTACTAACATATGCTTTGTACCACAGTTGACAGTACCAACATATACTGTGTACCACAGTTGACACACCAACATGTCCTGTGTACCTCAGTTGACAGTACCAACATATACTGTGTACCACAGTTGACAGTACCAACATATACTGTGTACCACAGTTGACAGTACCAACGTATACTGTGTACCACAGTTGACAGTACCAACGTATACTGTGTACCACAGTTGACAGTACCAACATATACTGTGTACCACAGTTGATAGAACCAACATATACCGTGTACCACAGTTGACAGTACCAACATATACTGTGTACTACAGTTGACAGTACCAACGTATACTGTGTACCACAGTTGACAGTACCCACATATACTGGGTACCACAGTTGACAATACCATCATATACTGTGTACCACAGTAGACACAACCAGCATAAACTGTGTACCACAGTTGACAGTACCAATATATACTGTGTACCACAGTTGGCAGTACCAACATATACTGTGTACCACAGTTGGCAGTACCAACATTTACTGTGTACCACAGTTGACAGAACCAACATATACTGTGTACCACAGTTGACAGTACCAACATATACTGGGTGCCACTATTCACAGTACCAACATATACGGTGTACCACAGTTGACAATACCAACATATACTGTGTACCACATTTGACAGTACTAACGTATAATGTGTACCGCAGTTGACAGTACCAACATATACTGTGTACTACAGTTGACAGTACCAACGTATACTGCGTACCACAGTTGACAGTACCAACATATACAGTGTACCACAGTTGACAGTACCTACATATATTGTGTACCACAGTTGACAATACCAACATATAATATGTACCACAGTTGAAAGTACCAACGTATACTTGTACCAGAGTTGACAGTACCAACATATTCTGTGTACCACAATTGACGTTACCATCATATACTGTGTACCACAGTTGACAGTACCAACATATACATTGTACCACAGTTGACAGTACCCACATATACTGGGTACCACAGTTGACAATAGCATCATATAATGTGTACCACAGTTGACACTACCAACATAAACTGTGTACCACAGTTGGTAGTACCAACATATACTGTGTACCACAGTTGACAGTACCAACGTATACTGTGTACCACAGTTGACAGTACCAACATATACTGTGTACCACAGTTGACAGTACCAACATATACTGTGTACCACAGTTGACAGTACCAACGTATACTGTGTACCACAGTTGACAGTACCAACATATACTGTGTACCACAGTTGACAGTACCAACATATACTGTGTACCACAGTTGGCAGTACCAACAAATACTGTGTACCACATTTGACAGTACCAACATATACAGTGTACTACAGTTGACAGTACCAACATATACAGTGTACCACAGTTGACAGTACCAACATATACTGTGTGCCATATTTGAGAGTACCAACGTATACTGCGTACCACAGTTGACAGTACCAACATATACTGTGTACCATAGTTGACAGTATCAACGTATATGTGTACCACTGTTGTCAGTACTAACATATGCCGTGTACCACAGTTGAGAGTACCAACATATACTGTGTACCACAGTTGACAGTACCGACATATACTGTGTACCTCAGTTGACAGTACCAACATATACTGTGTACCACAGTTGATAGTACCAACATATACTGTGTACCACAGTTGACAGTACCAACGTATACTGTGTACCACGGTTGACAGTACCAACATATACTGTGTCCCACAGTTGACAGTACCAACATATACTGTGTACCACAGTTGACAGTACTAACATATACTGTGTACCACAGTTGACAGTACCAACATATTCTGTGTACCACAGTTGACAGTACCAACATAGACTGTGTACCACAGTTGACAGTACTAACAGATACTGTGTACCACAGTTGACAGTACCCACATATAATGGGTAGCACAGTTGACAGTACCAATGTATACCGTGTACCACAGTTGACAGTACCAACATATACTGTGTAGCACAGTTTACAGTACCCACGTATACTGTGTACCACAGTTGACAGTACCAACATATAATATGTACCACAGTTGAAAGTACCAACGTATACTGTGTACCACTGTTGACAGTACCAACGTATACTGTGTACCACAGTTGACAGTACCAACATATACTATGTACCACAGTTGATAGTACCAACATATACCGTGTACCACAGTTGACAGTACCATCATATACTGTGTACTACAGTTGACAGTACCAACATATACTGTGTACCACAGTTGACAGTACCAACATATACTGTGTAACACAGTTGACAGTACCAAAGTATACTGTGTTGCACAGTTGACAGTAACAACATATACTGGGTACCAAAGTTGACAGTACCAACGTATACTGTGTACCACAGTGGACAGTACCCACATATACTGGGTACCACAGTTGACAATACCATCATATACTGTGTACCACAGTAGACACTAACAACATAAACTGTGTACCACAGTTGACAGTACCAATATATACTGTGTACCACAGTTGACAGAACCAACAATTACTGTGTACCACTGTTGACAGTACCAACATATATTGTGTGCCACTGTTCACAGTACCAACATATACGGTGTACCACAGTTGACAATACCAACGTATACTGTGTACCACAGTTGACAGTACCAACATATACTGTGTACCACAGTTGACAGTACCAACGTATACTGTGTACCACAGTTGACAATACCATCATATAGTGTGTAGCACATTTGATAGTACCAACATATACTGTGTACCACAGTTGACAGTACCATCTTATACTGTGTACCACAGTTGACAGTACCAACGTATAATGTGTACCACAGTTGAAAGTACCAACGTATACTGTGAACCACAGTTGACAGTATCAACATATACTGTGTACCACAGTTGACAGTACCAACATAAACTGTGTACCACAGTTGACAGTACCAACGTATACTGTGTACCAGAGTTGACAGTACCAACGTATATGTGTACAACATATTGACAGTACCAACATATACTGTGTACCAGAGTTGACAGTACCAACATATACTGTGTACCTCAGTTGACAGTGTCAACATATACTTTGTACCACAGTTGACAGTACCAACATATACTGTGTACCACAGTTGACAGTACCAACATATACTGTGTACCACATTTGACAGTACCAACATATACTGTGTACCACAGTTGACAGTACCAACATATACCGTAGTACCACATTTGACAGTACCAACATATACTGTGTACCACAGTTGACAGTACCAACATATACTGTGTACCACTGTTGACAGTACCAACGTATACTGTGTACCAAAGTTAACAGTACCAACATATAATGTGTACCACAGTTGATAGAACCAACATATACCGTGTACCACAGTTGACAGTACCAACATATACTGTGTACTACAGTTGACAGTACCAACGTATACTGAGTACCACAGTTGACAGTACTCACATATACTGGGTACCACAGTTGACAATACCATCATATACTGTGTACCACAGTTGACACTACCAACATAAACTGTGTACCACAGTTGGCAGTACCAACATATACTGTGTACCACAGTTGAAAGTACCAACGTATACTGTGTACCACAGTTGACAGTACCAACATATACCGTGTACCACAGTTGACAGTACCAACATATACTGTGAACCACAGTTGACAGTACCAACGTATACTGTGTACCACATTTGACAGTACCAACATATACTGTGTACCATAGTTGACAGTAACACGTATACTGCGTACCACAGTTGACAGTACCAACATATACTGTGTACCAGAGTTGACAGTACCAACATATACTGTGTACCATAGTTGACAGTATCAACGTATATGTGTACCACTGTTGTCAGTACTAACATATGCCGTGTACCACAGTTGACAGTACCAACATATACTGTGTACCACAGTTGACAGTACCGACATATCCTGTGTACCTCAGTTGACAGTACCAACATATACTGTGTACCACAGTTGATAGTACCAACATATACTGTGTACCACAGTTGACAGTACCAATGTATACTGTTTACCACAGTTGACAGTACCAACATATACTGTGTCCGACAGTTGACAGTACCAACATATACTGTGTACCACAGTTGACAGTACTAACATATACTGTGTACCACAGTTGACAGTACCAACATATCCTGTGTACCATAGTTGACAGTACCAACATATACTGTGTACCACAGTTGACAGTACTAACAGATACTGTGTACCAGAGTTGACAGTACCCACATATACTGAGTAGCACAGTTGACAGTACCAATGTATACTGTGTACCACAGTTGACAGTACCAACATATATTGTGTAGCACTGTTGACGGTACCCACATATACTGGGTACCACAGTTGAGAGTACCCACGTATACTGTGTAACACAGTTGACAGTACCAACATATAATATGTACCACAGTTGAAAGTACCAACGTATACTGTGTACCACTGTTGACAGTACCAACATATACTGTGTACCACAGTTGACAGTACCAACATATACTGTGTGCCACTGTTCACAGTACCATCTTATACTGTGTACCACAGTTGACAATACCATCATATAGTGTGTACCACAATTGACAGTACCAACATATACTGTGTACCACAGTTGACAGTACCATCTTATACTGTGTACCACAGTTGACAGTACCAACGTATAATGTGTACCACAGTTGAAAGTACCAACGTATACTGTGTACCACAGTTGACAGTACCAGCATATACTGTGTACCACAGTTGACAGTACCAACATATACTGTGTACCACAGTTGACAGTACAAACATATACTGTGTACCACAGTTGACAGTACCAACATATACCGTAGTACCACATTTGAGAGTACCAACATATACTGTGTACCACAGTTGACAGTACCAACGTATACTGTGTACCACAGTTAACAGTACCAACATATAATGTGTACCACAGTTGACAGTACCAACGTATACTGTGTATCACTGTTGACAGTACCAACATATACTGTGTACCACAGTTGACAGTACCAACATATACTGTGTACCATAGTTGACAGTACCAACGGATACTGTGTACCACATTTGACAGTACCAACATATACTGTGTACCACAGCTGGCAGTACCAACATATACTGTGTACCACAGTTGACAGTACCAACATATACTGTGTACCACAGTTGACAGTACCAACATATACTGTGTACCACAGTTGACAGTACCAACATATATTTTGTACCACAGTTCACAGTACCAACATATACTGTGTACCACAGTTGACAGTACCAACATATACTGTGTACCACAGTTGACAGTACTAACATATACTGTGTACCAGCTTTGACAGTACCAACATATACTGTGTACAAGAGTGACAGTACTAACATATACTGTGTACCACAGTTGACAGTACCAACATATACTGTGTACCACAGTTGACAGTACCAACATATACTGTGTACCACAGTTGACAGTACCCACATATAATGGGTACCACAGTTGACAGTACCCACGTATACTGTGTACCACAGTTGACAGTACCAACATATAATATGTACCACAGTTGAAAGTACCAACATATACTGTGTACCACAGTTGACAGTACCAACATATACTGTGTACCACAATTGATAGTACCAACATATATTGTGTACCATAGTTGACAGTATCAACGTATATGTGTACCACTGTTGTCAGTACTAACATATGCCGTGTACCACAGTTGACAGTACCAACATATACTGTGTACCACAGTTGACAGTACCGACATATCCTGTGTACCTCAGTTGACAGTACCAACATATACTGTGTACCACAATTGATAGTACCAACATATACTGTGTACCACAGTTCACAGTACCAACGTATACTGTTTACCACAGTTGACAGTACCAATATATACTGTGTCCGACAGTTGACAGTACCAATGTATACTGTGTACCACAGTTGACAGTACTAACATATACTGTGTACCACAGTTGACAGTACCAACATATCCTGTGTACCATAGTTGACAGTACCAACATATACTGTGTACCACAGTTGACAGTACTAACAGATACTGTGTACCAGAGTTGACAGTACCCACATATACTGAGTAGCACAGTTGACAGTACCAATGTATACTGTGTACCACATTTGACAGTACCGACATATATTGTGTAGCACAGTTGACAGTACCCACATATACTGGGTACCACAGTTGACAGTACCCACGTATACTGTGTACCACAGTTGACAGTACCAACATATAATATGTACCACAGTTGAAAGTACCAACATATACTGTGTACCACAGTTGACAGTACCAACATATACTGTGTACCACAGTTGACAGTACCAAAGTATACTGTGTTGCACAGTTGACAGTACCCACATATACTGGGTACCACAGTTGACAGTACCAACGTATACTGTGTACCACAGTTGACAGTACCCACATATACTGGGTACCACAGTTGACAATACCATCATATATTGTGTACCACAGTAGACACTACCAACATAAACTGTGTACCACAGTTGACAGTACCAATATATACTGTGTACCACAGTTGGCAGTACCAACATATACTGTGTACCACAGTTGACAGTACCAACATATACTGTGTACCACAGTTGACAGAACCAACAATTACTGTGTACCACAGTTGACAGTACCAACATATACTGTGTGCCACTGTTCACAGTACCACAGTTGACAATACCAACGTATACTGTGTACCACAGTTGACAGTACCAACATATACTGTGTACCACAGTTGACAGTACCAACGTATACTGTGTACCACAGTTGACAATACCATCATATAGTGTGTACCACAGTTGACAGTACCATCTTATACTGTGTACCACAGTTGACAGTACCAACGTATAATGTGTACCACAGTTGAAAGTACCAACGTATACTGTGTACCACAGTTGACAGTACCAGCATATACTGTGTACCACAGTTGACAGTACCAACATACACTGTGTACCACAGTTGACAGTACAAACATATACTGTGTACCACAGTTGACAGTACCAACATATACTGTAGTACCACATTTGAGAGTACCAACATATACTGTGTACCACAGTTGACAGTACCAACATATACTGTGTACCACTGTTGACAGTACCAACGTATACTGTGTACCACAGTTAACAGTACCAACATATAATGTGTACCACAGTTGACAGTACCAACGTATACTGTGTATCACTGTTGACAGTACCAACATATACAGTGTACCAATGTTGACAGTACCAACATATACTGTGTACCACAGTTGACAGTACCAACATATACTGTGTACCATAGTTGACAGTACCAACGGATACTGTGTACCACATTTGACAGTACCAACATATACTGTGTACCACAGCTGGCAGTACCAACATATATTTTGTACCACAGTTGACAGTACCAACATATATTTTGTACCACAGTTCACAGTACCAACATATACTGTGTACCACAGTTGACAGTACCAACATATACTGTGTACCACAGTTGACAGTACTAACATATACTGTGTACCAGATTTGACAGTACCAACATATACTGTGTACCAGAGTGACAGTACTAACATATACTGTGTACCACAGTTGACAGTACCAACATATACTGTGTACCACAGTTGACAGTACCAACATATACTGTGTCCGACAGTTGACAGTACCAATGTATACTGAGTACCACAGTTGACAGTACTAACATATACTGTGTACCACAGTTGACAGTACCAACATATCCTGTGTACCATAGTTGACAGTACCAACATATACTGTGTACCACAGTTGACAGTACTGACAGATACTGTGTACCAGAGTTGACAGTACCCACATATACTGAGTAGCACAGTTGACAGTACCAATGTATACTGTGTACCACATTTGACAGTACCGACATATATTGTGTAGCACAGTTGACAGTACCCACATATACTGTGTACCACAGTTGACAGTACCCACGTATACGGTGTACCACAGTTGACAGTACCAACATATACTGTGTACCACTGTTGACAGTACTAACATATACTGTGTACCAGAGTTGACAGTACCAACATATACTGTGTACCACAGTTGACAGCACCAACATATACTGTGTACCACAGTTGACAATACCAACGTATTCTGTGTACCACAGTTGACAGTACCAACATATACTGTGTACCACTGTTGACAGTACTAACGTATAATGTGTACCACAGTTAAGAGTACCAACATATACTGTGTACCACAGTTGACAGTACCAACGTATACTGTGTACCACTGTTGACAGTACCAACATATACAATGTACCACAGTTGACAGTACCAACATATAATGTGTACCACAGTTGACAGTACCAACATATACTGTGTACCATAGTTGACAGTACCAACTTATACTGTGTACCGCAGTTGACAGTACCAACATATACTGTGTACCATACATGACAGTACCAACGTATACTGTGTACCTCACTTGACAGTACCAACATATACTGTGTACCAGAGTTGACAGTACCAACATATACTGTGTACCACTGTTGACAGTACCAACATATACTGTGTACCACATTTGACAGTACCAACGTATACTGTGTACCAAAGTTGAGAGTACTAATATATACTGTGTACCACAGTTGACAGTACCAACATATACTGTGTACCACAGTTGAAAGTACTAACATATACTGTGTACCACAGGTGACAGTATCCACGTATATGTGTACCACAGTTGACAGTATCAACGTAATGTGTACCACATTTTGACAGTACCAACATATACTGTGTACCACAGCTGACAGTACCAACGTATACTGTGTACCACAGTTGACAGTACCAACGTATACTGTGTACCACAGTTGACATTACCAACATAAACTGTGTACCACAGTTGACAGTACCAACGTATATGTGTACAACATATTGACAGTACCAACATATACTGTGTACCAGAGATGACAGTACCAACATATACTGTGTACCTCAGGTGACAGTGTCAACATATACTTTGTACCACAGTTGACAGTACCAACATATACTGTGTACCACAGTTTACAGTACCAACATATACTGTGTACCACATTTGACAGTACCAACATATACTGTGTACCACAGTTGACAGTACCAACATATACTGTGTACCATAGTTGACAGTACTAACATATACTGTGTACCACAGTTGACAGTACCAACATATACTGTGTACCATAGTTGACAGTTCCAACATATACTGTGTACCTCAGTTGACAGTATCAACATATACTGTGTACCACAGTTGACATTACCAACATATACTGTGTACCACAGTTGAGAGTACCAACTTATACTGTATATCACAGTTGACAGTACCAACATATACCGTGTACCACATTTGAGAGTACCAACATATACTGTGTACCACAATTGACAGTACCAACATATACTGTGTACCATAGTTGACAGTACTAACATATACTGTGTACCACAGTTGACAGTACCAACATATACTGTGTACCATAGTTGACAGTTCCAACATATACTGTGTACCTCAGTTGACAGTATCAACATATACTGTGTACCACAGTTGACATTACCAACATATACTGTGTACCACAGTTGAGAGTACCAACTTATACTGTATATCACAGTTGACAGTACCAACATATACCGTGTACCACATTTGAGAGTACCAACATATACTGTGTACCACAATTGACAGTACCAACATATACTGTGTACCACAGTTGACAGTACCAACATATACTGTGTACCACAGTTGACAGAACCAACAATTACTGTGTACCACAGTTGACAGTACCAACATATACTGTGTGCCACTGTTCACAGTACCACAGTTGACAATACCAACGTATACTGTGTACCACAGTTGACAGTACCAACATATACTGTGTACCACAGTTGACAGTACCAACGTATACTGTGTACCACAGTTGACAATACCATCATATAGTGTGTACCACAGTTGACAGTACCATCTTATACTGTGTACCACAGTTGACAGTACCAACGTATAATGTGTACCACAGTTGAAAGTACCAACGTATACTGTGTACCACAGTTGACAGTACCAGCATATACTGTGTACCACAGTTGACAGTACCAACATACACTGTGTACCACAGTTGACAGTACAAACATATACTGTGTACCACAGTTGACAGTACCAACA
The DNA here is from genome assembly GCA_964016885.1 of Eledone cirrhosa. Taxonomy (NCBI): domain Eukaryota; kingdom Metazoa; phylum Mollusca; class Cephalopoda; order Octopoda; family Eledonidae; genus Eledone; species Eledone cirrhosa. Next base: position 45,008,194 of record OZ024755.1, read on the forward strand.
TATACTGTAGTACCACATTTGAGAGTACCAACATATACTGTGTACCACAGTTGACAGTACCAACATATACTGTGTACCACTGTTGACAGTACCAACGTATACTGTGTACCACAGTTAACAGTACCAACATATAATGTGTACCACAGTTGACAGTACCAACGTATACTGTGTATCACTGTTGACAGTACCAACATATACAGTGTACCAATGTTGACAGTACCAACATATACTGTGTACCACAGTTGACAGTACCAACATATACTGTGTACCATAGTTGACAGTACCAACGGATACTGTGTACCACATTTGACAGTACCAACATATACTGTGTACCACAGCTGGCAGTACCAACATATATTTTGTACCACAGTTGACAGTACCAACATATATTTTGTACCACAGTTCACAGTACCAACATATACTGTGTACCACAGTTGACAGTACCAACATATACTGTGTACCACAGTTGACAGTACTAACATATACTGTGTACCAGATTTGACAGTACCAACATATACTGTGTACCAGAGTGACAGTACTAACATATACTGTGTACCACAGTTGACAGTACCAACATATACTGTGTACCACAGTTGACAGTACCAACATATACTGTGTCCGACAGTTGACAGTACCAATGTATACTGAGTACCACTGTTGACAGTACTAACATATACTGTGTACCACAGTTGACAGTACCAACATATCCTGTGTACCATAGTTGACAGTACCAACATATACTGTGTACCACAGTTGACAGTACTGACAGATACTGTGTACCAGAGTTGACAGTACCCACATATACTGAGTAGCACAGTTGACAGTACCAATGTATACTGTGTACCACATTTGACAGTACCGACATATATTGTGTAGCACAGTTGACAGTACCCACATATACTGTGTACCACAGTTGACAGTACCCACGTATACGGTGTACCACAGTTGACAGTACCAACATATACTGTGTACCACTGTTGACAGTACTAACATATACTGTGTACCAGAGTTGACAGTACCAACATATACTGTGTACCACAGTTGACAGCACCAACATATACTGTGTACCACAGTTGACAATACCAACGTATTCTGTGTACCACAGTTGACAGTACCAACATATACTGTGTACCACTGTTGACAGTACTAACGTATAATGTGTACCACAGTTAAGAGTACCAACATATACTGTGTACCACAGTTGACAGTACCAACGTATACTGTGTACCACTGTTGACAGTACCAACATATACAATGTACCACAGTTGACAGTACCAACATATAATGTGTACCACAGTTGACAGTACCAACATATACTGTGTACCATAGTTGACAGTACCAACTTATACTGTGTACCGCAGTTGACAGTACCAACATATACTGTGTACCATACATGACAGTACCAACGTATACTGTGTACCTCACTTGACAGTACCAACATATACTGTGTACCAGAGTTGACAGTACCAACATATACTGTGTACCACTGTTGACAGTACCAACATATACTGTGTACCACATTTGACAGTACCAACGTATACTGTGTACCAAAGTTGAGAGTACTAATATATACTGTGTACCACAGTTGACAGTACCAACATATACTGTGTACCACAGTTGAAAGTACTAACATATACTGTGTACCACAGGTGACAGTATCCACGTATATGTGTACCACAGTTGACAGTATCAACGTAATGTGTACCACATTTTGACAGTACCAACATATACTGTGTACCACAGCTGACAGTACCAACGTATACTGTGTACCACAGTTGACAGTACCAACGTATACTGTGTACCACAGTTGACATTACCAACATAAACTGTGTACCACAGTTGACAGTACCAACGTATATGTGTACAACATATTGACAGTACCAACATATACTGTGTACCAGAGATGACAGTACCAACATATACTGTGTACCTCAGGTGACAGTGTCAACATATACTTTGTACCACAGTTGACAGTACCAACATATACTGTGTACCACAGTTTACAGTACCAACATATACTGTGTACCACATTTGACAGTACCAACATATACTGTGTACCACAGTTGACAGTACCAACATATACTGTGTACCATAGTTGACAGTACTAACATATACTGTGTACCACAGTTGACAGTACCAACATATACTGTGTACCATAGTTGACAGTTCCAACATATACTGTGTACCTCAGTTGACAGTATCAACATATACTGTGTACCACAGTTGACATTACCAACATATACTGTGTACCACAGTTGAGAGTACCAACTTATACTGTATATCACAGTTGACAGTACCAACATATACCGTGTACCACATTTGAGAGTACCAACATATACTGTGTACCACAATTGACAGTACCAACATATACTGTGTACCACTGTTGACAGTACCAACATATACTGTGTGCCACTGTTCACAGTACCAACATATACGGTGCACCACAGTTGACAATACCAACGTATACTGTGTACCACAGTTGACAGTACCAACATATACTGTGTACCACAGTTGACAGTACCAACATATATTGTGTACCATAGTTGACAGTATCAACGTATATGTGTACCACTGTTGTCAGTACTAACATATGCCGTGTACCACAGTTGACAGTACCAACATATACTGTGTACCACAGTTGACAGTACCGACATATCCTGTGTACCTCAGTTGACAGTACCAACATATACTGTGTACCACAATTGATAGTACCAACATATACTGTGTACCACAGTTCACAGTACCAACGTATACTGTTTACCACAGTTGACAGTACCAATATATACTGTGTCCGACAGTTGACAGTACCAATGTATACTGTGTACCACAGTTGACAGTACTAACATATACTGTGTACCACAGTTGACAGTACCAACATATCCTGTGTACCATAGTTGACAGTACCAACATATACTGTGTACCACAGTTGACAGTACTAACAGATACTGTGTACCAGAGTTGACAGTACCCACATATACTGAGTAGCACAGTTGACAGTACCAATGTATACTGTGTACCACATTTGACAGTACCGACATATATTGTGTAGCACAGTTGACAGTACCCACATATACTGGGTACCACAGTTGACAGTACCCACGTATACTGTGTACCACAGTTGACAGTACCAACATATAATATGTACCACAGTTGAAAGTACCAACATATACTGTGTACCACAGTTGACAGTACCAACATATACTGTGTACCACAGTTGACAGTACCAAAGTATACTGTGTTGCACAGTTGACAGTACCCACATATACTGGGTACCACAGTTGACAGTACCAACGTATACTGTGTACCACAGTTGACAGTACCCACATATACTGGGTACCACAGTTGACAATACCATCATATGTTGTGTACCACAGTAGACACTACCAACATAAACTGTGTACCACAGTTGACAGTACCAATATATACTGTGTCCCACAGTTGGCAGTACCAACATATACTGTGTACCACAGTTGACAGTACCAACATATACTGTGTACCACAGTTGACAGAACCAACAATTACTGTGTACCACAGTTGACAGTACCAACATATACTGTGTGCCACTGTTCACAGTACCACAGTTGACAATACCAACGTATACTGTGTACCACAGTTGACAGTACCAACATATACTGTGTACCACAGTTGACAGTACCAACGTATACTGTGTACCACAGTTGACAATACCATCATATAGTGTGTACCACAGTTGACAGTACCATCTTATACTGTGTACCACAGTTGACAGTACCAACGTATAATGTGTACCACAGTTGAAAGTACCAACGTATACTGTGTACCACAGTTGACAGTACCAGCATATACTGTGTACCACAGTTGACAGTACCAACATACACTGTGTACCACAGTTGACAGTACAAACATATACTGTGTACCACAGTTGACAGTACCAACATATACTGTAGTACCACATTTGAGAGTACCAACATATACTGTGTACCACAGTTGACAGTACCAACATATACTGTGTACCACTGTTGACAGTACCAACGTATACTGTGTACCACAGTTAACAGTACCAACATATAATGTGTACCACAGTTGACAGTACCAACGTATACTGTGTATCACTGTTGACAGTACCAACATATACAGTGTACCAATGTTGACAGTACCAACATATACTGTGTACCACAGTTGACAGTACCAACATATACTGTGTACCATAGTTGACAGTACCAACGGATACTGTGTACCACATTTGACAGTACCAACATATACTGTGTACCACAGCTGGCAGTACCAACATATATTTTGTACCACAGTTGACAGTACCAACATATATTTTGTACCACAGTTCACAGTACCAACATATACTGTGTACCACAGTTGACAGTACCAACATATACTGTGTACCACAGTTGACAGTACTAACATATACTGTGTACCAGATTTGACAGTACCAACATATACTGTGTACCAGAGTGACAGTACTAACATATACTGTGTACCACAGTTGACAGTACCAACATATACTGTGTACCACAGTTGACAGTACCAACATATACTGTGTCCGACAGTTGACAGTACCAATGTATACTGAGTACCACAGTTGACAGTACCAACATATCCTGTGTACCATAGTTGATAGTACCAACATATACTGTGTACCACAGTTGACAGTACTGACAGATACTGTGTACCAGAGTTGACAGTACCCACATATACTGAGTAGCACAGTTGACAGTACCAATGTATACTGTGTACCACATTTGACAGTACCGACATATATTGTGTAGCACAGTTGACAGTACCCACATATACTGGGTACCACAGTTGACAGTACCCACGTATACGGTGTACCACAGTTGACAGTACCAACATATACTGTGTACCACTGTTGACAGTACCCACATATACTGTGTACCACAGTTGACACTAACCACATATACTGTGTACCACAGTTGACAGTACCAACATATACTGTGTACCACAGTTGACAGTACCAACATATACTGTATACCACAGTTGACAGTTCCAACATATATGGTGTACCATTGTTGACACTACCGACATATACTGTGTAGCACAGTTGACAGTACCAACATATACTGTGTACCACAGTTGACAGTACCAACGTAAACTGTGTGCCACAGTTGACAGTACCCACATATACTGGGTACCACAGTTGACAATACCATCATATATTGTGTACCACAGTAGACACTACCAACATAAACTGTGTACCACAGTTGACAGTACCAATATATACTGTGTACCACAGTTGGCAGTACCAACATATACTGTGTACCACAGTTGACAGTACCAACATATACTGTGTACCACATTTGACAGAACCAACAATTACTGTGTACCACAGTTGACAGTACCAACATATACTGTGTGCCACTGTTCACAGTACCACAGTTGACAATACCAACTTATACAGTACCAACATATACTGTGTACCATAGTTGACAGTACCAACTTATACAGTGTACCGCAGTTGACAGTACCAACATATACTGTGTACCATACATGAGAGTACCAACGCATACTGTGTACCTCAGTTGACAGTACCAACATATACTGTGTACCAGAGTTGAGAGTACCAACATATACTGTGTACCACTGTTGACAGTACCAACATATACTGTGTACCACATTTGACAGTACCAACGTATACTGTGTACCACAGTTGAGAGTACTAATATATACTGTGTACCACAGTTGACAGTACCAACATATACTGTGTACCACAGTTGACAGTACTAACATATACTGTGTACCACATGTGACAGTATCCACGTATATGTGTACCAGAGTTGATAGTATCAACGTAATGTGTACCACATATTGACAGTACCAACATATACTGTGTACCACAGCTGACAGTACCAACGTATACTGTGTACCACAGTTGACAGTACCAACGTATACTGTGTACCACAGTTGACAGTACCAACATATACTGTGTACCACAGATGACAGTACCAACGTATACTGTGTACCACATTTGACAGTACCAACGTATACAGTGTACCACAGTGGACAGTACCAACGTATATGTGTACAACATATTGACAGTACCAACATATACTGTGTACCAGAGTTGACAGTACCAACATATACTGTGTACCTCAGTTGACAGTGTCAACATATACTGTGTACCACAGTTGACAGTACCAACATATAGTGTGTACCACAGTTGACAGTACCAACATATACTGTGTACCACATTTGACAGTACCAACGTATACTGTGTACCACTGTTGACAGTACCAACATATACAGTGTACCACAGTTTACAGTACCAACATATACCGTGTACCACAGTTGACAGTTCCAACATATACCGTGTACCACAGTTGACAGTACTAACATATACTGTGTACCACAGTTGTCAGTACCAACGTATACTGTGTACTACAGTTGACAGTACCAACATATACTGTGTACCATAGTTGACAGTATTAACGTATATGTGTACCACTGTTGACAGCACTAACATATGCTGTGTACCACATTTGAGAGTACCAACATATACTGTGTACCGCAGTTGACAGTACCACCCTATACTGTGTACCACAGATGACAGTGCCAACATATACTGTGTACCACAGTTGACAGTACCAATATATACTGTGTACCAGTGTTGACAGTACTAACATATACGGTGTACCACAGTTGACAGTACCAACATATACTGTGTACCACTGTTGACAGTACCCACATATACTGTGTACCACAGTTGACACTAACCACATATACTGTGTACCACAGTTGACAGTACCAACATATACTGTGTACCACAGTTGACAGTACCAACATATACTGTGTACCACAGTTGACAGTTCCAACATATATAGTGTACCACTGTTGACACTACCGACATATACTGTGTAGCAAAGTTGACAGTACCAACATATACTGTGTACCACAGTTGACAGTACCAACGTAAACTGTGTACCACTGTTGACAGTACCAACATATACAGTGTACCACAGTTGACAGTACCAACATATACTGTCTACCACAGTTGACAGTACCAACATATACTGTGTACCACAGTTGACAGTACTAACATATACTGTATACCACAGTTGACAGTACCAACATATACCGTGTACCACAGTTGACAGTACTAACATATACTGTGTACCACAGTTGACACTACCAACGTATACTGTGTATCACTGTTGACAGTACCAACATATACAGTGTACCAATGTTGACAGTACCAACATATACTGTGTACCACAGTTGACAGTACCAACATATACTGTGTACCATAGTTGACAGTACCAACATATACTGTGTACCACAGTTGACAGTACCAACATATACTGTGTAACAGAGTGACAGTACTAACATATACTGTGTACCACAGTTGACAGTACCAACATATACTGTGTACCACAGTTGACAGTACCAACATATACTGTGTAACACAGTTGACAGTACCCACATATAATGGGTACCACAGTTGACAATACCATCATATACAGTGTACCACAGTTGACAGTACCAACATATACTGTGTACCACAGTTGACAGTACCAACATAAACTGTGTACCACAGTTGGCAGTACCAACATATACTGTGCACCACATTTGACAGTACCAACATATACAGTGTACCACAGTTGACAGTACCAACATATATTGTGTACCACAGTTGACAGTACTAACGTATACTGTGTACCACAGTTGACAGTACTAACATATACTGTGTACCAGAGTTGACAGTACCAACATATAATGTGTACCAGAGTTGACAGTACTAACATATACTGTGTACCAGAGTTGACAGTACCAACATATACCGTGTACCACAGTTGACAGTATCAACATATACTGTGTTCCACAGTTGACAATACCAACGTATTCTGTGTACCACAGTTGACAGTACCAACATATACTGTGTACCACTGTTGACAGTACTAACGTATAATGTGTACCACAGTTAAGAGTACCAACATATACTGTGTACCACAGTTGACAGTACCAACGTATACTGTGTACCACTGTTGACAGTACCAACATATACAGTGTACCACAGTTGACAGTACCAACATATAATGTGTACCACATTTGACAGTACCAACATATACTGTGTACCATAGTTGACAGTACCAACTTATACAGTGTACCGCAGTTGACAGTACCAACATATACTGTGTACCAGAGTTGAGAGTACCAACATATACTGTGTACCACTGTTGACAGTACCAACATATACTGTGTACCACATTTGACAGTACCAACGTATACTGTGTACCACAGTTGAGAGTACTAATATATACTGTGTACCACAGTTGACAGTACCAACATATACTGTGTACCACAGTTGACAGTACTAACATATACTGTGTACCACAGGTGACAGTATCCACGTATATGTGTACCACAGTTGATAGTATCAACGTAATGTGTACCACATATTGACAGTACCAACATATACTGTGTACCACAGCTGACAGTACCAACGTATACTGTGTACCACAGTTGACAGTACCAACGTATACTGTGTACCACAGTTGACAGTACCAACATATACTGTGTACCACATTTGACAGTACCAACGTATACAGTGTACCACAGTGGACAGTACCAACGTATATGTGTACAACATATTGACAGTACCAACATATACTGTGTACCAGAGTTGACAGTACCAACATATACTGTGTACCACAGTTGACAGTACCAACATATAGTGTGTACCACAGTTGACAGTACCAACATATACTGTGTACCACATTTGACAGTACCAACGTATACTGTGTACCACTGTTGACAGTACCAACATATACAGTGTACCACAGTTTACAGTACCAACATATACCGTGTACCACAGTTGACAGTACCAACATATACCGTGTACCACAGTTGACAGTACTAACATATACTGTGTACCACAGTTGTCAGTACCAACGTATACTGTGTACTAAAGTTGACCGTACCAACATATACTGTGTACCATAGTTGACAGTATTAACGTATATGTGTACCACTGTTCACAGCACTAACATATGCTGTGTACCACAGTTGAGAGTACCAACATATACTGTGTACCACAGTTGACAGTACCACCCTATACTGTGTACCACAGTTGACAGTGCCAACATATACTGTGTACCACAGTTGACAGTACCAATATATACTGTGTACCAGTGTTGACAGTACTAACATATACGGTGTACCACAGTTGACAGTACCAACATATACTGTGTACCACTGTTGACAGTACCCACATATACTGTGTACCACAGTTGACACTAACCACATATACTGTGTACCACAGTTGACAGTACCAACATATACTGTGTACCACAGTTGACAGTACCAACATATACTGTGTACCACAGTTGACAGTTCCAACATATATGGTGTACCACTGTTGACACTACCGACATATACTGTGTAGCACTGTTGACAGTACCCACATATACTGTGTACCACAGTTGACACTAACCACATATACTGTGTACCACAGTTGACAGTACCAACATATACTGTGTACCACAGTTGACAGTACCAACATATACTGTATACCACAGTTGACAGTTCCAACATATATGGTGTACCATTGTTGACACTACCGACATATACTGTGTAGCACAGTTGACAGTACCAACATATACTGTGTACCACAGTTGACAGTACCAACGTAAACTGTGTGCCACAGTTGACAGTACCCACATATACTGGGTACCACAGTTGACAATACCATCATATATTGTGTACCACAGTAGACACTACCAACATAAACTGTGTACCACAGTTGACAGTACCAATATATACTGTCTACCACAGTTGGCAGTACCAACATATACTGTGTACCACAGTTGACAGTACCAACATATACTGTGTACCACATTTGACAGAACCAACAATTACTGTGTACCACAGTTGACAGTACCAACATATACTGTGTGCCACTGTTCACAGTACCACAGTTGACAATACCAACTTATACAGTACCAACATATACTGTGTACCATAGTTGACAGTACCAACTTATACAGTGTACCGCAGTTGACAGTACCAACATATACTGTGTACCATACATGAGAGTACCAACGCATACTGTGTACCTCAGTTGACAGTACCAACATATACTGTGTACCAGAGTTGAGAGTACCAACATATACTGTGTACCACTGTTGACAGTACCAACATATACTGTGTACCACATTTGACAGTACCAACGTATACTGTGTACCACAGTTGAGAGTACTAATATATACTGTGTACCACAGTTGACAGTACCAACATATACTGTGTACCACAGTTGACAGTACTAACATATACTGTGTACCACATGTGACAGTATCCACGTATATGTGTACCAGAGTTGATAGTATCAACGTAATGTGTACCACATATTGACAGTACCAACATATACTGTGTACCACAGCTGACAGTACCAACGTATACTGTGTACCACAGTTGACAGTACCAACGTATACTGTGTACCACAGTTGACAGTACCAACATATACTGTGTACCACAGATGACAGTACCAACGTATACTGTGTACCACATTTGACAGTACCAACGTATACAGTGTACCACAGTGGACAGTACCAACGTATATGTGTACAACATATTGACAGTACCAACATATACTGTGTACCAGAGTTGACAGTACCAACATATACTGTGTACCTCAGTTGACAGTGTCAACATATACTGTGTACCACAGTTGACAGTACCAACATATAGTGTGTACCACAGTTGACAGTACCAACATATACTGTGTACCACATTTGACAGTACCAACGTATACTGTGTACCACTGTTGACAGTACCAACATATACAGTGTACCACAGTTTACAGTACCAACATATACCGTGTACCACAGTTGACAGTTCCAACATATACCGTGTACCACAGTTGACAGTACTAACATATACTGTGTACCACAGTTGTCAGTACCAACGTATACTGTGTACTACAGTTGACAGTACCAACATATACTGTGTACCATAGTTGACAGTATTAACGTATATGTGTACCACTGTTGACAGCACTAACATATGCTGTGTACCACATTTGAGAGTACCAACATATACTGTGTACCGCAGTTGACAGTACCACCCTATACTGTGTACCACAGATGACAGTGCCAACATATACTGTGTACCACAGTTGACAGTACCAATATATACTGTGTACCAGTGTTGACAGTACTAACATATACGGTGTACCACAGTTGACAGTACCAACATATACTGTGTACCACTGTTGACAGTACCCACATATACTGTGTACCACAGTTGACACTAACCACATATACTGTGTACCACAGTTGACAGTACCAACATATACTGTGTACCACAGTTGACAGTACCAACATATACTGTGTACCACAGTTGACAGTTCCAACATATATAGTGTACCACTGTTGACACTACCGACATATACTGTGTAGCAAAGTTGACAGTACCAACATATACTGTGTACCACAGTTGACAGTACCAACGTAAACTGTGTACCACTGTTGACAGTACCAACATATACAGTGTACCACAGTTGACAGTACCAACATATACTGTCTACCACAGTTGACAGTACCAACATATACTGTGTACCACAGTTGACAGTACTAACATATACTGTATACCACAGTTGACAGTACCAACATATACCGTGTACCACAGTTGACAGTACTAACATATACTGTGTACCACAGTTGACACTACCAACGTATACTGTGTATCACTGTTGACAGTACCAACATATACAGTGTACCAATGTTGACAGTACCAACATATACTGTGTACCACAGTTGACAGTACCAACATATACTGTGTACCATAGTTGACAGTACCAACATATACTGTGTACCACAGTTGACAGTACCAACATATACTGTGTAACAGAGTGACAGTACTAACATATACTGTGCACCACAGTTGACAGTACCAACATATACTGTGTACCACAGTTGACAGTACCAACATATACTGTGTAACACAGTTGACAGTACCCACATATAATGGGTACCACAGTTGACAATACCATCATATACAGTGTACCACAGTTGACAGTACCAACATATACTGTGTACCACAGTTGACAGTACCAACATAAACTGTGTACCACAGTTGGCAGTACCAACATATACTGTGCACCACATTTGACAGTACCAACATATACAGTGTACCACAGTTGACAGTACCAACATATATTGTGTACCACAGTTGACAGTACTAACGTATACTGTGTACCACAGTTGACAGTACTAACATATACTGTGTACCAGAGTTGACAGTACCAACATATAATGTGTACCAGAGTTGACAGTACTAACATATACTGTGTACCAGAGTTGACAGTACCAACATATACCGTGTACCACAGTTGACAGTATCAACATATACTGTGTTCCACAGTTGACAATACCAACGTATTCTGTGTACCACAGTTGACAGTACCAACATATACTGTGTACCACTGTTGACAGTACTAACGTATAATGTGTACCACAGTTAAGAGTACCAACATATACTGTGTACCACAGTTGACAGTACCAACGTATACTGTGTACCACTGTTGACAGTACCAACATATACAGTGTACCACAGTTGACAGTACCAACATATAATGTGTACCACATTTGACAGTACCAACATATACTGTGTACCATAGTTGACAGTACCAACTTATACAGTGTACCGCAGTTGACAGTACCAACATATACTGTGTACCAGAGTTGAGAGTACCAACATATACTGTGTACCACTGTTGACAGTACCAACATATACTGTGTACCACATTTGACAGTACCAACGTATACTGTGTACCACAGTTGAGAGTACTAATATATACTGTGTACCACAGTTGACAGTACCAACATATACTGTGTACCACAGTTGACAGTACTAACATATACTGTGTACCACAGGTGACAGTATCCACGTATATGTGTACCACAGTTGATAGTATCAACGTAATGTGTACCACATATTGACAGTACCAACATATACTGTGTACCACAGCTGACAGTACCAACGTATACTGTGTACCACAGTTGACAGTACCAACGTATACTGTGTACCACAGTTGACAGTACCAACATATACTGTGTACCACATTTGACAGTACCAACGTATACAGTGTACCACAGTGGACAGTACCAACGTATATGTGTACAACATATTGACAGTACCAACATATACTGTGTACCAGAGTTGACAGTACCAACATATACTGTGTACCACAGTTGACAGTACCAACATATAGTGTGTACCACAGTTGACAGTACCAACATATACTGTGTACCACATTTGACAGTACCAACGTATACTGTGTACCACTGTTGACAGTACCAACATATACAGTGTACCACAGTTTACAGTACCAACATATACCGTGTACCACAGTTGACAGTACCAACATATACCGTGTACCACAGTTGACAGTACTAACATATACTGTGTACCACAGTTGTCAGTACCAACGTATACTGTGTACTAAAGTTGACCGTACCAACATATACTGTGTACCATAGTTGACAGTATTAACGTATATGTGTACCACTGTTCACAGCACTAACATATGCTGTGTACCACAGTTGAGAGTACCAACATATACTGTGTACCACAGTTGACAGTACCACCCTATACTGTGTACCACAGTTGACAGTGCCAACATATACTGTGTACCACAGTTGACAGTACCAATATATACTGTGTACCAGTGTTGACAGTACTAACATATACGGTGTACCACAGTTGACAGTACCAACATATACTGTGTACCACTGTTGACAGTACCCACATATACTGTGTACCACAGTTGACACTAACCACATATACTGTGTACCACAGTTGACAGTACCAACATATACTGTGTACCACAGTTGACAGTACCAACATATACTGTGTACCACAGTTGACAGTTCCAACATATATGGTGTACCACTGTTGACACTACCGACATATACTGTGTAGCACAGTTGACAGTACCAACATATACTGTGTACCACAGTTGACAGTACCAACGTAAACTGTGTACCACTGTTGACAGTACCAACATATACAGTGTACCACAGTTGACAGTACCAACATATACTGTCTACCACAGTTGACAGTACCAACATATACTGTGTACCACAGTTGACAGTACTAACATATACTGTATACCACAGTTGGCAGTACCAACATATACCGTGTACCACAGTTGACAGTACCAACATATACTGTGTACCCCAGTTGACAGTACTAACATATACTGTGTACCACATTTGACACTACCAACGTATACTGTGTATCACTGTTGACAGTACCAACATATACAGTGTACCAATGTTGACAGTACCAACATATACTTTGTACCACAGTTCACAGTACCAACATATACTATGTACCACAGTTGACAGTACCAACATATACTGTGTACCACAGTTGACAGTACTAACATATACTGTGTACCAGATTTGACAGTACCAACATATACTATGTACCAGAGTTGACAGTACTAACATATACTGTGTACCACAGTTGACAGTAGCAACATATACTGTGTACCACAGTTGACAGTACCAACATATACTGTGTACCACAGTTGACAGTACCCACATATAATGGGTACCACAGTTGACAATGCCATCATATGCAGTGTACCACAGTTGACACTACCAACATAAATTGTGTTCCAGAGTTGACAGTACCAACATATACTGTGTACCACAGTTGAAAGTACCAACGTATACTGTGTACCACAGTTGACAGTACCAACATATACTGTGTACCACAGTTGACAGTACCAACATATACTGTGTACCACAGTTGACAGTACCAACGTATACTGTGTACCACAGTTGACAGTACCAACATATACTGTGTACCACAGTTGACAGTACCAACATATACTGTGTACCACAGTTGGTAGTACCAACATATACTGTGTACCACATTTGACAGTAGCAACATATACAGTGTACCACAGTTGACAGTACCAACATATATTGTGTACCACAGTTGACAGTACTAACGTATACTGTGTACCACAGTTGACAGTACAAACATACTGTGTACCACAGTTGACAGTACCATCATATACTGCGTACCACAGTTGACAGTACTAACATATACTGTCTACCACGGTTGACAGTACCAACATATAATGTGTACCACAGTTGACAGTACCAACGTATACTGTGTACCATAGTTGACAGTACCAACATATACTGTGTACCACAGTTAACAGTACCGACATATACTGTGTACCACGGTTGACAGTACCAACATATAATGTGTACCACAGTTGACAGTACCAACGTATACTGTGTACCACAGTTGACAGTACCAACATATACTGTGTACCACAGTTGACAGTACCAACATATACTGTGTACCACAGTTGACAGTACCAACGTATACTGTGTACCACAGTTGACAGTACTAACATATACTGTGTACCACAGTTGACAATACCAACATATACTGTGTATCACAGTTGACAGCACCAACATATACTGTGTACCACAGTTGACAGTTCCAACATATATGGTGTACCACTGTTGACCCAACCAACATATACTGTGTAGCACATTTGACAGTACCAACATATACTGTGTACCACAGTTGATAGTACCAACATATACTGTGTACGAGAGTTGACAGTACCAACATATACTGTGTACCATAGTTGACAGAACCAACGTATACTGTGTACCACAGTTGACAGTACCAACATATACTGTGTACCACAGTTGACAGTACCAACATATAGTGTGTACCACAGTTGACAGTACTAACATATACTGTGTACCACAGTTGGCAGTACCAACATATACCGTGTACCACAGTTGACAGTACTAACATATACTGTGTACCACAGTTGGCAGTACCAACATATACCGTGTACCACAGTTGAAAGTACCATCATATACTGTGTACCACAGTTGACAGTACCAACGTATACTATGTACCACAGTTGACAGTACCAACATATACCGTGTACCACAGTTGAGAGTACCAACATATACTGTGTATATTATCACAGTTGACAGTACCAACATATACTCTGAACCACATTTGACTACCAACGTATAATGTGTACCACAGTTGACAGTACCAACAGATATTGTGTACCACAGTTGACAATACCAACGTATTCTGTGTACCACTGTTGACAGTACCAACATATACCGTGTACCACAGTTGAGCGTACCAACATATAATGTGTAACACATTTGACACTACCAACATATACTGTGTACCACAGTTGACAGTACCAACATATACTGTGTACCACAGTTGACAATACCAACATATACTGTGTACCGCAGTTTACAGTACCAACATATACTGTGTACCACAGTTGACAGTTCCAACATATATGGTGTACCACTGTTGACACTACCGACATATACTGTGTAGCACAGTTGACACTACCCACATATACTATGTACCACAGTTGACAGTACCACCCTATACTGTGTACCACAGTTGACAGTGCCAACATATACTGTGTACCACAGTTGAGAGTACCAATATATACTGTGTACCAATGTTGACAGTACTAACATATACGGTGTACCACAGTTGAGAGTACCAACATATACTGTGTACCACTGTTGACAATACCCACATATACTGTGTACCACAGTTGACACTAACCACATATACTGTGTACCACAGTTGACAGTACCAACATATACTGTGTACCACAGTTGACAGTACCAACATATACTGTGTACCACAGTTGACAGTTCCAACATATATGGTGTACCACAGTTGACACTACCGACATATACTGTGTAGCACAGTTGACTGTACCACATATACTGTGTACCACAGTTGACAGTACCAACGTATACTGTGTACCACTGTTGACAGTACCAACATATACAGTGTACCACAGTTGACAGTACCAACATATACTGTCTACCACAGTTGACAGTACCAACATATACTGTGTACCACAGTTGACAGTGCTAACATATACTGTGTACCACAGTTGGCAGTACCAACATATACCGTGTACCACAGTTGACAGTACCAACATATACTGTGTACCACAGTTGACAGTACCAACATATACTGTGTACCACAGTTGACAGTACTAACATATACTGTGTACCACAGTTGACAGTACCAACATATACTGTGTACCATAGTTGACAGTACCAACGAATACTGTGTACCACAGTTGACAGTACCAACATATACTGTGTACCACAGTGGACAGTACCAACATATACCGTATACCACAGTTCACAGTACCAACATATACTGTGTACCGCTGTTGACAGTACCAACATATACTGTGTACCACAGTTGACAGTACCAACATATATTGTGTACCACAGTTGACAGAACCAAGATATACTGTGTACCACAGTTGACAGTACCAACATATACTGTGTACCACAGTTGACAGTACCAACATATACTGTGTACCACAGTTGACAGTACCAACGTGTACAGTGTACCACAGTTGACAGTACCGACATATACTGTGTACCACAGTTGACAGTACCAACATATACTGTGTACCACAGTTGACAGTACCAACATATACTGTGTACACACAGTTGACAGTATCAACGTATACTGTGTACCACAGTTGACAGTACCAACATATACTGTGTACCACAGTTGACAGTACCAACATATACTGTGTACCACGGTTGACAGTACCAACATATAATGTGTACCACAGTTGACAGTACCAACGTATACTGTGTACCACAGTTGAAAGTACCAACATATACTGTGTACCTCAGTTGACAGTACCAACATATACTGTGTACCACAGTTGACAGTACCAACATATACTGGGTACAACAGTTGACAGTACCAAAATATACTGTGTATATTATCACAGTTGACAGTACCAACATATACTGTGTACCACATTTGACTACCAACGTATACTGTGTACTACAGTTGACAGTACCAACATATACTGTGTACCACAGTTGACAATACCAACGTATACTGTGTACCGCAGTTGACAGTACCAACATATACACTGTACCACAGTTGAGCGTACCAACATATACTGTGTACCACAGTTGACAGTACCAACATATACTGTGTACCACAGTTGACAGTACCAACATATACTGTGTACCACAGTTGACAGTACTAACATATACTGTGTACCACAGTTGACAGTACCAACATATACTGTGTACCATAGTTGACAGTACCAACGAATACTGTGTACCACAGTTGACAGTACCAACATATACTGTGTACCACAGTGGACAGTACCAACATATACCGTATACCACAGTTCACAGTACCAACATATACTGTGTACCGCTGTTGACAGTACCAACATATACTGTGTACCACAGTTGACAGTACCAACATATATTGTGTACCACAGTTGACAGAACCAAGATATACTGTGTACCACAGTTGACAGTACCAACATATACTGTGTACCACAGTTGACAGTACCAACATATACTGTGTACCACAGTTGACAGTACCAACGTGTACAGTGTACCACAGTTGACAGTACCGACATATACTGTGTACCACAGTTGACAGTACCAACATATACTGTGTACCACAGTTGACAGTACCAACATATACTGTGTACACACAGTTGACAGTATCAACGTATACTGTGTACCACAGTTGACAGTACCAACATATACTGTGTACCACAGTTGACAGTACCAACATATACTGTGTACCACGGTTGACAGTACCAACATATAATGTGTACCACAGTTGACAGTACCAACGTATACTGTGTACCACAGTTGAAAGTACCAACATATACTGTGTACCTCAGTTGACAGCACCAACATGTACTGTGTACCACAGTTGACAGTACCAACATATACTGGGTACAACAGTTGACAGTACCAAAATATACTGTGTATATTATCACAGTTGACAGTACCAACATATACTGTGTACCACATTTGACTACCAACGTATACTGTGTACTACAGTTGACAGTACCAACATATACTGTGTACCACAGTTGACAATACCAACGTATACTGTGTACCGCAGTTGACAGTACCAACATATACACTGTACCACAGTTGAGCGTACCAACATATACTGTGTACCACAGTTGACAGTACCAACATATACTGTGTACCACAGTTGACAGTACCAACATATACTATATAGCACAGTTGACTGCACCAACATATACTGTGTACCACTGTTGACAGTACCAACATATACTGTGTACCACAGTTGACAGTACCAACGTATATTGTGTACCACAGTTGACAGTACCAACATATACTGTGTACCACAGTTGCCAGTTCCAACACATATGGTGTACAACTGTTGACACTACCGACATATACTGTGTAGCACAGTTGACAGTACCAACGTATACTGTGTCCCACTGTTGACAATACCAACACATACAGTGTACCACAGTTGACAGTACCAACATATAGTGTGTGCCACAGTTGACAGTACCAACATATACTGTGTACCATAGTTGACAGTACCAACGTATACTGTGTACCACATTTGACAGTACCAACATATACTGGGTACCACATTTGACAGTACCAACATATACTGTGTACCACATTTGACAGTACCAACATATACTGTGTACCATAGTTGACAGTACCAACGTATACTGTGTACCACAGTTGACAGTACCAACATATACTGTGTACCACATTTGACAATACCAATGTATACTGTGTACCGCAGTTGACAGTACCAACATATACCGTGTACCACAGTTGAGCGTACCAACATATACTGTGTACCACAGTTGACAGTACCAACATATACTGTGTACCACAGTTGACAGTACCAACATATACTGTGTATCACAGTTGACAGTACCAACATATACTGTGTACCACAGTTGACAGTTCCAACATATATGGTGTACCACTCTTGACACTACCGACATATACTGTGTAGCACATTTGACCGTACCAACGTATACTGTGTACCACTGTTGACAGTACCAACATAAACAGTGTACCAAAGTTTACAGTACCAACATATACCGTGTGCCACAGTTGACAGTACCAACATATACCGTGTACCACAGTTGACAGTACTAACATATACTGTGTACCAGAGTTGTCAGTACCAACGTATACTGTGTACCACAGTTGACAGTACCAACATATACTGTGTACCATAGTTGACAGTATTAACGTATATGTGTACCACTGTTGACAGTACCAATATATACTGTGTACCACAGTTGACAGTACCAATATATACTGTGTAGCAGTGTTGACAGTACTAACATATACGGTGTACCACAGTTGACAGTACCAACGTATACTGTGTACCACTGTTGACAGTACCCACATATACTGTGTACCACAGTTGACACTAACCACATATACTGTGTACCACAGTTGACAGTACCAACATATACTGTGTACCACAGTTGACAGTACCACCCTATACTGTGTACCACAGTTGACAGTGCCAACATATACTGTGTAGCACAGTTGACAGTACCAATATATACTGTGTACCACTGTTGACAGTACTAACATATACGGTGTACCACAGTTGACAGTACCAACATATACTGTGTACCACTGTTGATAGTACCCACATATACTGTGTACCACAGTTGACACTAACCACATATACTGTGTACCACAGTTGACAGTACCAACATATACTGTGTACCACAGTTGACAGTACCAACATATACTGTGTTCCACAGTTGACAGTTCCAACATATATGGTGTACCACTGTTGACACTACCGACATATACTGTGTAGCACAGTTGACAGTACCAACATATACTGTGTACCACATTTGACAGTACCAACGTAAACTGTGTACCACTGTTGACAGTACCAACATATACAGTGTACCACAGTTGACAGTACCAACATATACTGTCTACCACAGTTGACAGTACCAACATATACTGTGTACCACAGTTGACAGTACTAACATATACTGTATACCACAGTTGGCAGTACCAACATATACCGTGTACCACAGTTGACAGTACCAACATATACTGTGTACCACAGTTGACAGTACTAACATATACAGTGTACCACAGTTGACAGTACCAACGTATACTCTGTATCACTGTTGACAGTACCAACATATACAGTGTACCAATGTTGAAAGTACCAACATATACTGTGTACCACAGTTGACAGTACCAACATATACTGTGTACCATAGTTGACAGTACCAACGGATACTGTGTACCACATTTGACAGTACCAACATATACTCTGTACCACAGCTGGCAGTACCAACATATACTGTGTACCACAGTTGACAGAACCAACATATACTGTGTACCACAGTTGACAGTACCAACATATACTGTGTACCACAGTTGACAGTACCAACATATACTTTGTACCACAGTTTACAGTACCAACATATACTGTGTACCACAGTTGACAGTACCAACATATACTGTGTACCACAGTTGACAGTACTAACATATACTGTGAACTAGATTTGACAGTACCAACATATACTGTGTACCAGAGTGACAGTACTAACATATACTGTGTACCACAGTTGACAGTACCAACATATACTGTGTACCACATTTGACAGTACCAACATATACTGTGTACCACATTTGACAGTACCAACATATAATGGGTACCACAGTTGACAATACCATCATATACAGTTTACCACAGATGACAGTACCAACATATACTGTGTACCACAGTTCACAGTACCAACATATACTGTGTACCACAGTTGGCAGTACCAACATATACTGTGTACCACATTTGACAGTACCAACATATACAGCGTACCACAGTTGACAGTACCAACATATATTGTGTACCACAGTTGACAGTACTAACGTATACTGTGTACCACAGTTGACAGTACAAACATATACTGTGTACCACAGTTGACAGTACCATCATATACTGTGTACCACAGTTGACAGTACTAACATATACTGTGTACCAGAGTTGACAGTACCAACGTATACTGTGTACCAGAGTTGACAGTACTAACATATACTGTGTACCAGAGTTGACAGTACCAACATATACTGTGTACCACAGTTGACAGCACCAACATATACTGTGTACCACAGTTGACAATACCAACGTATTCTGTGTACCACAGTTGACAGTACCAACATATACTGTGTACCACTGTTGACAGTACTAACGTATAATGAGTACCACAGTTAAAAGTACCAACATATACTGTGTACCACAGTTGACAGTACCAACGTATACTGTGTACCACTGTTGACAGTACCAACATATACAGTGTACCACAGTTGACAGTACCAACATATAATGTGTACCACAGTTGACAGTACCAACATATAATGTGTACCATAGTTGACAGCACCAACATATACTGTGTACCATACATGACAGTACCAACGTATACTGTGTACCTCAGTTGACAGTACCAACATATACTGTGTACCAGAGTTGAGAGTACCAACATATACTGTGTACCACTGTTGACAGTACCAACATATACTGTGTACCACATTTGACAGTATCAACGTAATGTGTACCACATATTGACAGTACCAACATATACTGTGTACCACAGCTGACAGTACCAACGTATACTGTGTACCACAGTTGACAGTACCAACGTATACTGTGTACCACAGTTAACAGTACCAACATATACTGTGTACCACAGTTGACAGTACCAACGTATACTGTGTACCACAGTTGACAGTACCAACGTATACAGTGTACCACCGTGGACAGTACCAACGTATATGTGTACAACATATTGACAGTACCAACATATACTGTGTACCAGAGTTGACAGTACCAACATATACTGTGTACCTCAGTTGACAGTGTCAACATATACTGTGTACCACAGTTGACAGTACCAACATATACTGTGTACCACAGTTGACAGTACCAACATATACTGTGTAGCACATTTAACAGTACCAACATATACTGTGTACCACAGTTGACAGTACCAACATATATAGTGTACCATAGTTGACAGTACTAACATATACTGTGTACCACAGTTAACAGTACCAACATATACTGTGTACCATAGTTGACAGTTCCCACCTATACTGTGTACCTCAGTTGACAGTATCAACATATACTGTGTACCACAGTTGACAGTACCAACATATACTGTGTACCACAGTTGAGAGTACCAACATATACTGTATATCACAGTTGACAGTACCAACATATACCGTGTACCACAGTTGAGAGTACCAACATATACTGTGTACCACAATTGACAGTACCAACATATACTGTGTACCACTGTTGACAGTACCAACGTATACTGTGTACCACAGTTAACAGTACCAACATATACTGTGTACCACAGTTGACAGTACCAACATCTACTGTGTATCACAGTTGACAGTACCAACATATACCGTGTTACTACAATTGAGAGTACCAACATATACTGTGTACCACAGTTGTCAGTACCAACGTATACTGTGTACCACAGTTGACAGTATCAACATATACTGTGTACCATAGTTGACAGTATTAACGTATATGTGTACCACTGTTGACAGCACTAACATATGCTGTGTACCACAGTTGAGAGTACCAACATATACTGTGTACCACAGTTGACAGTACCAATATATACTGTGTACCAGTGTTGACAGTACTAACATATACGGTGTACCACAGTTGACAGTACCAACATATACTGTGTACTACTGTTGACAGTACCCACATATACTCTGTACCACAGTTGACACTAACCACATATACTGTGTACCACAGTTGACAGTACCAACATATACTGTGTACCACAGTTGACAGTACTAACATATACTGTGTACCACAGTTGACAGTACCAACGTATACTGTGTACCACAGTTGACAGTACCAACATATACTGTGTACCATAGTTGACAGTATCAACGTATATGTGTACCACTGTTGACAGCACTAACATATGCTGTGTACCACAGTTGACAGTACCAACATATACTGTGTACCACAGTTGACAGTACCAACATATACTGTGTACCACAGTTGACAGTACCAACATATACTGTGTACCACATTTGACAGTACCAACATATACTGTGTACCACAGTTGACAATACCAACATATACTGTGTATCACAGTTGACAGCACCAACATATACTGTGTACCACAGTTTACAGTTCCAACATATATGGTGTACCACTGTTGACCCTACCGACATATACTGTGTAGCACAGTTGACAGTACCAACATATACTGTGTACCACAGTTGACAGTACCAACGTATACTGTGTACCACTGTTGACAGTACCAACATATACAGTGTAGCACAGTTTACAGTATTAACGTATATGTGTACCACTGTTGACAGCACTAACATATGCTGTGTACCACAGTTGACAGTACCAACATATACTGTGTACCACAGTTGACAGTACCGACGTATACTGGGTACCACAGTTCACAGTACCAACATATACTGTGTACCATAGTTGACAGTATCAACGTATATGTGTACCACTGTTGACAGCATTAACATATGCTGTGTACCACAGTTGACTGTACCAACATATACTGTGTACCACAGTTGACAGTACCAACATATACTGTGTACCACAGTTGACAGTACCAACATATACTGTGTACCACAGTTGACAGTACCAACATATACTGTGTACCACAGTTGACAGTACCAACGTATACTGTGTACCACAGTTGACAGTACCAACATATACTGGGTACCACAGTTGACAGTACCAAAATATACTGTGTATATTATCACAGTTGACAGTACCAACATATACTCTGTACCACATTTGACTACCAACGTATACTGTGAACCACAGTTGACAGTACCAACATATACTGTGTACCACAGTTGACAATACCAACGTATACTGTTTACCGCAGTTGACAGTACCAACATATACAGTGTACCACAGTTGAGCGTACCAACATATACTGTGTACCACAGCTGACAGTACCAACATATACTGTGTACCACAGTTGACAGTACCAACGTATACTGTGTACGACAGTTGACAGTACCAACGTATACTGTGTACCACAGTTGACAATACCAACATATACTGTGTACCACAGTTGACAGTACCAACATATACTGTGTACCACAGTTGACAGTTCCAACATATATGGTGTACCACTGTTGACACTACCGACATATACTGTGTAGCACAGTTGACAGTACCAACATATACTGTGTACCTCAGTTGACAGTACCAACGTATACTGTGTACCACTGTTGACAGTACCAACATATACAGTGTACCAGAGTTGACAGTACCAACATATACTGTGTACCACAGTTGACAGTACCAACATATACTGTGTACCATAGTTGACAGTACCAACGTATACTGTGTACCACAGTTGACAGTACCAACATATACTGGGTACCACAGTTGACAGTACCAACATATACTGTGTACCACTGTTGACTACCAACATATACTGTGTACCACAGTTGACAGTACCAACGTATACTGTGTACCACAGTTGACAGTACCACCGTATATATAATTATATATAACTAGTATTACTGTTATATATATAACTTGGATTACTGTTATATATATAACTAGTATTACTGTTATATATATATAACTTGGATTACAGTTATATATATATAACTAGGATTACTGTTATATATATATAACTTGGATTACAATTATATATATATAACTAGTATTACTGTTATATATATATAACTTGGATTACAGTTATATATATATAACTAGGATTACAATTATATATAAATCTAGTATTACTGTTATATATATATAACTAGTATTACTGTTATATATATAACTAGTATTACTGTTATATATATATAACTAGGATTACAGTTATATATATATAACTAGGATTACAATTATATATAAAACTAGTATTACTGTTATATATATGTAACTAGTATTACTGTTATATATATAACTAGTATTACCGTTATATATATATAACTTGGATTACAGTTATATATATAACTAGTATTACTGTTATATATATATAACTTGGATTACATTTATATATATATAACTAGGATTACAATTATATATAAAACTAGTATTACTGTTATATATATATAACTAGTATTACTGTTATATATATAACTAGTATTACTGTTATATATAACTAGGATTACAGTTATATATATATAACTAGTATTACTGTTATATATATAACTAGGATTACAGTTATATATATAACTAGGATTACTGTTGTATATATATAACTAGGATTACAGTTATATATACAACTAGGATTACTGTTATATATATATAACTAGTATTACTGTTATATATATATAAGTAGGATCATGGTTATATATAACTAGGATTACTGTTATATATATATATAATTAGGATTACAATTATATATATAACTTGGATTACTGTTATATATATAACTAGTATTACTGCTATATATATATAACTAGGATTACCGTTGTATATAACTAGGATTGCTGTTATATATATATATAACTAGGATAACCCTTATATATATAACTAGGATTACTGTTATATATATATAACTAGGATTACTGATATATATATAACAAGATTAATAGCTTGTTATGTCCATCTGGATGAATTTACGATTTGTCTTATCATCTATATTCTTATACCATTCAATGACTTCGTTTGTATCTTTCCACACGCTCAATTTAGACCTCAAATTCAGAGCAGGTAGAATTCTATCAATAATGTTTTACTGATTACTCCAATATCTGATTTGGATGGAGCAATCAGTCTAACTGGCAGGTCTTCCTCGAAGTTTCTTTTGTGATCTTTTAAGTTGATTCGCGGCTGCCTAGGTATAAGTGTTCTTAATTTGGTAAGGATGAGGACGTACTGTTGAACTTGATTCACTACCTCTGAAATATGTATAACAAAATTTATTTGATCACAAGAATATCTATTTTGTTAATATTTGAATTAATATTTATATATATATATATATATATATTCAGGTTTGAGGTTCACCACTGTATAGAGCTGGTCTATTCCGTATGGTCAATCGTAATGCAATAATATAGAGAGTACTCAACGTAAGGCAGTTCAACCGTCTTTGTTTTTGTAGTTGATGGTGCTATTACGGAGTTAAATATTATAATTAAATGACAGGAAGCTGGATTTGTGTAAATCCTTGAAAGGTTTATTATACTATGATCATTTCAATGACCGGGTTCCGTACGAATCCGGTGATATCATCAGGTATTCGAAATATAATACGTGAATGTAATAGATAAAATCCATGGGGCTTAAAATCGAAGACCCGAGGGCGACCGCTATTCTGTTCCTTCAACCTCAGTCGGTCGCCCTGGAGTGACGTGGCTAAAGTTTATAGTAGTAACCGGTCAGATAAACGAAAACAGGAAGGGATGGGAACATAAGTTAGCGTCAATCTCATGACACAAGGTAAAAGAAAGAAAGAAGGGAAGGAGAGAGAAGAAGGGGAAGAAAGAAGAAGAGAAGCCAGGGTTAATGTCAGCTAAAAGAAGAAAGGCAACTACTACCGGTCAGATATAGGCAAGCAAGAGGGGAGAAGAGAAGGAAGAGAAGAGAGAAGTAGAAAAGTAAGGGTTGATGGCTACAAGAAGGAAGATAGAAAGAAAGAGGAAGAAAGGTCGACATTAATGTCAGGCCAGGAGTGGCGCGATAAAATGTTCGCAGGGACCCGCATCTTAGCAGAGGTGAATATATTGGGAGTCAGTGTGTTACAGTGTTTAGACTTCTAGGATGAAGTTAAAAAAATTAATAATCAATATTCAATATTAAAGAGGTTAGAAAATTTAAAGTTCAACAGTTTAACATTTTATTATATAATAGTTCCGATTTCTTCTGTAATTTAAAGGTACTATGTGGCGGTTAAAACACCGGCCGCGCCCCGGGCTCCATGGCGAATTAAGCTACGCCGAGTATTTTCATTTACCGAAAGAAGGGGAAATTTATTTTTCCAAGCACTCCAGGTGAGCTCGTGCGCCAGGGAGCTGGTCGCGCCGCCATTAAAACCCACCCAAGAGTCCGACAGAAAGTTGGAACTTTAAAATTTTGCTTAGAGAAGTAGAAGAGTAATGGTTGATGGCTACAAGAAGGAAGATAGAAAGAGAGAGGAAGGAAGGTCGATATTAATGTCACACCACAGTCGGGCCAGGAGTGGTGCGAGAAAATTTTCACAGGGACCCGCATCTTAGCAGAGGTGAATATATTGGGGGTCAGTGTGTTACAATGTTTAGACTTCTAGGATGAAGTTAAAAAATTAATAATCAATATTCAATATTAAAGAGGTTAGAAAATTTAAAGTTCAACAGTTTAACATTTTATTATATAATAGTTCCGATTTGTTCTGTAATTTAAAGGTACTATGTGGCGGTTAAAACACCGGCCGCACCCCGGGCCCCATGGCGAATTAAGCCACGCCGAGTATTTTCATTTACCGAAAGAAGGGGAAATTTATTTTTCCAAGCACTCCAGGTCAGCTCGTGCGCCAGGGAGCTGGTCGCGCCGCCATTAAAACCCACCCAACAGTCCGACAGAAAGTTGGAACTTTAGAATTTTGCTTAACTCTATCGGATGAAGTTGAAAGAATTCAGAATAACATTATAAAACTAAGGAGTAAGAAGATTGAGAATTGAACAAACAGAAAATTGAAGATTAAACATTCAAATAACTTCTATGAGGTTTTGGGTTGCGGGGTTTAATTTATCTTTCGGTAAATGAAAATACTCGGCGTAGCTTAATTCGCCATGGGGCCCGGGGCGCGGCCGGTGTTTTAACCGCCACATAGTACCTTTAAATTACAGAAGAAATCGGAACTATTATATAATAAAATGTTAAACTGTTGAACTTTAAATTTTCTAACCTCTTTAATATTGAATATTGATTATTAATTTTTTTAACTTCATCCTAGAAGTCTAAACACTGTAACACACTGACTCCCAATATATTCATCTCTGCTAAGATGCGGGTCCCTGTGAACATTTTATCGCGCCACTCCTGGCCTGACCGTGGTCTGACATTAATATCGACCTGTCTTCTTTCTTTCTATCTTCCTTCTTGTAGCCATCAACCCTTACTTTTCTACTTCTCTCTTCTCTTCCTTCTCTTCTCCCCTCTTGCTTGCCTTTCTTCTTTTAGCTGACATTAACCCTGGCTTCTCTTCTTCTTTCTTCCCCCTTCTTCTCTCTCCTTCCTTTCTTTCTTTCTTTTACCTTGTGCCATGAGATTGACGTTAACTTATGTTCCCATCCCTTTCTGTTTTCGTTTATCTGACCGGTTACTACTATAAACTTTAGCCACGTCACTCCAGGGCGACCGGCTGAGGTTGAAGGAACAGAATAGCGGTCGCCCTCGGGTCCTCGATTTTCAGCCCCATGGATTTTATCTATTACATTCACGTATTATATTTCGAATACCTGATGATATCACCGGATTCATACGGAACCCGGTCATTGAAATGATCATAGTATAATAAACCTTTCAAGGATTTACACAAATCCAGCCTCCTGTCATTTCATTATAATATTATATATATATATATATATATATATATATATATATATATATATTATTAAAATAACAGATTAAAGTTTAAGCAAAGAATCGCTGCTTTCACCCTTAACGGGATCTTCTGAAAATTTTTTTAATAGAAATACTATTAAAATTTCTTACTCTACGACTCCTAACCTTGCACATAACATCACAGCTTCAAATTTAGCTAAACTACCTAGCCGTAGGAACACGTGCAACCCTGTAGTTAGTACTAACTGTAATTGTAGGAATCGGGTTGATTGCCCCCTATCCAGGAAATGCCTCTCTAGTAACATTGTCTACAAATGTAAGGTTGTAACACCCACGTCCCGTAGAGCCTACATAGGGTTAACTGCCAATAGATTCAAGCAGCGTCTTTACATGCATACCCATTCTAAGAAGGAATATGACGTCACTTTCAGCTTATATCTGGAGTCTAAAAGACAACCACACCCAATATAAGTTACACTGGGAGGTCCTAGCTAGGGCTAGATCGTATAACGGAAATAAAAGACCATGTGACCTCTGCGCCGCTGAGGCCCTGGAAATACTCTACGCCACAGACCTCATCTTAAACAAAAAATCTGAGGCAATTTCGGCTTGTAAACATAAATTGCACAAAACTTTCCTGTATTACAGCTCCACGTTATACCCTAACGGATAGTACGATCTATACGTGGATATTTTACGTCTCGATGTGGGAGCTAAGTATATGTTTTGTTTATACCTTTACTTATTTGCATAGGTAAGTATATATTATCCGTATGTTTTGTGAAGGTACGTATACCTTCTCGTACGTATATTTGATTGTTATGGCGTATAATTTTTTCATATATTCTGGTACATATGGTTCGGCTATGTCTATACGCGAGTTTTGCGTCTGTGTGAGTATGCAGGTTCGTACGTATGTAGGCCGTGTGTATATGTGTACTTCATGTTTTGGTTGACTTACGTCTCCGAACATTCGTGTATTTACATGTAGGTATGTGTGTGCGCTTGTTATATACGTATTTATTTATTTATATACGTTTATATAATTATTTATTTATTTGTATACACGCTTACACACACGCACATATTTATATGTGCGTGGTTTTGTTTACCTATGGTAAGTTTTTGCGTATGCTTGTGTATGCACGTATTTGTTTGCGTGTATGTATTTATTTATTTCTATTACTTCTGTATTGTATTTATTTACTTTGTTCTTAACTCTGTAGCGGAGATTCATTCGGTCTCCTAGTTAGAATTTTAGTCTACGACTTCTGCTATACCATTTACGTGGTTTTGTCTTGGCGTGCTCTTGTTCCCCACGCTCCACATATGACGTATTATCTTCGTTTTTTCGTTCATTGCCAGAGAACGTCTCTATGCACCACCTAAGAGAACATTAGTCTACGACCTCTTTTATACCATAAACGTGGTTCTGTCTTTGCGCGTAATTGTTTTTCACCGCTCCTATTAATGACGTATTATTCGTTTTTTCCCGTTCTTAGCCAGCGAACGTTTCCATGAACCAAAGTATCGTCTTCCTGTCTTCCTCCGGTTGCAACGTTTTTTGAAATATCCAGTTCTGCGTTTACAGATTGACTTTGTTAGTTTCAGAAGATCCCGTTAAGGGTGAAAGCAGTGATTCTTTGCTTAAACTTTAATCTGTTATTTTAATAAATATTTGCTCTACGGTTCTTATATATTTGATATATATTTATCCTTATCGAGCCCTCTTTGGATTTTAGTCTTCAAATTTATTATTATTACTATATATATATATATATATATATATATATATATATATATATATACACACACATATATATATATATATATAAATATATATATATATATATATATATATAGTTTAGCGAGGTTTTTTATATGAAATCGTGTGTCGAAAAAAATATTGTTATACTTGGGGAGGGTCATATTTGTGTAATATTGCCAGAATTAATAACAGAACACACTCACTGTTTGGTTGGTTTTCGCTTCTCGCTGTCTTTTATATCTGCGATCTAACTTAATCGGTCCTCAATGTTGCCATTGACTGACCGACGGTCAAAAATAATACAGATACAATATAGACACAAACACATATATATAGTTTACATAATTTACATAAATCTTTCGTTGCACATCTGCAACATCGTCAGTGGTGTTATATTTTTTCCTCCTGTTGTGTTGTATGTCTACGCCATTTTTTATTCAGTCTGTCTATATATTTATTTATTTATTTGCTTGTTTGTTTATTTTATTTTGTCTTCTTTGCGCATGCGTTTGCGTGTGTGTACAGTGTTGTGTGTGCTGTGTGACTAGTGTGTATAGTGTTGTGTCTGCTGGGTGACTAGTGTGTGTTTATGTGCTTGTTGTTATTGTGCTTGTGTATGTATTTATTTATCTTATTTTATTTAATTTTATTTACTTATTTATACTTCTCTTAGGTCAGTGTTGTTTGTTTGGGTGTTGTTGTTGTTCCACTCATTCTTTCTGTTTAGCTTTGGTCTTCTAATTTCTATTTCACTGGCCTATCTGCTGGGTCATTCCTATGTTTAGATATTATTCTAATTTCTATGTTGTCTATGTTACCGTCATGTTGTTGTCTAGCATGTTCGTATAGTACTGACCCGTTTTTTCGTCCTTTTAGTTCCCCCCAGTGTTGGTCTATCCTTTCACCTATGCTACGAGCTGTCTCACCTATGTATATTGTTGTCATGTTTCTGCAAGTACCCTCTGTACATCTTATGCTATAGACTACGTTTCTAGTTTTACAGTTTATCCGGGGGTTCACCTTACATATGATACATTTCCTATTGGTACAGTGGGTTTTCTTAAAAGCGTAGGTTTTGCTGATCAGGGATTTTATGGTGGTTCCTGGCTTTTCTACCACCTTTATTTTTAAGTGGGTCTTTCTCAGGGCCTTTCTACACTGGTTAGCTAATTTCCCTCCAGGGGTGGCGTCCACAAACATGACACTCTGATATCTCTGGTTGTCGTACCATGATGTGGCCTTCCCTATCTTATGTCTAGCCCTATCTAAGCTATTCCATAATTTGCTCCTGTATAGTGGGCAAATTCCTTTCATGTCCAAAGGAATTTGCCCACTATACAGGAGCAAATATTTGTTTCGACACACGATTTCATATAAAAAACCTCGCTAAACTAATTCATCGCCGCTATATATATATATATATATATATATATATATATATATATATATATATATATATATATATATATATATATATATATATATACATATATACATATATATATATATATATACATACACACACATATATATACATATTGGTCAGTCCACTTCTACGAAATGTAATGTAAAAATAACATTTTCTTCTTGTCTCCCCACCCTTCGGTTCATCATCATCATCATCATCATCATCACCGTTTTACGTCCGTTCTTCCACGCTAGCATGGGTTAGACGGGTTGTCCTGTTGCGGGCAGTGTCTGGTCGGCTGACCATGCCTTGCTCATACAGGAACTGATCTGGCTTGATTTCTACAGCTGGATGCCCTTCCTAACACCAACCTCATTTACAGTGAGTGCTGGTTGCTTTTTCGTGGTGCCTACACGTCCACTTTACAGTGTGGGCTGGGTGCTCTTTTGCCATGGCACCTCCACGACCACCTTGCGGTGGGGGGTGTGGGGGCATATTGTCTATATGCTTCAGCTTGTACCCATGGGAGGTCGGGTACTCTGTATTACTGCGTGACGCCAGAAGTCACGGTCGTGTGTCATTGCCTTTGAGAGGTGTAATTGGGTAAGGTCGGCTTTTATCACCTCATCCCAGGTCATCTTGGGTCTCCCCACTCCGCGGTTTCCATCAACTTCTAGTGCTCTGCACCTTTTTATGCAGCTGTCATCCTTCATACGCATCACATGTCCATACCAGCTCAACCGCCTCTCCTGCACACAGCATTTGATTCCTCTTATGCTCAGTCTCTCTCTCAATTCATTTATGCTTTGTCGTTCACGTATATTACTGTTACACATCCATCGGAGCATGCAGGCTTCGTTTCTCTCTAATCTACGTAAGTCTTCCACCTTCAGCGCCCAGGTCTCACTACCATGCAACATTGCTGTTCGGATACACGCATCATACAGTCTGCCTTTCATTCTGAGGGAGAAGCATTTTGCAGCTAGCAGTAGTAGTAGTTCCCTAAACTTCTTCCATCCCATTCTTACCCTAGTTATTGTACTTCCTGAACACCCACCTCCGCTGCTAATTCGGTCACCTAGGTAGCAGAAGCTATCTACTGTTTCTACAGAGCCCTCCCAGAGATTGGTGGTACTTGTTTCCTGTGGCTGTTTGCTGCTTGCTGTCTCAGCACAGCTGCTGCATGTGAAGTCTACATTCTTAATTAAGCTTCCTGAGATCCCGCTACATCTCTTGTGTACCCATTGTTTGCATTTGGGGCAGAGAATGGAGTTCCTACATACTGAGCAAGGCCATTTCCCTGAGGGGATCTGGGTTCTGTTTTCTCGTCTACTTACAAGGACCTTAGTCTTTGTCAGGTTGACTTTGAGACCCTTTCTTTCTAGTCCCTGCTTCCAAGTTTGGAATTTATTCTCTAGTTCTGCAATAGATTCAGCTATGAGTGCGAGGTCATCAGCATACAGGAGTTCCCATGGGCATCCAGTCTTAAACTCCTCCGTTATTGCCTGCAGGACTATGATGAACAGGAGGGGGCTAAGAACAGAGCCCTGGTGGACCTCAACCTGTACGCTAAATTCTTCGCTATACTCATTGCTAATCCTAACTTTGCTGACTGCTCCCCTATACATGGCTTGTACCGCTTTCACAAGCCATTCATCTACTCCTAGTTTTCTAAGAGCCCACCAGATTACAGCACGTGGAACTCTGTCAAAGGTTTTCTCAAGGTCGACAAATGCCAAGTAGAGTGGCTTACTTTTAGCTAGGTACTTTTCCTGTAATTGCCTCACAAGGAAGAGGGCATCAGTGGTGTCTCTTCCTGGTACAAACCCAAATTGCATCTCGTCTATTTTCACCCGGTCCCTAATCAACTGTGCTATAACTCTTTCTGTTACTTTCATGACCTGGTATCATTCATCTATATATCTATAATCGCCCAGAATCCAAATCCTACTTCTTAATTGCTATTCTATAATTCTGTCTGACTGTTCTAAATAATCTTCTCCTCGCTACCATTTTGGTCGAAAATTTTTCCAGGATTCATAAAAATGGCTTCTCTCGGCCCTCTAAATCGCTATCACCCCCCCCCCTCTCTCTATCATATACGTGCCTGTCTCTCTATCATATACGGCCCTCTCTCTCTCTCTCGCTCACTCCCTGCTAGCACCAAATATAAATAAACCTGTTACGAGGTACGAATCTGTCAACTCTTATTAATGGTCAGTCCACTTCTACGAAATGTAATGTAAAAATAACATTTTCTTCTTGTCTCCACACCCTTCGGTTCATTCATCCATATATCTATAATCGCCCAGAATCCAAATCCTACTTCTTAATTGCTATTCTATAATTCTGTCTGACTGTTCGAAATAATCTTCTCGCTAACTACCCCATACCCCTGCTGCCCGCCCCCACTCTCCACCTTTATTATTTGGACCAATCACAAGTCAACGGCCTATGCTATCACTTCTCCTGGTTGCTTTTCGATATGATGGATGGACTAAGGAATTTCTGGAGAGTCTGAAGAATCTGGACACTCGAAGACAATGCCAAAGATAACGACAAATTCACCTCATGCTGCCGGACGAAAGGCAAGGACTCCTCCTCTTTGTTTCAGCCGTGGATGGCCAACATAACCCCAACCCCATCCCCCTCATCCCTCCCTGCGCCCCACCCACCAAACGCAATCCAAAATTTCAGAGTTGGTACCATGAATGTAGGCACCTTAAAAGGCCGCTCTAACGAGGTTGTAGAAATGCTTGAACGTAAGGAGGTTGATGTCTGCTGTATCCAAGAGACCAGGTGGAGGGGCGGGTCTGCTAGATTCATTGTGGGTAAAAAACGATGCTATAAGCTTTTCTGGGTGGGAAATGACAATGGGCTGGGTGGGGTAGGAATCATGTTAGAAGAAAAATGGGTGGATAAGATAATAGACGTAAATAGAGTGAATGACAGAATAATTAAATTAAGACTTGTTCTAAATAGAACTACTGTGACAGTAATATCTGCGTACGCACCCCAATCCGGACTGGCTGGTGCTATAAAAGACAGATTCTATGAGAGACTGATGCTCACTACCTCCCAAATAACTGACAGTGACTATATAATTATAGCTGGCGACCTAAATGATCATGTTGGACAACATTGTGACGGAATCCACGGAGTCTATGGGTTTGGTACTAGAAATCAGGAAGGCTCCAGAATCCTGGAATTCTGTGACGCAAATAACCTAACTATCTGTAACACTAACTTCAAAAAACGAGACAATCACTTGATCACCTACAGATCATGGGAACATACCAGCCAGGTAGATTATATCCTTACCAGAAGACGTGACAGAGTGTCTGTTGTAAACACCAAATCCCTCCCCCATGAAGAATGCACCTCCCAACATAGACTGATAATTTAGCGACCTCATAGTCAGGACGTGACGTACTCGACAACAGAAGAGGACTACCCTCAGGAGAAAAATATGGAAGCTAAAGGACCCCACAGCCAGAAATAAATTTAAAAGCATATTACTTGATGCTTTCGACAGTAAGGAAGAGCATTTAGAGTCGTACAATATAGAGGAACAGTGGGAATTCCTGAAAGCAAACCTGCTGATGGTGGCAGACGAAGTCTGTGGCTGGAGCAGGCCTATAGGCAGGAGGAGAGTAACATGGTGGTGGAACAGTAAGGTGGAGGAGTCAATTAAGGCCAAAAAGCAGGCTTGGAAAGTATGGCGGGATGGGGGAAGTAGAGAAGACTATCAAGTGGCCAGGAGGGAAGCTAGGAGACAAGTGTACTTTGCAAGAAGGGAAGCAGAGGAAAGAAAGTTCAAGCATGTTCTACAACGCGAGGACCAAAAACGTGAGGTGTTCAGGATTGCTAGGCAATGTGTCAAGGAAAACCGTGATATTGTCGGGGAGAAGTGTGTCCTTAATGATGACCCACATCGACCCAATAGAGGGACCAGCAGTGTTAGTCGAAGGTAGTATAATAAGTAAGGCAATCAAAGATATGAAGACGGGTAAGGCAGCTGGGCCCTCGGAAATAGTTGCTGAAATGCTGAAAGCTTCTGGAACGGTGGGACACACCATGGTCACCCGGATAGTAAACCAAGTCATACAGAATGGGGTTGTTCCGAAGGACTGGCGTAGCAGCATCATCATTAACTGCTACAAGGGGAAAGGAGATGCCCTAGATAGGAGTAACTATAGAGGCATTAAATTAATCGACCAGGTCATGAAGGTCACAGAAAAAGTAATAGCGCAACTAATCAGAGAGAGAATTGATCTAGATGAAATGCAGTTCGGGTTTGTGTCAGGTAAAAGTACCACAGACGCTCTTTTCATTGTACGACAACTACAGGAGAAGTACCTAGCTAAAAGTACCTAGCTTTTGTCGACTTGGAGAAAGCCTTCAACAGAGTACCCCGTTCCATTATCTGGTGGGCTCTTAGAAAACTAGGTGTTGATGAATGGCTTGTGAGAGCT
The DNA here is from genome assembly GCA_964016885.1 of Eledone cirrhosa. Taxonomy (NCBI): domain Eukaryota; kingdom Metazoa; phylum Mollusca; class Cephalopoda; order Octopoda; family Eledonidae; genus Eledone; species Eledone cirrhosa. The sequence continues at coordinate 45,045,260 of OZ024755.1, forward strand.
ATACAAGCCATGTATAAAGAAACTGTCAAAGAAACAACGAATATAGTGAAGAGTTTAGCGTAAAAGTTGGTGTTCATCAGGGCTCCGTTCTTAGCCCCCTACTATTTATTATTGCCCTTCAGGCTATAACAGTGGAGTTCAAGACCGGCTGCCCATGGGAACTCCTTTATGCAGATGATCTAACGCTCATAGCTGAATCAATGGCCAAACTAGAGAAGAAATTCCAAACATGGAAGCATGGCCTAGAATCAAAAGGCCTTAAAATTAACCTGTCTAAGACTAAAGTTCTAGTTTGTAGGAAGGAAAATAGGGCACCAGTCCCATCCGGGAAATGGCCATGCTCAGTGTGTAGGAAAGGAGTAGGTAGAAACTCCATTTTATGTCCCAAATGCAAAGTATGGGTACATAAAAGATGTAGTGGGATCACAGGTAAGCGAACTAAGAACATAGATTTTATATGTGGCCGGTGCTCTGGTGCAATAAGTAACAGCAAGTGCCCACAGAATACTAGCTCATTCCATTGCACAGATGGTTCTATAGAAATAGTAGACAGCTTCCGTTACCTGGGTGACAAAATCAGCAGTGGGGGAGGGTGCTCTGAAAGTACAGTAGCTAGAGTCAGAACTGGATGGAAAAAGTTCAGAGAGCTTATACCACTATTAGCCGCTAAAGGGTTCTCCCTAAAAATGAAAGGCAGGCTGTATGATGCCTGCATACGAACAGCAATGTTACATGGCAGTGAGACCTGGGCATTGTGTGCAGATGATATACGCAGACTGGAGAGGAACGAAGCTTGCATGCTCTGCTGAATGTGTAATAGTAATATACGTGAACGGCAAAGCATAAACGAACTAAGGGAAAAATTAGAAATAAGAGGGATCAGATGTTGTTTACTCGAGAGAAGACTACGTTGGTATGGTCACGTGATGCTCATGAAAGACGACAGCTGTATAAAAAAGTGCAGCACAATAAAAATAGACGGTAGCCACGGAGTAGGCAGACCCAGAAAAACCTGGGACGACTTGATAAATTCCGACCTCACACACTTACACCCCTCCAAGACAATGTCACTGGACCAAGGTCTTTGGCGCTACACAGTAATAGAGAAGACCCGCCTTACCTAAGTACAAAGTGAAACCTACTACAGTCAGTAGGCACCTCTAACAAATCCACACCATCCACACCACCCCTTTCAATGTAAAGTTATGTTGGTACCACAACATCCAGCCCGAAAAAAATGAGGTCGTGGAGGTGTCACGACAAAAAAACACACAGTCCACGCTGTAATGTGGCCGTGTAGGTAACATGGTAAAAACCTCCCAGTTCCACACTGTAAATGTGGTTGGTGTTAGGAAGGGCATCCAGCCGTAGAAAACCCTCCAGACAGTCCTATACGAGCAAGACAACCACTCTTGCCTCAAGTGGGAAAACTCCCGTCCAAACCCATGCAAGCGTGGAATATGGATGTTAAACGATGATGATGATGATGATATATATAAATATATATATATATATATATATACATATATATGTATATATATATATACACACACATACACATACATACACACATACACACACATACATATACTCATACATATATATATATATAAAGGTAACCATAGTAAGTACAGTGAATTTTTTGAAATTTAGTTTGAAATCTTTTCTTATTTGCTAAGCATTGATTATATATGTTCTGGCTCGTTAATTTATTAACTTGCCATTGAACCACATTGGCATATGGTTGGATAATACATGTGTCCCTATACTCTTTTTGTGTGTAGGGATATATACTTTATTATTATTATTCTCCTCTTGGTCGAGATAAAATTTTGTCGTTTTGACTGCTGCTATTTATAGTGGTAGTAGATTGACCTCCCTGCCTCTGCCTACTATCTTTGCACATGGCACTGGACAGTATTGCTTCCACATCATTCATTCTCATCTCGGGAACAATTTTGAATAGCGCCAGTTCCTAATTTGAACTCAGGAATTTTATATTCTTCGAGTGAAAAGAACCTTCTGACGAGAGTTTATCTTTTCAATGGAAGCCCGCAAGGACTGACCATTTATTTTTGAGACTCACAACCGATTCGGTAAAGGTAACCATAGTAAGTACAGTGAATTTTTTGAAATTTATTTTGAAACTTTTTCTTATTTGCTAAACCTTGATTATCATCATCATCATCATCATCAGCGTTTAACGTCCGTGTTCCACGCTTGCATGGGTTTGGACGGGGGTAGTCCCACTTGAGGCAAGAGTGATTGTCTTGCTCGCATAGGACTGTCTGGCAGGTTTTCTACAGTTGGATGCCCTTCCTAACACCAACCACATTTACAGTGTGGGTCTGGGAGGTTTTTACCGTGTTGCCTACACGGCCACATTACAGCGTGGACTGTGTGTTTTTTTGTCGTGACACCTACACGATCTCATTTGTTTCGGCCTCGATGGCGCGGCACCAACATAACTTTACATAGAACGGGGTGGTGTGGATCGGGTGGGGGTGGTGGGACGGGGTGTATTTGTTAGAGATGCCTACTGGCTGGAGTAGGTTTTACTATATATTTAGGTAAGGCGGGTCTTCTCTGTTACTGAGTACCGCCAAAGGTCTCGGTCCAGTGACATTGTCTTGGAGAGGTGTAAGTGTGTGATGTCGGAGTTTATCAGCTCGTCCCAGGTTTTTCTAGGTCTGCCTATTCCGTGACTACCGTCTATCTTTATTGCCCTGCACTTTGTTATACAGCTATCGACTTTCATGCGCATCACGTGTCCATACCAACGTAGCCTTCTCTCGAGTAAACAACATCTGATCCCTCTTATCTCTAATTTATTCCTTAGTTCGTTTATGCTTTGCCGTTCACGTATATTACTGTTACACATCCAGCGGAATATATATATATATATATATATATATATATATATATATATATATACACACACACATATACACATACATATACATACATATATATATACATATATATATATATATATATATACACACACACTCACATATATACATGTATACATATATATACATATACATACATATATATATATATATATATATATATATATATATATATACACACACATATATACATACACACACACATACATACACATATATATGTATATATACATATATATATATATATATATATATATATATTAGTTTTGCGAGGTTTTTTATATGAAATCGTGTGTCGAAACAAATATTGTTATACTTGGGGCGGGTCATATTTGTGTAATAATATTGCCAGAATTAATAACAGAACACACTCACTGTTTGGTTGGTTTTTGCTTCTGTGTCTTTTATATTGGTTAATTTAATTTATTCGGTCAGAAAAACCCCCAGAAAAAATGAATGGAATAACAACAACACCCAAACAAACAACACTGACCTAACAGAAGTATAAATAAATAAATAAATAAATACATACACAAGCACAATAACAACAAACACATATAAACACACACTAGTAAACTAAGATAGAATACAATAACCAATACACAGTCACCCAAACAAGAACACACATCAAATAAAACACTATACACACACGCAAACAGACTAAATAAAGATGGTGTAAGCATACAATACAACAGGAGGAAACATAATAGCACCACTGACGATGTTGCAGATGTGCAATGAAAGAAATTTGTTAGACTATATATATGTGTTTGTGTCTATATTGTATCTGTACTTTTTTACCGTTGGTCAGTCAATGGTAACATTGAGGACCGAATAAATTAAATTAACCGATATAAAAGACACAGAAGCGAAAACCAACCAAACAGTGAGTGTGTTCTGTTATTAATTCTGGCAATATTATTTATCTACATATATATATATATATATATATATATATATATATATATATATATATATATATATATATATAATATATCATCATCATCATCATCATCATCATTTTACATCCGCTTTTCCCTGCTTGCAAGGGTGGGACGGGTCTTATTCAGCACAGCATCTCTCCACTCGTCACGGTCCCTCGTTATCTCCACCGTGAGCTTCAATTATCTGAGGTCTGTTCTCACCACCTCTGCCCATGTTTTTCGTGGTCTACCTCTACCATGTCTTCCTTCAACTGGCAATTCCTGGCACTTCTTCACCCATCGGTCATCCTCCATGCGCATCACATGTCCATACCACCTCAGTCTCCTCTCCCGTACACTACATTCTATCCCTCTCAGACACAGTTTCTCTCTCAACACATTTATGCTGGGTCGTTCACGCACATTTACACTGCACATCCAACGGAGCATGCTTGCCTCATTTCTCTCCAGCCGTCGCATATCCTCTGCGGTTGCTGCCCATGTCTCACTACCATGCAGCATCGCGCTCCTCACACAGGCATCATACAACCGGCCTTTCGTACGCAGGGAGAAACCCTTCTTCGTCAACAGAGGAAGCAGCTCCCTAAACTTCTTCCAACCCGTCCTTATTCTAGATACTATGGCCTCGGAACACCCTCCTCCCATGCTAATCTGATCTCCTAGGTAGCGGAACCTATCCACCACTTCTATAGCGCCCTCTTGCATTTGATATATATATATACATATACACAAACACATATACACACACACACATATATATATATATACATATATATATATATACACACATATATATATATCATCATCATCATCATCGTTTAACGTCTATCTTCCACGTTAGCATGGGTTAGACAGGAATTGTCCCACTTAAGGCAAGATTGGTCGGGTGACCGTGTCTCGCTCGTATATGGACTATCTGGCAGGTTTTCTATGGCTGGATGCCCTTCCTAACACCAACCACATTTACAGTGTGGACTGTGTTTTTTTTGTCGTGACACCTACATGACCTCATTAGTTTGGATTGGATGTTGTGGTACCAACATAACTTTACAGAGAAAGGGTCGTGTTGGTGGGAGTGGGAGGATGGAGTAGGGGAGGGATAGTGGGTTGGGGTGTATATTAGTACTGTATGTTTATAGTACTGTATGTATATCTATAGTACTCTATATCTATAGTACTGTATGTTTATAGTACAGTATATCTATAGTACTGTATGGATATAGTACTGAATGTCTATAGTACAGTATGTCTATAGTACTGTATGTCTATAGTACAGTATATCTATAGTGCAGTATATCTATAGTACTGCATGTCTATAGCACACTATGTCTATAGTACTGTATATCTATAGTACTGTATATATATACTAATGTATGTCTATAGTACTGTATATCTATACTAATGTATGTCTATAGTACTGTATATCTATAGTACTGTATGTCTATAGTACTATATGTCTGTAGTACTGTATGTCTATAGTACTGTATGTCTATAGTACTGTATATCTATAGAACTGCATGTGTATCGTACTGTATGTCGATAGTTTTATATGTCTATAGTACTGAATATCTATAGTACTGTATGTCTATGGTACTGTATATCTATAGTACTGTATGTCTATAGTACTGTATGTCTATAGTACTGTATATCTATAGTACTGTATGTCTATAGTAGTGTATATATATAGTACTGTATGTCTATAGTACAGTATGTCTATAGTACTGCATGTCTATTGTAATGTATGTCTATAGTAATGTATATTTATAGTACTGCATATCTATAGGACTGTATGTCTATAAAAACTGTATGTCTATAGTACTGTATGTCTATAGTACTGTATATCTATAGTACTGTATGTCTATAGTAGTGTATATATATAGTACTGTATGTCTATAGTACAGTATGTCTATAGTACTGCATGTCTATTGTAATGTATGTCTATAGTAATGTATATTTATAGTACTGCATATCTATAGGACTGTATGTCTATAATACTGTATGTCTATAGTACTGTATATCTATAGTACCATATATCTCTACTAATGTATATCTATAGTACTGTATGTCTATAGTAGTGTATGTCTATAGTACTGTATGTTTATAGTACTGCATATCTATAGTACCGTATGTCTATAGTACTGTATATGTATAGTACTGTATATCTATAGTACTGTACATCTATAGTACTGAATGTCTACAGTACAGTATATCTATAGTATTGTATGTCTATAGTAATGTATGTCTATAGCACTGTATGTCTATAGTACTGTATGTTTATAATACTCTATATATATAGTATTGTATGTCTATAGTACTGTTTGTCTATAGTACTGTATGTCTATAGTACTGAACATCTATAGTACTGTATGTTTATAGTACAGTATGTTTATAGTACTATATGTCTATAGTACTGTATATTTATAGTACTGTATATTTATAGTACTGTATATCTACAGTACTGTATGTCTATAGTACTCTATGTCTACAATACTGTATGTTTATCGTACTGTATGTCTATAGTACTGTATGTATATAGTAATGTATATCTGTAGTACTGTATGTCTGTAGTACTGTATGTCTATAGTACTGTATGTGTATAGTACTGCATGTCTATAGTACTGTATGATTATAGTACCGTATGTCTATAGTACTATATTTTGATAGTACAGTATATCTATAGTACTGTATGTCTATAGTACTGTATGCCTATCGTACAGTATATTTATAGTACTGTATCTATAGTATCGTATGTCTATAGTAATGTATGTCTCTAGTAATGTATATCTATAGTACTTTATATCTACAGTACTGTATATCTATAGTACTGTATATCTATAGGACTGTATATCTATAGTACTGTATGTCTATGGTACTGTATGTCTATAGTACTGTATATCTATAGTCCTGTATGTTTATAGTACTGTATGTCTATAGTAAAGTATATCTATAGTACTCTATATATATAGTACAGTATATCTATAGTACTGTATGTCTATAGTACTGTATGTTTATAATACTGTATATGTATAGTACCGTATGTCTATAGTAATGTATGTCTATAGTACTGTATGTCTATAGTACAGTATATCTATAGTACTGTATGTTTATAATACTGTATATGTATAGTACTGTATGTCTATAGTACTGTATGTTTATAATACTGTATATGTATAGTACTGTATGTCTATAGTACTGTTTGTCTATAGTACTGTATGTCCATAGTACTGTACATCTATAGTACTCTATGTTTATAGTTCAGTATGTTTATAGTACTATATGTCTATAGTACTGTATGTTTATAGTACTGTATATCTACACTACTCTATGTCTATAGTACTCTATGTCTATAATACTGTATGTTTATAGTACTGTACATCTATAGTACTGTATGTCTATAGTACTGTATGTATATAGTAATGTATATGTATAGTACTGTATGACTGTAGCACTGTATGTCTATAGTACTGTATGTGTATAGTACTGCATGTCTATAGTACTGATTGATTATAGTACCGTATGTCTATAGTACTATATTTCTATAGTACAGTATATCTATAGTACTGTATGTCTATAGTACTGTATGGCTATAGTATTGTATGTCTACAGTACTGTATGTTTATAGTACTGTATGTCTATAGTAATGTATATCTATAGCATTGGATGTCTATAGTACTGTATGTCTGTAGTACTGTATGTCTATAATGTCTATAGTACTGTATGTCTATAGTACAGTATATCTAGACTACTGTATGTCTATAATACTGTATGTCTATACTACAGTATATCTATAGTACTGTATGCCTATAGTACTGTATATCTATGGTACTGTATATCTATAGTACTGTATGTCTATAGTACAGTATATCTATAGTATGTCTATAGTACTGTATATCTATACTAATGTATGTGTATAGTACTGTATATCTATAGTAATGTATGTCTATCGTACTATATGTCTGCAGTACTGTATGTCTATCGTACTTTATGTCTATAGTACTGTATATCTATAATACTGTATGTCTATGGTACTGTATATCTATAGTACTGTATGTCTATAGTACTGTATATCTATAGTACTGTACGTCTATAGTACTATATGTCTGTAGTATTGTATGTCTATAGTACTGTATATCTATAGTACTGTGTATCTATAGTGCTGTATGTGTATAGTACAGTATATCTATAGTACTGCATGTCTATAGTACTGTATGTTTATAGTACTATATGTTTATAGTACTGCATATCTATAGTAATGTGTGGCTATAGTACTGTATATCTATAGTACTGTATATCTATAGTACTGTACATCTATAGTACTGTCTGTCTATAGTACTTTATGTCTATAGTACTGTATATCTATAGTACTGTATGTTTATAGTAGTGCATGTCTAAAGTACTATATGTCTGTAGTACTGTATGTCTATAGTACTGTATGTCTATAGTACTGTATATCTATAGTACTGTGTATCTATAGTACTGTATGTCTATAGTACTTTATATCTATAGTACTGTCTATCTATAGTACTGTATGTCTATAGTACTGTATGTATATAGTAATGTATATCTATAGTACTGTATGTCTGTAGTACTGTATGTCTATATTACTGTATGTCTATAGTACTGTATGTCTATAGTACTGTATGTCTATATTACTGTATGTCTATAGTACTGTATATCTATGGTACTGTATGTCTATTGTACTGTATGTCTATAGTTCTGTATATCTATGGTACTGTATGGCTATACTACTGTATGTCTAATATCCAATTTTGTAGTGACGTTGTAAATTGATCGAAATATTTGTAAGTGTTATCTCCCTTAGAACATCTCTTTGCAGGAAAGTGCAGTGGATTGATAGTATTGGTAGAGACAACATGCTTTGTGGTATATAGTTACATCCCCTTGCGTTCTGAGATTGACTTCCACAGAGGTTAACTTTGATTTTCATTCTTACAGGACCGATAAAATAAAGTAACAGTAATACACTGGTTTCAATTTAATCTACTTCCACCAAAAATTGTTGGTCTTGTGTCTAAATTAGAAACCATTAATCACTTCACAACTTTCAATCTCCATAGAATTACAGTTAAGAAGGTTTAATGGCTTTAAATTAATATTTTATTTACTCATTCCAGTAAATTACTTAAATTTAGCCTCATATTCTCTGCCATTAATGACTGAATAAACTTGAAGGAGTGTAAAATGATGTGTCTTGCTGAAGGACAACATATCACTCTGTAAGATGACTGTCTCGCTCATATGTTCCATGTCAACTAATAGAAGTGAAATAATTAAACAGTGGGTAAAATTTTGAACTACTGGAAGTTAACCCTTTCAATTCTGACCCTTCTGCGAAGTGTGTTGTCTCCAGCCTTCAACATCCACAAATAATCACTGAAAAAACGTATAATCCTCAGTTAAACCTGACCAAAAATAAAAGATAATAAATCTTTGAATTTCACAAAAGACTCTGGCAATACCTTACTAAATAATTCAGACTAAAGCAATGATATAAATTAACCTACTATTTCATTGGTGTTGTTTTATTGATCCTGAAACTATGTAAAGTAAGGTTGATGTTAGTTGGGGTCACCACCAACATCAAACTCCCCCTGAAACTATGTAAAGTAAGGTTGATGTTAGTTGGAGTCACCACCAACATCTAACTCCCCCCTGAAACTATGTAAAGTAAGGTTGATATCAGTTGGGGGTCACCAACAACATCTAATTCCTCAAGTCACAGTCAAAATATATCCAATATTCTGCTCTCAATGACACCATTCCATTTATTTTTAGTCTTCATTTCTAAGTTATCTCCCTTGGATTATCAACGATGGCGATGACTAAAAAATACTAATTATTACATTGAGTTCAAATCCCGCCGAGGTTAACTTTGCCTCTCATCCTTACGGGATCGATAAAATAAAGTACCCGTAATACACTGGGAATTGCTGGCCTTGTGCAAAAAGTAGAAACAATTAATTATTACACATTAACTATTTATCTACACGTGTTAATTACAATAAGATGATCCTATCTGTTTAGTGCAGGTGTTTAATAAGAAAATCATTACCTATTTATTACAGGTTTTTAACTACAATAAAATCATTACAGGTGTTAACCTCAATAGAGGTAGCCAATGCAGCAGTCCCACAAGCTGAGGGTCAGGCCCGTGCAAAATATAATTTTGTGGCTCAAACATCTGTTGAGTTACATTTGAAAAAGGTAATTGATATTTCATGTTTTATTGTTTTACTGGTTTCAGTTATTGTAATCCTTATCATGGAGTCCTAAAGGGGAAGAAAAATGTCTAAAGTCTGTCTTGATCCCAGAGACTCATCAGGCCAGCTTTTATCCTGGTTTCCATGGCATGATGCAACTGAGAGTACTTCCCCCTGGACAGGGCACCAGTCCATCACAGGGTTAAATCCCCACCTATTGTTGGTACTCGTTTTCAGCTGAGTATACTGGAGCAACATGAAATGAAGTGTTTTGCTCAAGAACACAACACATAACCCAGTCCAGGAATCGAACATTATGGTCATAAGTCCACCACCCTTAGGCCATACACCCCCACTTACAGGGATGGGGGAGAAAAATGAAGTTGGTGGGGATAGAACAAATTGAAGAAGGTTTTTCAACAAAGCCAACCTCTGTCTTAGTAGGGGTGGCCTGGAAAGGTTTATTTATGGTAGGTTTCAGTCATTGGACTGAGGCCAGGCTGAGAGAAATGTGTGGAAATATTTTGATCTGTTGTCTCTTTACTCTTTATATCATCATCATCATCATCTTACGTCCACCTTTCCTTGCTTGCAAGGGTGGGACGGGAACTGATTCTGGCTTGATTTCTACAGCTGGATGCCCTTCATAACACCAACCTCATTTACAGTGAGTGCTGGGTGCTTTTTTGCTGTGGCACCTCCACGACCACTTTGCAATGAGTGCTGGGTGCTTTTTTTTTTGCCATGGTACCTCCACGACCACTTTGCAGTGGAATGATAGAGACCCAGTCCTATCATCTCATTTCTACAGCTGAGTAAATTGGAGCAATGTGAAATAAAGTGTCTTGCTCAAGGAAACAACATATCACCCGGTCTGAGAATTGAACTCACAACCTTTCGATTGCAAGGCCAATGCTCTAACCACTAAGCCATATGCCTCCATATAAATATATATATATATGTAATGTTGGTCTTGAATGCTACTGGTAACATGTAACTGAATACAACTTGTACTTAGAGGCTGAATGAAAAACAAACCCATCAAAGGGCAGAGGAACTCAGGAGAATCAATGGCCATCCAATAAATTTTTTTTTTTCATGGAGCGAGCAACTCCTAGTCTTCATTAAGACATCTCTCTAGCAGAAGTCACTCTGATATAAAACCTGTGACTTTGTTTGCATCCAATGATCTTTTGGGGCAAATGCATTCGATGTTCAGAGAGTTGGATTGGTCCCTTGCAAAGCCTTTCCTCACTTAAAAAAGCTTCAATCACAGGCATCACTTGATATGTGACATTTTTTACAACGCATGGTATTGCTGGCCATAGGCAAGTCCCTAGCAGGACTAAAAAGCCACATCCATGCTTATGTATCAAGCGATGGCATTACTCGAAATCAAGTTGCAGCCATCATATATCTATGCTATAAAGCTGACGGCCGTATGTAAGTAACAAACTTTCCACCAAGTGGCTGGACCAAATGGCACCAAATTTGCACCATAGATGTAACTTTTTCCAAGTAAGAAAGTGAGGATATTTTTGACTACTGAATTTTGTTAAAAGATTAAAGACATTATTTAAATATTCACTTCTTTAAAATTTTCAAATGTCAACACTTCCTGTTATACGACATTCCTAACGTCTTCACGAACCAAAGTATCATCTTCCTGTTTTCTTTCGGTTGCAACGTTTTTCAAAATATTTACTTCTGCATTCACAGATTGATATTTTTAGTTTCAGAAGATCCCGTTAAGAGTGAAAGCAGCGATTCTTTGCTTAAACTTTAATCTGTTATTTTAATATATATATATATATATAATTATATATTCGTGTACAGATATTTTTGCATACACAAAAACAAAATATAAACAAATGTATTTATTTCACGAAAGCACAGACGACTTATCATCATTGTTACTGCCGATATGTCACCCAAAATGTCCTAGCCTGGCCGAAAGATCAGATTTTTCAGAAGAAAAAATGCTACTAGAGCAACAGAGAGACTAAGCTTCGTAATTACCATTAACAAAGCTCAGGGTCAAACCCTAAAAGTGGCTGGCTTTCATCTGGGAAAACCATGGTCAATTGTATGTAGGATGCTCTAGAGTGAGCTCGCCAAACAATCTCTTCATCTTTGCTCCCGAGGGCCGAACAAAAAATATTGTATACTCTGAGGCTTTATAACAATGTAATTTATGTATTTTCTGTTACTTGGAATTTCCATTATGGTTATAGCAAAATACTGGTGTGTATGAATGTAACAAAGACGATTGGTTTGTGTGTATAATATTTAATAAACAATTTGTGCATATATAGAACAGTATAGTTGACATGTCAATGAATAGATGAGAGAATGAAACAAAGTTATTAGTTACCGTTTGGTTGCCAGGTGAACGCGCCTGGGCGACAACTCCTGGCGAAGGCCAGGAGCCGAAAAGGCGAATGAGAGAGAGAGAACTTAAAGTTGTTAGTTTTATAGGGTTCTGACCGGAAGTTACAGAAAGGGTTCTACTTCCTGTCTAGAGAGCGTTAATCTATTGGGGATGTGAGTGTCACAACAAGGGAGGCAACTCCTGCTACATGGTTGTACAAATTATTGTAAAGTTTGTTAAAAAATGTGTTCTCTGTTCAATCTTTATTGTTGTAACTATCAATTTTCTTTAACATACTGGCTGAGAAAAGAAACCTACAATGAAAGAACATCTTAAAGTTTACCCAAGCCAAATGTTGTATTTATTAGCATTTCTATCTGCAGGTTCTTAGCAAGCTTACTGGCGCTTTAGTATGGTATTCAATTCTCATATCGTTTTTGATTGATATGGTGCATATATCGCAGCTAGTCATATGTTTTAAACATTAGATAACGATTGCTGATGTATATTGTACGACAGAATTAGCTGGAAAATATTTTGAATGAACAAATAAAAGAGATATAAAAGAGAGATGTTTGTTGGTTCCTTCGCGTATCACACAAAAAAAACGAAAAGTGACAATCGGAGAGTATGTACAGGATTGCGATATGAGTATATCCAGGAAAGTTTATTGATACTAATTTTATAACACCAAAGAAGAAGAAGAAAGACATACCATGTATGCTAACCAACTTGACTGCTATTTCTAGCAGGTTGGGAATCAACCATAAGGGATTCTCTCTCGACTTCGTTGTCAGTGATGATCGTGTTTCACGGCCTATGTCTCTGATTCCAACGGTGGTTTACACACACACACACGAACACTCACACAGGCACACACACACACACACATATATATATACACAAACACACACAAACATACACACACACAGAATACACACACACTGTAAACAAGACAATGCATTCAATACAGACGTTTTCTCTTCTGCCGGTCTTCTCTTATCATTTGTTAACCCTGGCGAAGCTGGGTACCTCAACTAGTATATATATATGTGTGTGTGTGTGTGTACATGCATATATACAGCTACACACATTCATGTACTTGTGTGTGTATGGGGGTTCACATATATATGTCTAGGGCTTCTTTTCAGTGGCTGATAATACCTTACCAACGCCACTCGAATGAGGTAATTATTTAACCCATAAATGGGGCCCTAACAGGTACTACTACTCCGGCCAGAGCAGACATGGGGGTTATAACAACTAAGGGGAAACTCCACATTCGCCACAGCTCCTGAACTTCCAAACTGGAGCCTTGTCACTGGATGTAGTTCAATGTCATATCCAGGACAGATATATATATATATAAAGATTATAAAGAATAATGGTGGTGGTGGTGTGGTATGGTGGCAGCAGTGGTGGTACTGTGAGGGTGGTGGTGGTGGTGGTGGTACTGTGAGAGTGGTGGTGGTGGTGTTATAAAATGCCAAGATGTATTAATCTGAATATGGGAATATTATGAAATGTTTTAATCATCTCCTTGGGCGGCTAGTAGGGGGAAGGTTATGTGTATGTGTGAGTGTGTGTTTGTGTGAGTGTGTGTATGTGTGTGGCTGTGTTTATGGCAGTCAGTTACATGTGGCAGGGTGTGTGTGTGTTAATGAGTGTGTGAGTGTGTGTATGTGATAGAGACATAGCAATATATCATAGATTAATAGGGACAAGTATATATATATGTGTGTGTGTGTATGTCTGCATATGTGTGTGCATGTCTATGTCAGTGAATGTGTATGTGTGTATCATAGGGATGCTCCAGCATGGCCTTAACCAGTTGGCTAGAGGAGGCCAAAGAATAAAACATTACATATATTTAAAGAGAAAATACTTTGCTGATCTCCTAAATTGTGTGACATCTTTTGAGGTGACACAGGTTGGCTGGGGTCACCAGAGCAATTAAAGTGCTCAAACGTTGCTAGGCCTCAGGAGAGGATGAAATTTCACCCAAGACATATTCATGTGGTTTGTTGTGGTAGGTTCTGCAGGAGAATAAGATCAATGGACCTTCCTTGAGGTCCCTATACCAATGGACAGCTCCTTCCTTGAGGTCCCTATAACAATGGACAGCTCCTTCTTCCTTGAGGTCCCTATACCAATGGACAGCTCCTTCTTCCTTGAGGTCCCTATACCAATGGACAGGTTATTCTTCCTTGAGGTCTCTATAACAATGCCCTAGTATTTATGTTGAAATAAATGGTGATATGTTGAAACCATTCAATGTAGATGTTGGACACCACCATGGGTGTAACCTCTTCTGTTCCTAATCTTAATCAACTGAATTGACATGTGCAGCCAGGTTGG